>CM056795.1:7500000-8750000 GCA_029852875.1 Mythimna loreyi | reverse complement strand
GGCATAGCAGTCAGCGTTACTGGCCACTAGACCAACAGGCTATCCCACGGCATTTAAGTACCATTTTTTTGATACGGCAAATATAAAAAAAAAATTATTAAATGCTTGGTTTACCCTACAAGACGGTTGCGAATTTTCGCCTATATCGGGGCCCCTGTAGCATGGGGGCCCTGTATCATTGATACGGCTGTAGCTACACTCTTGCCCATAATATCAACAGGGACACCTTATGGACAAGGGCATAGCTACCGCCGTATCATCATTACATAGTATAAAACAAAGTTGCTTATCCCTATGTATGCTTAGATCTGTAAAAGTGCTCAACTTATTTTGATGCGGTTTTTTTTTAATTGATAGAGTGATTTAAGAGGAAGTTTTATATGTATAAAATATGCATAATACCTATATTTAATAGCACCATTACACCCATGAAATGCTGGGGCGGGTCGCTAGTAATATATAAAAATAAGTGGCATTTTTCGTTGTCACTTTATAATTCAAGAACGATCTCACCTACCTAAACCCTATTTTCAGAGTTTGTTCGAACTATTTAGTAGATGGTTTATGTAAAGTTTGCACAAAATCGGTCGAGCGTTTCTTCATTTATCACATTTTTATGTTCACGGGAGCGAAGTCGCGGGCAAAAGCTAGTTAGTAAATAAATTCGGCAACATTTTAAATCCCAGGATTATAACACTGTCGATTTATTTACAACTCAATAAATAAAACACCAGTCAAATTATTCCAATAATATCACTTCAAGCTATTTATTACGTTGATCCCGCACAATGTATAAATTCCCGGGATCAATCCCGGACTGCGGTCCACCTTAATTACTATAGAGAGCAATAAAATAAATCCGATTATTCGATCCCAGACCAACACCAAGCCCATCAATGTTTTTAATTAAATTAATAGTAAATTAAAATAATTTATTTATTAAAATACTAGCTTTCTGCCAGCGGATTCGCCTGTGTAAAAGCAGGGTTCTCCATACAAACTTTAGTCCCCCTTAACATCCCTTTAGGAGCTGAATTTTGAAAAACCCTTTCTTAGTGTTCGCCTACATCATAAAAGGAAGCCTTGTTCAAAATTTTACTCTCCTAGGCTCCGTGATTTTGGCTATCCGTAGATATGTCAGTCAGTCAGTTTCTCCCTTTATAAATATATGACGGAGGAGGCACCTCTGTAGTGTTTTTTAAAGGCGTGATGTCAGCATAGCGTTGATATATCAGTCAGTCAGTTTCCTTCCTTTTATATTATAGATTAAATTTTGTAATTGACAAAGTAAGTTTTAATTGATGAAATTAATAATTTGCCAGCTTTATTATTATGAAGGTGACGGCGGTAATTAAGGCATAAAATGTAATAAATATTCAATTACTTGGCTTAAGCAGGATAAAAATAGTACGAAAAAATTATCATGTAATTGTGATTTTTTTTTGACAATGATCGATTTGCGATTATTATAAATAATTGCTAACAATTAATTTAGCTGCTGTTAGTAATTACTAAGTTAATCATACAACGCTTGTATATATACGTATACTATTAACATATTTAGCCAGACACTCTATGTATATACTTTTATAAAGAATCACTGTTATTAAGTGTTACCGATAACGGATGCTGCAGATAATGTAACCTACTGGTCCCAAACGAAAGCGCGGGTTTGCGGACGGCGTGCAATGGGTGGCTCGCCGTCCAGTAGTCTGGTAACAGTCCAAATCGAGCCCAAGTCGTCAACGGCGCACATTGTTACCGCGCGCCTCAAGGAGTTGTCAGCAAACTGTAAAGGCCCAACAAGGTCGAAGCCTCCTGGGCCAAGGGTTGATGCGAAAGCGTAACTCCAGGGCCTGGGAATAAGGCAAGAAAGGAATGGGGTAGGTCTTTTAGTTAGTAAGATTCTGACACTGTTTCCCGCTGCACCCAAGGGCGGGATTCGTCATTCGATGAATTTAACCTACCTTAAAAAACTACGGTATCGCTGTTAACGCGTCAACAGATCGCCTGATGAAGATTCCAGTAATGATGACGTTTATGTTAATTCGGAACAACTGTTGGCGCGTTAACATTGATGTCATAATAATCCGGAACGCAGGGTACATCTACTCAGTCAACTCATAAGCCAAACATATTAGAGCGGTCTTTGATACCCTATATTTTAAATTCGGAACCAAAAGCCTTTTATCCAATCACTCGACCCCTACTAAACATTAAAGAGGTAATTACTCTTTGATACCTCGGCTTTCAAACTTCTGAAGTAGGTCTACAAACAAAATGGATGCCATCTTGTTTGACGTTAAGGTGGGTCTTCCCGACTCGCCTATCGTCTACGTCGAGCATGATTTAAAAGCTTGTTGCTTCGTCTAAAGCAATCCAATGTGATATGTGACGCAAAAGTAATGCCAAATAAGAGAGATAACACCTGAAAACTCTGTTGGCCTTCAGTAGTTCTACGATTTACTCGAATGATTCACAAAACTTGTTCCACGAAATATGTGTTTTTATTGAATCCTTAAGGATTTTTGAAACAAAATGACAACATTTAGAATCTTGATTAAATGCGCTAGGCTTCTATAGAAGTACTTTTTTTATATTTTTAATATACAAGTACATTATGGAGAGTCAGAGTTCACGTAAAATAGCAGATTTTCAGAGGTCTTTACTGGATTACTCTTACACAAATTTACGTTTTGATTTCTATAGAAGCCTAGATATTATTGTTGAAGTTTCCTCAAAATACTACTACCAGCGCCATCTGGCAACACTTATGTACAACAATGACGTTACAATAAACTTGCTTCGTCCTGTTTTGTCTTTGAAGAGAGCACGTTGTTTTATTTAAAAAATCATTAATAATAAAGTATTAATAATTATCCACAAGATATCTGTGTATCCAAAATATCTGAAGAAAGATGTGTACAGTACGGCCGTCAGATCTTGGAGAGTCTGAAGTTAGGCTCTGCGAATTTTAGCGCTTGAAAACTCGTACAAAAATAAGGTTAAAAAAAAAAACCAATAAAAACTGCAAATTGTATTTATTTGTTTAAACCGTTTATTTTTGTAAGAGATTTCAAGCGCTAGAATTCGCAGAGCCCAACTCAGAGTCGCCAAGATCCGACGCCCGTACTGTAACAACATCGTAATCACGTTAGAGTGGTTGTATGAAAATGTACGTCAGGTTGGCCGCTCTTAAAGTGAGCACGCCACTAATTTTATGACACGAACTCCGATCAAGGCTGAGAAGTTAGGGAAAAGTTTGGTGACATAGCCGTCACGTTTGTCCAACTACCTCAGAAGGCTACCTATAGCTGTTTTAGATAAAAAGTTTCTCTGAACATGTAATTTTCTTAGTTTGCAGAATAAAGGTACCTAAACTACATTGGGCATATGTGAGCCACGTACGCCGATCTGGGTGCGTCAGTCTCCATAAATTTTATATGGAATACTTGTACAGCAACAATAGTATAGTATAGTAGTAGTATAGGTTATCGGGCTGGTAGCCGCAACTCCACGTCTAAAGCGCGTATTTTGCGTACAGCAACAATATATCCACGTCACGCAACGTACCTTGACGTACAAATTAGGCGTGGTCTTTCCCGTTGGCCTAGAACCCTGGAATTTGGCATGATGCAAGGCCCTAGCACAAGAAACAACAAACCTTCGATGTTTTAGTTTCGAGTGCAGGCAAAAATGAACTTATTGGTAGTCCGGTGGAAGTGTCTGCGACGGTAAAGAGCCTTTAACGTTCCAGAGCCAAGGTAATTCTTTCAAGCAAACCTGCAGGCCACGTCACTGGCTTGCAAAAAAAAACAAAAAAAAAAAGTCGCACCGACAAAGGAATTGCAATTAAAAATGGAACATTTTTAAAATTGACTTTGAAATTTCACGTTCGAGGCAAGTTCGAATATTTCCATACGCGTTTAAAATTCCAACGATGAAGCTGTTTCATTTAAATCGATTCCCATTACAATATCGATACCTTTTATAGGAGAGCTTCCCAACGGCGATGTGAGAGAAAGCGATGCGAGGCATGTGTAGTGAAGCTGGGTGTATAGGTGAATATTACGAGAATGCGATGCGGTTTCTTTTCAGCTGAGCGTGCTCTCTTTTCATGACCGTATCCCTCTCACACATTCCGCGCTATACTATTAATTTTTATTTACACTTAGCATTGATAGTCCCCTTCGCCTAGCAGTACTAACCTTCCCCCATTTTATTAGTTTAAGTCAAAATCACTTATTTGTTAACATAGGTAGGTATTCAGGTCTTATATCTGGTTCACAGAGCGCCATGTTATGCCTAAAGGCGTACAAATATATTTTTTATGTTGGACATTTAGCTCACGGTTACATTTCTCTAAAATATGTATTGCATAATTTTATTATTGTCTGCGAAATTATTTTTCTAAATTTATTAGTTACTAGCTTTACATATAATATAGCCTATGTCATTCAGAAGTAAAGCAGCTTTCTATTGTTGCTAAAATTTTTACAATCGGACCAGTAGTTCCAGAGATTACCTCCTACAAACAAAAAAATAAAAAAACAAACTTTACCTCTTTATTATATTAGTGTAGATAAATGTCAGAAGTTTAAATGCCTGAGTCAGAATAATTAAAATGTCAAAAACAATTATGTATTAATGTCAATAATAATAAATTATTTTCTGAATCCTGCATATTTAAGCTCTTATAATCCATCCTAAGGTGGTCTGGTAGATATCGCTGTCAGCGATAAGACCGTCATTGTACCAATTAATGTAAGTGTCAGCAAAATTTATTTATTTATTCTTCATGCAACACAAGGTACAAAGGCGGAAAACAATTCTTACTATTTAATTTTGGTGTACAATTAAATATTAAGATTAAGTCTTAATATTTAATTGTACACCAAAATTATGGTAAGTCTTCTTTATGGTAGGTAAAAATCATCGAATGACGAATCCCGCCCTTGGGCGGAGTGGGAAACAGTGTCAGACTCTTGCTGACTAAAAAACCTACCCCATTCCTCCCTTGCCTTCATTTCAGGGCCCTGGTGTTACACTTTCGCATCAACTCTTGGCCCAGGAGGCTTCGACCCTTTGGGGCCCCTACAGTTTGCTGACAACTCTTTGAGGCGCGCGGGAACATTTTGCGATGCTGGACCAGCCTAGGAAAATAAAGTGATTGATCTCTTCAGTGGACTTTCTCTTCGCATAGCTACCTCATTCATCTTTGTTGGATCCTTGTAGCTAAATCAAAGTTTATTAATATCGAAATTTAATCATTTTGATAGTCGCCGTTCAGCCTGATTCGAATCGCCCTAGTTTTAACTTTACCGATTCATTTGACGACCAACAGTTTCAGCTCTGATTACGTGATCCATCCAATAATTGTTTGGAATACTGCATTGTGTTGTATATTAATTGTAAAGCAGGGTGCAAACAGCGGTACCATAACGTGCAAGGAGTGTTTCATAAATGCGGATGTCATTTAAATTTAGTTCAAGGAATTGTCAGCAAACCGTAAGGACCCTGCAGAAGGGTCGAAGCCAACTGGGACCAAGGGTTCGCGTCTGAAAGGAAGGCTCTGGCCCTGGTATATATGGCAACGTAGGAATGGGGTAGGTTATTTAGTCAGTGAGAGTCTAACACTATTTCACCCAAATCCGCACACAAATCACAAAAAATATAGTTCAAGCGAAATGTTTATGGAGATGGGGCGCGAGCTGCCCGGTGCGTTTTTTTTTTATAATAATAGTCTTAATTAGAAAAAATACACATACAGAAAAGTTTAATAGGTAGATAAAACAGTTTTGCCAAATAAGAGTAGTAATATAGCAGTAAAAAATAATAAATAAATAATACATTTTATAATAATTACTAGAAAATATATAGAATTAGGAGGAGAATCACTTTTTATCTATATATATAAAAATCAATTGCTGTTCGTTAGTCTCGCTAAAACTCGAGAACGGCTGAACGGATTTATCTTATCGTGGTCTTGAATTATTCGTGGAGGTCTAGGGAAGGTTTAAAAGGTGAGAAAAATTCGAATAGGGTAGAGTAGGGTAGAGTAGGGTAGAGTAGGGTAGAGTAGGGTAGAGTAGGGTAGAGTAGGGTAGAGTAGGGTAGAGTAGGGTAGAGTAGGGTAGAGTAGGGTAGAGTAGGGTAGAGTAGGGTAGAGTAGGGTAGAGTAGGGTAGAGTAGGGTAGAGTAGGGTAGAGTAGGGTAGAGTAGGGTAGAGTAGGGTAGAGTAGGGTAGAGTAGGGTAGAGTAGGGTAGAGTAGGGTAGAGTAGGGTAGAGTAGGGTAGAGTAGGGTAGAGTAGGGTAGAGTAGGGTAGAGTAGGGTAGAGTAGGGTAGAGTAGGGTAGAGTAGGGTAGAGTAGGGTAGAGTAGGGTAGAGTAGGGTAGAGTAGGGTAGAGTAGGGTAGAGTAGGGTAGAGTAGGGTAGAGTAGGGTAGAGTAGGGTAGAGTAGGGTAGAGTAGGGTAGAGTAGGGTAGAGTAGGGTAGAGTAGGGTAGAGTAGGGTAGAGTAGGGTAGAGTAGGGTAGAGTAGGGTAGAGTAGGGTAGAGTAGGGTAGAGTAGGGTAGAGTAGGGTAGAGTAGGGTAGAGTAGGGTAGAGTAGGGTAGAGTAGGGTAGGTAGAGTAGGGTAGAGTGGGGTAGAGTAGGGTAGAGTAGGGTAGAGTAGGGTAGAGTAGGGTAGAGTAGGGTAGAGTAGGGTAGAGTAGGGTAGAGTAGGGTAGAGTAGGGTAGAGTAGGGTAGAGTAGGGTAGAGTAGGGTAGAGTAGGGTAGAGTAGGGTAGAGTAGGGTAGAGTAGGGTAGAGTAGGGTAGAGTAGGGTAGAGTAGGGTAGAGTAGGGTAGAGTAGGGTAGAGTAGGGTAGAGTAGGGTAGAGTAGGGTAGAGTAGGGTAGAGTAGGGTAGAGTAGGGTAGAGTAGGGTAGAGTAGGGTAGAGTAGGGTAGAGTAGGGTAGAGTAGGGTAGAGTAGGGTAGAGTAGGGTAGAGTAGGGTAGAGTAGGGTAGAGTAGGGTAGAGTAGGGTAGAGTAGGGTAGAGTAGGGTAGAGTAGGGTAGAGTAGGGTAGAGTAGGGTAGAGTAGGGTAGAGTAGGGTAGAGTAGGGTAGAGTAGGGTAGAGTAGGGTAGAGTAGGGTAGAGTAGGGTAGAGTAGGGTAGAGTAGGGTAGAGTAGGGTAGAGTAGGGTAGAGTAGGGTAGAGTAGGGTAGAGTAGGATAATCTGTTGCCGGGAGCGAAGCCGCGGGCAAAAGCTAGTATAATTATATATTCATACAGGCACTTTTGGTGTGTTTTATGGTGCGCGGATGTTTTTATCTGTATAGTGTAATTGAATGGTGTGTGAGTGAATGTAAGTTAGCGTAGTGTAAATCTATCGAGTTGGTCTGAGGAGGTCTTCAGTCTCCTGGTAACCTGGTAACGCGTTGCGCCGTGCGGTTGCCGTTCGTCGTATATATACGCAAACATGACAATGTACGACAACCACCCAGCGCTGCACAATGCCCGTCTCCGTAAACAAGAAATTAATGTACACGGTTCGCGCGCCCAAGGCGTCCTTTCTATGGGAAACATGTTACATTGCATGATACATGGTGACAATGCAGCGTGTTACATTACACGCTACACTACAGCAGTATGTACCTGACTTTAACATGACAATGATCTAATAATGGCCTGTTAATGTATCTATTTAGTACCGGAAGCATGGCCATTGTGCCTAATTAGTTCGTTCATACTGTCCATTCATGAGTTACGATGGTCTAAACAAACTATCTGGTCAATTGTATTGTACAAAATAGGCTGTTAATTAGAATTTTGGGGAGCTATTACAATTTAATTTGGCAACAAATATGCTGG
Organism: Mythimna loreyi; assembly: GCA_029852875.1. NCBI lineage: Eukaryota > Metazoa > Arthropoda > Insecta > Lepidoptera > Noctuidae > Mythimna > Mythimna loreyi. The sequence continues at coordinate 8,742,143 of CM056795.1, read as the reverse complement.
ACGAAGCTTCAAAAACTGTGTTACTTCTGCCTGATTTATTCTTCGAAGCTGGATAATCGCTTACTATTACTTAAAGTCCTCACAACCTTAGCTTAAGTCTTCATCTTTATTATATTACTAGCGACCCGCCCCAGCTTCGCACGGGTACTGATATTGAATATATTATGCATATTAGGTATGCACACAAACCTTCCTCTTGACGCACTCTATCTATTTAAAAAACCGCATCAAAATCCGTTGCGTACTTTAAAAAATATGAACATATATAGAATCAGACAACTTTATTTTATACTATGTCATGATTTGATACATATCATATAATTTACTAGTTTACTAGCGACCAGCCCCAGCTTCGCACGGGTACTGATATTAAATATAATTATGCATGTATTAAACAAATAAACCTTCCTCTTGAATCATTCTATCTATTAAAAATAACCGCATCCGTTGCTTAGTTTTAAAGATTTAAACATAGCTGACCCTATGTCAGCTGTAAACAACTTTGTTTTATACTTTGTTATTGTAATATCAGCATACATACGTATTTTATTTATATACGAGTAAGTAATTTAATTTATATTACAATCTATTTAAAATATCTGTTATTTATTTATTGTGCACATCTACCACAGTATTGTCTTTTTAACCCAAAGGTTGAATGGTAGAGAAAGCAATGTAGCATTGAGTCTGACATGAAGTTTAAAAAAAATAATTGGGGCCAAAAGTTTATTTTCTTTACCGGATAAAGTTCGAAGCTTGCTTGATACGGCAGGCTGACAAGTCACTGATGAGACTTTTGAAGTAGGCAATCAACCAATGACTTCTGCTTTGTGGAGCGAGCACATCGGTCAGCCCTTTACGTTTTATGACCTACAGGTTTTCTTTCTAGATTTACCAGATTTTTTTAGAGTGAAAAAGGGTTTAAAACTTTCACTGATTAAAATCCACTCGTATTTCTTTAGTTGCCCTTTGCGAACAAGGATCGCGTTGCTCCACACACTCCGCAGTCCACTTCACTACCGTGTTGTGCACACTTTTTTTTATTTCTTTATTTATTTTATTATTGTCACAAAATAGTTACGTAATAGCCACATGACTGTGGTAAATTTTAAACAATAAATATGTTAAATAGTTCCCAAAAAATAACTTTAAGTAACTTACGAATATTTATAATATAGAAAAATTATCTTCATTAAACCTGTGTTAAACTTTGAATAAAAATACCAACAATTATATTATTTGAAGCACATACATTTCCGTCTTATCATAACACAGACATACAGCTAAGCGGCGGAAATAGACGGGGGTATACTCCTATATCTGCACAAGACATATAGGAAATGGAAATCCTAGCTCAGCTTTGCCATGTTTGTTTTTGAGTTTTTAGCCAAAAGACAGACAGAGACGTGTGGAGGAACTGATATATAATAATAGGTAACTAGCGACCCGCCCCAGCTTCGCACGGGTATTGTTATTGAATATATTATGCATTTATTATACACATAAATTTTCCTCTTGAATCACTTTATCTACTAAAAAAAACTGCATCAAAATCCGTTGTGTACTTTCAAAGATGTAAGCATACATAGAGACAGCGGTAAGCAACTTTGTTTTATACTATGTAACAAGCGACCCGCCCCAGTTTTGCACTGCTTGCTGGTGCAATACTGACATTAACTAAATTATGCATGTAATATACACGTAAACCTTCCTTTTGAATCACTCTATCTATTAAAATTAAAGATATAAGCATACATATGGACCGACAGCGACTTTGTTTTATACAATATAATGATGTAATATTAACCATAAGTTTTCAGCTGACTTTCTGCTTTTCCGCAGGCGAAACCGCTTGCAGAAGCCAGTCTCACTATATTGCATTTCTCACAGTATTTAACTTGCGAACAAAACATCTTCTCAACTTTAACTTCGCCAAACCGTGTACCGTAAGTAGAGTGTGAACTGCAAACAATACTATACTTACATACGTGAAATTTCCAAGAAAATCTCGTAACTTTGAACTGCACTTTGCCGCATAAAATATTTTATTTGCTGGAATAAAATAGTACAGAAGGTCTATTCCATGCGTCAACCAGAAACAGACGCAATTACACTGCACACAGACACATATAAAAAGGCTTATGTTTAACTTACCACCAAATATAGTAACAAATAGCAGACAAAAATAGTAAATGATCACCAAAATGAAACTCGCATTTTAATGTAAAATGATAACCAAAGTTTTAACACATTGCTATCCTATTTAAGCAAAATTACTCCAAATAAATCTGGTTAACCCAAAAATAGTAAATGATCACCAAAATTAAACCAGCATTTTAAAGTAAAATTATAACCAAAGTTTTACATTCTGCTATCCTATTTAAACAAAATGAGTCCAAAAAATGATTGTTATCCCAAAAGTAGTAAATGATCACCAAAATTATACCAGCGATTTAATATAAAATTATAATCAAAGTTTTTACATTTTGCTATCCTGTTTAAGTAAACTGACTCCAAAAAAATCATTGTTAACCCAAAGATAATGAAAATGTTAATCAAAACCCAAAAAATTACATTTTGTTATCCGATTTATGTAAATAATAATTACCCTTGGCAAAATATAGAACATTTTGGTACAAATACAGGAAATTTATCATTGCGACCGAGGTGGAATCCACCCGAGCCGTAGGTTACGTCCGGGTGTCGCCACTGTGTGGCAAGCCTAGAGGACACGGTGAAGCACACGGTGGAGGTGTGCCCTGCTTGGGAAGAGCATTGCCGTGTCCTTGTGGGGGCGATCGGCGGCGGCGACAGGTCATGGTCCGCAACGAAGAGGAATGGCAGGCGGTCGCCTCCCTCTGTGTAAAGAAGGAGGCCGACCAGGCGCCCTCGCCGTAGCCGTCGCCGTCGCGATCCTGCAGATATCCGGCCACCGAAGACACTCGCCGTCCGGTCGTCTGGTAACTGTCCAGACCGAGTCCAAGTCGTCAACGGCGTGCATCGTTCCCGCGCGCCTCAAGAAATTGTCAAACTGACAAACTGAGCAAACTGTAGGGGTTCCCTTCAGGGTCGAAGCCTTCTGGAGCCGCCGTTTGTTGTGAAAGTGTTACCGCGGCTCTAGGAATACGGCAAGGAAGGAATTGGGTAGGTAGGTTTTTTAGTCAGTAAGAGTCTGACACTGTCTCCCGCTCCGCCCAAGAGCGGGTTTCGTCATTCGATGATTTTCACCTACCATAAAAAAACCCGACCCGTAGTAGATTAGGCCGTTTATGTTATGGAGCCGAGGATTGCATTGACTTTGCACGTGTCTCAAACGACAATTTTCAATGCTAACTGAAATTAATGAACGGGAGACGATCTGTGACTCGTGGGGGACGATGCGCGTTCGGCCTGATACATAAATGTAATAACATTATGGTGGCCAACCCACCATAACAACGACAGGCTGTCCCCCTGGATAGCCTGCGCCTTTTCTTGCACTAGTGTGGAAAATTGTCTATTGCCTGCCTCTAAACAGTGCGATAAGAGTGTGTTTTCGAGGGAGTTTGTTATTTTATAATACGCCTACATTTTATGGCAATCACAGTGAATATTTAGGTAGAAATAACACATTAATTTGCTCGTCAAGATTTGGTGATCATTTACTATATTTGGTGGTCGAATACAATTTAAAGTGGAGTCGTGACTAAAATAGCTGGTACTATTGTAATTTTAGACTTTATTTTTCTGGTGTTAAGTAGATATTTGTGGTTACAAAACTAAGGGTATCAAAGCATTTTATGGTGGTCATTATATTTATCCCCATATAAAAATAGACACGAACGTTCTGTGATGTCGAAAAATTACAGTTGCTTAGTGTCACATTCTTCGAATAAAACCGCAAGAAACAATAAAATAATAATTATTACATAAAGTGTTTTGATGTAATAAAATAATGGTTACATAATGTAATATAGACGTGACGACGACATAACGTAAATAAAGAAAACACGAAATGGCCTTTTATTTTTTGACAACTTTAAGTGCAAGCACTCTCGCGACCACATACATAGATATACTTAGATAACGCAAGAGCAACTACTTTGCGTGCCTAACTTACGTACAAAAATCGTAAAAGATCACTTTCGCGGTCAGTCTGTATCGGTGTACAGCGCTAGTCGGACAATATAAAAATGGTTAATTGTGCTGGCAAGGAGGGGTTGGAGCGAGGGGGGCGCCATACGCGGCGGCGTCTTTGAATAGATTTGATTTCAGAAATAATGCTTGTGATGCCATAATAGGTAGTTAAAGAATGACACGCTTGGTTTTCCATACAGATCGTGATACTTGCGTTATCTAGGTATATCCATATCTGTGGTCGCGACTGTCATTTGTTCGACAGGACAGCACGTGAGTGTCTGTTTGTGTATGTGTGCAATTGTGAAATAGGGGCTGTTTCTGGTCGTTTATGTAAAATAACATTAAAACACTTTATGTATTGTTTCTTACGCTTTCGTTCCACATTACATTCTAGTGTCTTTCCCAAATAAAACGGGACGTTTTATTTATTAACTAGTTTGCTGTACGTAAAGCGTTTCGATGTGTGCGTGCGTATTCATTGGTATGAACCTTCTGCATTTATCTACATATTTTTATGGTACAACTTTGTGTGGTATTCATGGAACTAGTGCTTGCCATGCAGTGGTGTAAATAATGCATGTCATCAGGGTTTCTTTGTTGCATTAGTTTTATTTTTATGTGGTCAAGAATTTTATGGTGGCTAGGATAGATGCGAAAGCGTATTACCAGAGCCCAGAGTCAAGGCGGGGAAGGAATGGGGTAGGTTCTTTAGTCCGTAAGAGTCACACAGTCTCTCAGTCCATTCAAGGGTGGAATTCGTCATTGGATGTTTTTTACCTACCATAAAAAGAGTTGCTTTAAAGAAGTTGCTGGTTTGCATACATCGAAGGACTGGAACCATTTGCCTACTGCGTACTTCCTGTCCGATTATAATTTAGGTATATTTATGGCTAGAGAGAATATGCTTTTAATAAATCAAATTCGATTGCATCACTGCTCACTGCTTGACTGGCCTGTTGGTCTAGTGGTTAGTGGCCCTGACTGCTACGCCGGAGGTCGTGGGTTCGATTCCCACCCAGAACAAATGTTTGTGTGATAAGCTCAATCTTTTGTTCTGTGTCTGGGTCTAATTTAGCTAATAATAATATATATGTTATAGAAATATATAAGTATGTTTATTAGTGGTCTAGTACCATAACACAAGCCCTGCTTAGCTTGGGGCTAGACTACGTTATGTGACAGTTGTGGAATATATTATATATTATTACTGCTTGACATTAAGTGGGATTGCAGTCAAGCACTAGTTTAAATCAATTAAAAGAAATGTGCGCGACTCTTCTAAAAAATATGGCAGAAACAGACGCTACGTTTTTAAACTAGGTAAAATTTTATAAAAATAATTTTCAAGTAAGCCTGTGAATCCAGGCTACAGTTTTAAAACTCTTCCTAAGTGTCAAATGTTGGAGTGGCTTCTCAAGATTAAACTCACAGCGCTTTTATTTTGTTCACTCTTCACACAGAGCTTGGAACGACCTTAGCGGGCACTAGTAAGGTTCATATTTTTTTTTTTAAATAAAAGTTGCCTAACACTAAGAATTACTCCTGTGTCGTGGGTCACAAACATGTAAATTCACATACACAAGATATTCAGACATATATGTAGGCCATACAAATATTGGTTCCGTACGGGAAACGAACTCTTGTCATGACGCGTATCGCTGTCAAATTATGTAACAATTGTTAGAAACTTTTATAATGTGTTACAGTCGAAAGTCATAACTAGTCAAAACCACTATTGACTGCAAAAAATAGGCAAAACTACTATTGACCGATGCCCTTTGTTAAAAACATTTTTGACTGATTTTCGCATCAGGCATCATGGCATCAGGCGGTCGGTTAAATAAAAGTACTTTTGCCTAATTTTTGCAGTCAAAAGTGGTGTTAACTGGTTATAAGTTTTGACTGTAACATATTATTTTTTTTTTTTATTTTTTTTTTTTTATTTATCATTTATATCAGGCATTACAGACCCATAGCAACATCATTAAATTACATACAATAAATGGATTGAATTAAATACATTATAGAATATAAAAGCATTGATAAAATTATTGAATTACATTAATAAATTAAGTATAAAATAAACACATTGTAAATTATATTGAATTGCAAATTAGTAAATTTATAAAATTAAAAAGATATTAATTATTAGTTACAGCGTCTAAGAAGGTACACAGCATGGAACACTTCAGTCACTAAATCATTGTTACAGTGCGTTAGTCGAGACAGGAAAGTTGCCTTGAGTCTTCTTAAGAGCCCATGAAAATCAGTAACTCTGTTCTCAACGAACATGCCAGTCGCACTACACCGCCAGGGCAGCTTAAGCATGCCTCTAAACGCATTATTATATTGTACACGAAGGGTGTTGTACGCACCCTTCGTGTACTTGTACCAGAGTTGACACGTGTAGAACGACTGACAGTAAGCCTTGAACAGGGTTATTTTAACTAATTTGGAGCAGTGAAAAAAGCGTCTTACCAACATGTTACTCCGACATGCGATACTACGCCTTTGCCGCTCCAAATCAGCATCATCAGTCAAATCATCCTTTATTATGTGACCCAGATATTTAAACTTATTAACAATTTTTAAAGCAGTTCCACACAAATTGATCGGTAAAATTTGTGCAGGACCCTTACTGTATTTAAATATCATTACCTCTGATTTCTTCACATTATACGTGAGATAATGCTCAGCTGCATATTTCTCACAGATAGCCACAAGTTTCCTTAAGCCATTGGCTGAGGGACTGAGCAGTGCCATGTCATCGGCATAGCTAAGATTGTTTAAACATGCCTCACCAATATGACAACCGACTCGGGTACTGCTCAATTCCTCAACCAACTCGTTAATATACATGTTAAATAAAATCGGTGACGTAAGCCCACCCTGCCTCACACCACACGACAACTTATATGTATCCGATAAGGCATTATTCCACTTCACTTGATTGCATTGATTGGCATACCAGTATTCCAAGATGTCTACAATTTTTGATGGCACTTTAGATTTTCTCAATTTATTCCACAACAGTTCATAATTTAGACTATCAAAAGCACGGCTTAAATCTAGAAAACATGCGTACACACTAGTATTCCTTTGTACATATTTATATACTGTATTCTTCAAGGCAAAGATTGCCAAGTCAGTAGATAGGCCCTTCCGAAAACCAAATTGTGCGTTATTTATTGGAAAATTCTTTTCGCTTAAATGAATACTAATAATTCGTTCAAAAACTTTAGACAATATAGTCGCTAATGATATAGGTCGGTAATTAGACAAACTTGACACGTCACCAGTTCTATTCTTTACCACTGGTATGACTATGGTCCTCATGAAGTTATTAGGTAGATAACTATGATCCATACAAGCATTAAATAACTGAGCAATCCTGACAAATAACGATTCAGGAGCGTACAAAAGGTGTTCGACGCTGAGCCCATCGTGACCCGGCGACTTGCCGCGTTTCATACCTTTAACACAGTGAAACAGTTCAGCCGCAGTGACATGCAATATGCTAGTATCTTGGTCATGTGTTCCACTTGACCTCAGCGGAGACGTCACCGACTCACCATGGGCTCCGCTCGTCCTCCCCGCTACGCCTTATACACTATCATTGTTTTATATATTAGCAACATCTCAATTTTATTCATAATCTTTCCAAAGTTAACGCAATTATATAGTCCGCTTCGCATGAATGCATAGTTTAAGCGTTGTTTATTATGTTAGGGATCATTTTGTAAAACATTAAAAAAAAACTTGTCATATCTGGTAGTTGCTCTTTAGTAAATTCCAAGCTCTGTGACTAGTGAATACTTGTTCAACTAAGTATAGAGTAGCTTTTAAGATTGGACGGTTGTAGCTTGAATGTTTTATTTTGCGCTAGCATTAAATAGAGTTGTTTTAAAAAGTTGCGATTTACAAACACTTTGTGAGGTTTAGTTCTTGTCGTTCTTTTGTGAATAGAGTGAGATGGTAAGAAAGAAATTTAATTTATTTGGTATATCACAAGGTTATGCCATGTACACAATAATTCGGTATCACGTAAGGAATAAAATAAAATAAAGGAACAAAAAAAATAAAGATAATAATAACAATTAAGTTGTGTGCCTTACGACTGCACCAAAAAAGGTTCAGTTCAGCATGATCTGATGATAATATGGCTTCTAAATAATATGTAGGCTCGTATCCAGGATGGTTTTCGAGCTGATTTCTCTGTGGGTCTATGTAGGTATCGTGCAATGAATAACAACGGCAAGGAGTTGAATCAGTTTACTTCTCAATATATTTCGGTACAGTGCACTATTACTAGATAGGTTGAAACAACAAAACGGACAGTTTCAGAACGTCTTGACTCTGCGACGGCCTGGCTGAGGGAGTCCGCTTCCCGGGCCGGTTTCCCTCCTCTGCAAACTCACAGCGAAGCGGATACGTCACTGACTCTGTCAAGCGCGCCATCTTTGTTTAGTTCTTCTAGTTGCCACTAGATGACCTGCCTTGTCTTGTTATCAACTAATCGATCTCGTTTCTGACTGTTTCCGACATATATATTTTGTACATTATAATATTAATTTACAAATATGTTCTCCTTAATTACAATTACAGGAAATTGAAACTTGAGAATATGGTTAAGGCAATTAGGAAGATCTTACAAGGTATAATTAAACATTCATCTATACGGATATTCGGATATTTACGTATTAAGCTAATTATAACTAAATTAATGAGTTAAGTGCGTTATTATTAAGTTCAAGAGGGTTAGGGGGGAGTAGGAGCCTTAATTTATGCCTAACAGATTTTATTGTATAGTAGCTCAGCCACCCTAGCCAAGTTACAATAGCTTCGTTTAGAGTTAGTGCTTGTAGATAGCCACGCCCCTAATTTCTTTGTTTCGAACAAGGGAATTGCCGCTAATTCCAATCGTAACTTGGCTAGGGGACCGTGGTCGCATGTGCAAGCCTAGCCAGGCGCGCATTACTTTGATCGTTTCATCACCACTACTCAAGCACGTCTTAAACTTAAAAAGAAAAGAATATGTGGCAATCGCCAATACGCATTAAGCCTGTGTGCTAGATTACGGCCCAGCCTCACTTCTAGAGAGGAGGTCTGAGTTCCAGCGAGTGTAGAGAATTAGTAGAGAGAGAGTAGGAATAATAAAAGGCTGATTATACTGTAACGGTTAAGGTCTCATGTCAAATAAAACACGGACACTCAATTCGTTAGCATATATTAATAAAAAAAAAAACATATATCCCAGGGATGGGTTAAAAGGCCGTATGCCGAGTTCCAACTCTCCGGTCGTAAAGTTCAGTGTTACTTCCTTTCCCTTGTTGTTGGCTGGGGTAGGCAGGCAGGTGTGGTAGGCCCCTGAACGCTGCTGCTACTGCTACGACGTACGACGTCCACGGGAGGGTGATGCGCAGCGGATGACGTCCGATGGGAAAGTTCAAACCGTAGTATTGAACCCTAGAAGTACAGGTGCAATAAGTAGCTATTCAGGAGGTGACCTTGACCAGCCAATTGCCATTCCCAGGGTGATGAAGCGGAAAATAAGCACCTAACTTTACCTGGTAGGCAATGAATGTGGCTGATGGTCACGAGAACAGAGATATAGCAGTGAGAAAATGAGTACAATATAAAATTAGGTTAAAATATTGAACAAGGAAATTGTACGATTTACAAAATGATATGTGGAGGGTAGAAGTTTATTAAATTGCAAGGCCAACTACTTTATTGAAAGTTATTTAAAACTACGTTGCTAATTTTGATCACTGACAAAGTAATAATAAAAGCATGAAAAGAGGATTAATGTCCACCACATATAATAAATAGGAAAAGCTACCATACACTGTAAAATATACAATTGTTCGCCACTTACCGATATACGGGTCTTCAACACTACTCAGAATTTAGTATTTGTAATACAAGCAGAATTTAGAAAAAAGTTCAAACTGGTGCCGCGCTGAGAAGAGCTACGTAAGTACTATCGTTAGACAGAACACAGAGTTTTTTTAAAAAAAAACGCGCTGAGAAGAGCTACGTCTGTCCTCTGATTAGTCTGGCTGCCGAATGGCGGGTGCCGAGCTGCAAGTGACCGGCCGCTACTAAACTGACCGGACGGGTTTTAAAAAAATGTCGCAGTCAAAATGCGCAATCAGACAATGTTTGTGTTGACCAACTTCTGCTAGTTATATTATAAATAATGCTTAAGTATTTTAAATTGGTGACCCCTGTAAGCAGTAAGTGATGTTTGTATAATAGTGTTTTTGTTTGTATATATTAGTATTAATTAAGTGTAGGTTTAAGTTTTAATTATATTATTAAATTTTTATTTAGTTAATAATTTTTATTTTAAATAATTATTTGTAAACACGCGTACAACGTTACAATACATAAGCTAGATTGTATTTTACGAAGAAAACATTCTAGTGAATAATTTCTACCGCATGGAAACGAAACCGGCATATCCTAGAACAAAATTCGAAGACATGTGATATCCACTAACCCGCATTGGACCCACGTGGTGGATTATGGCCCATTCCCTCTCCTAGAGTCCACTGCTGGGACACAAGCCTCCTGGCCTGTGTCCCAGCAGTGGGAACATTAAAAAGGCTGATGATGATGATAGTAAATACTTGCATGTTGCCGCGTACTATCCGCGGGTTATTTTTTTTGTCCAATCTACGTGTGTTGATCAGACTTCGTTTTTATGTCGCAGCCAACTGGTAAAATTAGCCATCCAATTTGACGTCTAAGCCGTTCGTTAAACACCGACATCCAATCAAATGGCTGAAGAACAGCTAGCCATGCTTTTGACCGTAACGTGTATGTAGTATTATCATTTAGTTTATACTAGGGTAAATTTGAGTCACTTGGCTAAGTCTTGATTAGTCATTTCAAAAGGGCTAATTTTAAACACGCCAAGCTGTTAAAGGTTGAATGATGTTGGTTCAAACAATTATCGGTCTATGCATATAATTAGATCATCATCATCATCATTAGCCTTTTAATGTTCCCACTGCAGGGACACAGGCCTCCTCTTCTCTAGGAGAGGGAATGGGCCATAATCCACCACGCGGGCCAAGTGCGGATTGGTGGATGTCACATGTCTTCGAATTTTTGGTTCTAGGACATGCCGGTTTCCTCACGATGTTTTCCTTCACCGTTTTGAGAGCAGTGGTGATGAAATAAATTACACAAAGTAATGCGCCTGGCTGGGTTTGAACCCGCGACCTACGACTCGTAAGTTGGGGCCTTTATCACTCGGCCACCACTGCTTTCTTTATAATTGGATGCTGACGTTTAACTAACGGCCTAGGTGTCTAATTAGATGGCTAATTTAACCAAATGGCTGCGACATACATACTGTTATTTATATTTAATTCAGAAAACGCCTTTCAGCGGCACACGGAGTGTAAATAAGTCGTAGGGTGTCACTTTCCTGCTAAGTGCTTGTATAAGTGTGTGTGTTGTACAAGTGTATAGTCGCTGTTGACAGAGAAAAATGTACTACTTAATACTTTCCTCTCTCCTGATTTTCTTATTTCGCATAAGGAAATGGGTCTTTTGGTAGGTGTAATAAGTTTAATTCAGTATTCTTACTCGAAATTCTGGTATTACTCCTTTAGAGAGTTTTTTTTGAGCGTTGCAGGAGATAATGGCTGGAAATCGGGATTAGAACGACAGCAGCTGGGGCGAATGGGCCGTTAGTCCCATGCGTGCGGACTACTGCTTTGCATAAGAAGACGACCGCCGACCACTCCTCCTCGCTCCGGACCATGGCTTGTACCAAGGTCTGGCCCCTCGAAACCATGGCTGTGCTCTGCCCAAACGGGGGGTATACCTTAATGTTTTTAAGCTCCAAACGTATGTTTTTCAGCACTAGTTCAGAAAAGTGTAAACTAGCAGCAGCCAGTGGCTTCACTCATGTGGCAGTAAAAAATAATTACTCTATATGTAATTACAGGACAAAAACCCGTAAATAAAGTTTTGTCTATATATAAAATAAAATGCATGAGAATTCGAAGCAAAAGCAGCATAATGTTAAGCCAAAAACTGAATAGCATAAAAAACTCATCATCACACTCTGAACAACTTATGAGTTATGAAATACGGTTCAAATAAATCAAAGGCCGCCGCCCGGTCAGAGTTAAATTTAAAAATACATTGAAGCTGATATTTCTGTTTATTTCTGTAAATTCTTTTACTGGAGTAGGTATATTTTGTTTGGTTTAAAGAAGATAAGGGTTTTAGGCCATATAATTTATCGTTTTATTCAACTTTAATGTATATTGATCTTACTCTGAAGTAAGAAAAATAAAACACCTGGGTTGACACCTATGACGTACAATTTATAACTCGTATCTTGGTATTACGACATATTTTTAAATAGAAAGCTTGTAAAATAGAATAGTAGTTGGCAAATATGTTGAACTAAAATGGTCAGCGTTGCTACGGTTACACGCAGTCTGACAAACAATATCAGTCGCATAATAATTAGGGGGACATACGAATTGTAGGTAGAAGGTTTAAACCTAGCCAAGCAACTTACTTTATGTGGCTCATGCACTCATCCCACAGATATCAAAACGGTGAAGGAAAACATCATGAGGAAACCGAGTCTTAGAACCAAAAAAATTTGAAGACATCATTCACTTAATTTATTTTATTATGAAATTATTGTCACTATCCTTATTTATAATTAAATCAATACTAATCATAATGTAATCAATTATAATTTAATCAGGACATGCAAATAATATTATTATTATTATTATTTTATGTTATTCTATGTTAATGTTATTTTTGTATGAATTTTTATTTTTGATTTTTCACTTTCATGTTATGTAAAACCGTTTTTCTGTGCATGTGGTGTTAACCTTTAAATAATTTTTGCACTTGTAAATGTTAATAGTATATAAATCAGAATGTATAAAGTGTAAACAAATGTAGGTTAACCTAAATAAATAAATAAATTCACCAGCCCGGGTGGTGGATTAAGTCCAATTTCCTTTCCTAGAGAGGAGGCCTGAGTTCCAGTAGTGGACATTTTAAAAGGCCAATTAAGCCTACAAACAATTTTATTCTACGTCATAAAATTAGAAAAATTTAGCCCAAATAGATTTTAAAAATTTTGCTACTTCTTCGGGAATGTTGCGCAGAGTTCACTTTGGCCCTAGATCGCAAAATAAAACTAAAGGAAAATCAGGAAATCGTTTAGCATAAGTATCCTCTATCCATCATCATCATTATAGCCTAAAGACTGTCAAACATAAGCTTTCCCAAGTGTCGCATTTAGAAAGGAAAAAAAAGAAAGAAAAAAAGTTTTTTTGCGCAAGAGTATGGCGCATACCATAAAAAAAAAACAACTAAATACTAAAAGTATGAAACACACCCGCACAAAACGGCCGGTATTTCATATCTATCTGATTCCCGCAACTGTTACTAAGTCATTGGTCTACCTTCTAGCAGGATTTCCAAGGCTACGTCTTCCGGTACGCATCTACTCATAAAACTTGACAATTTGTGATAATTCTGACTGTAGATATGATAGCTGAAAACGGTCCCTGACTTACATTGCACAGCCAGGCACGAATATTTTTAATAATGGCGTCATTTTTAGCACCGGTACCGCGACGATTTCGTGCTCGGTAAATATTATAGTTTTTGTTAACCCAGCATAATTCAAGCCTTAAAACGATAATATTCTAGAACAGGCTACCTACTAAATATGTACGTATTCAACCAGTTTCTTAGAACATTTTGCGTAAGATTTATGACCCAAATGGTTACGACGCCGTTAAAGAGACTAAGTAATCTTGGTGCGCAGAAAATTGATACTGTTCTAGAAGAAGAGGGGTAATAGAATTTAAATTTAACCTTTCGAGTACTGTAATTACTTGAAATAATAGAAAGACAAATAGGTGGGCGAATGCCGGCGTGCGAGAGGCTCAAGAGTTTAAAAATATAATGTTCGGACTATGAAAAGCAGACCACAATCATAGCAGTATTCCATAGTAGTGTACTAGAGAGACGTCATGGCGTCCTCATCTTCCGCATGACGCTGATCCTCACAGGAGAATTACACGCCTGCCACGAAGCGAGCCGGCCGGAGGACATGGTGGTGCATACGGAGCAGGTGTGTTCCGGTTGGGTAACCGTCATGTCAGATTACCTACTATTTGTAACGTGGGGTTGCTTCACTGTCTTGCCAACAGTTCAACGTGTATTCTGAAGCACGAAGGTGCCTCAATACTTAATGGTTATTCACCTATTCACAACGGCCTTCCATCCATCTACCCCATCATCTCCCTTGACTTTTCCCAACTAGCTTGGAATCAGCATCTAGTTTAAACAGATGCGAATACTGAATACCTGTGTTTTACATAAAGAAACTGCCTATATGACCTCCATAACCTAGTTACTGGTCAACATAATGCTACTTACTTACTTCCATAGACTGCAGGCGTGCAGATGGTCAGACTTTTTGGCGTCTGACTCCTAAATCATCCATATACTTCTAACAAGAAAGAAAAAAAAACTACTACCACTTCTAACACAAAACCGTTTGCAGATCAAACATGGCGTCGTGCTCGAATTAATGAATAAACCTATCTATCTTTTGTTTATCACTTAAGCTGACTAACTAAACTATACTTCACTGTCTTGCCAAATTTAGTGGACATTTTCTGACTCATTACCCATAGTTCAAGTCCATTTCTTACATATTCGCATACGACGAAATAAGCTGACAATTTCAAAAGGCCACTTTTTGTGGTAATAAATCTTGGGCGAAGCTTCTTTTGTTTCTGTAACGATCTCCGTCAAGATGGCGGGTGCTTAGTATGTCGTGTTGTACGATGTATGGCTTTAATGGTTTGCCTGAAAATAGGATTTTTTGTAGAGTAACTAAACTCAATTTTGGTAGCTGACAGCTCAAGGAATTTTCATTGAAGCTAGCTTGCAGTGAGCGGTTTTATGGGGGTCGTAATAAAAAAATATTCCTAGGAAATATATTCCCGAGATAAAAATTGCCGTTCATGTGTGGACGGTGAAGGAAAACATCGTGAGGAAACCGGCATGTCCTAGAACCAAAAATTCAAGACATATGACATCCACCAATCCGCACTGGGCCCGCGTGGTGGATTATGGCCCATTCCCTCTCCTAGAGAGGAGACCTGTGTCCCGGCAGTGGGAACATTAAAAAGGCTAATGATGATTGATGATGATATGTGTCCCAGCTGGCCTACTGGGAACTTGACACCGATTTCTAGCCAATGTAGTCTCTTGCAAATGACGAGCAAAATATTGGATAGCTCGCCAACCTACAGACGCCAAGGGGCACGCACTACCACTTGCACTTAGGACTAATATTTGTCCATATATGTTACAGCAGTAGTGACCTAATGGTACCGGCCCCGATTTGTGAGTCGCGAGTCTACATACTGGCGCAAAATCGAAGCGTCTAGTTAAAACTGAACATAACAAATTCAACCTTAACTACACAGCGTAACGCACCCAACAAGGCTCTTTACTTTGTGTAATTTATTCCATCATCACTGCTATAAAAACGCTGAAGAAAACATTGTGAGGAAACCCGCATGTTCTAAAACCAAAAATCCAAAATATGTGAGTTATGTGAAATCTACCAACCCGCACTGTTCCCGCTTGGCGGACTATGGCCCATTTCTTATTTTAAAAGCTGATGCTATACTAAGGTTTGAAATAAATTGTGCTTCGCCGTAAATAGTCTTTATTTTACTGCAGTCCTAAGCTTACCTACTTAAAATATATTTTTGTCATGGAAACAAACAAACAATGAGATAGAACTTCTGAAAATTCAGAAATTAATGTTCACCATAAAAAATACATTTCCTAAAGCATAGAGCCAATAAAAAACTTTTGCAGTTAAACATAATAAAATGATAGTTTTTATTTGATGTACCAATAAATACGATATCTGTACCTACTAACCTAGAACAATACCACAAGTAGGTATTAGGTTCCAGAATCGACTATTAATTGATTTCAGTTATTTTTGAAATTCGATTTTTTTTCGGCGTACGAGCCTCCCCAATTTACCATGTCCAGTGAAAACCTGCGTCCTGCGAAAGGTAAGGACATTGTAACGCTTATCAGCTGCTCCTCAAAGTGAAAACTAATCACCGTGATTATGATACCACCAACATTCTGTAGATATTTTATTTAAATCATTTAATGCGCGGGCGGGTAAAAATCATTTTATCCGCCCGCGCATTGAATGATTTCAATGACGTTTCCGCGCCTTTGGGTGGGGCGAGAGATAGTGTAAAACTTTTACTGATTGAAAAACCTATTTCTGTTCCTTATTTGCTTCCTTTCATGGTGATGTTTTTACAATACTGAGGTATTGTAAAAACATCACGTCATCATGGCCCCAGTAGGCTTCGGCACACCTAGGCCCATAGTGTTAGCTGACCACTCAAAAAGGCGCGCACAGAACTAAATGTGCCGTCGACAACTTGGGCGCAGTACGGACGGTTATCGGATGTTCGGACAGAAAGCTACCCATTGCTCGCCATCCGCAAGCCCGAGCTTACGGTAGCCATAGGTCAGGATCTTTGTAAATTTGGATAGAAAATAAATATATTTGAAAATTCAATGAGTGTTAGAACTAGTGTTAGGTTAGTACTTGAGGTGTCTCCTCAGACACCGAGAGCGTTGTTTATGGCACGGGTTTATATCCTGACATTTACTGCGAATTATTGCGTTGTAATTTCATTATAGTGCAGGCAATACAGTAGTTTTGTTTGTTGAATAATATTTTTGCTTTTTTTAATTGATATAAACTAGTGCTTGACTGCGATCTTACGTGATAGTAAGCAGTGATGCAATCGTCCATGATAAAACGTACTAGTTTGTTAGGTGACTATTCACTCTAGTCTTAAAGAATCCTAAATTATAAAGGCCGCAGCTGGGCAAACTGTTCCAACCCCGATGTACGCGGCATAAGCGACGAGGCAAAATCCTTAGTCCGGACCGTCGAAGTCTCTACAACATAAGGATGGATATTCACCGTTGCTAAATTAATGTTTTTGATTTAAACTTAAAGACGGATAACTAGGTCATATCGGGACTATTTCCTACTTTCCAATCCTCTGTACCCTTTGAGACACAAACACATATTACTACCTATTACTAATTACTTTTACACAATCCAATCATCACTTCTTACCTACTCCTTTATCCCAAATATTATTAAAGAAGTTGTTTCAAAAACTCTGTTATATGGTATCATTATCATCAGCCTCTTAAATAATCCCACTGCTGCTCCTCTCTAAGTGAGGGAATTGCCTTAATCCACCACGCGGGCCCAAAGCGGGTTGGTGGGTGTCACATGTCTTCGAATTTTTGGTTCTAGGACATGCCGGTTTCACGATGTTTTCCTTCACCATTTTAAGAGCAGTGGTGATGAAATAATTTACGCAACGTAATGCGCCTTGGTTTGGTTTGAACCTGCGACCTACAACTCGCAAGTCGGGGCCGTTACCACTCGGCCACCACTGCTCTGTAATATGGTATACTTATTCATAATTCAAGTACAGTACATACCAATATCCTCGAATATCGATTCGTAACTCCATCAAAACGCAATTTAGTGGCTTGGTAGGTACTCGTAATTAGCTTTGTTATCCAATTTGGCAATGCTGCCAATTCGGAATTGGGCCGTCTGACGGACTTACCGAATATCCGACACGTATACCTATCGATAAGGGTCAAGGCTTAAAATATCGGAATTGTCAATAAAGATTATGGAATTTGATATTTTAGTTTAGGCTTGTACATTTTTTGCGATGACTTTGAAGCTTTTTACTGGTGAAGCGTTTTGTAATACTAGTGGATCCCTAATTGAGAAAGTTTTTGTAACTTAGTTTTAAATTCAAAATCATTTAATATGGTTAGTTAAATGGTTTAAACGGTTGATTGATTTTCTAAATGATTGTTGATTTTGTTCAGGTAGTAAAGTACCTACATTGAATTAAAATTACTAGAAATGTTTCCTTTATTTTTCAATATCTTTTACTGAGTTAGTCAAAACTAAAATTCTATTTATCTTTCTCAACACAGAAAAAATATTTAAAGATATAAAAAGTCAGTAAGATAGACCAATGAGGGCTAAACATATTTGATACGTGACTTTGAGAAAAATATATTTAAAATATAATCTTTTTGATTTTTGTCTCTACGTCGCTTTCCATAAGGTAAGATAGCGGTCAAGCGCAAACCTATAATCAATTAAATAAAACCTATTTAAAGCATGGTCTATACGGGTCCCAAGTTTCATCCAAAACCGTTCAGCATTTTGACCGAAAAAGAGTAACAAACATACACAGTATACATACCAACCTCCACCTTCATAATATTTCTGCGATATTAAACGAAACGCTTTGATAAAATCAATCTAAACTGGTATTCAATTAAAACTAGAACTTCTGCATCAAACTACCTAACATTCTAATAAATTCAGCTCATAGTACAGTGTTGATCAAAATGTACAACAGCCACCACCACTTACATTACCTAACAAACTGCTATGTGTGTAGTGTTTATTTTTGCTTTGTTTATATGTGTGTATTCGATTTTAAACCAGGTACAGACTGCTGTTATGTAGAATGTAATGTACCACACAATCCAGTTAGGTAGGTCTAACTTTGAGAAAGAGGTCAATCGTCGAATCCGACTCGGCTGGGCAACGTTTGGGAAGCTACGCGGTGTCTTCTCGTCAAATATACCACAATGCCTCAAGACGAAAGTCTACAATCAGTGCGTGTTGCCAGTGATGACGTATGGCTCTGAAACGTGGTCGTTTACAATGGGCCTTATAAAAAGACTCAAGGTCACTCAAAGGGCAATGGAAAGGGCTATGCTTGGAGTATCCTTGCGTGATAGAATCAGAAATGAGGATATCCGCAAGAGAACCAAGGTTGCCGACATAGCGAAAAGAATCGCCAAACTTAAGTGGCAGTGGGCAGGGCACATTGCACGCAGAACGGATGGCCGCTGGGGCCGAAAGGTTCTGGAGTGGCGACCGCGTACCGGAAGACGTAGCGTTGGATGGCCTCCCACAAGGTGGACCGATGACCTGGTCAGGGTTGCTGGAAGCCGATGGATGCCGGCGACAGGACCGGTCTTTGTGGCGGCGCTTGGGGGAGGCCTATGTCCAGCAGTGGACATCTTTCGGCTGAAATGATGATGATGATGAATGTAGCATACAATGCAATATTTTCCGTCCGTATTGTCGCAATGTACATTGTACAGTACGGCCGTCAGATCTTGGTGTGTCTGAAGTTCGGCTTTGGAATTATAGTGCTTGAAAACTCGTACAAAAATAAAGATTTAAAAAATGATAGATAAAAGATTTTAACGGCAATAATAAATGCAAATTGCATTTATTTCTTTATTCCATAGTGCGGACGCCTGACGCGCAGGAACCGTGCTCACTAATGCAAACAAACACACATAGTGCGGACGCCTGACGCGCAGGAACCGTGCTCACTATGCAAATAAACACACAAAGGGCCTAGTGTGGGTTAGGTTAGTACTCAAAGGACAATGGACAGACTTATCATCGGAGTTTTCTGGCGTGATCGAATCAGAAATGAAAATATCCGCAAGAGAACCAAGGTTGCTGACATAGCCCGAAGAATCACCAAACTTAAGTAGCAATGGGCAGGGCACAATGCTTGCAGGCCGTTGGGGTCAAAAAGTTCTGAAGTGGCGACCACGTACCGAAGGACACAGTGTCAGGAGGCCACCTACAAGGTGGACCTGGCAAGGTTTGCAAGAATGTGATGAATGCGAAATGCACAGGACCGTTCATCGTGGTTCACAGTGAAGACACTTATTGGAGACCTACATTCAGCAGTAGACGTCTTTCGACTGAAATTATGATGACGATGGAGCAGGTAGACCTAAATCCTTGGTTCGTGCACCCGCTGCGTTACCACATTTATGACATGCTCCTTTCATGTTACAATACAGCAGTCTGTACTCGGCTTTATGTTTATTTTTTAAAGAAACAAGTTGCTGTATCTCCGGTGTGTTTGTTTTGATATGTTCCTTTGTTCCGTTGCTTGTTAATTTATATCCATTTGTGTAATTTTTGAGGGTTTTATGTTTTTAGTGTTGTTGGAACTTTTGTTAGTAATTACTAAAACAGTGTTGGAGTTATGACCCCATCCGCTTTGAATGGAGGGTGTGTCAGTTGTTTTTTGCGATTTCAGAGTCATGGTTATTTTTCTGAAAAGTCCTGCAGTCTTACTTCGCTCGAAGGAGAGGAAACTGGTTCTCATAGCAAAGTTGGGGCGCCTTGTGGACTCAGCGTTAAAAAGAGTTATTGCAGACCATCTCGTCACGCAATTGCCACGGATGGGCCCGGATCTTGTGGACGGCTAGTTCCGTTTTCGCATAGTGCTGTGCGCTCAATGACAGAGTCTAACGGATTCTGTCACTTTTGCTGACATCTTTTTATTGCGCACATGGGATATAACATGCTATGTACCCTGGTATGATCCATATTGGACGTCCGCAAGCCGTCGAGGTGCCGCGTCGCCTGCTATGGTGACTGGGGCGTAAAGATGACCTCTCCCTCGCAGGTTTCGCCACTTCCTCTAGCCGCATTACTGCTTGGCAGAAGAAGGTGATGACCTCCCATTCACTTTAGCTTCTTATCATGGCTAGTACCAGGGCTGGATGCACGAGGACACAGAAGTACTCCGTCGAAGCAATAAAACCTCCTACCGTATGCTCCAATAGTTCTTTCGAGTGATTTAATATGAAACACACTGGCAACACCCAGAATAACAGCTAACTCACGGTAACTATTGTTAATTGGTTTTTACACATTTTCCTCGCTATCACAAGTTTAAAAACCCCATAAATCGACCACGCCAGTCCCACACGTTAGTTCTAGGTATTTCTAATTAATTTGCAGCGACAACTTCCCAGACCTGCCAACGTGCATTTCGATCATAAATTAAAAAGTTAAGTGGCCTATAAAGATGGGGTAAGCGAAGTGGCCATTATATCATTTTACTGCCAAACTTACACCATTACTTTTCTTACACCAAAAAATGTTTGTCTAACCTTACTTAGAAAGTATTTTTATTGACTGACCGCAGTGACCGGTGTATTTTGAACCTTTTCAAAGTTTATGGCACTTTAATTTACTTTGTAATTGTAATGTACAGGCAAATTATAGTAGAAGTTATACATATTTTGTTAAATAAGTATTTTTTTATATTTAGTTATACGTATTATTTGATAGTATGAATTAACGTCCCACAAATTCTTCTTCATAAGTCTACTGTAAGAAATTTCATTGTAAAAAAAAACAAATAAAAGTCAAAACATTAACATCTACTAATGGTTTTGTTTTTATTTGCATTTGTTATTTTTTCTATGTATACATAAATAGTAAAATAAATAAATTGAAAATATTTTTACTTTAGTACAGTATCTCAAAAAATATGTTTACTGGCTAGTTATCTTTTTTGGTCTTAAAAATAATATAGCTAGGATCAACTGATAAGCATGCTTTCTGACGCACGGAAGAGTACCTATTTAATTCGTCAAGCATAACTTGTTTAATCATTAATTTACCCTTTATTTAAACTTTCGACTACCGTTATTACCGATACAATTAAAAGACGACAATAGGTGTGCAGACACCAGTGTCCTCTTGGGGCCTCATGAACTAAAACAAAGAGCGTGCTTTCCATGAAGCACGAAGTTGAAGACCATTCTCAATAGATGAGTACTCTCTTAGCCAGGTAGATAATAAAAAAGCAACAGCAGCAGCTAGTAAAAAAGCTTCAAATGTTCAATCTCGCCCGTAGCAAAACCCGTACGCAAAATACGCGTTTTAGACGTGGAGTTGCGGATTAGTATCCGCGACAAATCTGCGGATACGCGATACTATACTACCGCTCCCGCGATACTACTACCATACGCCCGATACTATACTATGTTCAATCTCGAGGAGTTCGACAAAAGAGAATCGATATGAAACGATCGTAAGTGGTCTAGGATTGCTGCTCCATCTAGGGGACATAGAACAGTAAATCAAGTAAGTAATTGACATTAGACCGTCTGCCAAGATAAACTGGTCATGTTATATCACACATTGTCAAGCTACTGGTCTTGGCGAATTTTATGAAGGTAGTCAGAAACTTTATTGCTGTGACTGACATTGTTGGTAGCAAATATTGGACCTAATTATTGGAGGAGTTGGTACAGTCTGTGATATTTATGGTGATTAGTTCTTGTTTTAGCTTGTAGTGTTTGTAGATAATTTTGTTTCGTTGATTACCTACGGCTAGTTTTTTTGGTTTGGAGTACTATTTAATGTTGTCTTTTTTTCTGAAACTATTTAAATACCAAATCATCAAATAACTTTCCCAGGTGTGGATGGAGTGAGAGGGTGAGTGACAGACTTTTACTGACTAAAACCCACCTGAAATTTTTTTTAGAAACTAAATTTTGTGAGGCCAGAAAGGTCTCATACACACCGCAAAGAAGTTCAAGTTTGCCTCTGAAAGACCTCATACGCACTGGCTGAAAAACCATGAAAAATGGCTCCGCAGTAAGCGTGAATGTTGTTATTCTGTCTGTTGTCAAATAAGAGTATCTACGCACTATACAGACAGACATAGATGAGATAGTGCATCAGTATTGGTGTCTACGCAAGTACATACATACAAACATGCTATTAACTCAATCAAGACTAAGAATTTTTCATTTTGTTTTGTTTTGTTCAAATCGTTTTATTACATTAAAAATAGCTGGAATCGATTCAGTACGCCAATGCTGAACATATTAATTTTAGAATGTGCGCTTTAATGTTGCATATTCGTAATTCTCAATTACTCCACACATTAATTTACTAAGCCCCAAGAGGATACTGGTGTCTGCACACCTATTGTTTTTTAATTGTGTCTGTAATTACAGTGGAAAGGTTAAACCAGAAATATGCAGTCGCAAAAGGTTCGGTATAACAACAGCAAATACACAAATGAAATGGAATAATTTTAACCAGTAATTACAATAATTAAACCCAAATGAAAACCCAATAGTTGGCAGTTGGATACCAACTAATTTCATCAGAGCAAGTTAATTACAATATGGAAATCATTACCGTTACAATGCGTTTTAATGATATTTACCTCGGTTTGATGAATATGTTAAATTTATCTGTGTAAGTTATGTTTATTAAATGCAAGCAAAGTAAAACAATTGAATTTGCTGTCAAATTTTTTCTTAAAAAAATAGCTCAACTGTGCTTCTAATTTTAAAATCATAGCGTAACTGTGGTTCTAATTTTAAAGTTATAGCGCGACTATTCTTTTAATTTTAAAATCATGGCGCAACTGTGCTTCTAATTTTAAAATCATGGCGCGACTGTGCTGCTAATTTTAAAATCGAGGTTTTGTTTATCAATATTTTACACTGATACAGCCTGGTAATGGTTGCGGTAATCCGATGGATGAGAGACGTTCAGAGGACCGGCCATTGTGTCGTCATTTGGGGAGGTCTATGTCCAACAGACGTCTTTAAATCAAATTACGAGTATAATGATAATAAAAATATATTTTTTTATTTGACATAAACTAGTGCCTGTCTGAAATCCCACGTGACGGTAAGCAGTGATGCAATCGTGGATGGTAAGGCGCTCCAGTTTAGCATTAGCAGCTTTTTAATTATCCCACTGTTAGGAAACAGGCTTACTCTCTAGGAGAAGGGACTGCTTTAGTTGCCACGGTAACTCTTTTGACATAATATCAAGATCTGCGAGTGCAATAAAGTTCTCCTTTATTCCGATCACGTAAACCCAGGAAATTACCTTACTTACCTACTATAAAGGTAGTCATTTTCAGTATTACAACGCAAATGACAGCTCTTGACAACCGATGGTGACATTTCGTAATGACACTTAAATGAGAAATGGCACAGATTCGTCAATGACACCTTGGGTACCAGAATCACCATATCTTCTTTCAAAGTAATTTCAACCATATGGTTTAGGATATAAGGGTTGGGATGATGGTAATGTTAAGCTTGTAGACGCCTAATGACGTCTTCTAAGGCGATTGCGGTGACGTCATTTGCGGTGCGGTCAAATTTAAGAGGGCGTTGGATGTTTTGCAAGGGATATCGGGGGATATCCTTTGTTTCTATCCGATTTTCGTGGATATATTGTTTTGGGTAGATCGGTCTTTTGTTAATTGGGGAAGATTATTTTGTGCTTAATCTGGTGCTGATTTAGAACGGAACAATTAGCAAACGTGTTCTTTAAAAATCTAATGCCTACAGTGAAAATGTATAGATAGATAGATAATACAATAATAATACATTACTCAAGGAAAGAAAGAAAAAAAAAATTATTTGGCACACACAGTGTAGAAAATTCTGGGTACCTAGAATGAAGGGTTTGTTAGGATTTTACTGACTTAAATGCACCTATGTTGTTTTAGTTGCTTTTTGCGATCCAGAACCCGGTAATTTTTTTGGAAAATTTCGCAACTTTTAACCTTAAGGGAGTGAATTTTAGAAGATAATAATAATAATAATAATAATTTATTTGCAGTAAAAAGTGTACATATTAACAACATTAGGTATAAACAAACAGAAGGAGACGTTATACAATAAATGTTTGGAGACTCTAGCACCCTTGCTAAGTTGACAAGACAACTTGTATTAAAGGTGCTAGGCCCAACCCTTTCATGGGTGCCTTATGAATAAAGTTTGTGTAATTTACGAGAACTTATTTTCATTTTTGCAGCAGGACAGACAAATAAATCATTTATTTATATATCAAGGAAACAAATCAAAAAGTGATAAAAAGAATAGATGTAAAGTGTGGGGTGTATGTGAGTGGATGTATGTGTGTGTGAGTGGGTGTGTGTGTGTGTGAGTGGTTGTATGCGTGAGTGTGTGTGTGTGTGTGTGAGTGGTTGTATGCGTGAGTGGGTGTGTGTGTGTGTGTGTGGGTTTGTATGTGTTAAGTCGACAATAAGAGCTCTGTGTTGTTGTAGTTGAGAGTCTGAAGCCAAGTAGTTAGTTTATTTTTAAGGGATACATTTGGAAGTGAGTTGAAGTTTAATATTTTATTAATTTTATTGTACAGATGGGGGCCTTGAATAGATGTTAAAAGAATAAACCAGAAAGAACGAAAACAAAAGTCTGCGCAAGTTTTAGGTCCAAGGATTCGAGCTGGGTGTCAATGTACGTACTCGAATACAGATATCCTTGGTTATCATTTTTAATTCTTTAAGCCCCAAGAGGACACCGGTGTCAGCACACCTATTGTCTTTTAATTGTGTTTGTAATTATATTAGTCGAAAGGTTAAACTGCGTTACATTCATATATACACAATTTCCATAAGAAATCGTCTCTGTTCTACTACTTTACAGCGAATTTACTACAATGGTTTTGTAAAAATTCGTTGTCTGTACTCTCGAGTCTCGACAGATTCCACCAAACTGACTACAGATGCTACTGAACCAAACCTACAGCCACCAAACCTAAACGTACAGCTGAACTAAAATGATAGTGCTTAAAACTCTTAAATTCTTGAGCACCAAACAAACGCTTCGCACACCATTATCTTTGTATTATGTATCTAATTAATCGTCGAATCCGACTCGGCTGGGCAGCGTTTGGGAAGCTACGAGAAATCTTCTCGTCTAATATACCATAATGCCTGAAGACGAAAGTCTATAATCAGTGCGTGTTGCCAGTGATGACGTATGGCTCTGAAACGTGGTCGCTTACAATGGGCCTTATAAAAAGACTCAAGATCACTCAAAGGGCAATGGAAAGGGCTATGCTCGGAGTATCCTTGCGTGATCGAATCAGAAATGAGGATATCCGCAAGAGAACCAAGGTTGCCGACATAGCGAAAAGAATCGCCAAACTTAAGTGGCAATGGGCAGGGCACATTGCACGCAGAACGGATGGCCGCTGGGGCCGAAAGGTTCTGGAGTGGCGACCGCGTACTGGAAGACGTAGCGTTGGAAGGCCTCCCACAAGGTGGACCGATGACCTGGTCAGGGTTGGTGGAAGCCGATGGATGCAAGACGCACAGGACCGGTCTTTGTGGCGGCGCTTGGGGGAGGCCTATGTCCAGCAGTGGACGTCTTTCGGCTGAAATGATGATGATGATGATGTCTCCAATTACGGTATTAACCTTTCGAGTACCGTAATTAGAAATACAATAGAAATATAGAGGTGTGCAAACGCCGGCGTTCGCTCGGGGCTCAAGAGTTTAAAAAGGTTAAGACACGCAGCATATCATAATGAATGAAATATTCTACCAAAAATTAAACAATATTCCGTCTTCCCCCTTACTTTATGGTAACCACGATACTTTAGATTCCTATGCTAATGTCAGGGTAGATGAATTCAAAAACCTTGCTTGAGTTATGTCGGTGATTATTCAACGACATTGCACTATGTCCCATTTTGCGTCATCTGCGTTTTGATCGTTTTAAAACTGCGGTATGGTAATGAGGATCAAGATCGCTTGGTTTGCGTTTATTTTTATAAATATTCTAGTTTCTTTCACAGAGTTCACCCGGGCAAATGTACACGGTACAATAAGTCTAAGTACACTACTTTGTAAATATTATTTTTTTGTTTACATACACAAAAATCAAATTCGTAACTTGATTTTTATGATGTTCATATAAAAAAAAATTATGTAAAATATTTTATCACAATCATCATGTTTTTTAATCATGTTATAGTATGTTATACACCGCTCTTTGATCGTTTTGATACCGTAAAGAGTGGATCCGGTACATGAAACACTATTTATTTACAATTTATTGTACACCAAGACAATATAAAACAAGAGAAAAATACTTTTCTTAATAAAGAAAATGTCAGCTAAACGAGTCAAATAACCTATAAGAAGTCCAGCTACCTATGATGTTTTCTTAAAGATATTTCTTTCGTACATTTGTATATTATTTCGAGTTTAAATAAAAAGTACTTTTAATTTTATCTTGTACTCTATTTTTTCACTCAGGACCATCCTTCAAAATTGAAAGAGGTGTCAAACAAGGTGACCCGCTCTCCCCCAAATTGTTTACAAGTACTTTGGAGGAAGTATTTAAGTCACTGGCAGCCTCATGGAACACCAAAGGCATTGACGTCGGTAACAAGCGGTTAACAAATCTTCGATTTGCCGACGACATTGTCCTTTTTGCCCCCACAGCCATGGAACTACAAACAATGCTCCAAGAACTGAGCACGGCTAGCCTCAAGGTGGGACTCGCCATGAACAGATCAAAAACAAAAGTGATGACCAACAGCACCAAACGTAGGGTCGAGGTAGATGCGCAGAAAATACATTATGTCGATGAGTATATCTACCTGGGCCAGTTAGTATCTTTCGAAAACAGGCAGGAAAAGGAGGTCGATCGACGTATCCAGAACGCCTGGAAAAGCTACTGGTCCATGAAGACGCTAATGAAGGGTGATCTGCCGATCTCCCTGAAGGGTAAACTCATCGACATGTGTATTCTGCCCATCCTAACCTACGGTGCTCAGACCTGGTCACTTACCAAACTACAAAAGTTCCGCCTCAGGGTTTGCCAGAGAGCTATGGAGCGTAGCATTCATGGGGTAAGACGAACAGACCGAGTGCGAAATGACATGCTGCGCTCCATGACGGGCATAATAGACGTGGGCAAAAAGGCTGCCAGGCTTAAATGGGATTGGGCGGGGCACGTTAGTCGCATGCAAGGGAACCGTTGGGCAAGCATCGCCACGCAATGGGCACCTGCAGGAAGAAAGCGTCGTCGAGGCCGACCTAGAAAGAGGTGGCGGGATGACTGAGTGGACTGGTCCGAGATGGCGCAGGAAAAGAAGACTTGGAAGGACTTGGGGGAGGCCTTTGCCCAGCAGTGGGACAGTAAGGGCTAATAAAAAAAAAAATAATAATAATAAAAAAAACTCTGTTTTTTACCTGTAGAATTCTACAATGCTACTTTGTCATTAAGTAACTGATGTTAATATCGATGCCTCCCACGTAAGTTGTTGTAACCCACAATATGGCGATTTTGGGTTTTTTATGTAAAAGTGTCTAATTTTATGTATACTATCCTACAAAAAAACAAAAAGTCAAAAAAAACCTATTATTTAAGGTACTTTTGAAACGTATAATGTTGTATGTTTCGAACGATTCCGGCGTAGACTGTAGTATTTATTATTTGCAATGGTTTACAACGGGGAAAAGCGCACGCGCGCTTGTTGTATGTGACATATATTACAGATTACGCTGGAATTTGCTGCCGGTCGCACCTCTCATGCAATTTTTATGTCGTTAGTTTAATATTCTAGTAATTACTATTCCGTTCAATCTTATCTTTAACTGACATGTGTTAGCTTTTACTAATTTATTGTTATATATATATACCTACATTAATCAGTATATTAAATTAGATATTTATTTATTCAAACTTACTTTTAAAATGTAACCGTGTTCCCAAGATAAATTCCATTAATAGTTCTTAAATTGACTTTTGTCGGTTGATAGCAAATAGTTTTCCCGCCTTGACAGCTACGTCAAGCACGTCCAGGTGGGAGGCTCACTTGGGAACACGGCAGTCAAGCTTGAGCAATCGAGTAGTGAATACATATACTTGTGAACAGTGTTAAGTCAAGTGAATAATATGATTTAATATGATTAAAAGACCCTATAGAACAAGTATACGGATTTTATTTTCTTCAAACCTCTGAAGCGTTAATAGATCAGAAGCGGGATAGCATTGAGAATATTGTATTCTCGGTGTTGCCAAACGTCCAATATAGCGCAGTAAGGTACTGTTATTTTTTCTGTTTTCTTTTACGTTTGAAATCAAGTTATGCAATTTTAATTAGTAGATTTATACGACCGATTGTCGGTGTTTTGTCACTTTATATAAGTATTTTATATATTTTTTTTTATTATTTTCTAAGAAAACCGTAGAATGATTTCTAATACCTATATCATATGATACAGACTTGCTATTTTTCTTAAAATTTATTTATTTTGTAATACCCACATATTTTTTTTCCGTCTTATTTTAATTACTTCGGAAATTAAACTATATTTACCGTAACGGAGACATTCCGGAGGTTTATGTGGTTGGTCATGCATGTTTATCGTGCCAGGGTTACTCTCTGGGGATGGACATGTTTGATATTTCTGTTTGTAATTTGAAAGATTAAACTATATTTACCGTAACGGAGACATTCCGGAGGTTTATGTGGTTGGTCATGCATGTTTATCGTGCCAGGGTTACTCTCTGGGGATGGACATGTTTGATATTTCCGTTTGTAATTTGAAAGACTAAACTATATTTGCCGTAACGGAGACATTCCGGAGGTTTATGTGGTTGGTCATGCATGTTTATCGTGCCAGGGTTACTCTCTGGGGATGGACATGTTTGATATTTCCGTTTGTAATTTGAAAGACTAAACTATATTTGCCGTAACGGAGACATTCCGGAGGTTTATGTGGTTGGTCATGCATGTTTATCGTGCCAGGGTTACTCCCTGGGGATGGACATGTTTGATGGTCTATAGTAGAGTATATGAGAGTTAATAAACATCTGGTTTACAAGTTTAGTATAGTTGAGTTTCGCTAAACCGGGTGTTCTTTCTTTATTTATTGCATGTCAACATGACCACGAGAACATGGAAGAACATAAGTCCTGTTGTCGAAGAGTACGTGATGGACGTAGACGGACTCAGCGCGACGCGTAGCCGGATCGGTGCGCAGCGCGGCCGTGGCAGCACGAGGCGTAGCCGGAGCGGTGCGCAGCGCGGCCGTGGCAGCGCGAGGCGTAGCCGGATCGGTGCGCAGCGCGGCCGTGGCAGCACGAGGCGTAGCCGGAGCGGTGCGCAGCGCGGCCGTGGCAGCGCGAGGCGTAGCAGGATCGGTGCGCAGCGCGGCCGTGGCAACGCGAGGCGGCTGTGGCTGTACGCAGCGCGGCTGTGGCAGACCGCAGCGAAGATGTGGCAGACGGCGGCGAAGATGTGGCAGACGGCGGCGCGGCCGTAGTGGAGCGCAGCACGGCTGTGGTAAGAGCGCAGCGCGGCTGTGGCGAGAGCCCAGCGCGGCTGTGGCCAGAGCCCAGCGCGGCTGTGGCCAGAGCCCAGCGCGGCTGTGGCCAGAACCCAGCGTGACTGTAGCAAGAGCACAGCGCGGCTGAGGTCAGAGCCCAGCGCGGCTGTGGCCAGAGCCCAGCGCGGCTGTGGAAAGAGCCCAGCGCGGCTGTGGCCAGAGCCCAGCGCGGCTGTGGCCAGAGCCCAGCGCGGCTGTGGCCAGAGCCCAGCGCGGCTGTGGAAAGAGCCCAGCGCGGCTGTGGCCAGAGCCCAGCGCGGCTGTGGCCAGAGCCCAGCGCGGCTGTGGAAAGAGCCCAGCGCGGCTGTGGCCAGAGCCCAGCGCGGCTGTGGCCAGAGCCCAGCGCGGCTGTGGCCAGAGCCCAGCGCGGCTGTGGCGAGAGCACAGCGCGGCTGTGGAAAGAGCCCAGCGCGGCTGTGGCGAGAGCACAGCGCGGCTGTGGAAAGAGCCCAGCGCGGCTGTGGCCAGAGCCCAGCTCGGCTGTGGCCAGAGCCCAGCGCGGCTGAGGTCAGAGCCCAGCGCGGCTGTGGCCAGAGCCCAGCGCGGCTGTGGTGAGAGCCCAGCGCGGCTGTGGTGAGAGCACAGCGCGGTGTGGCAAGAGCACAGCGCGGTGTGGCAAGAGCACAGCGTGGTGTGGCAAGAGCACAGCGTGGTGTGGCAAGAGTACAGCGTGGTGTGGCAAGAGCACAGCGCGGTGTGGCAAGAGCACAGCACGGTGTGGCAAGAGCACAGCGCGGCTGTGGCAGCGCGCAGCGCGGATGGAGCTGTGCGCAGCGCGGCTGTGGCAAGAGCGCAGCACGGCTTTGGCAGCGCGCAGCATGGATGGAGCTGTGCGCAGCGCGGCCGGTTCGGCGTGCAGCCGAACGAGTGCAAGGCAGAGTGATCACCACAACACAAAGATTTCCCAAGGTAACAGCAACGTTACCGATCAGGTTAGTGACAAATAATTGTTTGCACAAATCTTAAAAGACGTTGTTCAGACCACGAAAGCTGATGGGCACAATAAACGTTTTGCTATCTTAATGTAGTCCCCTTATTTGATCTGTACAAAAGAAACCAATCAATGGAGATGTGGATAACTAAAGTAAACGAATGTACACAAATTTATAATTGGTCAGAAAGACAAACGATTCATTACGCATTGCCGAAACTTGTAGGTTTTGATCAAAATGGTATCAAGGGTTGCCCTAGTATTATGTTTTCCTGGTCTGAGTGGCAAAATAAACTACGATCAGCTTTTTTTTTTTTTTCGAGCGATTACGTTCAGTTGTTGTCGAATGTGCTTGCCTGTAAAGCTCGTTTTGGCGATTCCCTAGAGGAATATTTTTATGACAAGATGGTGCTGTTGAACAGATGTGACATCACTGGAAAGAATGTCATTGATTGCGTACTGTTTGGAATAGAACGATCTATAAGAACTAGTGCCGAAGCGGCACAATACAATGATCTTGATAAATTACTTGTCGACTTAAAGGGAGTTAAAATTGATAAATGAATTGGCAAAACCGCACAGCAGGCAGGCATAATGGATAATAAACGTAATAAAATTAAAGGGACCACCAGTAATGTTACAACGGTGGTTTTGAAGGTCATCCGTATTATAAGTGTAAGCCATGCCAATCAAACGGTTTACTACCTGTAATAAAAGTAGGAAATTAGTTCCAAAACTAAGAGGGCCATATCGTATCGCTGAGGTACTTGAGAATGACCGATACCTAATTGAAGACACACCCCTATCTAGGAAAGAAATTCGTCTTATCTAAGAATATGTATGAGGTCGTAATGAGGCATTAATTTATTATTGAAGTTAATTTATGTAAGTGGCTTATCTGAGAATATGTATGAGGTCTCAGCTAAGACAGACGTTAAGGATATGCAATGAGGCCTTAATGTCTTAAATTATATATATGTAGGTGGCTTATCTGAGAATATGTATGAGGTCTCAGCTAAGACAGACGTTAAGGATATGCAATGAGGCCTTAATGTCTTAAATTATATATGTAGGTGGCTTATCTGAGAATATGTATGAGGTCTCAGCTAAGACAGATATTAAGGATATGCAATGAGGCCTTAATATCTTAAATTATATATGTAGGTGGCTTATCTGAGAATATGTATGAGGTCTCAGCTAAGACAGATGTTAAGGATATGCAATGAGGCCTTAATATCTTAAATTATATATGTAGGTGGCTTATCTGAGAATATGTATGAGGTCTCAGCTAAGACAGATGTTAAGGATATGCAATGAGGCCTTAATATCTTAAATTATATATGTAAGTGGCTTATCTGAGAATATGTATGAGGTCTCAGCTAAGACAGATGTTAAGGATAAGCAAAGAGGCCTTAATATCTTAAATTATATATGTAGATGGCTTAACTGAGAATATGTATGAGGTCTCAGCTAAGACAGATGTTAAGGATATGCAATGAGGCCTTAATATCTTAAATTATATATGTAGGTGGCTTATCTGAGAATATGTATGAGGTCTCAGCTAAGACAGATGTTAAGGATATGCAATGAGGCCTTAATATCTTAAATTATATATGTAGGTGGCTTATCTGAGAATATGTATGAGGTCTCGGCTAAGACAGATGTTAAGGATATGCAATGAGGCCTTAATATCTTAAATTATATATGTAGGTGGCTTATCTGAGAATATGTATGAGGTCTCGGCTAAGACAGATGTTAAGGATATGCAATGAGGCCTTAATATCTTAAATTATATATGTAGGTGGCTTATCTGAGAATATGTATGAGGTCTCAGCTAAGACAGATGTTAAGGATATGCAATGAGGCCTTAATATCTTAAATTATATATGTAGGTGGCTTATCTGAGAATATGTATGAGGTCTCAGCTAAGACAGATGTTAAGGATACGCAATGAGGCCTTAATATCTTAAATTATATATGTAGATGGCTTATCTGAGAATATGTATGAGGTCTCAGCTAAGACAGATGTTAAGGATACGCAATGAGGCCTTAATATCTTAAATTATATATGTAGATGGCTTATCTGAGAATATGTATGAGGTCTCAGCTAAGACAGATGTTAAGGATATGCAATGAGGCCTTAATATCTTAAATTATATATGTAGGTGGCTTATCTGAGAATATGTATGAGGTCTCAGCTAAGACAGATGTTAAGGATATGCAATGAGGCCTTAATGTCTTAAATTATATATGTAAGTGATTTATCTGATATTATGTATGAGGTCTAAGTAAAACAGATGTTAAGTATATGAAATGAGGCCTTAGTGTCTTAAATTTAATACGTAAGTGGTTTATCTGCAGATATGAAATAGAGCGTAAATATCTCTGTAAAATTTTTGTTTTTTTTTTATTATTATTATTTTGTATAAAGATATTACTATATCGATGTCTGAGGTCTCAAATAAATGTCAAGATTGTGAAGCCAGATTTCAAGTTGATCTTGCATCTGGATATTACCAGATACGTATGTCAGAAAAACCCAAACATTTAACAGCTTTTGTAACGCCTGACGGCCATTTTGAATTTAACTGGATGCCTTTTGGCTCAGCTAATGCTCCATCTATTTTCAACAAGTCCTTTTCAATAATATCCTTGGCAACGCGCGTTTTAAAGATACATTTGTTTACATCGATAATCTATCAAAGTATAACTTCTTTATGCGATCAATTAATTACTTAGGGTTCGAAGTAAGTGAACACGGAGAAAGGGCTGGACAGCATAAATAGAAGCTGTCGAACGATTTTCTCGCCTAACAAACCAACACAAAGTCCGCCAGTTCATTGGTTTGGCCAGTTTCTTTCGGCGTTTTATAAGGGGATTTTCTACAATCGCTAGACTATTAACTCAACTCCTTAAAACCATTTAGTAGTTAAACGAGGCGTGCTTTACAGGAAGACTCTTGAGGGTGATCGATGGGTGGTACCAAAGGGAATAAGATGGCATTTACTCAGATCAAATCATATGTTAGGACATTTTAGTTTTGAGAACTTATGACAAAATAAAAAGTCAATATTGGTTTGCCAAAATGAGAAGATTTATACAAAATATGTAGATTCCTGTCTTGAACGTGCTTATACTAGAATTCCCACCGGCAAAAAGTCGGGGAGTTACATCTTACACCTAAACTGGATCGCCCGTACCACACAGTTCACATAGACCACTAAAAATTTAGTGGGCATTAAACAATACACTTAATAAGGAGACAGGAAAAACACTAGCTCAGGCATTGTTTAGACTAAAATTAATTGGTGCTAATGATTCTTCTTTGTCCCTTACTACTAATACTCAGGAATATGATGAAGAAGATATTAGAAAACAAGTGTCTGAACATATTGACAATAATTAAGTTAAATAGGAGAAACATTTTGATAGAACTAGGAAAAGGTTACATTTGCTTTGGGTAGCTTAGAGTAGAAAGAAATAGTCCTTCATACGGTCAGAGTCGAAAACTTGTCCCAAAACTTCGTGGTCCTTATCGCATAATAACCGTGTTAGATCATTATAGATATGTTATTGAAGATACTCCTTTGTCAAAAAAGGGTAATCGTAATTTTACTGGCACGGTAAACAAAATAAAACTTTTTTTTGGTAGACAAAATCCACCCATAGTTAGTATTTGAGAGAACCAATAACGAATCTGATTATGATTCTAATGATGATCAAGAATCTGTTCGTGATGGTGATGAAAACTAGTCTTCTCTTGTAACCGTTGATTTGCTGCTAATAAACTGTGTATTTCTGCATGCTATTAACCTTAAATTTGTTTCAGAGAAGTAATATTTTATTCTAGCTTAGTTGTCAAACCACTGAAAATATGTAGAGGTTTCAGTGGAATGACTAGACAGTTCTGAAAACATGCAAGGAGTTTCAGTACTGTAGTGTGACATTTTGAGACGAAAACATGAAGAAGATTCGTCCCATGATGATTGAGTTGTGACTGCTGTCAGATATTTTATAATTGAAGCAAATATTGTGTAAAATTGATATCCAGTATTATTAATACATTGTTTTTTTTCTCTCTGTAACTTATTATTGTTTATTGCAGTGTAATATTTGATGATTTAATATTTTATTTATACAAGCTTCGATACTAAAATTATTATCTTCACGGGACGTGACTATGTCAGGAAAGGCCGACTGTTAGCTTTTACTAATTTATTGTTATATATATATACCTACATTAATCAGTATATTAAATTAGATATTTATTTATTCAAACTTACTTTTAAAATGTAACCGTGTTCCCAAGATAAATTCCATTAATAGTTCTTAAATTGACTTTTGTCGGTTGATAGCAAATAGTTTTCCCGCCTTGACAGCTACGTCAAGCACGTCCAGGTGGGAGGCTCACTTGGGAACACGGCAGTCAAGCTTGAGCAATCGAGTAGTGAATACATATACTTGTGAACAGTGTTAAGTCAAGTGAATATGATTTAATATGATTAAAAGACCCTATAGAACAAGTATACGGATTTTATTTTCTTCAAACCTCTGAAGCGTTAATACATGATAACCATTTAAAATGTGGTATTGATCCTATAAAACAATTTACGTTGTTAATTTTAAAAATATTTTATGTTAAGTGATATACAGGGTGTTTGGTGCATCGTTTGCCAAATTGTATTGGCCGACAGAATAGATCATTTGCTATAACTTCAGCCCCAATAAATCATTCCTTGCCACACCAGTTTTTTTAAACATGTTTTACATAAATAAAAAAGTTATTAGTCTATCCAACAAATTTTATTTTTATATTTAACTGTACTGTTTTATGGTTCTATGAAAGTCAAAATTACTTGCTAGTAACGTGTAGTTTTTCTATAAAATACCTATAAAGTGTATGGGATATGACAAAATAATTTTAAAACTCAACTTTAAATTGATATTAAAAAAAAAACTAAAAGCGTTGGAGATCTTCGAATTCTATAAAAACTTCTCTAGTTTATGCCCTTTCCAACGGTGTGCAATATGCTAAAAAAAACCTTTTATTAACTTCACTAACTGGCTAAATGTGTATATAAATCACAAAAGGCTGATATTTGATATTACGGTAAATGCACTAAGAAGTTAAAATAAAAAAATAAATAACTTGCTCTAAGTAGGTAGATATTGATATCTCATTTTTACGCACATTATTTATTTTTTTACCTTACCTTACCTTTCCTGAAACTTGAAATAAAAAATTAAACCTTTATTTCACAAGCAGGTACTAAAATCACAAATCCTGCTCAAATTAGAGCCATTGTTTCGTATACACGCACGACATCTTTCTCTTATCTCGAGTTGTAGTTCGAAGACGAATTTCTGCTTTAACGGTCACAACATCATCATCATCAGCCTTGTAATGTGGGACACAGGCCTCCTCTCTAGGAGAGGGAATGGGCCATGATACACCACGCGTGCCCTGTGCGGGTTGGTGGATATCACATGTCTTCGAATGTTTGGTTCTAGGACATGCTGGTTTCCTCACGATGTTTTCCTTCACCATTTTGAGAGCAGTGGTGATGAAATAAATTACACAAAGTAATGCGCCTGGCTGGGTTTGAATTCATGGCCAACAAACTCGTAAGTCGGGGCCGTTACCACTCGGCCACCACTGCTCCGTTTAACGGTCACAAAAGCCGCCTCAATACGTTGCACTTAATCATCTCTCGTCTCAACTTCCATCGCATAAACCAATTCTTTGGACTGACTCCCGACGTAAAAATCCAACGGAGTCAGGTCTGGTGAACGTGGAGGCCATGAAATAGGGCCATCTCTCCCAACCCACGAGTCCGGAAATGCGTCATTTAGGAATCGCCAGTGAGCGGGACAACCGTCATATTGAAAGACAAAAGACCTGTATTCATTAAAAATTGGCAGCTCAGATAACAATAAGGCAGCTCTGTTTGAAGAAATTCAAGATAATTATCCCCGTTGAGGTTATCAGGTAAATAGTGCGGTCCAACCACATGATTTGCAATTACTCCTGCCCAAACGTTCACACCGAATCGTCTCTGAAATGACCTCTGTCTTTTTACATTTAGCCAATTAGTGAAGTTAATAAAAGGTTTTTTTTTAGCATATTGCACACCGTTGGAAAGGGCATAAACTAGAGAAGTTTTTATAGAATTCGAAGATCTCCAACGCTTTTAGTTTTTTTTAAATATAAATTTAAAGTTGAGTTTTAAAATTATTTTGTCATATCCCATACACTTTGTAGGTTTTTTAATAGAAAAACTACACGTTACTAGCAAGTAATTTTGACTTTCATAGAACCATAAAACAGTACAGTTAAATATAAAAATAAAATTTGTTGGATAGACTAATAACTTTTTTATTTATGTAAGCTTAAATGCTGAAATCCGGTGTTTTTCAGAATAAAAATTAAAAACGTGTTTAAAAAAAACCGGTGAGGCAAGGAACGATTTATTGGGGCTGAAGTTATAGCAAATGATCTATTCTGTCGGCCAAATCAATTTGGCAAACGATGCCCCAAACACCCTGTATACAACATTTTACGTCGATGCTATTTATGTAAAAAAAAGTTATAACATGATGTAAGTATCATATATGATAAAAATCGGCTCTTGAACTCCCGTGTATAATAACGTAAGTGATAGTTACAACATTTTGCAAGGACCTCATGTCGCGATAAACAGTTGTAACAACTAAATTCAAGAAACCGTTAAAATGATAAAGTTATGACATGTATTAAACGATAACATATTAAAAACTATAATCTCATACCGAATTTCAAAAAGATTCTTTGAAAAATGTGGCTTGTATCGCAAAAAGTATCTTTAAAACGCTCTCCTGTAAAATTGCATTTTTGGGGTTACAACAACTTACGTGGGAGGCATCGATATATTTTCTATCATATCAATAAGAGACATAAGTTAATATATTTTTAATTTCACGCGAGCAAAACCGCTTTCAAAAACTAGTCGTAAATAAAAAGAAAAACGATGACACTGGCAAAACGGAAGCCAACAAACAAAATTGTTTTGAAGGAAGCGAAAACAATTAATTCAAATCTATGTAGGGTGAAATAAGCTTTTTAGGGCGCGAAATTTTATTGGCCCATTAAATTTCATTTAGATTGGCGAGCGTATTGTTTTTGTGAGGGTGGTGAAAAAGAGGGTGATTGTATTGTAATCTACATAAACTAATAAGTCTACATAAACAATTATATTGTGTATGTTTCTTTTGTGACAGTAGGAAACAATTTGAGACAAAGTAAGAAATAATGGCTGGCCTGTTCTGACTGCTACGACGGAGGTCGTGGATTTGATTCCTATCCAGGACAAATAAATGTTTGTATGATGAGCTCAATCATTTTTTCTGTTTCTGGGTATAATTTCTCTCTAATATGTATGTATCTAGAAATATATAAGTATGTTTATCAGTTGTCTAGTGCCCATAACACAAGCTCTGCTTAGCTTGGGACTAGACGCTGTTGTGTGATAGTTGTGGAATATAATATTATTAATGCTAACACTGAACGCAATGACACATATGTCGGGAGACTGGTATTATTAATTAGTGATCAATACTTAAAAACCGCTTAAAAAAAAATCAGCAAGTTCAGTAAATATAATTATGTTTAACTGGTCAAAATGCTGATTTTTTTCACGATTTCAAGTTTGGTTCCTTAGTAAAAGTTATTTGTTATCATGGCTACAATCACGTGTGATATCGGCCACTAATTATCTTCGATACTTGATTCAGAAATTGAAATATTTACATAAGTTGGTTTGCAGTTCTATTTCAGTCGTGTCAACTGCATTCAAACTGCATACGAACTGCAATTTGCGGTTGAATTGCAGTTAAAACATAGTCTATCTGTCTAGAGCCTTAGTGTTTTTTTTTATGGTAGGTAAACATCATCCAATGACGAATCCCGTCCTTGAGCGGATTGGGTAGACTCTTACTGACTAAACAACCTACCCCGATCTTTCCTTGCCTTAATCCCAGAGCCCTGTTACGCATTCGCATCAACCCTTAACCCCAGGAGGGTTCGACCCTGCTAGGCCCCTTCAGTTTGCTGACAACTCCTTGGGGCGCGAAGGAACAGTGCGCGCCGCAAGTCTGACTCGCAATTGCCTATTCTTTTAAATTCAGTTGCCTGATGGGTTGCGAAACTGAATACATTTAGATCTTACGAGTACTTACGAAATTAAAAACTATTGGAATTAAATCCTGACTTTAACTAAACATTCAAAATAAACAGCATCAAGTGAATAAACAAACCGTACCGTAGAGCAGGGTTTACCATAATAATTTGCAGTGGGCGACAAGCCGCCATATATCTCGGTAAGCCGTGAGATACCGACGCTATGCTAGCCGCAAGAATACGCCCAGAGACATAAGGCTTCACGTTTAAGCGCACTTGGACCGAACATTTTAGCTATGGAATACAGGAATAAAATAAAGAGTATTTATAAATCATTTTTTTTTAAACTTTGTTCCGTACTCGAAACAGCACCTGTATCGTAGCTGCGTTTTTTTTTTCTTCGACCCTGTTGCAGAGTTCCTACCACAGAAATATTATATTAAGACATAAGTCTTAATATAACACGGTGGTCCCTACTATAAAAAGTTATTTGAAGAATTTATTATTTTTTATTCAAACAAATCAAATCAAATTGGTGGGCGATCACAATGGACCTCATCAGAAAGTTTAAAGTTAACAAGTCAAAAACCAAAGAAGTAAATAACATTATAAAAAACTAGCTTTTGCCCGCGGCTTCGCCCGCGTACATAAAATATAGCCTATGTCACTCAGGAGTAAAGCAGCTTTCTATTGTTGCTAAAATTTTTCCAATCGGACCAGTAGTTCCAGAGATTACCTCCTACAAACAAAAAAACAAACTTTACTTCTTTATTATATTAGTGTAGAAGACAGAGAGATAAAAGCAACATGTTCCGTAATACCATTTATATCGTGGTCAAAAGTGAATAGGTTTTTTTTTATGATGGGAAAAAGCATCTAATGATTAATCCCACCCTTAGGCGAAGCGAGAAACAGTGTCAGACTCTTACTGACTAAGCGACCCACGTCATCCCTTTTTAGTCTTCATACCAGGGTCGGACCTTCCTTTCAGAAACCAGACTGGGGCCCCAGTAGGCTTCGGCCCTGAAGTTGGGCCTCTCCATTTGCTGACAACTCCTTGAGGCGCGCGGGACTTGACTGGTATGGATCATCTTCATCAGACTTTTTAATGTTTCCACTGTTGGGACCCAGGCCTCCTCTCTAGGAGAGAGAATGGG
Source organism: Mythimna loreyi (assembly GCA_029852875.1). Classification (NCBI taxonomy): domain Eukaryota; kingdom Metazoa; phylum Arthropoda; class Insecta; order Lepidoptera; family Noctuidae; genus Mythimna; species Mythimna loreyi. The sequence continues at coordinate 8,701,628 of CM056795.1, read as the reverse complement.
CAATAATCCACACTGAGGGCCCAGTGCTGATAGGTGGATGTCACATGTCTGGGTGCACCTAGCTGGGTTTGAAACCGCGACCTATAACTCGTAGGTTACTAAGTTAGATCACCACTGCTCTATTCGTAAATCGTAAATAGATCTTCAAAAACCTCCTATACACCACCCAAAAAGAAATAATCCACACCCGAAATTTAAGTAAAATACAAAAAAGTCTCTAACTTAATTCTCCACCACCGTCAGTTTCCCAGTCAGGGTCTATGTAAATTGGGCATACGGTATGCACATATGTAAATAAAAGCAGGCTTTAACAGACCACTCGCGACCGCACAGATCTGCACTGGTAATTTGTTTTGTGGTGAATATTATTATATATTCCCCAAAGAGTTAAACTCTGGTGTGCCTATATTATTTACACTGTATGGTCATTTGTTGATATGACATAATTAAGCACAATCAGCTCTGTAATGTTTCCATTGATTCTGATTTCCTTTCTAACAGAAGGAATGGTCCATAACCAGAGGCCTCGGCTGTCAAATGTCTTCATTTTGTTTCTATGCTGATTTCATTAGAAAACATCATTAGGAACAGTATCTTGCTGATCTTGTCCCGTTTTATTTGGGGTCAGCACAACACGTTTTTTTCTTACAATCAGTCCCGTCACTCGTCACGCTATCACTGACTCCCTTTTCTTTCATATCATGTTATATTGTGAGTAATTTGTGACGGACAGGAAACTACGGACCCTACAGTGAGCGTGGACCGACACGCTCTTAGCCGAGTTTTTTTCTCTTCATACAATATGATTATATCTAGACAAACAATTATTATAAGGAACAATGAATTACTCAAAATAAAACCCCTATCTTGGTTTAAAACTGCGATGCAAAATTTATTGATTAGAAGAACATTAGAAGAGAAAAATATAGAAACGCTCTATGTACCTATACGTAGTAAAGTCCCATGTAATGTCTGCATGACGAGTTCATTGCTAAAGCCATCAATCAACTGGTCACAGATTCAAACAGTTACTGAGACTACTCACACATACAGACATGCCATAATACTCATGGAATACACACACACATACAGACATGCCATAACACTCATGGAACACATAGACAGACCCGGAATCGGGCGCAACGCTACATCGTTACTGATGCCAATAGAAAATTTTGATAGCGGCGTAAAAAAAATAGAATTTGTGTTACTGTAAGAAAATTATACAAAAAGGATTTTTTTTTTTTTTTGTTTAAAAGCAACATGATTGATTGAATAGAAAATATTAGTAGTGACTGAAACACAATAAACAAGACTAAACACGAACTAAAATAACAGAACAGTTGGTTACATACCTAGTAAATATACTGGAACCTAGTAACTGTTCTTTTGGATCTCCAATCGCGCTAATTCGAATCACACTGATATTATAAAAGTAAAAGTTTGTATGTTTATGTGCACATGTTCGTTACTACTTTACACTGGAATGGATTTAGAAAGAATTTGGCATACTGGTAAACCATATCCTTTTGTTTTAGTCGCCAACGGCTCGTTTTATTCCTGCGCGCCTCAAGGAGCTGTCAGCAAACGTAGAGGCCCAACTGCTGGGTCAGGATTTCTGAAAGGAAGTTCCGACCCCAGTATCACGGCGAAGAAAGAACGGGGTAGATCGTTTAGTCAGTAAGAGTCTGACACTATTTCCCGGTCCACGAAATTATCAAATGACTTTTCTTACTCTGGAGCGGAGTAAGAAGAGGTACCTACCAAAAGACTTTTGCTGACTAAAATCCACTTCTATGTTCCTTATTTGCTTTGTGCTCCAGGACCCGGATTTTTCTTTTAGAATTAAACCTTGTAGGATCCACCAAAAGGCTTCGACCCTGCTGGGCCTCTACAGTTTTACTGACATCTCTTTAAGACACGCATAGAGCTCGACTCGGCCTCAATACGGAAGATTACCGGACAGCGAGCTACCCATTGCCTTCCTTCAGACCATATCCTGGATTAACACTTACGATAATTTTTATTCCAGGAGTACATACAATATTTTAATGTAATGCGGGCAAGGCCGCTGGCAGTATCTAGCAATAAAATAAAATTGCGCAAAGCGTGACCATACCGAATACTTGATGCCTTCAATCGTATTTTGCGGTCCAATGATCCTTAAACATAATAGTATTTCGGATTCCTGTCTATTTCTCTTGAATTCGAGGTTGCACAACACTAGCTTCGATCGATTGCATAAGAGTCCATTCTTTATGCATCGAGACTCTTCCCTATCGGTGGCTTGAAGAACTCGTTGATCCAATAAACTTGTAGTGCTTTTCTGTATAGTCACTTAAGGCATCATGTTACCGAAGATGGAAGTCATTTATTTCAAAAATATCGTCGAGACAAATGATGAAATGAAAAGCAAAGAGAAAAAATCTTATTGTCTTTATTTATTTAATCTTCAAAACATCGTGTGGAAACCGGCATATCGTGGAACCAATAATTCGAAGACATGTGACCAATCTGCACTGGACCCGCGTGGTGGATTGTGTGAAATGTCTTTGTCCCAGCAATGGGAACATTAAAAAGGCTGAAGATGATAAATGATGACTTGATCTTCATTCAAATTAAAAGTACAAATGGATGGTATTAATGCCTTTGACATTTCTTACTAGTTGACCTAGGAAGAGTAGAGGGACTATTCGGTAGAAGCATAAAAACCCTTTGAATTTTTGTTCCTTTGAGAGCCTATATTTTTTGTTTGTTAACTTAGATATTCGAATTTTTCACAATTTTAAGGATTCGCAAAAGTAAACATTGGTTTCATTTTCATCAACTCGATACCTCCACGCGTTCCCGAGATAAAAGGTCCTAACCGATAGACATACGAACAAACAAAGTGATCTTATAAGGGTTCTTATAAGAAACCCTAAAATCTGGGGATTCGTATTTTAAGTACTATTCAGTAGTAAAATCCACGTCATTATCATAGTCATTTACGCGCTTCAATATACCCGGCCATCTTCTCAAGAACTTACTAAAAATAAAATCAAAATGCATCACAACACGGCCACAATCTATTTTGATGTCCTGACCACGACTGCCTACAAATTATCAATTTCTAGGATTGTATTGCTCACAATAGCACCCTTGGTACACTGGTACCGTAGAACGGGGTCCAATAAAGGTTGCGCCACACGATCGGAACTACAGACGATAACCATGCTGCGTAAACGCCCGGCGGCCCAGCTGAACGCCTGCCAGAGGGTCATGGCCATCCGGATGGTGCGGGGATACCGCACGGTGTCCCGAGAGGCGGCGAGCCTCCTTGCTGGCCTACCACCATGGGATCTGGAGGCAACAGTCCTTGCACGCATGCACGACCAGCGCGTGGAGGTGCAACGCCGGGGCGAAGATCCGCTGCCCGAACATGTCGAGGCGTGGCGGAAGGAGCTCCGGCGAGATCTCATGGTGAAGTGGAAACAGCGACTGTCGCAACCCAGCGCTGGGCACACCGTAATCTCAGCGGTAGTGCCCCTCTTTGAGGCGTGGCTGGATAGACCTCACGGCGTCCTCACCTTCCGCATGACGCAGGTTCTCACCGGACATGGGAAGTTCGGGAGATTCCTGCACCGGATTCGTGCGGAGGAGACGTCCGGGTGTCGCCACTGTGAGGCGAGCCCGGAGGACACGGTGGAGCACACGGTGGAGGTGTGCCCTGCTTGGGAAGAGCATCGCCGTGTCCTCGTGGGGGTGATCGGCGGCGGCGACCTCTCGCGCCGGGCCCTGGTTCAGGCCATGGTCCACAGCGAAGAGGAATGGCAGGCGGTCGCCTCCTTCTGCGAAGCAGTAATGCTCGTAAAGGAGGAGGCCGACCGCATAAGGCAAAGGCAACGGCGTACTCGCCGTAGCCGTCGCCGCCGCGATCCTGCCGATATCCGGCCACCGTAGACACTGGCTCGCGGACGGTGAGCAATGGGTAGCTCGCCGTCCGGTCGTCTGTAAGACCGAGTCCTAGTCGTCAACGGCGCGCACCGTTCCCGCGCGCCTCAAGGAGTTGTCAGCAAACTGCAGGGGCCCTTCAGGGTCGAAGCCTCCCGGAGTCTAGAGGGAAGTGGGAAACTGTTACCTCGACTCCAGGAATAGGGCAAGGAAGGTACGGGGTAGGTTTTTTAGTCAGTAAGAGTCTGACACTAGTCTCCCGCTCCACCCAAGAGCGGGTTTCGTCATTGGATGATTTTCACCTACCATAAAAAAAAAAAAAAAAAAAAAAAAAAAAAGACGATAACCATAGCAATTTCGCAGTGGACGCTTGGCTATAGACAATTTTTATAATGACTTAGTCTCGGAGATCTTTTAGGGGTGAAAGGCAAGTTTACTATAACGTTTCTCTTTGAAAGTTAGTTTAAAATTTTCAAAAAAGAAAAACGGAAACCTAATAGGATCATTTGGTGCCCATCTATCTGTTAAGACCTTTTATCTTGGAAACGCGTAGAGGTATCGAGTTGAAATTAATACTATATGCTTAAGTCTGTAGTTCCTTGAAGCTGTGAAAAATTCAAACTTCTAGGTTAACGTAAAAAAAGATACGGCCGTTTATGTCGCAAAAAAACGTATTATTTCGACACTTGCAAGGGAATCAAAACTCATAAGGGGCTTCTTGATGACTTCATCATCATCATCTTCCTGCCCTTGTCCCGTTTTATTTGGGGTCGGCGCAATATGTTTTTTTCTTCCACTCTGTCCTGTCACCCGTCACGCTATCACTAACTCCTCTTTCTTTCACATCACTTCTCACACAATCCATCCATATTTTCTTTGGTCTCCCTCTGCCTCTCCATCCATCCACATATTACTTATATCCCTGAAATTCAATATGAAGCAAGATCTCACAATACAAGTATAGGAATAAATCCGAAAACTGTAAATTTATTTTTACGTCAGAGAATAAAACTTTTTTCATAAATTATTTGAAAACTAGCGACTTAACTAGCGAACTAGCTTCGTACGCAATTGTGATATATCATACATGTATTATATATATTATAAACCTTCCTTTTGAATCACTCTATTTATTAAAAAAAAAACCGCATCAAAATCCGTTGCGTAGTTTTAAAAATCTAAGCAACAATGTAATAATGTGTGTCTAGAGCCGTAAGCGATTGAAATCTTGAATGACAAAGCCTGTATTCAAATATTGCTAACAAAATATTCCCTTATTTATATAACGGTATTATGACTATGAATTAAGGGCAACAATCCGCCGATTTTCCTAAGAAAATGACTTAGCAGCTTTTACCAGCGAACATATTATATTTCATACGAAAAGAAAGAATTTCCGTATCATGACTTGAATAACTAATCTTGCTGTGAGTCACACATTGGTTAGAGTGTGGGCATCTATTGTTGGGATGTGGTCATACAATTTCTTTATAAAGAAAAAAGGTTAAAAGTAAATCTCTTTGATGACGTCACAATTGAAAGCTTTGATCACATTTCTTAAAATGGCTGTCGTATGTCGATAGCGGTTTTGATAACAATGAAATTGGAAACATGTAAAGAATAATAGAAGAAAGAAATACTATTCGAAGTTATATTTGGTTCAAACTTTCGAAAGAGAAATTGATTCTTAAATTCTATCGCATAGCTTGTTTTTTGGACCATTACTGTGTTTAACGCTTGAGACTCATAAGTTGTACGTCGCAGGCTTAAACACAGCTAAACATATTTATTTCATCATTGTTCTTAAAACAGTGATGGAAAACATCGTGAGGAGGAAATTGGTATGTCCTAGGACCAAAAGTTCAGACATCCACCAACTCTTGTGGATTGCGGCCCATTCTTCGTTCTTCTCCTAAAGTGCTTGAGTCCCGTTAAAATCAGTTACAATATGGTTTAATAGGGGTTAGTGGATAAGACGCATAAAGCAACTTCATTTTTAACTAGCTTCAGTCAGCGTGTCAATATCTCCTCTTTGGTTATGAATTAAAATTCATCAATTCAAATTTATGTAGCCTATTTATTAATGCATTTGTTTTTTGAAAACGGTTATCCATATGTTTTTCCATCTTTGGTTTTTTTTTGCATGAATCAGTTAACAAAATGAAAAACTTAAATTATTTACGACTACATGTCGGAAGACGTAATCGTAAATAACGCCATAATATTTTAAGTTGCATAAAGAAATAAATAAATAAACAAAGTCGGGTTTTACCCCGTTAACCTTTCGATTACTGTATGGTTACAGACGCAATTAAAAGACAATAGGTGTGCAGACACCAGTCGCCATTTGGGTCTTAATGAATTAAGGATAGAGTTTCTTAAAATCCATTCTCACCGGTAGTCTACACCTAGTAAGGAACCTAACTGCCAAATTTTATGTTTGGTGGTGTTATTGTTTCTGAGATAACTTTTATTTATACAATACATAGATAACCCAAATTACAAAAGCGATTATCACGAAACCGAAGCAATGTGGCGCGATTAGAACAAACAATTAATTTATACTCTATTTATTGCGGTACCCTACTTGATCATCCTTACGTGGGTACGGTGTAGCAACGAGAGTTGGGGAATGGACATGACCAGTAATTGGTTTGTTTTTACGCAAATTATTGAGAAGCGATGACTTCTTTTATATAAATATTGACTGAGGTGCCCACTTCACACGCAAGTAGGACAAATTTGCCACATTGCATAGAATTTGTATGAATTGCATCCAATCGCTTTGCAACCCATTTCACGTACACGTAAGACGCCTTGCAAATGACAGTCACATACAGAGAGACAGACAAGCGGAGACAGTATCAGTACAGAGCTCGGCCTGGCAAACCTTTTTTGGCTAAGGAACTACCAAGACAGCCGCATAACAACTTGTTAAAGTTTTTTACAGTCATTAGGGTTTTGAAAACCTGCTAGCGACACACATTATAAAGGCTAAAGTCTGTTATTTGTGCGTGTGTGTGTATTCCTTCAAGTTAAAGCGGCTGAAGGGATATCTAATAAATTTTACCATGACATAGATAGACCATGTTCTGGAACAAAGAATATTTTTATTTCGGTAGTATCTTCGCATCCAAAATAAGAACTAAAATTATCAACATAGACTGACGGTTTGCCTGGCCCAATTGGTATTAGCCAGGGCAGAGTAATAGCAAAATAGACGGTCGATGGAGACGAAGGGTTTTAGAGGGGGTTACCCTTGGTATCTTGGGAGGCAAGATAGACCTGGTGAAGATTATGGGAAATGTGATGGATGTTTGACTTGGAAGACTGGTCGTTATGGCGATAGTGGAGGCCTCTGACCAACAGTGAACATACAGAAAGGATGATGCTGACAATGGTTCCTTTGGGATACTAAAATCATGCGGGTGAAACCACTGGTAGAAACTAGTACCTGAATAAAAACCTCATTTCCCGTGCCAACCCTAGGTCTACTGGCTCGCGTCCAACCCGTACATATAACAATCTATGTATTGAGATTACATTACGTAATATGCAGATTTTCTACTACCCCTAGCACCTAAAATTGATTTTTAAGAGGTGTTGTACTTGTTTTTGGATGTAGCATTGCTCGTCGAGCAGGATAGTACAGAACTTTGATTTTGGTGTTTTGGAGTCAACAGAACAAAACGGAATAAAAAAACATAATTGTGCCGACCGCAAATAAAACGGGACAAGGGCAGGAAGATTATGGATTAAAGATTATGGAGTCAATATGAATCAAACTTCAATATCAAATTATTGATATTTAGGACTCAGTCTTTATAAATCTATTCATATTTATATAATTATACAAGTCTTTTTTTAAGTTTCTAACTTTTATTCATCATACAACTTGTCTGTACTTTAAGGTTATTCTTTCCTTTCAGTGGCTAAATGTAATTGTGTGAAAAAAAATGTGGTTGAAAATATTACCAGTAATATTCACGCGTGTAAAATGTACCGTTATACATTTTTAATGAACGAACAATTCTGAATATTGCCACAGTCGGAACTCTTTTAATTGTTGTGGAGTTACAATATGCGTTGAAATTCGAAAATGATTATGTTTTTTACTAGCTATCCGGAATAACAGTATCCATTTTGTTTTAAAGAATTATAATACAATAATTTCATGTCAATGGGCAATAGCTTTTTTTACAACCACACCGAGATCACTAACCTCTTTGACAAGTAATATAATATAATATAACTCTCTGACCCGGCAAACGTTGTTTTGCAATGGGCTGGACTATCCCTAACATTTAGGGGGATGAAAAATAGATGTTGGCCGATTCTCAGACCTACTCAATACGCTCACAAAATTTCATGAGAATCGGTCTAGCCATTTCGGAGGAGTATGGGAACGAAAACTGTGACACGAGAATTTTATATATAAGATATATTCGACAACCAAGCTAAACTAAACACAAGCTAAGCAGAGCTTGTGTTATGAGTACTAGACAACTGATAAACATACTAATATATTTCTAAATAAATACATATTATAAATAGATAAATTACACCCAGACACAGAACAAATGATAGTGCTCATCACACAAACATTTGTCCTGGGTGGGAATCCAACCCCCGACTTCTGGCATAACATTCAGAGTCACTAACTACTAGGCTGACAGGCCAGTCAAAGTCAGTCAAGTGTAGCGATTATTACTATCTCTCCTTTTGGGGAAGGCGACGCCTATGTCCACAAGCGGATGTCTTTCGGCTGAAGTATAAGTTTATGTAATGTAAGTTTATTGTGTACAATAAAAAAAGATAAATTCCTCAACAGACAATTTTATTTTTCTAATAAACATTATTGACAAGTCATTGTAGTCATGATAACAAAAACTTTTATTATGGGACCAAAACTGAAATCGCGAAAAAAATTAACAACTTCAGTACCTTTTTACTAGTTAGGCAAACATAAATGTGTAAATGTGTGCAGATGTTTTTTGCGATTTCAGGATTCAGTCACTAACTGCGATTCACCCTATGTACATAGATAAAACATTAATTAAATAGATTAATAGATGACTCCCACACATTCTGAAATACTCAGCATTAGATTTGTCACAACTACGTTGGGCATGACTCATTTGTCCCCTTAGTCATCTAGATATAAATATTCATAAGCGCTCTATATCACTTTCATACTATAACAGGCCTATCACATTGTTTTTCTTACAAAGGAACAAAGAACTTTGCCGAGTCAAAGGCGCGCAAACAGTCATGTAATGACAACTAACGTAAGGGCACAAAACAGATAGATACAGAAGTTAATCTCATGAACAATTCATGGCACATAAGTTGAACTAAAATGGTTGTCGTTGCTATGGTAACACGTTCAGCCTTCTGCTGTGCTACACTTCGGTTGAGACTTGAAAATCTGTTTGAATGTCATGGTTCAATTTTCGTGCCGCAACTAATATGTACTTCACTCTATATCTACGTTCGGCGGTCGTGATATGGTTGTTGTGATAACCCGCCTTATGGTAAGCAGTGATACAAGCATTGATGATGTGGTGCACTAGCTTGTTAAGAGCTTATTCACTGTTGAAAATTAGACAAAAAAAAAACAAATATAAGTAAACTGACTTAAATTTAAACTTAACAGTTATTCAATAGTTGTCTTGTTGTATTTTTTTTTTTGGTTTAACAAATTATGCTCAAAAAAGTTCACGAATTCGTATCTGAAGCGGTTGGCAGTCGCTCTCACGCTGGTCCAAGATATTGTGTCCGTGAGCGATGTCTATGTGTGCGTTACTCGAGCACATTTTGTTTGTAGATTAACTTCTGTACGTATCTCTCTTTTGTAGCAAAGACGAGGACACAAGGAAGTCGTTTGGCTCCATGCCGATATAATAGAATAGGTAGTTATAAGTTGGATTACATTGTTTTTATTTTTCGCCCTACGTGGGCGGTTCAACGCGATTGGGAAGCGATACCATGCGGTTTACGCGAATTCAACGCGACGTGGATGTTCTTTAGGTGGAAAATCATTTAATAGCTTCTCCCATTCTTGGGCAGATTGGAAAGGCTTGTCAGACTTTTTCTGACAAAGACCCAGTCGTATATTCCTTTTTTCTTTTCTGTTACTTATGACGTCTTTTAAGTCATATTTTCGTACGAATATTTAATTTGTTTACTATTAGAAAATGCATGTGCACATTCTAATGTTTCTTAGTAACGAGACGACTCGATATATATTTGCTGTCAAATAACAGCAAATACTTATATCGAGTCGTCTCGCCGACCTTATAAGAAATTTTTCCTGGGATAAACAATATTACAATAAACTTTTCAACTCCATTTTACCCAGATTGAGCTTATTAAAAGAAAAAAAAAAAGAAAACAATTTTTATTCGGCCCAAAATAGGGCTGAAATAGATGACATATAAAACAACCACACAAAATACAACAATTAGTCAAGTGTGAACAAGGTATTTCAATGATTGTTTGAATGATTTATTTATATATTTACTTAGTATATTTTTGTTTTATTTATTTTTTCTTTTTTACTTATGTGTGCCGTTGGTGTCCGTGGCATCGCCAGGCCCTATCAGAAAACCAGCGCTGCGTTATTTTACATTCTTGTTAAATATCGCAGCATATGCTGAGGTAGGAGCCTTTTTGGCCTCGCACAGATCATAGTTGATTTTTCCTATTTTAATTTTAGTTTTCTGATTTGTTGTAAGTTTAAGTATAAGTTACATATAGATTAAGTAGTTATTTTTTATTTGTCCTGTGCGTGTCAAAATAAATGTTTTTCTTTCTTTCTTATATATTTAACACTTCATGCATGGCAGACTTAATGTCTTAGTCATTTTCTACCAGTCAACCTTTGGGTGATGCCGAGAAATATGATGGCAAGTGCAATTAAAAAGAGAGAAAAAACATGTGAATATAACAACAAACAACATGTGTAATTTCACATATTGTTCAGTTGCGTAAAAACTTGAGGTACAACACGACATCAATTTCAAATCATAATTTCCTAATAAATACTAGGAATCAACTTGCGAATAATTTAAACAGCCACTGAACTTCATTAGAAGAAATTCTGCCAAAAACTCTTATTGTCTACTTATGAACGTATTTGAGACACCAAAATTACACAAATGTCACATCACGATATCCACTAAAAATCAATTTACGGAAACTTCCACCAAAACCTCTTTAATAAGGGTTGTCACGCTTAGTTTTCATGTAAACCTTTATATTTTGAGGTAGGATAAACTACTTAAACCACTCAAGGTTTTCTTTTCGGCGGGCAAAGAACATACAATGACATCTCCCGACATTGGGTGGAGCATGAGATAGTGACAGACTATTACTGACTAAAAACCCACCCCGTTCCTTCATGACTATAGTCCCAGGGCCCTGGTGTTACACTTTTACATTTACCCATAGCCCCAAGAGGCTTCGACCCTACTGGGCGTACACCTCGAGGCGCTTGGGAACAGTACGCACATGGTGCGCACCCATTGCTCGTCATCCGTTAGCCCGCGCTTTCGGTGGAACCACTCTAGGGTGTTAGACTTTTACTGACTAAAACTCAGCTATACACCGTGAAATTTTAATGGTTGTTTTCCCTCAGTGAAATGGTTGTGTCTTGGTAATACAAACGTTTGATAAAAAAATAAAATATTAAAAACAAAAAATGGACCTGTAGAGTGCAAGCTAAATATGACGTATCACAACGTGCGAGAGCTTATTTTGGTTTAAATATTTAATGAATCTGTTTCATTTGACGGCGTGCTGCGCATGCGACTCTAGTAGTACCTACAAATTACGTCTAATGTTACTATTGTTTTCGCTTTTTTGAGTTGATGAATATTTTAAATAATTATTTATATAAAAAAAACTTTTTATTTTTACTGTATACTTCAAAAGTACTCCTTATGGCAAGTCATTCTGCCGCGGGAAAACAATCATTTAAATTTCACGGTGTATTTGTTTGGCCTTTGGTTTCTATCATCACGGTAACTCTTTCAAAGTACCCGCAGCCCTAACATTTCACATAAAACCTGAGGTGTCATAAAAATGTCCTATTAGCTGCAGCAATGTCTTTTTCTTTACACGAACTAGGCTCATGCTGTGTACTTTTAATTAAAGTGACGTTTCTTTAAGACCATGGACATGTGTGCTTACTTGGTTCTACAAGGTAAGCAATCTCTTTGGTAGTTTGTGACTAAGAAAAATACAGTGTATTTTTTATTATTCAACTAGCGACCCACCCCAGCTTCGCATGGGTGCAATGCTGATATTAAATATATTGTGCATATATTATACATATAAACCTTCCTCTTGAATCACTCTATGTATTCAAAAAGGCTCATCAAAATCCGTTGCGTAGTTTTGAAGATTTAAGCATACATCTGGACAGGAAGCGACTTTGTTTTATATTTACTATGTAATGAAGACAAGCTAGTGCCTGCAATTTCATCCGCATCAGTTTTGTAAAATAGTACAATGCCATTAGGTTGCTTTTTTTGCGACGGAAGGTTTTTTTCTAAAATAAAAGTACAACAGACTTGAGAACGACGTACGTAGTAGGTAAAATAGTCACAGAAGCAAATTTTAGGTATTTTATGGTTCCTTATTTAAAAGGAAAAAAACGGAACCCTTATAGCATCACTTTGTTGTCTGTCTGTCAAGAACCCTTATCTCGGGAACGCGTAGAGGTGTTGAGTTGAAACTAAAACCACAGGTACATACTTACTCAAATTTCTGCTTGGCATATTTACGATGTATGTATTTATTTTTGTTAAATATTAATTTAACATTTATTATAATTATTAATTTCTTAACTTCATGTAACATTAAATTAAATGAGTCAGATATTCATATTTTAAGAATTGCTTTGAATGTTTTACCATATACTAATTTAAATAAATAGTACGATTACTACCGAGGTGGCGCCTTAAACAGGAAACCAATAGGGTAGATGCTGGATCTACCCTATCCTACTGCTTTCTTGTTTTTTACCCACGTGGCTCTTAGTGGCAATCAGTTGTCAACCGTATAACAAGCAAGTCAGGGAAAAAAATCGTTTGAGTGAGCAAACATAATTAATGTTGATGTAGCTTTCAAACAGTAGTAGTTATTCGTATGTTTATTTTTGTATTTAAAACAAGCGTACAACTATTACTCAACTTCACAACCAACAATCGATCCGCTTAATCGAATTTCCTCAACATTTTTGTGGAACAAACATTTTTCGAGCACACTTCGAATTTATACAAAAATAAAAGGTGCAAAATCCAACTCAATTTTTCCCGCATGCACGCCCATTGTGACAGTATTGTACAAAAAGGTCTCAAAATGGACTGGAAGCCGTCAGTTGTGGCCTGGCCTGCCAACAGACGATTAAGGGCCGAGACACACCGGAATGGCAGCAGCCGGCAGTGAAGCGGCGAGCACTTTCAATGCGATTTTAAACTTTATCTCTAGACATGAAAGACCAGTGTCGCGTGAATATCTTGTCAGTGGAGTTTTAAGGTGAAAAAAATCATCTACTGACGAACCCCGCCTATGGGCGGAGTGGGAAACAGAGTCAGACTCATACTGACTATACGACCCACCATATTCCTTCTTAGCATTCATACCAGTGTCCGACCTTCCTTTCAGAAACCGGGCCAGGACACCAGCCTTTCCATTTGCTGACGACTCCTTGAGGCGCGAGGGAACACAGCGCATCGTCGCCAACTGGTTTGGTTCGGACAACCGGACGGCGAGCTACCCATTGCTCACCGTCCACAAGCCCGATCATGTCAGTGGTTCTGCCTGCGGTGCCACGAGCGGCCTCGCGACCTTATCAAGCTATACACGCGTTACTGGTACTTTAAGTATAAAGGTAAAGTAAAATTTCAATTAACTTCACACTGAAACTGCTTGATGTGACTCGGTCCTTAACAACAAGAGCAACACATCAACCACCGATAGTGTTGCCAGATGGTCCGAAATTTCCAACGCCCAGTATTTTTGATGTGTCTGTATATCAAAGTGCTGAAATTCGACTCACGGTGTTTTTAGAAGCTTTCGTCATATTTCATCTATGTCAATCGTCGGATGAATTGTTGCTTGTAGCCATACAACGTTTGCTTTAAGTACTGGATATTGGTACAGTTTTGATGTAACAATGATCAAATTTTCACATATCCTAGCGTAGAATTTGCAAAAATTTTATTTTTTTGGTGGGGAAATATCACCAATGATGAATCCCGCTCTTGGGCTTGGCGGGAAACAGTGCCAGACTCTTACTCGCTAAACATCCTACCCCGTTCTTCCTTTGCCTTTCGCACTGGGTTCAAGCCTTCCTTTCAGAAAGAGACTCTGGGCCCCAGTAGCCTTCGACCCTTTTGCAGAGTCCGAGTTTTACTGACAACTTCTTGAGGCGCACGGGATTAAAGCGCGCCGTCGGCGGTTGGTCCGGACTGTTCCGACGATCGGACATTGCGAGCAATGGGTACCTCGCCGCATAACTCGTCTGCAAACCCGCGCATAGGGTACCCGTAATCGAGGTCGGAATCCCAACTTTGAGTGGGGTATCCTTCGGGGTGTCAGAGTTTTACGGACTAAAAACCCACTCAAAGAGATGTCAGCAAAGCCATAAGGGCCCAAAAAGACCGAAACCTACTGAGGCCATGGGGTAGTAATAAAAATCTAGCCTTCTAAGTTCCCTTTTCATCGAAACCAATTCTCACTGAAGGCCTATCATGAATAACATAGAAACTGGCAACGATAGAAACCGCGCTGCTATCTCTTGCCAAAACAAATGCCTGCCAAAATTCGAAAACATTCAGTTTCAGCGTCAAAAACGATTACTTAAATACATTGGAAAATGCCATTTATACAAAGTTTGGCAAGGCCGCAACATGTAGAGCAGCTGTATTTCAAAGTTGATATAGGAAATATTTTACTCTAAAAAGTAGTTACTTACCTACTAATGTTAGTATAGCATAGTGTCTTATGCCTTATAATGTTCCCACTGCTGGGATTCAAGCCTCCTTTTTAGGTGAGGGAATGGGCCTTAATCCAACACGCAGGCCTACTTAGTGCGGGTTGATTGATGTCATGTCTTTGAATTTTTGGATCTGGAACATGCTGGTTTCCTCACGATGTTTTGCTTCACCGTTTTGAGAGCAGTCAGTAGAGTGGCGGTAGTGCAGAGTCTGCTTAGTGATGTACCTTTTGTTTACTAAGGCATGCCTAACAATATTATGCTATAACATAATTATAACTGTAGGGTAACATAATTATTTCTAAAACTTACATCATCGTGGTCTCTACCTATGAAATCCAGCGGGGTCGAAGCCAAATCGTATTATCGGGGCCATGGGATCAAGGCAAGGAAGAAACAGGGTAGGTTGTTTAGTCAGTCTGACACTGTCTCCCGCTCCGCCCAAGGGCGGGATTCGTCATTGCATGATTTTTACCTACCATAAAAGAGGGTTGAGGTTTTCCCGATTATATTTTCTGACATATGGAAGTTTATTTAGTGCTGCAAATACTAGAGTAATTTATATAACAAAAAAGATCTTTAAGTACCTATTAAAAGAACAACAACAAAAAACTGAAAAGGAAAAAAAAATGTTTTTGAATCATGGTTGACAGTGTTTATATATGCAGTTTTCATAGCAAAATAAAAACCGTACTCAATATAAGTGGTTAAAAAATCTGAGGGTATTTCTTTGCCCAATCCTTCATTGAATACAGGCTTAACCTATAAATTACTAAAAGATTCATTTCACAACGAACCCAATCCCTATTACAGCACTTTGAAACTCAAGAACATGTTCAAACTAATCCCTTCTGCGGATTTTCACACATACTACACCCGAAATTAATCTGCATAATACAAGCGGCATCAATCAGGTCAGCCTTTGGATAGCATTGATAAGGGGCCGGTCAATCAGTGTTTATTGGATCCGTGTAACAATAGGGACGATTGACACTTGACACCTAAGCATATTACTGTAAGGGACCGCTAATAATGCTGTCCACACACGACCCAATTTGGATGAGTCAACCAAATTGATCGTGTTTACATCTAAAAGCTAGCTTTTACCTTAGATAAAAAATAAGGCTGGGCATATAACATGACAGGTGACAGTGATTGATGCTCTTATTTAAATTCAATTCTAATGATATAACTTTATCACACGTTTTTTTTTAAACACACATTTAGCCAACGCCTCTTGCTAAGCAAAATGTTTCCATCGTCGACACGTCTACAGTGCATAGGTTATATTCCTGCGCGCCATAAGTTTAAGTTGTTAGCAAACTAGGAGCCCAGCAGGTCCAAGCATACTGGGGCTATGGAACGATTTTTGAAATATAAGGCTAAAAATATAGGGCTAAGAAGGAACCAGGAATCCATAATCATCTATAATCATACTTAATTGTAAGTCTTTTTCAATGAATTGCTGCATATGACATTATTTTGCGCATTGTTTTGCTAGTACTGCTAGTACAGCAGTCCACAACTAAGCAACATACTTTTTGAATGCCATATTGCAGTTTGATTATAAGCATAAAATTTTGAGGCCCACGCGAACGCCAGCGCTCGCATACCTATTGTCTTTCTATTATGTCTCTAATTGCAGTACTCGAAAGTTTAATTAAGATAATAAATTGTTTATTTAGTCTATTAAATATGTTGTTTAAATAATACAAAAGAATAATACTGTCAGTCATACAATTTAGTGTCTTTCAACCAAACACATTTTTTTTTATGGTAGGTAAAAATCATCCAATGACGAGTCCCGCTCTTGGGCGGAGCGGAAAACAAGTGTCAGACTCTTACTGACTAAACAACCTACCCCGTTCCTACATCGCCATACATACTAGATCCAGAACCAAACACAATTTGGTTGAACCGTGTAACGCTGCCTTAATGTAGGCGACACGTGAATATTTAATCAAGGTATCGGATAGCGTGTTGAGTTATCGGCCGAGGATTTGATGTGGTAGAAGGGTTTTAGAAGTGGGATATAATTATCCCACTTCCAAAACCTTTCTTGTTAACACTTCAGTTTAATGGCGAAGGGTTCGTAAGAAGTGTTTGTAGTAAGCCTTTGATGCAAAAAATAGCTCAAACTGTCAAGTGGGATTTTTTATAATATCACAAAGGTTTTTTTTATTGTGACATGATAATCTTAACTTTCTCTAGAAATAACGGGTCGTATATTTTATTATTATTCTAAGGAACTTTTCATATTCTAGCCAATTTAATTTCATTCCAATTGAGCTAATTATTTTTGTTGTTATTTTTACAAGAAAGTTCTTATGTAAAAACCAATAAGGTATAGTAGGGTAAAGTCAGGTAGAGTAGGGTAGAGTAGGATAGAGTAGGATAGAGTAGGGTAGAGTAAGGTAGAGTAAAAATAAAACTTCAAGAAGTCACAAACTTATATTTGCACTATCGTATGTACAAAATTTCTTCCTTAGATGAAAATAACTCTCATCTCAGGTAGGTAAGTTAAATGTACATTACAAAGTTACCGGTGTAACTGACTGAGAGAGTACATTCGTAGCAACTATTGAACTTGCTATCTCAACGAGGTAACTTCGACGAGATATCGAATACTACCGCATTATGATAGAAACTGCAGGTGTAATCATACTGATATTATAAAAGCGAAATATGTGCACATATTTCGCTGTTTGTATCTAAGTGGATTGATAGAGTTCAGGGTATGATATGAAGAAATAGTTGTTCTCTAACTTTCTTTATAATTGCACAAAACTCAAAACGGTGAAGGAAAACATCGTATGTAATGTGACTTCCACCAATTTGCACTGGGCCAGAGTAGTAGATTATGGCCAATGGGCCATAATCTACTACTCTGGCACGGGCACCCTCTCCTAGAGAGGGTGCCTGTGTCCCTGTGGGAACATTGAAAAGGCTTATGATGATGATATTTTGCACAATTTTCACCTGTTATATTCTCCTTATATAATTAGAATTTAAAATGATACAGTTTATCATATCAAGGAATATACTCTCGTTATAAAATCATTCTCATTTATCATCGCAGTCACTTCGTCTGATTACTTGAAAAAACTTTTGCTGAAGTTTTCGTTTCGAGTGCAAGCAAAAATGAACTTAGCGGTAGTCAGACGGAAGTGACTTTGATAGTACTTATGTACTACTTTCAGTCATTCAAGCGAAATTAAGTAACGAACATACTCACAACATTTCACATTTATAATATTTTTGGAGGTATGTGGAAGAGAGTGTAAAGTCACACTTCGTTGAAAAGACCAGGGGACGTATTACGACCTTTTTAAAATCCAGTCTGTTTCCAGGCAAGTCAGTTTACGGCCGTAAACTGCCTGGTTATTTTTCGTATTATGACGTACGTTACTCTGACTGGAATCATCCTGGACGATTGTCTGTGGCTGTTTTGCACTGCTTCGAAAGATGGCGTTCGAAAACATCAAACAAAGGTTACCGATATTTACGGTTTTTAAATATTGAATGTAATATTGTTTATTGAGGAACTTAATGTAATTTTGTAACAGAATCTGAGATTAACAACGAGTTTAAAAACGAATTATGTATTATATCCATAAGTACAATGTCCTAAATTTGAAAATACAGCACATCTCACAACACACATTTCTGACACACACTTCATTTCTGAACGTACCTAGGTACTGCGATAACTGCTGACCCGGCAAAAACAAAATTAAGAGTGTCAAGTGTGTGTAAACAAAGCATTTTAACAAGAATATATTTATGTGATGTGTATGTGATTGTCGATTGGTATCACAGTAAGCGACGCCGTGGAGTGCTGCGTGACGTCACGCAATCGACAGGATGGTCGTTGGCGACGGTGTTCAAGTGCTTGGGCCGCGAAACCCTAAGTTCAGACGTAAACATCCGATAACCTCTGTGCTCGAAGGGAATGGAACGTAACCAGTGATCACAAAAATATAAAACATTATTAGTGCAGTGTTTAATTGAATACCTTCATTAAAGACACAATAGAATTACAATAGGTGTGCAAACGCCGGCGTTCTTTCGCTTGGAACTCTTTCTTAAGATAGCCGTGTAATTCGACATAGTTCGTAACAGGTTAGGAATAGATTGATTTCGAAAGAGTTGTGTGATTCGTGTCGTCAGTTGTATTCTTTTAATAAAATACTATATTACTTAATAGGAAATCGTTTTACTTGAATAAGCAATCTGATTTTTCAATAAGAATCCTGTTAAAGTCTTGTTTATAAATATTATCTACTAATTAGGTAATGATAGCGTAAGTATTACCTAAATTATTCATAATAATTACCAAATTAATTGTTGCTCTTTATTTGAAATTCTAAATATACCATTTTATTAAATTATATATTTACGTTATTTAAATATCTCGAAGACCTTTGAATTTTTGTTTCGTTGTTCTCTTATAACGCATTACGTTCAAGAAATTCGAAGATTATTAACTCATAATAAATACTAAATGCTTTAATTACTGTCCAAATAGATTAAAATGTAATAAAAAGACAAAACTATTCACAAAAAGTTACTCGAACCCGGCGTAAACTGACTGGCTTGTTAGAGGCAATTTTTGACACTTAAGCAAGCTAAGAACTGTCAGTTTGACGGTCATAATACGCGTTTCCCAGCCAATATCCGTGCAGATGTCGGTCAAGTGTCACGTGACTGCTGACTGGCTGGCAATAAGATGTCATAATACGTATAAGCAAGGCAGTTCATTTTAAGGCGTAAATTGACTGGAATTAAGAGGTTGTAATAGGCCCCCAGGCGGGTGTTACGTCTGATGGCCAACTGCCGATAAATGATTTCTTGTACATTTTCATACAACCGTTCTTACGATTATGATGTTATTACACATTTTCCTACAAATATTTTGGATACACGGATATCTTGTGCATATTATCTATGTTTCTGTAGAAATCAAATCATAAATTTGTGTAAGAGTAATTCAATAAAGACCTCTGCAAAATTGGTTATTTTATGTGAACTTTGACTTTCCATAATGTACTCCTAGATAAAAAAAGACGAAAAGGTACTTCTTAAGCTTTGCGCATTTCATAAAAATTCTAAATGATGTAATTTTCTTTCAAAAATCTTAAAGAGTTTAATAAAAACACGTATTTCCTAGATTTTTGTTTTAGTTCGAGTAAATCGTAGAATTACTGAATGCCTACAGGGTTTTCAGGTGTTATCTCTCTTTTTTCGCATTACTAGCATTAATCAACATTATAATAGGCGTGTGAGACAGGCCCACTTGCCCAAGACAGGATTAGTTCTTATGTGACGCCGTAGATGTCGCTACATGTTAGTGTAATAGCTTACCTGATAAACAATAAATTTGATGAAAATAATTAGAGCTCATTTTCATATTATTAGAGTGCATTAAAATATCAATATTGCTAGTTGAAAGTGTTGAAACCATTAAATAGATATTAGCATTGGATACCGGTCGCCGTAATTACAATGGAAATCTATTTGTTTTAATCGTACGGTCTCGTTATTGATACGTTTTAGGGTTGCCATGAAATATATTTACATTTAAAGTGACGGTAAGTTGCTCGATAGATTTGCGGCAGAGACAGCGTGTAAACCGCGAAGAAGGTTGGATTATGAAGGTGAAGGTTCGGTTGGAAAGCATGAGCTCACGATAGATGAAAACAGAATATGAATAGCACCCGCCAGTAATTCACAACACACTCTGCAACACACTCGTGTTGCAGAGCCAAACACTGCAGTGACAAATATCTATATCTGTATCAAACGACATTTTTCAAAACACTTTCACGAAAAAATAAATGAACTAGAGTTGACCGGCTACTTTTGTACGACGCTTAACGCTCGTCTAGTTACAATAAATAAAACTAAACTGTGGTGAAATGAGCTTGTGTACTTTTCCGCACTATTACGAAAATTTTATTTTTTTAAACGAAAAATTGCGTGCCTAAAAACGATAGGTATAGAAGCGAGTTTTAAAATATATATATATATATATTCTGTCCAAAAGTATTGGCAAGCACAGAGCAACTCAAGATTTTTCTAATAAATAAAGAAAAAAGAACGTATTGAACGCTATGATTGACAGCCCTGGCAGCAGGTACAGTCGAGGCGTGAAATTAGATGAGTGCTATTGATAATAGGGGAGAGCACGCACCATTTGCTGCTTTATTCAATAACATTATGTGTTTTGTGTGCGATAGTACTTACCTTTTTCAATTGAATGTTTTTTTTTGTTATTGACTCGGTAAAAAAATCATAGCGAGATCTATTTCAAATCCAACGCCATCTAGGGAAGCATTAGGTCAACCTTTGCATATGTTACCGGCCAAACCCGATTTCAGGACAAACTAGTTTGGCCTAGGCTAAACTAGTTCTTCCTATTCGCGATAGGATAAACTAGTTTAGCCTAGTCCAAACTAATTTGTCCTAAGCCCGATAGGATAAACCAGTTTAGGCTAGGCCAAACTAGTTCGTCCTGATATGATTGCGCACATTCTAGGATAAACTGGTATGGTCTAGCCTAAACATTCTAATATATCTAGAAAGTCAAAACTGAATAAAATACTCCGTAATTGGAAAATAATCAATTTTATTAAACTGTAATGATTCGTTGTTAAAAGTTATGTTGAAACGGTAATACCAAGGGTACTACGAACAATCATACTATTACAAATAATACTGTTTTTTTAATAGAAACAAAAATCAATTATTAAAATTGTTATTTATTTTTACATGGTTTGCTTTGGTGGCACTTAGCATTGCAGAGTATTATTGCCTTCTTGCACTGGCATCTGTATATGGAACAGTTTTTGTTGCAGCTGCATCTCACAACTTTGGCCTGATCCAACTGAATGTTTCGTAGCTGCAGTTCGTAACGATATTTCAGAGGTAATATATTTTTTTTTATAGCCTAATTTGTGTCCCACTGCTGGGCAAAGGGCTTCCCTTTCTCCTTCCAAACTTCTCTGTCTTGGGAGATCTCCGGCCAAGTTTGCCCCGCGAACGTGATTAGATCATCACACCACCTTCGCCGTGGTCGACCTCGACGGCGTCGACCTCCCTCGGGCATCCAGTGAGTAATATTCGCCCATCTGTCCGGACGCATTCGTGCGACGTGGCTAGCCCATTTCCACTTCAGCCTGGCTTTTCTGTCTCCGACATCTGTTATTTGGGTTATGGAGCGAAGCGTGGTGTTCTTTACGCGATCTGTTCGCTTAACATCTATTATGCTACGCTCTATTGCCCTTTGACAGATCTTCAGTTTGGGACTTTTGTTGCTCAGTTAGTGACCAACTTTGAGCACCGTAGGGTAGGACGGGCAGGATACACATATCAATGAGATTTCTTTGAAGTGACATCGGGAGGCTACCCTTCAAAAAAAAAGGTAATATAAAATACTATCTTCCATCCGACTGAACTTTATAATGGCCACGATGGTCGTGACAAGATGTTAGCCGAAATATCAAAAGAATATGCCAACATCAGAAAAAAAAATTATAAGCTTGTATTTATCTATGTGTAGCGGCTGTCATCAAAAGAAAACAAAGAAGAAGAGAGGATTAGTCTCTAAGTCCATTCTTCATTCAGAAATTTATAGTACGTGCCAAGTAGATCATTCTGATCGATTTTCAGACATAACCCGATGGACATTTTAAATTTGTTACTGTTTAACAACGAATCATTACAGTTTAATAAAATTGATTATTTTTACTATTACGGAGTATTTTATTCAGTAATTTATCTATTTATTTTGACTTTCTAGATATATTAGAATGTTGAGACTAGTCCATACCAGTTTATCCTAGAGTGTGCGCATTTATATCAGGACGAACTAGTTTGGCCTAGCCTAAACTGGTTTATCCTATCGGGCTTAGGACAAATTAGTTTGGACTAGGCTAAACTAGTTTATCCTATCGCTAATAGGAAGAACTAGTTTAGCCTAGGCCAAACTAGTTTGTCCTGAAATCGGGTTTGGCCGGTAACATATACATACTAGCGGCCCACTCCAGATTCGCACGGATGCAATGCTGATATTAAATATATTAGGTATGCGTGTATTTTTTATTTTATTTTTTCTATATAGGGTCACGTTTGACCACAGTCTCATCACCTGATAGTAAGCGATAATGTGGTCGACGATGGAACACGGAGCATGGAGTATTATACTTTTAACCTTTTCTCTTCAATTACTCTATCTATTAAAATAGAGCGCATCAAAATCCGTTTTGTAGTTTTAAAAATCTAAGCATACATAGGGACAGACAGCGGGGAGCGAATTTGTTTTATACTGTTTAGTGATTAGACAATTACAGTTCCATGCAATTCGTGCTAACCAGAAACAATATCTGCCTAAATTAACAAAGTGAAACCATCAAAAAAGTAAAACCAATTAAAAAGTAACTACTTTGAAAGTTGAAACATGATTTTATATGACATGGTAAGCAATTTCTGCATAAAGCCCGTCAGAGCTGTTTGGCGAACCACTCTGGCACTTAACAAGCAACCTAATTGCATTAGCAACAAAGTCCGAACTTGCTAGTCAACCGTAAAAGATTTCCGTTCGATGTGACAATACAAATTGTAATGGCGGAACGCTTGTTATGCAAAAAGGGCGTAAGTGAACAGAGACGTCACTTTAATTTGGATTGTGAAATAAAAGAAAGAAGGTTAACTTTCCTGTGCAGGCTAAGTTGTTTTTGATTTTTCTATAATAGCAAAAACGGTAGTACTTGATGTAGAAATATGAGAAAATGCTCTTGAATGCACTAGTTTGTTCGGTTGGGGACTTGCCGCTGTTATTGGTTGGCTTATTTTAAATGAACTGTAAATACTGTTTGATGAATTCCAACTGTTTATTGGTAGGATTGGAAGTAAGTGCAGTTTGTGGAGTCTGACTTTGAGTATGACAAAGGAATTGTGTATGATTTTGTTTGTCAATTGTGTTTTGGGGCGTAGGGTAGCTAGCTTTTTGGTATTTTACAGGATGCATTTTTTTTTATTGCAATAAACTAGTACTTGACTGCGAACCCACCTTATGGTAAGCAGTGATGCAATCATTGATGGTAAGGCGTGTGTGTAGAAATTACATGTTTTTATTCCGATATAACCTTTCTACCGTTGAAATATCCAATGTACCATGAGTGTCCAGTTTTACGATGTTAATAATCATACTGTATAATTATTTTAACTAAGCGTTTTGCAGTCACCTTGTACATCAAGAAATTAGAACAATATGCCTGAAGCAGTCTTCCGATTATATTTTATTTATGTTCAAGGTGAATAGGCTCTTAATAGGTTAGTGCAATTCATCATCAAGAATTGCATCACTTCTTACTGTAGAAGTAGCTTTTTTTTTTAATAATGCCAATGGAAAATCGTTATGAGAACGAAAAAGTTCGAAGTAGCCCAAGAGAAAACTACCCGGAAAAAGTTGGGGCCTTTGCCCCGCAGTATAGGCTAGATAAAAAAAAATCTTCAATAACACTCCACAAAGGTATCAATTTCCAAACTCCAGGCTGCTACAGAACGATTCATAATGGAACAATTTAATAGCACTTTTTACTTGACCCTAAAATCAACCAGTATCTCTCAATACACTCAAAAGACATATCCTTAATCTTTAGTATTGATCAATGAATAAACGCCTCACTAGTCCTGAGTTGCTGAAAAATGTTTGCAGATTTGAGTCAATGCTTGCATTTTTGAGATTTGGGCTAACGTGTCTACTTGTTTGCTCAAATTTGTGGGTTTTTTTTTTTTGAAGACAATTCTTTAATTGTAATTGTATTTTTTTTTAGCATGCAATTTGTACTGTGTAAAGACACAGTACAAATTGCATGCTAAAAAAGTAAATAATTTAAATCTTCAAACTCAAACTCACCATAATTTATTTCAAATAGACCATTTGTAGGCACTTTTGAACTGTAAATTGAAGCTGATTTGCATGTCTTCCTTTTGAATAACTCTATCTGTTAAGTACATGTACAAATTGCATGCTGCAAAGTAAATTGCATGCTGCAAAGCAAATTGCACGCTGCAATTTCGGTGTTTCTTTTCAAGGTAATCAGTTAAGAAACACTGACCTCATTTAACTTGAATTAACAACAAAATGGATGTGTAATAGTGCTAATCACAAAACTAGTCTTTACCAACGGCTTTGCTCACATGAACGTCGGTTAGAGTGAAAGCGGATTTGAAACCAAAGTCATATAAAAATTCTTGGAGTTTAATCTTACTTAGTCCCTTAGACATCAAAATTGGTTCAGAATTTTATCAGAGAAAACGTAACTGTCTTTCGAATACAGACATTAGATACATAATAGAAAGAGAAAAGGTATGCAGACGGGCGCGTTCGCTTCTGGCTCAAGAGCTTAAGACTGAGTTACTTTCACATAATACAGGGTGTCATTGACATGTTAACGCAGACGAATACCATAAATTCAGTACATGATTCTAGACCCCCAGTGGTGGAATTTTTTGTCGGTTTTTTCTTATTTTTTTTTAATGATTTTTTTACGTTTTTTAAATTAAACTGTATAAAAACGTCATTTTAACATTTTTTGCAAAAAAAAAAAATGAGTGAATTACATTCTAAATTAATAATGTCACCGGGTTTGATTAGAATAATGATTTTATTTGCCTCGATGATTTTTTTATATTTGACCCTATTTTTAAAAACTGACGAAAAATTCCACATCTATAGTGTCCAGAATCATGTACTGGATGCGGTATTCGTTTGCGTTAACATGTCAATGACACCTTGTAGAAGACTAGTTTTGCAAAATAAACATCATGGATCATTACCGACGATGACAAACCAAAATGTCCTGGTTTCTATGTTTTCCCATGAAAATAACTCTCTAACTGAATCTCAGGCTGCCAACACGCTCCAGTTTGGATGACTCAGCGAACTGGCACACAATGATTGATTGGAAGACGTGGAACTGGTAAACTTTGGTGTTAGCTCGACTGATAAATAGGACAATGTGTTAGAAACTTCATTTGTTTTTGGGGAAATGAACCAAAATATAAAACAGATAGATAACGATCGGATTGGTAGCACTGTAGATGATTGGATGCCAAACCAAAGAGACTATGAACTGGGTCTTGAAACCCAACCGTTGCAATTAAAAGAATTCCTTACATCATAAGCATAAACATAGCCTTACAATGATTCCATAGCTTTGTTTTTCGGTCGATTAAATTATCCACATCATGTCCTCTTGGGCGGAGCAGGTGATAATGTAAGGCTTTTACTGACTGAAAAACGCACCAAGGATGTCGCACGAATAAGAATGTTACGATATGTCGATTTCTTCATGATGTTTTCATAATCAGTAAAGTCTGACACGCCATCTCGCTCCACGCAATGAAGAAGAAGTTATTTGACGATCTCCCACCTCAAAGAGATAGGTTAAAATTACTGTAATTAAATTAAAACACTTTATGAAATCCAGTGGTACAGTAAAGAAAGAAAAATAGTTTACTCACGTGAAATAACGCAACCTTAAATCTAGCTAACAAACATAAATAATAATAATTATACTAAAAAATGCGTCATATCCGCACAAAATGGTATACCAACCAGCGGCACTAAGTTTCAAATATGAAAATTGAATCTAGAATGAAGGTCCAATTTTTTCGATTCTCCGACTAATGGGCATTTGAACATGAAACTCCCTGTTCAAAATCACGAAACAAAATCCAATCTAAACATCCAGAAAATAAAGTTGCACAGAATAAAGCATTTTCCAACCTAACAAATGTTTTCCTTTCGTTAGAAAACGGAACATTTGCTGCCATTGTAAATCTAGAGGGGCAGTTCCAACTGATTTTAATCCTTGAAACGAGCTAAATTGATGTATCTTGAGCCCCTTTGCGCCGTGTTACTCGAACGTAGGGTAACCAAGTGAGCGTGTAGTGTTAGAGTTGTACTAACAATGAAAAGGGGTTATATGGTCACTGTAGTGTTTGTAAAATGTGCACATTATTCTTATTTCTTTCTTTTTATTTTGCTAAGACTTAGGTATAATAATCAATCTACATACAAAACACGAGCACACACACATAGACACCGCTCATGTACACCATATCTCAAAACCGTTTGAGACCAGAGTGAGCGAATTTGGTTCGAATCGAAGTTCTTATTGACTAATACTATTAATAAGTTTTCACTTGTTTTCCTACTCCTTGCTAGGTTGTGTTTTTAGCATCATTCAAAATATACAAATATCGCAAAATAATAAATAAAAAACACCATATCGATCCCATCCTGGATTTTTTTTATTAGCAGTGATCCAATCGTTAATGGTGAGGCGTACTAGTTTATTGAGAGCCTATTCACTCTAGCTTTGAAAGTACCTAAATTTGACTGCCCTTTCCAAAACAAATGGATGCGTATGTTGATAGGAAAGTAGTTTGTGACTCAATTTTTACTGTATATTATTTAATTTGATTGTGATTGTATTATTTGACATGATGTTAATTAACTATGTGATAATTTATTATTCTAATTCTTCTTTTGATTATTGTTACTAACATAGTTTTAAGTAAATATTGTTACTAACCATTATATGAGTGAACAAATCGAAATAAATGATAATAAAATAAAATAAATTATAATCGGACGGGACCACCGCAGCAGGCAAACTGTTACAGTTTTTCGATGTAGGTATGTGGTATAAATAACGAAGCAATCCGTTTGGACCGTAGAAGTTTTAACAACTAGTTTTAACTAGTAGATTCGAGATAGCGGAATGAAGTCATGCAATTTCCGCGCATACTCTCCAAATGTATCCAATAAAATACCGAAAGGCTGGCTACTCTAACCAGTGCTAAAGGATTTACGCCACTGCATTTACTGAGAACAAATTCTATAACTTTTTCTGGTTGATATGACTCATTCTGTTTTGACGGTAAGAAACTTTTATAAGAGAAAGTTTCTTTATAACCAAGTGATAAAATTTTATCTTTGTTTTCCTTAAACCTATAGTTTCTTTTGTGAGCTATCATTATGTGATAAATGTTTGATTAGGACTATAACAGTAAGACAGCAATTTATGTTATAACCTAATAATTTTTATCATGGACGGAAAACAAAGCATATTTATTACTGTAACAATCGTAGCTTTTATGTAGCTTTTTATTTTGCAGATAAAAGAAAATAATAATTTGAGAATATTGTCTTTCTTCCTTTCGTTTGCGTTTTAGGTTTTTTTTTATGGTAGGTAAAAATCATCCAATGACGAATCCCGCCCTTGGGCGGAGCGGGAAACAGTGTCAGACTCTTACTGACTAAACAACCTTTCCCGATTCTTCCTTGCCTTAGTTCCAGAGCCCAGCCTTGGCCTCAGGAGGGCCCCAGCGGGAGCCTGACTCACTAAAATCACCCATGTATCTTTCTGAACACTACATGCAGTTAACTACTCAGGTTTGGTCCTTACTAGAGTAAGACCAAACCTGAGTAGTTGACAGGCAGACGACAAGTTGCCCAAAGTTCGCCGTTCCAGCTATTTATTTACTTAAAATAAGCACATTAACAGCATAGAAATGTCGTCTATTGATGTAATTTTACGTCTATTTATGAATTGACTTAATATTTACAGTCTTAGTTCATCATCAAACCCCAAGAGGACACCGAGGTCCGCACATATAGTGTCTTTTAACCTCTTGAGCGCCGATTATACATACGTCTGTATAAGGTCAGCACCTTGAAAAATATTGAATTTACGTTTTTTCACACATTTTTACGAAAATTATTTTACCGTAAATTTTTGTTTTTATATTTTGTTTTTTTTTTCTTTATAAAAAAAATCAGTGAAAGTTTTTGTTTTACTTATCTCTTTTATTGTTCTGTTTGTTTATTTTAAGAAAGAGAGTCAATGCCCCGTCGTTCGAGGAATTGTGTCTGTAATTACGGTAATCATAATTAGCCCTTACACTTCCTCCTGATCCAATTAGACTATGAAAATGTATTGAATGATTTCCTATCCACTAATAAAAAAAAAATATACGTGTGGCACTCGGGGACTGCCGCGGTAAAGCTATTGCATAGCATTCTGTATCAACTTATGCAATTATAATTATTTATTTTTATTTTATTCATACAATATTTCTTTTTCTTTGATATTAATTCAAGTTACACTTTTTGAGCGTGGTGACCGATAGGAAAACAAATTTTTCTTTTATTAAATAAATAAATAATAAATGCACTTTGTTCATTCATATTCAAAACACTTTATACACAAATTTTACAAGTACAGCCGTTCACTGTTGTAGATAAATACTTATACACCTATATACTTTCTCACAAACAGCTGATTATGTATTCGTCCGATTTCGGAGCAGCAAGTCACTTTTTCAGGCATCTTGCGGACATTTCTCGTACTCATTTTAGCAGACATTGTTTTTTTGTGCGTTTTTCCCCTAATTTAGATGTCTTTTTTATAAGTGGCAATAATTAATATCGGGGAAAATATAGTTTAGTATAATGGCAACACACCTGTGCACGAATTTCTTTTGATGTGCCAAAATGCTATGTTTCAAGTCGGTGGAAAGAATGAATGACAGACGTAAATCAAGTGTCAACCAAGTTCCGCTACTCCCTAACAGATGTCGCTATTTCACTATACTGCTTTATCGACTTGCTTGAATTCAAATAAAAACAACGAACAGCTGTTGTGGGAATTTTCTTTATCACTTATCCTGGACGTGTTTTATCACCACACTCCATTATAATTATGATTATTTGGTAGGCTACTGTCTTAAAATTTGTATATTTACACTTAAAGCACTGAGTTTATTGAGTTTTTAGTCAATGTTTATATATTTCAGAATCAATGTTTATATGATAATCCGGTATTTTTAAACTATGATAACACTGTTACTGTTTGTTTATGAGTCTATCATCACTTTTATGAATTATACACTGTTTGAATACTGCTTTTTCTATTTTAAATAATTATTTAATTACGAGCACAATAACATTTAATGTTTACTTGTCAGCTGTCAATATGTCATCGTAAAGTCGTACAATACGTCTAATCGCACGACACACAGCGCCGTGTCGAAGACTGCCGAACTGACACGACGTTAGACGATGCACGGCCTTCAAGCCACACCTCCGAGCCCGTCGGAGGGGGGAGCGTGAGGTTTTTTCGTTACGGAATTTCTGGATTTAGTCCCCGCGCTCAAGGCCTGCGATAGAACCTATGCAATAGCTTAAAATGACGACTTTTAAAACGGCTCTGTCTTACACGGAGAAGATATTGATGAAAAAAAAGATATAGCAACTAAATGAGAGCCTATATTTTAGGTACTTACCAAAATTCCAA
The DNA here is from genome assembly GCA_029852875.1 of Mythimna loreyi. Taxonomy (NCBI): domain Eukaryota; kingdom Metazoa; phylum Arthropoda; class Insecta; order Lepidoptera; family Noctuidae; genus Mythimna; species Mythimna loreyi. Next base: position 8,671,319 of record CM056795.1, on the reverse strand, counting down.
AGAGCTTTTCACAGAACACTCTCCTCTCAACAAGATATTCAAACATTATCTATCACAATAACTCTGTAGCGATAACTCAATATAAACGTTGAAATATGGTTTCGAAGGCGAAATATAAAATGTATGTTATCGTTTGCAAGATAAGAAAGTAGGGGTGAAATGTAAGTACTGAATATAACGTATGTAGTGGTAGGTGTTTAAGTAAGTACTTATGTGAGACTTAACGCTAGAATACTATCAGATGCGATGTGGCTGATCTTCTCGATGTACTGATACTTAACATTGATAATATAAGTGCAATACAGGTGTCGGGTGTTGACGAGTCTAAAGTTAGGTTAGCGAATTTTAGCGCTTGAAAACTCGTAACAAAACATGAGGTACATTTTCATACAACCGCTCTTCTGCGATTATGATTAGATACACATCTTTCTTCAGATGTTTTAAATACACAGATATCTTGTGGATATTATTTAGGCTTCTATAGAAATCAGAACATAAATTTGTGTAAAACGAATCCAAAAAGACCTTTGAAAATCTATTATTTTAAGTCAATTTTAGCCCTTTGTATTGTTATATAGTTGTAGTTCATTGAATCTAGATTCTTAATTATATACGTTTTAGTAATGACGGAATTACCGAATACCAATAGAGTATTCAAGCGTTATCTCTCTTTTTTCGCGTTACCTTGACCATCAAACATCGCGTTATGAAATAAAAAGCTTTTACCTAAAACATGCTCGACATTCGCGATAAGCGAGTAGGGGCTACTTTAAGCCAAGTCCAAGGAAATTTCACTTGCATTTCGAGTATGTGCATTGAGTATCGTACAAAGTTCTTTTCTATAGAAAAGCTTTCTAGTCTCATCCCCAGGACCCGCTTTGCATAGTGAAACATCTACTTTACAAACATTGGTGCCCGAGCGAAGTTTTAAAGCAACATAATTAGACCGAATGTTTCATTTAATCTGGGCTTTTCTTTGGTCAACGACTTAGCATGCCATCCAACGTGGCAATGCTGTCAGCGGCACATTTTTTTTTATTGACATCGATGTGGATGAATTTTTTGATGCCCTTGGTTTTTGTTTTTATTTATACTTTTTTGTATGACCGCATTTATAACAAATATACATACGATAAACATTATGAAAAACTAGCTTTTGCCCGCGGCTTCGCCCGTGTGGTATTGGGGTTGGGGTTTCCGGGATAAAAAGTAGCCTATGTCCTATTCCGGAGCGTATCCTATGCCTGTGCCAAATTTCATCCAGATCCGTCCAGCCGTTTTGGCGTGATTGAGTAACAAGCATCCAAACATCGTAACTTTTGCTTTTGTAATATTAGTAAGATAAGGGTACAATTTTTTCTACCCGTTTTATGTATATTATTATTTTTAGTCTGTGTGTATACATATACAATATATATCTGTAAATATTTAAAATTTATAATTACAATAATGTAAATAAATAAACCTCTAGACATTCGTAAATATATTATCTGTAATCAATTATTCTGTGTCGTGTTCATGTCATAGGTATCTTGTCGCTGTAATGTATCATGTCTATTCAACAAGCAATTGTGTTACGGTGATGTAATACAATAGACCTCAGCTAACTAATACGACAATATGCACTTCTCGCATTAAAACTTGATGATTTAGTGCCTTTTTTTGATTCCTTACAGAAGTCAATTTTCTTAATAGCATTTTTTGTGTTATTAGGCTTGCCTAAAAATAACGCCATCTAATCTTAACTTAAAATAAAAGATAGTTTACCTCAAGGCTAGCTTATTTTAAGCCAATTAGGGCCACGGGTTTGCGTCTGAAAAGGAAGGTTCTGGCCCCAGTATGAATGGCGATGTAGGAACGGGGTAGGTTGTTTAGTCAGTAAGAGTCTGACACTTGTTTTCCGCTCCGCCCAAGAGCGGGACTCGTCATTGGATGATTTTTACCTACCATAAAAAAAAACCACCGATCACCAGAAAGTGAGATAGTTATTTTATCTCATTTTGAAAGAAAGAAAGAAAGTTGTATTAGACACACATATAGACACACAAAGCAGAAAAAAACATGTAGACACATAAGATTTAAAAAAATAAAAAAGAGCAGAAAAAAACTAACATTGTATGTCTCACAGTTGCACCAATTTCTATAATCGTAATCTAATGCATTGTAGAAAATGTTTCTAGAACAGATGGTCGATGGAGCCGAAAAGTCCTGCAGTAAACCACGAGCGCTTTAAAAAGTAATTTATCTGATATCTTATCGGTACTGTGAAATGGACGGAACTATATGGTGGGGCCGTACACCAGTTCCTTAGGCGGGAATATGAGTACATTATGCAATTGCGGCTACCCTGGCGCTGGGTGAACTGGTTCAAAATAAGAAAATAGAACACTGCACTGTACTTGATGCGGTGGGAGAGTACGTGACCTGGCGAACGCAGCTGTAGGACGAGTAAGGAAATCGGATAAGAAACACGCGCACTAACATTACTTGTCCTTCGAGGTGAGGCTCGTTCAGCTGGAACCACTGGCACGCACTCCAATTCTTTAACACCAGCCAGGCTATGTCACTCGTAATAGTTCGCAAAAATAGAAAAATATATAGGAGAAATTAGGCACAATTGACACCTCATGCGATGATTCTTTCAAGAGTGGGAGGAGGTGTGTCGTCATTGAATTTTCGCGACCAATGATGATGCAAGGGCATCAGTTGCGCGTATTGGAAAAGGACGGGAATGCGTTTGTAAACAAGTACTTCTACCCTCCATTTGGAAATATAAAATTATAGCATCGAACCCAATTAGGGCCAAGGGTTTGTGTCTGAAAGGAAGTCTCTAGCCCTGGTATGTACGGCGACGTAGGAGCGGGGAAGGTTGTTCAGTCAGTAAGAGTCTCCCGCGGACACACCTCCGCGCGACCTCTGCGCGGGGGGTAGTTCCGCTCCGTACAAGAACGGGATTCGTTATTGGATGATTTTTACCTACCATAAAAAAACCTAACACTATATAAATTGTATGTCTCAATTTTTCTTTTTCGTTCGCATGACTAACATTAAATTAAAATACGTCATAAGTGAAGACTTATTATGTTGTGGTAACGGTATGGGAACCGGATACTGAAATATGCAACGTTGGCAAGCTTCCCAAAAGTTAGACTGATGGCCTGGTATAGGTTACAACTCGTTTACACAGCGTCTCTGTATTTAGAGTTCCCGTTTAATGCATAAGAAGAAAATAAAGCTTTGTTCACACGTAGGCATCGTATAACTTTCAACGTATCCGTTATCACTGGATACGATGTTCACAAGGATTCGCAGTGTAGCCTAGAGTTAATGTCTGAAAGGAAGACCTGGCCTTGGTTTATATAAAGGCAATGTAGGAATGGGATGGGTTGTTTAGTTAAGAATCTGACACTAATTCCCGCTCCGCCTTAAGACGGGATTTGTCATTGGATGATTTTCACCCTTCACAAAAAGTATACCTCTGCTACTTTGCCAGGGTGGATATTGTCGTGTTGTGTCGGTCCTATCGCCAATGAAGAAGGAAGAATCAACGTTATTGGCAGCATCTACTCTTGGTGCAAAAACCTAGAGAAGGCAATTATTGCTTACTCGTGAATCAGCCGACCAACTTTATATCCGGTAAAATTGTACGGATACATGATGGATACGTTATTCCATTCATCCAGTATTAGATGTTAAATGGAATGTCATGATTAAACGGATCCATATATTTTACTGCGTAATGAATACTGTGTTATGTGACGTCATTTTTATCATCATCATTTGACAGCTGAAAGTCATCCTCTGTCTGTTGTCCGTCCTCTATAGGCCTTCCCCAAGTGTCATCACAAGGAAAACGGTCATGTGCATCTGGCATCCATCAGATTCTTGCAACCCTTTCAACAACTTCATACACTATCGATAAAAAAAGCCTCTGATAATACGGACCAGTAAAACAGAAACATATGTGAACGGGCTGAATCCGATGGATGCGACACGCACAGGACCATAGGTTGTTACAACACTGGCAACTGTCGGACATAGGCTAACACTGAATGTTTTTCGTCTCAAATTATGATAATAATTCGTCATATAAAATATCAAGTCTTCTTCCCATGGCGCCATGGATCCCATCTTTGCCCTAAGGGTTACCATGGAGGGATACAGATCAAAGAATACGCCTCTGCACCTCTTGTTCCTAGACATGCAGAAGGCCTTCGACTGTGTCCCCCGTGATGTGATCTGGTGGGCGCTGAGATCCAAACGAGTGCCCGAGACCTATGTTGACATCATCCGAGATATGTACCGAGACTCCGGTTCTGTGGTTCGGACCGCTGTTGGCGATACGAAACCCTTCCCCATCACCGTCGGAGTTCACCAGGGCTCTGTCCTTAGTCCGTTTCTGTTCAGCGTGGTGCTGGACGTGCTGTCCTCCACCATCAGGGACTTACATGAGCAGCCGCCATGGCTGCTCATGTATGCAGTCGACATCGCGCTGGCGGACTCGGACGGTGGGCGCTTGGTTCGACGTGTGGCAGCGTGGAAGGAATCGCTGGAAAACGGCGGTCTGAAAATTAATGCGGCGAAGACCGAGTACTTGGCCTGTAACACAATTAACGCTGCTCCTGTTCGCATTGGCGAAGACACAGTTGAGCGCACGGAACAGGTCAGGTACTTGGGATCGGTGCTCCACGAGTCCGGGGACGTCGATTGCGACGTCGAGTCACGTATCTCGGCGGCCTGGGCGAAATGGCGTGAGGTGGCGGGGGTTATCTGTGACCCCAAAATGCCGGTTAGGCTCAAAGGACAGGTCTATAAGACCATCATTAGGCCTGTCCTTTTGTATGGCAGTGAAGCGTGGCCTGTACTTGAGCGACATAAGCAAAGCCTGCGTGTCACGGAAATGAATATGCTGCGCTGGATGTCTGGAGTTTCGCGGAAAGACCGCATTAAGAACTCCCGCATCCGGGGCAGCCTTCAGGTCCGTGACATAGCAGATAAACTGCAGGAGGGTCGCTTACGCTGGTATGGCCACGTTTTACGAAAACCGGCAGACTATGTGGGTAACAGATGCCTCGCCATGCCGCCTCCGCCGGGACCCGGAAAACGAGGTAGGCCTAAGAGGCGTTGGATCGACGTCGTAAGGGACGATATGCGTGCTAATGGGCTTAAGGCAGAGGACGCAAAAGACCGAGCGAAGTGGAGACGACTAGTCAGGAAAGCGGATCCCGGGCACCGAGGTGAAAGCCGAGGTAGCAACCGGGACTTACGCTAGGCTGATGATGATGATGATAAAATATCAAGTCTTCACAAAAAGGAATTATTGTATTTATCTTTAGTATATTATCCTCAAATCCTTCTAGGAAGGTCCCTAGAGGAACATATCTAAATATTATTTCAGGCTACATTTTCCCTACCCTATTGTGCCCCATTTTACCTTTTAGGTCTCAGGAGATTATAATTTATTTAATTTTGCACGCTAGAATTGACAGTTTTATGAGTACAAATGCTTAGGGATGTATGAGAGCGGTTTTATCAGGTGAAATATTTGTCGTTTTTTCTAGTTCAAGTACACTGAAAAAATTGAGTAGGTACTTATGTTGGTAGATATTCTTTCAATTTCACTTGAATCAGTGGGCCAGTCATCATCATCATCATTAATCAGTGCTTTTTCCGTCGACGACGGCTGGCGCTGAAAATCATGGCAGTGGTTCTGTTAAATATAGCCCCATCATTTTGCTGAGCGCTTTTGAGTTTCAAGTTTTTCGCGAATATGTTGCATATCTCTTACTAAATAGTATTGATATTAAATTGTTATCGTTTTATTTTTTTAACATATGCCCACCATGTTTGTCGATATCTTTTCTTGCTTCTTTCTATACATTTCAAAGTAATCAATATTATAATCCTCATTAACAGCATATGCTTTTAAAATAAGTAGTAGTATTCGGTTGCAAAACTTGGTGGAGGAAAAATCCAAAACTAAAGTCAAGGTCTCTTTACCAAAAAAGGAAATGACAAAAAAAGACTACGTTGAAGACAAACTCGTTCAGCAACGAATCTTTCTATACAAATGCATATCTTAGTACCTCATTTATGGCATCATCATCATCATTATTTCACTCGAAAGACGTCCACTGCTGGTTATAGGCCTCCCCCGACTGTCACCAATAGCATAATGCATGATAATTTAGAAGATACCTATTATAATACTTATCCAGTACTGTTAACTGGCATCCGATGTTTTTTAAATAACTAAAAAATATTTTGAATAGTGTAGCATAGTTTCACAACAAGTTTCATAGAAAATCCTGAATGAATATATTATAAAGATTTTTTATTAATATATTTATTTGAGACAAGAAACATCGCCATAAATATAATTGCGAATTCTTATTCTCAATATTAATAAAATCATCAATTACTGTAAATGCATTACATCACCCCAAAATTATATAAATTCACCAATATGCCACGTATTAAACTCCAATTTCGATGTCAAAAGGCTTTTGGACCTTAATTATGTATATTACTGAAAATATACCTATGCCATCGTAAATAATAAACATACATAAGTACATAAATTAGGTACATAGTGAAGGTAAATTTTATGGAAATAACGCGAACCACTGAGGCATAATTTGATTAATAAATGTGTGACATGAGGATCATCGCGGACAAAATTGTTTTGTACATATTTTTTGTTGGGCTTAATTATGTGGCTTGGTAACAGTTTATTTTTGGACGGGCTATTATTAAATGTGTGAGTTTTAATAACATCATATGAAAAAAAAATAGTTAATAGCAGGCCAATAATAATAGTAACATGAAAATTCGAAGAAAAAATTTTCAATCCCATAATAACTGAATACTAATTGGGACTCAGTGGTAATAAGCCTAACTTTCAAGTATCAAGATGTGGGTTACAATTCAGGCAAGCCTTTGTGATTCATTATATAAATACTGCTCACAAAACTGTAAAAAAAATATCGTTGGAAAACCGGCTTGTTACGACTATATCAGTATCCACCAACGCACCTTGTGGTAGATTACGGCTTATTTCCTTTAAGAGTAAGAGTCCTGAGTCCCACAATTCCCACTTGTTTTTTCCCACATTACAAGTTGCTAATGCTACTTACTCTAAGTGTAAACCGTTCTGTTCCCGAGCATACAAGGCCATTACTAAATTAACTGAGGACTTCAACAAATATTATTCTTATGCCGCACTGCCCGCCATTTGTGATGTCATTGTGACATTGGGTAACATACTGCGGTAATTTGTAGTTTATTGTGGAATCTACCTGTAACTGTAGGGTGGGTACTGGGTAGTCACTATGCCCATAATAACTAGGTAGTTATTATGTACATTTTTTTTCGTTGACCCAGTATTTTTCTTTGTTATATTATAGGTGATAAGCGACTTATTGCTTTGGTGTACCGCAAGGTAGCGTTTTTGGACCCACTCTCTTTCTTTTGTTCAACACATGTTTGAAGAATGAAGCGAACTGTAATATTAGTATGGTGGTGACTCAATAGTTTAAATATTACTTACGGGTAAAATGATAAATGATCTTTATTTTGCGAGTTAGTTTAAAAAACACTTTTACACGTCATTTTTTCTATGCTAGATAAGTCCGGTGTTTCCTAGCTAACTACCCTGAGAAGAAACACCGAAACAAACTCCGAGGTCAAAGTTTCTTTTAATGTTCATACAGTAAATGAAATGATATTGGTCAAATCACATAAAGACCATGCAGAAAATTGGTCTGAGATGGTCTTTTGACCTGTCCAGTCAGTGCAAGGATTTGTCAGTATTCGCAAAACTCAAGTCAGGACTATTAAAGAGCTCAACGACCCGACGACGAACAATACCAAGGAAAAGACATTTAGGTAAGCCGTTATAAACTCAAAATGCTAAATTTCTGGTACCTGCTAATATACTGTTGTTTGAAAACAACAACTTGCTTGACTGCGACTTCTCTCAACAAGTGGGCTTACCAACGTAAGCTGTTACTTGGGCCACCCTTGTGGAACATCGGATACGACTATGTGCTGCGCGCCGACCTCCCTAGCGGAATCAGCGTGGTTTGTTACGCTGACGACACGCTGATCTTGGCACAGGGAGAGTCGTACCAGGCGGCGGTGGAACTAGCGACACGTGGGGTTGCGACAGTCGTTGAGAGGATCCAGCAGTTAGGACTCAAGGTGGCACTGCACAAGTCCGAGGCCATGTGCTTTCATGGCCCTCGGCACGCGCCACCAATGGGTTCCCAACTAACGGTAGGAGGAGTTCACATCGGCATCGGGTCGACGATGAAGTACCTGGGACTCGTCCTCGATAGCCGGTGGAATTTCGAGGAACACTTCCGACGTCTGGCCCCCAAACTCAATCGGACTGGGGCTGCTCTTAAGCGGCTCTTGCCGAACTTAGGGGGTCCAGACGCCTCCTGCCGAAGGCTCTATGCGGGCGTCGTTCGATCCATGGCCCTCTATGGCGCGCCAGTGTGGGCGCCGTCGCTTCGAAAGCGACCGGCAGCCCAGCTGAACGCCTGCCAGAGGGTCATGGCCATACGGATGATACGGGGATATCGCACGGTGTCCCGCGAAGCGGCGAGCCTTCTTGCTGGCCTGCCACCATGGGATCTGGAGGCAACAGTCCTTGCACACATGCACGATCTGCGCGTGGAGATGCAACGCCGGGGCGAAACTCCGCTGCCGCGACAAGTCGCAGCATGGCGGACGGAACTCCGGCGGGATCTCGTGATGGCAAAATGGCGTCAGCGACTGTCGCAACCCAACGCTGGGCACGCCATAATTTCGGCGGTAAGTCCCCTCTTTGAGGCGTGGCTTGAAAGATCTCACGGCGTACTCACCTTCCGTATGACGCAGGTTCTGACCGGACATGGCAAGTTCGGGAGGTTCCTGCACCGAATTCGTGAGGAAGCAACGCCCGGGTGTCGCCACTGTGCGGAACGCCCGGAGGACACGGTAGAGCACACGGTAGAGGTGTGCCCCGCGTGGGAAGAGCATCGCCTTGTTCTCGTGGAGGCGATCGGAGGCGGCGATCTCTCGCGACGGGCCTTGGTAGAGGCCATGGTCCGGAGCGAGGAAGAGTGGCAGGCGGTCGCGTCCTTCTGCGAATCAGTAATGTTAGCAAAAGAGGAGGCCGACCGTATCAGGCAAAGGCAACGTCGCTCACGCCACAGCCGTCGCCGCCGTGACTCCGATCCCGATTTTCGGCCACCGTAGACGAGGGCTTGCGGACGGCGAGCCATGGGTAACTCGCTGTTCGCCTATCCGGTAAGTGTCCGGACCGAGCCCAAGTCGTCGACGGCGCGCACTGTTCCCGCGCGCCTCAAGGAGTTGTCAGCAACTGTAGGGGCCCGGCAGGGTTGAAGCCTTCTGGGGCCTTGGATTGATGCGAAAGCGGAACACCGGGGCCCTGGAACTAAGGCAGGAAGGAAAGGTGGGTCGTTTAGTCAGTAGAAGTCTGACACAGTCTCCCGCTCCGCCCAAGAGCGGGATTCGTCATTTGATGATTTTTCCCACCATAATTTACATAAATAACGAATTGATCGATATAGGTATTTTTAGGTGCATTTCATAGGCTCATCAATTTCTTACGCTTAAATGAAAGTGATTTATTAAATTTAATTTCATATTATTCGTTTTCTTCGTGTACCCTACAGAAAATAAAAACAGAAGTCACAAGTTATACGTAAAGAAATTATATCAACAATTGGTATACATCACGTCTATTGAAATGAAAATATACCAAATAACTTTCTATGTTATGAGACGCACCCTAACGAATAAGTAGGTACTCGGCCTAGTTCGATACTTATTATATACTTGACAAATCGTATCAATCGCTTATTCTTTGACGTTTATTCACAAACTGGCTGTAGCTTTATTGTGTTTATTGTGTTGCCATGTCCTTATGACTTTATTTGTCTTTACGTCGAGGCCGTCAGTCTCCTTTATGTGACAACCCATGGCTTAAGATCGTATTTTAGGGCAAATCTAGTGGAGGGTTAGCATAGCTTTACGTTGTATGGGTACGTTATATTTGTATTATGATAAAAGATGTTTTTTTCTCTCTTAATGCAGAATTTTTTTATGGTGGACAAAAATCATCCAATGATGAATCCCGCTCTTGGGCAAAGCGGGAAACAGTGTCAGACTCTTACTGACTAAACATCCCACCCGGTTCATTATTTGCCTTTCGCACTGGGGCCAAGCCTTCCTTTCAGAAAGAAACCCTGGGCTCGAGTAGGCTTCGACTCTTTTGCAGAATCTTTACGATTTTGCTGACAAGTCGGTTAAGATATGTTTAGGAATCGAAAGGAACTGTTTTTATGTAGATTTCACTAATAAAATGAATGATTGATGATCAATGTTTAAGTGTATAAATACTGTATGAAAATTCCTAACACTCGTGCGAAGTTGGCAAGTATGAAATTGACTTTTCATATCTGAATGTGAGTCACCATATTATTCTAAACAATGCACTGAATTTTAATGTGATTTTTAACCATCATTCACAGAACTTTACTCTAGATATGTAAGTAATATTGTAAAAAAATCTCACACTGCTGCACACCAAAATTAACAAAATCTTTTATTTTGTTAGTTTTGGTGTGCAATTATCATCATCATTTCAGCCAAAAGATGGCTGAAAGTCGTCCACTGTTGGACAGTATAATTACTGTTTATCTTAATTTAAATTAATAGGGAAAAATTATGTTCTAGATACTAGCGTTCTACCTGTAGCGTGCAACGTAGGGAAGGGTCGTTAGTCAAACGTAAACCAAGCAGTGTTTTTATGTTAGTTTTCGTCTTTACACGCTTTGAAACTAAAAGTTAAATCCATTCAAATGGCTGAAGAACAACTAGCCATGTTGTTGACCGCAACGTCCATTATGATTGACCTAAACAAGAAAATGGTAAGTCTTTATTATAAAAAAAAAATATTAAATGCTGAGGTCTAAATATACTAACAAACTAGCTTTTGCCCGCGGCTTCGCCCGCGTACATAAAATATAGCCTATGTCACTCAGGAGTAAAGCAGCTTTCTATTGTTGCTAACATTTTTCCAATTGGACCAGTGGTTCCAGAGATTACCTCCTACAAACAAAAAAAAAAAAAAACTTTACCTCTTTATTCTATTATTAGTGTAGATAACACGGGAAACGCTTATTTATGTCTATTCACAGTAATAAATATCACACTAATACAACGAAAGTGACAACGTGTATTTATTTTTGCGTGTTACATGTGTTTGTTAATCCGTAGCGCCCAAACATCTGATCGAATTTGATTAAAATTACTCACACGGATAAACTATACTGTGGAATAAAATGATTATTTTTTTTCCAGTCATATGTCTGGGCAGGCCACCCATTAGAATATAATAGAATAGAATACAACTTTATTGTACACCAAAAAGTTACAAAAATGGGTACATTGGTGGTCTTATTGCTGATAGCGATATCTTCCAGACAACTTTAGGATGGATCATATGGACTTGTAATAACACATAAGATACAGGACTGTTCGTTGTAGCTGTGTGAACAGCGACCGTCTTTCAAATGAAAATATTGCTAGTTATAACAAAACTTGTAGCACATTCGTTTTATAAGGTCGAAAGTTAAGAATATAGTCAGACAATACCTACAACATTTCTGATCGAAACTTAAATCAGTTTGTATCAATGTTACTTTTCTGTTGGAAAGTTAGGAATGTGTAGCACTCACGGACAATATTATAGTTCTCGTGAATCCCGGGTGGTATCTAGTCTAGGACATTGCAGCTCTATTGAGCGTCTATTCCACGTGGAATATGCCCTGCCAACAGACACCTAAGTTTCTTTTTATTCGCTGGCGTTTAACCATTATCTCACTTCATGGTTAGCAATGATGTAGGCGAAGATAGAACACACTTTCCTTTAATTAGCCTATTCACTCATGATTTTAAATTTCTAGGTTGTAGCTGTCAAGAAAGACAGACTCTGTCAAAAATTTTCACTCCTTAGCTGTACAGTGTACACACAATGAATGTATTCCCAAAACGCTTTGTAAGTGTGTTTTTTTTATGGTAATTAAAAATCATCCAATGACGAGTCCCAATCTTGGGCGGAGCGGGAAACAGTGTCAGACTCTTACTGACTAAACAACCTACCGCTGAAGCCGCTGGCAGAAGCTAGTCATTAACATTGCCTGAAATTTATGATAGTATAGCGTAACTGCTAAAGGTGTAATTGTAAGCAATTTTTCTACTGCTGGGTCTCAATCATTCTCTCTAGAAGAGGGAATGGGCCTTGATCCACCACGTGGGTTATTGCTTGTCATCAAATTATTGGTTCTAGGACATGCCGGCTTCCTCACAATATTTTTCTTCACCGTTTTGAGAACAGTTGTGATGTCATAAATTGTACAAAGTAGTGCGCCTGGCTGGGTTTGAATCCGCGACCTACAACTCATGTCTTAGAAACTCATAGTAATATGCATATATATGTTACTATTCCGCTTTGATCTTATTACCCGAGTTAGCTGTAACTCAAGAAGATAATATAATGTTTAACTTTCACATTGCAGAGATGAGCAGTGTGCACGGAATGAGGAGCTACGTTAACAAGCTGAACCAGTGGTTCCCAAACTTTTTTTAACCTGGGACCACTCAGCTTTTTTTTATTCACATAGGCCTACATGGGCACTGATAAAACGTCAGAAGCTACTTTTTATTTTTTGAGTGCGTGTTTTTTCATTTAATAAGTATGGTAATTTTTTATGATTTTTTTATCTCATACCATAACAATAATGTTAATGTCAACCAAACATATAGTGTAAGCTGTGCAATGTGCATACCTGTAATAAGCATGCATACCAGTGTAATGTATTTTCATATTATTTTATGTGATATTCCTGTATGCATTGCTGTTGGTATGCCAATAAATAAATAAAAGTCAGAAGCTAGTGCACGATTCCAAATCGGTCGTTGCCTATGGAGAAGAACCGTAAAGAAAGTCCATGGTTACTTTGTTGTTAGCAGGGACCCCAGGGACAGATGTTTATTGTAGCACACATATACTTATTCTTTAAAATTCACAACACCACATTTTAGCTCTTACAGAGCACCAGTGGTCCGCTAACCACAGGTTGAGAACCACTGAGCTAGACTGATCCGGAATACGGATACAGTAATTATGACTCGGATATTTTAATGATGCGTTCTGTGTAAAGAACGTCAGAGCGGTTGGATAAAGGCGTATTAAAAACAGCTCGTTACTGTCCCCCTGCATAGGAAAGGCTTTGTTGATATGCGATATTTATAATTAGAATAGTGCACACTCTAATTAGAAAATTGATCAAAGTGACATTGCCTGCCGGTGTCTGTGTTTCCTTATAGCAAGCACCAGCCATATTATGTTATGTTTTGTATATGGAACTCAATACGCGGGCCCAGTGGAGATTGGTATAATAAATAAAATAAAGACTGACACGCCCTACTACTATGTGGAGAGTAGTTTTTAACGATTTTCCAGTACTTAGCAGTGCTCCTCAAGGATTTGTCAGCAAACTTTGGGGGCCCAGCAGGGTCGAAGCCTCCTGGGACCAAGGATTGTTGCGAAAGCGTATTACTGGGGCCCTGGGATCAAAACAGGGAAGGAACAGGGTAGGTTGTTTAGTCAGTAAGAGTCTGACACTGTCTCCCGCTCGTCATTCGATAATTTTTAGCTACAATAAAAAGTTGAGAGCAGTGATGGCCGAGTGGTAACGGCCCCAACTTACGAGTTGTATGTAGGTCGCGGGTTCAAACCCAGCCAGGCGTATTACTTTGTGTTATTTATTTCATCACCACTGCTCTCAAAACGGTGAAGGAAAACATCGTGAGGATACCGGCATGTCCTAGAACCAAAAATTCGAGGACATGTGACATCCACCAACGGCCCATTCCCTCTCTTAGAGAGGAGGCCTGTGTCCCTGCAGTGGGAACATTAAAAAGGATGGTGATGATAAAAAAAGTACACAGCACTGCTAAAAGATCGTTACATTACTTCACTTTCAATCTGAAAGAGATTGTTGTGAAAAAACTTTAACAGTTTGGAATAACTTGCTGGCTTTAAAAATATTCTCTTAAACGGAACTCCGTACGACTAGGTTTATTTTTAGTTTCAAACTTTAAGTCTGTTGTTTCAAACTTGTGTATTCCGTCAATAAAAGTTTGGATCATCCTATCGTCTTAACGGAAGCACTATCATAAATTATTTGAACAGCTGTTTTATTTTGTTTACAGCCAATACACATATACTATCTATATCCTTAGGTTTCACCTGCATCGTTTGGTTACTACTCTGCCCTTATTAGGCGTAGAGTGATGTTATGAGTATATAAAGAATCATGATAAATGGGACAACAGTCCCTGAAATTAATGCTTTCAAACAAATGATTGAATTGACATTTGGTATATCTATGTAAAACGGATGGAGCTGATCTGATGATGAACTCGGATTGTGACCATGGAACTACAGTGCGGACAAAGAGCAAAGGGTAGCTCGCCATCCAATCGTCTGGTAATCGTCCGAACCAAGCCCAGTCGTCGACGGTTCGCACTATTTCCGCGCGTCTCAAGGAGTGGTCAGCAAATATAGAGGTCCAACTGCAGTGCCGAAGCCTACTGCGGCCCCGGTCCGGTTTTTGAAAGGAAGGTCCGACCCCGGTATGAAGACTGCGAAGTAATGGGGTGGCTCGATTAGCCAGTAAGAGTCTGACACTGTTTCCCGCTCCACCCAAGGGCGGGATTCGTCATTACATGTTTTTTTTTCACCATAAAAAAAAAACCATGGAACTACAGATTGCAATAAAATAACTTCAATGATTTTAAGCTCTTAGAAATTCTATACTGCGCAATAATTATGAACTTGTGATGAAAACATATTTTTCATTAAAAACTTATTTTTCCTGGCGTTCGAAACCGAAACCCTTTCAACACAAAAACAATATCAAAAAACGCGGAAAAAAACCATGACAGTTCTTTGTTAAAATATAACAATTTATCACCAAATAATAATAAAGAACATTTCACCCTTCAACGAAGGGGACCATTATTAGAAGACTTTCCTCAAGGAAGGATTACGCCGCCTTCAATATTAAATATTTCAATAGAAATTCTCAACGTAACTGTGGTTATTAAAATGGCGCATAAATATCGGCAAATCATTATGATAAATATTTTAAGAGCCACAAATGATTACAGGCTGTTAAAAGATAGGCGACGCAAGATGTACTGTTTGAGTTTTCGAAGTTTTTTGGCTCAGCCAGGGTGAGGAAATCGGCGGTGACGTGATCGCCGGATTGTGGTGCATGTTTTTTTTTTAGGGTGGGCAGAAATCATCCGATGACGAATTCCGGATCGGAGTCACGACGACGGCTGCTGCGGCATGAACGTCGTTGCCTTTGCCTGATGCAGTCGGCCGCCTCTTTTGCTAGCAGTACCAGTAAGGAGGTGGCCGCCTTCCAATCCTCCTTGCTCCGCCAAGGCTCGATGCGAGAGATCGCCGCCGCTGATCTCTCCCACGAGAACACGGTGATGCTCCTCCCAAACGAGGCACACCTCTACTGTGTACTACACCGTGCCCTCCGCGTGAGGGGCTCTGGTGCATGTCATGATCCGGAGCAAGGAAGAATAGCAGACGGTCGCCTCCTTCTGCGAAGCAGTAATGTTAATGGAATATCGACTCTGTAGTAATGCCAGACGAGAGTTGCCCAGACGCAAACAGTATAATATATGTATAAATATCAAATAACGGCGCGGATGTAATATCTGTAGTTTAAATGTAAGGCAGCAGGAATGCGGTTCTAGTCAGTAGGAGTCTCACACTGCCCAGACTGGCTCGTTTGTGAGGCAGCCTGGCCGTCCATGAAGGATTCCCAAAAATGTAATGGAAAAAAGATTTATGATACAAAAAAATACCTATTACGATACATGTCTAGTTGGCTATTATTTAAATATGTCATACTTGAAAAGCTTAATAAAATTATCTTATAACTTAATTAGTGTTATATTAATTAGTGTTGTTTGTTGTCAAATTGTTAAAGTTCAAAGTAAACAGGTGTATTTCTTCCTCACGTGGGTGGATTTAGAAACACAAATAAGTGAAATAACTACCTAAATGGAGTGATAATGTTTCCTCGGGTATTTTACAAGGAAGCTAAATCCAAACATTCTATATATATTACACTCACACACGTGCGTAAACAAAATGTGAAAGACTGCTTGTTTGGGTATTTTTCACCCGCCACGCTCAAATATTGGTCTAGAGGTAATTGGCTCTAATACCTCGGGTTCGATTCCCACCGAAAACAAATGTTTGTGTGATGAACATGAACATTTACCCCGTATATACATGTATTTAGAAATATATATGTTTATTAGCTATCTAGTAATCATAGTATAAGTTGTACTTATTTTAGAACTAGATGGTGTTCTATAATAGTTGTAGAAGACATTAAAATATTGGACTGATTTGGATAAAATTAAATTAAACGAATACTATTCATATCGATAGTATGTAGGAAGATTTGATTTAATTTGATTCCCTTGAAATAATTTTTGACAGACGAGGCCGCTATTATGAGCTAGTGTCTGCATATTTCTGTACTAGCCTTCTGCCAGCGGCATCGCCCGCATGTAATTAGGGTTCTCCATATAAACATTGTATCCCTTTAGGAGTTGAATTTTGGAAAACCCTTTCTTAGTGTTCGCCTACGTCATAAAAGGAAGCCTTGTGCAAAATTTCACGCTCCTAGGCCCAGTAGTTTTGGCTGTGCGTAGATATGTCAGTCAGTCAGTTTCTTCGTTTTATATATATTCCTGATTCGATCAAGCAAGGATACTCCGAGCATAGCCCTTCCCATTGCCCTTTGAATGACCTTGAGTCTTTTTATGAGGCCCATTGTAAACGACCACTTTTCGTTGTAATTTTATAATTCAAGAACGGGTTCACCTGTATCAAGTCTAAGTGGATTTCAATGGTTGTTACAAAATATTTTTGTGACGTAATCAATTTAAAGGTTTCATAATCAACCTTTATCATTTCATCTCTCTCAATTAATTCTAAGCTCCAGCCTCCCATATCAGATAGATGAATAATAAATTGATACTATGAAACTTATAATATATATTTCGAATTCCAGAAAAGTGCTGAGTATTTATTCCTACAAAGAAAATACTTACGATTTCTGGTGAAAAGGAAATATCCATGAAAAAAATATTTGTTAGCTGATTTATCAATAAAACAAAAATAGAATTCTTACTGTAGAAACAAACGAAAATAGAACTCTAATTATAAAAACAAATGAAAATAGAATTGTAACTACAAAAACAAATAAAAATCGAATTCTAACTGTAATTCTGCTGGAAGAAATTTCATAGAAATACCATTGTGTTCTAGTATCTGTACTTTTGTCGGACATTCAAGAAGAGGCTCCCTGGTGTATGCTGTTTGCCGATGATATTGTGCTGGTTGCTGAGAGTGCCTCAGAGGTCCAGAGCAGATTGGAGGCGTGGTGGCAAAGACTGGAGAGTGTTGGCCTAAAATTGAGCAGAACTAAAACAGAGTACCTGTTCTGTGATTTCGGCGGTCTCTCTAGTTCTGTGTCCATAGCTCTCGCCGGAACGCCCATACCAATCTGTTCCGACTTTAAGTACCTTGGGTCGCTTATCCAAGGGAATGGTGAGATAGATCGAGATGCACATCGGATCAACTCAGAATGGATGAAATGGCGACAGGTCACTGGAACAACTTGCGACCCACGGATGCCCCTCAAGTTCCTTCAACTTGAGGGGCATCCGTGGGTCGCAAGTTTTTCCAGTGACCTGTCGCCAATTTTTTTTTTTTAATCTACAAGTTCGTGATAAGGCCTGTCCTACTGTATGGTTCAGAATGTTGGGCTATGAAAAAGACGGATGAAAAGAGATTGCATGTAGCAGAGATGAGAATGTCGAGATGGATAAAATGAGAAATGAGTATAGATGGATTGTGTGAGAAGTGATATGAAAGAAAGAGGAGTTAGTGATAGCGTGACGGGTGACAGGACAGAGTGGAAGAAAAAGACATATTGCGCCGACCCCAAATAAAACGGGACAAGGGCAGGAAGATGATGAGTGCTTGTTTTAAAGAAATTTATAAACAAATAAAGAAAAAAAAAAACTAGTTATTTGCAGGACGCACACTAATTTACAAGTAAGTAATAAACAACAATTATACATAAACATAAGACAAAAAAAAGATAAAAACCATAAACAAAAACATTTAGAATAGTGCGCACGTCCGCGCAAAACGGCTCACCACTCAGCATAAAGCCGAGGACACATACATAGTGCGACGAGTCCACGGCGCGCGGCGCTGGTTTTCAGGGTGTATCGAAAAAAAAAAAACACAGTAGACTACTGCTGCCCTCTCGGTTTCACCTGTATCATTAGTTACTGCTCTGCTCCCATAGGTATTGTAGAGTTATGTTAAAGCCTCGCTTTCCTCGATAAATGGACTGTGAAATATTTTTTGAAATCGAACCATTATAATTCCTAAAATTAGAGCGTTAAACCAAACAAACTCTTCAGTTTTAAACATTTTCAACATTGGTTCGAATGCAAACGAGATACTAACAATTTCAAATAGTTTGGGTACAAATCGGAACTATGGAAGTTCCGCGTGTGTTAAATATGCCTCCCGGAGCTGAGGGTTGGTGCGAAAGCGTTACACCGGGGCTCTGGAAATAAGGCAAGGAAGTAACGGGGTAGGTTCTTTAGTCAGTAAGAGTCTGACACTGTTTCCCGCTCCGTCCAAGAGTGGGATTCGTCATTCGATGATTTTTACATACCATAAAAAAGAAAATGCGTTAATATATGCACTTAAGATGGACCTTCACACTCGCCTATCGACAACATCGCACAGGATTTAAAAGATTGTTTATTCATTTAATGCAATCCAAATTCATGTTTTATGCAAAAGTAATGCGAAAAACGAGAGATAAGACCTGACTCTCTGAACTCTTTTGGCAGTAAGGTGGAAACATATTTCAATTGCCATTCTTAATCACTCAGTTTTCACGATATCTATAACTCTCTGAGATAAAATACGACGGTAGAATCGGCGAGCTTCTCGCAATATATTTATTGAAGGAATCAATTCTAGGAATGGATACAATATGGGAATGGAGCTGCACGATTTTTCTTTTTGAAGTGGATTTTTATTTAATAACTTCTACTTTAGGTGAAGCAGGAGGGTGTGTCAGATCTTTATTGTCTAAAACTCTCCATATACCTATACAGGTATATGGAGAGTTTTAGACAATAAAGATCAACAACTGAAAGAATACTCATTCAGTTGCTTTTTGTATAACATCCCACGTAGCCAAATTCCGATCATTTGTAAACGTCGAACGCTTTGAGTTAGCCAAGCTCTCAATTTCTTTGTTCTAACATCATCTCAACGCTCAGTCACATGGTCAGAACACCTTTGTTCTAATCGAAGGCGTGGTCAATTTTAAGTGTTCGACGTTTGCGAAACGATCACTAAGTGCGCAAACTCTATATATAATTTCAATAAATCCCGCAACCCAGTCAAAGTTATTTACTCGTGTTTCATAATAGATTTTACCGAGAAATGGAGCTGGTATTTACCAGAAAAAGTATTACGTAAAATTACAAATGGAAATATTTCAACTATACTTTCCTATGGCCGTCGTTGATTTAGTAGTCTTCATCATCATCAGCCTTTTAAATCTTCCTACTGCTGGGACACAAGCCTTTTCTCTAGGAGAGGGAATGGGCCATAATCCACCACGCGGGCCCAGTGAAATTGGTGTATTAGTAGTCTTACATATTGATCAAAAGTTATTAATGCTGATACATAAAACAAAACAGATTAATACAAACTAGTATTTGACTGCGATGTAACCTAATGGTAAGCAGTGAAGCGATCGTTGATGGTGAATCACACTAAATTATTAAAGACTACTTTTTTATCTTGGGTAAAAATCATTCAATGACGAATCCTACCCTTGGGCGGAGAGGGAAACAGTATCAGGCTTTTACTGACTAAAGTTAAAAAATTAAGTCTTCAAAGGCTTACACGTTTTGGAACAAATATAACGAGGTGTAAAAATTATTGGAATCGAATCAGTTACTCATTCTGAACAAACTTTATCCAGATTTCACTTACACCAAAATACGCTGGCTTGCTTGCTTACGCTGGCTTGCGGACGGCGAGCAATGGGTAGCTCACTGTTCGCCCATCCGGTAACCACCAAGCCCAGGTCGTCGACGGCGCGCACTTTTCCTGCGCGCCTCAAGGAGTTGTCAGCAACAGTAGGGACTCAGCAGGGTCGAAGCCTTCTGGGGCCAAGGAACTAAGGCAGGAAGGTACGGTGGGTCGTTTAGTCAGTAAAAGTCTTAAACTGTCTCCCGCTCTGTCCAGGGGCGGGATTCGTCATTCGATGATTTTTCCCACTGGAAAAAAAGCTTACCAAATTTAATGTTTTATATACCAACTATATAACATCATGGAATACAATAAAGTATTGAGTATAAAGTTTAAGGCCTTGTTTTCCTGCAATAAAACTTCCACTAGCTTTTCACAGTGCATTTGCAGCTGTCGTTTACACCTGCAAGCAGTAAGCTCACAGGTGTGAACAACTTTGCAAATGCACTGGCGATAGTTTGGTGAACGTTTCTTGTGAGTTACAAATGCAATAGATGGCAACTTACCTCACCAAATTTTTATACGCATAAGGCAACGGCGCTCTTACCCCAGACGCCGCGGGGATTCCGATCCTGATTTCTGGCCACCGTAGGCGCGGGATTGCGGACGACGAGTAATGGGTAGCTTGCCATCCGGTCGTCTGAAAAAGCTAAGTCATCAATGGCGCGCCCTATTCCCGCGCACCTCAAGGAGTGTCAGCAAATGTAGAGGTATAACTGCAGGGCCGAAGGTTACTGGGGCCCCGGTTCAGTTTCTTAAGGGAAGGTACAACCTCGGTATGAAGGCTTAGACGGAATGGGGTGGGTCGTTTAGTCAATAAGAGTCTGACACTGTTTACCGCACTGCCCAATGGCGGTTTCGGAATTCATCATTACATGATTTTTCCCACCATAAGGTCCATGAGGTCTTTAATGGATTATTCTTACACGTTTTGATTTCTATAGAAGCCTAGATAATATCAACAAGATCCAAAATATCTGAAGAAAGATGTGTAATAACATCATAATCACGTAAGAGCGGTTGTATGAAAATGTACGTCAGATTGGCCGCTCTTAAAGAAAATCGGCTGGTCTTATCCAGTAAATATTTTCATTTCTGATGTGATCACGCTTGGGATGGAAGCACGTTTGCCTAGAAGTAACATGTTGGGTTAAATAAGTTCCTTCGCTCCTGTAGCATACTCCTCTTCCAAAAAACAAGGATTTTCAGGAACACAACTATACGTATATACTATACAATAGCTTGTAGCACTGAAATAGTTTTTGTAATCGGCTTTGCAGTTTCAGGAATAATTGTTATGAAACTACAAAAAACATTGTATGGTTTTGTTCGCTCTTTTTCTGTGACTTTGTTCGCTTGAATTTCGTACTTCCTTTTATATAGAATACTAGCGACCCGCCCCAGCTTCGCATGGGGGCAATGTTGATATTAAATATATTGTGCATGTATTATACATATAAACCTTCCTCTTGAATAACTCTGTCTATTAAAAAATCCGCATTAAAATCCGTTGCGTAGTTTTAAAGATTTAAGCATACATAGGGAGGAAACGACTTTGTTTTATACTATGTAATGATGTAGAATAAAAAAAACTGCTGTCGTTTAACTTACCTAAAGCCCTCTTTGTTCGGTTGTTTTATTAATAGTTCAAACAATTAGGTTTTTTTTTTAAGGTAGGTAAAAATCAACGAATAACGAATCCCGCCCTTGGGCGGAGCGAGAAACAGTGTCCCTCTTACTGACTAAACAACCTACCTTGTTTCTTTCTTGCCTTGATCCCAGGGCCCCGGTAATATGCTAGCGTATCAACCTTATGTCACAGGAGGCTTCGACCTTGCTGGGGCCCTACAGTTTGCTAACAACTCCCTGAGGCGAACAGGAACAGTGTGTCTGTCGACGACTTGGGCTCGGTCTGGATTGTTACCAGACGACCGTTCGTCCGGCTACCAATTGCTCGCCGTCCGCAAGCCTACGCCTCACGGTGGACTTTCCTGTTTTTGTTAATGCTCAAAAGGTCATACTAAACTACACATACCATTTAAATTTTTATATATTTTTTTGAAAATGGCATCATATTTGATTTTAAAATAAGGCAACAACTAGAATCTCATTTATTTGTAAATGGTGTCTGTTTATTTGTCAATGAGCTTTCTCACAAACGGTAAGAGAAATTGACAAAAAAGTGTGAAGTACACTTTTTTGATTAAATACACTTTATTGTCGTGAGTTCAACGGAACTACAATCATTTTTTTTTAATCTAAATTGCCAACAGAATAACGTTCTAGTATAGACAATAATCGTTGTTTTGTTGCACTCAATTTTTATATCATGGAACGGAACCCTTCAAGCATGAATCAAACTATGTGTATAGCCAGTTTTAAAAAAATCTAGTACTTTAACAAAAGAAAAACGATACTCTCATACTACCAACCTGTAACACTCTAAAACGTTTTATTAGAGCTAGTTTTGAATAACAAAATACCTATAGGTTCTTATTTCTGCTAGGTTTGAAGAAGATTGGCCAAAATAGTTTTTGCTTATTCACCCCTTTCAAAGTTGAAATTCCGAAAACTCGATCTACAGTACCTATATCATAAAAGAAAGCTTTGTGGAAAATTTAATGTTCTCGGAATAGATAAATCGTTGCTATCTACCAGGAGCAACGCCCTCGCAAATGTTAAAAAATATTTCAAGGGAATTTGTAAACTATTTGCTACGCAACAGGCAAATAGTCTTCCCATCAGATTATAATTTGGGTGTCTTTATGATGGGAAAAATCATCTAATGACGAATCCTGCCCTTGGGCAGGGCGGGAAATAGTGTCAGACTCTTACTGACGAAACAACCCACCCCATTCCTTCTTAGCCCTCATATCGGGGTCGGACCTTCCTTTCAGAAACCAGACAGGGCCCCCCCTAGACTTTGGCCCTGCAGTTGGGCTTCTACATTTGCTGACATTTCATTGAGGCACGCAGGAATAGAATGCGCCGTCGACGACCTGACAATTTGAGTGTCTTCAAGGCTAGAGTGAATAGGCTTTTAATAAACTAATGCGCCACACCATCAACGATTGCATCACTGCTTACCGTCAGGTGGGATCGCAGTCAAGCATTACTTTATATCAATGAAAATATATACATATATATATATACAACTTGTAACCACCAATAAATATAAAATAATAATAAGCGATTATTATTATAGACTGACCTGTTGATCTAGTGGTTAATGGCCCTAACTGCTATGATCATGATCACTGCTTACGATAAAGTGGAATCGCGTTCAAGCATTAGTTTATAGCATATAAAGAAAAAAAAACTTATTCCCGGAAAAAATAACTTACATGCTATTCCAGCACAATCATACTTAACCCGTGTACTAATTTTATTCAAATTTGTTCACAATTTTGAGCGTAACGGAGTAACAAACATACCAACTTTTAACTTCTTAGTATTAGTGAAAAGCTTATTAAATGTAGATTACATTATATAAATAAAGAGGCAAGTAGAGAGATTAAACTTTAATTGACTTAATATATATAAATAAAATGTTTATTTATTTATATTAATTCAGGATCAATCTAAAAATAATTATTACAGTATTATAAAAGGTACGTAACAACCGTAACAGTTATTAATAAATTTGTATTTTTTTTATAATAATTTATCTTCTTCTATAAATATGTATGTACAAAATTAATATTAATAAATAAATAGATAAATATTTTATTTAGTTAAATTTTTTATATACAAATAAATTGTTATAAATAAATCGGCCAAGAGCGTGTCGGGCCACGCTCAGTGTACTGTTCCGTAGTTTCCCGTCCGTCACTAATTTCTCACAAAGTAACTGAACCTAGTAACCCATGTAAAAATTAATAACATTACAACAATAGTGGTAATTTTAATTTGCGTGAACCGAATTTAATCTTTTTGTATTTTTATTTGAAAGAAGATACGCACATAATAATAAAATATATATAAAAGTTAATAAAAATGCATGTACGGTTAAATTACAAAATTAGTTCGGAACGTTTTTTTTTTTCAAAAACCGTTCGTCCTATCAAGTTCAAAATATTTTCCTTGAAAGTTTATTTTAAGTTCTACTTTTGAGACTTTTTAATATTTTTTAAACTTATGGTAGGGGGGGGGGGGGCGCCACATTTTTTACTTTTGGACCGGTTATTTCCGAAAATATTTACATTATTAAAAAAATTATTACCAACAATATATCACACGTTATTTACGTTAAAAAAGGTCACTTTACAATTAAACATTTAATAAAACATTTTTTAACACTGTTTGTGCAGTAGTTGATAACATATTGATACCAAATTTCAGCTTTCTAGTGCTAACGGTCACTGAGATTATCTGCGGACGGATAGACAGACAGACATGGCGAAACTATAAGGGTTCCTTGTTGACTACGGAACCCTAATAAAATAGGAATAAGTTATTTTTTCCATCTTAAATTCTTTAACTGATTCCTTTTTACAGTCATAAGGCATTTTAAGAAAAAAACATCAAAAGACTCCTCCCACCCTGGGATGGATCGAAAGTCTCAGACTTTTACCGAATAAAACCCATAGTGTCCTTCAGTTGTCCTTTGCGTGGGCCTCGTTAAATCTTTCAAACGATCTCGGAGCACTGAGAGGCATACGACTATATAGGGTGAATATTCGTGACGCAACAGTAAAAGAAGAAAGCTATTCTAGCTAGCATTCACAAATTTTCGAGAAATTTTGCAGCTGTGTCCGATTTTGAACTGAACAGCCAACAAAAAATAGGCGAGTTCACAAAAACGTGTTCTTTGCCTAGCCTGTTTCTAAGAGATCAAAAAAGTCGTCTAAACCAACTTTAATCGCCAAAATTTTTGCCCATAAGTTACATTTCATAGTGATTTTTTTATCTCAAACGTGATATTTTTACCTTGATATAGGTATAATTTAAATTTTAAAAACTACCTAACGGACATTAGGTTAGCATAAAAATACCTTCGCTTGTTTTTAAATTTCTTTGTAGAATTTTTTTTTTATTTTTTTTGAATGCGGCTGTTATTTTATTCCATGTAGACAGTTTTAGTTTCATCAGAAATGAGCCTAAATCTCTTTTGAAAATTTTCCGCAATTTTTCAGCTACGAATTTGGTTTCGTTTAGAAAATTCAACCAGTATAGTCTGATAAAAATCACAACAACATGTTGTGTCAAAAATTGTTTTTTTAGCACAAAAATCAATTCCACAACCCAGATTTTATCAACAAATTGAAACACCAAAAAAGATAATACATTTTCGCCAACACTCCGTTTGCACGAGAAAACGCGTGGCCCGAACCCAATCGCACCATCTGTAGCGAGCCTAAGCTTGCGCACTTCGCGTGTAGGTAGGTATAGTCAGTTCGCCGTAGCAGCAGTACCGCGTAGACTTTGGTATAGACGCTACGTCTTATCGGCTACGAAACGCCCGATCACGTTCTATATCAAATATTTAATATAATATCTGTGTAAATATCTACGTGTAGTGTAATATAAAAATTTAAAAAAATATTTTAGACTTTTTCTAGTGTTGTGTTTTAGGTGACTACTACGTTTTTTTTTTTCATTCAATTTGTGTGGCTTCGCAAAGTTGCTGATCAGGTTTGTACCTAGTTTTAAATTGGATTAATTATTTACTTTCGTTTCGAGGTTCTTTGAAAGTTACTTGATAGCTAAGGGTATTCAATTTTTGTGTTACAGTGTTGAATATTTTATTTTTAAGCGTTTCGAGAATTATTTTGTGTGAGAAAATTAATTATTATGTTTTATTTTTATTATTAAAAAAAAAAGAACGTCAATTTTTTATCAACAATGCGATTTTAAAACAATGATTTGATTTTTTTTCAATGGTTATAATTTAATAATAAAATATAATAACGAAGGAGATTTTTCATTAGAAAATGAATATACAAACCTTTTCGTGTTAGTTCATTTTGATATCTTTAATAACTTACTTCTATATAATTTACAAAGTAGATCATTGTTCATATATTTCAATAATTTAATCACTAGTTTTAACCAGCGGCTTCGTCCACTTGAATGTAGGGTTTTTCATACAAACTTTGGACCACCGTTTCAATAGCTTAAGTGTTGAATTTTGGAAAATCCTTTCATATTCTTTGTATGTATCACAAAAGAAACCTTTGTGTAAATTTTTCAACGTTCTAGGTCCAAAGATGTAGGTTAGGCGTAAATGAGTCAGTGAGTGATCAAAACCAAGCCTTTATACATTATATATGTATTTATATTTTTTATTTGCTATCTAATGCTTGACTGCGATCCCACCTGATGCTAAGCAGTGATGCAATCGTTGATGGTGAGGCGTATTGCTTAATTTAAAACCTAGTTTTTAAGACGCACAAATTATAACCGGATGGTTTTTTTTTTTTTATTGTAAGATCGCAGGCAATTATATGTTGAAGATTATAAGCATTTAAATCAAAAATTTATCCCGGTAACACCTTTGGATATTCAATTTTTGTAAGTAAGGTAGCGATATTGCGCGTTATTTTTTTTTTTTAATCCAGGCATACCCATACCGCTTCTTCTTCTTTTCTTTCTAAGAAGAATAATCTTGAATATTGTGTAGAATGTTACTCTACAACGCAGAGGTAACTTCATGTGTTCGAGAGAGGTATTGTTGGAGTGATAATAAAACCTAGATTTTGCACGTCTTAACGCAAGAAAAAAAATAGAATCTTATTAAGGTAACTCGCTATCTTTTATGCAACCTTTTTAATCCTTCGAAATGCATAAGGTCGTAGGGCGAAATATGCAATTCTTTTTTTAGGAGATCCGTGTTTGTTAAGAATTTTAGTAAAATTGTGCAACATTTTTAACTTATGTTTTTGCAATATATAATCAATAAACATTTTAAGATCACCCCTACCAGACATAAAAAGAAAAATAAATGTATAATAATATATATTTTTTTATAATACAATTTCACGAAGTTTTTTATGCGCATGAGGAATCAAAATGGGTTCTTTCAGGAAGAAACAAACGCAAAATATTCACTTTTCAAATTCATTTTGTGATGTAGACATTCGTGGGCAAGGTACGGGCATGTGATATAGAGGAATAAGGAAAATACCGTGTGAAAACTTCTGAGCATGAATGTATGATGGATACAAGTGTTAGTTGAGGAAAAGAAATCGCTGAATTCATTGCTTTGGAAAACAATATGGCTAAAAAAGATGTGGTTACTGATCTGAAGTTTATAATTATTTATTACTAGCTTTTGCCCGCGGCTTCGCCCGCGTGGTATTGGGGTTGGAGTTGGGGTTTCCGGGATAAAAAGTAGCCTATGTCCTATTCCGGAGTGTATCCTATACCTGTGTCAAATTTCATTCAGATCCGTCCAGCCGTTTTGGCGTGATTGAGTAACAAACATCCAAACATCGTAACTTTCGCATTTATAATATTAGTAAGATTAATTATCTAACCTTTTCCTATTTAGTCTGGAAGTTTTTTTTTTGGTAGGCAAAAATTATTCAGTGACATGTTCCACCCTTGGGCGGAGTGGAACGTAGTTTAAAAAAAAAAATCTATTTATTTCAGATAACGTTGATCCATAATTTTAGTAAAACAGGCATGTGTTTTACTGACAAAGGAACATTGTTATTACGGCCCGTTCCTTCGTTACCTTAATTCCAGGGGTCTGGTGTTACACTTTCACATTTACCAATGGCTCCAGGAGGCTTCGACCCATCTGAGTGTCTACTTCTCAACTAACTTGGAGTAGGCATCCAGTTTAATCGTAATGCGGCTGAATTCTCAGATTTTACATGAAGTGACTACCTATCAGACCCCGATAGCCCGGTTATTGGGTAGCATGATACTCCTTAAACAGACTGATCTGATATTTTATCAAATGTGGACAAAAATCTTCCAATGACGAATCCCGCTCTTGGGCGGAGCTGGAAACAGTGTCAGACTCAGACTCTTACTGACTAAACACCCCACCTAGTTCCTTCTTTGCTCTTCGCACTGTGGCCTTCCTTTCAGAAAGAGACTCTGCGCAACAGTAGGTTTCGACCCTTTTGCAGAGTTCCTACGGCTTTGCAGACAACTCCTTGAGACGCGCGGGAACAGAGAATAGAAGATGATTGAGAATAAAGCGTTATTAAAGTTGTCAAAAAATAAAAATACAATTTTGGCATTTCAAGCGCAAAAAGAATACTCACAATTTATATTCCACCATATCATTTAACGAGTCAAAAAATATATGTCTTTTTAAAAAAAAACATTTTGTAATTAATGATTACTTTAGTGTCTTTCTCAAATGTCCAAACTGGCGTCATATTTTTTAGAGAGTATATAATTTAAAATTTAGGTGGTTTTATTAATATAAAAATATTTACAGGAGGGTCAATTAGTCAAAAGTCTCTCACGCTCCATTCATCATCATCATCATCATCAGCCTTTTAATGTTCCCACTGCAGGGACACAGGCCTCCTCTCTCTAGGAAAGGGAATGGGCCATAATCCACCACGCGGGCCTAGTGCGCATTGGTGGATATCACATGTCTTCGATTTTTTGGTTCTAGGATATGCCGGTTTCCTCACGATGTTTTCCTTCACCGTTTTGAGAGCAGTGGTGATGAAATAAATTACACAAAGTAATGCGCCTGACTGGGTTTGAACCCGCGATCTACGACTCGTAAGTCGGGGCCGTTACCACTCGGCCACCACTGCTCTCACGCTCCATTCAGAGGGAAGGAATTATTTCCAACCCAAAAAAAACCTACTCCAAAAAAATTACTTTTTACTTTGTCTAGGACTAATTTTGTTTTATTTATGGTCTGGTTGTAGCTGTCAGTCAAACAAAGGCTTCTTTTAAGTACTTCTTAATTAATAGAATTTATTATAGGTCTTTTAGAATGCCTGAAAAAATAATTTCAAAGATTCTTGATTCAGGTACATGGAAAATGAAAATTATAATTGAATAAAAAATGCTAATTGTTTAGTTACCTACCTATTGCTTTTTTTGCTTTATAAGCAAAGTCAAGACTCAACCAAGTTAAGAAACTATTTAGTTTTTCTAATAGTTTATTAACTTGATTAGTAATACAGAAGATTTGGCTTTTCATTTCAGTGTGAATGTTTTTTTTTAATTTGTTACGTACTAGTTCTTGACTGCAATCTCACCTGATGGTAAGCAGGGCTGCAATCGTTAATGGGGAGGCGCACTAGTTTATTTAGAGCCAATTA
This sequence comes from Mythimna loreyi, assembly GCA_029852875.1. Taxonomy (NCBI): domain Eukaryota; kingdom Metazoa; phylum Arthropoda; class Insecta; order Lepidoptera; family Noctuidae; genus Mythimna; species Mythimna loreyi. Next base: position 8,641,814 of record CM056795.1, on the reverse strand, counting down.
GTCTAGTTTATTATAGCCTTGAAGACACCCAAATTATAATTCCTGTTGCCGTCAATGTGTAATTTTAGTGAGGCAGAACAGGCTTGGTTTGCCTGGGGTCAAAGGTCGTAGGGGTGGGAGTGAAAGCAGCGGAGCTTTCATCCCGTGAAGTGTGGACCCTTTTTAATCAACTATGATCTATTTATTGTCATTAATTAAAATTTGTTTTCGGTGTGCCAAATCGTCAAAGAACTTTTTACTCTCTGGGGTAAATAAGAGTGTCACATTCTCAGTCTAAATCCCGCCCATTTTCCTTTAGTTGTCTTTTGCGTTACAGGACAAAGACCGCCTTCAAATTAGTTGCGCGACAATACGAGCGGCACGTTGCGGCTAATTCGAAAACATCCGTAAACTCAACTCAAAATCATTTATTTTACTTGAGTTTTATAAGTGCTCATGCACTTATAAAACATCAAAAGCAAGTGCACGGCTCCAATTGTTCGTTTCCTATAGAGAACAACCGTCAAGAAACTCCAGGGTTACTTTTTTAAAATTTATTATGATTGTTTATTTGAAAAATATTTCCGTACAACAACATTTTATAGATATGAGAGGACAATGTTGACTAGTCGATTTTGTACCTAATGGCGCAATAAGAATTATATCTATTAGTCGACGAAGTCTAAGGTGTCCTCATATTGACATTACAAAAAGAAGCTCTACAAAAATAAAACTACATGTGTCAATAAATGATAGGTGTATGTAATAATAAAAGTACGAGTGAAATTGAGGCGGCTGTGTTTTTACCAGCTTTTATTTAGTTTCACTGTTTGATGTTTGTGATTAAATCTTGTAAATTAAATTTGATCCACTTCCTAGTTACCGATTAAGCTGAAATTTAGCATGCGTTGGTCAGTTTGATGACAATGTAAAATTATTAGGTCGTGGCAGTTGACCTGAAAATGGAACCAGAAGGTGGCCATAAGAACTCTGTAATGAAACGATACTCGATTGGTCTTGACGAGTTTTAAGTATATAAGGTGTATACCGCGTTAAAAAAGCTTGAAAACTTGTTAATAATATACTCGTAGGAAACTTTCCTGACTCTTTCTGGTCACAAAAGAGACAAATATGTTCATTTACATCTGATTTAGAAAATCCTATTAATTCTATGAAGCCTTGCTCATCAGGACTATATGCCAACTTCTTACACAATGTTTAAAGAAAGGGTTAAAGAAGTCTAAAACCCATTACCCACTTTAATGGTTAAATGCTCTTACTCAATATGCAATTATGTACCCTTCGGTATGCAAATGAAGGTGTCAATTACGTTAAAGTGTTTCCAGCAATGACTTACTACTCGGAATCTTGTCGGAATACGACCCTTTTGACCTGATTTAATTAGATCCGTATATGGGGAAGTTTGAAAGTGGCACTGGCAACTCAAAAGTTGCGTGAAAATTGATTGTCTTTTGTTAATAACACTGCGTTACAAATGAAAAAAAAAAATTGAGTACCCGCTTTGAAATGTCATGTTTTCTTATCAATTATTAAAAATACATACAAAATTTCCATTCATCACGTCTCATTTTTCTTCCATAAGAATGTGCCAAATTTTACTAAAAATTTAAATGCTAAAACATATTTTAAAGAAAATTAGTTAAATCAACCGGATTTTTTCACATTAACCAAGTTTAATTTTATCATTAAGGTTAAAAAAAAAACATTATAAAAAGTTTTAACACAAAAGATCGCAAAATTTTAACTTTTTCTTTTGTGCTTTGAATGATCTTCTCGTTTTAAACGCCAGCAGTAATCGCCTAGCATAGTTGTGTCCCAACGCCCTTGAAATCGTTCTTCAAGCTTCTTTACATCCTGGTGGAACGAACTCATAACTGACTGCACCAAGATTAGATGGGAAAAAAGAAAAGTAAGAATGAAGGAAGTGAATTTTTAACGAAATTCTGCTACCCAACTTTTTATATGCTTCTAACACGTCGTCAACTAGCTTTTCGCCCCTGCGGTTCCCTAAAAACCCTTTAATAACTGCTTTCAGCGATAACCAGGCATCAAGTTCCTTGTCAGTAAGCTTTTTCTCAAAATTTGGGTCTTTCATCAATGTGGTAATAGAAAAAATAATTTGGCATGTACCTCGAAAACTAGACGTGATAGATACCACATATGTTTGGAACATTTAATCTGTGACTCATTAGCTATTCATTCCAGCTAACACTTACGTGGGTACCAAAATCGTGTAATTGGCCTGTTGTTCTGCTGGTTAGTGACTTTGACTAATAAAGTCTATGCTATGCTATAGCACTGATGCTATAATAAGTCGTATTATACATTATAAGTCATAATGTTCCCACTGCTAAGAATCAGGCCTCCTTCCAAAGAGACTAGGCCGTAATCTAATACGGGGTCCTAGTGCGGGTTGATGGGTGTCACATAAAAAAATAAATTACACAATATAATGCGCCTGACTGGGTTTGATCCCAGAGCTGGTGCCGACTAACGAATTTTACTCGTTAGTTGGGATAGCACACAGATTCCCCCTATCAGTGTGCTATGCCGGAAGTCATGGTTCAGATTTTTTTTTATTAGCTATAAACTAATGCTTGACTGCGAATCCACCTGATGGTAAGCAGTGATGCAATGCGTTGATGGTGAGGCGCATTTATTTATTAAAAGCCTAGGCTTTTACTAGGAGTGACTAGTCACTCGAGCCTTAAAAACAACCAAATTATAATCCAACTAGGACAAATGTCTGAGAGATCTAATAGAGTATTGCACAAATCTGTAAAAAGATTAAAATACTGTCTCCACAGCCTTAGATTTCTCAATATTCTTTTTCTAGCTCGTAATAGTTTCTACTTTCAGTTTTTTCCCAACAAATCTCAAAAGAATCTTTGTAACGTTTTCCGATTTACCGTCGTCGAGAATTCTTGAGAATTTTCCTACATTGTTCATGATGTGTTCAATTCAATTTGTTCTTTTTCTTGAACGATTTCTTGTAGTTAGAAAAGGAGCGACGATATTTTATTAAAAAAAGATAATAGTTTTTGTATCTTTTAGGCCTACTAGTAATCGCAAACTAGGGTAAAATTATTTGCCATCCGGCCCTCTGGTAATTGCCAGGACCGAGTTTGAATCGTCTAAGTCATCTAGTGTTCCAGGTGCGCCTCAAAGAGATGTCAGCAAACCCGTAGAGGCCCCACAGGGCCAAAACCTACTGAGACCATGGGTTCACTTCTGAATAGGAAAAATTTGGGCCAAGGAACATAGGAATTGGTTTCAATAAAAAAAAATCTGACATCCCCTGTCACTTTAAACACATCCAATCATTTTCCAGCTAAAAAAGGGTTACATTCTTAACTTAATTGCTAACCTAAGGTTAAATAAAAAAAAAATATTTTGTTCATAATGGGTATAAGAGCAACTAACTCGGAGTTAATAAAAGCTCCGGTTTACGCTAACGGATCATAATAGCACTTCGCTATGAGGTAAATAGTCCCACTATTCACGCAACCATTTTGGGATACAAAAGTAGCCCTTTTTATGAAAGGGCTTTTGATATTCGTCTATATATGCTTTAATCCATATCACCCGCATATTCTTTATCTATGTCATATTCATTTTCTTTGTTTAGGTCAGGTACATATTTTATTACTAACATATCTCTCTCTGTGTCCATTTTGTTTGTATTTTATCTTTGTTCAATTTCTTAGTACTCTGTTGGTTTACTTCTTGTTTGGTCACTTTCTTGTAGGATCCTTGTCTATCCGAGTTTCTTAACATAGTTCTGTTATTGATTAACAATATGCTACACAATAATTTGGATTGACATCGGAATGTGAAAAACAATAGCAATAATACTTTGTATGTTATATTTTTTGGAATATTTATCATCATCATTTCAGCTGAAAGACGTTGCCAAATTGACCTGTTTTTCATTCCCAATCAGATCTTTGGTCCACCTTGCTGGAAGACCTTTCAACGCTGTGTCTTCCGGACGCCATTCCAAAACCTTTCGGCTCTATTGGCCATCTGTTCTGCGAGCAATATAGCCCTGCCTTCACTCACGTAAGTTTGCCGATTCTTCGGTCTATATCCGTAACCTTGGGTTCTCCTGCGGAAATATGATAATATAGAATTCATTCCGGATTTTGTACGTCCAATTTGTTTATGATAATTTATGTTTCCTGAAGTGTCTGGTTCTGTAATAAAAGTTATAAATACATGTTTTCAGTATTGACTGATTAACCTTCATGAGTCGTTAATTTATTTAAAGGATGTTCTAAATACAAATTGCTTGCTGTTGAGTTTTTAGATCTAAAAATTGTTGGACTGACATGGATTTCTTAGAGATGGTATGAATAAATTTTCATTTAAAAATGAGAAATAATATTGATATAACGCTGAGGGTGAAAATTAAGTATAACAAGGTAGACTTGTTTAGGATACCATATCAAAGGTGTGGGTGTTTGCTGTATGGCTTGCTGATCGATTTCATGAGGAAGCTCTGATGACGTCAAGAAGACGTTTATTGTCGATGGCCATACAGTTTAGAGTTTACAAACCTGCTGGGTAAGACACATCGCTGGGTAGTTGATTTTGGACTATTGTGTATGTGCTAATCTAGCGAAAAAATCTGATATTGTAATGCAGGATAGTTCCCATGTAACTATAAAGATGTCAAAATAATAGTATACTTACTGATTTCAAAAAACTAATGAAAAATGAGAATGTATAAAGTTAGAATTGACTACTCATTTCTCGACTAGACTAGACTTTCAAATTTTCTCTAATATACTTAGGTATATATACTTACGTATATTAGAGAAAATTTGAAAGTGGTCCTAGTGACTGAAAACTTAAAAGGAAATTGTGTATGGTCATAAGGTGAAAAGGAGGGATGAAGCGCAAGTTACCGAAAGAGTTTTGTATTTACACGTAGATGGATGGAAAGGAAGAGGGAGACCGAAGAAAAGATGGTTGGATTGCGTGAGGCATGATAGCAAAAAAAAGGAATTAGTGATAGTGTGACGAGTGACAGGACAGACTGGAAGAAAAAAAAAACATGTTGCGCTGACCCCGAGCAATATGGGATAAGAGCTGGAAGTAGAAGAAGGACTGATTCGAAACTAAAATACATGTAACATCAAAATTATTTTTCAGTAAATTTTTGAGATAATAACCACACAAGATAATCGCGATATTGTTGCCATGCAAGTAATGCCTGCAAAGCGTTTTGTAAAACAGCAAATTTGAGGGTATTTTTTCACACTTCGTTTTTATTGTTTAAATGCTCATTACTCGTGAGTATTTTAAACTTCTTTAAATATAGCCGAAGCATTCAAAGTCACCCAGAATAACTATCTATTTTAGAAAATCCAGTACGCGCAAGAAGGTGTGAATTGAATTTTACACTAATGCTTTGGGAAAGTACATCTGGGATTTGTTACGTTAGTTAATAAATAACTAAGAATAATATTAGTAAAGCACTACAGTCACTAACAAAGTGTTATAGTTTCTTAAATTTATGAAATTGTAATATGTTGTTGATGCATAGCGTAAGATAGCATCAGCCTATGTTCCTACTGCTGGGACTCGGACCTCTTCTCTAAGAGAGGAAGTGGCCCAGGTGCGGGTAGGTGGATGACACATGTTTTCGAATTTTTGGTTCTAGGACATACCGGTTTAAATGTCTCTTCTGTAATGTTTATAGCCACATGCAGGTCATACCAGCAACATCTTTATTATGCGCATTATCATACAAAGTATTCAGTCTATCGGTCGGTAGGCCTTTTTTGGTGGAAAATCATCAAATTACTATTGCCATTTTAAATGGATCGGGAGAGAAGGTGCAAAATTTTTTGCTCTTTGCATTTCGTAACTCCCTTGATCTGGTTGGATTACGTAGAGATCCTTGAAAAGGGTCAACAGCAACTGGGGCCAAGGGTTTTGGAAGGAAGCCTCTGATCCTGGTATATTAGACACCTTACAACGGGGTTTGTTATTTAGTCAGTAAGAGTCTGACACTGTTTACTGCTCCGCCCAAGGACGGGATTCGTCATTCGATAATTTTTAACCACCATAAACAAATACCCTTGTTGGTTAGTGTATACAATTTAGTTGAAGTATACTTATGCTTGCCAGTTTGATGATGAATACACACCTACCTACATATTAGGCAGTAACTGGAAGAGTAGTTGCAATTAAACAGTTAGGTTAGAGGAAGAGCATAATATGATAAATTATAGGTACGTTTGTTTTAGACAGAATTGTTAATGACGTGTGTAACATGTTTACGTATTATTGTTCATTCTATGAACAGTTGAAAATTAGTTTGTTTAACACTAATTGTCTGCAAATGAACTTCTATTACTAGAACATTTGAAAGTTATTTGCATTTTGGAGAGTGTGCATTGGAATTGCATAATTCTGCCAGCGCTGTTCCATCATCAGACCATATTTTAGCTACCGCGTTTTTTTTTATGATGTGAAAAATCATGTAATGACGAATCCCGCCCTTGGGCGGAGGGGGAACAGTGCCAGACTCTTACTAAGTAAACAACCCGCCCCATTCCTTCTTAGCCTTCATACCAGGGTCGGACTTTCCTTTCAGAAACTGGACCGGAAACCTAGTAGGCTTCGGCCCTGCAGTTTGACTTCTCCAATTGCTGACTGTCGCGCGGAAACAGAGCGCGCTGTCGACGACTGGCTTGATCCGGGCAACCCATTGCTCACCGTCCGCAAGCCAGCGCCTCCGGTGGGCGGAAATCGGGATCCGAATCCCGGTGAAAAGTGCACCACTGGTATGCACCGGTGGACATCTCACCCATACGCACTAAACGTTTTGGGAACACATTCATTGTGCGTATAACTACGAATTGGAATTTTCTGCCTTTGTCTGTTTTTCGTGATAGGTACAGACTGGGCATCTTTATGTCAAAATGTCATATTACTTAGGCAAGCGTATACTAGCGTTAACCACACGAGATGATAGTGGTCAAGTGTAATGCTAGATCTACTAAAAAAATACTATCAAATACCGAAAAGTGGGGTTACTTTGGCCCTGGGTTATAACTTTGACATGATAAACTCTGTTTACTGTATTTCTCTTGGTTGGTAAGCTATACCAAAGTTATACCCCAAGGTAAAAGTTACCCTAATTTACTCGATATTTATTTAGTGACAAGAATAAACGAGAAAAAATAAAATAAATTTGCCTTGAAAGTCTTACTAGGGAATATTACTAACAAGTTTCAAGGTTGTGGAGGTCAGATGCCAGTGTACCCCAGACAAGAAACCGACCTACTCGCAAAGGCCTGTTGAGGGATTGGCTGGGCAAGTAATAATGAAGTGATAGACACTTTGACAAACTTAGAATTCCAAGTACATTTCATTTTCTTTTGATCTATTTATTTTAACAAACGAAAAATTAGTTTCCCTCAAAATGAAAGTGTTTTTTTGGACCGAACAAAGTGATTCAAGGCTCTCATCAAAATTCCCGGAATGTTACGAGACAAATTGTTCATTTTTTTGTGAGAATTACTTTGTTGGTACTTGTCAGTAATAAGTTTCTGCTATTTATAGGGTTCCGTACGACCAAATGAAAAACCAAAATCTTTACTGGATCACTCACAGACGGATTGCTCTGAATTTACTGAACCTAAAAAATAAAATAAAAAACATGAACAAGTATCTGTTTTTTAGGCTTTTTTCTGTATATACCTCGGGATGTATTATTAATATTAACTCAGGGTTAATATTTCAGGTATTATCCAGCTTATAGACATAGCATAATAATTAACGTAATCAACCTTATAATGTTCCCATCGTTGGAACCCAGGTCCCACCCCTCGTTAGGAGAGTGAATGAGCCCACCACCACGCAGCATCACGCGGGCCCAGTGCGGGTGTGACAAGTCTTCGAATATTTGGTTTTAGGGCTAATCGGTTTCCTCACTATACTTTTCTTCACTGTTTTGAGAACTGTGATGACAAAATATATAAAATACAGAAAACGTGCCTGATTTAGTTTGGATTCTCATAACTTGGAGTAGTTACCTCTGAGGAGTCACTGTTAAAATCGTGAAACCCTATCCTTTACTTGTGGGTGGGTATTGTGAACGCTTCTAATTAAAAAAAAAAATTATTCAATTCCTAACCAACATTTAAGTCAGTAAAACTCCTTTCGAATATTGCCGTTGAATGCACTAACATATATTATTTTCTATATTTATTACAAAATCAATTGAAGTCTGATTTTAAAAATTAGACAAGGTTTTAAAAATTTTGATCGTACGGGACCCTCCACGCGAGTCCAACACTTGTATATTACATGGAGTGTTTTCAATTTACACAAAGAGATTCAGAGTTATTTCACTTCTGTTCAAAGAAATATTCCAGATGCATATTCTTTACAGTAATTATTTTTTACAACATAATAAGATATAAGTGCAAATATAAATTTATATTTATAAAAGGAGAAACTGACTGACTCACATATCAACGCACAGTGTAGTCCTAAATAATGCAAAGGTTGACTGGTAAAAAAAGTTTTATGACATTCTTTTTTTCTTTATGAGTATTCTTTTTCTTTATACAGAGGTAACCTTATTAGCTCCAAGTATAACCCTCATACATTTCCCCTACGGGGTTATTAGAGCTCGCAGCCACTCGAATCAGCGAGTGTCGATATCGAAACGGGTCAAGCAGTAAACCAGTGGAGGGTTATCGCAATACCTCGCCATTGACAGGTTGATTACCTGCTGCGTGTGCGACATTTTTATTGCCATACCTTTGAGTAGAAAGGTTCTTTTAAAAGTCTTTCAATGTTATGTTCTTACTTTCAAGTTGCTCTTTTTAAGAGCGGTTTGTTTTAGGTTTGTAGCCTGTCGTAGACCCTAATTTTTTCACATTATTGTAAGTTTTGACTTTTATTTGTTCGTTGTCTTTATTCTTTTTTGTACACAAAACATTAATAGTACACAGTAGTTAGTAAATTCATGTAAAAAGGTGAACTTAACTCAACAATGAGTTTTCTGCCAGCAAACCTGTGAGTGACAGAGAGAGCAATAGAATAGAATAGAATAATACTTTATTGTACACCAAAAAGTAACAATTTCACAGAAACTTATATGAATGGGTACTAAGGCGGTCTTAACGCTGAGAGCGATATCTATCAGACAACCTTAGGGTGGAGTATTAGAGCTTGAACTAAAAAAGGGGGTAGTCTATGGTGTACTGCTTTAACAAAACAACATTAAAAAAAATACAATATATCTAGGGTAGAATCAACTGTACAATGTAAACCTATATACAGGGTGTGATTGACATGTTAACGCAAACGAATACCATAGATTCAGAACATGATTCAAGACCCCTCAGTGGGGGTCTAGAATCGGTGGGAATTTCGTCGGTTTTTTAAAATTTTTGAAGTTAGACGTGCCCAGTCCTGGCTCTCTTGCGTATAGCTTCATTCCTGAAACGATCTCGCAAAGAAACTCCGAAACATGTCCCAAATACACAAAAGATTGTATTACATATCCAAAACCATTTGAAATATTCAGAAAGCATTCCCCTAAAAACATCGTTTCCCGTAAAATTTAGTGTAATATTATGAAAAGCTATTACGTAAACGCGTAAGTTCACGTAACGGACCGTAATACACTAACCATTATTCTTCTCAAGACGACGTTGCGAAAACATTGAATATTATGGTTGATTCTAATTTTGAGTAATCTGTATTCTAAGTGGATATTTGAGTGATGAAATATTTGGTAAACAGGGCATTGTTTAGAACGATAAGTGATCTATCAATCAATCAGTCAATATCAAGTGTATATACTGGTCTATGACTGGACAGCGGCCTTTACACAATGAGGCCAAGGTATACCATTTTTTTTATAAAAAAATAATTGTTTATTTTTCCACCACAAATTTTACAGGTACAGTTTTAATTGTTACATTTTCTACATAGATATAGTAGATTATGTTGTGAACTGGAGCCTAAACTAGGAAAAACCCTGTGTTTCAGGCCTACATTGCTATAATCTAATATTTGACTGCAATCCCACCTGATGGTAAGTAGTGATGCAATCATTGATGGTGATGCGCACTAGTCGATTAAGAGCTGCTTCACTCTAGCCTTGGAGACACCCAAATTATAATCGGACGGATAGACCGCAGCGGGCAAACCGCTCCAGTCCCTCGATGTACACGGCATAAACGACAAGGCAAAACGCTTAGTCCGGACTGTAGATGTCTCAACAACGTAAGGGTGACCATTTTTTTGTATCAAATTGATAAGTATCCTCAGTGTAACTGACAATTCGATCTAGCCTTTGAAGAGCCAGAAGGTGGTTCTCCTTTCAGTTGAGAATAATTATTTTAATCTAGATCGGGACTATTTGGCCTAAAATGTAAATTGAAATGATTGAGGTTATGAATTGTTTGAAATAAGTCTGAACTCGAAAATATAAAAAAAATCTTATAATTCTTCAATTATAACATTTAATATCTTTGCATATTGAAACCCGTGCTGACGAATGTCAATATAAAAAATAAATAAATTTACGAAAAATTAATGATAAAAAATTAATTTGAAATAAATAGCGCCCGTGAAATTGATTTCAAAGGAACATACACATGGTATAAATCAAATCCTATATCCTATTTCAGGACATGGTTTATCTGTGTGCCAAATTTATTCCGAATCAGTTCAGCATTTTAACATGAAGGATTAACACACAAAATTAAGACCAGGCTGTATAATATTAAAGCTTAAGCATTACTCACCTTGTGCATTATAATTATAAAGAAGGTAACAAAAAATGGCGTGCATGCAATCATAATTATTAATGCTTTTGATACAAAAGCTGAGGTTTTCTTCCTTTTTATTTATTCTCTTTGATTGGTTAGAGTTTTTTATGTGGTGGTAAGTGAAATGACATAAATATTCTACCGCTTGCCTTTCACATGTGGTTTAACCATTTTTTTTTTTTTTTTAATCTTTATTTATTTAGAGGCTTTTACCTTATAAAGGTATGTCAGCCTCATCATACCCTAATGTGGTTTAACCATTTGACTTTAGTAATTATAGACACAATTAAAGAACAATAGGTGTGCGAACGCTTGGGGCTCCAAAGTTTAACCTATCAGCCATACAGCGAACGCCGGCGTTCGCGGGTATTAACGGAAAGTTATTTATCTATAAAAACTGTTTTTTTTACGTTCTTGGATAAATATCAAAATACCCTACAAAAAAAAAATCAAATTTTGTACATTATATTTTTGAAAATTTGACAACGGCGCGTTTTGCGAAATCATGAGCGCGAGCGCCGGCGCTCGCTTGGGTGTCAAGTGTCAAGGGTATGTTTATAAATTGTGCGGCAGTATTATAAAGGCAAAATTTTGTATTTATATATGTGTGTGAGTACGTTAGTTACCACTACATGACTCCGATCCCGATCTCCAGCCACCGTAGGCGTAGGCTTGCGGACGGCGAGCAATGGGTAGTTTGCTGTCCCACTATCCGATAAGCATCCGGACCTCAGGCAGCGCGCCTCAGGGACTTGTCAACAACTGTAGGGTCGAAGCCTTCAGGAGCAAAGGGTTGATGCGAAAGCGGAACACCAGGACCCTGGAACTAAGGCAAGAAGGAACAGTGGGTCGTTTAGTTTGTAGAAGTCTGACACTGTCACCGCTCCGCGCAAGGGCGACATTCGTCATTCAATGATTTTTCCCACTAGGAAAGAAACCAATACATGCATAAAAATTAAAATATATGTAAAATTAATTAATTTAGAATATACATTTAATTATACTAAAAATAACCTAAATAAACTAAAAATACAATAATATTTACAAATGATTTATTGGGCATCAAAAAATTTATCCACATCGATATCAATGGGAAAAGTGCCCAGAACGCTGGCAGCATTGCCACGCTGGATGGCAATGCTGATTCGCTGACAAAAGTAAAGCCCAGCCCTCTGGTCACGCGGAGAGTCGACCAGGTGTTTGCTGATGTCGCGTACAACTCGATGAGCGCTCGGACCCCATGGCCCTAGTGTTTCAACCCCAAACGGCTCAAACATATAACTCCCAATAAGGTTATTATATTTACGCCGTTTGAGGTTTTCTGCACTTGCAGCAGCCGCCCCAGCACAACCTGCCGTACTCAGAAGATGGGATGGCGCAAGGGTGTCGACACATGTTGCATCCCACACCAGAGGCCTACCCAACTTCCAGGGCATTATGGTCATCCCGTCTGGCCTCTTCCCATCGTCACGTGCCAGGCCATTGGGTTCTAGAACAGCTGGCACCCCGGCGGTGACAAGGGCTCGACGGATGATGTCATTAATGCTGGCGTGCCTAGCTATCCGACCAGCGCTTCTGCTGCAGGATAGGCCATGGTGGCCGAGGCGGTCGACTACTTCACCGCACTGACACCGATGTGGAGCTCCGCTAGGAGCACCCAGTCGCAGGCATGTAGCGATCCGGAAGGTGGTGTCACTCAGCATAGTGCCTATGTTGGGTGACGGTAACGTCTGTAGCCAAAGGCCCGACTCCCATTCACCCACAGCCAGTAGGCGGGCACGCTCAGCAGTGTTGGTGGACGTATTAATAAGGTTATTCCGTACCAACCTGCAGAGCGGCTCATCCCACTGTCTCTGGGAAGATGGGTTCTCGGGCAACGCCTCGTCCGGGCAAGCCAATTTCCAGGCGCTCAAGGCATCGGTCAAGCACGGCACCTCACAGTCAACCAGTGATTGAGTCAAAATTCCACTGGTCAACTGCTGAGTGCTGCGGACCGAAGACAGGAACGCAGGAAGGCTTACACTAGTAATTTTGCGGATACCGAGCCCACCAAAACGAATGGGTAGCGTAGCTTGAAGCCAAGCCCGGTCATCCAGGGCCACATTTATTATTATTATTATTATTTATTTTTTATTTATTATTTATTTTTAGTATAATTAAATGTATATTCTAAATTAATTAATTTTATATATAAAGCAATTTATTAAATCAACCATAATACATAGAAAAATATATGTGAGTGACTTGGGCACTTACGAGTAAATAGACTATGTTCCGCGACAGAATACATAGGTCACTTTTTTCGTGAGATTATGTTCTCTAGGGACAAATTATTTAAAAATCCATTTGGAGAAAACAAATCCCTTTAAAATAAACATACAGTGACTTACTTAACTTTATCATAGCTTAGTACAAAATAATTACAAAAATACGCTGTCTTTACTTTTAATAAAATAGTATAAAAATAACGACTGCTTGAAACACGCGATATGGTCACGCTACATATTTTTCAAACTTAATACTATGTTAAATTAAAACGTAAATTAAGTTTTTAATTAAAATTAAAATGAATTCCCTTGAGACTTTATTTTAATTACTGTATTTTACATATCACTTCAGGTGAAAAGGGTAATTGCATTATGTGTCATTGACTTATTATACTCGAATATAATTCGAATGGATTGAACAATGGTTAAAAGTTATTGTATAAGCCATTTTTCAGAAAGTAACAAAGAATCTTCCTACGTTTATTTTTGTAAAATATTTGATACGAAACAAGAAATTACTCTAATTGTAAATAGGCCTGGCGCGGGTTTTTTTTTTATGGTAGGTGAGAATCATCAAATGACGAAACCCGCTCTTGGGCGGAGGGGGAGACAGTGTCAGACTCTTACTGACTAAAAAACCTAACCCATTCCTTCCTTGCCTTATTCCTAGAGCCGCGGTAACACTTTCACACTAACCGTTGGTGTACCCTGAAGGGCTCCTATATTACGACAACTCCTTGAGGCGCGCGGGAACGGTGCGCGCCGTTGACGAGTTGGACTCGGTCTGGAAAGTTACCAGGCGACCAGACGGCGAGCTACCCATTGCTCGCAAAAAAAATGAGACACACAAGATGTTTTATATTTATTTTTTATTATTTTCATAAAAGCACTGGCCGCACTGGGCCCATGTTTGTTTGTACTAAAATATAATTGAATTTATTGCAACTAATTGAATTTAATCCACTTCTGGATTATTAATCGATTTTTGAAAATATGCATGTATGTGTAAATCAGATAGCAATGCAAAATTATTATGACACGGAGCTTATTTTATGATGTAATCGGAGGGTGGCCATAGGAACTCGGTAAAAAGCAAAAAAAGATGACCCTATTGTGTTTGAGCTTTTTAGAATAAATTTAATAGTTATATACCGCGCTATCAAAGCTTGCTATGAAAAAAAAAATCATTGAAAATTTGTGTTTGAGCCAACACTGTCCCACAGCTGGGCAATTTGGATGAAACGAGGAGGACCTCGTTTCATCCAAATAGTCTATCTTCCAGGTTTTTTAATAACGATTCATTAAAGAACGAGTCATTTGTTATCAAATTACTTGCTAATTTATGTGCCCAAGGTAGAAGAAAATTAATCAATTTAAATTAATAAAGCGAGTCGACAATTAATATTAAGTCTATGTTAATATTTCAGGTACTATCAGCGTATTAGACATAGTATAATAATGAACGTAATCTGCCTTTTAATGATCCCACTGCTGGAACTAAGGACTTCTCTTTAGGATAGTGAATGGGCCGTAATTCATCACGTGAGCGCAGTGCTGATTTTTACCGTTTTAGAATTTTTGGTTTCAGTACTTAATGGTTGATGGTCTTTTTCTCGATGGTTTTCTTCACTGTTTTGAGAACTGTGTCATCACAGTTCAGCAGTAAGTTTAGTGTGTCATCAGTGTTTCAATTTTATTATTAAAATAAATTAATTACATGCAGAAAACGTGCCTGACAGGGTTTGGATTCTTATAAGTCGGAATAAGTTACCTCAGAGCCGTCAAAAAACAATGACTGTTAAAAAAATGCAATAAATATTTTTTCGAACAAATGAGGTATCAAGTAGATAGTAGTATAATACGCGGCAAATAAGTTGAACCCGTTGCTATAGTTACGCGCAGCCTCTCTTTGCAATTGCGCCAAAAATCAGTCACTTCGCATTCAAGTTAGATCGCCATGATGGGTGTGCTAACGATACTTAGCTATACCTAGAGGCTTCAATAACAAGCAGAAATCAGAAAAACATTTATTTACTAGATATTTCTTCAGATATTTTGGATACACAAATATTTTGTGGATATTATCTAGGTTTCTATAGAAATCAAAACATAAAATTATATAAAACTAATTTAGTAAAGACCTCTGAAAATCGCACTTTGATCCCTTATAGGTAATGTACTCGTAAATTAAAAATATAAAAAGTAGTTCTAAAGAAGCCTTGTGAATTTAATCGTTACTTTACTAGAACATCTGAATTGTAAAAACTTTGTTCAGTCTAAAATAGTCAAGCTTGGTCAAGCTAAATTACATATTTTTCATAGCGTTGATCTCTATGGAGAAGAACGTAATAAAAATCCGTAGACACTCTTTTCAATCTATAAATTATCCTCCATTTTCAAAGTCTTCACAATATTGATCTATTCCAAAGACAACTCATCCCAATTTCACGCTACTATTGACATCTTTCCCGCGCCAGGCCATACATATTCTAGTCCAAGGTAGGCCTTGGACTAGAAATTGCGTGGCCTGGCGCGACAGTGAGATGGCCTCGCGGGATTGCATTCCCTGTACTTGGATAGGGGCGTGATATGAATTTTATTAGAGTGTGATGCTTACATTAATATTTATTTGAAGAGGTTGTCATCACATTTTATAAAGGGTTAAGTTAATGTGTGTGTATGTTTGTTATTTCTTCACCCTCAAACTGCTGAACAGAAACACATAACAGCGTTTCGGCGACTAGGATATCTTATACTAACTAGTCTTGCCAGAGGGTATCGTGTTACCGAATTACTGGGTTGTAAAGATCAAAAAGGCCTGCATGTGAAATACTTGTACGCAGCAATATTTCTGTCTCTCTGTGTTTGAGTAGGGAGTGGAATCATTTCGTGATCTAACTCGATCCCAACGCCATCTAGGGAGCCAATCGGAACTAATTAGCAAAACCATACCTATTTATTTTAAGTGATTATGCGCTATGATTCCGCTCACTGCTCAGACACTCTGTTTAAAATGAACCTGTAAGGATATAGCTAGGATTTACTCGAGGCGTTGGATGCAAAAGAGTAGAAACATAACTACTGTAACTTGACTAGGGGAGCTTGTTGTGTCATTGAACCAATTCCAAAAATCGCAATAAAGATGTTTCGATTTTCGTCAAGACCTTGGGCCCGGCTCGTTAGCGGCGCTTCGACTGGCGGTGGCCTCGGCAGAACTGCATCTCCGGAGTTTAACGGTGACGTGACATGAATACTTTAAGAGCTAAATCTTATTTGGTACGCTGACGACGTTTTAATGTTTAATCTCAACGTGTTGGGATGCCATAAATTATGCTAGCGTTTTTTTTATAAATCAGTATAGGATGCAGCAAATAAGTATAACCCGTTGCTTTTTCTTCTTCTTCATGTACGGTAAATGAAAACATGGTGAGGAAACCAGCATGTCCTAGAACCAAAAAATCGTAAACATGTGAAGTTCGCCATCCCGCACTAGGCTTGCATGTTTTTTTTTTTGTATGGTAGGTAAAAATCATCGAAAGACGAATCCCACTCTTGGGCGGAGCGGAAAACAGTGTCAGACTCTTACTGACTAAACAACCTACCCCGCTGCTTTCGCACCAACCCTCAGCTCCGGGAGGCTTCGACCCTGCAGGGCCCCTACGGTTTGCTGACAACTCCTTGAGGCGCGCGGGAACGGAGCGCGCTGTCGACGACCTGGACTCGGTCTGGACTGCTACCAGACGACCGGACGGCGAGCTACCCATTGTTCGCCGTCCGCAAGCCAGTAGGCTTGCATGCTGGATTACGGCTCATTCTCTCTCCTAGAGAAGAGGCCGGAATCCCCGCAGTGAGAGCATTACAAGGCTGATGCTATGCTATGCAGCATTTTGAAAACAAGAGGAATACTTTTTACTTCAAAAATTACGTGTCCATTTTAATTTTAACGATGCAGAAGTTTGTGTGCCCTTCTTGATTGTGGGTTAATTGGACCAATCTAGATATCTATCAAACTACACTGAATTGATTACAGGGTATTCGCAAGTACTGATTGTTTTTGTTCATTAACAGATGGTTTGAGAAAGATTTAAGCAATAAAAGGCTTAGAACCATGTCACTGAGATTGGACCTGTTTCTAAGATCTTATTTGCTCATATTGTCTGTAATATTTGAGGTGCATATCCATTCCAATTGTATGAAATGCAAAATTTAATTTATTTGTGATTTATATCACAAATAAATTAAATTACAAATAATAATTAAATTAGTCGCAGAACTTAACTCGAAAAACTCCCGTCATAACTCCTAGTCTAGTCTCTTTGCATATTTTTTTGTGACGTCATCGCAACATCACGTCCTGCTATGTCATCTTTCACAGTATTTAGTTATTCTACTTTCTTTATTCCGTGTTACTCCACATAAAAGCAGAAAAGAAAATATTTCTCTGCTGTACCTACGTAGTGGCACGAAATAGGAAACATACTTTAAAAAAAAAACCTTCTACCGCTATAATGATCCAATCAGCAACGCTATGGATACTCACTGGCCACTCATAATTTCTATTACAAGATACAAAAAAAAACTATTCACGGAAAATTTTTCTTTTCTAAAAAGCTAGTCCATTGAAAATGCAATCATTCCGAAACTTTTATGAAATGCTCAATGGAAACCTCTTCAAACTTCAAACACTCCTTGATTATACAAAAAATGAGTTTGAAAAAATTCAGTCAATATGCCTGAATCGTCAATCATCGGATAATTTCGTATTTCGTCGGAAATGTATTCAGTTATGAATGATTTGTTAGTAGTTTCAAAGAATGAGGTTTTTAGCTTTTGTGCTGCATCTTTGATGTAAGGATAATATGAAAGTTGTTTATTTTCTTTTAAAACAATCTTTTGACGATGATGTGCAGTTGGATTGAGTGCCTTGAAGTCGTATTAGCATTTTGTATTTGTTTATTTTTATGTCGTCTGCTAAAACTTCATTATATCTTTTGATGGATTCTACAGCTGTAAGAGCATCTATTACAGATGTGGGAATGTGCGAAAACAAAATCTCTCTCTCTTTAATTTATTTCTCACTCCATCTGGACCAAGAGACGCTTTTTGATAATTTCTTATTGCAGAAAAAGCATAAACCATGATAATTAATTTCATATTATTAATACAACTCAGTGTCTTCTTCAAGACTATGAACATTATATTTCGGTAACTTCATTATGGACGTTCAGATACATGCCCATGAAACATTAAAAAGGAAAATACAGGATACCATAACTACATCGCTTCAACATTGTGAAAACCAAATATACATACAAAACGTTTTTCGAACACATTCATTGTGCGTACAGTCAAGGAGTGGAATTCTATGCCGGAGTCTGTGTTTCCTGATGGCTACAATCCGGGAATTTGTGTCAAGAGTGAATAGGTTACTTTTAGGCAAACGCGCTCTATCGTCGACCGCATCGTCGCTTTTCATCTGGTGAGATAGTGGTCAAACGCGAACCTATATAAACAATAAATAAAAACCGTATTCATATACATATTGCTACTATTTACAAAGCAAATAAACAAACAATACACAAAGAAATGCAACGGCTATTCTATAAGGCAACCTCTGTTCTATTGACACAGCTCATTTGAACTTTTATTTGCTCTTTCAAGCTGTTTAATTCTTTACGTAATGTTTAGCTGCTTGTTAGGAGTTCTAAGGACTTTTTATTTCAGAATTGATTTTGTTAGTGATGAGTAAAGTGACTAGGATAGCATCGAGCAACTGAATATTGCTAACTTGATAGGACAAGCAAGAATCATCATAGGCTGCAGAATTTTCAATTATAAGTGGTGGTCGTTCATGGTGCGCTTCATCAGAAGGCTTCTTCTTTTTTTCGAATCGATGATAAACTCTTTAAGCGGTTGAGGCCCAGTAGGCAGCTGTATTAACTGGCACCATCAGTGGCACTAATTAAATCCTCCATAGTGTAGTTGTATGGGCACTTAGGGCACTCCAGCAAATGGTTCAGTCATCAGAAGGCTTAAAGACACCATGAGGGCAGTCTGAGCGTAATCGCATCAAGAATGAAGATACTCACAGGAGCTTTCGGTCAGTAGACGTGGTTAGGTTATTGACCGAAAAATCGCCAAACTCAAGAGGCAGTAAGCAGGGCTCATTTCTCGCAGAACAGATGATCATTAGTGTCGATAAGTTCTGGAGTGGTGATCGCGTACAAAGAAGATGCAGCAAAAATACCTCCCGCAAGGTGGGTCAATGACCTGGTCAGATTCGCTTGACGCGGGACGCACAGGATCATTTTTGTGGTGATACATGGAAAAGATATATGTCCAATAGTCAACCTTTGGCAGAAATGGTGATGATGATGATTTTGTAGAGGTCTTGGCACATTGCTTGAAAAATGGTTTATTGGACTAAAAAGTTTTGAAGCGGTGACCGCGTACCTGATTGGAACATATGCCGATCAATGATGGTTAGAGCCGTGGAAATCTACTGTATTTGAGACTTATAGGATCAAGAAGTGCCTCCACTCCTTAAAAATACATACAATAAAGGTGGCGGGGGTTATCTGTGACCCCAAAATGCCGGTTAGGCTCAAAGGACAGGTCTATAAGACCATCATTAGGCCTGTCCTTTTGTATGGCAGTGAAGCGTGGCCTGTACTTGAGCGGCATAAGCAAAGCCTGCGTGTCACGGAAATGAATATGGTGCGCTGGATGTCTGGAGTTTCGCGGAAAGACCGCATTAAGAACTCCCGCATCCGGGGCAGCCTTCAGGTCCGTGACATAGCGGATAAACTGCAGGAAGGCCGCTTACGCTGGTTTGGCCACGTTTTACGAAAACCGGCAGACTACGTGGGCAACAGATGCCTCGCCATGCCGCCTCCGCCGGGACCCGGAAAACGAGGAAGGCCTAAGAGGCGTTGGATCGACGTCGTAAGGGACGACATGCGTGCTAATGGGCTTAAGGCAAAGGACGCAAGAGACCGAGCGAAGTGGAGGCGTGCTTGTAGGAAAGCGGACCCCGAGCACCGAGGCGAAAGCCAAGGTTGCTACCGGGACGAACGCTAGGATGATGATGATGACAATAAAGACGTCTACTGCTGTTACATTAAAATTAGGATCTCCAAGCTTGTTTACGAATTACATATTTTTTTCTTTGAAGTTTCTCGTCAAAAAATTTAGACGAAAAACTTTAACCACAACATTTTCAAATTCAAATCGTCTACCCAACTTTACACCAATCTAAGTTACATTTACCCACAAAATACATCGAGATAAAATTGCACTCCACGTTTCGGCGCTCCATCTTCCAGTTATATTGGAATTTAGTACGCCATTACTATAAAATAGATGAATACAGAAGGTCAACTCAATAAAATATGCAAACATAAGCCTATGCACACATAGACACATTTGTTTGGAAATCTCATACCTCGTATACACATTTGTGCTCGCTATTTGCCGCTCCATATGCTTCCCCGAAAAGTTTCTTCTTTATAATTTACCTTTCGACCTTTTAATTACAGAGACAATTTAAAGAACAATAGATGTGCGAACGCCGGCGTTTGCTTGGGGCTTAATGAATTAAATAAATCTAAATATGCTTACCATTCACCTCAACATTTGTCTCACCATTCGCTTTGCCATTCGCCTCGCCATTTGCGCAAATGTGTAAAAACAAATAACAATCACCACGATTGCACTTGCACTTAAAACTCACACATTGTTACACGAAGCGTAACAATTTGTGCGTATGTTATAACTCATTGCCGACAGACATTATCATAACTCAGCCAATTCGGTTCCACTACTGTAAATAGATTTCGTGCTTACGTCCGTCATTATAATATACGTATATATAAGTAGCTTATAATATCTCCATGCATCCCGTCATAGCCTCCCGTGATCAAAACCTCACCAGACCATTCGACTTGCCTTCAAACGCTACATATAATGGTACGTGGTCACCATTTTTGAACCCAGCGAGCACATTAACCTGTATGTTCGTCAATTCTTCGGGACTACCTTCTGCCTTTACATTTCCTATGCCACAACTTTAAACTATACCTAATAATATGTTTAGGAATTGCTTCGTCGCATAAAAGCTTTAGAATGTGGAACTAGAACAGTATTGCAGATATAAATTTAAGCAATTGTTAGAGATAATGGGAATTTAACTTGGTTTGTCTGCATTTTTAGTGTTCTGTTCTAGATCTTGGTTGTGCAATTGTTTTTCTGCTGTAAATGTCTTTTTTTGTCACCGTAACTTAGTTTTCTCAGAACTAATTGCTTTAAGTGGATCTTAAAGCGTTTGTAAAGGAGCTGCTCGGTTTCAACGCTAGTGTTGTCTGCAAACTAGTTTGCTTGGTTGTGACTTCTTTTGCTGCTTAATTTATTCTTTTGTTGCCTTCTGACAACAGCTTTGCCCACGTAAAACTCAATTTCTTCAAAGAAGCACATTCCCGGAACGAAAAGGACATTTGGCCTTATTGCCGGATATGGTCCATCCTCCGTCTGTTTGAGTCCCAAGTTTACCAAAATTTATTCAAACAGTAAGAGATAGCAGACAGGTAGGATTACTCTCTCTAATAACAGTATAAATACAGCCACGTACGAGAGCATTCCCGAGAGTTAATCCCAGTCAGACTTTTTTTTCACAAACCTGTCTGTTTTAACAACATAATCCTCTTAATTATTTCGAATAAAGGTCTTTCTAATGGATAATTCTTCTTCCTGCAAGTCTGGTCATTTTATTAAAAAGGAAAGTCTGTCTACAAATGTTTGGCAATCAGTCACATGATAACGGTAGTAAAGAAAATGTTGTACAAGAATCTTGAATAGAAGTTACAATACCTCATATTCCAAGAGAAGATATTTTCTATCCAAAGTCATCAGAACTTAAGCACTGAAGTAACTAAATTGATCTAGACAGACGACCTACATTGCAGTCCAAGTTTTGGGCTTGTGGGTAGGCACCTTGGCACAAGGCAGCTATTTTTGGAAATAGGTCGTTCGGCCAGACAATATGAAGTCAGAGAGGTATCTCCACGGCCTTGTCCAGAGTGAAGGCGTCGTAACTAGAGCGGGTGCGGATGAGGTTGTGGGCGCGTTTTAGGATTATGCAGCACCATGTCGCATTTTCCTAAAAAGGATAGAGATTCTTTTCTATTACTGAAAACCGACATTTACTAGAGCGAGAATCAATACGATGGTCCGATAATGAACTTCAAAAATATGAAATACAACTCCTTACAGGATTGAAGCGGAACTGAAGTATGAGTAATAAATAAAATCATGTTATAAATACTCAAGTCTGCTGACTTTTGAAACTGTGAAAAACTGAAACTTCTAAATTATGGAAAGAAACAGTTATAATAATAATAGTTATGGCCGTTTATGTCGCAAAAAACGTATATTTCGTCACTCACAAAGGAATCAAAATTCATAGAGTACTTCCCGCTGACCTAGGATTCTTAAATTTGGTTCTTAAATTTGTAATTGCGTCATCAAAAAAAAAAAACTTTAACAATTCGGAAAAATCTTTGAGACCCGATTAAGGAATTGAATTATTTAGATATTTAAGTTGATTGATACGGAGTTTTCAGTGTGCTAGCCTCATTCGCACTTGAACAGTTTTTTTTTTTATTCTTGATACTTCTCACCCGCCTCAGCATCCGCGCCACTTCCTCACCCTGACCATGGCTCATCGCGGACGCGTCGCGCGAGCTTTATCTTCCAGTAAATGGGAACTGAGTAACGAGGTGCAGAAAAGTTGTGCAGCGTTGGTTTTTTGTTCGCGCCGAGGGTTTTTAAAAGCAATTAGGTTTGAAAAAGAGTGGTTAAAAATTAGCGGCAGTTAAAGACAGACGGTGGTGCTAGAGAGTAAGCAGGCATGAGGCTAATGAATGCAATGCCATGTTTTGTTAAAAAGTGTCGCTGACTGGGAGTTTACGGGTTAAAAATAAGTTCTTTTTTTTATTTGTTATATACTAATGCGTGATGACGGTAAGCAGCGATGCAATCGTTGATAATGGGGCGCACCAGTTTATTAACACCTTATTTACTTTAGCCTTGAAGACACCCAAAATAAAATCGGATGGGAAGACCACAGCAAGTAAATTGATCCAGTCTTTTGATGTACCCGGTATAAAAGACTAAGCGAAATTCTTAGTCCGGACTGTAGAGGTTTTAACAACGTAAACATGGATACTCGCCGTGAGTCGGGTTATCTGATGATAGAAATGAGATGGTGGAATCAGGTCATGCAATTTCTGGGATCACTCTCCAAAAGGCAACGTGATAATAATGTTGAATCTAGTCTATTGTAAGTTCAATAGCAGCCTTTCTTTCAATCCTAATAAGTATTCCTTGAATTAACTAGTACACATTGTTGATTATAGATTCGCGCTTGACCGCTATCTCACCTGATTGAAAGCGTTGTTGTCGACGATGGAGCACGTTTTTATCAGAAAAGCCTGTGTAATGATGAGTATTAAAGAGAGATTTTTAAAATGAGACCTCTAAAGGGTCTAATGTAAAGTGAATGTTTTCCCGGACCCTCGTAATTTTTGACCGCAGGCACGGACTTGCGGACAGCGAGGATGGGTTACTTGCCGTCCAATGAGAATCAGGCTCGGGTCGACGGTAGGTATCTGCATAGTCGACGGGTCACATTAAGACAAAGAATGCGGATGGGTTTTCTACTGTAAAAATCTGACACTTTTTCAAGCTACACCCAGTGAAGTGATTTGAAGATTTCCTGTCTATTAATTTTCCCTCAAAAAGATTTGTGTTCTCATCACATACTTTTTCTGTCTTTCCAATATTTATGTATTTATTTACCTACTTATCATAAACTTTATTCTACACCTCATAAACATTAAAAAAAAACATAAATATTCACAGTTGGAATACAATTATAAAACAGTGTTAACATAACTATATGTAGGTATCATCATCATCATCATTTCAGCCGAAAGACGTCCACTGCTGGACATAGGCCTCCCCCAAGCGCCGCCACAAAGACCGGTCCTGTGCGTCTTGCATCCATCGGCTTCCAGCAACCCTGACCAGGTCATCGGTCCACCTTGTGGGAGGCCTTCCAACGCTACGTCTTCCGGTACGCGGTCGCCACTCCAGAACCTTTCGGCCCCAGCGGCCATCCGTTCTGCGTGCAATGTGCCCTGCCCATTGCCACTTAAGTTTGGCGATTCTTTTCGCTATGTCGGCAACCTTGGTTCTCTTGCGGATATCCTCATTTCTGATTCTATCACGCAAGGATACTCCGAGCATAGCCCTTTCCATTGCCCTTTGAGTGACCTTGAGTCTTTTTGGTAGGTACGTATATAAGAAATATAACAACTATCTACATAATGAAAACACAAAATGCATTCCGGCATCGTACTACTCTACATCGCTGTCATCCGTATATTTTTATTTAACGTGGCAATGCTGCCGCACCAGTCTTTAGGCACAGTCCAAGAAGACCTCTGATCAAAGTGACGATGAGTCGATGTGATATTTACTTAAACAGGATACACTAACTCGGAACTAAACCACCAAAAACCCAAACGGCAAAATATTTCGACCCCAAATGACTTTTAGTCATTAAACCACAAAAAGCCACAAATTTTGTGGTCTCAATATTTTACTGTAATTACCTATAAAGTTACAGTATTTTGATCAATGTTAACAGAACAAATCTCTGTAATATTGTTGAACATTTACCATATAATTTAAACAGTAGTTATCGTATGCAATTTAATTCGAAACAAAGTTACTTAGTCATCCCATTAAATCATACTTGTACAACACGAATTAACGTTGTATGAAGCAAATGAGACCCAAATTACATTGTCAACACCAATTTACCTTATACGCACCTACCCTCAAAATCCGTTTACTCTAAATTCTTCAACCCCCAAACAAAAATCAACTTCATCTTAAGGAGATAAGGTATAAAATCGTGTGTTGGAAAATGAGAAAAATTATCAATGAACCACGAAATTTGTTTGGAAGCTGATTCTATCAGGAATATCGCGTCAAGCTAATAATCCATTGTTAAAAATTCTGGGAAAAATTGTTTTGTATTTTTTTTGTCCATGTATTGATAAAAAGTAAAGAAAGGAAGCATATTTTTAGCACATACAGTGTGGGAACTAATATATAGTAACTTTAATTTAGAATAATTGCATTTTTTTCATCTCCTTCCTGTATACGTGTGTACATAAATTATAATATAATTAAATTGTGCCTCACGACTGCGCTAAATAGATTTTGTTCAGTAAATCGCCAAACTTAAATGTCAGTGGGTTAAGTCAATATACGAATTCCGGCCAACGTAGGCGCGGGCTTGCGGACAGTGAGCAATAGGTAGCTCGCCCTCCGGTTGGCTGGTAATAGTACGAACCAAGCTGGTCGTCGACGGCGCGGTCTGTACCCGCGCGCCTCAAGAAGTTGTCAGAAAGTGGAGATGCCCAACTGCAGAGCCGAAGCCTATTGGGGCCACGGTCCGGTTTCTAAAAAGAAAGACCGACCCTGGTATGAGGGCTAAGAAGAAATGCGGTTCGTCGTTTAGTCAGTAAGAGTCTGATACTGTTTCCCGCTCCGCCCAAGGGCGGGATTTGTCAAAAGATGATTTTTCCTACCAAAAAAAAAAATACAACAACAATCACAACAATTATTTAAAACTAAAATTAACATTCATTATCTTCGAAACCACAATATTTAAATGTTACATTTCACTTTAAAAAATTTGACCAAGTTTAGGCCACTTACTTTTGCAAATATGGTCCCATATTTCATATTGCGAACCACTAAATTAGTTCAACGAAAACTTCCTAACTTAACTAATAAAACTTCACAAAAGCAAGATCGAATCTAACATCAATCACGTTCGTAACACGTTGCAAACTACCCTTTTTATGGCCTACAAAAACACCCCAATAGAACCAATTGGTTTCAGCATTTAATCAATGAAGGAACTTGGGGACATTTGGTCCCCCGCTGATTAAACACCAATCGTAATATTGACAGTAAATATTACCTCATCGGTAATAAAAATATATTAGTGCGATTCAATAGGCCACATAGAATGGCCTCTTAAAATGATAGCGATGTGATGCCATTAATGGAGAATCAATGGACTGGGCTTTGGGGTTCCTTAAAGTACTTGGCGAAAACGATTGGTTTTTGAGATTTATGGCATTTTTATCAGGCATGACAGCATTGTCAAGAATTTTTGCAAAAGACATTCTAGACAACGGTGTTCTGTTTCATCATTTCGTGAAAAATTCCAAAATACTTGCAAAATGCAATAAAACAAAAACTTAAGAACATTTAAATATTGTGGGCTGTCACTGATTTGTATGTTAAAATTTCGTATTCTTATGGCATTTAGAAGACAATTTACTAACCTCTCGAATACCATAATTAGTCTAGGAACTACTAAGTGTAACAAAGTAATCACATCGTGTTTGAAAGATGTTTTTAAAACTTATTTAATTCAATTTTAAGTGTAATTGCCCATTGCACTAAACTTGGTAAAAGCGTTACAGTATCTTAGCAATTTTATCAAACAAAAATATCCCTAGACGTCAAAAATATCACGAAAAATGGTTTTATATCAATTATTTCAGTTGTTTATACAAATTTTTTTGGTAAAATAATTTATTGGTAGTTTATTTTAATGTATTCGTTATATTTCTCTTATTTTTGTAAGTATTAAATGATTAAGTTACTGCTATACAGCTCCCTACAGTGATAGTTGCACCTACAGTGAAAAAAGTAGGTGGAGTTTGCTCGAAGTGTGCGAGACACTTCGAGCTATCTGACTTTTATTGACTAAAACCCACCTTTCGTTCTTTCGTTAGCTTCCTTCTATTAGCATTTGCATTTCAGGGTCACAAAACCAAAACAGCGCTTTCAAGCAATACCACAATCATGACAGATCCCCCCTCAATCTAAATTACTACAGAACCCATTACAATAAATCCAACACACGCTTATTAGTTATTTTATGGTATCATCAACAAATAGTTGAAAATATATCCCATAATGGTTGGACAATAGCACTGACCGTTACGGTGTTCCATATATGGGTTAGTAGTGCATAACGGTAAGAGGGAAGGAGGAGGGGGGGTGTAAAGACGTTGATGTTCTATACTTTATTTTTATTGATCATCTGTTTCGAGATATTCATTCATATATTATTATCATCAGCCTTTTTAATGTTTCCACTGCTGGGACACAGGCCTCCTCTCTAAGAGAGGGAATGGGCCATAATCCACCATGCGGGTCCAGTGCGGATTGGTATGTCATGTATCTATACTAATATTATAAAGCTGAAGAGTTTGTTTGTTTGTTTGTTTGAACGCGCTAATCTTAGGAACTACTGGTTCGAATTGAAAAATTCTTTTTGTGTTGAATAGATCATTTATCGAGGAAGGCTTTAGGCTATATAACATCACGTTGCGACTAATAGGAGCGAAGAAATAATGAAAAATGTGGAAAAAACGGGGAAAAATATTCATCTTTGAGGGCTTCCGTTGCGTGCGCTGCGAAAACAGTTCAAGATAGCAAAAAAATATGTATGAAAGAATTATTCCTCTTAAAATGATCTAAAAAAATGTCCGCGACAGTATATGTCTATCTTTTAAGATTAACTCACTAGAACCGTTTTTATGGGAATCAATTTTGGCCGAAATTAATGCATTATTACCAATTATTTGTTAGAGTTGTATCAACATACTATTATTAAACTTTATCCAAATAAATGTGTTGTTGATTAAGAGTATGTAATTGTGAATAAAATTGTCTTTGACATCACTTATTTTCAATGAACATAAGTGAAAAAAAAAAAAAGTTATTACAATTTTAAAATAACTCCGATATAAAATTCACACGCGTCGCATGATGTGCAAAATATGATGCTGCACCTGGCCGGCGGGCGAGGAGACGGGTTGCTTGTGGGCGGCGCGGAGGGGTTTTTTATGGTAGATAAAAAACATCCAATGACGAATCCCGCTCTTGGGCGGAGCGGGAAACAGTGTCAGACCTTTACTGACTAAACAACATACCCCGTTCCTCTCTTGCCTTATTCCCAGAGCCTCGGTATAACGCTTTCGCACCAACCCTCGGCTGCAGGAGGCTTCGACCCTGAAGGGCCCCACAGTTTGCTGAAAACACCTTGTGGCGCGCGGGAGCAGTGCACACCGTCGACGTCTCGGTCTGGACTGTTACCAGACAACCGGACGGCGAGCTACCCATTGCTCACCGTCCGCAAGCCAGCATCTACGGTGGCCGGATATCGGCGGGATCGCGGCGGCGACGGCTACGGCGAGGGCGCTGTTGCCCTTGCCTTATGCGGTCGGCCTCCTCCTTTACGAGCATTACTGCTTCGCAGAAGGAGGCGACCGCTTGCCATTCTTATTCGCTGCTGACCATGACCTGAACCAAGGCCCGGCGCGTGAGGTCGCCGCCGCCGATCACCCCCACGAGGACACGGCGATGCTCTTCTCAAACGGGGCACACCTCCACCGTGTGCTCCACCGTGTCCTCTGGGCTGGCCACACAGTGGCGACACCCGGGCGTCTCTTCCGCACGAATCCGGCGCAGGAATCTCCTGAACTTCCCATGTCCGGTGAGAAACTGCGTCATGCGGAAGGTGAGGACACCGTGATGTCTATCCAACCACGCCTCAAAAAGGGGACTTACCGCCGAGATTATGGCGTGTCCAAGGGGGTATGTAGCTCTATAAAGTACTTTTAAAAAATGATGTTCTTTTAAAAACTAAATTGTCTAAAATAATAACAGAAATTGACACGGGCAAAGTCGTGAGTAACAGCTATAATTTATAAAGCTGAGGAGGTTGTTTGCAAAAATAAATATGATGCCCAAAATAACTATTCCACGCGGACGAAGTCGCGGGCACAGCTAGTTATTTAATATTTATAGACGAAGTTCACCATAATGCACCTTCCACGTGGTGGACCGATGACCTGATGAGAGCTGTCGGAATTCGATGGATATGATACGAACAGGTTCGGGGTAGCCTTCGTTATGATAACACTTTGACGAGGCCATTTTTTCAGCCGAAAATCATTGTTTAATTCATATTATATCCCAATAGATGTCGCTAGGTGTTACTAGCCAGACAAATCATGGGACATAACCTTTTATTTTTGTTTGAAAGTTTTTGTGTTTTTTTATGGTGGGCAAAAATCATCCGATGACGAATCCCGCTCTTGGGCAGAGCGGGAACAGTGTCAGACTCTCACTGAGTAAACACCCTAACCCGTTCTTTCTTTGCCTTTCGTACTGAGGCCAAGCTTTTCTTTCAAAAAAAGACCCTGGGAAATAGTAGACTTAGACCCTTAAGTTTTTTGTGGTTACACTTGGCGGAGGCGTATAATAATATGTAATATTTTTGCTAGTTCCTTTCGTTTTGGTATGGGCTAACTTCATATTTCTGTAAGATTAAATGCTTAGTTCATAATGATCAGTAATTGGTTTAATTTATGTAGGCATTTGGCAAAGGTGTTGAAGAAGCCGCAAAAAATCGTTATATTGTATACAGAAAATTGATAATTTTGTGTCTTACACTAGAACATGTTTTTACTTATTCAATTTCAATTGCCTTATGATCCAACTCTTCTGTTGTAGTACTTTTTATATTTTTTGGTCTTTTACATTTAGTTAACGATATATAGGTACCGGAACTCAGTGTACCTTTTAGTAAAAGTATCCTCTAACTTTTTCCATTGTTTTTTGTTTGCAACTTTACTCCCGTTTGAACCTGCAAAAAATTGTGCGCGGATAAACTGGTGCCGACTTCAGCATAAGCTGCGATATTAAAAAAAAAAAAAACCAAGCGCCAGTATTCTGCTAGGACCCGCAGTGTCTGGTCACGTACTCATTTCTAGACTAAAATAAATTTGGTGCTGAAGATAGTTTTATAGGTTCGTAAAAGATTTTTGTAAAACCAAAACGTGCTCTTTCAAATAATTAAGAGTGAATCGCGCCAACTAACTTTGTCAAATCTCTGGCTAAGCTTAATACAGGTTATAAAAATTTAACCACGATTAAAAACGACGTAACAAGTAACGAAAATATTAACCGATTAAATTCGGACAGTTATGGGTTACGGTTACGGTGTAGATGTTCAATTGTTTATTTATTCATTATTCATGCAACACAAAGTACAAAGGCGGACTTAATACCTTAGACTTTCTCTACCAGTCACCCTAGAGTGGTAAAGGGATAATTTTGTTATTGATACTTTGACGAAAACATACTCAACTCTTTGTTCCCCACACCCATTCAAAATTTGACGAGAGGTAGATTTTTTTGTTAGTTTATTTTTTATTGTTCTCGCATAATTAAGCAAGAAATTGAGACATTTGTATCACATGATTGAAAAGAGTGCCCTTTAAATTTATTGCATATTCTTCTCCATGTAGATTTATATTTTGGGATCTGCTACTAGCATCATTTTCTGACTGACTTACTTTTTGACAATTCAAAAGTGGTGTGTGTTTAAGTGGTTTATTCGAAATAAATTCTTCGAATCTTTGAAATGCTTTGAATCTATGTCAGCGGTTGCAATATAGAATTGCAGAATGGTACCAAGGCTAGCCGTGACGTCATGTATCGCCCACTTATGAAGGAGTTCTTATTACTTCGTGACGTCACACGCAAGGACGTCTGTTAATTAACTTTAGGGATTATTATTATACTTACAGTGTTTTTCGTGACCGCCAGTAATTATAAATCAGCATATTTGCTTGACCTACTTAGTTGGTTATAATAGGTGTTAATGCTAGTTAATGTATTAATTTATTTACTAGCAACCCGCCCCAGCTTCGCTCGGGTGCAATGTTGATATTATGTATGTATTATACGTATAAACTTTCCTCTTGAATCACTCTATCTATTTAAAAAAGCCACATCACAATCCGTTGCGTAGTTTTAGAGATTTAAGCATACATAGGGAGGAAACGACTTTGTTTTATACTATGTAATTATTTAATCTTCATGTATAGTAGTGGTACATAGGCGGACTTAATGCAAACAAGGCATTATCTACCAGTTAACTTTTGGGTTAAAAAGACAACACTGTGGTGTGCACAATAAACAAATATCAGAAAATAGATATACATACTTAAAATAAACAAGTTACTTCATTATACAGTATAAAATGAAGTTGCTGTTCTCTATGTATGCTTAGATTTTTAAAACTACGCAACTGATTTTGATGCGGTTTTGTTAATAGATTAAGTGATTCAAGAAAAAGGTTTATGTGTATAATACAAGCATAATATATTTAATATCAGTTCCCGTGCGAAGCTGGGGCGGGTCGCTAGTATAATAATAAAATACGTACTTATATAAGCTAATTTTATCAACTGATCTTCCTGCCCTTGTCCCGTTTTATTTGGGGTCGGCGCAATATGTTTTTTTCTTCCATTCTGTCCTGTCACCCGTCACGCTATCACTAACTCCTCTGTCTTTCATATCACTTCTCACACAATCCATCCATATCTTCTTTGGTCTCCCTCTCCCTTTCCATCCATCCACATTTATACTCATGACTTTTTTTGCAACATGCGTTTCATCCCTCCTTTTTACATGGCCATACCAAGACATACGGTTCCCTCTCAACTTTTCAGTCACTGGCGCCACTTTCAAACTTCCTCTAATATACTCATTTCTCACTTTATCCATTCTCGTCACACCACACATCCATCTCAACATTCTCATCTCTGCTACATGCAATCACTTTTCATCCGTCAAATACAACACTGGTAGGTGTGCACAATAAATAAATATCAGATTATTAATGACATTTAGTTTTTAAACAGAATTTAAATGTTAATTGAACATAGTCGGTAGTCTTACCGGGT
Organism: Mythimna loreyi; assembly: GCA_029852875.1. Classification (NCBI taxonomy): domain Eukaryota; kingdom Metazoa; phylum Arthropoda; class Insecta; order Lepidoptera; family Noctuidae; genus Mythimna; species Mythimna loreyi. The sequence continues at coordinate 8,609,825 of CM056795.1, read as the reverse complement.
AGAAAGAAAGAAAGAAAGAAACAACATTTATTGGTACAGACACAGGTCATAGCACAATAATAAACATACAAAAATTAAGTTATTTGTGTTTATAAATTACCTGCTTAAAACTATTTGATACAAAAATTGTTGTTTGCCCCACGGCTGCTCCAAACAGGCCCAGTTCAGCATAAATGTCAGGCAACTAAGTGCCTGACGTTGGTTTTTGGTAGATAGTTTTATTGTTTTTTTGTGGTTTGTGTAATACATACAAAAGTCATTTTGACAAAGTTTTTTGACGGGCGTCATATTTATACTTTACAAAATATAAAATCTCTTTTGCTCCTTTGGAAAATTGAAATGAAACCGTGAAGTCACTTGAATATTATTTCATAAGTGGTCCCTTTTGTCCAAAAGGCTCTCGGATCTAAATCAAACATGCCAATTTCAGAAGCCATCAAACGACCGAACATTACTAATCGAAAAACGGAGAAATTTCTCCTCATCCCGCCTATAATGGGGGTTTTTATCCAAAAAACTGGGCAAATGCAGGTCGATCTCGCTTACTGAGGGTTTCGTATAATACTACCTTTTTAAATAATTCAATCCCAAAACGTAATCTCGAAGATTTTCCGAATTGCAAAAAAGGTGTTTTTTTGGGACGCATCTGTTAGCATCTTTATATTATATTTATTTATTCATATAGCTGGGTTATAAGACCTTACAGGATTATGCCAAATATCAGGATTCAGGTTGACCGAGATTTGAATTAGAATTTGATTCTTTTGAAAGTTTCAAAATATTTTTCGTGACACAAACGGCGTACCTTTTTTTTCTCGTTTTTTTTTTCATATCTTCAAGAGACCACAGACCTGATAATAACTATGGTTTCATCTTTGACACCATACCTCCACACGTTCCTAAAATAAGGTCTAAAGGTCTTGACAGACAGGTAAACAAAGTGATCCTACACCGGTTCCGTTTTTTAAGACACAGAACCCTGAAAATCGTTTGTCGCGTCTTACCATTTTCGTCACAATTACCGTAAGGAATTTAATAATAATGGAATTTATTCATATGATTGTGTGATATTTATTGGACAATTCTGCTTCGTTGCGAATTATTGTGTCACATAAAAAAGTCCAGGTATGAATTCAATATGTCGTATTTTATTTATCATCGGAATTGGCACTTTCTTCGAGAACGAGAAAAGGAGAAAAATAAGAATTCTGTCTATGTTCTGACATTTTTGAATTCAATTCGAATATTAATGAGTTTATTAGTGCCAGATATAGTCATAAATGGCTTTGATATTGAATTTATTATATTTTCTAATATAGCTTTTTTAAAATGTTGAGTAAATTATTTTTTAATTGCAATAAAGGTTTTATTTTATTTATTGATGTGCTGGTGATATACGTAAAAATGTATTGATGGCGTGCCAACATTTTTTTTTTTTTGTTATTTTAGTAACCAGTGTGTTTGTAACTTTATTTTTTACATGTTATGTCTGTAATTTAATTCTTGTTCTGTAATGTCCTTTGATTTATTAATTTGTCTTATATATTTTTTAATAATTAATAGTAATTATCCAAAGTATAATCAGCACTAATTATTGTGTTTAACAATGAAAAAGTGCATGTGGTGTTAGTCTATAAATTGCTACATTTATAAATGAAGTTCCATTCATTTTTGTTTTCCATGCATATCGCAATGAGGTTACAACGCTGGTTTTCAACAAGAGCCGATATCGGTCTCGACACAAAGACTTTGAACGAATCGTCGACGAATGGTAACTAATTTACTTAATAGTAGTTAAGAATATTAACCAACTTAAACGTAAAATAATTTTGGCAATAAACTTTGTCCTTTCAAATGTTTACAAGAAAATTTAATGGACCCACAGAAACTTAAAATGTCATAACCAAGGATAAGTTTCAAACTTGACCACTTTCAAAGGCAGAAAAGGCCTTCCAAAGATCAAAAGAGAAACCAAATACGGATACTTAATCATTTCTGTCGACGCCATATTGAACCACAAAACTAAAATTATGTAGCCAATGAATAACAAAAATTCTCCAAGGAGGCTAGTACACAAGATTTCTTTCAATATGACCATTTCTTTTAGGAAATGGTTGTCTTTCTAGAAATTTATTGGGTAGTTTTATACCAAGTGAGTTTAATCTTTACGTTTTTTTTTTAAAGAGTAAACCACGGAGTTTCTTGCTGGTTCTTCTCCAAAGGAAACGACCGATTTGGAACCGTGCACTAGCTTCCAATGTTTTATAAGTGCCCATGTAGGCCCATGTGAAATAAAAATATTTTGAACTTGACTTTGACTTTGAATGGTAAATCATAGGTATAAGATACTCACTGTATCCAATTTATTCTATATCTATTATCTGATATTATCATCATCACAATATTTATAATGGTGAAAACTTATATGTCCTTTTTTAGTTTCAGATGTTAGAACGGTTTAGTAAGAAACTTCTCAGATGAGCAGAACATTATATTCTCTAATAGCACATATGATACATTTTTCCCAAAACTATGTTTCTTAGGATAATATTCAGCATTTACGAGGGCAAAACCGCTATAAAATCTAATATTATGTAGGGTGACTGGTATTTAGTGACCGATACTTAAAACGATTGTATTCATGATAACAAGCAACTTTTACTATAGGGTCAAACCTGAAATCGAGAAATAAAATAAGCAAGTTCAGTATATTTTGACCAATTAGGCGAACATTTAGGCGGTTCACACACTGCCCCGCATCATGCTGCATGTTGCGTTTCAAAGTATTTACGCGCGTTCTTGCGGGAGTGCAAATTTGCATCATCGTGCGTGTTTTATACGCACACACGCGCGTAGGTGCGTTTTGTAGATTCACGCACGGCGGCTCTCATTTATTCGCCGTTCTCTGTGGTGGTCGTGCAGTACTGAGCATCACGATAATTTTGATAAAAATGGTTAATAGTGTGGGTGGTTTTCGATTTCGAATAAAAATCGATCGATATCGAGATCCATTTTCAAACAAACACATCACGCCCATTCAAAATCACGCGCGGCACTGCGGGATTCGATGTGCCATACCTTGCGTCTCGCCCCGCACCTACGCGCGGGGGTGCATGTTTCTCCGCGTGAATGCGCGTGATCCACATGAACGCGCGTGGATGCATTTTCAGTGTGTTGGACTGTGCGTGTTTTCCATACAAACGGAGATACTTACAAACAACGAAAGAGCACGCATCCACGCGCCACGCTGCATCATGCGGGGCAGTGTGACGCGGGGGGCGCCTTAGAATGTATTTACTAGCAAACAGATTTTTTTTTCGCGATTTCAGGGTAGGTCTCATGTAAAAAGATTTCAGGTTTGTGTTATCATGACTATATTCACGTGTTCAAGTATGGGTCACTAATCACCAGTTACCCTGTATAAAAGTAAGTTTTAATGTGTGTATATGCTTATATCCTTTGCGGTTACTCGGCTAATTACGGATTTAGATTGAATTTGGTGAACGAGTAGATCATGGCCTGCAATATAGCACATATATGACACTTTAATACCAAGAGCACGTTCCCTCGGGGTAATTTTCTACTTTCACGTGGGCAAATCGCGAACAGAAGTAAGTGTATCATGAACTGAAAAAAGTTCATCAAGAGTATTGGCAAACAATTTATTGATGATATATTATGTACTTAATTTCAGTTTATACGAATATCGGCATTATGCCTATGGGATAAGGGTCATTTAGTAATATGGGGGGATTTATCATAATCATGTTGTTATAAATAACTAGCAGAAATGTTCGTGAAAGTCGTAAAGCAAATGCGCCAACGCCAACGCCAACATTGGCCATGCATATAATTATACTTCATACAAATTGCGTTAGGTTTGGTCATGCATATATAGTTGGTTTTGTTGTGGTTTATGGTTCGTGAATTTTGGTATTTAAGTATTGAGGTTAATGTTATATATAATTACAATAATCGTCTGTTACAACTAGAGTCATACATTTTTTTAGTAATATTTTGATTAATGGTTTTTTTATGGTAGGAACAATCATCGAATGACGAATCCCGCCCTTGGGCGGAGCGGAAGACAGTGTTAGATTTCTACTGACTAAACGACTCACCGTTCCTTCCTGCCTTAGTTCCAGGGCCTCGGTGTTCCGCTTTCGCATCAATCTTAACAGATTAATTTAATAGCTTAGAATTAATTTAATAGACATTGGTAACACATAAAGTGATTGAAAAGAGTGTCCATGGAGTTTCTTGCACTTCTTCTCCTGTTTTTGTCGGGACAGACAGACTTGACCTTTCAAAAGTGCTTGTAAATGGTTTACTTGAAATAAAACGATTGATTTGATAGACAGACAGATGGATAAATAAGTGTTCCGTTTTGTCCTTTTGAGGCACGGAACCTTAAAACTACCGGCTAACCTTTCTATAATTCGAGTAACCACTCAATAAATAAAGTCAAGAAGGTACTCTTAGTACGAGTAAGTATTTTCATTAGTATTCGGTTTGTGTAGGTACCCTAAATTCAAGAGGCATAAAAGTCCTAAGGCCACTGAAATTTTTAAAGAGATACCGTTGTCCTGGAACGCAAAATGCAACTGAAGAACACTGACTTAAACCTGCTTGGTTTAAGTCAGTATCATCATCATCAGCCTTTTTAAAGTTCCCGCTACCGGACAAGGACCTCCTCTTTAGAAGATGGATTGGGCTATAAACTAACACGCGGGCCCAGTGTGGATTGGCCCAGTGTGGATTGGTCAGAATATATACTATTCTGACCAATCCACACTGGGCAAATCAAAAACTCAGTAATGTTTTTTTTATACATTTAATTTTTATCGAAGATACATATTTCGTCAATGTGGTGATGGTTAGAGGTGGCCTACTCGTATGTCCTACAGCGGACGTCTTTGATTTAAAAAAAAATGGAAAAGATGGATAGATTGGAAAGAAAAGGAATTAGTGATAGTATGACGGGTGATGATAGGACAAAGTGGAAGACCCTTATCCCAAGTAATATGGGATAAGGGTAGGATGATGATGATAATTATGTTTTGACTGGCTAGATGGACAAAATACCCGTATGTGCATTAAGAAGACGCTTTAAAGAGAGGTTATGTATATGAAAAAAAAAAAAATGGTTTTTGACGTAAGCTTAGACTTATAGGGGAGACCATGGTATGTTTCTTTGAATTAACAATTATTTACTAGCCTCTGCCGGCGACTTCGTCCGCTTAACAGTCAGTCCCTGTTCTTAGCGGACGTCTACATGTTAAAAGGGCCTGCCAAATTGTAAGTTTCTATGTGTTATAGTTTCTGAGATTTTGTGATTAATCAGTGAGTGGTATTTCGCTTTTATACATATAAATTTCCACGTTGACGTATTTGAAGCCGCAGGCAGAAGCTAGTGATTTACTCATACATTATATATTTATACGTACTCATGATGTGGTGGTCGGTTGCATGCGTTTAACGACTCTGCGGGAATATATATCAAAATTTTATTGGAGAACGCTCTATCGAGTTGTAAATGCCAACTGAGGCTATTACTGCGCTCATGGCACGAGAACCAAGTGTATTATTGCATGCAGTGTTGCATTTTATTGCTTTGTAGACGATATATATTTGTAAGGTTTGCTTAGACTCGAATTACATCCGAGTAAACACAAGGTTTCTACAAGGTGGACTGTTGACTTGGTGAGGGAACATAATTGGTCGTTGTGGTGATGGTTACAGGTGGCCCATGTACTGCAGCGAACGTCTTTCATCTTACTAATGTTATAAATGCGAAAGTTACGATGTTTGGATGTTTGTTACTCAATCACGCCAAAACGGCTGGACGGATCTGGATGAAATTTGGCACAGGCATAGGATACACTCCGGAATGTCCATAGGACATAGGCTACTTTTTATTTCGGAAACCCCAACCCCAATACCACGCGGGCGAGCCGCGGGAAAAACCTAGTTTAAAATAATGATAAAATATACACCGTTAAATTTTGATCTTGAATGGTTAAACCACCAGGTTTAACTTAAAAAAAATACTATCTATTAACGGTTTTTTTTATGAAGGTCAAAAATCATCCAATGACAAATCCCGCTCTTGGGCGAAGCGGTCTGAACAGTGTCAGACTCTTACCGACTTCTCTGACCTTTGCTCTGGGACCAAGCCTTCCTTTCAGAAAGAGACCCTGAGCCCCAGTAGGCTTCGACCATTTTGCAGGCCTGGCCCTTGTGCGAAAGGCAAAGAAGGAGCGGGGTGGGGTGTTTATTCAGTAGGACTCTGACACTATTTCCCACTTCAACCAAGAGCGAGATTTAATTTTTTTTTAATTTTTACCCACCATAAAACAGCAAAAATTGTATTATCTTGTCATAAAATTACCTACCTCTTTGCCAGCATTCCATAAAAGACGTCAATTTTATCAAACCCGGGACTCAGTATAATAAATTCTACACTGAGCCTTAGAATTTTGATGAAACAGGGCAAAATTTCACTCGTTTGTCTTGGCAGAAAATGGAGGATAAAGAATTTGACGACAAGGCTGGTACGCATCGTTTGGCTAGATCTCCGAGGAATTCATTTAGACGGTCGAATGGCGAACTATGTTTGAAGTACTTGGCTTCCGAGTTATAATGCTTGTCTTGTAAACAGAAAGGTAGTATTGTATGTGTGTGGTTTAGATTTTGTTACAACTCTAATGTTTAGCTGATTATTTTGCTATTAATAAAATAGGGATTTATTTTTTTGGGGGACATAAATCATTCAATGATATCTCCAGCATTTAGGCGGAGCGGGAGATAGTTGCAGACTTTTACTGACTAAAAACCAATTCTTGTGCCTTCTTTGCTTTCATTCCAAGGGCCTAGGTGTAACGTTTTCACAGTGCTCTATGTTTTAAATTTACCCCATTAGGGTGGACTTTCGTTAAATTCGTTTTTAGTGGATATAAAATTAATTATATAAAAAAAAAAACTGACATAGGTTTATCCCGCCTGATCAATAAAATAAAACCTGCAGCTACCTATTGTTTAAAAGGTATTATTGTTAACAAACCTTTAAGATTGTTCACCTACTATTTTTTTTTTGTTTTGAACCGACACTGTATAAATTTTACTGACTTAAGGCTAAAAACTCACGAAGCGGTTTTTAACCACGCCCGCCGCGTTGGAGAAAACCGCTGCTTCATTTCTAAACTCAAGAGACTTTTTGTGCTGTTACGCAGCCGTCGTGGTTGTTATTTTCAGACGCAAACCTGGCGATTATCGCAAGGTATTTTGGCAATGGGAGCCGCGAACAACTGTGCAGACTGCGAGTGAAAAACGCATCGTAAAAAGTGCTTTAATTTTCCATATATTTATTTAATCCTCGTGTACATATACATAGGCGGACTTAATGCAACAATGCATTCTCTACCAGTTAAAAAAGACAACACTGCATTCTACATCTGCATTGTACAAACGCGGCGGCCGCGTATAAAAACCGCCTTGTAAGCACTTAGCCTAAAACCCATATTACTTCAGTTTCCCTTTTCACATTTCAAGACCACGACGGTGACTCTTTCAAGCCACTCCGCTGTTACGGCTGGCATAACATTCCTGGCCTGCGGTTACAAAGTATTTCTACTAAATAAGTTTAGTATTTAAACTCCATTTACATCGTAAACTTTACCGCAGGAAAGCCTTGAGGGTTCCGTCTAAGATTTTGTTGGAGCCAAGTTTTAAACATAAAGTTTCATGTTTTTATAGACGTAAAAGTAAAATTTTGTAGTTGGAGTCGGTACTACAGTGCGATGTATTTTTTTTTTTTTCATAATTATCACACAACGTCGTCTAGTCCCAAGCTAAGCAGAGCTTGTGTTATGAGTACTAGACAACTGATAAACATACTAAACATTTCTAAATAAATAAATTATCATTGTTATCATTACATAGTATAAAACCAAGTTGATTACTGCTTTGACATATCTATGCCGCTGACCCTATGTAACTATGCTTAGCTCTTTAAAAGTACGCAACGGATTTTGATGCGGTTTTATTTAATTGATAGAATGATTCAAGTGAAAGGTTTATATGTATAATATATTCAATATCAGTACCCGTGCGAAGCTGGAGCGGGTCACTGGTTATAGATAAATTACACCTCATACACAGAACAAATGATCGTGTTCATCACACAAACATTTTGTTCAACTTTTAGAACTACAAGCCAAACATACAAACAATACTGTTACTTAAGGCTGATTTACGTTGATACAGTAGCTGACGCTAGTATCACTGGATTGTGGCGTTGGTTCAGCACTGCATCAATGTAAATAAATGCTGGATTGTATTGAAACGCACAGCATATAGATAAGGTGCTGATCCAGCACCGCAAACCAGTTATTCTGGCTCCAGTTACTGTATTATTTTCAGTATTTAGTTAAAACCAGTTTTGAAAACAGCATTTGTTTTATTATTTTAATAACTACAAAACATTTTAGCCACTCTTGTGAAGTTTTAGTCGTCAAGCATACTGGAAACGCGAAGGTTTATATGTGTGGATGAATAGAAACACGGATGTAAGGTGTTTTAATATCGTGCGGAATTTATCACGCATGCGAGATTGGTCCGCATGCGGAGCTCACGCCCCACATCCCACATGCATAACCCACGCATTACAATAAATACTTTATGAAAAAGACATTCGCGGATACTCAAGTAAGGCAATCCTTCATATGTGATGAAATGAAAAAAAGTGGGTCGCAACTCAATGAGTTGTGAGCAAGCTGTAGTTTGCTGAAAAGTCCTTGAGGCGCGCTCCCTATAGGCCGAGCAGGGTCAAAGCTTCCTGGGGCCATGGCTAATATAAAAGTGAACATCAGGGTCCTGGAACCAAGACAATGTAGGAGCGGGGTGAGTTTTTAGTCAGTAAAAGTCTGTCACTATCTCCCGCTCCGCCCTAAGGCGGGTGATGTCATTGGATGATTTTGGCTCAACAAAAAAAAATACTATCACACGGGTAAAGCCGCTAGCTGCAACTAGTAAATGAGAATAAGTATAAATATCAAGAAACTTGCTATTTCTGTGAACTCCTTCCAGTTCAGTTAAGTAATTAATATTTTGCGTCGCGTTAAATGGCACACTATTTAGAACGAGCTTTGATCGTTTGAACCAAGTTCTTAGAAAATTTTGCTGTCATTCGATGTAGGTTCGCGGAACGCCGCAATTATGTGAATTTATGAGTGTAGAATGATTTTTATTTTAAGTCTTTTTTATGGAAATTCATATAATATAGCCAAGTCTACAGTAACCAAGCGAAAATGCGACTGAAATAAATACATTTAACCTTTCAAGTACAGTAATTACAGACACCGTTAAAAGTCAAAGGGTGCACGTACACCAGTCTTGGGGCTTTATGAATTAACGGTGGTATTGTCTAGCATTGCGTTGCGTAATCAGCCTTATAATGTTCCCACTGCTGGGACTGGGACTCTAGGCTAGGGAATGGGCCATAATCCGGTCCGTACTGAAAACCAGTGCCATGGTTTTCTTTCACCGTTTTGAGAGCAATGGTGATGAAATAAATTACACAAAGTAACGGACCTGGCTGGGTTTGAACGAAAGTTCATGCGGTGTTATAGGGATTGGTATTCGACTGTCCACGCGGGTCCTACCGGGCGGCAGTCGTTATAGTAATTAGATGATTTATACTCTTAAAAACAAAACATAATTGGACCGCCGGAGGACACAGTAGAGTACACTGTAGAGGAGGTGATCATCCCGAGCGGGGTAAGCCCCGCTCGATCACCGCTGTGTCCTCATGTCCCAGGCCCAGATACTTCTTTGTCGGCCTGACGTCGACGCGTACCACTCCTGCCATTAGTTCCAAGGGCCATGAAAACACATTGCCTCGTAGTGTCACAACTACTGGATCCTCTCAATGACTGTCGCAACCCCACGTGTCGCTAGTTCGGCCGCCGCCTACTACCTTTGTGTCGCTTCGGCACGAATCCGGTCCAAGAACTTTCCGAAATGACCGTGCTCGGTGAGAAACTGCGTCACGCGATAGGTGAGGACACTGTGAGGTCTTTTCAGCCACTCCTTAAAGAGGCGACTTATCGCCATAATTATGGCGTGAACAAAACTGAATTGTGACAATCGCTGTTGCCATTTTACCATGAGATCAAGACGTAGTTACCGTTGGCGCCATTCCGCCACTTAATTTAACTTTTTTTTGTTTTAAAGTTACTTTAGGTTAACCTAAAAAGAAAAAAAGAATACTTACCCCGAAACACCAAAAAAACAAAACAATTTCTTGAAATACAAAAGACTAAGTAGAAGAGAGAACAGTCATAAGTTTTAATAACGACGGCGCGTCCAATTTTCTCTGAAGCCTTAAAACAGTTTAACAAGTAAAGGGAAAGACAAAGTCTGCAGCATTGCAGTGCAATATAAACTATATGATTCAGCGGTTTTTGAAGTCAGCAACGTAGACTTTTTACCAGTTTCTAGGACAAAAGCTTTAGGTTTTTTTATTGTTTAAACGTAGGATAGAAAATTGAAGTAACCTTCACGCGCGCCTTAAAGTGTGTCAGTTAACCGTAAAAACCCAGCAGGGCCGAAGCCTACTGGGGCAAAGGGGCCGCTTTTGAAAGGAAAGTCCTGGTGCGATTTTTAGTTACTTGTTGCCTAAAAATCGCCCTCAAATTAGCCGTTTATCACGACAGCCGCGGCACGCTGCGGCTAAATTGAAGACGCTCTAAGAGTCTGACACTATCTTCTGCTTCACCCAAGGGCGGGAAGACTACTTCAAATGATTAGTACCTACCGAAAACAAAGTGGTCTCTCTCTTTGGAGGCCAGCACCTTTATATTATTTAGGACGTAAGCGTACATTGGTATGGTCCAATATTTGCACTTACACCATTTAGCTCCATTTTGGTTTTGACTAATGGTTTACGGTTTGTAAAGCCTCAGTTACAAGTGTCAAGTGCGAGTCGGACTCGCGTACTGAGGGGTCCAAACAAACTTATCTATAAAAACAGTTCGGTCCCGAATCGAGTTATGACGATTTTTTCGACTCAATTTTTTTTTTCATGCAACTACAAATTTATAGATATTTTTCCCATATTATTGTTATAAAACCTTGTCTTCTAGACAAATTTCGGAATTCTAGGCCGACGAGAAGTACCTACCCTATGAATTTTAATCTATTGAGGAGACGAAATATGCGATTTTCGTCACATAAACGACTGTATCTACAATTGTCACCTAGAAGTTTGATTTTTGACAGCATCAAGGGTCTGTAGACCTGTTTATAACATAATTTAAATTGTAACACGATAATTTCATGAGTTTCCGAGATGAAAGGTCTTGACTAACTGACTAAAGTGGGTTAAAGATATTTCCACCCAAATACATATAACAAGTTATCACTGCACACAATGTTTGTATTTTGGCTAATACCCAAAACAATGAATGTAAAACCTGTTTGAGTTATAAATGCTATATTTCCGAATTGGACTTTTTAAATATTGTTGAAATACACCCATAAAGGTCTGTGAATGACAGATGCCATAGACAAAACATGTAATTTAACTGAGACCAAGGCTTTCTGCATAGTGTCTATGGTACCGTTCAATAATACCTGGTTCACACTTGACTAATTGTTGTATTTTGTGTTGTTGTATTATCTGCGTCTATTTTGGGCAAAAATAAACATTGTTTTGTTTTCTTTTTTTTTAAATATTATTTTTTGGCTTTTGAAACGTTCTGAATATTTCACTTGTTTTAATATTTTAGTCCTATATTTAGATTAAAACAGGCAGCTAGGATAACTCAAAATCAGTTACTGCGTATTCAAGGTCGACAGTTATGCTTGTTCAACTTGTGTGACGAAGATTATAACGATTCGATTTTTGACTCAGTCAAGGGAGGCTGTTGACACGTAGATAGATGGAGAGGAAGAGGGAGGCCGAAGAAGAGATGGATGGATTGTGTGAGGCGTGATATGAAAGAAAAGGGAGTTAGTGAGTGTGGCGGGTAACAGGACAGAGTGGAAGAAAGAAACATGTTGCACCAACCCCAAGTAACATGGGATAAGGGTAGGATGGTGATGATGAATCAAGGGGGGCTGTGTATGGTTCAACTTATTCACCGTGTACTGCAAAAGTCTAAAAGCTCTTTTGGAGATTTCGAAAGTATGATTAACTCCTGAGTAAAAAATCTGTTACCACTTTTTATTTCTTTAAAAGGAAACGTAAAAATAATATAACAAAACTAAAACAAACAGCACTACCATCTGATAAATTATTCCAATATCCAATATCCCTTTCTTACTTAATAAATTCAACCTGACTCAAAATGGCTGCTCTACCTGAAATACACAATGAAAGGTCAAGATTGAATGGGGATCCCCAAGGTCACATGTGGATAAAATTGGGCAAAATCGAGACCCTTAGACGAAACGTGTTCTTAAGGGCTGACAATAATGTTAGGCGAAAATGGTCCTAAATGACAGGAAATTGGCTATCTGATCCAGATATTGAAGCGAGAATATAAGTTGAATCAAACTGTACTACTGTTGTGAAATGTGATATTTTTTTCGACGTTTTTATTGAAGTTGAAATCAGTGATTTCCTTTCAGGCATTATACTTTTTCTAGGTTCGTTCAAACGAATAATTGACTCTGAATCAAAACAAGTCTTCCAAAAATAAAACAACTAATGAACAAACAAATTTTTTACTTTGAAAACAAAGCTTCGAAAGAGCTATTTAAAAGCAAAAAAAAAACTATTTTTTTTTGGTTGCTTATTTATCGAGACGTGGCGCGTTGCGTGGCGTTTTGGGTGCTTGTCGTACATTGCCTTATGTTTTTATTTGCACGTGCAATGTACTACGATCACCCAACGCGTCGCCCATCGCAACGCGTCTCTGAAAACAAGCACTAAACATGATAGCACATTCTAAAATTTGAGTGTGCCAAGTCGTCAAATAAAGAAGTGGTTTGATTTCATACTATTCTGGATACAGCGAGAGAGGAGTAGCACAGTTTGGCTGACTCAAACTCACCTGTGTAACTTTACTACTTGCATTTTAGAGCTGCGGTAACTATATCAAATAATTTTACTGCTCAAGAAACTAGAGCTATCTTCGATTTCTATTGAGAGTCATGTTTCACTGATTTCTTTATTTTTGATAGTATAATGTTTTGTTGTTAGATCTTAGCAGAATTATATTCTGCTTATTCCTCGCTCGTTAGTAAATCGTTGCGTAACTGATTTATCAAAAGCCAATATAGACATAACCACAAAACGTGCTGCCTGTATAAGACAGCGCCAATTAAATTAGACAAGTGAAGAAAAGAGAAAAACATGTCTCATTAGAAAAGAAACATTTAAGCCTATTTGAAATGATAGTAGAAAAGACGTAAAGTATTTTTGCAAAATATGGTCTTAAATATGTAAGAAAGAATAAATAATATGAATTTATTGATTTATTTATTTCATGAACAATTTTTACATTGTATTGAAATGTATGAATAGATGAATTTAATTGGAATGGATGAATCTAATACAAAGAAAATAGAAATAAAAATTTAAGAACACTATAAAAACAAGTTATACATCCAAGTTAAAGTCTATTTATTTTCTACTTTCCTTAATAAACGTTTTAAATAGACGTTTCGTGTTTTTTGTTTGAAATGGCGTTTGCAAAAATTTTAACCTCGAAAAGCATGCCGACCCTCTTGGTCTACAAACAAATATGTCGCCAATCAAATATTTGACTATTACCATCAACTACTGACCATCATCATCCTATCCTTATCCCATATTACTTGGAGTCGCCGCAACATGTTTTTTTTTCTTTCATTCTGTCCTGTCACCCGTCACACTATCACTAACTCCCTTTTAACTGCTGACCTAGGCGAGGTAAATGAAGCGATCTTATTGGTTCTTTACAATCACATCTCTCTCTCTACGCATTCTCGCACATTTCTGGTGGAAACGCAGCCTAAGGATGCGTATCGAAGCTGACATGTACACAGTGAAATGAGGGTGCGTAATGAACTCTTTTCAGCTGTACGTGGCTGAAGTGACTATAGCCACATTCCTCGTGTAAATATTAATCTTGCTCACTTTTCTCGAAAGCTATCAGCTCATACATCTGGTATTCATTTCCGACCAAAACTACCAAAGAGCCGTTTAGTAGGGACAAATTAAATTGAAGAAAACTTGAATTTTTGCAGCTCAACCTTTCCCTCAGGCACTACCTAGCTGTTTGACCGAAATCTTTTAGGAAAACCCACCATCCGACACACTTAGTTGATGCGTAACACCAGGGCTATGGGATTTTTTTTATGCTGGGCAAAAATCATCCAATGACGAATCCCGCTCTTATGCGGAGCGGGAAACAGTGTCAGACTTTTACTGACTAAACACCCCACACCGTACCTTTGTCCTTCGCACTGGAACCAAGGCATTCGATGCAAGAGAATCAAAACAAAACGGTCGTAACTTAACTAGGGGAGTTGGTCTTTTAAGGATTTAGATAAATTTTAAAAACATTTTTTGACTGGCCTGTTGGTCTAGTGGTTAGTGGCCCTGACTACTGTACCGGAGGTCGTGGGTTCGATTCCCACCCAGGGTTTGTGTGTCAGCAAACTGCAGGGGCCCTTCAGGGTCGAAGCCTCCTGGAGCCTAGAGGGTGGTGCAAACTGTTACCTCGACTCCAGGAATAAGGCAAGGAAGGTACGGGGTAGGTTTTAGTCAGTAAGAGTCTGACACTGGTCTCCCGCTCCGCCCAAGAGCGGGTTTCGTCATTGGATGATTTTCACCTACCATAAAAAAAATAAAAAAAAAACCCAGGGTTTGTGTGATGATCTCAATCATTTGTTCTGTGTCTGGGTGTAATTTATCTATAATATGTACCTATGTATTTAGAAATATATAAGTATGTTTATCAGTTGTCTAGTACCCATAACACAAGCTCTGCTTAGCTTGGGACTAAACGATGTTGTGTGACAGTTGTGGAATATATTATTAATATTATTTTACTCTAAAAGTGCTCACCGCATCGCCCCCGCTGTTGCCATTTCAGTATGAATCATCCCTTAGTATACACAAAAATGACACGAAATAACATGTCACATTCCGAAAATATTTTTGTACGACGCCGTGTTTGTTCCGTGTTCCGAATGGGGAATGTTTGGATATTTGTGTCTGTAATGGTATGTGTAATAGAGAATGTTGAGGGCTGTGGATAAAAGAAAGAAAGAAAAAATATTTGCGTGTATTGTATTTTTGGTTGTGGTATTATTGTTTACTTATATTTTATTTTATACTAGCGACCCGCCCCAGCTTCGCACGGGTACTGATATTGAATATATTATGCATGTATTGCACATATAAACCTTCCTCTTGAATCACTCTATCTATTAAAATCCGCATCAAAATCCGTTGCGTACTTTTAAAGATCTAAGCATACATAGGGACAGCGCAACTTTTTTTATACTTACAGACATGTTACCTATTAGAGGTTACAAAACCAATTCCTACACATACTTTAGAGCTTGGCTTTAGATTAAATATTTTGGAGTAAGTTTCTCAATTTCACCGAAAATAGCAACTTCGGAGTTCGCGAACTAGTTTAATATAACTGATTAAAATAATATCGAAGCGAATAACTAATTCGTAAGTATGTATGAAGTTTATACAATTCAATTCAAATTGGTTTTCAAAATATTAGTATCATCCTGGAAAATTTTTACTCTTACAGTACAGAAAAAAATTACCATAACTTGTGGAATGTCAATCGATTGAGTGAGAAAGAGGAATATACCTATAAATCTTATATATCTTAATCCATCGACGTACCTATATCCTAACGATAAACAAGCACGTTGAAAGACCCTATTTATTAAAATACTGACATGTTAACACAAAAGTCCGCTGCAGCGCTTCAATGGTATTGTCGTCTATCAAAACTTTTAAAACTTACAGCGCTAATACGTCAAAACTGCACTAATATCATCAATGTGAAAGTGTATGCATGCTGATCACTTAAGTGGAGTAAAGTCACTGTACTGCAAGCCTCATCTAGTATGTAGTACATACGAGTATATACCGAAGGCTCCATCCTAACCAACATAAAATATGTTACGTGCAAATTAGCTTCAATTTTGACATTTCAAAAGTGCCTGTAAATGGTCTATTTGAAATAAACGATTTTGAGTTTGAGTTTGAGATAAAGATATCAGTTTAAGTCGTAAAATGGAACGATGTAAAAGTTCATGGTAGCAATCTAGTTTATACCATAACTCCGTGTGTTTAAAGTGTATAAATATCGTAATAAATGAAATTAAATAACCTCAATCAGTTAAGATAATAACTACAACTTCATATCATTTTACTAAAAACAAGTTTTGAATGAAAATATATTTTCATAATAAGCTTTAATAGCACAGTATATACCTACTACGTAATAAATACTCATCAAATCAATTATCATGACCATCTTAAAGCTCCGTCATCAGACCCTGGTTACCATATAGGATCAAAGTATACGTCAATACAAATCAAACGAACTTAAACTCGATGGGTTTGTATTGTTTTATTGCCAAGTTCCTATGGCCACCTTCTAGCTTGCTTATCAGATCAGCTCTATGTTATCATAATATTGCATTGTCACGCGGTTTAGACATGCATGCAAAATTTCAGCTAAATCGGGAAGTGGATCAAATTTAATTTACAAGATTTGATTACAAAAATCGGTCAGGTGAAACTAATATAAAGCTTGTTAAAACGTACACTGTTATATTACATACTCTTAAAACAAAAACCAAAATTTATAACCAAGAAATTTAAAAAAACATAAAATAAAACATATAATTTCAGCAAACTATTTGGACATTTTGCAATAAAACGTTGTTTAAAAAGATTTTCACAAAACAAAGTTCTTTATTCATTATGTCTTACAAAATAAAATAATACAGCATTTTATATGTGGGTCATCTTTGTACAGAGAGTCAATTTAAACTTAAATTGTTAAATTTAAATAAGTCAGTGAAGCACATTATTTGTGTAGTCAACAGCAATATTATGCCTCGTTGACTTATTTAAATTTAACATTGTAAGTTTAAACGGACTGCAGTTTCGGATTCAGAAAAGTAAAGGTAATAAGTAAATATTAATTAAAAGTTGAAAAATGCATTTTGGTTCGTGTTTTTTTTATTGTTGATAGGTTCGCACTTGACCGCTATTTTACCTATTGAAGAACCTAGTAACCTATTCACTTTTGACTTAAAGATTCCCGGCCTTTACGAAATACAGACTCCGGCAGGGAATTCCATTCCACTCAGTGTTAGAAAATGCATGACTTGATCACATTTCCAAGCCTCCCGGAGCTGAGGGTCGGTGCGAAAGCGTTAAACCGAGGCTCTGGAAATAAGCCAAGGGAGGCACAGGGTAGGTTGTTCAGTCAGTAAGAGTCTGATACTGTTTCCCGCTCCGCACAAGAGTGGGACTCGTCATTGGATGATTTTTACCTACCATAAAACAAAAACCTTCAGACAACCAGTCGTACGGCAAGTCCTTACGTTGTTGCCAGCTCTACGGTTTGGAATAAAGGTAGAATTACATTGGGCACACGTATGCCACGTATGCCACGTATTTGGGCTACGCAAATTTTATATTGTGACTAGACTTGTAGAGCTACGTTAGATACGCGCCATTCTACGTAAAAACCAGGTGTAGTCCACGTGTTGGTCGGTCTAATGTAGTTTCTTCTTAAGTGGTTTAGCCTCGTCATGTATACTGCGTAAATCGAAAAACCGGAACAATTTGCCTTCTGCATTCTTCTAATGCGCTTTACCATCAACGTTTGCATCACTGCTCATCACCAAGTGGGATCGAAGTCAAGCACTAGTTTATGTCAATTAAAAAAATGACAGTAAATAGGGCTATTACAAACTTGGTCTTTTTTGTAAATAGTGTTTCCTGATAGCTACAATCCGGGAATCTTTAAGTAAAGAGTGAATAGGTTACTTCTAGGTGAGCGCGCTCCATCGTCGACTGCATCGTCGCTTTCCATCAGGTGAGATAGCGATCAAGCGCGAACCTATAATCAATAAAAAAATATTTTTACAGGAAAGTTTTAGGCTATTTTATTGAATTCCAGGAATTTTATAAAATGGTAAAGGCAACAAAACTGCTCGTCATCATCATCCTACCCTTACCCCATTTTATTTGGGGTCGGTGCAACATATTCTTTTCTTCCACTCTGTCCTGTCACCCGTCACACTATCAGTAACTCCCTTTTCTTTCATATCACCTCAAGAGATGGATGGATTGTCCATCCATCTCTTCTTTGGCTTCCCCCTTCCTCTCCATCCATCTACGTGTAAACTCAAAATTCTTTTTGTGACATGCGTTTCATCTCAACAAAACTGCTCGTATTTTCCCGAAATGCTAGACTACACGAAGATTCACTCTCGTAGGGTTGGTTGTTTTTGCGTCCCATTCGACAGGATCGTGTATTTGGGACTGGATACTCTATTTCGTTTAGCTCTTCAATGCTGAAACGTGAAGGAAGAGCTTACGAGATCGAGTGTTTGGTCGAGGATATACGACCTGTTATGTATGGAATAAATGCGAGAGTATACGTCGTGTATATCCAAGGGAGATAGGATAGATATATATTGAAGAGCAGTGGTGGCCGATTGGAAACGGCCTCGACTTTCGAGTAGTAGGTAGCGGGTTCAAACTCAGCCAGACGCATTACCTTGTGTAATTTATTTAATCACCACTGCTCTCAAAACGGTAAAGGAAAACACCGTGAGGAAAACGGCATGTCCTAGAACCAAAAATTCGAAAACGTGACATACACCAATCCGCACTGGGCCCTCCTGGTGGATCAAGGCCCATTCCCTCTCCTAGAGAGGAGGCCTGTGTCCCAGCAGTAGGAACATTAAAAAGGCTAATGATGATCCAAGGCAAGCGGTTGAAATGTTGAAAGCTAGATTGAACAGAAATCTTTAATTAATGTGCTGTCATAAACAACAATAAAATATTTAAGCGTGACTAAAAACTCAAAAGTAAATAATATACTCATTAGGTAACACTTTATATCTATTCGATAAATTTGTATTAAACATTCGTTACCAAAAACAAACAACTACTTAACTACTCAACAAAAATAAGTGCTTATTTCAAAGTAGATCTCGTCTGCTTCTATCAGCCCAAACCGCGATAAAAAAATGGCCGGCCTCTCGCAAACAAAAATATAAAAATATTCCTCCTATAGGTACGTTACTTTCAATGTATCTTATACAAATGCAAACAATCTACTTCATAACAAAATAGGAATCCTTGAAAATGTTCTATTTGTTTTTCTGCCCTCTTTTCCCCAAACAAAAAATTTGATGAGTTTTTTTTATATAATTTCGAAACCATTTAAGAAGGCAAAACTTAACAAGGGGAATGCCGACTTCTGTAACACAACATTTAAATTCTCGCTGAAATTGGGAAATTGTATGAATACAACTTTGCAAGGCCATTGTAAGATTTCTGTTTAGTTATAATCAAACTAAGCCAATTATTATTATTATAGGTAAAGTTATAACAAGGTCGGATGGTTGGCTGCCCAAGTAATTTATAGGAGGTAGCTACGATTGCTTCTGAGAACAATTCAACTTCTGAAGATTTGGATTTCAGATAAAGATTTTATTCGGTATATCTTAAGCTGGGTTTCTGGCAATCACTTCAGTTACGTAAAAGAAAATTTTGCCAAGAGAACATACGCTTAACAGACATCCTCGTGCCTCAGTCGCTGGGACTTGACCTTCCGGCCTGGTAGCCGTCTCATCGCGATTCTTCTGAATGGCTACTGGACGACTGGACGACGAGTTACCCAATGGTAGTCTTCTGCAAGCCCACGCCAATGGTACCTGGAATCGGGGTCTGGGCAGGCTACATAGAAAACACAAAAAATATTAAAAACTAGCTTCGCCCGTGTAAAACATAGTTTCTTCTTTACCCTTTTAGAAGTAGAAATTCTTTCTTTGTAGATGTGCACACTGTACAAGGAACCCATCTACCAAATTTTAGGTTATAGATGTTATAGTTTATGAGATATCGTGATTAATCAGAGCCGTATATCGCTTTTATATATTAAAAATATGTACATAAATAAAAATACAAAAAGGACTTGATAGAATCAATAAATTAGGAGCTAATAGGAAACGTTGACGTCAACAAATTGCCCATAAATTACACAAAGAGATATTAATCTCAATCTCTTACAAGAAATCCAATTTGTCAATAGATATACGATGAATATCGTGTAAATAGTTTTATTAATCTTTATTATGTGCGAGGCCATCATTTATTGGCAATTTTCTTCGAGGACAGTCTGTCGAGCAAATATTATAAATATGTTGTACGATATACTACGAGTATATGCGTAGGTAGAGATTACCTATACTTTCTTTTACGAAGTGCAAATCATTAAATTTTAATGACTTGCTTTTAGGCAAAGCGAGAGATAGTATCAGAATTTTACTAACTTGTCTTTTCTTAAAGTGGAAATCCATCTAAAGCTTTACCCTCGGGGTCCAAAAGACCCCGAGGGTAAAGCGAAATGTTAGACTTTTACTGACTAAAACTTTCACAAAAATGCCCTTTGCATCCCAAGACTGACAGTACCCTTTTTTCAGAAATCGACCCATTTCCCCAGCCCTTGGCTTGGCTTGCCTTCGGCCTTGCTGGGCCACTTTTTTTAAGGGTAGGAAATCTACACTAGTCTACACTAGTATAATAAAGAGGTAAAGTTTGTTTTTATGTTTTTTTGTTTGTAGGGGGTAATCTCTGGAACTACTGGTCCGATTGGAAAAATTTTAGCAACAATAGAAAGCTGATTAACTCCTGAGTGACATAGGCTATATTTTATGTACGCGGGCGAAGCCGCTGGAAAAAGCTAGTATCCAATAACTTTATTTTAACCTTTATTTTTGTACGAGTTTTCAAGCGCTCAAATTAGCAGAGCCTAACTTCAGACTCGCCAAGTACCGACGGCCGTACTGTACTTCTTGTGACTCGAGACAAGTACGTCAAATATCAAACAATTCAGTTCAGGTCGTCAAATGGGTCGCTTTAAGTCCTCGTGGGAGGGCCTCTGCTCTCATTAGTATCTAGCCGTCTGAACTCAGTGTAAAGTAATTAACACCAAATATTAGTTGTTTACTGACCTACCTCAAATATTTGGAGGGAGTCGACCACCCGTTGTTTGCTTAGTAAAGGACCGACTGTTGGCTCTAGGATCTTAACTATTTACAAGTTTCTGTTTATTTTGACTAAAGATTTCAGGATTAGGAGTTTGAAGTTAGGAGCTTGTAGATGAAACGTTACAGTTTCAAATGCAATATTAAACCTGTCACTTTGTTTATATAATATAGAGTATGAGTACTTTTTGCGGCCTACCCAAATGTCCTTTCTTTGGTATTGTTCGTCAAATCGTTGAGCTCCTTAGTAGTCCTGAGTTGAGCTACACGAGAACTGACAAATGCTTGCACTGACTGGACAGGTCCACTCAGAACTGTGCGGTTCTTTCTTCAAAAGACCATCTCAGACTCCAATATGCATGGTTCTCATATGATTTGACCATTACATGTTTGTGTATGGACTTTAAAACAGACTTTGACCCCTGAGTTTGTTTCGGTGTTTCTTCTCAGGGTAGTCAGTTAGGAAACACCGGCCTCATCTAGTATCAAAAAAAGAAAAAAAAAATTGACGTGTAAAAGAGTTTGTAAAAACCTATTTACAAAATAAAAATCATTTATCATTTATCAGTAATAATTTGAAGATCTACGGTAATGCGTCATTGGATCAGTCAGTGGATCCTTAATACTCAGCCAAATGATTCAAATTTACCCTATTAAACTGTACAACGTTCAGTCATCTAGTTAAATGTTGCAGTCAACATGGCTAGTCTTTTTTCTGCCATTTGATTGGATGCCGGCATTTAACGAACGCCCTAGGCGCCCAACTGGATGGCTAATCGAACCAGATGGCTGCGACTTATATAAATACAACACAAACCACAACGCCTTTAGAAATTGTAGATTTTTGAACATAAAATTAACAAAATACTTTCTTTCTTTTCAGATCCTACCATCGTGCCAGTGCTAAAGTGTTCGAACAATCCCTTCAAAACAAATGACTTGAAACCAGCACCCTTTCTCAAGCACCATGACGTGTCCCTTTCGTCGAGCGTCCTCACAACACCAATTTGCCAACGGGAGTGGATCCAGTGCCAAGAAAACTGAGTTCCGATCTCGACAGTCCTCAGTTCACCTACCAGGCCCTGAAGAGGAGGAAGGCGAAAGAAACACATTAACACTCAAGAACTTGAGCGAAGCACTTCAACTTCTAACGGCACCTTCGGTAAGTTTTGCCAAGTTAATATAGACTGTACACGAACAAAATAAGATTGGTTTTCGAATAACGATTGAGTGAGGCAAATGTTGGATTTATCTATTTTGTCTTGCATGTGAAGATGAAACGTGAAAAGTAAGCTTAACGCCTCTTCAGGCCGCTGAAGCGAGTAACTGCGTATCTGAACTGTGACAGTCGATTCTAAATTTTACACTAACGATTTAAGGTTGTATTTTGAATATGCATTTCATAATCATCGGTGCATATCTTAGAGGAAGGCGAGTTGCGCCTACTGACTGTGTCTCCAGTTTGTAGTTCGTTCTATTTTGAACTTTATCACTTAATCTTAAGGCTTGCTGTCGAAACTTAGTCTGAAAGTTATCGGTGAGGAACACTGAAACATTGACGCTTAAGCGCTTAAGCGAAGCACTGCAGCTGCTGGCTGCGGCTTATTCGAATCTTAGCGCGCTAATTTAAGCTTTATCACGAAGGAATACGGCTGCTTTTAATGAATTCTACTTAAGACGGTTTAGCGAACTTATGCCATTAATATTGTAACGTACGTCGGGCGTGAGTTCCGTGGAGACGGAGGCTGTTTTAATATTTTATAGCCAGTTAGAAGTTGTTAAATCGAGGGAAAAGTTTGGCGTATTGGCTCAGGCGACATTAATTCAGCACCAGCAGGAGTGTTCACAGGAGTCAACGAGGCTTTGGAACTAAAAGGGCATTTGAAGTAACACTTGCAGGTTTTTGTCAGTAAAAGTTTAACTGTCGTTCCAATCAGAGTGGAGAACTCTTTTTATGGTAGGTAAAAACATCCAATGACATTTCGTGCCCCTGGGCGAAAGATAATATCAGAATTATACTGACTAAAAACACACTCCTATTTCTTCTCTGCCTTCGTTTCAGAGTTCAGGTTTGCTGACAACTTGAGTCCGAATGGTAGAACTTGTTTAATGATTTGTCATAAGAGGACACAGGTTTGGAATACTCCATGCAGAAATTTGATTGCATCAATACTATCATGAAAGACGTCCACTGCTATACAAAGCCCCCCTCCCTCTAAATATCGTACCAACGCCTTATAATAATTTCAACTTAATTTAGGACTTTACGACCTTCCCGTGGTACATTTTCATATAGTCGCTCTAACGTAATTATGGTTATTACACATCTTTCTCGAGATCCAAATCTCAGAGCAACGTGCCTGAAATTACTTTGTGGGAGGTCTGTGAGGAAAAAATTGATATGGCAAAATTAAGTATACAACAACACAATACGAAATGAGCTGAAGACCTAAAATGTAGCATTGTGCTTGCCTATTCAACATTTTTTAAAAGAGTTGTATAAAAATTCCTTAGACTTACTCATATACAAACTTTTTAAAAGATTACAGTTGTTAACATGAAGATCAAATAGAACATAAGTTTTTGAAAAAGACATTGTATTTTTTTTATTGCAATAAACTAGTGCTTGACTGTGATCCCACGTGATGGTAAGCAGTGATGCAATCGTTGATGGTATTTAGAAATAATGGGGTTTCCGAAGTGCACTATGAATGAGTGAGTTGAACTATGCGTTTACAAACGTCAATCAATCTCATTTCAATTTGTTATCATGGCCTGAATACATTTACTAGTTTGTGTATTTTTGTATCATTAACTCATTAGCTCACTTTTGTTTTTCTTCTCACAATATTGCTGACGACACAAGTATAGTCAGAGTATACAAAATAGGATCACAACCTATTCTAATAGGGTCGAGACACACTGGAATGGCAGAGGCCAGCAGTGACAAGGCGAACACTTTGAGTGTGAAGAAATTTTAGACTTTATCTTTATACTTAACCTTTCGACTACCGTAATTATAGATACAAATTTAAAAACAATAGGGGCGTTTGCACTCTTGAGCTTCAAGAAGCTTCAAGAAGCTCAAGAGTTTAAAGAACCAGTATCGCGTGAATAGCTTGAGTAGGTCGCGGTCAGAACCAATGACAAGATATAACAAAGAGGTTGACTGGTAGAAAATGCCTTAGGCATTAAGTCCGCCTTTGTACTGTTATGTGCATGAAGTGTTAAATAAATAAATATTCATGCAATACTGGTCTAAAAATAAAGTTTAAAATATTTCACACTGAAAGTGCTTGACGCGTCGCTGCCAACTGCTGCCATTCCGTTTTGTTTCGGTCTTTGTATTCTGGTTTCAGGGAGCTTAAAAGGTTTAACCCACAAGACTTGATACTGTGGCAACAGAATATCATAAAATGGAATTATGTGGATGTAATATGCAATCTCTGTCATGTTTGGTATGCGTTCACAGGCACTAGAAGGTTACTTGAACACGACATGTGAATCTCAATGACTGGACAGACTGTATCAGAGAGAAAAAGTTATATGTTGCTGACAAAATATCTCCTATTAGATCTCTTGCAGGACTTTTGTATTGTGCGTTGAATATAATCGTGTTGTTTCACTCCTTGCGGGTAGTAGGACAAATATAATATGTCGCAGGTTTTTCACAAAATTAGGTTTTTGATGAAATGATAAATTTTAAACTCAATTTCATCATAAACCTGTAACAGTTCAGATTTTTGATCAAAAACCTAGCAAAATCAATTTAAATGAAAAAAATAAAACAATCTATCATCATTTGTAACTCAGTAGAAAGGAAACAATTTTTTATTTATAAAAATTTTTCATCCATGATCCAATCAATATTCTCGTTCTACAATCTAATTATGAAATACTAGTTTTTGTCAGCGGCTCCGCCCGCGTACATAAAATATAGTCTATGTCACTCAGGAGTAAAGCAGCTTTCCATTGTTGCAAAAATGTTTCCAATCCGACCAGAAGTTCCAGAGATTACCACAAAGAAACAAACAAAAAAACAAAGAGACAAAAAAACAAACTTTACCTCTTTATTATATTAGTGTAGAATCGTGTAGATAGATAATGTTTCAATTTTACCTGATTTTTATTTACTATTAAGTACTAATAAGAGTCAAATTAAAAAAAAAAAACCTTGTGTTGCATGGAGAATAAATAAATGTCATTCATAACCAAAAAAGGATTCAAATTGTGAATCATTAACACTCAAACTGCTCACGCCAGTCATGCGGAAATGCAGGATATCTGATGACAGTATCGGAATCGTTAAATACATAACTGATCGTTATTTGGAAATACATACTTTTAACGGTTACGATGACGTCAATCATTTTTACAACGTGATTTAAATTCATACTGCGTTTTAATACGATACAAATGAGTAGGTTACTTTCAATTTGTGTAAAGACATTGGTCTATGTCTATTTTAAATTAATATTATGACTATCTAAGAAAAAGAAAATCAATTAAGCTGTTACCACCGATGGGGTTTCCTTTAAAAGAAGACTTTGCACTTTTCAATATGAAAAACTTTTACTATGCGATCAATTCTGTTATCACGAAAAAAAATCAGTTGCTCCATATTATATTTTTAAGGGTTATCTAAACATTTTTTTTTCGTAACTTCTTTAAATTAAAGTCCACGTGTCATTTCAACGTGTTCTACCATATAAAATAAATATAGAATATATGGAAAATTCTATTGGTTTCGAAAATCCGATGGATGCAAGACGCACAGGACCGGGCATTATGGCGGCGCTCGTGGAAAGTTATCTCCAACAGCGGACGTCTTTCGACAGAATTGATGATGATTATCATGATATGAAAAATGATATAACCATGAAGCATAGAAAAACTACTCTTACTAAATATTTAAAAAATAAGAATTAATAAATTAAATGCAAACACATAATTATAGGTGCCTCCTGGGACGAAAGCGTATTACAGAGGCCTTGGGATCAAGGAAAGTAAGGAACGGGGTAGATTGTTTAGTCAGTAAGAGTCTGACACTATTTTGCGCTTCCCTAAGGGTGGGATTCGACATTGGATGATTTTTCATTAAAAGAAAACACATATAAGAACTCCCGCATCCGGGGCAGCCTTCAGGTCCGTGACATAGCGGATAAACTGCAGGAGGGTCGTTTACGCTGGTATGTTTTACGAAAACCGGCAGACTACGTGGGTAACAGATGCTTCGCCATGCCGCCTCCGCCGGGACCCGGAAAACGAGGTAGGCCTAAGAGGCGTTGGATCGACGTCGTAAGGGACGATATGCGTGCTAATGGGCTTAAGGCAGAGGACGCAAAAGACCGTGCGAAGTGGAGACGACTAGGCAGGAAAGCGGACCCCGGGCACCGAGGTGAAAGCCAAGGTAGCAACCGGGACTTACGCTAGGCGGATGATGATGATGAAAACACATATAGGTACATGATCCCGTTTCACGCAAAATTACTACGTACAATTTTGTGACTACCAAAATGCTATGAAACCACATGGACACTTTAACAATCCACATTCCCATTCGAATAACATTTGCATAACATTGTGTGGTCACTCTGGAGTACAATAGGTCTATAACACTATAACGTTGTTGCGTAATCGTGCGCGTAAAAATGTTTCAACTGCAATTTTCCTGTGAATGTAACGCAGATTTTTATTGCCATTGTGTCTACTGATTTTCCCACGAGTCCAATATTTTTTGCGGTAAAACGCTATCTATACGTAGTATTGGTGTGAATAAATGGAAGATTTATGTAACTAATAGCTGCCCCGTCAAAGTTCGTACCATCGATTTTTTTTTGTTCTTTCACCATTTAAGTTTTCTCTAAAGTATCACGAATATTTCAAGACTAAAATTGGCCAAATAAGTTCAGCCGTTATTGAGTTTTAGCGAGACGAACGAACAGTTTTAATTTTTATATAATTATAAGGACAAGATAGTGCAGCGCTATTTTAGGGCTCAATATTTTTTTGTTTTTTTGTTAAGAAGTAAAATTCCCTGTCCGAGTCTGTTTTATGGCCATGGCTACAACCCGGGAATCTTTGATACTAGAGTGAATAGATTACTTCTAGGTAAGCACGCTCCATCGTCAACCGCATCGTCAAAAAATCTTTGTTGATATTGCATAGTTCATATTAAATTCCAATAGATGTCGCTAGGTGTTGCTAGTCAGACAAATCATGGGACTCGTGGTCGATGCGCACACAGTTTGATACAATAAATGTAAACTTTTCCATACTAGTGCAAAAATAGTCAATTGTGTGCCCAAAAGCGGTGGGATAACAGCGTTTTCGAGTAAGATAATAAAAAAAAATCCACCTAATATAAAATTTCCTGCAAGCTCTCAACCATTTGTGGCATATATACTATCAGCCTAGTAGGGTGACAGGCCATCGTAACCGCGGTAATTGGGGCTTGAATTGGTACCAGAGTACCTTATAGTATATAATTACAGTATGTAATGGTTACGGTTGAGAGGTACTGTGGTATTTAGCTTCTGATTGGCTGGTTTGTCGTAGTACGTTTTCTTAAGTAGTATTTTCCCATTATTTAAAGTTGTGGAGAAACGTTTTCAATGGATGGCCAGAATGATAGGAAAATTAATGAATTATAGCACACCGTCCGGTTGTCTGGTAACAGTCGGACCAAGTAGACTCAAGTGTTTAAACTAACACTATTGAAAGTGAATAATTATTTTACCAATGAATAATCTTCAAACATTTTCTTCAAGAATTTATTATCAAAAGCGTAAGCCGAAGTAGTTTTTTGTTCTAATTACTTTGATAAACTTCAGATTAAAAACTAAGTAACTAATGTTAAAATTAAGTCCTATTATATTGGATTAAGCCATGCCTCCAATGTCTTTGTTCTGAGTACGTAACTAAACTAAATCATGTTTTTATGTTTTACTATTATTATTTTATTAAGTCTCTCACAAGTCACTTCGATAACATATTTAATAAGCGACTCTAATGGGAGATGACACTGACTTCTGTTATCAGGTTTCAACCTAGCTCAGAAATTAGGGCTTCAAAATAATGTAATGAAACTGTATACGTGTCTATAAACTATTGGATTTGATTTGAATTGGATTTAATAGGAGCACAATTTACAAACTACGAATTCATTTTTCCAAATTATTTCAGTAAACTTTCTAGTTGCTGTCATTACGATATATTCTTTCAAACCAAACACTGACTACTGAACTTTTGATTGACTGAACCTGTCAATCAAACGTTAAATACAACGCCCGTGTCAATCATAATCACTCAAATATTATAAAGGTTAAAGTTGTTGAGTGTAAAAGTAAGCGTTTCTTACTTCCTTACATTCGAACGGCTGAATGAGTTTGGACGAAACTTGGCTTTGAGGTAGACTATGTCCTGGAAATAGTACGATTATCAAACATCATCAGCCCATTTTTATATTCCCACTGCTGGGACACGGGCCTCCTCTCTAGAAGAGCCAATGGGCCATAATCCACCACGCGAGCTTAGTGCGGATTGGTGGATGTCACATGTCTTCAAATTTTTGGTTCTAGGACATGCCAGTTTCCTCACGATGTTTTCCTTCACCGTTTTGAGAGCAGTGGTGATGAAATAAATTACACAAAGTAATGCGCCTGGCTGGGCTCGTAAGTCGGGGCCGTTACCACTCGGCCACCACTGCTCTCAAAACGACTACATTGGTAAGTTTTTATCCCAATACAAGGCTTTCGCAAGAATTTATACCTTTACGCAGGCAAAGCCGCTGTCAGATACGAGTCTCACGTAATATTAATGTACCACTCACACAAATTCTAGCTCCAATTACCGCAGTAACGTTGGCCTACTGGGGACCATACCATTAATAATTGAGTCTCATTTGTGCTGGTTAGGTCATACATCAAATTACCTTGTTAGGTAATGGTACTATATTTTTATGCTCTTTTTACCCGACCACGGGAAAACTAAAGGAGGGTTATGATTTTGACAGGCTATGTACGAGGCTCGTATGTATGTATGTGGGTTTGTTCATCTGTTCCCTCATAGCTCCTTATCTACTTATCAAAACTCGACATATGACATTTCGTTTTTGTATCGTGTGCTTTCTTTGCTAAATGATAGAAAATGATGTACGTTGTTTTTAATGGAATGATGATTCAACATGATCTAGCCGTGTGCCCAATTTCATCCAGATCCGTTCAGCGGTTCGAGCGTAAAGATGTAACGCACACACACTCTCACAAACTTTCGTCTTTGTAATATTAGTTCCATAACAAATGATTTTAAAATAATTTTTTATTTTTCTTCAGAAGACTGCACACAAACTGGTTAATAAATTAAGTTTCCATGAGCCTTTCAAATAATCATAAGAGAAAAAGCGGGGCCGTGGTGAAGACGCATTGCCACCTCTTTCAAATTTTATTTTTGTACTCGTATAAAAATAATAACAAACAAAACAACTACCTAATTAAGCCATTCGTTTGCCAAAATAATCTGCCTTTTTAATTTTCCCCTTGCCCATAATCCACCACGCGGGCCCAGTGCGAATTGATAAATGTCAAATATCTTCGAGTTTTTGTTTCCTAACGATGTTTTCCTTCACCGTTTTGAAAGCTGTCATGATGAAATAAATTACACAAAGCAATTCGTCAGGCTGGGTTTGAGCCTGCAACCTACAAGTCTTAAGTTGGGGTCGTTACCATTCGACCACCACTGCTCTCAACTCTCTCACTAGTCATAATTACATCCAAATGCTATTATTTCGATACCAATTCGATTCGAATGGCAACGAAAACAAACAAAGCGTTATTACGCAATATCATGTTATGTTATGTGGGTGTCAAACTAAAATCTAAATTAAACTCATATGTCGATAAACAGAAACATTTAGCTAACCTCATTTCCATTTCATAAACTGTTTCTTAGATTCCTACATGTTTTACAATCTATCATTTAGCAAAATGTTCATCATCAGCCTAGCGTTAGTCCCGGTTGCTACCTTGGCTTTCACCTCGGTGCCCGGGGTCCGCTTTCCTGCCTAGTCGTCTCCACTTCGCTCGGTCTTTTGCGTCCTCTGCCTTAAGCCCATTAGCACGCATATCGTCCCTTACGACGTCGATCCATCGCCTCTTAGGCCTACCTCGTTTTCCGGGTCCCGGCGGAGGCGGCATGGCGAGGCATCTGTTACCCACGTAGTCTGCCGGTTTTCGTAAAACGTGGCCATACCAGCGTAAACGACCCTCCTGCAGTTTATCCGCTATGTCACGGACCTGAAGGCTGCCCCGGATGCGGGAGTTCTTAATGCGGTCTTTCCGCGAAACTCCAGACATCCAGCGCAGCATATTCATTTCCGTGACACGCAGGCTTTGCTTATGTCGTTCAAGTACAGGCCACGCTTCACTGCCATACAAAAGGACAGGCCTAATGATGGTCTTATAGACCTGTCCTTTGAGCCTAACCGGCATTTTCGGGTCACAGATAACACCCGCCACCTCACGCCATTTCGCCCAGGCCGCCGAGATACGCGACTCGACGTCGCAATCGACGTCCCCGGACTCGTGGAGCACCGATCCCAAGTACCTGACCTGTTCCGTGCGCTCAACTGTGTCTTCGCCAATGCGAACAGGAGCAGCGTTAGTTGTGTTACAGGCCAAGTACTCGGTCTTCGCCGCATTAATCTTCAGACCGCCGTTTTCCAGCGATTCCTTCCACGCTGCCACACGTCGAACCAAGCGCCCACTGTCCGAATCCGCCAGCGCGATGTCGTCTGCATACATGAGCAGCCATGGCGGCTGCTCATGTAAGTCCCTGATGGTGGAGGACAGCACGTCCAGCACCACGCTGAACAGAAACGGACTAAGGACAGAGCCCTGGTGAACTCCGACGGTGATGGGGAAGGGTTTCGTATCGCCAACAGCGGTCCGAACCACAGAACCGGAGTCTCGGTACATATCTCGGATGATGTCAACATAGGTCTCGGGCACTCCTTTAGATCTCAGCGCCCACCAGATCACATCACGGGGGACACAGTCGAAGGCCTTCTGCATGTCTCATTTAGCAAAATGTTCTTCTTGCACAAACATTAAACCAAATGATTTGATTAGCATATAATAGAAACTCAGGGGGTAAATAGAAACAATTTTTTTACTAGGATTATTGAATTGAATTGAATTGAAAATATTTATTTCCGACTATGCACATAGAGATTATACAAGTCCATATTTTGTTAGTAGATGAAAACTTATAACTATGTTAGTAAAATTTAAAATGTTTATTGCTTTGGACATGCATGAGTGACCACTGCCTAAGGATTTCGCTGTCCACTCTATTCGACACCACACTCAGCAGCGTGTTGGTGCTACCCTTTAAGCGTGACAGGGAGGCCGTTCTTTTACGAAGCACCGCCTGGAAGACGTCCGTGCTGTGCTCAACGAACATTCCGGAAGCACTACACCGCCATGGGAGCCCCAACAGACTCCTGAATGCGTTGTTATACTGGATGCGCAGAGCATTGTAGGCTTTTTTAGTGTAACAGCTCCACAGGTTGCACGTGTATAACGTTTGACAGTAGCTTTTAAATAGTACTAATAGTACTTATTACTTTGGTTTCATATTCTTAGTTTTAATAAAGCATTTTCGTTTTCAATATTGAATTAACAAAAATATTGAAATACTGTAAAGAAAATTGTATAAAGTGAAAAAACAATAAAATTTTATTTCTATTTACCCCCGATTTGTTTCTATCTTTCATCTATCAGCGCCATCTCTCGGGAAATTGGGTTATTTATACATGGGAGTTCTGTTACATTGTGAGGAATTTGTGACCGACAGGAAATTACGGAACCCTAAAGTGAGCGTGGCCCGCTCTTGGATGATTTTATTTTTAATATTTTCAAGAAAGGTGAAGAAATTATTGGAACCGATTCAATTGCTGATTCTAAACAAACTATTTTCAGGTTTCACATATGTATATTATTCTACAAATTATAATGTAATTTACATTTGAAATCTAGAAAGTGAGTTTATTTTCTTGACGTGTTGTTTGCCAAGAACCCATCCTTCAAAACATAGATACAGTTGATGGTTATGAAGCTTTAATTTTCAACTCAAAGCTCCTCTTCAAAGTGTTATTTCAGTAAAATTCTTCAGTCTTCATACCTAAATAATTCTGATTCTAATTCAAAGGTTATTAACCTGTCATCTCCTTCTGTGAGGCAATAATGCTAGCAAAAGCGGCGGTCAAACATGATGATACAGACGCCGACCCTGATTTCCAGCCGACGTACGCGTGGGTGTTCCACGTGCACCTCAAATACGTAAATATAGGCAAAACCGCAGGGGCTCAGTAGAGCCGAAGTCATGGATCCAAAGGGATCCCTGGGGTCCACTAACGAAGGCAAAGAATAAACATAAGAATAGGTTTTGTTCAGTAAAAGTCTGACACCACCCTGGAGCGAGCGAAGTTATTGAATGATTTCCGACCTTAAAAAAATAAGTCGTGCGATGTGCGGCGCTTCAAGTAGTTTTCAGCAAAATGTAGGGGCCCAGCAGTGTCGAAGCCTGGAGCCATGAGTAAATGTGAAAATGAATACCAGGTCCCTGGATCGAAGGCAACCAGGGAATGTGGTGGGTTTTTAGACAGCAAAAGTCTGAAACTATCTCCCTCTCCGCTGAACGGCGGGAGATATATCATTGAATGATTTTTCCCTACAAAAAAAAACAACCTCGTTTTTAGCATAATCGGCTTTTGTTTTTGTTTTTTTATACACACCAAGGGCGTTTTGTTAGTTCACTGGTCAACAAGAGTTCAGAAGTTATGGTCGACCCAACTTTTGATCATAATCCTCTACTCATGCGCAACATTTATGAAGTTTCACCAACTTCACAATGAGTTTTCCATTGATGATCAGCGCTGGTATTTAAACTTTGCCCTTTTGATCTCATAGCATTTTATTTGGTAAATGGTGCGGGTTTTGCCGACGATTTGATCCGTAAAATGTGAATTGATTTTTTGGTCATTTTGGTTGGGGAAAAATATAACGTGGTTTTTATGCTGTTATCTTTCATTTTAAAACGTGAATTCCTATATTTCATTTTTAAAATGAAGAATGAACTTCAGTCGAGACCACAATATTCTTTTAAAAAGCACTTTCTAAAGGAATTTATTCTTTTGTGCTCATACTTTTATCATTCAATTCAATTCAAAATACCATATTCTTTGTGGTACGCTTGATCCAGATTCAATCGAGGCTGCAGTATGGTACATAACGCACTTATGAAATTTCTAAGCGTTCTTTTGTGACACACAGTTTTTATAGGTGGGTATCGAATAGTTCTTCTCGCTCTAAGGCAGAGTGTCAGGGCGTGTCAGACTGTTACAGAAAATAATAAAAGTAGTAAAACCCTCTTCCATGTTTATTTTTTGCTTTGTTTTCCAGAACCCCGGGTTATTTTTTCAGAATCGAGCTCATGG
This sequence comes from Mythimna loreyi, assembly GCA_029852875.1. NCBI lineage: Eukaryota > Metazoa > Arthropoda > Insecta > Lepidoptera > Noctuidae > Mythimna > Mythimna loreyi. Next base: position 8,576,065 of record CM056795.1, on the reverse strand, counting down.
TCCAAACAAGCTTCGGCCCTACTGGTGCCGTACGTATTTATTGTCATTTTCTTGAGGTACGTGTGAAATACAACTCACCGTCGATGACTGGGACTTGGTATTGCCAGTTACAAGACGGCTGGACAGTAAGCTACTTATTGCTCGTCGTCCACTCACGCCTACGGTGGCTGAAAATCAAGGTCTTTGTTCAATCACCATGCCATGTTCGGTGAACACCTACATCATGCGGCAAGTGAGAACGCTGTGGCGTCTTTACAGCCAGCCCTCAAATACACCACCACCATAAGCCATTCATTTGACTCTGTTCCTGGCCCTGACTGCTATGCCGTAGGTCGTGGGTTCGATTCCCACCCAAGACAAATATTTATGTGATAAGCACGATCATTTGTTCTGTGTCTAGGCGTTATTTATCTATAATATGTATGTATTTATTAGAAATATATAAGTATGTTCATCATTTGTCTAGTACCTACCCATAACACAAGCTCTGCTTAGTTGGGGACTAGACGGCGTTGTGTGATAGTTGTGGAATATATTACATGGTTTCACCGGATTCACGCGGTACCTATAGCCGAATTTCTATTACTTCTTTCGTAAAATCTCTTTGTTGCTTTTCAAAAGACATTTCTGCGACATTTTGATTATATGCCCTTTCAAGAGCCTTTGAAGTAATTTGGGGAGGAATTTGGTTTTAAACCAAATGCCGTAAAATGAAATCTTTATGAATGGCCTCAGCAGGCTTCTGTTTGATCATTACAGTTATGACGGCAAAGTTATTTGAATATTTGTAACGAAATCAAAGCTTTCTTTTCAACGAAATGTTTTATTATGACCCAGTTTTTGCCTGTGACTTCGTCTGACTGATGTGAATTGGAAAAAATGTTACCAAAAATTAATGCTGGGTAGAAGCGAGATGGAGAAAAATTTTCGACGTTCATAGTTTTGTGGATTTCACTAAAACACTCATTTAAAAGGATTACCTACATAAAATACGTTCCTATATACGTATTTTTTTTTTGATTCATCACTATCGACCTGTATATTATGTCAAAAATGTTACCAATGTTACAATCGTCTGGTAACAGTCCGGACCAAGCCCAGTCGTCGACGGCGCGCACTGTTCCCGCGCGCGCTCTAGTAGTTGTCAGCAAACCGTAGGAATCCTCCAGAAGGGTCGAAGCCAACTAGGGCCAAGGGTTCGCGTCTGAAAGGAAGGCTCTGGCCTTGGTATATGTAGCAAAGTAGGAATGGACTAGGTTGTTTAGTTAGTAAGAGTCTGACACTGTTTCGCAATCCGCCTAAGGGCGGAATTCAACATTGGATGATTTTTACTTATCATAAAAAACCACTTCATAATAATTCGTGTAAAATGTTCATTATTTCAGTTTTGATAACAGTTTTTTGTTTTTCATTTCCAATCAAGAGTCCAACTCCGAAAATAGCTCTTTGTGATTCTCATCTCTTTGTAGTTGATAAGTCTCTCGATCAAAATTGCAGCTATGATCTTTATGATTCTCACCTCTGACATTTTCCACTTCACCGTTTTCAATTCCTGCTCGTCTTTGAGCTACTACGAGTACTTCCCTCAGTCAGTGATAATCCATTTACCTGGCTAAAAAAATGTTCTATTTACTAATCCAAGTTATAAGCTGAAAGTGTGCATAACTATTTTTTTTTGTTATACATTAACTCGCGTTTGACCACGATCTCACCTGATGGTAAGCGATGATGTGGTCGACGATGAAGCACGCGTGCCTAGAAGTAAACTATTCACTCTTGACTTAAAGAATTTGCGTAAAACACTCACATTTATAAAAAAAAAAAACTTTTTTCTTTTAGTAGTTTCATAAACTATATACATACGTACTTTGTACGTTATTACAAAAGCAACTTAATAACATAACACATGGCGCGTCCATCCATCTGCTACCATCCACTTATTAAAACGTAATGAAATTAAACGAATTTTCAATATTTTAACCAAAAAGTTTGTGAGTACTACGCAATAGATTATGCGTACCGTACAGTCACTACACTTGACTTGATCTGCAGGCCATTGATGACATTAGTACAGTTTTGACGTTCACCCAATGTTAGAGTGATGTAAGTTTTAAAAGTTTTGTTTAACGACATAATGCTTAAACGCTAAAGCAGGCTTGCGCTCGGTCATTCATTCAATGACTTCTTTCGCTCTAGGGCGGTGTCAGACTTTTTCTAAAAGCAACTTAATAACATAACACATGGCGCGTCCATCCATCTTCTACCATCCACTTATTAGAACGTAATGAAATTAAATGAAATTTCAATATTATACCAAAAAGTTTCAGAAGGATTGTTAATAAAGGAACTTCGTCGACAGACAAACGTAATAAATCTCTTAAATACTTTCCTCTGAAACTTGGCCATAAATCTCAAAAAAGAATCGAGAAAAAGAAAAATCGATTGAGCAAATCTTGAAAACCTTTGTGTGGGCCACACTTCATTGCGTCTCTTCGGGATTAGAGACGAGCTCTGTTTGGATCCAAGTCTATTTTAAGGTATTAATTAAAACTGGTCTTAAGATTCGCGGTTTAATTTCGTTGAATCTGTGTCACCCTGCAGCTGGCTGCCGGCGGCCCGGGTTATACTTATCAGTGGCGTTGTTAGGCATAGGCGAAGTGGCCCCTCGCTTAAAGCCTCCGGCCTATCATTTAATACCCAACTAGCAAAGTAATCCTATAAAGAAAGATTATAAGTCTGTCACTACTAATAACGTTCTTGTAAAGGCATTGCATTACACTATTTAACTTATAATAGAATTTGCCAAGTCTTTACATACTTAAGCGCATTACTTTTTATATCTTGGTCTTATAGTTCGCTACAAGACTGACCTATAAAACATGTATAGGACAATTTTACTAGTAATAGCATTTCACAAGTGTAGATATTCTCAAGAGCCTATGCTTTTATATCTCAGTCTTATAGTTAGCTACAAGATTATCTTATAGGACACTTTTAGAAGTAAGTCTCTTATAATTGTTTACAATAAAACTAAATAATCCAGAATAACATTAAGATCCTATAGTAGCATTTTGTGAGAGATCAAGATATTATAACATACTTAACTGAGATCACTATAAGTTTGCGCCTTTGTAGTTTTGCTCGAGATTATTTTAAATCTACTAGTACTTGATAAGAGCGCTATATGATCAAAAAGCTTATAAGCTACTAGATCAATAACTTTATTAGTAAACTTTAGCCATTTTGTTGAGATTCAGTTGTTCCCTTTGTTAATGAATGAAATCTTAAATATAAAAATGAAATCTTGTTAATTAAATACTAAAAAAATAATTAAACATTAGCAGGCATATTTCAAGGGAACCCTAATTGGTTCTAAAATGGAGGCGAGTTATCTGAACTGAAACTGCTACAAGTACTAATTTACCTATAATAGTTCTACAAAGTACTTATGAAAGGCAATTTCAAAACATGGCGGATATTCATGAGAATTGATGAAATATTTTATTTATAACAAATATACTAATGTGCTTTTTTTACGGAGGGGATTGTGAAACTAACTAAATTGCGGTACACATTTACAGTAAAAATGACTTCCCCACGAGATCATACCCTATATTCACAAAATATATTTAGTAATTAATGTTCTACAATAATAGAACATAATAGTAATAGAAACTTATGTTTTTATTTAGTATTAACCACAAAACTACCGGCACCAGCAGCCGAAACAACAACAAATAAAATCCCTATTAAAATATACTTATAACTAATAACTAAGTACGTTAACAGTGCATTGTAAACAAGATTGCTTTAGTAAGATACTTATGTCAGATACTAACAAGAGCGTTTTTGCTTGTAATTGTGTAGTCTCATATTATTATAGAAGCTATTACGCTTCGTCAAGTATATTATTGGGCTTAGTAACATTTAATAAGTTGATTATAAGATAGTTATAGAAATAACAGCTCCTATAACTGCGCCCAAATCCAGCTTTGTAGCATGCTACAAGTTTTTTATAAGTGAAAATAAAACTACTCTTGAGATAGTTACAAGTACTGATTTTGCTAGTTGGGTAGGGTCTCACGGAAGCTAAGGCTTTTTAACATCGACATATATGTACTACGCTCTAGGTTAGGCGTACCGCACAGTCACATTACTTGACTTAGGTGATCAGCAGGCCATACACCCTTTAAATTGATGACAATAGTGCAATTTTGACGTTCACGCAGTGTGAGAGTGAAGTAAGTTTTAAGTTTTGTTAGACAACATAACGCCGGAACGCTAAAGCAGACTTTTGTGTTAATTCTCAGTTGACAAATAGGTTTTATTAACGTGTTTGTCTATCGCTACGATATAAGTCGAAACTTTTTAATAACGAGGGATTCTTTATAATTGATTGGCTCACATTTGATCACTTTTGACCAGACGGTAAGTGACGATAGAGTTGAACATTGAGTTGTGACGTCTAAATTCGAATTTATTGTAGCGTCATCTATAGCGTTATAAAAGAACTGATCCTGTAACACGCAATCAAAGTTCTTCCCGCCATTTTATGAGATAAAACCGGCCGAAATCATCCATCGGGCAGCCCACCAGACATATCACCTGTCTGATCGGTGGATCCTCGCTTTTTAACGGAGTTATTTGGGACTTAACTCTCTGTTGTGCATACGTCCAAATTATTACAGAAAAAGGCTCGTTGATACGCCTTCGCCCATGCCTAAATCAATCCACGCACGTCTCTGAGACTCAGGCTGTGTTATCTATCTCTGTCTGTCAGTCCTATACTAATGAAACGTCCTGGCTTCTTGCGTACTTGGGTAGTGATGTATGGAGAGAACATTGTTCTTCGTCTCAACGTCTCCTAAGTTTAACTAGGATTGGATTTGCATCAGTCGTTTGCTTTATTCTCTTTGACACTTGTTAAGATGGTCGTCTACCGACACCATTTTTTTTTTGAGAATTCTGTTTTTTTGTGAGGTACCTTTTTTTAGCTTGTTCATGAAATTTGTTATATAGGGAGTAACAAAAAGGTTTGTTACTCTCGGTAACTATATAGTTGATGGGAAAACATATCAAAATAATATTATCATGGTACCTAAATATTTTTTAAGATTGTTTAAACCAAAAATTACCTTTAAACATGTCATAATTTTGGGTCGCTGGGCCGTATTTTTATGGTTTTAGTATTTAAAATAAGGTCATTGGGTTTTATGAGCTTAATCAGGACATAGGTCAACTTTGCAGGAGGTCTTCCAAAACTGCGTTTTCCGGTGCGCGGTCACCACTCTAGAACCTTTCCATTGAATTGGAATAAGTTGGTCGATTTTTGGTTGTGTCGTCATAGGGGGTTTTGCCGTAATCGCCACGCTTGGCAGGCGGATTGGCGATCGCAGTATGGCCTGCTGTCGTTTGGAGACGCTGCTGCCCATCTCCTGATGCCAGTTTTCCCAACAAGGTGGACCGACGATCTAGTGAAGGTCGCGGGAAGCCGCTGGATGCGGACAGCACAGGACCGATCGTTGTAGAGATCCTTGGGAGAGGCCTATGCCCAGCAGTGGGCATCGCTCGGCTGACATGATGATGATGATGATGATGAAGTTGGTCGATAGGGGACCATCAGATTAAGTATTATTATTCCAATTCAGTAGGTTTTAGTCCAGCAAAGATTTCTTTAACACAACCACTTAGGTAACAACATTAAATCAATTATATCATGATCTGATACCATTTGCAGAGAATACAAGGAAAATCGCAACTAAATTAATTCATTGGTAACAATAGAAACGACATTAACAAGTTAGTACCTACAAAACAATGAACTATTTGTACCCTAATAGATGAGTATAAAAACCGGCCAAGTGCGAGTCTGACTTGCGTGAGAAGGGTTCCCTACTGTTCGAAGCAAAACGTATCGTCTCTTATACTCTGATCGTAAACTCAGATCTGAGATCCATTGAAATTGTGAAAAAATCAAACTTCAAATTAATAAAAAAAAAATACGGTCGTTTGATATCGTAAAAAATGTTAATTCGATACTCGCAAGAATTAAAATTCACAGCACAGACCCGTTGACCTAGAAACCTAAAATTTGACAACAATCATGGTCTTATAGTACTAGTATAAGAATAAATCTGAAAACTGTAAATTTATAGTTGTCACAAAAAAAGTAATTTGGAAATTTGACTAATTACATAGGTAACTTGATACGGAACACTCTGTGTCCGAGTCCGATTCTCAATTGCCTAGTTTTTTAGGTTCTGTTAAGTTATAGACCAGTGGTGGCCGAGTGGTAACGGCTCCGACTTACGAGTTGTAGGTCGCGGGTTCAAACCCAGCCAAGCGCATTACTTTGTGTAATATATTTCATCACCACTGCTCTCAAAACGGTGAAGGAAAACATCGTGAGGAAACCGGCATGTCCTAGAACCGAAAGTTCGAAGACATGTGACATCCACCAACCCGCACTGGGCCTACGTGGTGGATTACGACCCATTCCCTCTCCTAGAGCGGAGGCCTGTGTCCCAGTAGTGGGAAGATTAAAAAGGCTGATGATGAAGTTATATCCATTAGGCTAATATTGTTTTATAAATAAAGATAATAATTACTATTAAAGTAATAAAAACAAAACAGTATCAAATATCACTACCAACGTAACAGACGGGTACAAAATCACTGCACAGCAACGGAAATCGTATCGCCTAACTAATGTAGCGATCCTATCGATTGAAAGCAAACTGGAAATGTGCTAATGCTGTGATTGGGACTTGCTTAATTGGGACTTTGGGTGCTTTGGCCGACTGCACTCCCCTATCCCGGATTTTGTGTGCAGGTTTGAGTACATCGTTTAGTGTGGTGTTATAGCTATGTTAGCTACGTGGACACAAGTGATGTTGATACTTGGTGATTATAATGACATTGTTCATTATGTACTTAAGTGATACTGTCGATTTTAAAAGCAAAGTGGAAATGTGCTAATGCTCTGATTAGGACTTGCTTAATTGGGACTTTGGGTGCTTTGGCCGACTGCACTCCCCTATCCCGGATTTTGTGTGCAGGTTTGAGTACATCGTTTAGTGTGGTGTTATAGCTATGTTAGCTACGTTGACATAAGTGATGTTGATACTTGGTGATTATATACGGTTTTTTATGGTGGGAAAAATCATATAATGACGAATCCCACCCTTGAGCAGAGCAGGAAACAGTGTCAAACTCTTACTGACTAAACGACCCACCCCATTCCTTCTAAGCCTTCATACCAGCGTCGTACCTTCCTTTCAAAAACCGGTCTGGGGCCAAGTAGGCTTCGGCTCTGCAGTGGGGCCTCTACATTTGCTCAACTCCTCGAAAAAATTGTGTTAAAAGATTGCTGGAAATTACTTGTTTGTTACAGCACAAGACAAAAAGTGGAAAAAAATAAGGAGGCTTACTATTTTGTTGATTGAAAAAGTGTCATGATTTATTTTACGAATTGCATTTATTTAACCTTTCGGCTATCATAATTACAGACACAATTAAAAGACAATAGGTGTGGGGACACCTCTTGGATTTTAATGAACTAATGAAGGGTTTTGATTTTTTTTTGTTAGCAAAAGTCTGACACTCATCATCATCATCATCATCCTACCCTTATCCCATATTACAAAATTCTGACACTATTTCCTGTTTAACCCACGGGCTAGAGAGGTCATTGAATGATTTTTACCCTCCGAAAAGAAACCGTATGGTCCAACGTTGAGTGGGTAAAATAATACTAGTACTTTTACAAACACGCCTTTTTATCAAAAACTATATTGTGTACAATCAAACATTATACCATTCACAGTGATTAAAAAATAAAGGAGTACAAAACACGCTAGACGTCGGACGAAAGCAAACGGTTCAGAGTGTTATTGGGTTGATTGGCTCGCCTTAGGATTAACTGGGTGGATTTACGAGATTGGCGATTAGTCCGTCATAGGATTTTGCCTTTATGGCGATTCGTTTCCGAGTTTACTCGCTTACCGGTATACCAATTTAATAGCCTTTTTTTATCTTACCAGTACACTATTTTATAGGGTGACTGGTAATTTATGACCGATACATACACCGTGATATTTTAATAGTTGTGTCTTGGTAATACAAACGTTTGATAAAAAAATCATCATCATCATCTGCCTTTTTAATGTTCCCACTGCAGGGACACAGGATTCCAATCCGCACTGGGCCCGCGTGGTGGATTATGGCCCATTCCCTCTCCTAGAGAGATAAAAAAATAAAATATTAAAAACAAAAAATGGACCTGTAGAATGCAAGCTAATTATGACGTATCACAACGTGCGAGGGCTTATTTTGGTTTAAATATTTAATGAATCGGTTTCCTTTGACGGCGTGCTGCGCATGCGACTCTAGTAGTACCTACAAATTACGTCTAATGTTACTATTGTTTCCGCTTTTTCGAGTTGATGAATATTTTTAATAATTATTTATAAAAAAAAAACTTTTTATTTTTTTTTATTTTTACTGTATACTTCAAAAGTACTCCTTATGGCAAGTCATTCTGCCGCGGGAAAACAACCATTTAAATTTCACGGTGTATGTGATTGTAGTCATGATAACAAACTACTTTTACTATGGGACAAACTTTATTTATCTACATATAATATACATGTATGTATTTACGAATATATAGGTGTGTCTATCAGTTGTCTAATACCCATAACACAAAGTCTGCTTAGCTTGGGATCTAGTCCTAAGCTAAGCAGAGTTTTTGTTACGGGTTACGGCGTCGTGTGATAGTTGTAGAAAAAAAAAAACTTTACCTTTGGATGCGCGATACACAGGACGGTTCATTATTGCAACTATTGAGGGAGGCTTATGTCCAGCAGTGGACGTCTTTCGGCTGAAATGCTATTGATGATAGGACTAAACCTGAAACCGCGAAAAATATTAGATGGTCTGTATATCTATGTTCGCCTAACTGATCAAAATGTACTAAACTTGACGATATTTTTTTTACGATTTCAGGTTTGGTACCATATAAAAGTCGTTTATTATCATGACTACAATCACGTGTTTAAGTATCGGTTACTAATTACCAGTTACCTTGTATAAAAGAAAGTTTGAATGTGTGTGTATGTAACTCCTTTGCACTCACACTGCTAAACGGATAGATTACATTTGATTTTTTTTTTTGGGTTAGGTTTGGCCCCATAGTAAAAGTTGTTCGTTATCATGACTACAATCACGTGTCTAAGTATCGGTCACTAAATGCCAGTCACCCTATGTAACCTTTCGAAAACTGTAATTAGAAACATAATAGAAAGACAATAGGTGTGCGGACGCTTTTTTTTTATGGTAGGTGAAAATCATCCAATGACGAAACCCGCTCTTGGGTGGAGCGGGAGACCAGTGTCAGACTCTTACTGACTAAAAAACCTACCCCGTACCTTCCTTGCCTTATTCCTGGAGTCGAGGTAACAGTTTTCCACCACCCTCTAGGCTCCAGGAGGCTTCGACCCTGAAGAGCCCCTGCAGTTTGCTGACAACTCCTTGAGGCGCGCGGGAACGGTGCGCGCCGTTGACGACTTGGACTCGGTCTTACCAGACGACCGGACGGCGAGCTACCCATTGCTCACCGTCCGCGAGCCAGTGTCTACGGTGGCCGGATATCGGCAGGACCGCGGCGGCGACGGCTACGGCGAGTACGCCGTTGCCTTTGCCTTATGCGGTCGGCCTCCTCCTTTACGAGCATTACTGCTTCGCAGAAGGAGGCGACCGCCTGCCATTCAGGTGTGCGGACGCTGGCGTTCGCTTGAAGCTCAAGAGCTCGAAAAAACTAGAAAATGAAAAGAAACTCGAGACGACTTTCCTTTTCATAGGTATGAAATATAAAAGTTCAAAGGACATAAGGATAGGAATGCATAAATTCACCTGTCAGTCAATTTGGTATAGAAAGTACTTGAGACTTGTCACCAAACGTATTATTTCTTGTCACCTGTCTCTGAAATGTATGATTTTACCTTGCATGGAAAACAGAATATTCTGTCATAAAATTTGTAGAAACAAAATGAGAAATTGATAAACGACCAATGACTTGAGTTGTAAATAATGTATTCGTATTTTGGATATCAGAAATATTAATGTTTTGTGTAAACTTTTATCAAAGTGTAAGTAACCTTTCCTTTAAGGCAAGAAATGATACGGAAAAGTCATAAGTTAATAATGTTTTATATATGAATCTATAAAAAATATAATTATTTTTATTATAGGTTCATTTAAAACAATATATTTTATGTTGTTAAAAGTATTGGTCATGCGAAAAAATCAAACGTTGATAATTTTATATATACGAAACTGTAATAGTTTTTTTTTCTTCAAAACTATTAACCCAACTGTTATCGAGGAATATGCTTCAGAAAGTCAATGGATTTTGGTACTATGAGGAGTATGAAGGTCACCACGCTTTCCATTACCGCTTCGACTTTCCCTGGGTTTCCTATGTCCACCTGTTTTCTTCATGTAGATATCACCACCCGCACTTTTAATGACTTGTACGAGGCCAACGAAAGAGCTGTCCAGGTGGCTAAATATTGGCCGGAATAGAATAGAATAGCATTTATTTTTTTATTTTTTTTTATTTTTTTATTTTTTTTTTTTTAAATTGAATCAAATTGACACAAAAAGAAGATGAAGATATGTCAATCACTATTTGTTGGAACAAACGGGTAGGTAATAAAAAGATAATTGAATTAACACAATGCCAATAACATCGTATTATTATCTTGTCATCTTACTTCTTTAGTACTTACAATAGGAAAAACACAATAACATTTACATAATTCTTTTTTGCAGCGTTATAAGAAACAATGTATTGCGTCTAATTATAGATACAGTTTATTTTCTAAGAAAAATACTTAACGTCACGGTATGTATTATTAACTTCTGATATTAGCTTCGGCCGCGTGAAAGTGAATAGGTCATCATCACCAATTCTGCCGAAAGACGTCCACTGTTGGACTTAAGCCTCCTCCAAAAGTCGCCACAACGACCGGTCCGGTCGAATAGATGAAAAAGACTAAATTAATTCATTTATTTATTTAAATTTTTTATTTATTTTTTATTTATTTTAATTTAGCGCTTCTAGATAGCCACGCTCCAATTTCTTAGTTGTGATACGTCTGAACAAGGGAATTGAGGGCGTGGCCAAGCGCTAACTCTAAACGATACGATTGTAACTTGGTTAGGGGGACAGTAATGGTACCTAAGCGGACTTAATGCAACAAGGCAAACAAAAAATCCAGTGATTCGAAAATACGAAGAAACTACTCGAGGAAATTTGGACAGGGTCTCGGGTCCTTCAGTTTATCTTAGCACGTACACTAGATATCGTTCGCCCCTGGGGTCACCAGTGGCTAGGAAAAAACCTGGTCCTGGAAAGCAAGGGGAATGTGAAGAAATATAGGTGTTTTTTTTTATGGTAGGTAAAAATCATCCAATGACGAGTCCCGCTCTTGGGCGGAGCGGAAAACAAGTGTCAGACTCTTACTGACTAAACAACTTACCCCGTTCCTACATCGCCATACATACAGGAAAAATTATAAGGTTTCCCAGCTTAAACCAAAACTTGTTGCCCCAGGTAATAAAAGCGATTTGAAGAAATGTTGCCTAAGGAGAAGTCCCACAATCAATATCCACTCGTTTCGTAGATGCAAGGTATTTTTTTGTTAAAAAAAATAAACAGACTGGTTTTTATTAAGCTAAAAATATAATTTTCGTTCGTCCATAAAAAAAGAAATAGGAAACCAACCAATATTTCTCTATTTCAATGTTTACCTTATAATTTCAGAAAAAGTCACAAAAAAAAAACAAATTATACAGTCCTACTTTTTAAATTATTTTTTTCTGAAAGTCGGTATAATAAAAACCTTTCAACGGCTCATTTTTCGGGGAAAGCGGGTGTTGTTGTCAGGTCCGATTCATCAAATCAATATTACCGGAAGAGTAGAATATAATACCAATCAATATCAGTGTTAGAGCAATTTGTCAGTTTGACAGTGACGGCGGGGCGGCTGTCAAACTGTGAATGCGATAGTGGTGGTTATTTTATATTCATGTATTTCTATTTTTTGTTTGTTTCAGTCCATTAAGAATTTTAAGTCTTCGGTTACTGGCCCTTTTTATTGTTCGTGTTGATAATGTACACTACTTGCTTTTCCAATTTACAGTATCGCCGTCAGATCTTGGAGAGTCTGAAGTTTTTTTTATGGTGTGCAAAAATCATCCAATGACGAATCCCGCTCTTGGGCGGAGCGGGAGACAGTTTCAGATTTTTAATGACTAAACACCCCACCCATCCTTTCCTTCTTTGCTCTTCGCACTAGGCACAAATAAATGCATTTATTTTTTAAAACCTTTATTTTTGCACTAGTTTGCAAGCGCTAAAATTCGCAGAGCCACTTCAGAATCGCCAAGAGCCGACGGCCGTACTGTACTTAAGACATTGGCAGAATAGTCGATATCGACTCTTTTTGCCAATAACCAAAAATAGAATAAAATAGATGTTGGTGTTAGTACCATGCTCTGGAATTAGCCCAAAGAATATATTTTCTTTTTATTCCGGGATGATGTTCCTGTGGGTTTAGTTTAATTTTTACAAAGCTAAAAACCCCATCTTCAGATAAATAAGTCCTCAAAAGAGGAAGAATATAAAGTCATCTGCTAATAAAAGAATGCTTATTTTAAAACTTATAAGTAGTTTTGAATGAAATCTCATTTCTTAAGCGAAGACGTTCAAAAGCAGGAAAAAACTGGTCAGGACTTGATACTTAGGCTATTAAAACAGCGGATGTATAAGAAAAAGCGATTAGGATCTATTTTAAAACAAAATCGCTTTTAAATGATGAGACAATGATAAGCAAACACAAGTTTGTTTGTTATTGTTTTTCAAATACAAATACAAAAAAAGTACAAATATTTGTATTGTTTTTAAAATCACTGTTATTGTTATCTTCCTGCCCTTGTCTTGTAATAAAATTGGGGTCGATGCAATACGTATTTTTTTTTTTCATTTACCCGTCATGGTATCACTTCCTTCATATTTCTTTACATACAATCCATCCAGCTTTTCTTTGGCCACCCGCTCCCTCTTCACTCATAACGTTCTCTTTTAGTAACATGCGTTTCAACTCAAGACTAACGATTCTCCTTCAATTTTTGTCACTGGTGCTACTTGCAAACTTCCTCTAAAATATGAGAAATAAGTAGGTACCGATTTCTCACTTCACACTTTCTCGTCACACAATACATAATTATGGATGTATCGTGTGATGAGAAAGTTATGTGATTTCTATAAAAGCCTAGATAGTATTATCCACAACATATCTGTTTATCCAAAATATCTGAAGAAAGATGTGTAATATAATAACATCATAATCACGTAAGAGCGGTTATATGAAAATGTACGTCGGGTTGGCCGCTCTTAAGGAAAATAGGCATCAGCTATTAAATACAAAGAATTAAAAAAAAAAATATGGTGAAAATCTATGATTGAACTATAGAAAAAAAATGAATAAAAAAGATTATTTTATAATAATTACAAAAGTGTAATATAGTTTGTAAATAACAACCATTGTTACCTAATAGTTTAGAAACTTACCTAACCTAGTGTGAAGAGAAAATAAAGAAATTATATTTTTTAATTGCTAAAAACTAGTGCTTATCTGCAATCCCAACTAATGGTAAGCAATGATGCAATCGTTGATAGTGAGGCGCACTAGTTTATTAAGAGCTTATTTACTCTAGCCTTGAAGACACCTAAATTATAATCGGATGTAAAGAACGCAGCTGGTAAACTGTTCCAGTCCCTGTAATTGAATAAAACGCTCATTTTATAGCTCCACACCAAAGCCTTAGTTCTTAGCAGCGTTTGAATATTAAGGGCGTGCTTTTATTTTCTATCTTAATTCTATTTTCTTTGTAGTTTACAATCTACGGCAGCGTGGTTAGTTCTTAAAATATTTTATTTTAATGCTGTACCTACCGTGTTTATCTTATTTTATTATATCTAAAAAAGGCCTAAAAAGGACACATTTAGCAATTTGTCTAAAAGCAATTAATTTCCTGAATTATTTTCATAAAAAATTAAAAATTTAATGCTAATATTTTTTAAAATGGTTACACAAATTATCAGAATCATACTCAATTCATTTAATAGCAGAATGTTGAATATTGTGTGTCTAAATATTGCCACACGACAAAAAAAATATATTACCAGTTTTTTTTTAGTTTAGTATATTAAAATTTAACTTTAGTATTATTAAATCGAAGCCTACTAGGAACATGGGGCCATAGGAAAATATTACACCCGGAGCCCTGAAACTAAGGCAACTAAGGAAAAGGTTTTTTTTTTTTTGTCAGTAAAAGTCTGTCACTATCTTCCACCTCACTTAAGGGCGCAAACATGTAATTGGATGATTTTTACCCACCAAAAACCGACCTATTATTATTTATTTTCATATCAATCGCCCATTTAGTAGGAGGAGTTACAAAAGTTAAATTGATGTCTTCAAGGGGAAACTTAGTGGTGTTTAAGCAACAAGTTTATTATTTAGTTTTAATTCACATTTAACAGCAGCTGTTAAGTGTTAAGTCAACAAATTATGCTGTTTTTTTTTTTTTAACTTGCAATAAACTAGTGCTTGACTGCGATCCCACCTGATGGTAAGCAGTGATGCAATCGTTGATGGTAAGGCGCACTAGTTTATTAAGAGCCTATTCACTCTAGCCTTGAAGACACCCAAATTATATTCGGACGGAAAGACTGCAGTCGGCAAACTGTTCCAATCCCTCGATGTACGCGGTATAAATGACGAGGCAAAACGCTTAGTCCGGGCCGCAGGTGTCTCAATAACGTAAGGGTGGATACTTGCCGTACGCCGGGATGTCCGAAGGTGAAATTCGGAATCAAATCATGCAATTCCTGCGCACACTCTCCAAAATGCATCCTGTAGAAAAGCATTACTAGTTACAGTTGGCACGGGATTGTCGACGTTGAGCAATGGTTAGCTCATCGTCCGGTTGTCTGATAACAGTCCGAACCAAGTATCATAAAAAAAAAACATCAGAATGGGAAGGTTAATACAAAACTTGACGTTTGTAGTCCTAATAGTTTCGGCTGTGCCTTTTTATGATAAATGATGATCATAAAATGATATTTCAATTTGAAAAAAAAGGTTTAGTCTCTTTTCGGGTACCTACCGTAATTATAGACATAATGGAAAGACAATAGGTATGCGAACGCCGGCGTTCGCATGGGGCTCAAGAGTTTGAACTAGATGAGGCCGGTGCTTTCTAGCTGACTACCCTGAGAAAAATCACCGAAACAAACTCATGGACACAGTCTCTTTTAATATTTTTTACATCAACCAGTCACTTTCTCCTTATGTATAAATAGATAGATAGAAAATCAATCATTGTTATTCATCTGTCAAAATGTCCATTGACAACAGGAACATGTTACGCAGTTAGGCTGCGATGTTCCACTTAATGGAAAGTGGTCACTGCCGGCGACAAACCCCTTGGGGTCTGCCGACATGTTGCCCTAGATGACAGTGTTTGGCCGCCTCGCAGGAATTAACCCTAGAAAGATAACCATATTGTGACTGTTACAGAAGATAACCATGCGCTTCGGAGGCGCACAATATATTAATATATATATTTTTTATGAAATACCTATTTATTGTACTTACTTACTACTTTTTTTTGAAATATGGTTCATGAACTAATAATAAAAAACGTTTTTAGTGGAATATTTTATATATTTTAAACATTAAACTTAAATCAAAAAATCTCTAGAAAAAATCGACAAAATTAGCAGTCTTCTATTTACAGGAACATAGTATCAAAAAAAAAAAATTTTTTTCTTCTTATAAACGAATTATATCATTTCTTACTAACTAATCAACTAAAAAAATCAGTCAAAACTATAATCGTTAGGCTCAAATTTGGTTTGATAGGCATTCAAAACAAACATCATTTTTATGTTCGCCGCAAACTGTTTTCTTGCATTTGACGCAAGTCATCTTAGACATTAATTTTTTTTATTAGTTCAAAAGCTGCAATACCGCATTTTCTTGGCTGGAGGTTCTTCTTCATTATCTGTATCGTTCTGTACAACCGGTTTCGGAAGGATATTAGCGATGTTATCTCTCACATGTTTTGGCAAAGTAGGAGCTTCCAGTCTTTCCTTCATCCACGATTCAGATAACTGGGCGGAAGGACATCTGCCATAAATAATATTTATGGCAGATGTCCTTCCGCGACTTTGTCCTTTTATTGTCGACCAGCAGTGTTGGTTCTTACCTCTAAGTACACGGTGATTAGGAACAATAATGCGGTGGTCACGATTGGATGATTCCGAAGTTCCAGTGAGCTCTGAAGATACAGATGGACTTATATCGTCTTCATTTTGTGTGTCATTCAATTGTTGTGGCACCTCATCATCTATAAACTCGTCTTCGTTCTGTTCTGTATGTCATCTTCACTCAAATTATCTTCTATTTCACTGTCACTTCCTTGCTCTCGTTCATGCTCGTTCTCTTCCTCTTCAGCAATAAACCTACATATTGCATCATCAGAAAGTGTCCTCCGGCTCGTCATGATGAAGGCGAAAAGATTTTATACTTAAACAAAGAAATAAACAGTTATAATAAACATTCTATGTAAATATAAACAAGTTCATACTTTCACTAAAAGTCACACAAAAGATAACCATGCGCCTTTGGAGCGCAACACTTAGTCAAAACTGCAAAACTATAGTACTTACCGGGTAAAAACGGCCGTCCCGCAACTCAGTGCACTGACCACTGAGCTAACTTAAAAGGTCAGGTAAATACGCGCGCTCATCAGAAAGAAACAGCGATGTCAAACCGACGCGGGCGCCTCTGAAGCGTAGGTTATCTTTCTAGGGTTAATTTAGGGATGGTGGTAGTACTTTCTGTAGATGATTTAAGCAGTTGCCAATTGGGGATCAAATTCACTATAAAAAACTGCGATTAGTAAAGTCGCTATGAATCGTTGAAACAAAACCAAAAACATTGAAACTAGAGAGCAATAAGTGTAAGATAACTGATTGGACTATTGGTCTAGTGGTTAGTGGCTATGACTGCTATGGAGGACGTGGGTTCGATTCCCATCCAGGAGAAATGTTTGTGTGATGAGCTCAATCATTTGTTCTGTCTCTGGGTGTAATTTATTTGATTTTTAACTAATTTTTATTATCTTTGTCGTAGCGGGAAATTGAAATACACTTTCTTTTGAAATTTAAACCAAGCAAAAGAGGTCGAGCCAACTGACAGACGGACAAAAAAACAGACAAGCAAATGCACGTACAACGGATGCTCAGTTCCAGGTACGGAACCCTTTAAAAGGTTTAATGCGTGTTTAACTCCCTACGGGCCCAATATTCCACCATGTAACCAAAAATCCATCTCTGATCTCCATTAATTAATTATCCATTCATCCGTCCTAATTCATTGACATCCAAATCTTTACATATTAGCTTATCTGTTCCATGTAATTTATATACACCATCAGTTCCTTATTCATTCCTAATTAATTTCCCAATTCTATCACGAGATAGCGCAAATAAACTCATGATTAATGAATCCCTTTTGATTCCTTTCATGGTTCCGTATCATTCATAAGTACCCTTCTTTTTGTGCTTCCAATGGATCCATTGATAGACGTTATGGTTGTAGATAATAGTCTGTGTGAAAGAGCTTTGTGCAGTTTGAGATAAAATGCCAATGAGTAATGGTTTATTTTATGGTAATGATTTGATGCTGGGGCCCCGGTAATACGCTTTCGCATCAACCCTTCGACCCTGCTGGGCTCCTACAGTATGCTGACAACTCCTTGAGAAGCGCGGGAATAGTGCGTGCCGTCGACGAACTGGGCTCCGTCTGGACTGTTACCAAACGACCAGAAGGTGCGCAAGCCCGCGTCTACGGTAGCCAGAAATCGAAATAGGAGTCGCGGCAGCGACGGCTGAGGCGAGAGCGCCGTTACCTTTGCCTGATGCGGTCGGCCTACTCTTTCGCTAGCATTCATCATCATCATCATCAGCCTTTTTAATATTCCCACTGCAGGGACACAGGCCTCCTCTCTAAGAGAGGGCATGGGCCGTAATCCACCACGCGGGCCCAGTGCGGGTTGGTGGATGTCACATGTCTTCGAATTTTTGGTTCTAGGACATGCCGGTTTCCTCACGTAGTTTTCCTTCATCGTTTTGAGAGCAGTGGTGATGAAATAAATTACACAAAGTAATGCGCCTGGCTGGGTTTGAACCCGCGACCTACTACACGCAAGTCGGGGCCGTTACCACTCGGCCACCACTGCTCTCTAGCATTACTGCCTCGCAAAAGGAGGTGATCGCCTGCCACTCCTCGCTGCGGATCATGGCCCGAATGAGTAATTGTGTTGGCTTAGTTATATTTCTCACGATTTTGTTTACGGAGACGAAGTTAGAGTCAGTACAAAAATAAACTATGTCCTTCTTTAGGGATCAAGCACACTGTGCATAAAATTTTGATTATTTATTTTAATTTATAATACTATATTAGAATGGAGTATGGAATATTTTCTGAAAAAAATTGTAACTGGGTATTTTATTTATGACTGAACGTATAAAAAACTTTTTTTTACTTAAAAAAAAAATTACAAGCATAAATTAATTAGAGTTTAAATAAAAGTACTTTACTTTAATTTTATGTTTATAAATCAATAGTGTTTCATGTACCAGATGGAATTCCACGAGATTAAAACGATCAAAATTTAGCGATGTATCTTATATAAATTGCCACGTTATCGCTGTCGGTACATTTTTAATTTGCCATCAATTAATGCTTGACCTGAATTCCACCTGAATGATGTTAAGCAGTGATGCAATTGTTGATGATGAAGTGCATTAGTTTATAAAAAGCCTATTCCCTCTAGCCTTAAAGACACCCAAATTTTAATCGGATAGGGAGACCACAGCAGGCAATGTGTTCCAGTCCTTCGATGTGCGCGAAATTAAAAATGAAGCGAAACGCTTAGTCCGAACTGTAGAGGTTTCAACAACGTACGAATGGATACTCGCCGTGTGTCGTGTTTGTTGCTATCAAAGGCACTTGTTTTATTACTTGCGTCTTCTCACACCTGGTCAAATAAAAAGCTCAGACACCGTGTTTATTTGCAGTGTTTGAGCAAACAAAGCAATGTACAATCCTACATCAATCAACGTTTGTTTGGAGATCGTCTGATTTTATTACAACATTAATTGTTTTCAGCGTTAAAGTACACTGTGTAACAATGATGTTTAAATAGAGAAAAAGTATTGCTGTTGAGGAAAATGAATTGTTTTTCTCAAATTTTTGCATCATCATCTTACTGTCTTTTTCTGAGCTATATCTGGTTCGTGTTAAAATATTCTTCTTTTGTTCTCCTCTTTTACTCTTTTACCCATCATATCATTCCTCGCTTAGTATTCGAATGAAACCTTTGACCATTTACCCATTCATGCATTTTTTGCCTTCTCTTCACCATGCCAAAAAGGATTATTTAGTTTTCTATTATACTAACTGGCTTGAGTACAATTTCATAGTATATCATGTAAACCAATTTTTTTTTATTTTATTCGGAAACTTTTTCGGAAACAAAATTCTTAAATATTTACTGTTTCTTTTTATACCATCATAGAAAAATTAAATCGCTGTTATAGGTCTGTGAAGTTGACATAGACCCGAACTAGTACCCATATAATACCCTACTGCGAGATTGCAATTGGCTCTTAATAATTTGTCCTACTCTAGACGGAGCAGAAAGAAGTTTACTGACTAAAACACCCGAAATTCTTCTGATGACCATTGCGTTGTGTGCAGTGACTCTCGAGCAATCCCGCAGCCCTCTCAGTATTACTGGCAATAATTAATATCTATCATCCCGATCTCCCCCTACATTGACACCTAATAATAATTCTGCAAGATTATTTCCTACCCTCGTTCATAAAAGCAGGTGCACTTTAATTATAACAGTGATTAATGACACCGATTCCTTTATCGTATGGTTCAGCGATAACTTTCACTATTTCAGAAGGAATGTTCCAATTGAAATAGTTAGAGTTCAGATAGTGAACGAAATGGATGTCTCCGAACACGTTACACCTGTGGGTGGGAAGTTTAGGAAAGTATTTGAAAGGTAGTGATTTATTTCGTTGCCATGTTCGTAGGTTTTTAGTTGAGTGATAGAAGAAAGTTTGGAACAATTTGACGGATATTTGCAATAAAAATGTTTTGTAGTTTTGATGGGTTAAAGATTTTTGCTGTTGTCGATAGGACTTAATAGTCTTTTGATTGGCTAGTTGTAAAGCAAACCGTAACGACTCAGCAAGGCTGATTGCTGTAGGAACGCGAGGACTTTCTGTAAAAGAAACACGTGATCTTAGAACGCAATAAGAATATAGGGGTCAACTCACATCGAAAGAGCGGCGAAGGGCAATGAAGCGCAGCGACCCATTCGGTAGAGGAGGCGCGCGGATGGAATTCGCCGGAATGCTCGAAGCGCTGCGGGCATCCGCGCGGCTCGTTCAAGTCTCCCATGCGATAGATAATAAGTATTATAGTAATGAAGATAAAAATAAAATTCACATGACTCTGAAACTGCGCTTCGCTGCGTTTCGACGCTCTTTTGGTGTGAGTTAATTAAGCCTAAGTTAGTGTTTTTGTTATTAAGTTCAAGTACTCTGGAACCAATACACACCAAGTATAAAGGGGTCTAGGAAAATTATAAAACATTGTATCCATATAATTATGGTGACTGCTAATTAGTGATCGATACTTATACAAGTGATTGTAGTCATGATAACACACAACTTTTTACTATGGGACTAAATCAGATATCGCAAAATAATCAGTAAGTGCAGTACATTTTGACCCATTGGATTTTTTTTCGTGATTTCAAGTTTGGTCCCATAATAAAAATTCTTTGTTTGGTATCATGACTTCAATCACGTGTTTAGTATCGGTAACTAATTACGAATCATATATTCTTCATCATCTATATATTCTTTGGGAAGAGGTGGCGAGATGACATAGATGCTTATCCCAAGAGCTGATTCGAAGTGTCTCAAAAAAGAACACCTGGAACAAGTTGGTGCAGGCCTTTGCCCTGCAGTGGGGTAGAAGTATTTTTTTCTTTAGTTTGTTATTCTAGTGTTCACGTAAATAAACAAATCTTTATTCATGAAGGTTATTAATGTATTTAAAATGATGCTCGTTAAATATTCCATGGCTGCGCGTACAACCGGCGATAGCACCGCAAGTCGGAAATTAGAAGCCACCCTAATACCAGAAGCACGTACTTAATGTTTACATTAACTAGAGTCAGCTAATATTTGCAGCTCTGCTTCATTTCTTGAGAGGAATACATTAAAATTTACTATTGAATTTGCAGTTCCGTCAAACCTTGTTTTGCTTTAAAGTTGGCATTTGGTCAGAAAAAAAATTGCATCATATATAATACTAGCTTTTGCCCGCAACTTCGTCCGCGTATATAAAATATAGCCTATGTCACTCAGGAGTAAAGCAACTTTCTATTGTTGCTAAAATTTTTCCAATCGGACCAGTAGTTCCAGAGATTACCCCCTACAAACAAAAAAACAAACTTTACCTCTTTATTATATTAGTGTAGATTGCAGCGACACCTCAATTGATATATCAATTGATATATCTATGGGTGGACCAGAGTCGGGAATAACGAAAAGCAAAATAATAATAGTTTTTTTTATGTGCTATAAACTAGTGTTTGACTGCGATCCTACCTGATGGTAAGCAGTGATGCAATCGTTGATGGTGAGACGCACTAGTTTATTTAGAGTCTATTCACTCTAGCCTTGAAAACACTTAAAACAAAATTCAAATACATACGTTTGAATGAGATTAAATCACTATCCCGCATTGAGAAGAACCGGCTAAATAACATATAAAAAAAAACTTAATCAGAAGCCTTGTGCATCGAACCAATCTAAAAATCTAATCAAGCTTGAAGCAGTTGAACACTACTGAGACTTCATTGGTTGTTTGTAATTAAACAGGTGGCAGGCAATTCCAGTAAGACAGAACTATATCTAACACGTTTCTTGTGAAGAACTTGGTTCAAGGGAAAAGCTTGAAGACTTCATAACTTAGCGTGTTACCCTTGGTTTATTGTAGAGTCCCAGCTGCAGAGCCGAAGTCCGGTTTCTGAAACCCTGGTATGAAGGCTAAGAAGGAATGTGGTTTTTTTTTATGGTAGGTGAAAATCATCCAATGACGAAACCCGCTGTGGTGGATTGTATAGTAAGTAAGAGTCTGACACTGTTTACCGTTTTGCTCAAAGGCGGGATTCGTCTTTAGATGATTTTTCCAACCATAAAAAAAGCCTTCGATTATTAAGATACGTGACATAAGATTTATTTATTTTTGATATTTTAGCGCTTGTTTACTATCTCACCTGATGGAAATCGACGATGCGGTCGACGATGGAACGTGATTACATAGAAGAAACCTATTCATTCTTGACTAAAAAATTCCCAGGTTGTAGCCATCAGGAAACACAGAATACGGCAGGAAATTTCATTCCTTAGCTGTACGCCCAATAAATGTGTTCGCAAAACGTTTTTTGCGTATAGATGGGATGTCCACCATGTTTATTTGGTATTATTATATTTATAATTTATATCATACTAATTTTTATTATAATTACATCCAAAATCAATACATAACAGGTTAGCTAATTTAATAACAATGCCAATGATATAATTGGTAGTGAGCTGACTAACGCAATTTCGAAGATATTGTCATTTTAATCAGACGCACCGATATCGCGCGCGATGACCCTAAAATTTCAATAGGAGTTGCGCTGAGGCGCAATATGGCAACCACAGCTCAAAAGCTTTACAAAAGGATAAGCTGACTGACCGATATATCAACACATAGTTGAAACTTCTGGGCCCTGTGGAATTTTGATTACTGTCATGTTAGTGACTCTTGCACAACTAACACCCGCTTTTCGAGAGTCCAATCAACTTAAAAATCAACTAACTAGTGTAAAATCTCTTGTCAAGTGTCAAGTGCATCACTTATAGCATGATCAGCGACTTTGTTTGATCATCTTGTTAGTTGACAGCGTAGTCAAGTCTTCTATAAGAATGGCATGTCTAATGCCATGCCCCTGATTAGTTTTTTTCTCTAACCCAAATAATTTTAATACAGCTGTTCATTTAACATTTGTGTCAGTTGAATGATAATTTGATTGGGATTTTAGATTTTTGGCGTTAAATAAATCTATTTTTGAAAAAATCTGTACTCGCATTTGGTTATTAGAGCACCAAAACAGAAAAAGTATACATAAACCAAAAAACACGTAAATCCCCCCTCGATGGACAGACCAGATCAAGGCCGCAACTAAGTGCTCGGTCTACGAATGTACCCGGAAAGCTGCAGTCCGTGATGAACGGCGCCGTATTACCAAGATGATCACTCATAGTGATCCACAATGATGACCACGACCACTCTGATAGGAGTGTACCGATTGAGAAGAAGAACCTTCTTCCCTTGTGTCACGCAGTCGGGTAAAACGGTGGTAGTCTATGATCTACTGCTAGCAAACAAAATTAAATGTAGTAGCTTCGTGTTTGAGTTTACAGCTTGTACCAACGCTTGCGTTTTCATGTATACCTACTTTAAATTCATCAAAGTAATTGCTAGTTAACGTATACACGCTTTTATGTACCTCTTCAAGATATGCGTAAACAAATTATGTATTCTTTACCTCAGATGAATATCACGAAGTATACCTCGTAATGATACTTATCTGAGGTACAGGTATACCTTTACATATATTTTGGAGTATATTGCGATTACTCGTATTAAAATTCAGGCTTCTTGCGTTGTGATTGTACTAAGAATTCATGTACCAAATTTTTGATTTTGTTGTACTTTGTAATATTATTTTGTGATAATCTTGTACTTCTGACCTGGTAACTGAAGGAGTTTTAGCCAGTAAAAGCCTCTTTTTTATTCTCCCTCCACCAAAAAAAAATAGGCTGAAGGGAAACTGAGGCCACACTTGCTAGTGGCCATCGATGCGTATATTTTTTGAATATGGATTTCTTTTCTGAATGGCGTGCGCATTGACCAGTAAGAGAGCCGTGCTAGTGTGTTTTTGAATTTAAGAAAGGAACAACTTCGGAATAGGTTTCGTGTTTGTACGGTCAGCAGCACATCAGACTATACCTACAAATCTGTCAGATTTCTCCAATACATTTTGAAGCTTGTTATATTATGGTTGAGAGTTGAAAATCGTTTGCAGAATTTTGACAGTTTGTTGTAGTCTGATGCTGACTGTACATAGATTGTTAGCTATCAATTGTCAGTGTAAAATACATTGTCCCAAACCATATTGGGACACATCCTTAAGTCTCATTATTAAGCTTACTCATCTGTTTTCTAGCAATTTCAAGAGTTTGTATCATACCGTTAGCATACGTGGCATACGTGTGCTCAGTTTGGCTTTAACTTAATTGGATGAATCTTCACCTAAGAAAAAAATTGTGTGCGTAAAGGAAAATTCCCAAGCAACAATCTAATAATGGAGAAAGATACAAAATTACTGTTGCGACAGATGGTATCAAATGGTTGCCTTAAACGAAATCATTAAAATCAGAGCGCTTTATTAAACGTCTAATAGGCCTCATCTGGGACAGTTGTGATGTTAAGCCATCAATTACGGAGGTTCCTCAAATAGAAAATTGTATAATTTGATTTATTTTACTTAGCTTAAAAGGTATTTTATTATACTGACTGCATTCTCATGAGACTGAAACCCTCTTAAATTTTGGAGGTTAAAAAAAATACCCTTCTTATTAATTTTAACTAAGTAATGGAAATTTTAAATGGAAATTACAATTTGTTTTGTAAATTGTGTATTTATACTTCTAAGGCGTCATTCAGTTTTTTAAAGTGAAGCTTTAAATTGAATAAGTACATCTACACTAATATAATAAAGAGGTAAAGTTTGTTTTTTTGTTTTTTTGTTTGTAGGGGGTAATCTCTGGAACTACTGGTCCGATTGGAAAAATTTAAGCAACAATAGAAAGCTGCTTTACTCCTGAGTGACATAGGCTATATTTTATGTACGCGGGCGAAGCTGCGGGCAAAAGCTAGTACGTGTATAAACTAAAAGTAATCTAAAGTAAGGCGTCAAAAAACTTCCGCTTTATTTAAATTATAGTTAGACCTATGGTGGTATGCGGAATAGAGAGTGAAGTCTCGCTAACTTCCATTCAAAAGGAAGGAGGAGGAGAAGGGCATAGAATAGCATCAGCCTTACAATTTTTCCCCAGCTGGGATTCAGGCTTCTTATCTAGAAGAGGGTATGAGCATGAAACACAGACTGGCAGGAAATTCCACTCCTAAGTGAACGTGCTTTTTCAAACCCCCAAAAATCTTTTATGCACTGAGTAAAATATTCATCATGTACCGATGGCGCATTGTTATACCTCTTATTATCAATGGCTTAATGTATCAAATTAATACGAATACAATCCTTCTTAAAATTGTAATAGTATCCATTGAATTGTAATAATCACGAAATATACAACTTTTTTTTTACTGTATATAAATTGCAGGCAAAACGTTTAGTCTGGACCATAGAGCATTCAACAACGTAAAGGTTGTTTGGGTTGTTGGATGGTAGAAAGAAGAAAGCGGGATCAAGTCATGCAATTCCCGCGTAGAAGGCTTTGTAGATTAGACTGAACTAAATATAAACTACACAAAGATTTTCAATTAATAATTAAAGGCGTCATAATATATGACTCAGATGAAAGTAATGAATCCATAAATTGCTAACCTAAATGGGTTACCCAAGAGAAATCAAAACAAACCTAGCACCCTATCCATTAGAAACCCGATACGGTGATAGCGGCCATTTTTCCTCCATTTCGAACCATTCATCTATCCCTGACGTCACTTCACTTAAGGTGTACAGTTACAAGCTGTGGTTTGAGTGAAGTTATGTTTTGGCGCTTGATAATTACAGTCTTTTGTCTTGTTAATGTTTGGTAGCTTGAGTCGGGTTATTGACCTGTGTAAATATAGTTCTCTAATGGTTGCTGGGTTTGCCGGCGGCTTTCAGACCGCTTTTGAAATCTAGCGAAGAAAAGATGCATGTGCCGGCGGCATGGCCGGCGATCTGGCCGTCGGGTTAGCCGCCGGCCGTACCGCTGGGCATGTGTCGATGCCCCTTAAAATATTCTTTTGATATGTACGAAATTGAAAGGTTAATATACTAACGTACACTAAAGTAGTACCACCCGAGCTTAAATTTCTCTGTTCCCGAGCGCCTCAAGAAGTTGTCAGCAAATGTGGTCCGGATTTCGAAAGGAAGGTCCGATCTCGGCATAAAGGCTAAGAAAGAACGGGGTTGGTGATTAAGTTAGTAAGAGTCATCACATTGTTTCCCGCTCCCAATGGCGGGATGTGTCATCAGATGATTTTTCCTACCATAAAAAAGACGCACATAAGGAGGTTTCAAAATTCATCACTAGATTATACGAGGATCCAAAATTTACGCAGAAAAACATACTTATAAGCGAACGAAGTTGCTAGCAATCGCTAGTTAAAAGAAAAATATCAACACCCAATCATGTCCTAAGCAGTACAATTGTTACATTTAGACCTATTCATAAAATAGGGGAAAGAGTAACATCAAACCCTTAGAAATTCTAAAAGGATAAGAAACAATGTCCAACAATAGACAACTCTAGAGAGCCTAAATAATAAAAGATCCTTAGTCCATTAAAACTTGAACTAAACTCCAATATTATCACCCTGTCATTGTTTCATCCCCTTCATTTTAATTAGAGGACCCTCCCTCTACAGTCCTTAACTGTTTATGAATAGATTTAACCCGACACCATCAATTCACCAATTAATTTAGATGGACAACTCACTTTGATTGATTTATTTTAGCCGAATGATAAAACTGTCAAAAGTTTTTATTTAATTGATTTGGGGGTCCGGGATTCAATTGGTTGTTGAGTTAATTTATGTCTAAATGCTAAGGATCTTTTGATGATTTTATTAAAAGGAAAGCTATAAGGTCGAACGTTCTAATCATGGCTGAAAAATTTCTCTTTGAGGAGTGCATGAACATAAGAGGCATCACGGTATCGTCACCTTTTGCATAACGCAAGTCCTGACCCCGATGCATGAGATGATTACGGGACTACTACTAACGGGAGGTTCGTGATAAATGAGTTCGGGAAATTCCAGCATTGGTCGTCATTTGAGGGTGGTCACCTTCTTGTGCAAAGCAGTAATGCTAGCAAAGAGATGGTCACAGACATGAGGAAACGGATAATCTCAAGCTCTGGCTACCAAGAGCATGGCCCTGACTACCAGTCATCTTAGGCGTTTGCCTGCGGACGATGAGCACTGGCCACTGATGGGCACTGGAGAAACCGCTCGTTCAAAGAGATCAGCAAAACCGTACGGCTCAGCAAGGTCGAAGCCTTCTAAGAAAACTGACTGACACTGGTCACTTTCAGAAAAGGTTACCTAGGTTAAGGTCCTAGAACGTAAAAGCAACTGATGAACATATGTGTTATTCATTAAAAATTTAACACGTCTTCTCGCTTCGCTTCAAAGCGAGAGAAGTTTTTAGGTGACTTCCCATCAAAAAAATTAAAACAGGTCCGTGCGCAAATTCTTCATCAATGCAGCCAGCAGACGTCCACGGTCATCTGTTCTGCGAGTAATGTAGCATAGAACAGCATCAGCTTTATTGTGTTTCCATTGCTGAGACTCAGGCTT
Organism: Mythimna loreyi; assembly: GCA_029852875.1. Lineage (NCBI taxonomy): Eukaryota > Metazoa > Arthropoda > Insecta > Lepidoptera > Noctuidae > Mythimna > Mythimna loreyi. The sequence continues at coordinate 8,548,190 of CM056795.1, read as the reverse complement.
CCACTCAAGGATTGGTAATGGTCCGTAATATACAGTGCAGGTTGATGGATGTCACATGTCTTCGAATTTTCAGGTGTGCCAATGTGCCCTGTCCAAACTATTTTTTTCCAAACTCACATCTTACAAAGCTTACGACGCTGTTTTTCAAAGACTTCCTCTTAAAGTCTGCAACAAAATTTATTTTAAGAAATTCTGTACCACCGACGTCGTTCACGTCAAAATATCCGTTCCAACGTAGAATTAGTTCAGGTGTTAACCGGATCACCGGGTAGGTAAGCCGACTAGGAAGGCCAAGAAGCCATAGTGCAGGGCTGCAAGTCGTTGGCCATACCCATATTGTGTGTATAAGTATTACGTGGAGAATCTATTTTTATATTTTATTTATTTCTTAACTTGTAATGTTTATATGTAGTAAATCGGTATATTTTTGTTGAGGTTCCATCTTACAAAATAATATATGTTATAAGGAGTAATGAGAGCAGTGGTGGCTGAATGGTAACGGCTCCGGCTTACGAGTTGTAGGTTGCAGGTTCAAACCCAGGCCCATTACATTCTGTAGTTTATTTCATCACCACTGCTCTAAAAACGATGAAGGAAAACATCGTGAGGAAACCGGCATGTCCTAGAACCAAAAATTCGATAAACATGTGACATCCACCAATCCGCACTGAGCCCGCGTGGTGGATAAGAGAGGAGATAGGCCATATATCTCCTCTCTTAGAGAGGAGGTCTGTGGCCCAGCAGTGGGAACATTGAAAAGGCTGATGATGATGATTTGGAGTAATCGTTTCGTTCCATTTTCTTTTTTTTTCTTTATAACAGATTGATATTCATTTTCAGCTAGGAATATTTTTTGAATGCGAGGTTGTGTGTTCATAAATTCGCAGTTAAATGGTATAACGAAGCAATTTAGTCTCACATCCGAGGCACATGTATGAAAGGATTTATAAACGTAGTCAAAGCCAAAGGCGTGAGTTTGTAAAAGGAAGCAGGTAGCGGAGCATTTCATAGTTCCTGTAGTGAAAAAAAATGAGGTGCTAATGGTCAGGTGCCTTGCTTTTAAAGCAAAGAGGTAATAAGCGTTGACTTAGATGGAGTTACTTTATTTTCTTTTCAGTATTTAACATTGTATTGTGTATTGTATTGTATTTCGGGCTGGTATCCGCAACTCCACTTCTAAAGCGTGTTTTTTGCGTACGGATGGGACAAATAGCCATTAAACATGGAAAGTTTAGAAAAGGTATCTGCCACGGATAGGGCGCCGCCGCATAACGGCGCGCAGGAGAGTCGCCCGACTCCTGTGGCAAGTGGGCAAGGGCTACCGTGTCAGGGGCGAACACGGCCAAAGACGCGAGCCCCAACCCGGAAAGTCCGCTTCGCCAGCCTCAACATTGGCACGCTGACCGGACGCGCGAGAGAGTTAGCCGATGTACTTCTTAGGCGAAAGGTGGCCGTGGCATTCCTGCAGGAGACTCGGTGGAAAGGCCGCAGGTCCCGGCTCATCGGGAATGGCTACAAGCTGATCTACACGGGTACAGCCGGTGGGGAGAACGGGGTGGCCGTTGTACTCTCCGAGGAGTTTCAAGACGCAGTCCTGGAGGTGAAACGCTACAGTGATCGGCTTATGGTCGTAGGTGTGCTTATTGACGGGGTTGTAACCCACTTGATAAGTGCCTACGCACCTCAGGTCGGTTGCAGCGACACTGAAAAGGCTGCGTTCTGGGATCAACTCGGTGGGGTGCTTCGTGGCATCCCGTTGTCACAGGGAATCGTCTTGGGTGGTGATCTGAACGGTCATGTGGGTGACAGGTGAAAGGAGTTTGAGCATGTTCACGGTGGCTTTGGATACGGTAGCCGTAACGCGGAGGGGGAGAATATCCTCCAAACGTGTGCGGCTGCCGGCCTTGCCATCGTGAACACGTTCTTCAAAAAGAAACCCGAACACCTGATTACCTACAAGAGCGGGAGGTACGCTACCCAAATCGATTTCTTACTCACACGGAGGCACCATATCAGTAAGGTAGCCAACTGCAAGGTCATACTCGGCGAGAGTCTCACTGCACAACACCGTCTCCTTGTCATGGACTTGCGCGTCAAGTCTAGGATCAAGGTTGTTGAGCGCCGACAACGCCGAATACGGTGGTGGCGACTGAATGAAGCCACGTCCCAGTCGTTCGCGTCGGCCATCGGCGACAAGTGCGATGGCACCGATGGCGAACCTGTGCAAAGCCACTGGGACAGGATTCAGGTTGCCATCACAGAGGCGGCAAAGTCGGTGCTCGGCTTGTCCAGGGGCGGCCGCAAGTGTGACAAGGAGACTTGGTGGTGGGATGACACAGTCCAGAGGGAGATCAGAGAGAAGAAAGCTCTCTTCAAAACGTGGCAAGCTTCCAAATCTCCTGAAGACCACGACGCATACAGAGCTGCAAAACGTGCCACCAAGAGGGCCGTAGCCAGAGCCAGACGAGACCACTTACAGCCACTTTATGATAAGTTGGAATCGTCTGAGGGGCAGAAGCTCATATATAAGCTGGCACGTTCCAGGGTCAAAGCGGCACTGGATATCACTAAGTGCCGCTGTGTAAGAGACCCTGAGGGCAATCTGTTATGCGAGGACCTCGCGGTGAAGGAGAGATGGCGCTCGTACTTCCACGAGCTGCTGAACAAGCAGCACAAAGAGGTGCTGTCTCCGGTTCTCCCTCCAAATCAGGGACTTGTGCCCCTGGTTACGCCTGAAGAAGTGCATGTGGCTCTTCGCCGCATGAAGAACCGGAAAGCTGTCGGTGCCGATGGAGTCCCCATTGAAGCCTGGAAGGCGATGGGTTCTCGTGGTGTGGGCATCTTAACCCACCTATTTAACCGCATGCTCCTCACCGGAAAGATCCCGAGTCAATGGAGACTGAGTATTATCACTCCAGTCTTCAAAGGCAAGGGATCAGTGCAGGAGTGTGGCGACTACCGTGGGATTAAGGTAATGTCCCACACCATGAAGTTCTTCGAGCGGGTGATTGACTCTCGGATCCGACAGGAGTGCACCGTCTCGGGATGTCAATATGGGTTTCGACCAGGCCATGGTGCCATGGATCCCATCTTTGCCCTAAGGGTTACCATGGAGGGATACAGATCAAAGAATACGCCTCTGCACCTCTTGTTCCTTGACATGCAGAAGGCCTTCGACTGTGTCCCCCGTGAGGTGATCTGGTGGGCGCTGAGATCCAAAGGAGTGCCCGAGACCTATGTTGACATCATCCGAGATATGTACCGAGACTCCGGTTCTGTGGTTCGGACCGCTGTTGGCGATACGAAACCCTTCCCCATCACCGTCGGAGTTCACCAGGGTTCTGTCCTTAGTCCGTTTCTGTTCAGCGTGGTGCTGGACGTGCTGTCCTTCAACATCAGGGACTTACATGAGCAGCCGCCATGGCTGCTCATGTATGCAGACGACATCGCGCTGGCGGACTCGGACAGTGGGCGCTTGGTTCGACGTGTGACAGCGTGGAAGGAATCGCTGGAAAACGGCGGTCTGAAAATTAATGCGGCGAAGACCGAGTACTTGGCCTGTAACACAACAAACGCTGCTCCTGTTCGCATTGGCGAAGACACAGTCGAGCGCACGGAACAGGTCAGGTACTTGGGATCGGTGCTCCACGAGTCCGGGGATGTCGATTGCGACGTCGAGTCACGTATCTCGGCGGCTTGGGCGAAATGGCGTGAGGTGGCGGGGGTTATCTGTGACCCCAAAATGCCGGTTAAGCTCAAAAGACAGGTCTATAAGACCATCATTAGGCCTGTCCTTTTGTATGGCAGTGAAGCGTGGCCTGTACTTGAGCGGCACAAGCAGAGCCTGCGTGTCACGGAAATGAATATGCTGCGCTGGATGTCGGGAGTTTCGCGGAAAGACCGCATTAAAAACTCCCGCATCCGGGGCAGCCTTCAGGTCCGTGACATAGCGGATAAACTGCAGGAGGGTCGCCTACGCTGGTATGGCCACGTATTACGAAAACCGGCAGACTACGTTGGTAACAGATGCCTCGCCATGCCGCCTCCGCCGGGACCCGGAAAACGAGGAAGGCCTAAGAGGCGTTGGATCGACGTCGTAAGGGACGATATGCGTGCCAATGGGCTTACGGCAAAGGACGCGAAAGACCGAGCGAAGTGGAGGCGTTTAAGCTGGAAAGCGGACCCCGGGCACCGAGGTGAAAGCCAAGGAAGCAACCGGGACTAACGCTGAGATGATGATGATGGGACCAATGCGTCATTCGATCCTTGGGTGGATCTAATAATAAAAAATAATGTAATACTCGTATTACATTATCATTAGCTTGGACCGATTGGATATGGACCGATTTTGTGTATGTGATCGATTTTGTCCGGTCCATATCCTACCCAACGCGCTTTTTAGGGATCCTTACCATAAAAGGAAAAAAACTTGGATTCACATAAAAAAAAACAAATGTTTTTGTGATGTGAATTCTAGTTCAATGTCACTTATCAAAAAAGTCCTTATACTAATACCATAAGACATAAAAACTAGGCTGAACATTCACCATACCAGAAAGCTAAAACAAATAAATCACAAGCAAAACATTGTAGGATTATGGTCGTCTATTGTTTTACCGCAGCCAATTCATCAAGCGACCGCATTTAAAGCGTTCAGGCTACGCGAGACGCCTCGTAAAGAAAACGTGGGGAAATTGGTCTCTTCACGCTTCGGAGCGTAGGACGAAAGGGATGGGTATTAGTTAAGGGTACTTGTTGTCTCTGTTTGTGCTTGATATCTGTGACAATTTAAAGTCGACGATGTATGTAAAGGTTGAACAAATCAAATCATTGTTGATGTCGAATATTGTTCTGGTTAACATTTTGAATACCATAATTTATATAAAAGGAGAAACTGACTGACATATCATTGCACAGCCTAAACTACTGGACCTAGGAGCGTGAAATTTTGCACTAGGCTTCCTTTTACGACATAGACGAACACTAAGAAAGGGTTTTTCAAAATTCGGCTCCTAAAGGAATATAATGAGGGTCTAAAGTTACTATGAAGAAGCCTACTTTCACGCGGGCGAAGCCTCTGGCAGAAGGCTAGTTAGATATATAATAGAAAAACAATAGGTGTGCAAACGCTGGCGTTCGCTTTGGGACTCGAAGGTTTAATTCATCATCAGCAGTGCAGTTTGAGCAGTGGTGGCCGAGTGGTAACGGCCCCGACTTACGAGTTGTAGGTCGCGGGTTCGAACCCAGCCAGGCGCATTACTTTGTGTAATTTATTTCATCACCACTGCTCTCAAAACGGTGAAGGAAAACATCGTGAGGAAACCGGCATGTCCTAGAACCAAAAATTCGAAGACATGTGACATCCACCAATCCGCACTGGGTCCGCGTGGTGGATTATGGCCCATTTCCTCTCCTAGAGAGGAGGTCTGTATCCCAGCAGTGGGAACATTGAAAGAGTTTAATTGGTTTCAGCCAAATAGTATTACTAGAGATTTTTTTATCCGGAAAAATTATAGACAGACCTACCTTTTGTGCAAGAAGAGGTGTCAAACATTAACCGACTACTTGTGACTTTGTATATGTTCCTTGTTTCTTTACCTCAGTTTCTCTAATTACGCTTTGTGTTTCAAGGCTACAGTAACCCTTTCGAACAATCCCGCAGCCCTAGAGACATTCCAGCGCGCCTCAAGGATTTGTCAGTAAATTTTAGGGGCCCATTTCCTTGTTATGGAAATGTATTTTTAGTTTGTAAGTTTTCTTGTGCGGCGCCTTGGATGTTCTTTGTTATGTTGTGCAAGTTGCAAATAAATAAATCCACATACTGTATACTTTTTTTATGGTAGGTTTCAATAAAAAAAAAATCATCCAATGGCAAATCGCAATACCCGCCGAAACAGTGTCAGACTCTTACTGACTAAACACCCGACCCCTTTCCTTCTTTGCCTTACCCACTGGGGCCAAGCCTTCCTTTTAGAAAGAGACCCTGGGCCCCAGTAGGCTTCGACCCTTTTGCAGAGTTCCTACAATAATCTGGACACGTTGGAATCTTATCCAAAAGACTGGTCCTTGAACGACAATTATAATAGTAGGTACTAATTCTCTGGCCGTGCAAAGTACCTATTAGTTCGTAAGTCGTTGAGAAATATCTTAGAAGAGATGACGTGTATTCGAACGTCGTCATCCAAGCGTTTTAACTTCAACGGCTCAAAACTGTAATTATAAATCTAACTTATAACGTGTATTGTTACAGAATGAATGTCTGCACGCAGCGGTGACAGCACTCACAAAGAACCAAGCAGAACACTACGACAAATACAACTGTTTGTAAGTACGACCTTATTTACGTACATTTAAAGTCTATTTCACCTTACCCCCGGGTATGCATTACCTAAAAAAACAATACAAAAATAAAAACAGATTTAAGAAGTAGTGAAAAAGGAAATATGATAACAAACCATACTTAACACCACTTTAACACAATATCACTTTTTTTCTGTAAACTTCACACTGCCCTAGATGAATTCGACAAATGAATGTGCGATTAATGCTTTTGCGACCAAATTGTACTGCGATTTACCTCTTTTTGAATGCACGCTTTTGTGAATTTGAGCGTATTCACTCTTCTTCGCTCGGCATCACGTTAGAGTTATAAAAGATTGTGCGACAGTAGTTCGACAATACGGTAGTGAAAAAAAAACATCTGACTGGTAAACTCTCAAATCTGAACATTATAAAAAAAAATCTATTTCAAGCGGAATAAAACGGCCGAACAACATTTTTGGCTAAACATACTTAAAACCCCCAGTCTCATACGTAACCATATTTATATACAGATAATAGTCAAAAATGGCAAAGTTACGAGTATCCGTAAAATAAACTTGCTCTCCTGTAAAGTCAGTTTCACTTCCTAGTTTTAGGTAAACAATTGGAAGTGAACAGTCAAATTATGTGACTTAATACTTGCGTGAGCAATGTAATAATAATTGATATAATTGTATATTGGTGCAAAATTTCAGTAGTTTGACGCTACCTGCCATTGGCAACTACTAAGTGGTTATAATAAAATAACCACAAAGGCTAATGAAAGAGCTACGAGCCGCTTCACTCCCGCCGTCTAACCTAACCTGTCCGTGTCAAGGTGCTACATTTGTTAATTCTTCATGACGCACTACAGTAATGTCAGCAAAATTGTGTCGCATAAGCGTCGATTTCAAATTACGGTTAGTCATAGTACAGTTTTTTCGCAAAAGCGTTAATCGCACATCTATTACCACATACTCATAGTACATTATAAACTTCATATAAATAATTAACTGTTTTAATTAATCAAACCGAAAATTATTCTGGTCCTCAATCAGGGTCGACTACCAGCCTAAACAAATATGGATAAATATATCCAAGTATTTTATGAGGATCTACACCAGTAAAACAACTTTAAATCGTGAGTGAGTAATATTGTGATTCTTTGTCATTGTTATTTTATGTGCATAATTGATGTCAGCTTTCGAATCACCATATTTGTCACAAACATGGTTAATGGCACTGCTTTGGATCTTTGCACAAATGATTACTGCCCAATATGTTGGCAACACACAACCAACTATTAATGTGCTGCGAACTACAGATATAACAAACCATAGTTACGTAAGCGCATAATGTAATAGACGCGCACACAACAATACTATTTGAACAGCTGAACACGTGGTACAAATTGATACTAAATATCTACAAGTCACTGCCGTGAATAAATCATCACAATGCACCATCAAAATGAAACAACTTCAGCAGCAATATTGCAAATATGACTGATAAAAAATTGACACTGTACACCGCTCTACTGCTAAAAAAATTAAATGCTGCGGTACGCACTGTAGACAGAACAAATTTGTCATTACACCTTGCCATAAAGTACACAGTTTCAAACTATCTGGCACAAACGCATATATATAGTTGCCAGTATGTCTTACCAAATCATAATTATAAAAATTTCAATAAAATTCAGACTTACAGCATCACAATGCATAAAATTGCAAAACCGCAACGCATTGCCAAACACATCATCCCCAACTCCAAGATCAAAGGATTCATTCCACACAATAAGCATATGTAAATTCAAACCGTTTAAATTAAAAGACACCCCTGTTGTGAATAAGCATCTTTGCTAATTAACTTCCAGTTGCGAGTTTAAAATTAATTACGGAGACTACTTAAATTGGTCTTGTAACACGCTTAAGAGATGTATGCGAAATTATATGTCAGTTCATTGTTTCATGTTTGTTTTAAGACATGCCTCATAGTGGTTTAATATTAAAGGGTGGAAGATTACTGAGGAATGTTTATCTTAAACTTATTGTAGTACTTATGACAGTTATTAAGATGTTTGTCAATTAAGTTTATCACCATCTTATTTGATGAATCTGAGACTGTGGTTAAGGAACTTTAAATAGCATTGAGGTTTTATTTGATACTCCTAAAAGTAAGAAGAATCAAGACAGAATTTAGGATAAATGATTATCTCTTTATTGTAATTAGCGGTATAATAACAGTCGTTGAGTTTTTAGTAGTCCTAAGTTGAGCTATACGAGTACTGATAAATGTTTCCACTAACTAGCCACTTATAGCAGGCTTCAGACTGTGTGGTTCTTTCCTCAAAAGACCATCTAAGGGTACTTATGTGTATGGTTCTCGTATAACGTTTATTGTGTAATTATGTCGTGAATGTGAGGACTTGTAGGTCGTTATTTTACGCGTAGATATTATATTGTTTGTCTGGCAGTTTGGGTATTTTATGCGGTCTACCCAAATATCCTTACTATGATATTATAATATGTATGTCAAATCGTTAAGCTGTTTAAATATCTAGGTTGAGCCACACGAAATCTGTTAAATGTTTGCACCTTCTGAGTAACTTCACTCAAATTAAGATGATTTGACCATGTTTAATGTGTCTGACTTAAAGAGCAACTTTGACCTCTGCGTTTCTTTCAATGTTTCTTCTCAAAGTAGTCAGCTAGAAAACACTGGAAACATCTACTTTAAATTGACGTTTAAATTTAATTTGTAACCAATTTGTAAAGTAAATATCATTTTTCTTTTAGAACTACATAAAGAGTAATTGAAAAAAATAGATGTTATATCTTGATATACATATATATAACAACATAATTAATTTTATTATTTATCTAAGAACAAAATATATATTGTGAACATTCGTCAAGTCATTATCTAACGTTAATAGCTGAAAGTGTAATTTGTAACAAACAAAATACAAACATTTTCTCTTTATTGTAACTGCTTACCCATTCCTTTGATAATGAACACAAAAATATAATAGCACCCATTTTGTTCACAGAAGACGACTACCAGACGATGTAAAAACTTGTAGGAATTACGCGTATTTACAAGAAATTTACGATGCGGTACGAGCTACAGACAGTAAGTATCCATCCATCACTATCTCAAATAATGGAGACATTAATTTTGTACACAAAATTGTTTGAACTAGATATTTGAGACAAGCTGTACAAGCACTAAACAAAATGAAATATAGAATTGCAGATGGCTGTCTGTAAAATTTATAATATTTTTATTAGTAATTACATTAAAAGCATCTAAGGATCCGGGAATCTGGATTTCTCTGACATTTGAGGAATGAAGTGAACTAAAAAACATATCTGTCATCAGAAAAGCAAATGTAAGTCTATACATAGTGGCAGGTCGAAGATTGATCGGTTGATTGAAAGGAGGCAAAAGATTGATGAATAGATTGTGTGAGGATATGAAACAAAAGGTAGTCAGTTATAATGTAACGGTTTAAAAAGGAAGCATAGAAGATGTTTTTTATAGTGGGATAATCATCTAATGACGACATTTAGATGATTTATATGACATATTATGATGATAAGGTGTTCGACAGAGTGCATGGATTACTGAAATCAAAATGACTAAGTTTATAAATCTGACAGACTTCAACTTCAACTGCCATTTTCTATTGATGACTAAAACGTGTATGATATAGCATTTGACCATCATTCACATCATAATCCAGTTTTTATTTTCGCTTTTAAAAACTGCTTTCCGTTTATTGTTCTTCCTGCCCTTGGGCTAGTAAGAAAACTTAAAGTAAGAGCAAAGCCAATATTTATCAAAAATTAAAATAATTTTGTGTTGTTGTCATGTTTTAATAGTATTTTCATAGAAGGTATTAAAGAGAGAAAAATATTTATTCATAACTTACACAATCGTACACAATATATTTTTATATTGTATTGTATACAATTTGATACAAATAAATGTTTTTCTTTCTGTAACGTAATGGATTTCTTTCATATTGTTAAATAATTGTTCTTCTATAACTTAGTACGTTTCTTCTTATATGGGTCTAGATAAATGTACATTTTACGCAATCATTCTGACGATATGAGTTTCCAGAATCGTTGACATTAATTTTGTTCCCTTTTGTTCGTAACTTTTCCGTCTGTCACGAAGCCGACTAACTTTTGGCAGCTTGTCATAATTCAATTTTGTATGAAAGTTATATTAATAAGAGGGTTAAGCGATGTCAAGAGGGCTTGTATTTATCACCAAGGTATTTTTTGTTCAATTCATAATTCACTATATACATGCTGCTTTGTACTATTAAGTAATGTAGAAGCTTCTGCATAAAATACAGTAGCTTCAATGGATATAATTTTAGCACTCATATTTGCAACGTCTTCGCCAATAAAATTTCACACTTCACCATTTTCTAACCGAACAATCACCAGACTGGAAATAAAACCTTGTTTCAATTCTCAAATACTCTGACGTCACAGGTCGTTCATTCCGTGTTAGCACATACAAAAGTTTGCTTTGTTACAAAGCCAACATGGGAGTCATGGTTCCGTCGCTTTGAAGTTACATTGTGTCAACATGAAACCGAGATTCACAGTCAGACATTAATGACTGACAACTGACGACTAGCGAACATGGAGTTTGAAAGAGTATTTTTTCAGAATGGTCGATCTTTTATTGCATACAGGAGCAGTAGATTTAACCAGCAATAAGGATTTTGGCTTTTTCATTGAACTTTCATACAAATATTAATTTTGTACTGAAATCGAATGCTCGATACGCAACGCAGCAGTCGTTCGCTCAACCATGACGTCAAGTCATTATTAAAATCCTTTGAGTTTGTGACTAGTTACCATGCTCTAAATAAATAACTATAATAGTTTAACATAATTACACAGAGAGGAGGTCTGTGTCCCAGCCTTGAGAACATTAAAAAGTCTGACACACCGCCATCTAGTTTTAAAATAAACAAAGCTCTTCAGACGAATATTTGTCTGGGTGAAAATCAAAACCAAAACCTCCGGAATAGCAGTCAGGGATACTAACCACTTGACCAATAGGCCAATGTGGTTTCAAAAAAGTTGTTAATCGTTTAACACGTAAATAGTAATGGAACTGATGTATCTGATTATGCAAGACTAGATAATCGGAATATCAAGAACACAAATGAACACGTACGAAACAAGGTGCTTAGTGAGAAACAATTCATGGTAATTAAGCCACCTATAGAGATAACATAATATATATTGTTACACATTAATCAATTACAATCAATTACGGTTTCAAATGTATATATGTATATCATCTAATTGAAATGATGTCTGATATATGTAGACATGCATTTGCTATGATTGAAATTGCTGCGAAGACAAAAAGGTTAAGAATATTCTTACATTTTGTCCTGTCCTTGTTCCATTTTACTTGGGGTTGACGCAACCCGATTTTTTGTTCCTTTGTATTCTGTCAGCCGTCACGCTATCACTGACTCCCTTTTCTTTTATATAATTCATCACACAATCCATTTCTACAAATGAATACTCATAACTCTTTTAGTTACATGCATTTTATATTTTTTCTTCGCCTTATACCGAGTTAAACGATTTCTATTTACATATCTTTTTAATCATTACGGCTACTTTTAAACTTCATTGTATATATTAATATTTCTCGTTTTATTCATTTTTTTCTCTCTAAACACCCATTTTTTCTCATTCATCTTTTTCACAATCCAACATTTTTATCCACAAAGACTTTAATATTAAAGCTTGAAGGTTTTATTAACAACATGTAGATTTTACCCTCCAACTTGAAAGGCATTCATGGATTGCAAGTTGTTCCTTTTGCCATTTCATGCATCTTGAGGTTGCTATGTGCGTTACGTCGTCTAACTCGCTATTTTTTATTTTGTTAATAGCGATATCATTATTAATTTAATTTATTTTCATTATATTCGTTAAATTGATATATGCTCTATATTAGGTACACTGAGAGCCATCAGTATCTTATATCTAAGCGAGTAAAATTAAATGTGACAGGAGTGATTATGAGAATTGAAGAATGAATGACCTTTTTACTATATCTATAATAATCAAGTAACTCCTCCCACTTTGTTAAACAGGAGAAGAAGTGATAGAATATAATGAAAAAAATATATATCTCTGTTTTGTCTCTTACTCCCAGATTTGATTAAGATTAATATTTAAAAAATGTTTTCATATATAACTTCTAGCTTATTGGAAATGTACAGTATCGAAAATATTTACATCAAACAGCCATTTAAATAATTACTTAAAAAATTATCTGAATACAGACAAATAATAATAATTTATTTGTAAAAAAACAACATTTGGTCCACAATAAATGTTAGTAGGTAGTACTTATTTCTATATTAGTAAAGATTTTTGAAATTGATATTACAAGATTAGGCAAAAAACACTAAATTATCACAGAGTACTGAATTATTTAAAAATGTCAAAAATTAAAAAAGAAATGTCATAAAAATAAATGTCAATAAAAATACATAAAATTGTCAGTAAATTAAAAAAAATCATTAGTCCAAAAAAAAAACTCACGAAACCAAGATACATAAATTCAAAATAAAGCCTCTTCAACCAGTACAGAAAAATAATTAAAACAAATGATGAAAATGGAAATTCACAACTGCTTTGTCGGATCATCATTATTTTGTCGACACCAGCAGATAAGGAAACCAATATTTGTTAATTCATTGTTGCTGAAACAATAGCAATTTCCGTTGCATTGTTGAAAGCTTCTGTGCAAATTTGTCAAGTACCAGAGAGGCTCATTTAAATTATTTAAAATTTAGTTATTTGAACTGATGTCTTATCATAAAAAAAATGTGTGCGGAATAAAAAGCTTTCCAAATAGATTCTTGTAAGATTCTTAAAAGATTTATGTGTTAATTCATTTTTAATAACCCACATTCTTTTAATAATGTTCCTTTTTGTCTGATCTTCTTCTTCTTTTGCATTAAGTTTTAACCCCAGACGCATTCAACACTCTATAATCTAGAAAATAGGTAATTTTCATTTTTCATGCAGACAGCTTTAATGGGAACATTGCCATTTTTAGCACTTAGAGAAGTGCTATAAATTTTTAAATTTCATTCCGTCTATAATAAAAGTGTATTAAGTGCATACGTCAACCATAACATGAGTTTTATTATAAGTATCATGTATTATATGAACATATTAAAGTTTCCATTGCTTGTTTCAGGTGTTAGCACTAAGGATTTTATGGCAAAATTAGGAGAATATTTAATTTTAACTGCGTTCTCACATAACTGTCGACTTGAGAGAGCTTTTAAATGTTTAGGCACCAATTTGACTGAATTTCTCACAACTTTAGACAGTGTTCACGATGTGTTACATGACCAGGTAAGTGCATTTTCACATAAAATATTTATACTTATTTTGTTTGGACTTTGTTACACATTTTTATGTTAAATATTGAAGAAATATTGGTTTTTTGGCAGAAAACGCATTGTTTAGTAAAGCTGGCTTTTGTACATACATTGTAAAATAATCAAATTAATATTAAATTTGGTGTACTAGAATAAAGATAAAATCAATAATACACAGAAATATTATTATTAATAATAATATTTCATTTTGTATTTATTGGTAAATACTCGACATTAATCTGTGGTTAAAATTTATATATTCCAGAAACACACGGTATTCAATATAACACTGTAAACTAATTAAAAAAAAATGGAATTAATTCTCAGTTCATGCACAATTCTAAATAGATTTAAGCTGAAAGTCCCGTCACGTTCTCATGTCATTAAAGATCAAAGCGATACTCAAACAAACAAGTTTAATTATAAGACATCCATTAAAAAAGTTAATGAAGAAATCAATCAGATTAATGACGACGTTTTATTTCCACAGGATGATGTTCAAAAAGATGAAACAATGGAATATGAAGCAAATTTCGTTTGTACGACGTCACAGGAAGGAAAAATCCAGCTACATTTGACGACAGAAAGCGAACCTGTCGCATATATTCTAGTTGGCAGCTTGAAATCGATAGCAAGGCTGTTATATGATACACAGACGGACATAAGACTGACGAGTTATACTAACGACCCTAGGAGATTTAAGTAAGTACATAGTAGTACGTTTAATGTTGCTAGCCATTGTATTGATGAGGTTAAACAGTTTGTACAAAAATCTTTTTACGCAAAAAGTTTAATAATCGATTTAGAGTTAGGTTAGGTATTTGATAGAATGTTGAAAACCTTTTATGTTTAAATAGGTCTGTTACTATCTTTTTTAGGATAAAATTAAAAATTTTCACTGATTTTCACTGTCATTATGGCAGTCAAAATCAGCACAGATCACTTTTGATTGTTCAAGTAATATACTCCCTAAGCCTGTTACATGTAAGCATATCCAGAACCGGCCGGTGATCAATCTATGCCCTACGGTGCCTAGTGTATCTATTATGGATAGAGGGAAATTGCATTCTCTCGCTTCCATTTCGTCTCTGTTGCTTCTGTTACTAAAAATGGCTCCATTAATCCGGCTATGGGAATTCTTTCATACAAAGAAATAAATGTTTATAGTTTATGATCGAAATGATATGACATGTACAATAAATTTTCAATTTGTTTTATACAATCATTTTAAGAGCTTTTTAATTTATTTTCTATTTACACACAATATTATTTGATAGTCGTCCGCTATTTCATAATGTAATTTCTTGGACAAGGGTGTGGGTTATACGCTTTTATATCTATGATCAGACTATTGTTCATAGATTTTTCAATGTATAACTCTTTTTGTCCCAACTAAATAAAGTAAAAGTATCACTTGCACATTTCACGGCAATTATTCACTCGTGTCAGATAATAAATTTGAATACGACTGTAACAATAATTAAAACAGATTGAATTAAAATTAAAATCATCTCAATTTTTAATGTTAAAACCATTGTGACATGGAATAAACAAGAATCGATTGCACAAGCCCGATTGTCATTTTAATATCACTGAAATTATAACGTTAAAGAGTTATTGGAAATGGCTAACGGGATTTTAACAGTAACGCCATTAATATCAGAACGTTTAATGAAATCAGCTCTTTCTCTCTCAGTTCTGATTAATCAATGAAACTCTATATTTGGTTGGTCTGGTTCATTTCATGGTTACGCTATTTTTACGTAGCCATGCGGTAGTATGGTTTACGCAGTGTTTAGTTTTAAATTTGTATCCACCTAATATAATTTTGTACATTTTTTCTCTCTAGTAGAGTGATAATAATATTTTAAAGAGTTGATATTGTTTGTTGGTTTGTATATTTGTAAAATAAAGTTATCGGTTTCTATTCTTAAAATTTTTAAACACTATTTATGTTGTAAACAACAGTAAATAAAAAAACTGCACAGTTTTAATGGCCTAGCTAATCATAAATACCTATTGTTTGCCCTTAATATTAAAACAAACAAAAAAGATGACAAAAACAAAATGTGACACGAAAATGGAAAGACCGAACGAATAATGACTCATCCGTCCCTAACTTGGAAATTAGTTATTATTTGAGTTCCTTCCTTCGATCAACTTCCATTAGGAAGGCGATCCCTTTTTAATTGCTTGGAAACTTTGCTATGGAAAGAAGGTGTTTTCGACCTTTTTGAAGAAATGTCGGACACCTCATGAATCTATAGTCTAGATTTTTATAACGAGCAGTCTTTAGTGTATTTTGTAATATTCTGACAAATTTAAGTGCCTTGTTTTCGGGTTGGGAACCATTAAATACTTTTCCCACTGTAAGTGGCGTAGAAGTAAATGTCAAAGTTTTAGTGGCTAAATCGGATATCCTTGTTATTCTTTGCGTTTCAAGACTATAGTAACTCATTCGATTTGGGTGTTCAAAGTCAAAGTCAAAATCTTTTTATTTCACATAGGCCTACATGGGCACTTGTAAAACGTCAGAAGCTAGTGCAGTTATTTTGGTATTTCATTGGATGTATGATAAATTCTATATCAATAGTGCTAATAATATATATTTTTAATTATCTGTACAAATTATTTTGGACAATCTTTTTGCTAATGCATTTGTGTAAAATACAATATTAGGTATTAGTTCCGATATTGACTATAATGTGTCAAATATTCCTGATCAGCTGGTGTTTTTAAGAGACTAAAAGATATCAACAGAAATGTATGTGTGCGTAATTGTTCTCTTTGAAAATACATTTTACTTTGTGTTACTTTATCATCCATTTTACTTTGCCACTTTTTCAACGTTATCATATTTTAGGTATGAAATAAACGCGGTGCCATTGCATCAGAAGTCAAAAGACAGTGACTGCGAACTATCAGAGGCTTCGAGTATTGCGACTTCGACAAAAGTAACAGACTTGAGGATCGGAGTAGCGAGTTTCTGTAAGGCGTTCCCATGGCATTTTGTTACTGACAAGAGATTGGAACTGGTGCAATTGGGTATGTATTTTTTTTATTTCTTAATAATAACATTTTACTATTACATTTTCAGTTAAAGATACTTAATTAAAATTAAATAACCAATTACGAAAACTAAAATATGGTCTCAAAAAACTCTTCTACATTGGGTGTAGACCTTAGTATTGAATAGTTTTCCCATTGTCAACTATACGTAGCTCTTTCACGCGTAAACTACCCCAATAATATTTTTGTGTACGCTCCAGATGGTTCCACTGCTAATCTATAAATTTTATCCTCGATAGAAGTCGCAGACACAGCTAGTCTATAATGTAATATATAAATGCAAATAATCATTTTATTTGCTTACAACGTGACTCAATTAAATAGACCATCGAAGGATTAGACAATTTTCTTGCTGAGGTTTCTCCGTCCGATTATTAATTTAGGTGTCTTCGAGATTAAAGTTAATAGGCTCTTAATAAATAAGTGTGATTCCCTGTTAACAATAGTCACAATCAGGTGAGATTGTAGTCAAGGACTTCAATGAATGTAGCATAGCATAGCATCAGACTTATAATGTTCCCACTCAGTAGTGGATTCATGCCTTTTCCTACAGTGAATATGCTCTTAATAAATTAGTCCAATTCACCATTCACAATTATTGCCACTATCAAGTGAAATCACAGTCTAGGGCTAGTATATATCAATGAAAAAAAGAAACAGACAATTAATATAATAATTATGTCATTATCATTTATACAAAAATAATCTACATTGGATTAAGCTCACAACAATACTGCTCAGACTGCTCAGTATAGTAATAAACATGTTAAAGGCACCGTTGTCTTATATAGAAAATTCTTCTGAGAACACGTTTTCGACTTAAATTATTATTATTTATTTAAGGAAATTAAATTCCACATACCAGAAAACGCAGCAATGAAAGGCTTCCAACAAGATGAACTGATGACTTGGCTCACCAAGTCGACGACCTTAGGCTACCCTTAGGTCGCGGGAATCCGATGGATGTGAGTTGCTCAGGACCAGTCTTTAAGGTGACGCTTGGGGGGCCTAAGTCCATTAGTGAACGTCTTTCAGCTGAAACATAATAATCATGACATGAAATATCATGTCATCATCATACAATAATGTTTCATTTTTTGCAGAAGTGATAAAAATAAAACTATTAAGGAAATAACTGAAAAACTTATTATATCTGAATTATTTTTATACGGCAATTTTGTAAGAATATCTGAGAAATGTGGGAAGTAATAGCGCCATACTTCTTTATAATACCATCGTATTGGTGCCATGGGCTATACTAAGTATCTAATAAAGTGGCTTTTAGAAGAATATTTTATTGCACTGTAAATCAGTGAAGCCCAACTAAGGCTAAGTGAAAAGCCCCAAAGAAAAGAAATGGAACATTTAGGACTTTGTAACATCGAATTGGGTTAAAAAAATATTAGAAATTGAAGATGTTAATCCACTTAATGGACTCAAGAAAGTATAAAAAGATAATAAAAGTTACTCATACTATTTTCCTTTGAGGATCTTATCGTAACTTTTTGAATCTATGAATAATGAATGATGAATTTGAAAAGCCTCTTTTCAATAGTGGCACTAGAAGAAACATTTCCATTTCTATGAAATTACTCTTACTAATCTAAGTGGTATTTGATGTAAGGGAATTACTTAAAGGTCTATTATTAAATTAAATTTAAGTCGACTAGCAAGCATAATAATTTAATAAATGTAACCTATTAAGTATAAAATTATGAGGCAGATGTGGAATTCTCACCACTCGGCGTAGGTGTAGTTACTTTAAAAGGAATTTGCTAGTGATTCATTAATGATAATATGGAATATTTATGACCTTTTTCTTAATTTGTAAAGATTTTTAATTCTGCATTGATCTGATTTTAAATTTTGTTAATGTGAGTGATGTAAAAAATATAACAGAAATAACTAAGGCTACACAACAAAATTCTCAACCTAAAATATCCGCAACAAAGGAATGCCAAGATAAATTTTTCGATTTATATAAAACCAGATATAAAATTGTTGCAACGGATAAATAAACTGTCCAAAGGATTTTAAAAGAATCCAAAACTACAGATAATATCTCGACGTTGGAAGAAATAGTGTGAAATACAATATGAACCAAGTCACGAATACAATCGGTACAATTTTTCATATGAAACGTTTGTCCGTGAATAGAATTCTATAACGTTTCCACTGAAAATATCTTCGTTCGACCTAGAGTCGGAAATATTATTTACATTTTATTGATTTATGATCTTCGGACGCTGCATAAATATATTATACTACGTGTGTAGATAAACGTTCCTACAAATGAAATGTTTTTAACTGAAATAGTACACCATGATGGAGTTTAAAATTAGACTGCTTATACAATTTTTATGATTTTATTGTGCTTGGATTGTATAACCTTAAATTTAGAATTGCGAAAAGCATGTGGTACATCGATTTTAGAATCAGACTTTGCTATGAAATTGGTCTTGTGTTCGTTGAAAATTTTAGATGCAGAATGACATGTTCTATCGACATGTTCTAGATTCAGTTCAAAAACATTGTTCTTTGTTCGTTCATTTAAGGGTTCATCAATCATAGTAACAACGCCAACTAATGAACTTCTACCATTTAATTCTTTGAAAGTTGCTGCTAGCTGGGGATTAAAACCTAAAAGTGTTTCTAGAGATTTATTATAATCAGTATCAGCTTAACTTATAAAACGTCCATTAACATTATTCATCTCTTTTCTTTAACACTTTGTTGGACCGTCGCGTTAACTAGTCTCTGGTGAATCGAGATTTTACTTCGGTAGGAACATTAATTATTTATCATCCCACAGGATTTCTACTCCCATATTTTTAAATGAAGTTTATTTTGTAAAAAATCATCTGGAAATCGGAATGAATAATGTTGAGATGCTCTTAAAAGGTTTTAGCTAAAGAATTTCACCAAGTATCAGTAATTAATTTAAAAAAAACCGGCCAAGTGCGAGTCGGGCTCGCGCACAAAGGGTTCCGTAGCAGCAAATATAATAAACTTATTATGTCAATTTATACACCTGGTGAATGGAGCCTAAACTCTCCCGATATTTTGCCTTGTACTTTTATAAGTTATTATATAAGCGAATAACTTAACTAAAATTACAGTTAAATCAACCTATCTCAAAAACTATAAGAGATACTTTGATCAAACCAAAAATCGTTGAAAGAGTTAATTAGCATGCATCACCTCTATTTTTTTTAGAATTTTATACCCCGTAGTTATAAAAATAGAGGGGGGGGGACATACTTTTTACGACTTTGAGAGCTGATATCTCAAAAACCGTTCACTTTAAGAAAAATGTTTTTTAGAAAACTTTATATCATTTTAAAAGACCTTTCCATTGATACCCCACACGGGTATGTACATCGAAAAAAAAATTTTCATCCCTCAGTTACATGTATGGGGGGCCCCACCCCCAATTCTTTTTTTTACTATTTAGTATCATAATTTTGTAGCGGTTCATACAACACATATTCCCATCAAATTTCATCACTGTAGTACTTATAGTTTCCGAGTAAATCGGCTGTGACAGACGGACAGACGGACAGACGGACAGACGGACAGACGGACAGACGGACATGACGAAACTATAAGGGTTCCGTTTTTGCCATTTTGGCTACGGAACCCTAAAAAGGGTCGGTGAAAAAAAGTTCAACTGAGTTCGTTCTTTGCTTAATCTTTTTGATATTTATAAGGTCATGAATATTTGGCTTTTGATTGCAAAATCTGTGTTCAAAGGATTATTTTTAATTACTTGAAGGTTGAAAACTCAAGTTTTTTTTTTGTGTAGCCAGTATTGTATTTCATAACATCATTTAAAAACTGTATTCGCGCAGTTTATTATTCGTTCTTCTTTATAGAGATTTACGCGTTGGAATGTGCAATGAGATTCAGTTTTTTGATCGTTCGAATTGATAATTTAATAAAAGTATCTGTAAATGGTTTATTTTACATGAGCGCTTTGGGTTTAAGTTTATGAATAACCGGCTTTTGCCAACGGCATTGCCCGTGTGAATATGAAAAATTATAAAAAACAACATAATATTCGGGTTAAAAAGCATCCTATAATATAATATAGTATAATACATATATTATCTCTGCTAATAATATTAGCTCTGCTTAGATTGGGAATAGGTGGCGTTGTGTGATAGTTGTTTTGAAAAGCAGAGCTTGTTTTATGAGTACTAGACAACTGATAAACATACTTACTATTTAGAAAAATACATACATATTCTAAATAAACTACACCCAGACATGGAACAAATGATCGTGCTTATCACACAAACATTTGTCCTGGGTGAGAATCGAACCCACGACTTTTAGCATAGCAGTCAGGGCCACTAACCACTAGACCAAGAGGCCAGCCTATGTAGTCTCAGTCTATGTGGTATGCCAGAACATGTTCTACCCTAGTACCACATCCAATTTCGTTCAGTCGTTTGAGCGTGAAGGAGTAACAAACATACACACATAAATACACAATTTTGTCTTTATAATGTTAATGTGACTTGAATTTAATGGATATTTAACAGAGGATTTCTCTCTTTGATTTCTACTGAAGACTATTTTCTTAAAAAGCAATCTAATACCAATCCTTGTTGATATTATCTTTATAGTTTTTTCTCCAATAAAACCTCAAAGGAAATAAATAGAATCGTGTCCAGTTGCTAAGAATTGCTGTCTAGTTTCTACCGTGTTTCTACCCAACACTTGATGGGGTTCTCAAATGGAGTTGTTAATGTCAGGGTAAGGCTGGGCGATTATCGCTAAAAGGTATTTTGTTATGGTACCTTAATTTCCTCGCCTTTGTTGGTGCCCATAATAGTTAAGGAGGGTGCAAAGACTTTTTGTATGTTAGTAGTTTTGGTTTATAGCTCAAGGTAGTAAGATTAGGATTCTTTAGAAGAATTTAATCATCCAAGAATATAGTTTACCCTTTCGAGTACCGTAACCAGACACATAATAGACGTACAATTGGTGCGCGAACGCTGGGGCTCAAGGGTTTAAATATCGTTTTCATAATAATTTTATTATTATATTGATGATTATAAACTAGACAAAGCTGATTTTAATATTCAATTGGACAAAAGCATTCATAATGGTATCTATACAGGAATATAAAAAGTGTTACTAACTGACTGTCATATCAACGGATAGCCAAAACTACTGAAATTTTGCATAAGGCTTACCAACCTGCTTTTTTATGGTGGGAAAAATCATCTTATGACAAATCCCGCCCTTGGGCGGAGCGCGAAACAGTGTGAGACTCTTACTGACTAAACGATCCACCCCATTCCTTCTTAGCCCTCATAACGGGGTCAAACCAAACCTGCTGTTTACCAACCTGCTCTGGGCCCATGTAAAGCATTAGGGCCCATTTTCTCTCTTAGGAAGCCTGAGTCTATGCCATAAGGCTATATGGCTTAAGCATACATAAATTTAGGAAAGGATTTTCCAAAATCTAGCTTCGAGAGAGTGAAAAAAAATCTAAAGTTTCTATGGAAAAAACAATTTTCACGCAGGCGAGGCCGCTGACAGAAACTAGTATCTCAAAATAAGATGGAACGGTTGACGCAGTATTTGAGTGTTTGTCTGCTGCAACATCGATTCTCGTACACAACAAATATTTGTATTCCGAGTGTCTTGTGTATGTGAGTTAACATTTTAGTCAAATAAAGAGGTCCAACTGCAGGGCCGAGGCCTACTGGGGCCCCAGTCCGGTTTCTCTAAGTAAGGTCCGACCCTGATATGAATTAAGGCTAAGAAGGAATGGAGTGGGTCGTTTAGTCTGTAAGAGTCTGACTTGTTGCCGGCTCCGTCTAAGGGCTTTTGTCATTAGATGATTTTTCTCACCATAAAAAAACCCGGAGAAGTTAGTTACCTTCTCCTGGTCTTGGTATAGAGAGAAAGAGCGAGAGATTTTGACTCACTAAAATGCTCTTGTATTCTTTCAGGCGCCTTGTGAGTTTTTCAACGCCAGGATGATCTCTTTCAAAATATTAACGTAACTCATAATGCCATAGTATGTATTACATACTCATTCATAAATTATGAGAAATCGTTCACTTAAACAATGTGATTATTATTAAAGACGACTTAACTTAAGCAAAGTAAATTGAATTCGTAGAACTAATGAACTATTTATAAGGACGTCTAGTTCACGCAATCGGATTAACTATAAGAAGACAATTTAGATTTTGGTAAGGACGAAATTAAAACCAGAGGAATTAACAAAGGAATTAACAAGTATTCGGTTTGAGGTATTTTCCTCTAAGTATTTTTGAGATAAGCCAACCCGTAAACTCCGCTTCGCCAGCCTTAACATTGGCACGCTGACCGGACGCGCGAGAGAGTTAGCCGATGTACTGCTTAGGCGAAGGGTGGCCGTGGCATTCCTGCAGGAGACTCGGTGGAAAGGCCGCAGGTCCCGGCTCATCGGGAATGGCTACAAGCTGATTTACACGGGTGCAGCCGGTGGGGAGAACGGGGTAGCCGTTGTACTCTCCGAGGAGTTTCAAGACGCAGTCCTGGAGGTGAAACGCTACAGCGACCGGCTTATGGTCGTAGGTGTGCTTATCGACGGGGTTATAACCCACTTGATAAGTGCCTACGCGCCTCAGGTCGGTTGCAGCGACGCTGAAAAGGCTGCGTTCTGGGATCAACTCGGTGGGGTGCTTCGTGGCATCCCGTTGTCATAGGGAATCGTCTTGGGTGGTGATCTGAACGGTCATGTGGGTGACAGGTGCAAGGAGTTTGAGCATGTTCACGGTGGCTTTGGATACGGTAGCCGTAACGCTGAAGGGGAGAATATCCTCCAAACGTGTGCGGCTGCCGGCCTTGCCATCGTGAACACGTATTTCAAAAAGAAATCCGAACACCTGATTACCTACAAGAGCGGGAGGTACGCTACCCAAATCGATTTCTTACTCACACGGAGGCACCTTATCAGTAAGGTGGCCAACTGCAAGGTAATACCCGGCGAGAGTCTCACTGCACAACACCGTCTCCTTGTCATGGACTTGCGCGTCAAACCTAGGGTCAAGTTTGATGAGCGCCAACAACGCCGAATACGGTGGTGGCGACTGGATGCAGCCACGTCCCAGTCGTTCGCGTCGGCCATCGGCGATAAGTGCGATGGTACCGATGGCGAATCTGTGCAAAGCCACTGGGACAGGATTCAGGCTGCCATCACCGAGGCGGCAAAGTCGGTGCTCGGCTTGTCCAGGGGCGGCCGCAAGTGTGACAAGGAAACTTGGTGGTGGGATGACACAGTCCAGAGGGAGATCAGAGAGAAGAAAGCTCTCTTCAAAACGTGGCAAGCTTCCAAATCTCCCGAAGACCGCGACGCATACAGAGCTGCAAAACGTGCCGCGAAGAGGGCCGTAGCCAGAGCCAGACGAGACCACTTACAGCCACTTTATGATAAGTTGGAATCGTCTGAGGGGCAGAAGCTCATTTATAAGTTGGCACGTTCCAGGGTCAAAGCGGCACTGGATATCACTAAGTGCCGCTGTGTAAGAGACCCTGACGGCAATCTGTTATGCGAGGACCTCGCGGTGAAGGAGAGATGGCGCTCGTACTTCCACGAGCTGCTGAACAAGCAGCATAAAGAGGTGCTGTCTCCGGTTCTCCCTCCAAATCAGGGACTTGTGCCCCCGGTTACGCCTGAAGAAGTGCATGTGGCTCTTCGCCGCATGAAGAACCGGAAAGCTGTCGGTGCCGATGGAGTCCCCATTGAAGCCTGGAAGGCGATGGGTCCTCGTGGTGTGGGCATCTTAACCCACCTATTTAACCGCATGCTCCTCACCGGAAAGATCCCGAGTCAATGGAGACTGAGTATTATCACTCCAGTCTTCAAAGGCAAGGGATCGGTGCAGGAGTGTGGCGACTACCGGGGGATTAAGGTTATGTCCCACACCATGAAGCTCTTCGAGCGGGTGATTGACTCTCGGATCCGACAGGAGTGCACCGTCTCGGGATGCCAATATGGGTTTCGACCAGGCCATGGCGCCATGGATCGCATCTTTGCCCTAAGGGTTACAATGGAGGGATACAGATCAAAGAATACGCCTCTGCACCTCTTGTTCCTTGACATGCAGAAGGCCTTCGACTGTGTCCCCCGTGAGGTGATCTGGTGGGCGCTGAGATCCAAAGGAGTGCCCGAGACCTATGTTGACATCATCCGAGATATGTACCGAGACTCCGGTTCTGTGGTTCGAACCGCTGTTGGCGATACGAAACCCTTCCCCATCACCGTCGGAGTTCACCAGGGTTCTGTCCTTAGTCCGTTTCTGTTCAGTGTGGTGCTGGACGTGCTGTCCTTCAACATCAGGGACTTACACGAGCAGCCGCCATGGCTGCTCATGTATGCAGACGACATCGCGCTGGCGGACTCGGACAGTGGGCGTTTGGTTCGACGTGTGACAGCGTGGAAGGAATCGCTGGAAAACGGCGGTCTGAAAATTAATGCGGCGAAGACCGAGTACTTGGCCTGTAACACAACAAACGCTGCTCCTGTTCGCATTGGCGAAGACACAGTCGAGCGCACGGAACAGGTCAGGTACTTGGGATCGGTGCTCCACGAGTCCGGGGACGTCGATTGCGGCGTCGAGTCACGTATCTCGGCGGCCTGGGCGAAGTGGCGTGAGGTGGCGGGGGTTATCTGTGACCCCAAAATGCCGGTTAGGCTCAAAGGGCAGGTCTATAAGACCATCATTAGGCCTGTCCTTTTGTATGGCAGTGAAGCGTGGCCTGTACTTGAGCGGCACAAGCAGAGCCTGCGTGTCACGGAAATGAATATGCTGCGCTGGATGTCGGGAGAGTCGCGGAAAGACCGCATTAAAAACTCCCGCATCCGGGGCAGCCTTCATGTCCGTGACATAGCGGATAAACTGCAGGAGGGTCACCTACGCTGGTATGGCCACGTATTACGAAAACCGGCAGATTACGTGGGTAACAGATGCCTCGCGGGACCCGGAAAACGAGGAAGGCCTAAGAGGCGTTGGATCGACGTCGTAAGGGACGATATGCGTGCCAATGGGCTTACGGCAAAGGACGCGAAAGACCGAGCGAAGTGGAAGCGTCTGAGTTGGAAAGCGGACCCCGGGCACCGAGGTGTAAGCCAAGGAAGCAACCGGGACTAACGCTGAGATGATGATGATGATCTTTGAGATAAGTCGTGGTAATCTAACAACCATAAAACAATTGTTTATCAAAAGTATCATAATCTGACTATCTGACTAACTAACTATCTATCTAACTAACTATCTACCTAACTAACTAACTATCTAACTAACTAACTATCTAACTAACTATCATATCACTAGCTGTGCCCGCGACTTCGTCCGCGTGGAATAGTTATTTTGGGCATCATATTTATTTTTGCAAACAACCTCCTCAGCTTTATAAATTATAGCTGTTACCCACGACTTTGACCGTGTCAATTTTTGTTATTTTTTTTTTTCGACAATTTAGTTTTAAAAAGAACATAATTATCTAAAAGTACTTCATAGAGCTACACCTCCCTTGGGCACGCCATAATCTCGGCGGTAAGTCAAAGAGGGGTCTTTGAGTCGTGGTTGGATAGACATCACGGTGTCCTCACTTACGCATGACGCAGGTTCTCACCGAACATGGCAAGTTCAGGAGATTCCTGCGCCGGATTCTTGCGGAAGAGACGCCCGGGTGTCGTCACTGTGTGGCCAGCCAGGAGCACACGGTGGAAGTGTGCCCCGCTTGAGAAGCATCACCGTGTCCTCGTGGAGGTGATCGGCGGCGGCGACCTCTCGCGCCGGGTCTTGATTCAGGCCATGGTCCGCAGCGAAGAAGAATGGCAAGCATAAGGCAAGGGCAACAGCGCCCTCGCCGTAGCTGTCGCCGCCGCGATCCCACCGATATCCGGCCACCGTAGACGCTGACTTGCGGATGGTGAGCAATGGGTAGCTCGCCGTCCAGTTGTCTGGTAACAGTCAAGATCGAGACCAAGTCGTCGACGGCGTGCACTGCTCCCGCGCGCTTCGAGGTGCTAACAGCAAACTGTGGGGCCCTTCAGGATCGAAGCCTCCTGCAGCCGAGGGTTGGTGCGAAAGCGTTATACCGAAGCTCTGGGATTATTCCCAGAGAAACAACCTACCCCGTTCCTCCCTTGACTTATGGCAAGGGAGGAACGGGGTAGGTTGTTTATTCAGTAATATTCAGTAAGAGTCTGACACTGTTTCCCGCTCCGCCTAAGAGCGGGATTCGTCATTGGATAATTTTACCTACCATAAAAAAACCCCTCCGCGCTGCCCGCAAGCAACCCTTCTCGCCCGCCGGCCAGGCAGGCGCAGCGTCATATTTTGCACATCATGCGGCGCGTGTGAATTTTATATCGGAGTTATTTTAAAATTGTAATATCTTCTAAGATGTTCATTGAAAATAAGTGATGTAAAAGACAATTTTGTTCACAATTACACACTCTTAATCAACAACACATATATTTGGATAAAGTATAATATTATTATGTTGATACAACTCTAACAAATAATGCATTAATTTCGGTCAAATTTGATTCCCATAAAAACGGTTCTAGTGAGTTAATCTTAAAAGATAGACATATACTGTTGCGGACATTTTTTTAGACCATTTTAAGAGGAATAATTCTTTCATACATATTTTTTTGGTATCTTGAACCGTTTACGCAGCGCACGCAACGGAAGCCCTCAAAGATGAATAATTTTCCCCGTTTTTTCCACATTTTCCGTTATTTCTTCGCTCCTATAAGTCACAGCGTGATGTTATATAGCCTAAAGCCTTCCTCGATAAATGATCTATTCAACACAAAAAGAATTTTTCAAATCGAACCAGTAGTTCCTGAGATTAGCGCGTTCAAACAAACAAACAAACAAACAAACAAACAAACAAACAAACTCTTCAGCTTTATAATATTAGTATAGATTTAAAATTAACTTGTCTATGATTACGGCCCATTTCCTCTCCTAGAGAGGAGGCTGGAGACTCCACAGTATACATATTAATGCTGATTATATTTATCATCACCCAAAAGATATCCACTACTGGAAATAAGCCTTATCCAAATATCGCCATAAAGAATGATCCTGTGCGTTAAAAGCAAATATTTTAACGCCGATTATATTTATCATCATCATCATTCTGAATCTGAATCATCTGCCGAAAGACGTCCACTGCTGGACATAGGCCTTACTCAAATATCGCCACAACCAATGATCCCGTACATTTTGAATCCATTGCATTTCTGCGAGTACATTTATGCTGTGCTGTGTAAATAAATTTTATTGTACAACTACAGAGAAATATTTTTCCAAGTGAGGTCATAGATGTAGGTTAAGTTTTAAAAATGAATTTTTATACTAGTCTAAAATTGTTAGCGTACAAGATGCTGCTAAAAATTTTACAACAATTTTCGTTGCCCGCAAGATATCATCTGCAGAAATTCTTTCTTTTAGAAATTTTTGCTCCGAAAATAACAAATTTTGTAGGAGATGCTGGCTGGCTACGTTTTAGCTTAATTTATGATTGAAAAGAAATCCATAACAATATTAAGGGGGAGATATACGATTTTTAATTATTTCAAATCGAAAATCATGTCTAAATGGCTAGTCGATATGTTTTGAAAAAATATATAGTATTAAGCTTATTATGTACTTTTTAAGAATAAATTATTAGAAAAATAGTCTTATTAGACTTTTTTGCTAATAATTAAAAACAAACAAAACAAAAAAACCAACACAAACAAATAAACAAAAAAAAAAATTACCAAATTATTAGCAAAATAGTCTTGTTAACTATTTTGCAGATAATTTGTTCTGAAGGTCTTTTTTGTTTAAATTCATGTAGACTATCATACTACCCAATTGAGGGCACAAATATCCACCACGCTGATTCATTCTACACAAAGAGGAATTTAGGTTTCTAAAAAACTATTTTATTATATATACCAACTTCAAAAAAAGGAGTTTATCATTTCGGATGCTCATATTTTTATTTAGGTTTCAAACATAACTTCGTCACAATAATATGAAGTTGAATTTGCAAAATTCTTAATTATAATCGTCCATTTAAATTTCATACAAATCTAATGATGATTTACTAAAATTATTATTGTATTAAATAATATATTATTGTAAGTTGTAATATTGTTGTAAGTATTAAACAACTTAAAAAAAAAACAAATTTCAGAAAACATTCTGGTTTTTTGATGTCCAAAGTTGCGAAATAATAACTTCAAAAATTAAAGTATTCATTAAAAAAAAAATTCGGTAGACAAAAAAATAATAACATACAGTTTAAAAAAAAATGAAAAACGTCGGCCATGCTGAGAAACCGTTTTTATATTCAGAAAAGTAGACCCCAAACCTCTATACCAACGCGATACACGTGATTAATCACCAAATATGAATGATTCGCAGCAATGTCAAAACAAGCCAGGCTTATTCGGGGACGCAATTTGACGAATTGCCTCAGATGGGGACACTGAACAAATAATAAATGAGGATTCTCGTGTAGCGTTACAAATGTTATACATTTACCAAAATAAACGAACAAACAAGAACAACTTAACATTTTACGCCTAAACTCGCCATTTGTTTAGAATTTGAGTGGGTGTATTTGTAATCTATATTATACAATATTAGTTTTAGTATTTGCGAAACCCGAAACACGTGTAAAGAATTTATGTACAAAATTTCAGAACTGTATCATGTAAAATCATAAAGTTATAAGCTTGTTAGGTAGCTGGTGGTCCGCACAAATACATAGTTTTTGGGCCATCCGGGTGACATGAGGGTTTTTTTTTTATGTGGCTCCTGATGATGACCAGCCATGACCTGTGTTGTAGTTTTGTCAGCATAGGTATATAGAGGCCCAACTGCAGGGCCGAAGCCTACTGGGGCCCGGTCCGGTTTCTGAAAGGAAGTTCGACCCCGTTATGAAGGCTAAGAAGGAATGGGGTAGGTGGTCTAATCAGAAAGAGCCTGACGCTGTTTCCCGTTCCGCATTTTTCCCATTATAAACAAAAAAACCTGTTTTGTAGTTTGTCGGGGGTGTCCAACATGTTATCGTTTTTTAAATATTTTTGAGAAAAATGTAACATGGTGTAAATAATATTGGAATCGATTATTGTTGTTTGTTTTAGCCTGAACAAACTATATTCAGGTTTTGAATAAACTTAAAATAATGTGGTTTAAACGGAGAAACTTAGTGACAAACTATAGCGACTAGGAGCGTTAATGCTTGTTTACTGAGACGCGGCGCGTTGGGAGTTAGTCGTAAATTGCTATATGTTTGTGTTTGCACGTGCGATAATGCGGCCCGCTACTGCAACATGGTCTGCACAAGGTTGCTTTGTGTGACTTGGGCGAATAATAAGAAAGTATTCTCCCAAATTCTCCCTTAAGGACACCGTTAGGGGAGAATTTTTCACCATACAATCTTTAGACCAAAAATTCTCCTCTACCTATTTTCAAGCAGACGAAGTCACTGGCTGAAGCCAGAATAAAATATGTATAACTAGCTGGTACTCGCTACTTCGTCTGCGTCTTTTTTCGCATTAAAGGTAGCCTTTGTCCTTTCTCACGGTCCAAAGATTGTCTGTGCCAAATTTCATCAAAGTCGTTTGAGAGGTTTAAGCGGGAAAGCGTAACAGACAGACAGACAGAAAGACAAAGTTACTTTCGTATTTAAATAATACTATGAATTTTGTTGTAAGCAGAAAAATAAATGATGTAACTTGTAATCGTTCCATATGGATCCATACAATTTATGTCAAGTAGGTACGATGTAGCAAATAAATAATTCATTATGAAACTTAAATACATCAACAAAAAATTACGTCTTTTTTAACAGTATATTTTACTTTATTTTATTTATTATTTTATTTCAATACATTATAAATTAAGCATTCCGTGGTATCACACCGGCTCCTGTCAGAATACTAGCGCTAAGTTATTTATTGCTTTGAATATCACCTTTATGTCATGTATTTTAAGTTTTTATACGCTTACTAGCGACCCGCCCCAGCATCGCACGGGTACTGATATTGAATAATATTCAACATGTATAATGCACATAAACTTTTCTCTTGAATCACTGTATCAATTAAAAAAAACCTCATTAAAATCCGTTGCGTTCTTTTTAAGTTCTAAGCATACATAGGGAGTAAGCAACTTTATTTTATACTATCTAATGCTGTCAGACACGATTAATCGTTTTTCCTTGCTTTCCTTTGCGTTGTAAGGTTATGACAAAGCATACCAAAGTATAATACGCCAGACTTGTGAAGTCAATCTTCCAGTAAACAAATCCAACAAACAAAAAATTAATTTTCATTTTCTTTTAACTTCTACGCTTCAGTTTAGTTTTTAGGTATACATTATTAAAGCTAGCTTGACAAACATAATTATTAGACTTCTGTGACCTTAGGTGGTGGCAAAAACTAATTTGAACAAGGTCGATTTGAAGGCTGCGGAAAATTTATAGTCTTACATTGTCATGTTATGCTTACTTAATGTAATTGTTACTGTGTTCTATTTTTAAAAAGGGGTGACATAATAGAAGTGAAAGCATATAAATAACGTACTAGTGTAGTAATTTTTTAAGTCTGATTTCTTCACGTTACTAAAAAAAACTCTTTGACTTTTTTAGTGGCAAGATGATTTGAAAGAGTCATCCTATGGTGACTGAGCCTGGAATGCAAAAGATAAATGAAATCACATGGTCGGGGTTTAATCAGTAAAAATCTGACACTCCCTTTTGGTCAACCCAAAGCGGTATGAGACAATTGATGATGTTTAACAAACAAAAAGAGTTATTTTGGTATTAAAAAAAACCAATATAGTTCTGCCGTAACTACCAGGATTCCAAATGATAACAGTGGTAGTATTTTTTTTAAGTGCTCTAGTTTATTAAACGCTCATTCACTCACACACACAGACACCGAAATTATAATCGGACGGGCAGATCGCAGCTGGAAAATTATTCCAATCTTTCGATAGACAACGGATTTGGTTTTAAGAGAAATTTTGCTCAAGTTTATATGATAAGCATCAGTCTCTGTAACATTTTGACTGATTGTTAAAGTAATTGTTACTAAACTAAAGGACCATAGGCTTACACGCGCGAGTTCGCAAACTCAATCGAAGACAAACATTTGCGAATTAATATACAATCCGTTCGTGTATTAATTTTCATATAAACCCGGAAATCGATGATACGTTATGGATATACTCGTGTGCGAATTCTAAATATACATTTCTGATTTTGGGGAATACTGGCGTCACGTCATGTTTGTATACAAGCGACCTGCCCCAGCTACGCACGGCTGCTATGGTGATATTAAATATATTATGCATGTCATATACAAATAGACCTTCCTCTTGAAGAAATAACCGCATTAAAATCCGTTGCGTAGTTAAAGATCTAAGCATACATAGGGATAGACAGCGGGGAGCGACATTGTTTTATACTATGTGTTAGGTTCTCTACACTAAATTAGTCAAATCATGCTCGCATCACTAGTGCCTAGACGCGTGGCATTTTATTCGCGCTTTTTACCAGTTGCCATTTGTAGTTTTTTCTACAAAACGTTCAATGAACAAAGGATCAATTAAATATCATAACTCAACATCCCCATCTCTACACTATGTAATAATAGTAATGAGAAACTCAATGTAGTGGATGCACTGACACAGAGCGTAAACACATTGGCTTGTTAAGTCACCAGCACTTGACGTCAGGACCGATTCACGGCCTGAAAGGAACTGTCAACTTGGAGTGGGCGTTAATTTAACAAACGGCTTTTTTAACTGTTAATCTAATGTTAACGAATTAACTACTTTTTGTTTACCGCAAAACCCGTTAAATCTGTCAACTGTTTCATTCAACGATATTAACAAAGAGCATACCTATTATTAACTCAACGAATAGGTATTCAAAAGTAGCTAACGTTATCTGAAGCTGCTAACGCAAAACCAGATAAAATAATCTGATTCTTCGTCAGTCGTTTTCAATTTGAAAAAAGTTTCGTCTATTAACTGCTACGTTGATACAAACAATCTGTTACATTAATGAAAACCTGTTAATAACGTAAACGGCTTTTTTAACAGGTTAACAGGATCAAATTAACGGCTTCATAGCGTTAACCCAAAAATCGTTAACGACCCACCACTACTGTCAACTGTCACCCAACACAACACTCAATATTAATGCTTCCTCATTTGTCCACCAGGTGCTGGCTTCATGCGTCTCTTCGGCACCTACCTTGCATCTCACGGCTCCTCATTAGGGACTTTCTTCAGGTTGCTGCGTCCAAGAGGAGTTCCACTGGACTATCGTGAGATCCTGAAGAGAGTTAATACTCCTTTCATGTTCTGCTTAAAGGTTCCTGGGTCTTCGTCACCAGCTGAGGTGAGTAAATGCTCAATAATTAATATACCGATGACCTGTTTAGTACCGTGAGAGTGTTTAGGATAAGTTAGATGAACGGGTAGATCTGAAGACGTTTTTTGGCAGCTTACAAAAAACTTTGTTAGATGTGTAATGATGATGAATTTTTCAATTTTTATTTTCATTTATGAAATATATTTTTATTGTAGCATAGAAAATCTATAGTCATAAATGTCAATACTTTGAGGTGGCCAAAAATCAATTGTTGGACAGTTGCCTTGACTAGACACAACAACTAGCCAAAGGATCTTTTCTTTGCTACGCCGGTTTGTGGGACTTAATAAAAATGTTTAGCATTTAGATAAATATATACGTTCACAACAAATGACTTTTCTAAATCTGGTCAAATAAAAATTGTATCTATCTTAATTTATACCCTATTTTATAAAGTTACACTTCAAAGTTCACTAAGAATAACTGAAACGTAACTGCCTAGACAGATCACTTGTCGTTTTCAGATAGATCAAACTTATACGACTAATATATATATTTGTTCAACCCACGAGACCTCCTAGATTACTTAATTTAGATTAACCAATCAAAATCTTATACCCCATTCAGATTGAACGCTAAGCTGCTTAGATTAAGTTATCAACACTTGAGGAGAGATGAAAATTGAGCTAGTTTTAATCACTATTTCGATATATTTAGACGTGTCCCAAAAAAAAACTAAACTCATCTATTTTACCCCTACTTTATTTTTTTATTTATTTATTACTGTTACTGTGTACAGGGCTGGATACATACTAAAAATAATAATATGTACAAATAGATAAAAACAAAACTCATAAGGCATCAAAAAATTCATCAACACCGATGTCAATGGGAAATGTGCCCAGAACGCTGGCAGCATTGTCACGTTGGATGGCAATTCTTATTCGTTGACCAAAGAAAAAAAAGCCCAGCCGTTTCTGATGTTACAAACAACTCGATGAGCGCTTGGACCTCATAGCCCAAACATAGTTTCAACCCCAAACGGCTCAAACATATAACTTCCAATAACATTATTGTTTTTACGCCGTTTGTAATTTATTTATATGAATTATCTGTCAGCGGCTTCATACTTATGACAGTAGAAATAATCGTAAGGCTCATAATGTCTACACATGTGCAAATTACGTTGTATCCTGGAATAGCATATAAATATTATATGGTGCATCCACACATGCCGCCGGTTTGTGTCGCCGGGATTGCCGCCGGTTTTCAGATCGCCTTTAAAATCTGGCGAAGAAGAAATGCATATGCCAGCGGCATGGCCGGCGGCCTGGTTGTCGGGTTGGCCGCCGGCTGTGCCGCCGGGCATGTGTGGATGCACCTTTAGAAACTGAAATAGTATATAGAATACTTTTCATCCTAAAAGTGTGTTTTCTTAGTATATTATTCTATGTTCACGCAGGCGAAACCCCTGGCAAAAGCTAATAAGAAATAAACGAACAAAGTTTCGATTTAATTTCAGGAATTTTTAATTAGAATTTGCTTGCCTCGTAGGAAAAATATTAAGAACTTAATGAACATTTGCTTCGCTAATCTTGGAGAAATAGAGCTTACTTAGTTGCAAAAGAAAACAGATTATGACTTAATGAGTTCATTTCGTTATCATACTTTGAAAATTTCTTAGCAAAATAATTAACTGGAGTTAACTAGTGTTGTTACTTGAATAATTTTTTAACATAGTGCAAAAAACTACCACTAATACTACTTTTTTGCACAAGTGTGGAAAGTTGCCCAAGCTCACCATCGTTGCAATTTATTTCATTTATCGTATGAAACTAGGCGCTCAACGAACCATACGAGGCAAATGTCATAAAAAAACCTTTTTTTTAATCACGTGTTACCGATTGCCGACGTGGTTTTTTGGTGTTATGTCTCTTTTTAGCGTTGCCTTTTTATCAAACATGAAATTACATAGCGTTAGATGAAGCAACAAGCTTTTAAAATATGCTTGACGTTGACAATATACGCGTGAGAAAGGCCCCTCTCAAGTAAAATGAGCCAACTTATGGATGGAAGGTAAGAAAAGTTTCCTTCAAAGGTCCGTCTTATTTTTCCACACTGTATACCTAAATTATAAGCTTTTGTTGGTCATATGTTACAGTCATTTTTCTCTAATAAATAAAAAAAAATACTGATAAAAGATGGCAAGGTTTGAGCTCACCCAAAAGTTTTATTTTTTACCTATAGCCAAGGCATTTTCATCTTCCTAATCATATCTCATGTTACATGTGATATGAAACAAACGGGTATCACTGTTGAGTTTGTACCAAGGATTTGCATACTAAGTTTATTAAGTAGCTTTAGGATACTAACATAATTTTATTATTACTTAATATAATTATTACTGACGGTTGACAGGGCCATCATATGTATAATCATCATCTTCCTGTCCTTATAGCGTATTATACGGGGTAGGTACATCAAGGCCTTGATCAGTTTCTGAAAGGAACGTCCGGTATGAAAGCGAAGAAGAAATGGGTCGTAATCAGTAAGAGTCTGACACTATTTCCCGGTTTGCCCAATGGCAGGATTTGTTACCCCAACATAAAAAACACGTTTTTTTTATGCTAACTCCCTTTTCTCTCATATAAATTTCTTCTCACACAATCTATCTAGTTTTTATTTTACTTCTCTCTCTCCAGCCATTCACATGTATACTCACAACTCCGAACCCAATGGAAGAATAAAACATTTTCATCGACCCCAAGTAAGATGGCATTTTCGTTCTTTCTCTATTATTTTCTTCTGACTCTTTAAATCAGATCTCATTTAAATAATAAACAAGTAATCTCAGAAGCAACAAAATGTTATCCGGAATAATCTTATCTTCGTCGTTTTTAACAGCATTTCGTCGACAAGGAAACGGAAGTGTCGCCAACTTATAATTTATTATTCTCGATTTTCTGACACCCTACAAAGTTTAAATAAAATTACCTACTTATTTTACTTTGAAGTCTTTCTTATCCTGTTCGTGATTTGCAAAAATAATGCTTTTGTAATTACATTTTTTTTAGGTGGATTGTCGTCTAATAACTTCTGCCACTCAAGGGTGGAGTGGGAGAGTTTATCAGACATTTACTGACTAAAACTACACCTGTGTTCATTTAGAAACTTTTCACATTAATATTTTGTTTTATTAGATACATACATATACGATATTATGTTATTTTAATTCGCGAACCTTTAATAGTGACAGTTATTTTTACTTTTTTTTTCTTTTGTATTCAAAATTGTTGGTTTAATGAATTTGCTTAACCTTTAGAAAAGATCTACTTCGTCTTCTATTTTTGCTCCTAAAACAACAGATGAATACAATCATGGCCAGTGTAAACTAAATTTACTCTGGGATTTCTGTTTCTATATTCACACATCCTTTTAATAATACAATAGATCCCAAACACATGTAACCAGACTTACAGTAACTATGTTTATCCACCTACTTTGTCCTCCAACCCTTCAAAACACTTCGCACTCAAGCAGGCCTTTGTAGGGAGACACTTACAAAGTTTGCGCACAGCGAAATGTTCCGAATGGACATCATCGAATTATTTGCTTTCTGGCCCAATTTGTTTAGGTGTTTCGTAGACAAGATCAATATAAATACACTTACAGAGACCTTGATTAATGCCTGTTTCAATATTGACGGTTCATCCCGGTGTTAAGATGATTACAAAGGCTATGATAGGAACGGGATTATGGAAATAATTGGGGCTTGTTTGTTTTTGAAATTGTTTTGCGAAGGAATCTTGGAAGTTTTGATTTTATTTTTAGAGAAAAGGAAAACAAGCTAAGAATAAGAAAACAGAGACGATGAAAATTGAGATTTTAAGTTTGGTAATAAAATATTAAGAAACGATAAATTTATATAGATATTTGCGAAAAATTTAGAAGGAGATCAAGAAATTGAAATATAAAAACATAGTCCCTATGAAAAATGAATACTTAACTGAGGTAAGATCTACTCGTGACTATCACGCTTTTAATGATGATGAGTACCAGTATTTAATAATACAATTACAAAACACAATTAAAGATGCCAATGATTTAAAAACTAAACTCGTAAACAATAAAATACATGAACATGTCTCAAAAGCATTCACGTAATCAAAATAAGAAGACAATGCCAAACATAATGCTACTCCAAGTATATTTTCTCTTGTTCCCCCAACATGCAATATAACAGCCCCTCTCAAACTTCTTGTTCGCCCCCTAGCACTGATTACGTATCAACAAAGGAAAGCGCTGGCTAGACAAAAGCTTGCGACAACAGTTTTTCCAGTGACCCACCTTGGAAGTGTGTCACACAAGAACCTATGTCCGATTAAACGCGTAGTGACACAATGGACTATTAATGCCTCTATGGACAATGGCCTGTGAAAATTGTGTAGGGAGGGATAATTTTATAGCTACAGTTTTGTGGGTGATATATGTATAATGTTCGCAGAAATGACGATCAAATTAATAGTTTTCTTTTGGTATTGTTTACATGATTTCCGTCTCATCGAATGGCAGTAGTTTATTAATTACTAGCTTTTGTCAGCGGCTTCGCCCGCGTACCTACATAGACATATAGCGTATGTCACTCAGGAGTAAAGCAGCTTTCTATTGTTACTAATTTTTTTCCAATCGGACCAGTAGTTCCAGAGATTACCCCCTACAAACAAAAAAACATAAAAACAAAAAAAACAAACACCACAGAAAGTCCTCCTCGTACTAGATTACGTTCGAGTGAATCAGCTTATTGTTCTAAAAATCAATGTCTATTTTGTGGCCAGGAATTGAATGAAGAGTATGAGAAAAGAAAACCCCAGGCCTACTGGGGAAACCACGTTAAAAAAAACGCGCTGAGTACACTACCTCATAGGTGGCGAGGAAACATGTGCATATTAAGACGATTACAACTTTTGCAACTTTTAGAATCGTTATATCTCAAAAACGGTGGCTCGTAGAAAAAAAAGTATTAATACATTTTTTGTAGATAATTTTATGATCTACAATTTTTGTCTGACGTATTTTTATGATAAAACTTACCGTTTTGCTGAAAATCGCGAAAAACTCTTTTTTTTGACCTTTGACCTTGAATAAATTTTTTTCCTTACAGGGGAAAGATGGGGAACTTTCAAATTTTGTTTTTAATGATATTTTAAACAATCTTACCGATTTTCAGCTAGGTGGGAATTTATGTAACTTTACTCTTATTTTTTGGTCTAATTTGACCGGACTATGAGGTGCATCTATTTTTTTCATAATAATTTAAATATTATTTTCTTTACTGGTAGTGGTATCGCCCTTTCTTTTACTTTATATAAATATTCGAGCAATGTATTTTTATTTTTATTAGGTGTATACTTTGTATCCTGCATTTTCCATATTACCTTTATACTACTCTAGTTGACTGATAGAGAACGCTTAAGATATTAAATTCACGTTTGCACTTCTATATTGCTAAGGTTTATAATATATAAATAAATAAAAGGCTTCTTCCTTTATTGAAACTCCGTTCACTAAATCGATTACCTGCAATCAAACTAAAAAATAAAGCCCGTATCGAGATGAACTCGTTACTTTAGATTTATTAGGTAATGTAAATAGCAAATCCGTCTGTTTGTCCGTTCCTTAACTATGTTTGTTTAGGGAATTGAGCTGGTCGCCCAAAAGGTTTGCACAAAGATTACGTTCGTCTGAATGTGGGATTGGATCTATTGTTGAAGAAAGAGACGGTTCTACGAGTACTATTATAGTAATTGTAAAATGTTTTCTTGTTTGTTCTTTTTTTATCAAATCACTTTCTATTCTTTTTGTATTTCTACAAAAAAAATCATCAGATTATGTGTATTCTTGCTCAGGATAAGCACCACTTTTTGTTTTATTACTGTTTTCAGTATTTTCAACACCACCATTTCAAAAATTGGTCTTCACGTTTAAAATTGGCTGTAAGTCTTTAAGGAAAGTTGCTTATTTGAATTGTTACTTTTTTGGTGTACAATAAAGTATTATTCTATTCTATTCTTATTGACATGGGCAGAATCGGTATCATCACCCATTTTTATTGCGCCCTGAATTGTTCTACAGGTCGAAACTCTTTGGCATACTCTGCTTATCAAGATTAGTTTGAGGTATTATCAAACTAATCTCCCGCAAACACCTCTAAGTCATCACACCATTATTTTTCATGTTGACTCCTATAATAACGAATTTTGTAGCATTTATTGCTGTATATCGTTTGTAATTCAGTACGTCATGTTTAAACAGCAGCAACAGTAAATGGTTTCATATCGTCACGTTACCAGTACTTTATCAACGTCACGCTGAAATGTGAGCAATATCATACCTCTCTAGCATTAATTTGTTTACATCATTTAAGTTACTAGATTATGTTGAGTTTAGTCTGTAATACTAGAATATAGTTAACATAATTTAATTATTAAAAATATACATCCCTTTCTGATTTTGGTTTCGGTGATGATGAAGATGTAATTAGGTTACTTCTAGTCAAGGACGCTCCATGGTTGAGTACATCATCGCTTTCACTCAAGTCAGATACTGGTCAAGCGCTTAACAAAAAAAAAGTAACTTTTTCTGATTTGTGTGAGCTTATACTTTGTGAGTATACGTATTTATGTGCCTAAATATATAAACTTCTCATCAAAAAAATCGAAACACTTCCGTTTTCATTGTTTCTGTCCGAATTTAACACAAAAAAGAATTCATACGATGAAAAAAAATACATATATTATAGCTGGCAGTTTGGCCATTACAGTAATAAGCGAAAATTCTAAATTCAAAATTAGAATTTCATTTGTTTATCTTATAAACGAAATGAATCACTGTTTTGAGACAAATGTGTGTTTAGGGTTGGAGTACATTTAGCGTTTAAAAACTAAAAATTGGCGCCTATCCTTAAACTTTTTGTTTTTTATTTCAATACTGTGACTTTGGGACGTCTGAAAAAAGGTTTTTTTTCTAAAACGTATGGATACTTCGCCCACAGAAGCCGCCCAAGTTGTGGCATTGCTGGATTCTGGCCTTAGTCAGCGTGTTGTGGCTGCAAGACTGCATCTAAGCCTGTCATCTGTTCATAGAGTCTATAAACGTTATCGGGAGACTGGTTTGTTCACGCGCCGTTCAGGATCTGGCAGGAATCGGGTCACTTCTGAGCGAGATGATCGATTTATTGTAACAACTTCTTTAAGAAATCGACGCCTTAACGCTTTTCAACTGCAGCAGCGGCTTCGTGTTGCACGAAGGGTGGCTGTAAGTGACTCTACAATTAGAAGAAGGTTGAAGGATCGTGGACTGGTACCGCATAAGCCAGCAAATGGGCCGAAATTAACTGCAGACCATCGAAGAGCGCGCCTTAACTTTGCACGTGAGCACCTAAATTGGTCATACCTACAGTGGAGCAAAGTTCTCTTTTCTGATGAGTGTAAAATTATGCTGTATGGTAACGACGGAAGGAACAAGGTCTACAGAAGAGACGGAGAACGCTATGCACAATGCTGCATTGAAGAAAAGGTCAGCTATGGTGGCGGTTCGTGGACGGTTTGGGGAGGAATCAGCGCCGACGGTAAGACAGAGCTTGCTTTCGTGTCTGGGCCACGTCTGCCTGCACTAAACTGTCATCGGTACGTCGAAGAGTGTCTCGAGCCTCATGTGATGCCCTATGCACATTTTATTGGCAACGGCTTCATATTCATGCACGACAATGCTAGGGCTCACACCGCGGGCGTCGTACGAGATTATCTTAACGAAGTCGATATCTCTATTATGGAATGGCCAGCAAGAAGCCCGGACATGAATCCCATTGAACATCTATGGGATGAATTAAAGAGACGAATTCGAGCAAGAGATCCTGCCCCAGAAACACTTAGCCAGCTGCAAGATGCAATCCAAGAGGAATGGGACAATATACCACAGCATGTGATCGTGACTCTCATCCGATCGATGAAGAACCGTATGGAAGCAGT
This sequence comes from Mythimna loreyi, assembly GCA_029852875.1. Classification (NCBI taxonomy): domain Eukaryota; kingdom Metazoa; phylum Arthropoda; class Insecta; order Lepidoptera; family Noctuidae; genus Mythimna; species Mythimna loreyi. The sequence goes on along the minus strand of CM056795.1, from coordinate 8,506,928 downwards.
AATTAGAGCTCGGGGAGGGAATACAAGTTATTAAATAAACGTTTTTTAGCTTTTTTTTTCATTTACGTGTGTTGTTTTATCCATTTCCTTTATACTCCATACGGAATAAAAATGACTCATTTAACAAAATACGAAACCTATGAAAAATTCATTTAAATTTAGAACATTAACATTAAGATTTGATAAGCTCATATTACTCACTATTAAACGACATTTAACATTTATTCCTAAATGTACACATTTTTCTGATAATCCTGACAAAACGTAAACTTGCAAGGTGTTTCGATTTTTTTGATGAGAAGTGTATATTAGAGTTTTTTTTTATCTTAACTGCAACCAAAATCAACTAATTGTGTTACATTGCTTAAGTCTCTTTCTGCGAAACATGACTTTTTTGTCATTATAGATGGTGTAATGGTTTATGTTTTTTTTTTTATTTAATAGTAGTGTGTGCTTTAGTCATTTTATTTTGTAATAATATTGTTTTTAACATCATTATTGTCTTACTTTTTTGTATTTCTTATCGTAATTTTAACACACTTTAGAACTTGATAAAGATCAAAACACCTCCACCTCAATATCCATTTTGTAAGAACTTAAGAAACAATGATTTTGACGAAGGGAAAGTTTGGAGATCTCAATTTTGTCCTTATATTAAATTTGCTTTTTAGAATTGGATTAGCATACAAATTATGTCACGGTATGTCAACAAAAATGAGATTATTATTTCTCAATTTGACACAATGTTGTTTGAGATTTCATCGTGTTTTTTTTTGCCTTGCATCTTCCTCTTCCTCCTCTTTGCGTCTTATTCCTCAATGCTGAGGGTCATGACCACCCTGCTTTATTACTTTCGCTCTTATGATGCATCATATATTCCTGTCTCTGGCGGAGTTAAGGGCCTCATATGCCGTGGAGTCAAAAGTGATGCGGATCTGGTCGGAATAACGCCTTGCATCTTATTAAATAAATAATAATTGTGAGATAAATCATTGATCTATTTCTTTTTGTTCTCGCATCCTCTGTGTAAGGTTCAATTTCGAATGTTTTGTCTAACCCGCATTAATAAATGCCATTTCATAGATTTGTACTAAGTACTGCTTTAATCTTTTTTCTAAAGAAGTCTTTTGCTAAGAAAGCCGGTTTTACAATCATTATGTCATTCTTTTTGCCTTTATTTTATAGATGAAGATTATAGTAGTTTACTATTGTAGGATTTTTTGGCTATGACTTTATTTTTCAGCTATAGATTAGTTTTTTTTTTATGGTGGGCAAAAATCATTTAATGACGAATCCCGCTTTTCGGCGGATTGGGAAACAGTGTCAGACTCTTACTGACTAAACATCTCACACTGTTTCTTCTTTGCCAAGCCTTCTTTTCAAAAAGAGACCCTGAGCCCCAGTGGGCTTCGATTCTTTTGCAGTGTGTTAGTCAGTATCACAATAAAATGATCAGCTCACTTAGAATGCGCCTGTGTCTACACAACTGAACATATTGTCCAATTATCTAGATACTTCAGATACAAATCTGCATAAATTTTTCTCTAAAATCAATTTGCAAATAATTATAGCAGCTAACGAGTTTTGTTTGATGAAATTCTACTAAAAGGTGGAAAACAAACAATTTTGTTCAAAATTTTGTTGTTTAGTCTAGATAGTTTTCCTTATTAGTGTATTTAAAGTTTTAATTAGATGAGTGTTTTTATTTTTCCTATTCTTTGTTTTACTACTCACACTTTTACTAAAACAGTACTCAGTCCTCTATCCTATTACGGAAACGAATCCCAGCGTCAATCTGCACACCATTTTCAACCTCCTTTGTTTCATACCGCACAACTTTTGGCGCATTCATTTGCGTTTATTCGCGAAAGTTGCCAGTACAAGTTTGTTTCTCAACTGCGGGTAGGCGGAAGTTTGTTTGGTTATTAACTAAATGAGCCATTGTTTGGAATCAAACGGTTGGAAACTAGTAAGCGTATTATGAATACAAATAAGTTGTATAGGGTGTTCCATGGTGATGGATTAAGAATCATGTTGACTTCTTTCTCTTTAAGTGACAAAATAATAATAGTGGGTTCGGCGATTGTTGTACCGATAATCATGTCAGCTAATGGCTTAATGGCCTCGAGCTTCGACCAACACCTTAGTAGGTTCTCGTTAGGCAGCTTGCTATTCAGAAAGTAACATTCGTGTTTCGTGTTGTTAGGATATTTCCTTTAGCTTGCTTTAGTAGTAGTTTGATCTTATAGAAAAGAATAGAATAATCTTTATTGCACACCAAAAAAGTAACGATTTCACAGAAATTAATACGAATGGGTACAAAAACGGGCTTATTCCGAGTATCAGTGGGATACTGTTCTTTTAAAAACATATATAAATTATACATTAAAATGAGTACAGAAATGTTCAAAGGCCATTTTCATAATTACCATGAATTTATAACTAAGATCATCTAAGTTTTGTTACTAAAATGGGGGGATTAAAAAAGTGGCAACATCGGAAGGATGCGCATTCATATCTCGTCGGGTGGTTTTTAGTTTAAAAATATACAGAACAGAGTATATAGAACCGAAAACCACCATTACAAAGAAATGATCATTGTCTAACAAAACGGGTGTTTTTTTCTGATCCTGGATAGTTGATTTCAGAGTGTGCATTTATATAAAATGCTCTAATCGTTTAATTTGGAGTTTTAGTTCCTATGTGGCGATATAAATGTCACTACAGTGTCACTCAACAAAATAGTTTTGCAAAAGTTGTGATCCATTTATAACAAATCCCTTTTTTATATAATAAATAAATAAAACAACTTTGCACACAAAGTTATTCTTCGAACATTTCGAAGCTAATATATTATTTTACGACACACATTTTTACTATACACAAGCGATACCAAAACCAGGGCGTTCTAGAAAACTAACGTTAAGCGTAAAGCATTAAATCTTAACAAATGTCGCGTAAATTCACGAAAGTTTTTTTTTTATCCTGAAAAATGGTTCTTTGTTCAGTAAGTACTAAAAGTGGAAAAGTAATAAAAACGATTCAGAGGTAAATAAGTGTTCAAAAAATTGTTTACCAGTTACAATTATACTTTGTCCAGTTTCAAGGTAAATAAAATAATGTAATTATTAATTTACTAGCTTCTGCCAGCGGCTTTGTTTGCCTGTGTTTTGGTTATTGTGAAAGCTAAGTCAAAGTGAAAAAAGTATCCTATGTCCATCTTTGAAGTTCAAAGTAAACGAATACTTAAATGATAAAAAAATTATTTAATTCAAACTGACACTACACACCTACCTTCAAAGTTGGTTAAAATTGACATTTATAAGTATTTACAGGCGATAATTACAAATTATATTTTAGGATTATTACGATTTTAAGGTGATTGTTATTTTTAAATGAAAAACTATCAATATTTGAACGACTTTAACATTGTATATTATTATTATTTTTCATTATTCCTAATTATTATTGTTCAATAAAGTTTAGTTTTAAGATTTCATTTTTGCTGTGCCCTACAGGGTCCATAATTGTACCTAGCTATAAGCATTATTACTGTAACATCTATATAATTGACATTATGGAATGCAAATAAAGATATGAATATGAATATGAAAGTTCATTCGTTCCAAATTTCATCAAACTTTTGAGCCCTTTTGCACCTATTGTTCTTTAATTGTGTATATAATTACTTAGGTTCAGTAGGTTATCCATGAAAGTGTAACAGGCAGAGATAGTCAGAGACAGTCAGAGTCAACTTTCACTTTTTTATATTCCTAAATAATATCACACAACGCCATTTAGTCCCATACTAAGTAGAGCTTGTGCTATGAGTACTAGACAATAAAGAAACATAGTACTAATGACATGACAGATAAATTACACTCAAACACAACAAATGATTATTCTTATAACTAAAACTTTTATTCTGCGTAGGAGTTTATTTACTTAATTTAAATAGGACGGCCGATACGATACCAACTACTCCATATAAACACAAACCGTAGTACAAATAAAACAAAAATTAGAAATAGACAATTCACAAGTCGTGCAAGACTCAGAATACTGTATGACTGTGTATAATGTTTGCTAAATAACCCTAATAACAAGTATACATTATTCTGACAGAGTTTCATATATCATTCTGAAATATTGCCTTTTATTCTTCATCAAACATATGAAAATCTGTGTTCTTGTCTAGGGTAGCATTAAGCGCAGAGGCTGTCTGTGTAATTTGGAGTAGACAACTGTACGACACGTTTATGCCCTAAACATTCTCTACCAGTCAACCATAAGTGTGAAGAGACAGCATAGTAGGTTGATTTAGACCTACCATGTTGTCTCTATTCGATATGGTATGGGTTCAAATCAGTCCACCTTTTCCTAGATTTATTGTCAGACTCAAAAACAACTGAAGATTCTAATCAGCAACCACCCACAAATTCGTTTGTTTCCCAAATAAACCGATTAGTTTAAACCTCCACAATCCTTTTTCCTTAGTCGTAACCGTAAAGCCACAACTAATGGAAATGGCTTAATCCTAGTTTTGTACCGGATCCACTCTATCCACAACTCCTTGACGGTCTGTTTGTTGTACTATTTAAACAAACCCCAAGCTTAGGTCTTTACTTAATTGCTAAGTGTTTCTAAAATGTTACTGGTGGGTATATGTCGTATATTTATTTAGGTATTAGAAACTTAGCCACACAGCGTGATGAGCAGGATTGTGTTTGAATCCACCTCCCACTACTCGTAAATCGGGACCAACACTGTTCCAGTCAGCAGTGTAATTTATTTCATAACTACTACTCTCAAAACAGTGAAGGAAAACATCATGATGAAGAATCTCACATGTCCTTAAACAAATATTCAACAAAACTCTGTGAAATTGCATTTAGCTCGCGTAGCGGATTATGACCCCCTCTTGAAAGGATGCCTGAGTCTTAACAGTAAGAAAATTATGCTAGCTTGTGCTAAGAAATATAACAATACCAGAACATCTGACAGCTGTCTCAACATGCGGTAACGTTTTATCTGTCCACTAAACCAGGGCCCTCGTCGTACATTGTAGCAGCAGGCCACGCCATTGCACATGCAAATACAAACATATAATGCGTTACAAATGAGAAATGAATCGATTGCCATGTTGTGACGTCACGACTCACTGTCAAATCGAGACAGGATATTTTAAAAATTCAGTTTATTTAGAAAATTTTAATTTATTTACAAACTGTGAACGACAAAAGTTTAATCAGAATACAGTTTTTCAATTTCTTTGAATTCTTTCAAAACTTCTCTAATTTTGCAAAAATATCTTCAATTTGACAGTACGGCGTGACGTCACATCCTGTCAATCGATCCTATTTATATTTGGAACGCATAGTATGGCAAATTTGAAATGTACGACGAAACGCGCCGCGTCTCCGTAAACAAGCACTTAGTGTTTAATGCATTTGTAATTAAATCACAAGAAAGACTGATATATCGCAGCATCTATGTGAATTCTTTCTTTTCATAGCCTAGCTTTGTTTGAGACACAGGGTTTCATAGACCCGTCGGATACACAGAGAGTGCAATTTCTCTGTTCAGTACATAAGTCTCACAGTGAAGTCTTCCCAATACACCTGGACTTTGCAGCAATTAACTTTCTTAGGAAGGTTAATGAATACCACCAATGCAATGATGTTTTAATTACCATAGTTATTTACTGGACCCAAACAATTCAAGAAATCTACCATTGACTAGAAAAAAGAATTATGATAAACCTAGCTTGGACGGTTACAGAAAAATAAAACACGAATATTTGTTTAAAAAATAAATTGTAATCAATGGAACGTATAAAAACCAAATGAATCACTCTCAAATGATCTGAATTCCGATTTTCCTTTGAAACATAAAAAGTCGCTTAAAAAAGTAAATATTTCAATTCGTTCTCGTGGGATTAAAAAGGCACAATGAACGAATTGATATATCGGATTTTATTCGGATAAAAAAGGAAGACTGGTTATCATTCAAGTAAAGAAATTATATTTTTCCTTATTTTGTATCGTTTTCTGAAAGCTTTCAAACCGCTCAAAGCCAGAAAATTCAAAAACGTTTACCTCGCCTGAAAATTTTAAAGCTTTTGTGTGGTAAGTAGCTTTTACGAATGGAATGTGAAAAGCAATACTACAGATGAAATTGATATGTAAAGAACGATTGCTTTTAATATTAAAAATTTGTTTTTTCTAGCCCGTCTTTTTCCACTCCTGGGTAAATACTTCCCTACACTCCTTCTATCCTCCACATAGTCGCCCTTACTTCTTCAGTTCTAATGAAATCTCTCTCATTCGTGCTGCCATGTCCTTTATTGTATGGGGCACGATTTTATTTCAATTCTTATGGCAACCACTTTTTTAATTTTTACTGCTTTGACTAATAGTCTTTTAAGTGACATGAGCTGTCTAACTATACTATTTATTTTTTATTCTTTTTTGCCTTTCTTTCTCTCTTTTATTGCACCTGCCATTGTTTGCCTCTGCATCACCCTAAGGTTGACTGATAGAACATTCCTAAGGTATTATGTCCGCCTCTGTACTTTGATGCATAAAGTTTTTAATAAATAATAATATTAAAAGCAGTAAAAATAAAAATGTGTGTAGTAACGGTTAGACTCTCTTATCGTGTAGTATTAAATCATAGTTACTAGTTCATTATCATCATCATCATCAGCCTTTTAATGTTTTTCAGCCTTATAATTGAAATCTTTATCTTCGGAACGTTCATTTCCATTTTGCTATCTTTCCGTATTTGCTCTTCATAACAATAAATCACTTATTTTGTCTCTAGAATAAAATGTTTAACCGAATAGAAGGGATAGAAACCCAACCTTTGTTTACATTGTAAATAAATGGACTGACCCGTAAACTTCTCACACCTCGCCATACCTACTTTAATACTGTTTTATTTTGGTTTGGAATGAAAAGGAAAATAGAATGAAATTTGCAGGTGAAAAAGAGGATTTGGTTACATTTGAATTAAGTGAATTACTATTTGAACGGTATTGTATTTAGCAATATGTCATCCATATATACCAATTTGCTATTTTGCATTTGACTTTGTAATGTAACTAAATTACAAATCTTGTGTATATGTATTTCTAGAATAAACCCTGTTTTATGTTAAATTAAACTTACTATCCTACTTGCTGTGCTTACTTAAAGTAAATAACAATTGTAAAAACTTTGGTACTTGATATTACCCAAACCTTACTTCCAAGACACGTTTAAGTCTATTTTTCAAGTTTTTTTCTCCACGGTTTTACTAAAATACTTATATTTTACTAACAAAAAGAAGGGTAACACATAACGTTACACTAACCGCAATTTTACACAAGGCGTTCCTAAAATATTTGGTACTACTGCGTCGTTGGAAGTTTTGAATGGACACCTCGAACTTTTGCTAGAACGTGTTCAGAGGTAGAAAGAGACTCTAAAATAGGACTCCATTACTTTTTACCAGAAGCTTTGGTGACATTATTTGTACTTTTAATATTTAGAATCTTCTAGACTAGATAATGATGTATTTTTACGTTAGCAACTAAAAAACTAGCAGATGAAGACACACAGAGCAAGATAGTTCTAAGATTTGTTACCAGATAATTGTCTAATGTGTAAAGTTTCCTAACGAAATAATTCTGGCACGGTTCCATACTAGAACCGTATCAGCCTTTAATTTTATTCGTCGACGTATTAAGTTTGTGCTGGAGGCAAGAAACAAAACAAAGCCTTAGATAAGACGTAATACCTCTTCTATTTATAGTTGCTAATCTTCGCTTTCGTTGTTTGTGCAAATAGACTATAATTTATGAAATCCTTATTTAAATATTTATCTATCTATATTTAGGTACTCAAATCAAAGATTAAATCTCCTTCAATATTTGCGTGTATTTACGCGCGTTCTGTGGTTAGAATTTAATAATAAGTCACGGAGAAAGTCCAGCTCTGAAACCAAATGTAATAATTTGTCGTTCTTGAATTTCGTATTTTAATATAATTTATTTCTTTCTTTGTCTACAGGGTCTGGAGATCAAAGGTCAGATGGTGTTCTGTTCGGAGTCAGATTCTCTTCTATTCGTGGGTTCTCCTTTCCTCGATGGACTTGAAGGTCTTACCGGCAGAGGTCTTTTCATATCTGATATACCTTTGCATGATGCCACAAGAGATGTCATCTTAGTTGGGGAACAGGCAAGAGCTCAGGTAAGTTTCTTCATAAAACAAACAATTTGTCGTGTAATATTATACCATTTTTTACATTTAAAATAGAGATTGATTGACTTTTGGAATATGCATTGTACTGAACATAACATAAATCAAACATTTATACATGACAGGTAAACAGAATTTATGGATTTAATTTTCCATATTTATAACTAACAGAATTTCGAACTGAAATACAAAAAGTGGAGACAAATAATTCCAAAAATAAACAAAAAAAAAAAAGATTAAGTCCGCCTTTGTAAGTTTGGTTGCATGAAGATTAAATAAATACAAAGCTACAACCTTTTATGAGATTAGGGTTTCAAACTAACCAAAGCAGTCTTAAAATCATTCGTTTAGATCCATTTAAAGTTTGCAAGTCTATATCTACAGCAAATAATTTTAAATATTTAAAAAAAATACTAAGAAAGCCACGGACTGTAAGTATTGTGAATAAAAAAAACTAAATAAGAAAAATTAAAAGTAATAAACAAGTAAGGAAACCAAGTTTCATAAATTTTTGAAGATACGAAGTAGTCATTAACTAAATAAAAGTTTCGATATAAACAAAAATAATGTCAAATAGCCTCATTCTCAAAGTTGCTTAAATTTGGTGATCGAAACGAGAACTGGGGTCCCTAAATTGGTATGACCAGTGGCAAAATTGCAGCTGAAATAATTCTTATCGATTCAAACAGCTAGCAACATTCATTGGAGATAAATGTAAAGATAGATATAATTATAAAACATACATACATTAGGTAGGTACCCATTTGAGAAAAAGAGGCATTATATGCGTATACCTGTTTTTCTCAAATGGGTAAAGAATATTGTAGTCTCATGTAACAGCTGGCAAGTTTATTGCCGTTGACCGGGCATAAATCTTGATTTTAGAAGTTGCTAAGAAGTGCTTAGCGGAAAAGACATAAATTTTGGACTTGAAAAGTGATTGCAATCGCTTCTATTCAGTAAATGCTAAAAAAAACTACATTGTTTATTTGCTGCCACGAAAATGTGCAAATAGTATACATGTCAGAGTGTCATCCATCAGTGGTATGCAAGCAAGTAGCTAGCATACTTTTATGCAAGCCACAGGCATTTACGTTTACCTTACGAAGCATGAAGCTATAGCGCTTGGTAACATTATAACCTGCAAAGTCATTTCTTTTAATAATGCTTTTTTTTTCAATCAGGATGGACTCCGAAGACGCATGGACAAACTTAAGAACTCAATAGAAGAAGCAAGCAAAGCTGTTGATAAGGAAAGACAAAAGAACGTCAGTCTTCTACACTTAATATTTCCTCCACATATAGCCAAGAGACTCTGGTTAGGTAAGTTTGTAAGTCAATTATCTGTTCGTACAGTTTGAAATTGATTTATGTATAGTTTAATTTAAATACGCACTGTGTTTGATTAAAGTTTCCTTCCTGGGCATTGAAGTGAGTTAGGCGTTAGTGGGAATTTAGTGAGTCAATCTTGTTTCGAAGTGATGCCTACAGTGGCGTAGTTTACTTGTGTTTCAAGGTTATTTAGTTGCTGGTTGCAAACTTTTATGTTATACCAGTACTTTGTCATCGACTTTTGAATTTTCAAAAACTCTTTCATAATTATCATTTAGTAGAAGTCGAGTAAGCAGGTGAACATCTACGTCATACTAATTACTTGAGAAAAAGAAACTACTTAAATATCAATTTGTATTCTATAGAAAAATTTAAATTTTGAATGAAGATTTCTAACCTCAAGTAATGACTTAATAAGAAATTACTTAGCGAGAAGTAATTATTTCTTTATAAGTACGGGTGTTAGCTGTTTCGATTCGGTGTTGATATGTCACTCAATCAGTTTCTCCATTTAGGATTTTTTATATTTACATTATCTGAGACTCTTTTATCTCTCATCGTAGTTTTCTAGTTCATTTATACATTATTTCTTTTGTTTTGTCCATATTATCGAAAGTATCTAATTTAATTTATTTAATATTTTTGTACTCAATAAATACATTGCTATTATTATTAACATCTGATTTTTGAGTTACAACCTAAAAGGTAAAGTTGACCTACATTACATTATTTAAACACCTAACTACAGATCCCAATCTCATATCACACGTAAGCTCTTAAGATTGGAGCCTTTAGTTCCACGAACCCTTATTACAGTCATAAACCAAAACTGAGGCGTCCTATTCACTCAACGACATTTGTTTTGACACGACAAATTGCGTGACGCAAGATATCACGCAATTTTGTCATGTAAACTGACTGATGTTCATGTCAAATGCTTACAAAACCTTATTCCGAGCAATATTCCGTGTTGAGAATTTTACTTGGAATACTCTGTCTCAACTTGTCTGCGTGGGCTTGAGTTTAAGTGTCATATAAAAGCAAATTATTATGATGCTGAATAAGTAAAAGTTTTGTTGGAATTATGACTTTTATTGCGTAGTTATGACTTGGTGTAATAAAACACTCGACTACGTAATAATCTCAATAGTAATTTATTATTTATGATGTTGGGAAAACTGGAGTTAATTATACTGAAAGTAAAAGTGATGACTCTTAGATAGGTTAAATACAACATTAATTTTAGTGTAATATATGCCAAACCCGAAACGTGTCTAGTATTTTTGTATGTAAAGAATCATGAAAAATCACAACGTTATAAGTTTGTTATATTAACAGGTTGTCCGCACAAATACATGGTCGCCGGGCCATCCGGACCACAGAAGTTTTTGAGGTTTTGCTTCAATTTGCGACTCTTACAATATTTTTGGGAAAAAATTACATGGTGTATAAAATTATATCGGTTCAGCTACTGATTCTAAACACACTATTGAAGTTTTGCGTATGCCAAAAATAATATTATATTAATTCGTCTATGCTCTAAAGATATGTTTGTAATACGTATGTATATCTTCATCAATTTGAATCCTGTAGTCCCACACGATGACGTCACAAAGGCGCGATAAAGCCAGTCATCAGCATAACATCCACTATAGTTTATTATACGTACTTCTATTATATTATCCTCCTTTATACCATGTCACACGCCCTTCACCACAACGGGGTTGTAAACTATTGTTAGTTAGCACAGTGCACGGAATGTCAGACTCGAATCACATAATGACGCAACCATCTAATGAAAATTACTTAATGAAATATTGCAGTCTGTAGTACCTATATGAGCAAGAAATTCTTCTAGAGATATTGAATAAATTTAAACGTATGTCTCTTTCTTAGACACCATTCGCATTTTTTTACACCACCTGCTCAATATGTCATACATCCATCATTTAAAGTAAGTCATTAAGCCAAATGTTGTGTCGTCTTTTATCTCACAGATGGTGTATAAATACTTCATTCATCACGGGGAAAAGTTGTTTTTGTCTTGGGTGACTTGAATTTCTAACTTCACTGTGTACTTTATATCAACTGTCTCACATTGATCGTGAGTTAATAATATGAATCTCTCACTGACGTTCGGGTTCAAAATTCAGCAACCTTTGTTTCGTTCGGAATCCAACATGCCACCCGCGTGTTAAAAACACTGCTTTATTGTTGTCACATAATCTACTATTTTTATATATTGTATGTTCCCTAGCGATAATTTTCTTGTTTATTATTTTCAAAAATATCAGTTTTCACTGGTTAATAAGTTTGACGGGTGTACTGTGACACCAACTGACACACTTTATTTGTGTGTATAGTTTCGACAATTCCGTCTCCCTGTCCGCTAAGGAGTCTCGTGTTCTGTGGTTTCCACACACATCAATTACTAACTTTAATCACACTTTGAATGTGCTCTTCGCAAGACAGGTGCGCCCAACTTTTATAATTTCATTAAATTTGTAAAGGGCTGGATGAATAATTACAAGGCATTAATAGCGATGAGTTACTTTGTGTAATAGGTTATGCGTGTGGCATAGGAGGCTCAGGTGTCAAGATTCTTGAGTTATAACAAATTACTTTGATGTTCCCTCATCAAAATGGAAATGAAGATATGAAACACCTGTACATATAGCACATTTTGTTGAATTATTAGCAGTAGATTTTTGTAATTATATAACTGAGGTATAGTACCTTACTAACCTATAATGGATGTCACTTATCAGAATTAAAGAGTAGTTTATTTTTTAGCAGATTATTTCAATTCGTTTTTCTGCCTTTGTCTCGTTTTATTTGGGGTTGGAGCAACATGTTTTTTTCTTTCATTCTGTCCTGTGTGTATTTTATTTTCTTTTTACTTTCATAGCATTTTCCACATAATTCATGCATCTGTTCCTTTTTTCCTTTTCTTCTTCATTCATCTACATGTATACTCATAAGACTTTCATATGAAGATAATCTAACAAATTCTAAGACAACAAGACTAGCGGGCCTACCACAAGCTCTTTTAGCAGTATTACTTCGATATTACTTTCAGTGGGAAAGAAACGGCGCTAGACAACGTGTCTAACGCTATCACTTGCACACTCTGGAACAGGAATAAAACAATCTTACTTTAAACGTCATGGTCTAGGTCATGGTCATCAACCTAAATAAGAAAAACAAAACAAAAGCGATCAACACCTATGCTCACTACAAACAATTCTGCTGCTTTCTTCTGTATTACTGACATAGAATTTTTTTTCAAAGGTGAGAAGATTGAAGCCAAAAGCCACGATGATGTAACGATGCTGTTCAGCGATATAGTCGGCTTCACGTCAATATGTGCCACAGCCACGCCTATGATGGTCATCGCCATGCTTGAGGATCTGTACAGCGTGTTCGATATCTTCTGTGAGGAACTGGATGTATATAAGGTAAGAGTCCCATTTCTATTGGTTAAAGGATCGACTCCCACTACCGAACGGTAGCGTGACGTCACAATACGAGTCTTGCTAGAATCCGGCCGTTGAGAGGACTAACATTTTAATATTAGAGCTCGTATTGAGCGCGCGTGTTTGTCCGAGTATTGTTCTAAGTTCAATTCTTACTGTTGTTCATGACATTGTTCAGTAATTGTGTTTTGTTGTTATTGTTTGAGGTCACTTAATTTAACATAATTATGAATGTATATGAAGACATATAGTAAGACTGCTAAAACTTGCGGTTGAGGATGATCTCTTTAATTTGTAGTCAAATTAGTTTGCCACGAATTCAAAATAATTGAAAAAAAAGTAAAATAAAAACCCAACAGCCAAGTAACACATAAAAACTAAGTACTGTGGAGCATAATTAAAATAAAATATTAAAAGTTCATTAAAAAAAAAATATTGAATTGAAAAAAAATTTTGTCCAGTATCGTGGGTGCGTTCACAAATAAATAAACTCACACACCCAGCCTCTGTAAGTCATAAATATTTTTTTCGTGCGGGAATAAAACTCACAAATAGTTCAATCACAGCGTCAACTGAAACGTCAAATTAATATTATAACTGAAAATATTCTTTGCCGGAGTCTGTCTTTCCTGATGGCTACAATCGGGGAATCTTTAAGAAAGAATAGGTTACTTCTAGGTAAGCGCGCTCCATCGTCGACCGCATCGTCGCTTTCCATCAGGTGAGATAGCGATCAAGCGCAAACCTATATAATCAGTAAAAAAAATATTATTTCATAAAATCATTCAGAGTTTCCAACTCCAGAAGGCTTGTGACGTTTTATAAGTGCCCATGTAGGCCTATGTGAAATTGATTTTGAAAAAAATACAATATTAAGCATATCATAGATGAACCCGTATTATATTCAGTAAACAAACCCACGGCAAAGTTAGAAACGCTCCTTACATTACATACTGAAGAACTGTGGCAAATTGCTCTCTTTTGAAATATAAATTAACCTAAACGGTTGGGCAATTAGTAACAAGGAGTATATAATTACCGTTAGTAATTAGAACGAAATTCTACCTTTTGGAAACAAAATATTTCAATGACCATTGGTTTTTGGTCTGCTCATTTTGAAGGAGGTTCATGTGGTCTTTCGAGGAATTGAAATTAAATACTGGCTCTTTTGGTTTGATTCTAAATACTGTGATAGAGGTTTGTTTAATATCTATTTTATCTATATAAATAAAAGGAGAAACTGACTGACTGATATATCAACGCACAGCCAAAACTAATGCGCTTAGTATCGTGAAATTTTGCACAAGGCTTCCTTTTATGACGTAAGCGAACATTAAGAAAGGGTTTTTCAAAATTGAGCTCCTAAAGGGATGTAATGGGGATCTAAAGTTTTATGGAGAATCCTACTTTCACGCAAGCGAAGCCGCTGGAAGTAGGCTAGTTAACCCCTTGACACCCAAGCGAGCGGGTACTATAGCGAACGCCGGCGTTCGCGGGTAATAAAGGAAACTATTAACGTACAATATTTGATTTTTTTTTTTTTGTAGGGTATTTTGATATTTATCCAAGAACGTAAAAAAAAAGTTTTTATAGATAAATAACTTTTCGTTCGCTATAGTACCCGCGAACGCCGGCGTTCGCTGTATGGCTGAGGAATTTATATAAGCGAGATACCATTCAATGATTAATCACGAAATCTCATTAACTATGAACTACACCTACAAACTTAAAATTTGGCAGATAGGTTCCTTAAAGACATCCGCTATGAATGGATTTTACAAAATGAACCCTTGAGGGGTGAACCGACTTTTACGTGGGCGAAGCTGTTGTCAGAAACCAGTAATTTGATAAATGAGCATGCTAGGTTTCTATGAAGTCTGGGCCTACTTTTCAATAACTATGTGTGTTATATCGATATATTAGATAGGATTTTTTAAGCTCAATAAAAGTTACTATGGCGCCAAGTTCCAAATCTGAAACCGTTTCAGGGAGTTATAAAATTGATCAGATTACCTTAAAGTTTTTCAAGCCGATTTCCTTATAGTTTAGGCACCTATCATCATCATCATCAATTCAGCTGAAAGACGTCCACTGTTGGACATAGGCATCGTCGCTACAACGACCGGTCCCGTGCGTCTTGCATCCATCTAATTCCAGCAACCTTGACCAGATCATCGATCCACCTTGTGGGAGGCTTTCCAACGCTTCGTCTTCCGGTACGCGGTAGTCACTCCAGAACTTTTCGGCCCCAACGGCCATCGTTTCTGCTTGCAATATATCCTGCCCATTGCCACTTACGTTTGGCAATTCTTTTGCTATATCGGCAACCTTGGTTCTCTTGCGGATCATGATCATTTCTGGGTCGATTATGCAAGGAAACTCCGATCATGTAGACATCTATATTGCCGAGATGTAGGCACCTATATTACCTATGCTAAAATTCTTTGTTATTAATCTTTCAAAATTATTGCTCAGAACTTGATATTTTATTCCGTTTGAAAAAGATAAAGCCACTTCAAGTATCCATCTACAGTTTTATCTCTTTTAAAATTAAAATGTCAAAAAGCCTGCATTTAATTGTCACCAGAGAAATGCTTTGTGGATCAAATAATATAAATAAAATTGTTGAGAGTAATCCGTGATCTAACCTACGGTAAAATTATAATCTTTTGTTTGTCCATATTATATGACTTTTACTTTGGACAGAGGATTAGCTCTTCATAAGCTTGTTTTTTAGGTTGAAGTGTAATAAAATATTTGTTTTATTTTTTATAATTTTTTAGAACTTTAATTTATATTTCTTCAAATACATGATTTGTTATTATAACGAGTAACCGAGATAACTGGAAAGGATGAAGGTAGGCCTTTGCCCAGCAGTGGCACAGCACAGGCTAGCTGTAATATGAATAAAATAATTTAGATGTCGTACAAGGCAATGCTGCCAATTTTTTCAATTGTTACGCGACAGTGTTTTTTTTTTGGGGAAGTCATGGCTCTGTGGTAGTGCAAGAGAGAAAAACCCATCTGTCTTTAGCTACCCTTTTCTTTTGTAACTATTGACGCCACAGTTATTTTTTAATCAGGTGATTGTTTTTTCTTTTTATTGTTCTAATGTAAATGTGTAGCGAAATAAATATATAGTCATTATAAAATAAATAATTTTACTATGACTATAATGATCTGATCATAGTTGTTTCGGTATTTTTCAAATACTTATAGCCGTTAATTGGTACATACCTTTTTTATTACATTTTCCTTATTCCACCAGTGACTTTACATTCTGGACTAGCTTCTGCTAGCGGGTTCGCCCGCGTGAAATTAGGTTTCTCCAAACAAACTTTAAACCCTCGTTTCCTTCCTTTAAGGGGTGAGTTCTGGAAAATCCTCTCTTAGTGCTCATTTACGTCATAAAAAGAAACCGTATGCAAAATTTCACGCTCCTAAGTCTAGCAGTTTTGGCTGTACGTTGATATGTCAGTCAGGTTCTCCTTTTATATGTAAATAGCGGACCGCCCCAGTTTCGCACGGATACTGATATTGTATATAATATTATCAATATATTATGCACATAAACTTTCCTTTTGAATCACTCTTTTTGTTAAAAAAAAAACACATCAAAATCCGTTGTATAGCTTTAAAGATTTAAGCATACATAGGCACAGGAAGCGACTTTGTTTTATACTATGTAATGAAGATATATAATTCATGGAACATCAAAGGGAATGATACAGTTAGCTGAAACTAATATAATAATAAATAATTTAGACACAATTATAATTATTGTATGAAGTAATTAATTGTCCTTTGTTAAGGATAATTTACCCTCATCTTGTTATTAATCTATTTGAAGGATGTCGGATAATATAGGTAGAAGCATTATATTGCTGAAAATGATTTAATAATTATTATATTTGAAGATTGCTCTAACAAAGTGGTAGGAACTGAATTCCACGAAGTATTTATCGCCAGGCGCATTACTTTGTGTAATTTATTTCATCACCACTGCTCTCAAAACGGTGAAGGAAAACATCGTGAGGAAACCGGCATGTCCTAGAACCAAAAATTCGAAGACATGTGACATCCACCAATCCGCACTGGGCCCGCGTGGTGGATTATGACCCATTCCCTCTCCTAGAGAGGAGGCCTGTGTCCCTGCAGTGGGAACATTGAAAGGCTGATGATGATGGTGATGATGATGATTTATCGCAAAATTTCACGAGAACCGACCCAATTACACACATTATTATTTAATAGCACAGCATCAGCCTTACAATGTTCCCACTGCTGGGACTCAAGCCTCCTCTCTAGGAGAAGAAATTAGCTGTAATCTACCACGCGTACCCAGTGCGGTTAGTGGATGTCACATCTCTTCGAATTTTTAGGTTCTAAGACTGAGCTGCGACACTCGACCCCCAGAGCGTCTATTGCGGCGAGAGAAATATCCTTAAAAAAATTATAAAGAAATAAAATAACAGGGTTTTTTTTTCAATTTACTTTAATTAATTTTTGACTGGCCTGTCAGCCTAGTAGTTAGTGACCCTGACTACTATGCCGGAGGTCGTGGGTTCGATTCCCACCCAGGACAAAATGTTTGCGTGATGAGCACGATCATTTATTCTGTGTCTGGGTGTAATTTATCTATAATATGTATGTATTTAGAAATGTTTATAAGTATGTTTATAAGTTGTCTAGTACTCATAACACAAGCTTTGCTTAGCTTGAGACTAGAAGGCGTTGTGTGTGATGGTTGTCGAATATTATATTATATTATTATTAATTGCACTGGTCAACAAATTTTAAGGTTTTGTTAATCCATGAAATGAGTTGTCCTATTTGCGAAAGAATACCTCTAAACATACATTTTGATGTAAGTTTGAAGGTCGAGTTAGCTCGCGTTTTTTGTGGAATCAAATAAAAATATTTTGACTTAAGATAACATTATATTCATAAATTACATATTATAAAATTTAAAAATGAGTTAATATATTGCTTTTCCGTTTATAAATAATATCTACATCCTCTCTCTTTAACGTCTAGCAGTAGTCTGCTAACATAGCAGGACTCCATTTGCCCTGATATCGCCGTTCCATGCCTGAAATATCCTGGTGAAAACGTTCACCATGTTCGTCGCTAACATCTCCCATATTTTCAGGACAAAAATCCAAATGTGTGTCGAGAATATGTATTTTGGGGGACATTTTGCAACCGAGAGCGTACAATGCTGGATCATATTCTTAACCAGGTTTTCAGTCTTCAGGTTTTTTGTCACCCAAGAAATTTTAAAAGCTTTTTTCATGGCCTGTTTTTCCTTGCGATTCAATGTGCTTCCAAAAGTCTTGTCATCCATTAATTATTTTATTTGACGTCCTATGAAAATTCTTTTACAACTCAAGCATATTACCTGCGGAACCCAGGGCTTGTCTTGATTTTTTACTGATATTCCGAAATAAAGTTCGTAAGCACGACAGATTCTGGGACTCAAGTTTTCGCTCGTATTTTTTGTTGTAAATATACCACACACGTAACAAAATTTGTTAGGATTGTTTTCCAAGAAATGAGGCATAATCGAAAATATAAGTTTCACAAAGTTTTAGTTTAAACTTCACAATACTGAACTAAAAACAAAATTTGTTTGATACACTTAAGACGTTCCTGTAGTTTGCAGTGCTATTACCACGTAATACATTTATTGTATTTTCACGGTGTTTGATAGCGAATACCAGCGCAATCTGAACGTTCTTTATGATGTATGAAATTTAGTAAAGTATAGCCGTGCTGTAATAACGAACAAGTCGAAACTTGCGAGAGTGCGGCGAACGCAATACAAGATTAAACTTGCATAGCTCGATAACTCGAGCTAAGACACTCGTAATATTGTAACTGATGATTAGTATTTACCAAGTACTGCCTATTTTTGTATTTCATCTTTCATGGGCAAAACCATTGTTAACCAGTGTTGTCAAATATTTGTCCAGGTGGAAACAATAGGCGATGCGTACTGCGTGGCGAGCGGTCTACACCGTAAGATCGACACCCACGCACCGCAGATAGCTTGGATGGCACTGCGCATGGTCGAGACGTGTGCGCAACATTTGACGCATGAAGGAAACCCTATCAAGGTATGTGGTCCTAGTAATTTGATAACAATGTAATGCAGTAAAAATGTAATCTGGAATACCCTGCCGGAGTCTGTGTTTTTTGATAACTATAACCAAGGGGTTTAGTATCATAATCGCGGGCTTGTGGTGGATGATTTTGATAACTATAACCAAGGGGTTTAGTACCATACGCGCGGGCTTGTGGATGGCAAGCAATAGGTAGCTTGCCGTCTAGTCTGGTAACCGTTCGGACCAAGCCCAATCGTTGACAGCGCGCACTGTTCCCGCGCGCCTCAAGGAGTAGTCAGCAGTCACTGTAGCCCTCAGTTTTATAAACAATCGCCTGCGGCTCATGTGAATTCCACCTCAGTCGCAATGATAAACTTACTGCACCTTGTATCAAAATGTACTATTTGCATGTAGGTGTACGGTGCACAATGTACGGTGGCTCGTCGCCGTACGCGTGATGGTCCAATGATAGAACGGGCTTTCTCTACATTAATATATATGCATACTTCCAGGATAATAAATTTTGTGTTCAATTCTAGGACATGTCATGTATAAATGTGGATGGATGGAAAGGGAGAGGGAGACCAAAGAAGATATGGATGGATTGTGTGAGAAGTGATATGGAAGACAGGGGAGTTAGTGATAGCGTGACGGGTGACAGGACAGAATGGAAGAAAAAAACATATTGCGCCGACCCCAAAAAAACGGGACAAGGGCAGGAAGATGATGATCTAGGACATGTCATGCTCGGATACACGGAAGGAATTTGAATTTTTCGCAAGGGTAGACAACTTGCAAAAAATTCAAATTGCTTCCGTTCTGTTTGAGCGTGAAAATATGACAAACATGCACACATACATACACATGCATACTAACTTTCGCCATTATAATAGTGTGATTAATTTCTTTCATGAAAAGCATATACAACTTTGATTAAGCTTTCCGTCAACGGTGATGTGCGAGGGTAAACGTAGATGTTTACGTTTCGAGCAAACTGTTGATTCTTTGAGGGAAATAGGTTACGTGAACACACAGTGACTATCTTTATAGACTAACACCGTGCTTTTATTGGTTTAAAATGAAATGTTGACTTGTGTGGACAGGTAAGTAAATTGGAGGGCTATTTTATTTATTTATGTGCACACAAACCCATACAAAGAGAAAAGAACACATACAAATAGAAGAGTACAAAGGTGCTGTATTTTTTTATTTTGCCGAAGAGAAAAAGTTATTTAATTAGTTTTGATACAATATGCTACTATATACCTTTATAAGTGCCATTAATATTTTTTTTAAAGACATATGTGTATCTGAATGTGTATGCATTTATGTATTTTTGAAGCTTCTTGATGCACACATTGAGAGCAGTGGTGGTCGAGTGGTGACGGCCCCGACTTACGAGTTGTAGGTCGCGGTTTCAAAACCCAAAAACACATTATTTTGTGTAATTTATTTCATCACAACTGCTCTTAAAACGGCGAAAAAAAACGTCGTAAGAAAACTGGCATGTCCTGGAACCAAAAATTCGAAGATATGTGACATCCACCAATCCGTATTGGGCCCGCGTGGTGGATTATAGCTTATTTTCCTCTCCTAGAGAAGAGGCCTGTGTCTCAGCAGTGGGAACATTAAACAAACAGACCGACCATTATGTCACGTAATAATATTTTTTATTACTTGCCTATAATAAAATTAATGCAAGATTATTTTAGATTAACAATAAATAACGATTCTAGAAACGAACTAGGTTAATTATTTAGTAGTTTCCACGAAAAGGCCTAATTTAAAAAGATTACTGGAAATACCTAGATATCGTCTTAATATTTGAGTTTTTATACCTAGTATCTTTTATAAAGTCTATAAACTATGTTATTATATTACCTAGGTATTAAAATAGTTATATCGTCAGTTTTATGGGTTATTTCACAATTTTATTGATGTCATAAAATATTTATTATTTTTATTTTAGTTGCACTTCAAGTTATTTCAGATTAGGATATAAAATTTTATGTAGTATTTAGTGTTTGAGTTCTTACTTTAACAATACCGGCACCAAAACAAATATTTATTCTCTCTTGGATAGTTTCTGAAATTACGTTGAAAAAAACAACAATATTAATTTCTTAGTAGTAGGGAGCAGTGGTGGAGTGGTAACGGCCTCGACTTACGAATGGTATGTCGCGGGTTCAAACCCATCCAGGTGCATTAATTTGTTAAATTTATTTCATAACCACTGCTCTCCAAACGGTGAAGGAAAACATCGCGAGGATACCAGCATGTCCTAGAACCAAAAATTCGAAGACATGTGTCATCCACCAATCCGCACCGTATCCCGCGTGGTGGCTTATGGCTCATTCTTTCTCCTAGAGAAGAAGCCTGTGTCCCAGCAGTGGGAAATTTATAAGGCTGATGTAATGTAATAAATATCTCTTTTATTTAAAAAGAAGAAGCTGTACATTAGACTCGCTAAATCTACATATAGAATTATAGTCAACATTGTCAAGCACTAGTTAATAACATTAAAAAGTATAATACTTAAATTTACACCATTGCACATAAACTAAAACCCATACCTAAATTGGGCAGCCGTATCGCGTTCTACGATCTCTTCCAGGCAACCTAGAATGGACAGTAATTGCCTGTAAAATACCTTAGTGCATAAAAAAAGTACAAATCAATATCATAGTTCAAAGGTGTATTATTTTACTTTGATCATTAGTATCAAAAGAAATTGCTGGACTGCCCATTAATCTAGCCACATCTCTGTATTGATGTAGACCACATATAGTGTTATACTCTCCAACTTAGTTCGCCGGTTTTGGTCTATCGTACCAAGGTTGTTGTTCGTCCGTACTGAAGTCGAACATCACTCAGCATAACTTAACAGACGTTCGTATATAGTACTACGAGCCGCACAAAGATTTTTTCACGCTCGATTTTGGTACGAAACACACCAAATCCGTCGTACAAAATGCGATGGTATAAGAGCAGATTGAGAAAATGTTTAGAAAAAACTATCTCTCTCTATTTATCTAGCCTTATCCCATTTCATTTGGGGTCGGCACTCCTCGTCATTTTTCGCCAAGCGTTTCGGTTCGTTGTCCTATATATAGTTCGTGATCAAATGGTGTAAATGGATCCACTTTTCGGTTACCGATTGAGCTGAATTTTTGCAATCAGATGACAATGAAAAATTATTGGCTATAGGAACTCTAATTAAACGACACAACCACATCGAGTTTGAGTTTTTGCTCGTGTGGTGCGTCGACAAGTTTTGATTTTAATATATAATTATATTTCTTTTCTTCCTAGATGCGCATAGGCCTGCACACCGGGACAGTGCTTGCTGGAGTGGTCGGGAAGACGATGTTGAAGTACTGTCTGTTCGGACACAACGTGACGCTTGCCAACAAATTCGAGTCTGGCTCCGAACCTTTGAAGATCAACGTCAGTCCAACTACTTATGAGTAAGTTACTCTTTTATTTATTAAAATTCTGTTGTTTTTCTCATATATATATGAGAAAAACAACAGATTTTTAATTTAGCTAGTAATGGAAATATTTGGGAATTTGTGGATTTTCAATGTGTACTTTTTAGTGTTTTTTTTTTTTCATTATGATGTTATTTTTATAGTACAGCAATTTAACTTCGTTAAAATATTCTTAAACTTACCTAAAAACTCTTAAATCTCTATTTTTATTCTTCAAATAATATACATGTAATTATTATTTTAATAGTAACCTACGTCTATAAACTAAAAATCCGTTAAATTTTACAAATAATTTATTGGGCATCGAAAAATTCATCCACATCAATATCAATGGGAAAAAAACGGCAATGCTGATTCGCTGACAGAAATATAGCCCAGCCAGTAAATAAACTATAAAAAACATGCCAATACAAAAATAGACAAAGATGAAACACATACTCTTTGTTTTAACCTAAATATAGTACTACATATTCTCATATTAGTCACCCATTATTCTGTTCAACAAATATTATTGAAATCATATGGAATCTATGAAAAAAATAAAAAAGCACGTTCCGCATTTCTCGGACTTTATAAACTTATAATAAATGCAAAAATATATTTATTAATGCGTCTGAAATTAATTTAATAAAATACTGTTCAGTGGTTTTCATATTATGGACGTCATTATGAATTTAATTTTGAATTGCTTTCAATGAAATGAACCAGTAAATTTTAAATTATTTTACTATTATTACTGCAGGACCGGTAATATAATATTTTGCGATTAAAAAAGCTTTAGCTTTTTGTTAATGTCAAAAACGACGATAGGACATTTATAAATGACAATTACGTATATCCAATCAGTACTAGCATTTTTCAGTAACCGAAAAGCTTAATTCAGGACTACTGAGGA
Organism: Mythimna loreyi; assembly: GCA_029852875.1. Taxonomy (NCBI): domain Eukaryota; kingdom Metazoa; phylum Arthropoda; class Insecta; order Lepidoptera; family Noctuidae; genus Mythimna; species Mythimna loreyi. The sequence goes on along the minus strand of CM056795.1, from coordinate 8,483,384 downwards.
ACTCAACGACTAGACAAACAATTATAATACTAAGGAAAAGACTGTTGAATTGTCAAAATGTCAGTCAGTCAAAAAAAAATAGTGAACCTAATTGTACGTTCCATAGCGTAGATCTCTATGGAGAAGAACGTGCAAGAAACTCCACACTTTTAAATCAAATTACGTAACAAAATATTGACTACATATTTATTCTTACGAATCGTTAGCAACTAGAAATAATTTGCTACATTTTTCGGTCAGGCACTGTAGTACAATTCACTACATAACCAATTGGGCAATTTGTTGAATGATGGCCGCAAACACGTCTTGAATTCGAAATTCGCCCACTGCGGCAACTCCTCAAGTCAGGTGGAATTCTATTCATGGATCAAATCACAGCAATGGATCGTAGCAAGACAGATTGGCATCTTAATGTGGTCCAATATTCCATAATGGAAATTGGACTAGTACTGCCTAAAGATGTGCTTACATAGACGCGCGAACTTTTGGATATGTCTCGATAACTATTGCTGGAGCTATTGAAGCAATTGATGCTTCGTGTTAGTGGAAATAAATAATCCCGAGAGTTGTTTATGTTAAAAAAGTCACCGTGGCCTTGAAACTCAAAGGATACCTAAAGCAAAACTAGGTGGAATTTGATCAGCAAAACCTTGTTCTACCTAGATTGAATAAAATTGAATAGAAATACATTTATGCGAAACAGATACAGCACAACGGTTACAAAACACATGGTAAAAAATAACAAAAATTAGTGTACTCTGAGCATGCCCGAACCGATATTGCGTGACCTTCTCAGCATTTGCAGGGCGTCAGACACCCCGCGCTGGTTTTAAGTTGGCACCCCGCAGTGAAAGTTATTTGATGATTTATAAATCAAAAAGCTACAAATACAATATTATTTTTATTATTATTTGTAACTTTTTGCAGTTACAATAAAGTATCTAACGTTATATAGAAGAGAATAGTACAGGAACCTTTCGAGCACAATGTCCCATGTAAACATACCTTCATGTACGTTTTCTGAAGATAGATGCTAATCCCGGAGAGTGATTGGTGGATCCTTTGATGCACTACAATAATTATCTTTATCAGTTACTGAGCTTGACTGATTGCAATGCCTTTGATCTGTGGGAATACAATACATTCAAAATAGTGAATGGGGAATTAATCGTGGTTATGTAGCAATAGCTGCTGGCTTTGTTATAGAAAGTTAGGTAATAATGTATTTATAGCATCAGCCATCATCATTAGTTAAACTACCTAACCGAATAGTCATCATCATCTTCGTCATTTAACAGTTGGACTTAAGCCTCTCTCAAGTGTCCCGACAAGGAACGGTCCTGTACAAGAAAACATGGCAGGTGCATAAAATAAAGAAAACATTAAGAAGAAAACGAGGATTAAAAAATTCGCATTCCCGCGACTCTCATCAGGTCATCGGTCTAACTTGTGGGAGACTTTAAAAGACTGTGTCTTCCAATAAGTGGTCGCCACTCCGGAACCTTTCGACCCCAATGGCCATCTGCCCTGCGAGCAATATGCCCTGCGAATTTTGGCGATTTTTTGGGCTATGTGGGCAACATTGGTTCTTCTTGAATCTTCATAATAGAGAACTGCAATTAAAGAACCAGCTACTAACATTTTTAGTTAAAACCTAAAAATGTAAGCTCGAAAATAGACAGGTTGCCCGAATTTAATTTCGTGGGAACACAGAAAAGAATCCTTTTAATTATTTTCATTAGAAAAGCAATTCCTTCGAACTAAAACGGGCAATTTTACGTAAGGCATATTAGGTGCTGTCAGAAAGGGCACTTTGTTCATGAAAATTCATTGCAGCTTTTCTGTTACGATCCATTAGTTTTGGCGCGAAAGGGGTGTGTGCTTTATGACCTCACTGGCATACATTTTTTAGAGGTTTTTTATATGGGCATATGAAAAATTTATGATATGACGTGCATACATAACCGACTGGAATTTATTGTAGGCCAAATATTTCGTATTGATCGAGATTACAACATGATGCACGAGGAAAGTTTTTTGCGTTATTTTTGTAGAGTTGTTGTGTCTGTATTTTTTTTTCTTTTAACCCCTTGGACGACGGGAGGTATTAAACCTTAGGTACTTACTTCTTAGAATAACCAAAACAATCACCAAAAAAGGTTGAAAAAAATGTATTATTTGGGAAAATTTAAAATATAGTAACTAAAATTTACGGCCAAATTTGAGAATTGAGAATTTTTCAAGGTCATTCAAGTTTTACAGGCGCATGTACAAACGGCGCTCAAAGGCGCTATAAACTTTAGTAATTTTTGTCAAAAAGTCTGGATTGTGTAAAAAAATACTTCTTTATTACCATTTCAGCCGAAAAACTGGTCTTAGGCCTCTCCAAGTGTCACCACAATAAATGCTGGTCCATTTGCACTTAAAATATCAGTATAAAACCTAATATTATTTTATATTCATGAAGAGTATGTACAACCATAAAGTAACCAAGATCTTCATCCATTCAATTTATCAAGGACGGTACAAATTAATTTGAAACTTGATTTAATACAAAACTTTTCCGATTCTCGTCAAAGAAAACATCCCGTCATCCTACGCTTCTACTTTTGCTACAAAAGCGAAACTCTGGAATACCGCAATTACTCTATAAAGTAGCTCTTAGGTGAATAATGAGTACGATTAACAAAAGAGGTTGTAGGTAACTGGCAACTATCAGAAAAAAAAAGAAATGAAGAGAAACCTCCTCTCTCTGTTACACAGGTCAGGTTTGCTGTAAGAAAACTCAATTTTGAGTTAAGCTCGCCTTTGTACATATATATTGTAATCCTCATTTTTTATATACTGTTTAGTGTACAATAAAGAATTAAAGAAAGAATGAAAGAACAGTTCATTCACGCGAAATGACAACTAGCCATTAAATCTTTTATTTTTCGTAAAGAAAGTTTTTTTTTACTTTAGTTTTTAGGATTTTATGACGACCATAAGTAACTTGTCTCTATCTTATTATTTTAATTTTTTTTTTTTGTAAAATTCAGAATTCTTTGCCACCTTTTAATGAATAATATTTTGTAAGTTAAACCATCGCTCAAAGGGATTAAAACGATCAAAGTTTTATGCTGAATATTATTCATTTTATCAAAGATAATATTAATATTTGTCCACAACCCAACTCTTTTGTCGACAGTACAAGAAAACTGATTCACTTACCGCGGAAAGGACCGACAGTTTCTTAACACAACTTTTTTTGACAGGTGGCTAATAAAATTCCCGGGTTTCGAGATGGAGGCGCGGGATCGTTCCTGTCTCCCGAATTCGTTCCCCAAGGACATTCCGGGAACGTGTTATTTCCTTCACAAGTACTTGCACCCTGGTACTGACCCTACCGCTTCACAGGTGAGTTTTTTTTTATGAAATGAAGTGGACATTGACATTTTATTTGATGGTTTGGTGATTGATTAAAATTGTAGTGTCAGTGTTATGTTCGAAATTCGAATGTTATTTTTATTTTGGGAAAATATAGTTTTGTTTTTGTCTTAAAATGTTGTTCCACAAAGCTATAGAATTATATTTCAAATAACTATTGTTTATCTATATTATATTAATGGAAAAGTACTGACTCACTCACTGACTCATCCTACCCCAGGCTCACCCTAAAACCAAATACCTACATTAAAATTTTGCGCAAACAATCCGTTTATGATGATACGAAAATCAAGAAAGGATATTTTGTAAATCAACTGCTAAGTGTATGAAAAGAGGTTTGCATATTAGAGAAAGTCATAGACCTAAGCTAGTGCTAAAACAATGCTAATCAGATTTTTTGTGTAAGACATTAAATCCACCTCTGTACTTTTTTTTTGCATGAAGAATTATATATATCTACTATTAAACATGCACAACTACTATTAAACAAAGTAAAAAAAATACTAACAAAAACAAAGGCCACTTTAAGGTTTAAAAAAAAAACATGTCTACAGTTTTGGCAACCGAATTGCTAGACAAAATCTCCTTGTTGCATACTAAACGAGGTTGGATATAATTATATAGCGCTCATCATTTCACAACATAGGCCTTACGCAAGGCCCTGAATATTCATAAAGTACTTAAAACTTATTACTGTTTTAGCTTTAGTTTATGTTGTTCTAGATATTTTCTAAAGTATAAAAACCTTGACGAGAATAAAGGTCTGGGGAATACAAAAGGGTTTGTAACAAAAAAAAAACAAATAAGCTGTACGCTGATATTGAGTGGGTAACAAACAGAGCTCGTCAATGTTGAGACTAAATACACCATTATTATATATTTATTTTATGTGCTCAATAAAGTACAGAGACGGAATAAGGCATTGTCTGCCAGTCAGTTTTTGTGTGATGCAAAAAATATGGTAAACGCAATAATATAAAAAAAATATACACAAATAAATTTTAATAAAATTATATAATTATGATTCAAATTTATTGTCAGAGCAAAACCATTAGCAGTTTCAGCTCTAACATAATAAGGAAGATTTCTGCTAATTATAAACTAATTATAATTAAAAATAAAATATCTAATAATTATGTCCTATCTTAGTTACCTATATAGTTTAAAAATATTAGGCAAAAGAGTTAGTTTTATCAAATCAATAAAAAATAACAAAGATAAAACGCACCAAAATTCAGAGAAAGGGCCGTGTTACTTCATTTACAGGTAAAAAGTGACTTAACGCGAAATTTCAATGCACTGACACTGACTGCTATGTATGAAAAGTACGTTCCCAATAGTGTTTGGGTAAACTGAATTAATATTTAGACCTTTTTATTGGAATGCATTGTATTTATTTTTGTTTTTTTTTTGTTCGTATTGTCACGGGCCATCAATTTTTCTGTCAGTCACACAAAAACTGAAATATGGTTTTATAAAAATGAGGTGGCTTTTTGTATAAATATGACACTTCGTTAGGTAGGGTTTTTACCATTTGTTTTATTTTATAAAAAAATTTTTGTTTGTGTTTGTGGTTTGTGTTTTCTTCTTTTAAAGGGCATCTGTTATCGGCCATTTTATATATTGTGCAAGTGATATTTATGTATATTATTTTACGCAAGTTAATAAGATTACAAATATAACTATGAAAAAAAAAATGGGAAGCAAAAAATAGACTTAGATGTTATGACAAATGATGTAATCGCATCTAACTTTTTTATTGCTCCAGGAAATAAGTTAAATAAATCCGAAAGCTTTATTACTTCTGAAATCAAACAAACACAACTTTTCAATTCTATCAAAGTCTGAGATATACCATTTCTATTTCGACAACTTTCTCACTTTCACTTCCTACAGATATTGGAGAAACTTTATGATTTTTCTATGAATGTTTGATAGTGTAGGAATCTATCTATATGAATTTTTCTTTTGCCAGCACCCGTGTATGTACATATATTTTTATACATTTCTTTTAGCGTTACATCTCGTAAGATTTTGTTTTTTGTAATACAATTTTCTTTGACAGGTCAAACATATACAGGATGCATTAAAAGACTTCAACATTGGACAGACAAAACCGGATGATATTGAAAACGACGAATCTAGTGGAGCAACTGAGTCACAGAATTAGACCTGAAATGTTTCAAGTTTTAGAATGTTGATATCGTAAATACTTATCTTGTAATTGCTTCATAAAGCGTTAGTTAACCCTTTAGCTGCTCATGTCGGAATTCTCTGACGAGAATTTTCGGATGAAATTCGCCAAGATCGTGTGTTTGTAACGGTACTCCATCTTGAACTCGTTGCTCTCGGGCAAACGCGATTCGCGCGGTCATTAACGGAAAGTAGCTAATTTTCCAAATTTAAATTTATTTGTCTATAACAACCTTTTATTTACGTTTTTGTATAAATATCAAAATACCTACCCTATAAAAAAGTTCAATATTTTATAATCTCTGCAAACACTTGTTTTTCAACCGAATGGTGCGAAATTGCGCATGAACGCCGCTTGGGGATTAACAATCCCCATAGATGATAAAAGAGCCGAAGAGATAGAGTATTTGGTCGTAGATCTGCAACCCTGAAAGAATAGACGCGAGAACGTCGACGTCAAATATACAGACACGTCAGGAAAATCCGACTTCGGCAGTTAAAAGGTTAAAAACTTTGTTCATCAACTGTTGTATGTAAAAATGTCACTTGAAAGTTTTAATACTCTTTGTACTTAAGATGTTTCGTTGTCGTTTTTAGTGCTAAGAATTCCGTGGCTGTTGTGGTTGATGCTGAATGCTTTTCTATTAGATGTAATTATAGTGCAAATGAAGATGCTGATATATTGCGTACTTATAGCTAATGGTATGTTGATAGCGATGTAATTGATGTTGAATTTTTATCGGTGAGCGTTCACATTTTGAACTCAGTTCAGCTTTATTTTCTATCAAATGTGATGTTTTTTATGGGCATAGTTCATGGTATGCCAGAGTCACATTTATTCCATTGTAAATGAAGGATAGTGCTGTGCATTCTGAGCTTTATCTCAGTTTCATATTGGAATAAAAATGACTTTACCATGTCATAGTACGGCTCTGTATTACCTATAAATAGGACAAAGAATTTCTTTTCATTTATAAGTACATCACCAACTGTTGTAGCTAAGTTGACGACAAAAACGTCTAACATGGTGTCCTATATGGAAGATTCACCATAATTGCGGAGCGATGCGATGCGGTCTCTTCACATGCAAATTGAACGCAATGTGGTAGCAGTTTCAATAACTGCTTTAGTTGCCATTGCCAAAACAAGTCACTACACCGCAAGAGTCCGTGCAAAATTTTAAACCAACTGAATGCAACTGCTACGCTTAGCTCGTTGCCACATCGCATCCACGTGCGATGTATTCAAGCAGGTTACGCGCTTTTTGAGCATTCACGCTCCATCGTTTCGTTTTCGCAATTACGTTGGTTTGCTAATAGAACACCGCGTTAGAGGATTCTAGCCTTTAAACTCATATAAATAAGTAGTTCATGTAATTCTACTATCGTGTTTGTACCAACACATTTTCATATAGATGTAACAACTAGTGATCTGTGTGAAGCTTTACTATATAATCGTAAGGAATATATTGTATATAAAGTTGAACCTGGGATAATTACGACTTACATAGATTTAAAGCGACGCTGTAGATAAACTTATTAAGGCAAATGTGTTGCTTTTAGAATAATTCATTCAGATTATATTAGGCTATTACTTAATATAAAATATATTTGAAATCATAATGTCATTATAGCATATAATAGTCGGAAATATTAATGTAGATTTTTTCGAATTCATTTATTTTATTTCTTCGCAGTTTTTTAAATTTTGTAGTTTTCAGCGTTGTAAAATTATTCGGCTTCTTTTAGCGATACAAATATTGAACGAAATGAAACAAAAAAATATATAGCAAATAAAATTTTGTCTCTCCTTCTAATCATAACTGATTTCTTTCTGTAGTTTTTACTCAAAAATAACTTTATATTTTGCGTATTTTCACATAAATTAATATGTTTGCATTCTGCATATTTGTTATTTCAATATATTTCTCAATGGAACCAAAAATTTTAGTACCTAACTCGACGCTAAGATTTTCAAAACGAGAAACTTTTGTACTATTTTTAATTTATGATATTTATTAATAGTCTTAAGCATTGTATATAATAAGACTTCTGAACAATATACATACTTACAAAAAAGCGTATGTTCTAAAATAGTTAATGTGCTTACTGCGATACTTTGAATACTATTAGATATTGTAATTAAAAAATAATAAATAGTACTTATTTTTCTTATCAAGAACTGCATTTTAAGTTATGAGTTCGCGTATTACGGGTAAATATACCTCATTTAGGAACCTATTAAAGTTTTGGTTCAGAAAAAATTATACAGGGTAGAAAAAATGGTATATGTACAAATATATATTATCACATAGGCATATGAGGTATAAAAAGTAATTTTACAGCTGAAGTGTTTTTAATAACATAAAAATTGTGACATCGATATTTAGAGAACTTCTTTCTAAAACCATTTTTTCTACCCTGTACTTCCTCTAGCCAAAGATATATTTTTTACTCAACTTTATTTCATAGGCTTTACCAAAGCACCAACCCAAATAAATATTGGCTTTCGTTGATTTATCGTGAACACTAAATTCCCATCTTACACGGTCATTTTCGCCTTCAATACTCTTTTAAAGCGACCCCATAAAGACCATAATGGTTTTACCCAATTCAATGTTTTCTTGAAAAATCCATTTGTATACTTACAAAAGTTAACTCACTTTTTTTCTACAGCGATAAGTACTGTTGTAGTATATAGCATACATTCCACTCGTGAACATCTTTAAATTTTGCAGTGTTGTGATTTAGCGTACTAGTTTTAATATTATAAACCGTATGTTTATTAGGCTAAGGTTCATTATGCTATATTTTAAAGCGTTTGCGTCACATATCGCATAGGTTACTTTTAACACTCATCTAGTCATTAATTTTAAGTAATTTAGTGCTCTGTTATTTAATATAACTCTGCAAGTTATTATATATTTAAGACTATTAAATACTAAAACAAAATAATAATAATATTTAATGACAGCAAATGAAAAATAAATATACATCTATATAGTCGGTAATGAATTTTAAAAAAGTAACAGCAGAGTTGTAATATAACAGATTTTTGATCTAGTCATCATCAATATAGTCATCATTTTAAATATCAATAAGAAAATAATAGTATCTGTAACTACTTTAATAGACAATAACGAATACACTCTTATTAAAAGAATACAAATAATGTTCAGTTATTAAAAAATAGCAATATACAATAATGTAATTTTTCGTCTTGAGAGGAAAAAATATACCATATATAATAATATAAATTATATTATTATTTATATTAATATTATACATTCAAACAATAAAGGTGTCAGTTACATTAATATTGTCATTTTATTAATACATAGATCATATATTTAGAAATTCAGTAGCTTTTACTGTAAAAAATCTTTAATTTCAAGTTGGAATACAGTCAAGCATCTCAATTTAATGCGTATTTAATTATTTGTAATTATAAAACTAACAAGAGAAATAAAATGTCATAAGATTTATCGAAATAAAAACATAACTAGAAAATATTTCATTACTTGTATATAAGAACCTAGATATACCTTCATATATATCTAACTTCATATACACTCTATATAGGCTTAATAGATATGTATATTATCGTGAACTCGAAATTTTACTCTGTCCTTGAAAAAAAAAATGTAAATCTTGTAGAATACTTCTGTGCATCAGTAAGTAAAGCATAATCTTCATTGTTTTATATATTATTAATTATTATTATTAACGCCTAAGAACACGGCCTTCTGTAGAAAATAATAATAATAATTGTCACGAATCTTTAAGTCTAATAAAATTAGAAAAAAGTATATATTTCACTATCAATGTAAGCTATTTGTATTTCACGCTATTTCGAAAATGTATGTATATCCTTTATTTTACTCTTAATTTTAAGTTTTATTAAAAACTAGTTTCTTGCGTAAGAAACTTTAACTGTGAATGCACTGTTAGTGAAAAATTATAAAAAAATAAAATGTTTCTTTCATAATTTGGTATTTTATTTATGAACAATATTTTTTTTACTATTTATTATACAACATGTGACTGGTATAATACACACAAATACAATATATACATCCTATTAAATAATTAATAATTTATATTTTTGATATTTTAATTAAATGAACTTGGTAGATTTTTTAAAAAGCAGTCGGATGACTGATTTAAAATATTTACTAGGATTAGTAGACAAATAATATGGTCACAGACTCCCAGTCATAGATGCATAACATTGAAAGCGCATCGGTAGCCATTGACTTTTACGAACACACATGGACAAGCTAGTGACGTACTCAAGAAATTTTCAAAATGGGTAATTTTAAATTAATAATCCTAAAATAAAATTAGAGATTTAAAAAAATATGTATAATTATCTATTTAAAATAAAAGATTCAAAAACAAATTAAGAACATATTTCCTTCAAAACATGCGTTCATGATGTTACATGCTGTATATTTTAGGGCCCTCGCCCACGGGCGACTTTTTGTAGCGATGCAGTCGCGATGCTCTCGCGCGTAGCATCGATACAGACGCGAAGCAGTCGCTAGCTGTGTGCCCGCGTCCACGGAACCAGATTCAGTCGCGATGCAAACGCGATTCGGTCGCGATGCAAACGCGAATCAGTCGCGATGCAAACGCGATTCGGTTGCGATGCAAACGCGATTCGGTCGCGATGCAGTTACGATACAAAAATACCTTGGATCAGTACAGTTGCAAGATGGACTCCGTTGAGGCAACATTAGTCACGTTGTCTTTGGTGCTGCTTTTACGTAAGCAGCCGAAGCGTAGGCAACGGAAGCAGCGTCAATATTGGATGCATCCATTTAATACCCAGAGATTACTTTGTGGACATCATGTAACAACATTCAAACAACTCAAATATTATGATCTTAAATTCAAAAAAAGTTTAAAGTTGTTATAGAATGTCATATTCGACGTTTTGTCAATTGTTTTCCATTGTAAAACCAGAGTTGACACGCAGAAATACAATGATGAGACAATGTATATCAGGTCGCGCGTTTGTATCGATACAATCGCGATGCAGTAGCGCGTTAGTAGCGCGACGTGGTTGCGCGTTTGTATCGATACAATCGCGATGCAGTAGCGCGTTGCAAATGCGACTAACACGCGTTAGAAGTGATGCAGTCGCGCGTTTGCTAAACGCGCGACTGCATCGCTACAAAAAGTCGCCGTGGGCGAGGGCCCTTAAAGTTCTGAATTTTCATAAGTAACTTCGCCTCTTGCTACGAAAAGGAATAAATTAAAACTCACTCTGTATAGCGGCTCTAGAAACACACAACATAATGTTTATCTAATCTCTAAAGCTAAGTTGGTTTTAACTAATTTGGGTGCAGTTTTGTTATCACGACAGTGACGGGTTTGGGTAATCGCAGTAAGCTCGTCATGGTAATGATAACCTTCAGTTATTTTTGATCTCACCCACAAATTGAGTAGGTATGTGGTTTTATAATAATCCTACTGTAAAAATAATCCATTTGTTCTTTGATCACGTCAATACACTTATTCGGAAAACATGCAATAGACTGTTGTCTGTACTACTGCAGAAAAAGGTGCTTGATCGTCAACGTCACAATTTTTTGTTATAAAAATGTTTATCATATCAGGATGGTACGATGGATGGTGGTGGATGGTGTTATAGTGATAGAGGTGGTGGTAAGATGGATATTCTGAATCTGATGGTCGCGCGTCGACCTCCTAGGGTGTGAGTTAACCCCTAGGCAAATATTTAGTAAACTGCTCACCGTTTATACTATCGGGTTACGCAATAAGTATTAGAGAGTTCAACCTATCTGTAAACACGCTTAAAATACGGGGCATATAAGTTGAACTTAAACAGCGATTGACCTTCAAAGCGCAGTAACTGATTTTCGGGTCACATTCGAAGTGCGGCACAGAAGAGGGCTTCGCGAAACCATAGCAAAAGCAGCCATTTTGGTTCAACGTATTTGCTCTGTATATACAATGCTTTTACTGTTGAATAAGGATATGAAAGCCATTAAATGTGTAAGCAAACTCTAATGGCAGAAGCCTACAGAATTTTGTAATTCTATCATCATCATTTCAGCCGAAAAACGTCCACTGCTGGGCATAGGCCACGTCAATTGTATGGACTTTTTATGTGGACTGTAATTTATTTTATCACTGCTGCTCTCAAAACAGTGAAGAAAAACATCATGAGGAAACTGGTATGTCCTAGAACCAAAAATTCAAAAACATGTTGGATGTCACATGTCCAATCTAGGACATGCTGGTTTCCTTATTCTGTTTTTCTTCACCTTTTGCAATGGAACCGCGTGGTGGATTATGGCCCATTCCCTCTCCTAGAGAGGAGGCCTGTATCTCAGTAGTGGGAACATTAATAAGGCTGATAATGATTGTATGGACTCACCATACAAACAGCAAGCTTTGCAATGAGTCCTAAAAACATTGACTAAATTAAAAAAAAAAATGCCAAATAAAAAAAAAAATGCCAATTTCAAAAAAATGCTAAATTTTCAATTAAAGCTATAACTGCGCAGATGTAAACAAGGTCAATGAAGCGAGAAAAGAAAAAGGCCTGGCTGATTCGTTTTCACCCACGTCCAGGCTAGTCAATAATATTACGCCCCTGCAAAGAAGAATATTTAATTACATTTATTTAATTCTTTATGCGCACAAGAGTACAGAGGCGGACTTAAGGCCATAAGGCATTTTGGGTGATGCAGAGACAAATGTGTATACTAATATTTTGTAAGGACATTGTGTGGTAAGTACTTAATATTTTAGTAACGTCAGGGATTCAAACACGGGTACAGAAAGGAGGACCCCAATTTCCAGTCACTGTAGATGTGGGCGGCGAACAATGGGTAGGTCGCTGTCCGACCGTCCAGTATCCATCTGGACCGAACCTGACTCGATGGCGGGTAGTACTCCACGCGCCTCAATGAGATTTCAACTAAACTTTAGGGACCTAACCCCTTCGAAGCCCACATAGCAAAGAAATAACATATGAGTGTAAGTCTGGCAAGCCCACCCACTCTATGCTAGGGCGGATGGCATTGGATAATTTCCCACATAAAAGAAAAACTTGGGGGAGGCCTATGTCCAACACTGGACGTCTTTTGGCTGAAATGATGAGGATGAAAAGAAAAAAGGCACACACAAGGAAACAGAAAATTAAAGTCAATGATTTAATTAATATTTCTGAAACAAAATATATATTTTTTTATTTCTATAAAGTAGTGCTTCACTGCGATCCCACCTTATGGTAATCAGTGATGCAATCGTTGATGGTAAGGCGCACTAGTTTATTAAGAGCTATACACTTTAGCTTTGAAGACACCTTAGATATATTTGGACGGGAAGACAAAAAAAATAGATATTATTGCCTTGCTTCTAAAATCATTTTTGTTTTATTGGGACAAACAGATTGAAGTAAGTATTCAACAAGAAAACGAATATAAATACAGTCAATATCCCTAGTAATTTGTTATTGAAAGAAAGCGGTAAAAGCCGACAAAATAACAACACAAAGCAGTCACGTTTCGTCTAAAGTGAGTAACAAAAGGGTCCCGTTGTTAAAAATGGTGGAAAAACACGCACGCGTGTGTATCAATCAAAGTTATTTCTTCCCTGTTTGGAAAATTTTTGGGGTGTCACTCAATTGCGCTGGAAAAATGTGGCAGGATGATTTTTTTACATTTTTGTCAAGACCGTCACAGGGTTTGTTGTAACATTTAGAAATGTATTTTAACTCATAATATAATCATTACTCATAATCATCTTCCTGCCGATGTCCCGTTTTATTTGGGGTCGGCGCAATATGTTTTTTTTCTTCCATTCTGTCCTGTCATCCGTCACGCTATCGCTATTATGAGGTGTACAATATTCATCCATACTTTCTTTGGTCTCCCTTTCCCTCTCCATACATCCACATTTCTAATCATTATTATTGTGCACAAATATACGAAAGAAAGAATGAAAAAAACACGTTTAATTAGTACACAGACAAACCATGAGGAAACAAGTAAAAGTGATGTGAAGTGTAATCACGTTATAATAAAAATATTATAAAGGCGAACGTTTATGTCTGTGTGTATGTTTGTTATTTCTTCACGCTCACATGGCTGAACGGATATTCATGAAACATGTCGGCAACCTTGTCGAGATAGCAAAAAGAATCGCCAAACTTAAGCGGCAATGGCACATTGCACGCAGAACAGATGACCGCTGGGGCCAAAAAGTTTTGGAGTGGTGACCACGTACCGGAAGACGTAGCGTTGGAAGGCCTCCCTGAAGGTGGACCGATGACCTGGTCAGGGCTGCCGGAATTCAATGGATGCGAGGGGTACGGGACCGGTCGTTGTGGCGACGCTTTGGCGAGGCCTATGTGTGGACGTCTTCTGGCTGAAAAGTGATGATGATAATGATGATGATGAGAGTATAAGAGTAATCAAAACCGCGAGAGGTAGCTTGTTATAGTAAAAAGTCCTGCAAAATAAAATCCTTCTAATTGAAATATCAAATGAGTTGCTAACTTAGCACCTCGTATTTCATACTAAAAATGGTTAGTCATTACGATCATAAAAGTGCCACATTCCCGAATATTTTCGGTGCTTCGAATTGATTACATCTTTGTAAGTACCTATATTTAAGTTATCAGTCCATAAAATTATTAGACTACTCGTTCATTTCAAAGTCTACGGATATCGAATGTGTTTTATGGAGTTTCTTGCCGGTTCTTCTCAACAGGAAACGACCAATTGGGAACCGTGCACTAGCTTCGGACGTTTTATAAGTGCCCATGAAGGCTTATTTGAAATAAAAACCATTTTGATTTTGTAAAGTCCCATTTACCTAAAGTTGGCGATGCACAGGACCCGTCGTTGTGGCCGGGCTTGGGGGAGGCCTATGTTCAACAGTGGACGTCTTTCGGCTGAAATTATGATAATGAAGTTATAAAGGGAGAATCCTCTGAACAGGCAGGTGTTGTGTCTGCTGGATAACTGTCGTTGATTTTGGGCTGCTGTATGGATCTGGTCTTAACGCAGTACGCACAGAGAGCTCTTCTCTTTTCTCTCTTTTTCTACTCTATTTTCTGTTTTCTTCTCTTTTTCTCTTAAATTCCGTATCATTGTTCCCATGTAGCGTCAAGGATCTCTGTAAACCGTTTTTTTTTTAAAAATGAGGAGTTATCGATTCATTCCTTATGCCTTCGGCACACGTTAACCGGATTCAACAATTTTTAAAGGCCGATTTAAATGTGACGCAGAATTGATGGTGATCTTTGAAGACAGACTATAAGTACTTTAACAGATTTTTGCAAATCTTCTATCTTTGAGGCGCGCGGACGATGATCTAACCATTGCTCGTCGTCCCCATACCCGCACCTAAAACGTGCTAAGTTAAGTGTAACCTAACTTGTAGATAACAAGTTATAATAGCGAGAAAATATAGTCAGAATTCCATACCGTATAATACGGTAAATTCGCCACTTTATTGAGTAGCTTATCTTCAATGACCAGCCAATATTTTGTTCCTCGTTTTTTATATTCAACGGCGATCATATTTTTCAGCTGAAAAGCTGTTTATGAAAGCTTGTGAGTTGATAGAAAAATTATTCACAAAAAAATGTTGTGTCTAAATATTAGGTCCAATTTTTCTTTGAGATTGGTAGCTTTATTCTAAACTCATGTAAAGGTTTCCAAAATGAAAAGCTTTTCATAACTTGTTATTATTTGGTAGAAAAAAAAAATTGAACAACACAAGACCAAAAATTATCATCATTCCTTCATCGGGCCGTCCCATTTCCCTAAGTGACGCAATGACGACCTGTCTTATGCGTCTCGCATCCATCGGAATCCCGCAACCAGTCACCAGGACATTAGACCCACCTTGTGGGAGGCCTTACAAAGCTTCGTCTTCCGGTACATGGTCGCCACGACAAAAGTCTCGTCCTCATCGGCCATCTGTTCTGCGAGCAATGTGCTTTATCTATTGCCACTTAAGTTTAAGGAATCCCCAAACTAGTTAGGTGTAAACGAAAAGGAAGCAAATATGTATATAATAGTGTGCCTCCCGACTGCGCCTAAATTATTCCTATTTAGCATAAATGCTAGACAACTAGTGCTGGAAGCTGGTTTTCACCTAATACTGTGCTATTGATTTTATTCTTCATCTCTTGTAGGACCATGTAGACAGTAAGTTTCGTTTAAGTATAAGACTTAAAGCGAGACTTACTGCCAACCATAATCAACTTTATAATGTTCCTACAGCTGGGATTCAGGCTTGCTCTCTAGGAGAAAAGGCTGTAATCCATCAAGTCACCGGATGTCACAATTCTTGGAATTTTTAGTTCTAGGGTATACCGATTTCTTCGTGACGTTTTCTTTTACCGTTTTTTGTGAGCATAGGTAATTAAATAAGCTACACAAAGTAATGCGACTAAGACCTAAGTTCTATCCCGAAACTTAGAATTCGTAAGTACCCCATTGCTGGACAAATGCCTGCCGTGACCTTATTTCTCAATTTGCCAACCGCTCGATTGGCATGCGGCAGACATGTCGGTTCAGCTTAGTGGGGACTAGCTAAATCCTGCTAAAGCTGGGTAGCTTTCTGAGCCATCTCAATAATCTGTGGTTTGGAAACACAGTATGCTGTTTTGAATGCCATCAGTTAGTTATAGAGTAGAGTATAGTTCGTTTCTTAATCCTAGACTACGATTTAACAACTTAAAATGTCAAACTCCAGAAAATTGGGAACATATTTCTAGAGAGTGACATTCTGAGTTGTCAAATCGTAGTTTAGAATTAAAAAACGAACTATAGAGAGTTTGCTATACCACAGAATATAATATGGTGTAGTGTCATCAAGCGTCATACACTTTGCTGTCACTTTTCCAATGACTTGGACGCGGCGCAATGTTGCCACTTGGCAAAAATGATTTTTCTCTTTATTTATTTACTAGCGACCCGCCCCAGCTTCGCACGGGTACTGATATTGAATATATTTATGCATGTATTATGCACATAAACCTTCCTTTTGAATCACTCTATCTATTAAAAAAAATCACACCAAAATCCGTTGCGTAGTTTTAAAAATTTAAGTATACATTTATACTATGTAATGATGATGATTACTACGACTATTTCTATTAAGCTTATTTTTTTCATTATTTCATAACATATATATTTTTGTAACCAAATTACTGGCACATCATACCGCTCCGACATCTTTCTGTCGATAAAGTCATCGGTTCACGCTGAAAACCAGCGTCGTGGACTCTTCGCAATATGTGTGTGTCCTCGGCTTTATGCTGAGTGGCGGGCCATTTTGCAAGGACGTGCGCCCTGCGCACTATTCTGATTATTTTTGTTAGTGGTTTTATGTAAATTATTATTATTTACTTATAATTTAGTGTGCATTCTGCAAATAAATAGTTTTTCTTTCTTCTAAATATCATAAGACGTAGCATACGTGGCATACGTGAGCTTAATTCATCTTTAAATTCGGCGCTGTGCTCCTTTAATCTCACAATCAATAATCTGATTATTATTAAACAACCATTACTTAATTAAAATCCTTGTAACACTTTCTCTTAATTAAAACAACCCCAAAACCTTTAATTAGAACCGAAACCTAATATTGTCGAAACAATTACACAACTTTGTAAGCAAACCGAATTTTCAAGAGTGTCTCAGAATCTTCGTGTTTGCGTAAGATCAAGATAAATGATCTCTGAAGAGTAGGACAAAGTTATCATTAGTTCGTGGAAGTGTTAATACGAACCACGTTTTTGTAGTTTTGATAAGTAGTTAGGTATTGTAGAGACTTGGGGTGTGGGCATCAAGGGAATGCTTCTAAGAGCCGATGTGTTTAAGAGTAACACCGGAAACACATTTTGACACTTAATTTTGTTTGTCTCATGGAGTTGTCAGTAAACTGTAGAGACCCTGCAGAAGGCCCGAAACCAATTGGGGTCAAGGGTTTAAGTCTGAAAGAAAGGTTCTTGCGCTAGTATATAAGGTAATGTAGGGACGAGGTGGGTTGTTTTGTCAGTAAGAGTGCCTTCAAACTAGTCACGTGACAGCAGCGCGACTAAATTTGTTATTTTTTTTTGTCTCAAGTTTCTCTTTATACACATCTATTCTTTTTGGGTAAAACTCTTCTAATGACGAATCCCGCCCTTGGGCCTAGCGGGAAACAGTGTCAGACTCTTATTGACTAGACGACCCACCTCATTCCTTTTTAGCCCTCATACCGGGGTCGGGCCTTCCTTTCAGAAACCGGACCGGGGCTCCAGTGGGCTCTGCCCTGCAGTTGGGCCTCTACATTTGCTGACAACTCCTTGAGTCACACGGGAACAATGCGCGCCGTCAATGACTGGCTTTGGTCCGGATGACTACCAGACGTAAACCCACGCCTACATTGACCGGAAATCAGGATCGGAATCCCAGCGGCATCTGGGGCGTGTGCGCCATTGTTTTATGCGGTCGGCCTCCTCTTTTGCTAGCTTTATTTCTTGGTAGAAGAGGCGACTGCTTCCCACGCCTCCTCGCTCCGGACCACAGCTTGACATGGCTAAATCGATGTTAGGCAATCAAATAAATCCTAAATAGTATTCGTATGTCTTCTAGACGATAAAAAATTAAATAAAAAAACATTTACCATGATTGTAACTACCTAAACAGATAGTATAGAGTTCCATGGTGTACCTAACACTATATATAAGATTTTTTTTCTCAAATGCGTAGGCAACGTTCCCTAAACCCATATATAACATGATCACAGAACATCACCCTTATAACCCAAGTCGTCCCTTTGATCTTTATTAATTACTCTAAGTGCATCAACACATTAGGAGTTATATCGTCCCTATTTAGGTTTATATTGTGGTCCTCTTGTGAAATGGTGTAGAAAAAAGGCATTTTTCTCAACGATTCTGTAATTAACCCTGTTTGAGGCTGTCTTGTTTTCTAGGGTTATTAGGCTTTTATCTGGAACTAGCTGTCCTTAGCTGTTTCACTTCAGCTTTATAAACTTTAGTTAGAATAAAATTGCTAATTAATTAATTTATTAAAACTTCATGCAACACAAAGAACTTAATTCTTTAGGTATTCTCTTCCAGTCAACTAAGGGTAGTGAAGAAAAAACAAGGCGGATGCGTAAAAAAGGAAACCTTTTCTTTCTTTTTACATAAGAAAACAATGGTAGCAAAATATTTACAATATTATTAAAAAAAAATGGAAAAAAAACTTCAGCAAGAGAACTTTTTTCGGACGAAAAAATATTACATGTAACGGGGATGAAAGTTTTGACATGGATAAGTGTGACGTGCACACTTATCCATGCGATAAGTGTGCACGGATATTAGGTTAATCCAGTTTGTGCTAACCCTGTAAATAAATAGTGAGTACAGACTGATCTGTTGAGATAAATTCAGCAGATGTTTTATATTGATTAAATTAATTCATCTCTACTGCTCTTAAGACAGTACAACAAACCACTGTAAGGAATCTATTCACGCGAGTCCAGTGCAGATTACTGTGCCCTCGTAATCGATAACAACTCAGTACATTTTACTATGAAGGTCAATAATTAAAGGCCAGTTACTAAAGATAGTTAGGTTGATTAACCGCATATCTTTTCACCTGATTATGAAAAAAATCCGTTTTTTTTTAGCGTTGGAAAGCTCAAGTGGTGGAGGGATGTCCATTCCCTAATGGTTGCGGCAATCTCCTTTACCATTATTACTGCTTTGCAGAAGGAGGCAACTGCTTCATATTTCTTCTCGGTTCTTTTAATGGCCTGTCTTATCATTGATGATTTAGAATCATTAACGTTATTAGAAAATGAATTAATTGTATGCGAACGACATCATCATTCGTAGTTAGAGGCGCTACCGACTGTAATAAGAGACACGAAAGACTCGTAACTTAGATAGGCCTGTTGAACAGAGTTGGAGACGGGAGGTTTTTATGGTCGATTGCCTCCATGAGGGCACTTTAGTCCTCCATAGATGTAGATACAGAAGATGAAATTGTTTTAAAGGAAAGATTCCAACCAAATTAAGCTGAATGGTCATCTAATTGGTCCCCTAAAATGCGTCTTTCGTTCCCAAAACTCAAAAGACACGTGCCTCAAGAACAAAGAAAATTACGAATCCTCAATTGCCCAATTGAAACAATGATTCCGAAGGACAAAATGAAGAAACACGCAATGAATTGAAACAGTCTTATTAAGAAACTTGCTGCCAAAGTTGTATGGACCGCTCTAGTGGTTTCAAACTCGGCTACTTAAATTCAAAAGTTGGTTGGTTTTGTTATTAAGCCTATTAGAATATTTTTGTTAAGAATCGAGCTCTTGGGAATTCGTCACCTTAGGGGAGAGGACTTTTTAGAAATTACAGTAAAACATTTTTAAAAAGTAAATTTATACCTTACCAATAAATAACATTTAAATAAAACCAGCATGTGCGAGTCGAACTCCTACATTGTAGGTTTCGTACAAACTAACTTATGTAAATAGTTTAATTTTCGAATCAAATTTCGATTTTTTTTTCCGAATCGGAAAAGATTTTTGTGATGTTGATTTTTGTACAAATGAAAGTTTTCAGATTTATTATTATATTTGTGCTATATGACCTTGATTCATGTTAAATTTTAAGGTTTAAGATGAACAGCAGGTACGCTGTAAATTTGATTTACTAGAAAGTGCCAAAATATGCGTTTTTTGCGGCATAAACGGCCGTAACTATTTTCTTTGTTAACTAAGAAGTTTGATTTTATTATAGCACTAAGGTAATATTGACACGTACGCCACACGGTAGCTCCCAGCGACGAATGAAATGTCATAAACGCACAGCTATGAATTCGCGCTAGTTAGAAAGAAATAGCATTTAAAAAAAAATGCATGCGTAAATTTTACGCAGATTATCTTTCTAGGGTTAAGGTTTAAGATGAACAGCAGGTACGCTGTAAATTTGATTTACTAGAAAGTGCCAAAATATGCGTTTTTTGCGGCATAAACGGCCGTAACTATTTTCTTTGTTAACTAAGAAGTTTGATTTTATTATAGCACTAAGGAAGCACAAATTTGAATATAATTATAGTTTTAATTTTAACTCGACATCTCCGCTCGTTACTGAGATAAAATTTCTTGACAGACAGAAAACAATGTGATCTTATAACGCTTCCGTTTTTTTCTTTTGAATTACAGAACCCTAATAAGCTTAGAAGAATGTACTACGTGAGCTCAACAAATGGATGGACGTTCCAAATAAGAATAGGATCAATTGACAGCATGTGACGTCACGCCGTACTGTCAAATCGAAGATATTTTTGCAAAATTGAAGAACTCAGAGATGAGTAAAATATATTTTTTTTGTTAAATAAACTGAATTTAAAAAGTATCTTGCCTCGATTTGACAGTAAATCGTGATGTTACAACATGGCAATCGATCCTATTCTCATTTGGAACCCATTGTACGATTAACGCACCTTATTTCGAATTCGCACAATTTTGCGATACATTGAAACCCGACATCAGCGTTAATCGCAGATCCATTTGTCGAGCTCACATTATACACTTGGTTTAGAACGTGTATGTCGTTCTTAGGAATTTAATACAGCCGAACATAGAACCTCCTTCATTTCGAATTCGGTTAAAAAGGGCTCAGTGTGGTTTGGTGGATGTCACATATCTTCGATTTTTTGGTTCTAGGACATTGCAGAGCGCAAGATGACGAGAAATTGAGAACTTACCAATTAAACTTTCTTATACCGTAATTAGAGACATAATAGAAATACAATAGGTGTGCGAACGCCAACATTTGCTTGGGGCTCAAGAGTTTAATTTAAAAAGACGATTTTCAGAAAGTTTACCGACTGACACCAACCAAGCGTAAATGTATCCACTGTATGTACGACAAAACATCACATTTAGGCACCTAATAAAATTCTCAGAACGCTGCTGAGGAGTAACACAAAATCTCATAAATATTAAGAGATTTATTACTGCTTAGCTCATCTCGCTACCTGGCACGAAGCAAACGTAATACTGCTGTACAGTCACATGTTGGTATATATATAGCTAGCTTACTTTATGTGTTAAAATGTTTTAAATTTGTCCACGTTTCTTAACTGAATAACCACATTTTGTTATAGTTCTAGTATCTTTATTCATTTACTAGCTTTCTGCTAGCGGCTTCGCCCGCGTGAAAATAGGTTTTCGCACAAACTTTGGACACGCGTTTCTTCCCTTGGAGGGGTTAATTTTGATAAATCCTTTCTTAGTGTTCCCCTACGTCATAAAAGTAAGGGCTCTGAAAAATTTCACACTCCTAGTCCCAGTTTCGGTTGTGCGTTGATATGTCAGTCAGTCAGTCTCTCCTTTTATATATATAGATATATTAGCATTTCAAAATGCGAAACACCACTCACTGATTAATCACGAAATCTCACAAACTTAAAATTTGGCAGGTAGGTTCCTTATAGGTTGTGGACATCCGTCTATGATCACCATCAGCCTTTTAATCTTCCCACTGCTGGGACACAGGCCTCCTCTCTAGGAGAGGAAATGGGCGATAGTCCACCACGCGGGCCCAGTGCGGATTGGTGAATATCACATGTCTTTGAATTTTTGGCTCAAGGACATGCCAGTTTCCTCACGATGTTTTCCTTCACCGTTTTGAGAGCAGTGGTACTCAAATAAATTACACAAAGTAATGCGCCTGGCTGGGTTTGAACTCGTAAGTTGGGGCCGTTAATACTCGGCCACCACTGCTCTCAGATCAGCTAACAATAACTCACACTATGTCATAATTATGATTACATCAAATACCCGCTAAAGTAAACATATTTAGAGTTCAAAGACCGGATATAAGTATCAAGTTCTTCATTTTAAGACCCATTTTCTCATAAACTACCGAGATTATTGAGAAATTCTCATTCTAATGAAGTTCTTGGAAAACCAAAGAAACTGACGCTACTTATTCCAAATAATTGAAATAATTTTCCAACGTAAATCGTTCATTAGAAACATAATATTTTGTTGTTAATAACAAGGAGTGTCGTGTTACCAATTCGCTTTAATTAATAACAATAACAGTAAATAATAATAATTAATACAGTACAGTATCATCGATTGATCGTCTTCAAAGTACCAAGGCTTTAATTAAGGTAGCCCTTCCCCACACAGCTATCGCTAATGTCAAGCAAGGTTTAAAAGCTTGTTACTTCATCTAAAGCAATCCAACGAGATGTTTAATGAAGAAGCAACGCGAAAAAAGAGAGATAGAGAGAGACTTCTAAAATAGCAGATTTTCAGAAGTCTTTACTCTATAGAAACCTACAATTATGTAGGTGAATATTAATTCATTCTTGTGAATATTAATTCACAAGATATCTTATACGTATACAATATATCTAGGGCAAAATGTGTAATAACATCATAATCATGTAAGAAGGATTGTGCGAAAATGTACTTTGGGTTGGAGCGGGAATTAGTGTCATATTTTTATCGGCTAAACAACCCAACCCGTTCTTTACTTGCTTTGTATAGGTACCAAGGTCGAGCCATCCTTTCAGAAGTAGACCCTTGGCCCCAGTAGACTTTGACCCTTACAGTTTTGTTGACCACTCCACAAGGCACGCGGCAACAATGCAGCATTGGATTTCTTCACATTTTTCCTCAAACCGCCAACATTTGTTCAACCCACTGACATTGTTCCAAAAAGAGCGCACTAAATGTCGCTTCTACCAACCCAAACACACACATATCAAACCGACAGGAACTTCTAATAACTCTAAAACGAGGTATAATATCGTAAATTCTATGCGTACAGCACTTAAATTTATAGAACTCTCTAGACGTTTATGAGGCATTCTGGTTAATGCGCACATGATATTGGTTTCAAACTGTACTGTAATTGAATATAAAGGCGAGCTTTTAAAATTACTTCCTGTGGGTAAAGTCGTATGTGCTGGTTTATGGCGAAATTGGTAGTCGTAAAGACGAAACAAATATCATAAACAGTCTGTAAATATTGTGTTTGTATTATGTTTAAAGTTACCTTTTTTTCTGCCACTTATTAGGTGCTTTCTTTAATTCTTTATTGTACACAAAAACTTATTTCATAGATACAATGATTTGACAATTCATGTACAAAGGCGTGCTTAACTCAACAATTAGTTTTCTTCGAGTAAACCCTTTAGTGACAGTGAGAGATTACATATTCATTTCATTTTACACTTCCATGTTTTCAGTTATTAACTACACATACCTGCCTAGGTTGGACTCCACGACATACAATTTACAAATCGGAGGCATCATTTGAGTCGAAAAATGTCCACTGTTGCAAATAAACCTCTCCTAAATGTTGTGGAAACAACGAACGGAACAATAATTTGTATCTCTCATCCATTGTATTCCTACTACCCTCACAGGTCATCGGTTCACCTTGAGTGAGGCAGTTCCAACTCTGTATTTTCTGGTACGTGGTTTCAACTGCAGAACCTTTCGGCCGCAGCGGCCCCTTTCTGCCCACTGCCATTTGAGTTTTCTGGTTCTTCGCTCTATGTCAGTACTAGGCTACAAATACAGCAGATATATTTGCCCTTGATATATTTATATACCCTTACATAATAACCAATATTGTGAATCAAATGAACTTGCCTACAACCCTTACACGTCGTTTCTTCCACCTGATATGATTACCTAGTTAATTGGCTCCAGTTTGCCCTAGACTCTTAATTACCTCTCGTCCAATATGAAGTATGAAAGTGGCGCCCTCTCGAGGATTTATTTGTTAGTAGACAATTATTGACTTTGATTGGACCTTTTCGGAGTCTTATAATATTCGAATGGTTTTTGACTGATAAATAGGTATTGATGAATGTTGAGATGGATGTGTGGTGTGACGGGAATAGATAAAGTGAGAACTGAGTGTATTAGAGGAAATACGAAAGTGGCGCCAGTGACTAAAAGGTTGAAAGGATATCTTTCGTCTTGGTATGGTCATTTGAAGAAGAGAGATCAAACGCATGTTATAAAAAGAGTTCTAAGTTTGCACGTGGATGGATGTAGAGGAAGAGGGAGGCTGAAGAAGGGATTGATGTGAGGAGTGATATGAAAGAAAAGGGAGTTAGTGATAGTGTGACAGGTGACAGGACAGAGTGGACTAAAAAAAACATGTTGCGCCGTCCCCAAGTAACATAGGATAAGGGTAGGATGATGAAATAAGTTGTGATAGAAACGTGCCGCAACACATATTGTAACTTGTTGTAAACACTGCTACTGAAACACTGAGCTGTGTAGTTCATTGTCCGCCCATTCGGTAACCGTCCAGACTGAGCCCAAGTCATCCATTGGCACACTGTTCCCGTGCGCCTTAAGGAGTTGTCAGCAAACTGTATGGGCCCAGCAATGGTTGATGCAAAAGCGGAACACTTGGGCTTTTGAACAAAGGTAAGAAAGAACGGGGCAGGTCGTTTAGTCAGTAAGAGTCTGATACTGTTTCTCGTTCCGTAATTAGATGATTTTTCCCACCATAAAAAACGCGTATTGTAAAATAAATTATACATTATCGTTTGTTTATTTTTATCTCTACATCGCCATCGACTAAGGGACTAGTAAAGGAAAAAAAATGCTGAAAAAGAAAATTGGGTTGTTCATACTCGTATATTATGTTTTAAATCCGTTTTACAAAACAAAAAATTACGGAGGTTGGTGAGTCTAAATTCAGGCTCTGCGAAATTCAGCGCTTGATAACTCGTAAAAAATAAATGGTTTAAACAAATGAATTCAATTAGCAGTTGTTATTGCCGTTAAAAACTATTATTGACATAAATTTTTTTAAAACCTTTATTTTTGTACGAGTTTTCAAGAGCTAAAATTCTTAGACCCTATTTTCAGACTTGCCAAGATCCGACGGCCGAACTGCACATGGAATACTTACAAGTAGCTATATCCCAATTTACACAGAATTTAGTTCACTATAAATTCTCTGAAGTCTGGGAAATAATTCTTATCGTAGTTTCCTAGTCTATAGAACAAGACTAGTTTATGAGTCTCTTGAGTATAGAAGTTAGTGGATAACTTATATTTTAATTCAACGAGGAATTTCAGAAATAAATGTAGAATTATACGGGAATGTAGAAACGATTTTCACGTTTATACAAGTTATTCTGATTTATTATCCGGGCTACGCTAACAACAAATTCCGAGAATTATCACGATAATTATAATGTTAACGTAAGGTGTAGCGACAACGGCAATTTGACAACGGCAACGGCATTAACATTGCCGTTTGGCGATAGGCTTTCAAGTATAACTCAAGCTTTCAAGTGTAGCCACCCACTTTAACGCGTTAAAATTATCGCGTGCAATATTTACCATCGCACTAGTGGGCAATACCTAGTCCTTGCACGCATGCACGACCAGCGCGTGGAGGTGCAACGCCGGGGCGAAGATCCGCTGCCCGAACATGTCGAGGCGTGGCGGAAGGAGCTCCGGCGAGATCTCATGGTGAAGTGGAAACAGCGACTGTCGCAACCCAGCGCTGGGCACACCGTAATCTCAGCGGTAGTGCCCCTCTTTGAGGCGTGGCTGGATAGACCTCACGGCGTCCTCACCTTCCGCATGACGCAGGTTCTCACCGGACATGGGAAGTTCGGGAGATTCCTGCACCGGATTCGTGCGGAGGAGACGTCCGGGTGTCGCCACTGTGAGGCGAGCCCGGAGGACACGGTGGAGCACACGGTGGAGGTGTGCCCTGCTTGGGAAGAGCATCGCCGTGTCCTCGTGGGGGTGATCGGCGGCGGCGACCTCTCGCGCCGGGCCCTGGTTCAGGCCATGGTCCACAGCGAAGAGGAATGGCAGGCGGTCGCCTCCTTCTGCGAAGCAGTAATGCTCGTAAAGGAGGAGGCCGACCGCATAAGGCAAAGGCAACGGCGTACTCGCCGTAGCCGTCGCCGCCGCGATCCTGCCGATATCCGGCCACCGTAGACACTGGCTCGCGGACGGTGAGCAATGGGTAGCTCGCCGTCCGGTCGTCTGTAAGACCGAGTCCTAGTCGTCAACGGCGCGCACCGTTCCCGCGCGCCTCAAGGAGTTGTCAGCAAACTGCAGGGGCCCTTCAGGGTCGAAGCCTCCCGGAGTCTAGAGGGAAGTGGGAAACTGTTACCTCGACTCCAGGAATAGGGCAAGGAAGGTACGGGGTAGGTTTTTTAGTCAGTAAGAGTCTGACACTAGTCTCCCGCTCCACCCAAGAGCGGGTTTCGTCATTGGATGATTTTCACCTACCATAAAAAAAAAAAAAAAAAAAAACTAGTGGGCAATACCTTGAGGTGTCAGCGTTTTTTTTTTTTTTTTATGGTAGGTGAAAATCATCCAATGACGAATCCCGCTCTTGGGCGAAGCGGGAGATCAGTGTCAGACTCTTACTGACTAAAAAACCTACCCCGTACCTTCCTTGCCTTATTCCTGGAGTCGAGGTAACAGTTTGCACATACCCTCTAGGCTCCAGGAGGCTTCGACCCTGAAGGGCCCCTGCATTAGGTGTCAGCGTGGCCCCAGCATTATGAATTGGATTTTGAGAGCTAGACGTGCTGTATAGCACTATGATAATGTTCCTGACTTACGAGTTAAAGGTCATGGTTTGTATCTCTACAGGTGCATTAATTTATGTTAACTGTTTATTTCATCGCCATTGCCCTTAAAACGGTGAAGGAAAATATCGCAAGGAAATCGGCATGTCAAAAAAAAAAACAAATACATTTTACGCTACTTTTTAATCTCATAAAAATCTTGTGTCATAATCTTATATTCGAACTCATCTGAAACAGATTGACCGATTTATATTATATTTTTTACGTAATTCTAGTACTTAATTTTTAACTCCAATTTTTCTTCATCGCTTTGAGTAAGCTAATTCTGCCAATACCACCCAAAATTTTACTTGGGATAAGACACGCAGTACTAATGAAATAACTATTTTTAACTGACTTCAGTCTTATTTAATATTCACAAATGTTGCAAAAAAAATAAACAAACCAAGACAAATTTTGTGAATTTCATTTAAAAATCAACACGGCAATATATT
Organism: Mythimna loreyi; assembly: GCA_029852875.1. Classification (NCBI taxonomy): domain Eukaryota; kingdom Metazoa; phylum Arthropoda; class Insecta; order Lepidoptera; family Noctuidae; genus Mythimna; species Mythimna loreyi. The sequence continues at coordinate 8,455,667 of CM056795.1, read as the reverse complement.
AAAAATGTCCAGATATCTTAAATCAAATAAATAATTTCGGGTGAAAACTAAAAATACCGCAAGCTATGATTTACAGCGCCACAGGGGATAAAATAAGCGTTATATCCGTTAGATGGTAGTTATACTCTCCCAATACAAACATATGGTTACCGTCATACCGCGGTTTAAATGTAAATATTTTTATTTGATACACTACTGAACTAAAAATGTAGCGAAGGAATGAAATAAATAGGAAGAACGTGACTGACCTTTCCTTCTTTCTAACTTAAATACCAGCTATAATTTTATTTTTTTGGAACTCATCACCATCACCATTAAAAAATTTGCTGAAGAACATGTACACAGACTTCACCAACGTGTGAATGCTAAGGCAATCCAGCTGTTAGACAACACGGACCTAGTGCGTGGACTAAAGGGAACTAAACCCTTTGACACTACACTAACTAGAGTGTTGTTCAAAATTAGTGTAGAATAGTGATCTAATCTGTGCTATGCATAATATCACACATGAACCAAGGTGTTTTTATCAATATCAGACTCTAAGAAAGTGCTATGGACTTTAATAAAAGTGCTAAAGAACACTATTCTTAGTTTTAACAAAACCTCGATTGTATAAAAATAAAGTTAAATTACTTATTAGTCTTTTAGGCCAGATTGTAATCAATTATTAAGAAATTTGTTCTTAATTAACAATTATTATTAAAAAGATATTCTTATTAAGAAATTTGTTCTTAATAATAAGATTTTAATGAAGTGTAAAAGTGTTCCTTCCAGATGCTCTTTGCGTTCCAGGACCATACTAAGTTATTTGAAGAATATAATCAGCCTAATAGTTCACGAAGAATGGCCAAACTTAGCGGCAATGGGCAGGGCACTTTGTTCGCAAAACAGATGGTCGTTGGAGCTGAAAAATCTGGAACAGCGACCGCGTACAGAGAGTCCTAGAAGGTAGACCAATGACCTGGTAAGGGACCTCGTCGTCTATTTAACTTTATGAAAAATTTTAACATTTAAAAACAGAATTTTCCTTCACAGGTTCAATATCATCATTTTAGCCGAAGGACGTCTACCATTGAACATTAACTTCCCCAAGTGTCGCCACATCAAACGGTCGTGTGCGTCACGCATTCACCGCTTTCCCTCTCTTCAGGTCTCCGGCTCTCACCAGGTCATTGGTCTACCTTGTGGAAGGCCTTCCAACACTGCTACTCGTATTTAAAGCAGGTTATACAGGTCCAAGTCAGTGCCAAGTCAAAACTTTGCAGGATGCCTTTCAACACTGCTATTTCAGGTAGGTTATACAGGTATATTTATTACATCATAAAAATAAACACTTTTCTCAACAGCTGCCTACTCCAAAATAAACTCTTGGAGAAGAAAGATTATCCCATTTTTCAGACCTTTATGTAATTCCTTTATAAATATTTCACCTACAAAAATACCTCTGAGACTGAGATTGAGTAATAACGATGAAAAATTCAACTTTATTCTCAAGATGCTGACTGACAAACTGTGAACTACAACGCTTTCACAATTATGTAGGATATTAAATATAAAGCGGAGTTTTTAGGGTTCTGTACCTCAAAAGGAAAAAAACGGAACCTTTATAAAATCACTCTGTAGTCCGTCTGTCTATCATGACCATTCATCTCGTGAACGCGTAGAGGAATCCTGACGTCCCTTGAAGCTGTGATTTCGACACTCACAAGTGAATCATAAGCCAACGATGTTCACGCCCCAAAAGCTGCCGGGATTTCAATCTTGATTTCCCACTACTATAGGCGCGAGCTTGCAAACGGCGAGCAATGGGTAGCTCGCTGTCCTGTCTTCTGGTAATAGTCTCTCTCTAGCTCTGTGCCCGCGCGCCTCAAGGAGTTGTTAGCAAACGTAGAAGCCCAACTGCAGGACCAAAGCCTATTGGGCCCTGGTCCAGTTTCTGAAAAGAAGGTCCGACTCCGGTATAAGGACTAAGAAGGAACGTAGTGGGTCTTTTTGTTAGTAAGAGTCTGACACTGGTTTTTGCTCCGCCCAAGTGCGAAATTCGTCATTATATGATTTTTCCAACCATAAACAAGTGAATCAAAATTAATAGGTTACTTCCCGTTGACCTAGAACCCTGAAATCCTGAGATGCCTCGTATAATGTGACTTCCTACTAATAAAAGCTACACTAAAATCATTTGAACTAAATAATGAAACTCAGACAACCTCTACAAACGCCACAGGCCCATAATAGCTCTACCATAAAATTGTGTAAACGAAAAAATCTGAAAAATCAGTTAAAAATCAATTTTGCTATTACCATACTCTTTAAAAACGGTATATTAAATAAATAAACATGATTCTGATAATGTTTTATTGACGACTAAGTTAAACATAAAAAAGACTGGTTTACATGGGTAGAGTTTCTGGCATCGTTCGGGCGATTATCGAATAAAAAAATCATATGTTATCACAGTGCCTACCTGTGATTTCTTTTTTGGATTGAAAAGCAAGAAACTTCTCATGATTAACATTATTTGAATCCAAAATAATTGGTTTGAAGTTTGTTTTGACTTACCTACTTGTCATATTTCCTAAAATAAAAGTCAATTCGTCTCTTTTTTAGGTGTTAAAAAACGACTTGCATAGTAAACTACAGATCGAGATACGTTTGTTAAGAAATTGAAATTGTAATTTAATGTCATCACAACTCAGGTTCAATAATACTACTTACAAACTTAAAGTCGTCATCATCATCATCATCACCATAGCCGAATAATGCCCATTAGTGGAAAGTCTCCCCCTAGTGTCGTTATAAAGATCATGTCTGTCCGTCTTGCACCCATTAGATTCCTGAGGCTCCAATAAGACCATCGTAAGGAAGATTTTGATCTTAAACGAATTATAGTCTAGCCAATGTGTTGTTTCTAGTCAGAGAGTCTCGCTGTTAATAAGCGAGAATCTCTCCTCGTATAAATGGTCCTATAAATGTAAAAATTAAAAGGTATCGGGTTCATACAAACATTACTCATGTACGATAGGCGCTTGGAAAAATATTTTACAAATCTGTCCCTATATGAAACGTAAATATTTTGATATGGAGAATATGTCGGCTTTGAATTTTATGAAATGGGGAAAATATTTCAGAGGTGTTTTGTTTATTGACTGTGAGTGTACGTTTTTTATGTGACTTTGCCAGTTCAGCTTTTTTTTAAGGTCTATTCATAGTGCTTACATAAAGGGGAGTACCTGAAATAAATAAGAAATACTAGTAATCGTTGGTATATATATTTTTTTAAATAAAATAATATGGCATAGCATGATCAGTGTCGTAATGTTCACTCTGCTGGGACACTGGCCTCCTTCCTAGGAAAAAAAAATACCGTAACATACAATACAGATCCAATGCCGATTGATGTATAAATATGCCACTAATCTTCAATTGTTTTATTCTAAGAAAGCGCAAAGCAAGCAAACGAAGGTTATCATCTTCATACTTTTAGCCATTTGCTGGACATAGACCTCCCTCAAGCGCCGTCACAAAGACCGGTCTTGTGCGTCTTGCATCCATCGGATTTCAGTAACCCTGACGAGGTCATCGGTCCCCTTTGTGGAAGGCCTTCCAACGATGTGTCTTCTGGTAGGCGGTTGCCACTCCATAACCGTTTTGGCTCCAGCGACCATCTGTCCTGCCTGCTCCTGCCCATTGCCACTTAAGTTTGGCGATTGTTTTCGTTATGTCGGCTGGTTCTCGTGCGGATATCTTTATTTCTGATTCGATCACGTAAGTCAACTCCGAGCGTTACCCTTTCCAGCAAATGAAGGTGCTGTTTTATTTTTATGTTAGATATACAAACCTCCTCCCTATACTCCCTTTTTTTTTCAAAAACTGTTTTACTCTCTTGATGTTGCACTAACTACTGAATATTCCCCTCCTGCCCTTCTTACTACTGATTTTAATTCATTAGTTGCCTAATTGACGCCTAAAACAAACTAAGGAAATGTGTGACACAAACATACTAACATTATTGGTCCGGAAACCACTACAAAATGACCGAAAATGGCGCCGAAGAAACGCTTAACGTGAAAGCCCGAATATGAGCCTGACCCTGTTTCATATCTCTGACTTTCTGTATTAAATATGACAGTAGATATATAATATGTATGTAAATATATGTTTATATATATAAATTTTTATATGTATGAAATATTCGAGTAAATCACGAAGTTTTCAAGCATTATCTCTCTTTTTCCGCGTTGCCCTGTCCTTCAAACATCGCGTTGGATTGCTTTAGATGAAGCAACGTACTCTTAAACCATACTCGACTTTTGATAATAGTCCGGACCATGCCAAATCGTTGACGGCGCGCTCTGGAATTGTCAGCAAACCGTAGGAACTCTGCAAAAGGGTTGAAGCCTTCGGGAGCCCAGGGTCTCTTTCTGAAAGGAAGGTTTGACCCCAGTGTATAGGGCAAGAAAGGAACGGGGTGGGATGTTTAGTCAGTAAGAGTCTGACACTGTTTCCCACTCCGCCCATAACCGGGATTCGTCATTGGATGATTTTTGCCCACCATAAAAAATCATGCTCAAGCAACTTTCACCTTGACACAAACTTACTCTGAACCAAACACCGCATAACATAGTTTATTGTATTTCACTACTGTCCCAAACTATGCAAAAGGGTTAAACCCCATTTTCCGATACAAACTCAATTTCTAACCCAAAAATTTCACCGTCTGCTGACACTTTCGAATCAGACCTAAATATTTTACCTTTGTCAATTGCCGATAATGGTGACAGTTTGGTCATCAGGTCAAAGGGTTTGGATCCAAATGAGGTTTTACCTTTAATGTTAGTTTGGGTAGTCGATTATTTTGGGTAGTACCTGTCCTTTATCTTAGGTACAAAATTGGACATGTTAAGTTGTTTATTTAGCTAGCTTAGTCTTAATCCAGTCGCAAGCCAGACATAACTAGAAAAATTAATGTGTCGAGAGAATTGAGTTTCAGATAGTTTAAATTTGTTGTAAAAAAATCGCGTGTATTCTTCCATAAGATTTAATGATACGGTGCGGAAATAAATCCGTGCGATGAAAGTCGGTGTCCGGATAGGCCCTAAAACCTATCGAATAGGAATTCACTAGCTCAGTATTTAGCAGTATCCTATCAGAGCACTGAGTGCAAATCTGGGGCCCCGGTCCCTGGGGCCGCGGTCTGATTTCTGAAAGGAAAGTCCGACCCCAGTATAAAGAGTAAGAAGTACGTTTAGTCAGGTAGGTAAAACTCATCCATTGACGAATCTCGCCCTTGGGCCGAGCGGGAAACAGAAACTTTAGCTCTTGCACACTCAAACAAAAAATAAAGGTGTTAAAAAATTAATGCCAGCAACAATTGTTAAAAGCAATAAAAAAAAACATTATAATAACCAAAACTAAATTAGGTACATCAAATATCATCTAAGCAAACAAAATACAAATACAATAACATCAAATTATTTTAGTTATACACTTACAATTAAAGTTAAAATAGGTATTTGAAGTTACAACCATGAGTCGTTTTAATGACTTGAAAAATGCAAAAAATAACTAAGAAAAAAAATAATATCCGCTGTTCTACAGCTTTTACCTTAAAAGCGCACTATGGTATATTATTTTAGACGCTAGCAAAATTTTGAGTGGTAGAACCGTGAGTGAATAATTTTAATGTTTGTTTAGAAAATGAGAGCACATACTGGTAAATTGAAACCTAAGCACATTGTTTGCGTTAAGGCTCTCCAGCTCCCTCTAGGTAGGATGTGGCCTAACTCATACCCAAGCATTATTGCACTATCTTGATTTTGTATACACCATTAAATTTTGGTTGTTTTAATCTTGTAGTGGATCGATCCGATACAAGAAACACTATCGATTTGTAAAGATAAAATTAAAAAATAAAGTACTTTTTTTCTAAAATTGAAATTAGTTTACGCGTATAAGAAATTCATTTCTTTAAGTAAAACCGCTAAGCGGGTTCAAAAACCGTAGGTTAATAAAAGTGAAATTAATTTACGTGTATACGAAATTCGTTCCTTTAAGTAAAACCGCTAAGCGGGTTCAAAAACCAAAGGTTAATTACCTACGACCGATCAAATACTAATCCCATACGCAACGACTGACCAAAATGGTACGGTGTATAGCAAAGAATGACAGACTTATACATCATCCGCCTTTTTTTAACGTTCCCACTGCAGGGACACAGGCCTCCTCTCTAGGAGAGGGAATGGGCCGTAATCCACCACGCGGGCCCAGTGCGGATTGGTGGATGTCACATGTCTTCGAATTTTTGGTTCTAGGACATGCCGGTTTCCTCACGTATTTAAACATAGTTTTAGGTATTTAATTTTTATAGCCTCAATATAAAATAATATATTTAATAAATTTACAGAGAGGTTTAATAAACAACCTCTCATTTGGAAACACTAAAAACTATTTTGAATTTTGATTTCGATTTGCGTTTCTTCAAGGCTAGATTGAATAGGCTCCTAATAAACTAGTGCGCCTTACCATCAACGATTGCATCACTGCTTACCATCAGGTGGGATCGCAGTCAAGCACTAGATTATTGCAATTAAAAAAAAAAGATTTAATTAGGCATCTACCGCTTTAATTGCTGGACACAGAGCCGTGGAACAAATGGAAAGAAAGAACGGGGTAGGTATTTAGTCAGCAAAACTCTGACACTATCTCCCGCTCCATCCAAACGCAGGAAATGTCAATGGATGAGTTTTGCCCAAAACAAAAAAAAAACGCGCTTTGTAGGAACTCGTGTTTCAGTCACCATCTATTTTACATCCCGTCTTAATCTTTCGATTACCGTATTTAGAGACATAATAGAAAGACAATATGTGTGCGAACACCGACGTTTGCTTGGGTTGAAGAGTTTAAATTATTGCCATATAAATCTAGGCACTTTTCGAGTTCACCCAAATTGTCTATTGTAAAATCTTAGTACTTATTAGAACAGAAGGCGGTACTAAATATCGCTGAGGACAACTAACCCTTTTGGTAATAAAATGTAATTAAAAGAGTCATTATTCAGGCTATTTGGCTCTAATTTGCTGTGTACCGGTTTGTTGGGAATTACAGATAGAAAAAGTCGAAAACCCGTACTTAATCTTTCGAATAGCGTAATTAGAGACAATAGGCTATCGAACGCCGGCGTTCAAGGGTGTTTCTACAAACGTTTGGTTACTATCCGTATTTGTATTTAACTAAATTTCACTTAAGTTGCTTGTGTTTTACTTCACTTTAGGTTAGGTTTGGTTAGGTTAGCCTGCAAGATCATACACGGAACCATCTCACCTAGTTTGCATGGAGAGCTGTGTAAAATTATTATTTCCGGTAACTATTGCCGAGCTAGACGGCACTAACTAATGTTAATAGCTAAGTTACTATCATTTCGTTAATGTCGTACGCCTGGAATAGGCCATCACGTGACTGAGCGTTGAGATGACTTCAGAACAAAGGATTAAGGGGCGTGGCAAACTCAAAGCGCTCGACGTTAACGTATCGATCTTAACTTGACTAGAGGGGCAGTCCTGGACTAGATCTGTTCGCTGATGAATGGAAGGCGATACTGACTGAATGTCAGGTAATTTGCGATAAAACTGAGTGAGAGATTTAGTTGTATATTTATACTGTACTAGCTGTGCCCGCGACTTCGTCCGCGTGGAATAGTTATTTTGGGCATCATATTTATTTTTGCAAACAACCACCTCAGCTTTATAAATTATAGCTGTTACCCACGACTTTGCCCGTGTCAATTTCTGTTATTATTTTAGACAATTTAGTTTTTAAAAGAACATAATTATCTAAAAGTACTTCATAGAGCTACACCCCAACTTGGGCACGCCATAATCTCAGCGGTAAGCGTGATGTCTATCACGGCATCCTCACCTTCCGCATGACGCAGGTTCTCACCGGACATGGGAAGAAGGAAAAGACGCCCGGGTGTCGCCACTGTATGGTCAGCCCGGAGGATACGGTGGAGCACACGGTGAAGGTGTGCCCCGCTTGAGAAGAGCATCGCCGTGTCCTCGTGGGGGTGATCAGCGGCGGCGACCTCTCGCGCCGGGCCTTGGTTCAGGCCATAGTTCGCAGCGAAGAAGAATGGCAAGCGGTCGCCTCCTTCTGCAAAGCAGTAATGCTCGTAAAGGAGGAGGCCGACTGCATAAGGCAAAGGCAACAGCGCCCTCGCCGTAGCCGTTACCGCCGCGATCCTGCCGATATCCGGTCTCCGTAGACGCTGGCTTGTGGACGGTGAGCAATGGGTTTTTTTTTTTTATGGTAGGTGAAAATCATCCAATGACGAAACCCGCTCTTGGGCGGAGCGGGAGACCAGTGTCAGACTCTTACTGACTAAAAAACCTACCCCGTACCTTCCTTGCCTTATTTCTGGAGTCGAGGTTACAATTTTCACATACCCTCTAGGCTCCAGGAGGCTTCGACCCTGAAGGGCCCCTGCAGTTTGCTGACAACTCCTTGAGGCGCGCGGGAACGGTGCGCGCCGTTGACGACTTGGACTCGGTCTTACCAGACGATCGGACGGCGAGCTACCCATTGCTCACCGTCCGCGAGCCAGTGTCTACGGTGGCCGGATATCGGCAGGATCGCGGCGGCGACGGCTACGGCGAGTACGCCGTTGCCTTTGCCTTATGCGGTCGGCCTCCTCCTTTACGAGCATTACTGCTTCGCAGAAGGAGGCGACCGCCTGCCATTCCTCTTCGCTGCGGACCATGGCTTGAACCAGGGCCCGACGCGAGAGGTCGCCGCCGCCGATCACCCCCACGAGGACACGGCGATGCTCTTCCCAAGCAGGGCACACCTCCACCGTGTGCTCCACCGTGTCCTGAGCAATGGGTAGCTCGCCGTCCGGTTATCTGGTAACAGTCCAGACCGAGACCAAGTGGTCGACTGCGTGCACTGCTCCCGCGCGCCTCAAGGTGTTGTCAGCAAACTGTGGGGCCCTTTAGGGGCGAAGCCTCCTGCAACTGAGGGTTGGTGCGAAAGCGTTATACCGGGGCTCTGGGAATAAGGCAAGGGAGGAACGGGGTAGGTTGTTTAGTCAGTAAGAGTCTGACACTGTTTCCCGCTCCGCCCAAGAGCGGGATTCGTCATTGGATGATTTTTACCTACCATAAAAAAACCCATCCGCGCCGCCCGCAAGCAACCCCTCTCCAGCGGCCAGGCGCAGCGTCAAGTTTTGCACATCATGCATCGCGTGTGAATTTTGTATCGGAGTTATTTTAAAATTGTAATATCTTCTAAGATGTTCATTGAAATTAAATGATGTCAAAGACAATTTTGTTTACAATTACATACTCTTAATCAACAACACATTTATTTGGATAAAGATTATATTATTATGATGATACAACTCTAACAAATAATCGGTAAAAATTAGCTAAATTTGATTCGCATAAAAACGGTTCTAGTAAGTTAATCTTAAAAGATAGACATATACTGTTGCGGACATTTTTTTAGATCATTTTAAGAGGAATAATTCTTTGATACATATTTTTTTGGTATCTTAAACCGTTTTGGCAGCGCACGCAACGGAAGCCCTCAAAGATGAATAATTTTCCCCGTTTTTTCCACATTTTCCGTTGTTTCTTCGCTTCTATTAGTCGCAGCGTGATGTTATATAGCCTAAAGCCTTCCTCAATAAATGATCTATTCAACAAAAAAAGAATTTTTCAATTCGAACCAGTAGTTCCTGAGATTAGCGCGTTCAAACAAACAAACAAACAAACAAACTCTTCAGCTTTATAATATTAGTATAGATTTTCTTTAAGTTGTTTTACATAATTTTTATCTGATAAAAAGTAATAATAAAAAGTAGTAGGTAAGTAGTAAAAGTAATTGTAGTGTAATTGGCATTTTGTCGTTGTGATTACATAAATAAATAGATTTTTTGTACACTCTATTAAAAAGATGTAAACAAGCACTGCTTGTTTTTCAAGTCATGAACTGTAGAATTTTCTTTAAACATATTTCAAACTACGGAGTTAAAAAAATAAATGTCACTCTGTAAAAAATGAGGGAAAATAAAAAATCTGGCAAAGTTATACGTCATAATAAAAAAACAAACTAATTCATTCCGGTTCAAGCGGCCAAACAAATGCATATACAATGTGACAATTACGAAAATGTTTACTTTTTAAATGCAATGACAAATAACCGCGAAAGTTCACACATTTTTTTTTAAACAACATGTATTCTCGGCAGAATGAATGGGCCATGTAAGCGTCACGTTTTTAAACATTTTCGCCTAGACCAAAATGAAAGCGAAGTATTTTTACGTTGCACTCAAGAAAATTAAATGTACATTTTTATGGCGTAAAAATGATTTTCACGAAAATGTTTTTCTTCTTCATGTTCGCTTTCAATTTATTTTTCAATAATGAATATTCTTTCAAAATATATTTCAGGGACCTACTGGAAAAAATCAGGGTACATTTTAAATAAATTTTCAATAACTTGCTTGCCGAAAATGTAATTCATTAAAATAAATGTTTACCTACATATTTTAATATTTTCTGAACATGTAATTCCAATAAATTATTTTATATACTTTTTTGTAGATTTTATTTTTCCTTTACTATTTTTCTCAGAAATATGAATAGGATCTGCTAGGGTCGATGTTTACTAGGAATTGTTCAAAATACTTATTATACTCAATACTTTATTGCATTCCATATTAAGTACACAGATGGTATAAAATTTCACAAGATCAATATGGACCCTGTCGGGTACAGCAAAATTAAGAGAATAAAAAGGCCCTATAATGCAAAAATCAACCAAAAAGCAGTTAGTAAAAGTCTGACATACCCTTTAAGCGTAGCACCCGCCTTAAAGTTATAATGTTCCCACTGCTGGGATTCAAGCCTCGTCTCTGCGAATGGGGTTTGGTGGATGTCACATGTCTTTGATTTTTTTTGGTTCTAGGACATGTCGGTTTCCTTACGATGTTTTCCTTGACCGTTTTCACAGCAGTGGTGATGTTTACACAAAGTAATGCATCTGGCTGGATTTGAATCCGCAACTCGTAAGTCAGAGCCGTTACCACTCAACCACCACTGCGTTTTTGATGACCTAACCCTAAGAAAAAGGTTTAGTTAAAAATTCTTGTTAATAAAAAATATCATCTTGTAGCCAAATCTGTTCTTAATATTTTATGTTTTCTCGAACATGTAGTAATATTTCATATACATTTTAAGTTTCAAAAACTCTTGCAGCCGTGTTTGCCCGCGGCTAACAACGTATACGAATTTAATTACCATAAATAAGTTTTCAGCATATTCTTCATACAAATGGCTTGTCTTTGTTCTGTCGAGTGTCATGCTAGTTGTTATTTGAAGTCTCTTTGTAGAGTTAATTATGTGTGGATCCACTCGGAGTTAAGTGTGGTCGGTTATAATTGTGTTTGGGTTGGCTTCTAGCAAAATTGTGTTTGGATGCAGTTCTTTTGTGAGATAGAGTTGGAGTTTACAAGATTATTCTTAATTGAAACTTTGTGATTCGGGCGTTGGGTGTTGGTAATTTATGCGAGATTGTCCGGCTGTGTCGTTGTGTGTCGGTTACCGAACTTAGCGTAGGAAACTTCATAATTCATATTAAGCGTGTTCTTGGTCAAGAAAGCGTATTACAAGATTAAGACTACGTTGAAGACACGCTTGTTTGGCAATGACTACTTCTGTATAAGGCTTCCCTGGCAGCTCATTGAGTGCGTTATAATGTAGTATGTATTAATTTATTAACTGCTTCATCATTCTTTTAACTTCATTTTTAATACCGTTCTTTTTTTTTCCTCTCCTGTAACATAATTTATGCCATTTTTTTTTAACACTGCTTCCTTAATTTCAATAGTGGATTTCAAATCAAAAGCGCACGCGTACAAGTTATGTTTAGGTAAGCGTACACCACCATCGTCTATATCAACGCCAACATCATGTACGTGTTTATCAATAACTAGCTTTTGTCAGCGGCTTCGCCCGCGTACATAAAATATAGCCTATGTCACTCAGGAGTAAAGCAGCTTTCTATTGTTGCTAAAATTTTTCCAATCGGACCAGTAGTTCCTGAGATTACCCCCTACAAACAAAAAAACATAAAAAACTAAAAAACAAACTTTACCTCTTTATTATATTAGTGTAGATAAAAAAAAACACTAACTGCTATGTCTACACCCCGAAAACCAACAAACGATAAACAATGAATCAAATGCGAACGAAATCAACAATGAACGATTCTCTGAGTGCTCATACAACTATCAAGGACATTACCAAAACACCTGTCAACCCACTCCAAAACAATAGTGAACGCATTCATCAAATCATCGCCCATAATCACAACTACATCGTATAGTCTATTAAGTCGTGAAAACCACCTAATTAACGACTTTAAAGGTGTGAAGAAACATTTAGTTTTGTCACAATGGACGCTTACTTATTGAGTCGTGACTGTCTAGAATTCTAATCGTCTCGTTAGTGATTTAGAGCGTGAAGATACCGTCGGAGATAACATCTGATAGGTTGATATTTATTTAAATAGATTGGTATTGGAATTGGAACCTGGTTATGAAAAGGTTTTATTGAAACTTTATGCTGAAATGAAACAGCAGAGAATAAGCATTGCTTTATAGCGTGGTAATGCTACTAGCCTTTTGGGGAAATTTACCAGTCGCTAGCGATATGGAAGCGTTTTTTGACGTCCTATTAGATTAGGTAATAATAAGTATACAAGGGATTTTTTTTTCAAGTTACGTATATGGTGTTACAGACTTCGGGTTCGTCATGTACCAGCTCGACATGAAAACTCTTTAGTACATACTTGACATTGTAACTTCTTGGTCTATTGACCCGAATAATTATAAATAAACGAATATAGCGCCTTCCGCTTGTCAGCTTCCGGTATTGTGCATTATTCTTTGATATATATAATTGTTAATAATTATTAATATTTAACGAGCCATTTCATTAGATTATTCAATTGTAAATTAATAGTCATATATTCGTTTGTGTTATAAAAGCTGCTGTGTTGACAGTTTTTCCTTATATATTATAAGTCTCTTTAGTTACGGTTGCTAAGAAAATAACATTATGAGAAAATTACTCGCTGCTGTAATATTTGAATTATAATTATAAACTTGTTGAATGAGAAGTATCGTTGTTTTACTGTGACCATCCTGACGTAACAGTTGGTTCACAATGGATTAAATTATTATTGATTCTAATTTAGTTGTAGAAGTAAAATATAAATAGTAATGGAACACTTTACAAAGTCGGACTTAATACTTCTAGCGTTTTTTACTAGGCAACCATACGGATTTTTTAAGGTGGGAAATCATCCAATGACTTCTCCCGATCTGACGGAGTTGGAGAGTGTGTCAGACTTTTATTGACTGACTCCTTTGCCTTCATTCCCGGGATTCACTTTCGATTTGCTGACATCTTGTGGCGTTGGTAACATAACACGCCGTCAATGACTAATGACTGACTCAGTCTACAGTTACTAGGCTGCTGGTCAGCTACTTATTGTTCGTCGATTTGCTGACACCTCGTTGAGGCGCGCTTGGAACATTACACGCCATCAACGACTAGGGCTCGGTCTACAGTTACCTGGCAGCTGGTGAACTACCTATTATTCGTCATTCGCAAGTTCATGGTGGCTGGAAATTGGAGACCCAGCGGCTGAGGCGTGATGGTGTCCTCTTTCTTATTAATTCTACCAATTTTTTTCACTTGCATTTTTTTATAGTGGGCAAAAATAATCCAATGACGAATCCTGCACTTGAGCGGAGCGGGAAACAGTGTGAGACTCTTACTGACTAAAAACCCCACCCTGTCCTTTCTTTGACCTTCTAACTAGGGCCGAGCCTTCCTTTCAGAAAGAGACCTTGGGTCAGTAGGCTTCGACCCTTTTGCAGAGTCCCTACGGTTTTACTGACAGCTACAAACAGCTCCTTGAGACATAAGGTCTCAAGGAGCTGTTTGTAAAACCGTAGGAACAGAGCGTGCCGCATTAAAATTACTGCTTAGCAAGAGGACGTGACCACTTTCAACGATATTATTTATTTATTACAGCAACCTTTACTCAAAAAATCCACTCAAAAACTGCACGCCTAGCTGTTAGAATATTATAGGTACTAAAAGTAGCTAGCGGATAACAATAAAAAGGGGTAGAAAATAATTAAAATTTCGTGCCAAAATCTTCCAAACATCTTTTGATGACAAGCCAAAAGAACTTATTAAAATATAACAGTAGCTTCCGCCGTGTTTTGGCACCAAGATACGGTTAATTTTCTTTAAAGCTAATTACTGAATTGAAGAAATGGTAGACGCGGCAAAAATTCGCCACTTTCGGAAATACCTTTTTCTTATTGACTACCCTACCGCCCCATCTTCGCACGAATACAATGGTGATATTAAAAATATTATGCATCTATTATACATATAAACCTTCCTCTTGAATCATTTTACCTCTTAACCATTCGAGTACCGTAATTACAGACACAATTAAAGAACAATAGGTACGTGAAAGCCGGCGGTCGGCAGAGGCTTAAGAGTTTTAAAAAAACTCCATAAAAATCCGTTGCACAGTTTTAAAGATCTAAGCATATATATAGGGACAGACAGCGGGAAGCGACTTTGTGTTATACTATGTAATTATTACGCTAGCCACACTAATAAGATAAAAGTAAAAGTGTATGTTTCTTTGTTCTTGACGCTCAAACAGTTTAACGGATTTTGTTAAAACTTGACGCACGGGCAGATAATTTGTCCTAGACCTGGAAAAACATCCCGGATAAGTACAATTTATTTCGGGATTATGTTCCTTTGGTATAACCTTCACTTATAGTAAGTAGTTACTAAAAAATAATTACCATACAATAAAAAAAACAAATACCAAAAGCTCAAACAAAATTGTCCTTTTGTTATTTAAAAAAAAATGTTATTTGACTACAAAGACCACTTTTACAGAAAAAAAAAAAAAGCTAACACTGCCAAGAACCAAAACCACTAATCCCTTGCGTGATACCAATTTCACTCCATTAAGTCCAGGTTTTCCTCATAATGTTTTCCTTAGCAGTAATTTTTATTTCTCTACGTGTATTTCATGTGTGAACGAATGTGTAAGCTTTTGTACAACTTGGGGCGTTTTGAGGCAATCCCTTTGTACCTTTCTTACACACAAGAGGTGTTTTGTACGTGAATAAATAAGGTAACTCTAGGTATTGTAAAGGTTTAAGGTGGGTATTCGTATAACAAGTTAAAAGCCTTGTCAACGTCAAGAGTGAGCCTTTGTATGTCAACAGTGAGAACGATCTTTGAGAATTTATTAGATTTGGTGTTACCATAGTACAGTATTGTAAACACCGCAAAATTTTTGATAAAGGGTCAATCTGGTACATGGAAAAAAACGTCAGCTGAGCGAGTGTAATGACTTGTAAGTAGTTAGAACGCAGCGACTGACGATTACCTATAGGTTATTGGATTCAGTCAGCGGATGTTAACTTAAAGAAATTAATTTCGTAAATGCACATATTTATTTGAGTTTAAAAAAAATACTTTTTTTTATTTCATCTTTACAAATTGATAGTGTTTCATGTAACGGATCGACGCTCCAGGGGATTAAAACGATCAAAATTTATCGATGTATAGTCGGTATTTTAATAAAATTATCTTTTATTGCAAGAAAAGCACATTTATAAATTATTTGCTTACGAAAATAGTTTTATTAGTTAGTTAGCAATTGTGTTGAAGTTATTACTGTCCACTTCAGTTACGAGTCGAATTTAACTTTCTTGTTTGAAAATAGAATACTGTCCATTACCAAAAAAATAAAAGGCCCATGTCATCATCATCATCATCATCATGTTAACCGAGCGACGCCCACTGCTGGGCATAGGCCTCCCCTAAGGATCTCCACAACGATCGGTCCTGTGCTGTTCGCATCCAGCGGCTTCCCGCGACCTTCATCAGATCGTCGGTCTACCATGTAGGGGGCCTGCCCACGGCGCGGGCCCATGTGTCCAATGTCAAACATTAGAGAAAGACCTTAGTTGTAACTTGGAACCAAATTGAAAGAAACAGCATAGTCTTTTAAAAAATACATACCTTTTTGTGACTCGTTAAATAATATGTTGAAATATATTGTGAGTATTCTTTTTCTTTTTAAAAATACGCAAATGTCAAAACGGCCATTTATTTTTTGACAACTTTAATCAATTACAAAATAAAATCTATACTAATATTATAAAGCTGAAGAGTTTGTTTGTTTGTTTGTTTGAACGCGCTAATCTCAGGAACTACTGGTTCGAATTGAAAAATTATTTTTGTGTTGAATAGATAATTTATCGAGGAAGGCTTTAGGCTATATAACATCACGCTGTGACTTATAGGAGCGAAGAAACAATGGAAAATGTGGAAAAAACGGGGGAAAATATTAATCTTTGAGGGCTTCCGTTGCGTGCGCTGCGAAAACGGTAGAAGATACCAAAAAAATATGTACTAAAGAATTATTCCTCTTAAAATGATCTAAAAAAATGTCTGCGACAGTATATGTCTATCTTTTAAGATTAACTCACTAGAACCGTTTTTATGGGAATCAAATTTGGCCGAAATTAATGCATTATTACCAATTTTATTTGTTAGAGTTGTATCAACATAGTAATATTAAACTTATCAAAATAAATGTGTTGTTGATAAAGAGTATGTAATTGTGAACAAAATTGTCTTTGTAATCACTTATTTTCAATGAACATCTTAGAAGATATTACAATTTTAAAATACTCCGATATAAAATTCACACGCGCCGCATGATGTGCAAAATATGACGCTGCGCCTAGCCGGCGGGCGAGGAGAGGGGTTGCATGCGGGCGGCGCAGAGGGGTTTTTTTTTTGGTAGGTAAAAATCATCCAATGACGAATCCCGCTCTTGGGTGGAGCGGGAAAGAGTGTCAGAATCTTACTGACTAAACAACCTACCCCGTTCCTCCCTTGCCTTATTCCTAGAGCCCCGGTATAACGCTTTCGCACCAACTCTCGGCTGCAGGAGGCTTCGACCCTGAAGAGCCCCACAGTTTGCTGACAACACCTTGAGGCGCACGGGAGCAGTGCAGGCCGTCGACGACTTGGTTTCGGTCTGGACTGTTACCAGACAACCGGACGGCGAGCTACCCATTGCTCACCGTCCGCAAGCCAGCGTCTACGGTGGCCAGATATCGGCGGGATAGCGGCGGCGACGGCTACGGCGAGGGCGCTTTTGCCCTTGCCTTATGCGGTTGGCCTCCTCCTTTACGAACATTACTGCTTCGCAGAAGGAGGCGACCGCTTGCCATTCTTCTTGCTGCGGACCATGGCCTGAACCAAGGCCCAGCGCGAGAGACCACCGCCGCCGATCACCCCCACGAGGACACGGCGATTCTCTTCTCAAGCGGGGCACACCTCCACCGTGTCCTCCGTGCTGGCCACACAGTGGCGACACCTGGGAGTCTCTTCCGCACGAATCCGGCGCAGGAATCTCCTGAACTTCCCATGTCCGGTGAGAACCTGCGTCATGTCCTGCGTGATGTCTATCCAACCACGCCTCAAAGAGGGCACTTACCGCCGAGATTATGGCGTGCCCAAGTAGAGGATGTAGCTCTATGAAGTACTTTTAGATAATTATGTTCTTTTAAAAACTAAATTGTCTAAATTAATAACAGAAATTGACACGGGCAAAGTCATGGGTAACAGCTATAATTTATAAAGCTGAGGTTGTTTGCAAAAATAAATATGATGCCCAAAATAACTATTCCACGCGGACGAAGTCGCGGGCACAGCTAGTAATTAATATTCTTGGTTAAAAAAAAGAATTTGATTAAGTTTCAAAACGAACACGAATAATTCGTTTCTGCTTCTACCGATCAATAAGCAAATACGAACGGAACTAAAGCTGACCATTTCAGATTTTCATTAAAATTTAATCCACGTGCATCCGAGTGTTAAAACCGTGCTAGTTTTTTTTATCGAATGACGAACTGGAACGTGATTTTTACCGATTCAAAACTGTGAGTATGATTTGAAACGTTTTCGTAGACAGATCACGTGAATCTGCACTTATCGTATTTTTTTTAAACTTTTACTAAGAGAAAGAAAGGATGAATTAAAGAAAATCGTTCACTTGAGTCTTGCAAAACAGGACAATTAAAAGATTTTTTTTTATGGTGAGAAAAAACATCAAATGGGTATTCCATAGCTGCTTTTTATTTAGTTTTAAATTATTATAATAGGTATACTTTTGGTGAGGTTTTTTTAATAAATTATTAAAGGTTTATTTTTGTAAATATATACTTACTAGCTTTTGCCGGCGGCTTCGCCCGCGTGGTATTGGGGTTGCCCCATACAATTTTACACTTGATCAAACGAAATGTGAAATCCCACAGGAATCTTAAGTTTTTTCGGGATAAAAAGTAGGTAGCCTATGTCCTATTCCGGAGTGTATCCTATGCCTGTGCCAAATTTCATCCAGATCCAAACATCGTAACTTTCGCATTTATAATATTAGTATTAGTAAGATTAATGTTGTAATAGTAAAAAATTACAGTATCCGTGGTATATTTTTTTGCTATAAAAAAAAACCAATTGGAACAGTAAGATATTAAAAAAAATGTAAATACTATAATATCGTACAAAAATAAAAACTAAAACTCCTCATAAAATCCATCCACGTTCCGTTACAAAATATCTGGATTTCAACTAAAAACCGTTGGAGCGCGAACATTTTATCTTCCGAAGAATCTGTCGACGTGAAATGATGTGTCGGACAGATACACGGGGTCGGATCAAAGCAGCGACATTCTGGCTATTCACTTATGGAATAACTTGGCATATTTTTAGACAAGGAATCCTAATTTTTGAGGGTCAATTTCAGCTTGATTACGGTTTGAAATTGACATGATTGGAGCACGTGTTTCCACTTTATTAATAATATTCTTTATTTAAGAGTAGAGCAGTAGTGGCCGAGTGGTATCAGCCCCGACTTACAAGTTGTATGTTGCGGGTTCAAACCCAGCCAGGTGCCTTACTTTGTGTAATTTATTTCATCACCACTGCTCTCATAACGGTGTGAGAAAACCGGCATGTCCTAGAACTAAAAATTTATGCACCAAAGAGCAATGGGCCCGTGTGGTAGATTCCCTCTCCTAGAGAGGAGGTCTGTGTCCCAGCAGTGGGAACATTGTAAGGCTCATTGCAATGCAATTCTTTATTTCGAATAACAATGCAAAACATAATAATAATATAGTGTTAGTAACAATAAACAAAGTTACAATTATGTTAGTGACACAAATACAACCACAAATGACATCAAAACACACAATAAACACTACGCTAACCAATGATTAATTAATTTAAACGTACAATATTGTGAACTGGCAGGTGATAGACGGTGTAAAATGTTGTCATCATAACACCAAATTAAAAAAAGGCATCTAAATCGGTTCCTCTGTTTAAGATGCAGAAGCCAATCATATCGTCCGGACCGAACCCAAGTCGTCGACGGCGCGACTATTCCCGCGGGAGTTGTCAGCAACTGTAGGGGCCCAGCAGGGTCGAAGCCAAGACTTGATGCGAAAGCGGAACACCGGGGCTCTGGAACTAAGACAAGAAGGAACGGTGGGTCGTTTAGTTAGTAGAAGTCTGATACTGTCTCCTGCATCGCCCAAGAGCGGGATTCGTCATTCGATGATTTTTCCCACCATAAAAAAAGTCAGCCACACACACACAGCGGTCAAACTTATACAATCTGAAAACCCTTCTTTCCTGGTTAAAAAAATATTGTAATTTTTAAAAACATATATAGAGGTTTTTTGACATCCCATGATTTAGAAAACTAGGACTATGTGAGCTCCTACTTCGAGACGGCGTGGGAGAATGAATTCTGAACCGTAGGAGGGATTTATCTCGAAAATCGGTACCTTGAACTCCTCCGATAAAGAAGATATCTAAAAATACATTGAGATAGTACATCTCAGTGTAAAATCTATTATTTATACAGATTGGACTGAGCTCACTTAGAATCAATTAGGACTTGAAATGTATATAAATAACAATTCTGCGATTAAATTTATCTGTACTATTTATAGAACTGACATTAGAAATCTAAAGTCAAATCCGGTACCAACGGTTTATTTTCCTTGAAAATGCCTTTTGGAAAATAAATGTTTAGACGCAAAAATGGTTCATTCAGAAAGAATTCGCAATATAATTTATAGAGTGACTGGTAATTAAATAGTGACTGATATTTAAACACGTGATTGTAGTTTAACTTTTAATATTAGACCAAACCAAAACCAGAAAGAAAAAAAACGAGAAAGTCAGTACATTTATGTTCGCGTGACAATGCAATATTATGATGACATGGAGCTGATCTGATGAAGGAACTAGAAGGTGGCCATAGAATCTTGGCCATAAAACAATACAAACCCTTCAAGTTTGAGTTTGTTTGATTTGTATTGACGAGCACTTCGATCCTTTATGTTAATCAGAGCCTGATGACGGAGCTGGAGATAGCCATAGAAATCCAGTAATTAAACGACATAACATCATCGAGTTTGGCCGTCTAGACAAGTGTTTTGATACTGAATGGTAAACAATATCTGGTAATGGAGCTGAACGATCACCATAGAAACTCGGTAATGAGGAAAGGATTTGATGAGTATTAATTACTAGCTTTTGCCCGCAGCTTCGCCCGCGTACATAAAATATAGCCTATGTCACTCAGGAGTAAAGCAGCTTTCTATTGTTGCTAAAATTTTTCCAATCGGACCAGTAGTTCCAGAGATTACCCCCTACAAACAAAAAAAACAAAAAAACAAACTTTACTTCTTTATTATATTAAGTGTAGATATAGTTAGCGACCCACCCCAGCTTCGCACGGGTACTGATATTGAATATATTATGCATGTATTATGCACATAAACCTTCCTCTTCAATCACTGTATCTATTAAAAAAAACTTGTACTACTTACTTACGTACTTTAAAAGATACATAGGGGGTAAGCAACTTTGTTTTACACTATGTAATGAAGTATATACCGCGTTATTAAAGCTTAATTATTTCTAACCCATACTGTCCCACTGCTGGGCAAAGGCCTCCCTCCATTCTTTCTCAGGGCTCCTTCCGTTAAAGCTTGTTATAAAAATATATTTTTCATAAAACTTGTTCCCATTTGAAGTACAGAACCCTATACACAGCAATCTATTTTCATCGTTATTGCGTGGGTTACAAGGATTACTTTTTTCCTCTCCACGTGTATTTACACCGAGGGAATCAAACGGATCCAATAATACCTATTATCAGTTACAGTACCCGGCAATAAATACTGCACATCGACCTTTGGAAAGAGACAATCGGCTAATTTCGGCTTCGTAGAGCGTTATCTCTGTCGCACACTACCTATGTGACGTTTGTCAGTCGTTGTTCAAGGTGATTGGTGAACATGTGACGTTTGTCAGTCGTTGTTCACCAATCACTGTTATTATGTTGCACCAATGCAACTATTATATTAGTTCTTGATCATATCATACAGTTCCAAGTTTAATTAAGAGGAGTCAGTTGCGGGAGGAAAGATGCAAAAATAATGAATGATTAGAATGTGCGTGAGAATGAGCGAACTAAAGTTTTGAAAACACAACGTTTATATTTAGTTTTGTTTTGGCCACCGCAGGCGTAGGCTACGGTCGTCTGAAAACGAGCCCAGTAGCCCGTCAGGATCCTTGATCCGCACGAGCTCGTGGTCTTGCCCTTCATAAACGGCGCGCACTGTTCCCGCGCGCCTCAAGGACTTGTCAGCTACTCGTACCGTAGGGACCCTGCAGAAGGGTCGAATTCTAAGGGTTCGTGTCTGAAAGAGAGGCCCTGACCCTAATATGTATTGCAACGTAAGGACGGGGTATTACCAGACGACCGGACGGCGAGCTATGGGTAGCTCGCCGTCCGCACGCCAGCGTGAACTAGTGTTTGACTGCGATCCCACCTCATGATAATGCAGTAGTAGTTAGTATAAAATGCAGTGATCGTCGATGGTGAATTGGGATTGTAATCCGGCCTCATTTTCTATCCGGCCGGATACGACAGAATTCCCATCATTCCGGCCGGATTCATCTAATCAGGATGATTTACGATTTTTCAAACTAAATCCTACGTGAGTCAAGTGTCACTGCATTTATATGTAGGTTTTTCATCACCATAAAAAACCCTTGTAAAACTTCAGAAGCTCGGCACGGTTCCAGATTGGTCGTTTCCTATGGAGAAGAAACTCCATGGTTACTATTTGAAAAAATGGTTTGTCACAATATTTCCATGTTACAGAATAAATGATTTACATTTCATAAATATAATTAATGTATTATTTCATAAATATATTTTAATTCCATTTTACAGTATAGGTACATATATTATGTAAGGACAGTGCAGACCAGTCAATATTGAACTCGTACCGTAAAAATGGTAGGTAGTAATCTAAAATTTGCGTCTACAATGGTCTTACATTCACATTATTGAAAGAGGCTATATAAAAGCAAGAAAAATAATCACAACTCTCAGTAAAACAATAACATTGTAAGATTGATCTATAAGATGGTAATATGAGGAATATTGTAAAAGCAATATGTCAAAATAAAAAATAAAAAAATAGATTTAATATGAACACGTACACATGAACACCACACGCAACGCATTCAAAGTACCTACTCATGCAATAGCTACATTATTTTGCTACAAACTGCTAGCACCGGATCCGGTAACCGTGAAATGATGCCGGAACCACCGGTTACCGGATCCGTTGCTCCTCTACACACACACACAAACGTTTTGCACCAGTTTATTTAGAGTGATTAACGACACCTAATTTAAAATCGGGTGGGAGACCACGGCAATCGGATTGTTACATTGCTAATAATTATCTACACTAATATAATAAAGAAGTAAAGTTTGTTTTTTTTATTTTTTTGTTTGTAGGAGGTAATCTCTGGAAGTAATGGTTCGATTGGAAAAATTTTAGCAACAATAGAAAGCTGCTTTACTCCTGAGTGATATAGGCTATAAATTATTTATATATCATGGATGTTACCCGAGCTATCACTACAAGAACTTTTCCGCGGACGAAGTCGCAGGAAGAAGCTAGTAACTAATAAGGCCGATGCCTTTATAATATTAGTTTCATTGATTTTAGAAATAGGAACTTTAATTTGACTTTGACTGACCTGTTGGTCTAGTGGTTAGTGGCCCTGACTGCTATGCCGGAGGTCGTGGATTCGATTCCCACCTAGAACAAATGTTTGTGCGATGAATCATTTGTGCTGGGTCTGGGTGTTATTTATCTATAACATTTTATGTATGTATTCAAAAATATTTAAGTATGTTTATCAGTTGTCCAGTACCTATAACACAAGCTCTGCTTAGCTGGGAACTAGACTACGTTGTGTGATAGTTATAAATACATTTAAAAAAATCGTCAGTACGGTATACGTCATCATCATTATTATACTACGCCTATTAAATAAAGTTACTTTTATAAAAAGCCACAGTACCAAAAACCGACAATTCAGCAAAATCACTTGTTCTGAATACATAACATAAATTTCAACTTCGAGCACTCAATTCAGATAAAAATATGCTCTCTTGATCGACTGCCTCAATCCGTAATAATTTTTCAGAAGACGGGCGAACGAAGTCTTTGAAGAAAATCGATAGAGAGATATTTCGGGAGCGAGGGAAAGGGTTGGCGTTGCATCCGGTATGAATAAAGTCAGGGATTATTTGTTATCATGTTGCTGGTGAGTAACATCCTGTATCTTGAACAGTAGTTTATGATACAGGGTGTTTATGTTACATGACACTGAACATTAAACGTTCAATGAACTCGCACTGATAATGCTGCACTCGCGACTACAACGAGTAATCGCGAGTGCTGTAGTAAAATCTAATTATTTTGAACGTGATAGGATGAACAGTTTTTTTTTTATTAATAAAATTACCGTATATGCCTTTTTAAACTTTTTTACATATTTTACTATCCTGAACATATCTTCTTTCAAATAAAAAAAAAGTCTGTTCCGAAGATTAAGTCCGTTCACACAATCCAAAATCACCACCGGGTACAACGCCATCTCTCGGGAAATTTGATTACTAATTTATACATGGCATTTTT
This sequence comes from Mythimna loreyi, assembly GCA_029852875.1. Lineage (NCBI taxonomy): Eukaryota > Metazoa > Arthropoda > Insecta > Lepidoptera > Noctuidae > Mythimna > Mythimna loreyi. Next base: position 8,431,453 of record CM056795.1, on the reverse strand, counting down.
ACTTCGCGCTGAAGTTGTAGTCAATTCAATTACAATAATTAAGAGCTCTGTTACATTGTGAGACATTTGTGACGGACAGGAAACTACGGAACCCTACAGTGAGCCGACATGCTCTAGACCGATTTTTTTTAATACAAAGGTATAAAATACCTTGTAGCTTTAAGTCAGCTTATGTACTACTAATGTAGAGCCACCATAAGAAGATTGCGCTAACAATGTTATGTTCCCATCAAGATACTCGTATTAGCAAACACAATATCAAGTTCAGCTATTTGAACTGTTGTTCCAACAAATCTGTCAATATTATTGTATGCAAATACGAACTGTAGATATACACTGTTACATTCCTATACAGTTCCAGATAGGCTAATGTAGTCTCTTTAAATTATATTTATTTTGTAAATAGGTTTTAAAATAACACTTTTACCCGTTTTATTTTTTCTTTTCGTCAGTTTAAACTAGATGAGTCCGGTGTTTCCTAGCTGACTACCCTGAGAAGAAACACCGAAACAAAATCAGGGGTCAAAGTCTCCTTTACAGTGTAAAAGAGACTTTGACCCCTGTGTCACCCTGTGTAAAGTAAACATGTAATGGTCAATTTATTTTAGTACAGAGGTGGTTTTGCTTACAGTTAAAAATGCAATGCATGCAAGTGATCTAGATATTTTTATCATCATCAGCCATTTTAATGTTTCCACTATTATGACACAGGTCTCTCTAGAAGAGGGCATGGGCCATAAATCGTCGTCGGTCCATCTGTCGTATTAACTTTATACATAAAATCACGAAAAAAAACCCACTGCTCCATAGATTTATTATATTTATTATTAGATTCATGTAAATCGACAAAATCTATGGAGCAGCGGATTTTTTTTTTCATGATTTTTGGGTTGGTCTCATAGTAAAAGTCGCTCATATTGGTGTATGTACATCCCATGAACAAAATTAACCTTTTTTAAATAAATTTATTCCCCATCATATCCTCCTTAGTCGTTCACTCTTGACAGAGTGGTCGTGGTTGACAATGTTGCATTTTCGTTGGCTAGTGAGACTCCCGCGATGCGTCTCCACTTGACACGGTTTACAGCGTCTCGGGAACTCTGGACTATGGATCATATCAGTGTCAGTATATAAAGCCTAAGTTCTATGCCAAAGGTATCTTTGACCCTAGTTATAACAGCTGTCAACTCTCGACCTTACACGTGGATTATTTTCAGGCCCGCTCTTGAACATTTATTTTAGAACGGGAACTTACCTATCACGAATAGGAATTAACAAATCATCTTAGCCAGCAATTTTCCTTATTTTTGATGGCCCTTCTCTTGATTTACAATTTTGCCTGGGGAAAAGCTTTCCAATCTTTGACGTAGGAAGGGTGCAGGATTTAAGAATGTCAAACTTTTACTGACTAAATCACACCTTGTGGTTTGGGACTTCAGGTTTCCTTTTAGGGAATTACCATCCCTAACAGGCATTGACCCATATGGTTGCTAGGCCCCTATGGTTTTACTGACATGTCTAAGAGGTGTGTGGACCACAACGCGGCGTTGATCACTCAAGTTCGGCGGACGGTGAGTTAACCATTGGTCGTTGCAAGCTCACATCTGCAGTGCTACTTTGAAGGGTGACGGGTTATGGTGGTAAAAAACACAGGTACGGTACCGGCCTTCGGATCTTGGTGAGTCTGAAGTTAAGCTCTGCGAATTTAAACACTAGAAAACTCGTAAAAAATAAACGGTTTAAACAATTGAATGCAATTTTCGATTGTTATTGCTGCTATAAACTATTATTGGCATTATTTTTTTCAAACCTTTAGTTTTGTACGAGTTTTCGAGCGCTAAAATTTGCAGTCTAACTTCAGGCTCGACAAGATCCGACAGCCATACTGTACTGGCAAAGAGACACCTGACTGCGTGTAAAATAAATCTAAGGGCCTTATCATACTAGCGGATTGCGAGCGTCTTCAAAGCGGAGCGGGCGCGCAACGAATGCGTCGCGAACACGTCGCGGCTGCGCAGCGAAGACGTCGCGGACGCATGGCGAATGCATTACATTATCGTGGCGTGTTTGTAGCAAATTATCGCCGGACAATACACTCAGTAACAAAATGGATTCCGACGAAGAAACACTGCTGTTGGCTTTATTGCTTCGAAGACGCCGGAGACGAAAACGAAAGCATCGACGAATTTAAATCTCGTTGTGCGTCCGCGACGTCTTCGCTGCGCAGCCGCGACGTGTTCGCGACGAATTCGTTGCGCACCCGCTCCGCTTTGAGGACGTTGGCAATCCGCTAGTGTGTTAAGGCCCTAAAGGAGACTGGATGTACAGAAGCAGATAGAAATGTATCAACAAAATGAGGGTAGTTAAAAAATCGATCTCTCAACGCTGAGAACTCAAAAGTCCTTGTCCACAGTCAACAACGTAATCAAACAAAATACATTCTAACTAACCCAAGATCAAAAAGATCCACTTATTTGCAATGTTTAAATCGTTCGTTTCGTTCTCGACATGCTTTGATTTCCCACGGGATAGAGTCCCCGATGTCAAAGGTCCTTGTAAACGGATAATAGCTAAGATTTCTGATATAAATATGCTAATAGAAGTATCAGTCGACCTTGTCTAACTCAAAGTCAAAGTATTTATTTTAATGATACATTTAGAGCTTGTTTACGGAGACGCGGCACGTTGGGCGTGTAGTACAGTACGGCCGTGGGATTTTGTCGAGTCCAAAGTTAGCTTTTTTTTTTGTATGGAAGGTAAAAATCATCCAACGACGAATCCCGTCCTTGGGCAGAGCTAGAAAGACTGTCAAACTCTTACTGACTAAACAACCTACCCCATTCCTACGTTGCCATATATATACCAGGGCCAAAAGTTAAGCTCTGCAAATTTTAGCGCTTGTGCAAGTGCACTCGTACAAAATAAAGTTTTAAAAAATGTAGTTCTAGTAACAGTTTTTCACAGCAATAACAACTGCAAATTGCATGTATTTGTTTAAACCATTTATTTTTTTACGAGTTTTCAAAACGGTAAAGGAAAACATCGTGAAGAAACGCCGGTTTCTTCATGTCCTAGAATAAAACAATCAAAGACGTTTTTTTTTATGGTGGGCAAAAATCATCCAATGACGAATCCCGCTCTTGGGCGGAGCGGGAAACAGTGCCAGACTCCTACTGACTAAATAACCCACCACGTCCCTTCGCATTGGGATAAGCCTTCCTTTCAGAAAGGGACCCTGGACCTGGGGTAAGCTTCGACCTTTTGCAGAGTCCTTACGGCTTTGCTGAAAACTCCTTGAGGCGCGATCGAAGACATCTGACATCCACCAATCCGCACTGGGCTCACGTGGTGGATTATGGCCCATTCCCTCTCCTAGAGAAGAAGCCTGTGTCACAGTAGTGGGAACATTAAAAAGGGAGATGATGAAGCCGGTCTTCGTTTTTAGGTTCAGTATAAGGAATATTCGGGAGGGTGTATTAGTTTCCACGATAAAAGCACTGTTCACTTCAATAAAAACTACAATCAGAACAAAAGAAAAATATGATAGCAAAAGATGTGTATTTTCTCATTCTTAGAATATCAAACTTACCGTGCTTACCTTAAGCAGAGCTCAAAAAATGATTCCTGACTTCGCGATCTTCAAATAAACATGACCCTAATCTTGCTACCTCACAACATCAAACACTTAGAATTTCTTTTCGAGAAAAAATGTTGTGAACACACTTATAGAGTATCCTTTCAACTTGCTACAAAAATATTTTCTTGTCAACAAATTTTCGCACTTTGTGCTAAGTATACGGAGTTGGAAAACCCACGCGGGCTTATTTCGCACGAGCCCTTTGTATGCCCTCGGCTGATCAATTGCTTTGAAAATTGACGGAATTAAGATGAAAAGTATTTCTTTATAAGTTTTTTTTTTTTTTTTTTGGTGAAGCCCACCCACATGTGGTTATTCAGTTCTTTGATAATGTTACTTCTTATGGCTAGTCTTTTAATGTAAGGAATGTTATAAATAATATTATTATTTATTAATAGTTAAGAAAGAACTGTTGAGATAATCTTGACGTTTGCCATGAAGATTGGTTTGAGACAACGCCGGAGATCCTTCTCCTCTCCAAACATCCTCCTTTGGAAGAACTTGAGAGGCTTCCCGGCTTAGCCCAGCAAGGCTAGGAAAGTAATTGCTAGTTAGAAATATATATGTATATCGACGATGAAGTGACAAGAACTCCTAACTGACATTTTTGCAATATTGCTTTTTTTTACGTAGAAAGACTTTAAATAATCGTTTTACGTTTGCTGGCAAAATCATGTAACTTTATATCTTATTTTTTTTTCTGTTACATGCTTTTGCCAGAAATTTTTTTTATTCAACAGTGTAACAGTAAGGACTAAATATATTTTTGTTTGTTTGTTTGTATAGAAAGGAAATTATTACTAGTTGAATAACTTATTTTATTTAACAATTTTTTTTTATTTTATTTTTTAAATTGGAGCTTATGTGCAGAGAGCACCAATATCGGCTTTTTATCTATTCTTTTGTTTCAAAATGCATCTTTATAATTTCTCAAATTAATTTAAAATTTAAGCAGTTAATAATCTTTTGAATCTGGTGTAAGAGGGAATTGTCAAGTTACAGAAAAAGGATGTACTTGCAAACCAAGAGTTAACGGTTAATCAAATATAATGTAACTAGCCTTCTGCTAGTGGCTTCGCCCGCGTAAAAATAAGGTTTTCCATACAAACTTTAGACTCCCATTACATCCCTTTAGAAGCTGAATTTTGAAAAAACCCTTTCTTAGTGTTCGCGTACGTCATAAAAGGAAGTCTTGTGCAAAATAGCACGCTCCTACTCCCGGTAGTTTTGGCTGTGCTTTGAAATGTCAGTCAGTCAGTTTCTCTTTATATATTATATAGATAAGACAACTTCCATTACGAAAATTTTATAGTAATTAAACTAATTCTCCACTTTACTTCACAAACTTAAGACTTAACAAAGAGATATAACCAAATTCCCGTCACGTCAAAATCGATATTGTCTCCGACCTCATTGGAGCACAACGGTTAATGAACACATCCTGCTCTCGTGTCTATCGGGAAATTAATATCGGCACTCACTCATAGTTAATATACACAAATAAGGTTTTAATGGATGGAGGAATCGGGAACTCAGAACTTGATAATTTTGCTAATGTTGACATTATTAGTATAATTATTATTTTGTATCATCATCAGCCTTTTTAATGTTCCCACTACTGGGAAACAGGCCTTCTCTAGGAGAGAGAATGGGCCGTAATTCACCACGCGGGCCCAGTGCGGATTGGTGGATGTCACATGTCTTCGAATTTTTGGTTCTAGGACATGCCAGTTTTCTCACGATGTTTTCCTTCACCGTTTTGAGAGCAGTGGTGATGAAGTATTTGCCGCCACCATGGGTGTCGGCTTACAAAATTCAAATTCAAATTCAAAGCGTTTATTTCAAATAAACCTTTACAGGCACTTTTGAAAAGTCATAAAGTCGGTCTGTCAGGAAAAAAATGACGCTAATTGCACATTCCAAAAAAAAACTTTTTACAAAAAAAAAAACCGCCTTCAAAAAAAGCCAAACGACAAAAGTTCCTACACTAAAAAGTTAAAAATAAAAATTTGAATTGCTGTAAAGAAACTTAATTTATAGGTAAACTTATTTCACATTAATATTTTGCAAATATTCAAAATTTATTACTTCTTTTTGGAGTCGGTGCCAGCATTTTTATTGTTGTAACTTAATGTTAGGTAGCTTTGCTTGTGCTTGCAATGCTTAAACATTTTCAATGTACTTAAAATGTTGCAGAAGGTTTTTGTAAGTATAGGTATATTTTTTATTTAAAAAAAATGTGCAAATGGGATGATTTTTTTAGAGAAGTCTAATATGTATTTATGTCTTAGTTAAGTATTATATATTTGAGTATGCAAATAGGTACTAAGTAGTTTTATAGTTAAGTTAGAGATAGTTTTTCAAGGGATTGTTGCCCATTCGTAATTCCTTGCCTTGGCTGGCACCGACTCCAAAAAGAAGTAATAAATTTTGAATATTTGCAAAATATTAATGTGAAATAAGTTTACCTATAAATTAAGTTTCTTTACAGCAATTCAAATTTTTATTTTTAACTTTTTAGTGTAGGAACTTTTGTCGTTTGGCTTTTTTTGAAGGCGGTTTTTTTTTTTTGTAAAAAGTTTTTTTTATTTGTAGCCGTTTAGTGTTTTTTTATAATAATGTGTTATGGCAACGAAGTCAATATCGTTCCTACATTTCTTTTGAAAAAGTTACCAATGTCATATCAGTAGGAATACATATATTGTTACAGTGTAATCGTTTTGATCTCGTGGAGAGATGATATGATGCATGAAATACTTATGATTCATTTCATGAGTACATCTTATGACAGCTCTCATAATCATCATCATTTCAGCCAGAAAACGTCCACTGTTGAACATAGACCTCCCCCAAGCGTCACTACAACGACCATTTCTGTGCGACTCGCATCCATCGCGTTCCCGTGATTCTCACCAGGTCATCGGTCCACCTTGTGGGAGGCCTTCCAAAGCTGCGTCTGTTGGTGCGCGGTCGCCACTCTAGAACCTTTCGGCCCCATCAGCCATCTGTTCTACGAGCAATGTGCCCTGCCCACTGCCACTTAAGTTTGGCAATTCTTCGGGCTATGTCGGTGACCTTGGTTCTCCTGCGCATTTCTTCATTTCTGATTCGAACACGCAAGGAAATTCCGAGCATAGCCCTTTCCGTTGACCTTGACAGCATTGCCCATGACAGCTCTAATAAGCTCAAACAATGCTAGGATACATTATTTTACTTTGAAGTTCCCATGCCGACCTTCCACCTTCCAGCTTCATCATCACATCAGTTCAATAGTATCTTACAGCCAAAGTGCATCTTATGACAATTCTAACAAGCCCAAACACGGCTAGGATATATTAATTAGTTACGCAGTTCCAGTGCCTACCTTCCAGCTCCATCATCATCATCAGATCAGTTCGATGATAACATTTTCAACATAATTATTTAAGATCATTGGTTTATAGTGCATTTTCAAAGTTGCTTAACTACCTTAATTGTGATATCTATGCGAGTGTCAAGTTTCGTTAGCCATTTTCTGATCTTCTTCACCAGTTCCACCTCATCAAATGTTACTTTTTGACTGTAAATGCTTGAGTTCTCGGTGAAAATATAAAAAAAACTATATAGTTGCCTATAATATTTGAGGAGTTCCCTCGATTTCTCATGGATCCCATCATCAAAACTCAAAAAAATGGGACCAATCTGGAAGCATATCCTTTCAAGTACAAAAAAAATTTTGCAAATCCATCCATAAACAACGGAGTTCTGAGGTAACAAACATAAAAAAAAAAAAAAAAAATAAAAAAAAAAAAAAAAATACAATCGAATTGAGAACCTCCTCCTTTTTTTGAAGTCGGTTAAAAAGTAGGTCTCAATGGAGAAGAATGCGCAAGAAACTCCATGGACACTCTTTTTAATCATGTTGTGTTTTACAAATATATAGGTTACATTTTTAGTCGCTGCTATGATGCGAGAACAATGTAACTAAAATAATAAAAGAGTACGTAAAGTATGTTCTAAACCAATTAAAATAAACCACTGGCAGCTAAGAGATGACCAGTCCCAACTGACAGCGCCCGTTCACGGACATGACGCGTATATCAGCACCACTCAGCTCAACCATTATGAAGGGAACCGAATGATCCAACACACGCGCCACCATCAGCGAGACATTTGAGTGAGCATGACAAACTCTCAACTGCCATGGTCATTTACGTCAAACAACTTTAAACCATAAATTACTCCATGGTACTCACGTTTACAAACATTGAAAAAAACTGCTTCTACATTATACAACACTAGAATAATGTCAACATTTAAGATTAAAAATAAAAATAATAATCAATTCGTAGGGACTAGTGGTAGTGGAGCTGGACCAGCAATGAGCCAAGCATTTTTATCTTGTATATAATCCTCTAACTTATAATAAGCTTGTCTACATAGTGTGCGTTTAACACAAGATTTAAATTTAATTTCATTGAGTTCTAATATATTGGGAGGTATTTTATTATAACATTTTAAACAGTACCCCATGAAAGAAGAGGCCACTTTAGCCAGTCTGAAGCCTGGTTGAACTAACTGATCCCTATTTCTTGTAAAATAATTGTGTCTATCGCCTCTTTTACTAAAAAGATGAAGATTTTTCCTAACGTACATGATGTTTTCATACTTACGAATAATGAACAACGCTTTCCACCTGTCCGGTAATCATCAGCCCGAGTCATCGATGGCACGCGCTTCAAAGAAATGTCAGCAAAACCATAGGCGCCCAGTAGGATCGAAGCTTACTGGGTCACGGGACGAGTTTTGAAAGGCAAACCTGGAGTAGAAAGAACACAAAGGTATACGTAAAGCATAGCATCAGTCTTATAATGTTTCCATTGCCTAGGACCTGGCTTCTTCTCTAGGAGAGGAAATATGCTTTAATCCATCACGCCGGCCCAGTGCTGTTTGGAGGATGTCAAATGTTATCGTATTTTTGGACATGCCGGTTTCCACGCCATGTTTCCCTTATCTGTTTTAAGAGGAGTGATGTTGAAATAAATTACACAAAGTTATGCTGGCCTATCTGTCTGGATTAAACCCTGCTACCTACAAGTTGTAAGGCGCGGCCATTATCACTCGGCCACCATGGCTACAGCTCAAAGGACTATTAAGATAATAGATGTGGTTTTAATAAGTAAAAGTCTAACACAACTTCTCTCACTCTATCCTAGAGCGTAAAACACATTTCCGTAAATTAATTGGATTGGACTACAAACTGTCATTTCATTTGTCGAGTAAAGTATTTTAATTAATTATTTTCAGCAGATATCAGTTTCCCCAATCCTCATATCAACTCGAGTGCAAAATTAAATTCATTTGGCTTGCAGATAGTGATTGCATACATAACATTTTTTAATCAGTTGCGAGCCTGTGTTTTTCTACTGGTTGCATTTCGGCGAATTTGGGAAGGAATTGCACAATCTAATTCCACCAAGCCTGTTTCATCACCAGCTCCCCCAGCCAAGTTGATTATCTACTTTTGTTAACGCTAGTAGAAAACTAATTAATAATACTACTATTATTAACACTATTATTATTACTAATTTTTGGTGTGCAATAAGGAATATATCTATCTATCTAATCAAATGTATGGAAATGACGTCATCTCAACAAACTTCGTAGCCAAGTTCACATCGTTCAAAATGACAGAATGTAATGTAATCGTTTTTGCAATGATAATTATCATCATTACATAGTATAAAACAAAGTTGCTTACCGCTGTCCCTATGTGTGCTTAGATCTTTAAAACTACGCAACAGTTTTTAAGGCGGCTATTGTTTATAGATAGAGCGATTCAAGAAGAAGGTTTATATGTATAATACACATATTTAATATCAGCATTGTACCCGTGCGAAGCTGAGGCAGGTAGCTAGTAAATGATAATCTACGCTGAGGCGTTTCGATTGTAGAAAGAGACTCGACACGAGACGATCGTAACTTGGTTAGGGTGGCTGTTTTCATAGTTAGTTTCAACGGAACCCTCAGTGTGCTAGTGAAACTCGCACTTTTTTATTCAATCGCATATACTATAAGCTTACAGTATTTGCTAGTATAATATTAAAAACAGTAACAATAGCAAAGCCATTCGTTGCAAAAAGCATAAACTCGCAAACAGCAATACAGCGAACAGATTCTAATGAAATGTAATAACTGTTTCAAACAACAAGTATGGACTTCCGATCGAGAGGCCACGAGTTCGATTCCGGTTTGAAACTATTGTTGGGAAACTCGGCGTAACGAGAACACATTTTAACTTTCGTTGCGATAGCGAAGTGGATGCAGGAATGTAATAATTTTATATAGTTAGTTTTATATGTAATAAATTTATTAGTAAAATATGAAATACTTTTATAGAAATGAATTAAAATACTGTAACTAACGTTACATTACTTCTCCCACTCCTAGCATTTTCGGGGGCTTGCAAACGGCCAGCAATGGGTAGCTCACCGTCTGGCCGTCCTGTAACCGTCCGGATAGAGCCCAAAAGATTTCAGAAAAACCGTAGGGGCCCAGCAGGGCTAATGCTTCTAGGGGTATTTATTCGTTTCTGTAAGGAAAACTCGGAGCCTGAGAATGCAAAGAAACAAAGGAACCAAGGAATGGGTTTTAGTCAGTAAAAGTCTGACATCTCACTCCGTTTTAGAGCGAGAGAAGTCAAAGACATAATTAAAGTTTGGAATTTTCAGATTTATTTCTAAGATAGTGTTATAAGACCTTGCTTTATGTAAAAAAAAATGTGATTCTTGGTAAATGGGAGTACCCTGTGAATTGTAATTTCCTTGTGAGCGTCGAAATATATGTTTGTCAACAATAATAACAATAATATCAAAAATATCCTTATAAAATACTCTGATTCAATCCCATAAGATCCTAGTTCTGTAGTAAAGTTCGAAATACTTTGTTTCCTGCTCCGCCCACGAGCGCAATTCGTCATTGGATGATTTTGGCCACCATAAAAAAAAATCGTACAAGAGCTTCGTCCCAAAAAAACGTCGGCACCATTTATGTTGAACACAATATTGATAAACAATATTTTTATCGTATGTTTTATAAATGTTGTGCTAAAAAAAATAAATGAATAAACGAATAAATAAATAAATGTTTGTTGTGAATAAATGTTTTTCTATTCTATTCTATTCTATAAAGGAACAATAACATCAAAAATATCCTCATAAAATACTCTGATCCAATCCCATAAGATCATAGTTCGGTAGTAGAGTTCGGAAAACTTCGGCAAACTATCCAATTGATCGAGTTATATGCAGACGTTCTATTATTATAGAGATAAAGTTTATTCTGAAGAACTTTCACCATATAAGACCACTGAAAGTACCAACTTTACGAATGTTTGCGAAGAAACTTAGACATATTTTGAAAGAAGGAAGTGAAGTATTGTAATAACTTCTATTCATGTGACTTTTAAAGAGAAACTTTCTGAAATGGAAATCCTAAAAGATAGTTTAATTTTGAATTGTTTGAAAAAATTTAATACTAGGTGTGTTTGACATCGACGCACAAACACCATGGATCCAGTACATGATTTTGGACACCCCGTGGTGAAATTTATCGTCGGTATAAAACTACTTTTTTTACCTGTATAAAATCGTTATTCTAACCAACTTTATTTTTTTTTTGGAAAAAAAATTAAATAAAAAAATCATAGAGTCAAATAAAGTCGTTATTCTAATCAAACCCGATTTTTTTTTTTTTGCAGAAAATGTTAAAATCTTAAATCAATGTTTTATTACAGATTAACCTTTTGAATGCCGGTGCGCAGAACAACGCGAGACATAATAACTTTTTAATTATGTTTCTAATTTTTTCATTAAAAAAAAATTAAGAAAAAACCGACAAATTTCCACCACTAGGGTCTAGATACATGTACTGGATCCATGGTACCTATTCGTTTGTGCGACGTTGACAAAGACACCCTGTATAGTTAGTCTGTCCAAGATATACCATTAATTGAGACGACACTTTATCTAAATTCATCATTAGGCCTGTCCTTTTGTATGGCAGTGAAGCGTGGCCTGTACTTGAGCGGCATAAGCAAAGCCTGCGTGTCACGGAAATGAATATGCTGCGCTGAATGTCTGGAGTCTCGCGGAAAGACCGCATTAAAAACTTCCGCATCCGGGGCAGCCTTCAGGTCCGTGACATAGCGGATAAACTGCAGGAGGGTCGCTTACGTTGGTATGACCACGTTTTACGAAAACCGGCAGACTACGTGGGTAACAGATGCCTCGCCATGCCGCCTCTGCCGGGACCCGGAAAACGAGGAAGGCCTAAGAGGCGTTGGATCGACGTCGTAAGGGACGATATGCGTGCCAATGGGCTTACGGCAAAGGACGCGAAAGACCGAGCGAAGTGGAGGCGTCTTAGTAAGAAAGCGGACCCCGGGCACCGAGGTGAAAGCCAAGGTTGGCAACTGGGACTACCGCTAGGATGATGATGATGACTTTATCTAAATCCTCGCTTATTCCGGTTTTCGCTGTTGTGTTTTGACGTTCCGTTGTTTATCTGTGGATATAGTACGAGATAAAGTGACTCAACACAGTGTTCTGTCGGGCTACTGTATGTCAGTATGGCATTCAGTTAAGCGGTCAACAATTTACAGTTAGTCGATCTAGTATTTTATTGACCTAATGACTCTCTGGATAGCGTTCAGTCGAAATAGACTTATTGTTTTGTCGGTTTGCTGCAGAACGGGATAGTGATTTGCGGGGATAGTGTTCGTTTGTCGAAACACAGTGGACAACGGTAAGTGCGTCAGTAGACAGCGGTATGTGTGACAGTGGACAGCAGTATGTGATACAGTGGACAGCGGTATGGGCGACAGTTGACAGCGGTGTATGCGACTGCAGATAGCAATAAGTGCAACAGCGGTCTGGTGTCCGCTGTTACACCGGTGTAAGCGGCCATTATGGTGACACTTGGAGAAGGGCTGTATCTAACAGTGGACGTCTTTCAGCTGAAATTATGACTACTCCAAAAATAATTCACAAAAATCATTAAAAGATATCTAATAAAATCTGTCAAAGTGTTGAATCAATATAAACTTACTTTCAACAGCTGAAAACCAGTTGAAAACCGAGCCAACACAACCCAAAAATTTGCTTATAATATTTACAAATCCATGCAAAAAATTGGCTCATTTTCAAGTTCCACGCCTATCATTACGCGAAGTGACCTCGAGACTCACTACACAAAGTGCTGGAAAACAATAGAACGACGCATTAAGGTATCTACACTTTTGTTGGCACTCAGTGTAATTAGCAGAACACGTTCAGTCACATTCAGTATTGTTCTGGAAAAACGATGGATTAATAAAGACGGTTTTAGTGAGTATTAAAATATTTTTGGTCTAAATTAATTGGCAAATAAGAAATAATAATAGTCGTAATGTGGGCTTGGGTACTGCTACCAAAATGGGTCAGGTAAGGACTGTAGACGGAGCGGAGAAACCAGTTAAGTCCGATGTCTGCCCGGACTTTTTTTATAGTTGGCAATAATCATCTAATGACGAATCCCACTCTAGGACGGAGCGGGAACAGTATCAGACTCTTACTGACTAAACACCCCACCCCGTTTCTTCTTTGTCTTTCGCACTAGGGCCAAGCCTACCTTTCAGAAACAGACCTTGGGCTCAGTAGGCTTCCAGGCCGGAAATCGGGATCGGAATGCCGGCGGCGTCTGGGGCGTGTGTACTCTTGTCTTATGCCTCCTCCTTAGTGCTTCATAGAAGGAGGCATCCGCCTTCCTCTCCTCCTCGCTCTGGACCATGGCTTCCACCAAAGCCCAGCGTGCATCGCCGCTGCCGATCACTCCTACGAGAACATGGCGATGCTCCTCCCAAGCGGGGCACACTTCTACTGTGTACTCCACCGTATCCTCCAGGCGGGATAGATTAGGATATCAATTATTGAAAAGGAACAAGATTTCATTCATCACATAAAATAAACAAAATAAGATTAACATTGAAGAACCTAAAATCTAATGTTGAAGCACGATGATAAAAGTAACGTTTCCAGGAATTTTCTCGCAGTTGCTCGAAAGCTAGCTCGAAAGTAACGAATAACCGTAATATTACTAGAGATTCTAGATGTAATAAAGAAATATAGCAATTTAAGATTCGAAATACACGTCGTCAAATATCACTAAGAGGAGAGAGGAATTGTAATCATCCACTTCAATATGTAATAAAATTGTATCTATATCAATAAAATTGTTCTAAAAGAAAAAATAAATATATTATAGGTATCTATTCTTCTCTGTCGTTTCACTCTTGGCAGAGCGGTCGTGGTCACGTAGAGGCATCCACATCGGTAGTATAGAGGCGGACACAGCTCTCCGCACGATCTCCCGCCATCTCTCCCTGTTGGCAGACTGTCTGGTGCAGTCACACTGCCGATTTAACCTGATCAGTCCAACGCATAGGTGATCTTCCGCGTGGTCTTGTCTCTAACACCTTTCCCTGAATAGGTAGGTACCTATGAAATTACCGAAAATACAGAACAAAAAGAAACTAATAAATACTGTAACGCGCGGATCAGTGGTAGGTAGGTAAACGCGCGGCCACGGCCGGCGCACTGCCGCCGAGCATGCACGAACCGGTGAACCGGCCGAACGAAGCCGGCGCTCGGTCCGCGAGGCGAGCGCGGGAAGCGAGCTCTCCAGTTGCGTAACCGCCGCACGCGCGACATCTTCGATAACCCGCTCCACTCAGACGTTCTTTTCGTACATATATATGTTAAAGTCGTGTAATAGTGATTAATGTACACCCCTAAGAACTATAATTTTATTGTTTAAGCCAATAAACGATTTAACAAGCCTACAATACTTAATTTATAATAGAACTAGCTTTTATCACCGGCTTCGCCCATCATCTTCCTGCCCTTGTCCCGTTTTATTTGGGGTCGGCGCAATATGTCTTCTTCTTCCACTCTGTCCTGTCACCCGTCTCGCTATCACTAACTCCTCTTTCTCTCATATCACTTCTCACACAATCCATCCATATTTTCTTTGGTCTCCCTCTCCCTCTCCATCCATCCACATTTATACTCATGGCTTTTTTTGTAACATGTTTTTCATCCCGCCTTTTTACATGGCCATACCAAGACAGACGGTTCCCTTTCAACTTTTCAGTCACTGGCGCCACTTTCAGACTTCCTCTAATATACTCATTTCTCACTTTATCCATTCTCGTCACACCACACATCCATCTCAACATTCTCATCTCTGCTACATGCAATCTCTTTTCATCCGTCTTTTTCATAGCCCAACATTCTGACCCATACAGTAGGACAGGCCTTATCACGGACTTGTAGATTTTACCCTTCAATTTGAGGGGCATCCGTGGGTCGCAAGTTGTTCCAGTGACCTGTCGCCATTTCATCCATCCTGAGTTGATCCGATGTGCCACGTCTCGGTCTACCTCACCATTCCCTTGGATAAGCGACCCAAGGTACCTAAAGTCGGAACAGATTGGTATGGGCGTTCCAGCGAGAGTTATGGGCACAGGACTAGAGAGACCGCCAAAATCGCAGAACAGGTACTCGGTTTTAGTTCTGCTCAATTTTAGGCCAACACTCTCCAGTCTTTGCCACCACACCTCCAATCTGCTCTGGACCTCTGGGGCACTCTCGGCAACCAGCACAATATCATCGGCAAACAGCATACACCAGGGAGCCTCTTCCTGAATGTCCGACGTCAGAGCGTCCATTATTATTAGGAAGAGGTAAGGGCTAAGAGCCGACCCTTGGTGTAAACCGACAGCCACATTGAAGTTGTTAGTGGTGCCCGCTGCAGACCGGACTTGTGTAGTGCAGCGACTATACATCGCTCGGATCAACTGCACATACTTCTCAGGCACACCTTTCTCCTTAAGGGCCCACCACAGAACCTCACGAGGTACCCGGTCGTATGCCTTTTCGAGGTCAACGAATACCATGTGCAAGTTTTTATGTGCACCTCTGTATTTTTCGCACAACTGGCGTATAGCAAATATGGCATCCGTTGTGCCACGACCAGGCATAAAACCGAATTGGTTCTGTGAAATTTCACTCTCTTCTCTCAGCCGCCGTTCAATAACTTTCTCCCATACTTTCATGGTATGCGACATTAGCTTTATTCCTCTATAATTGTTGCACTCAAGCACATCACCTTTGTTTTTAAAGATGGGCACCAAGGAACTGTTGCACCATTCATCAGGTATGGCTTCTTCCTGCAACAGCTTATTGAAGAATAAAGCTAACCACACCCATCCATCCACTCTCAATAACTTCCACACCTCAACTGGTATTCCGTCCGGGCCAATGGCTTTACCATTTTTCATTCCATTCACTGCTTCCCTGACTTCCTCCATACTAACCATTCTCACTAACCCCACATTCACTGGTTTATTCTCTAAAACCCCACTCCAATTATTTTCTTCATTCATAAGTCTTTCAAAATATTCCTTCCACCTTTCTTTGATTTTTTCATCATCAGATAGAACCATTCCCCTTTCATCTCTTACACATCTTACCTGGCAAACATCCCTCGCCTTTCTTTCTCTCATTCTAGAGAGCCGGTACAGCTCTTTCTGGCCTGCAGGACTATCTAATGTATCATACAGTTTATCCTGGGCTTTTGCTTTTGCTATTGCCACGGCTCTCTCGGCTTTTTTCTTTAAAGCATCATACTCACTCTTTCTTTCAGCTTTCAAACTAACATTATCTGTTTGTACACACTGCCATTCCTTGAATTTTTTCTTCTTTTCTTTCAATACATTCTGAACTTCTGTCGACTACCACCATGTATCTCTGTCTATTGTGCCCTTTCCTCTCGTCTCTCCCAAAATATCTTTCGCTGCTTGCATTATACACCCAGCCATCTCATTCCAGCTTTCATTTATACTTCGATCATTCATGTCTCCCATCTCTATCATTCTGTCCATCACTCGCTCTCTGAACTTCTTCGCGCAGTCATTCCTCTCTAGCCTGTGCCATTTTATTCTAGGGGGCGGGCGCTCTTTGTTTTTCCTACAATGAATTTGAACCACTGATGTCATAACCAGGAGTCTGTGTTGCGACACTAGGTCTTCTCCTGGCAGCACTTTGCAATCCATTACGTACTTTAAGTTGTTGCGCCGAACTAGAAAGTAATCTATTTGTGTCTTATGATTACCACTTTTATACGTGGCCAGGTGTTCATCTTTTTTCTGAAACCACGTATTGGCTACTGCTAGATCAAATGCAGTAGCGGATTGCAACAGTGACTCTCCTTCATTATTTGGATTTCCGAAACCCCATCCGCCATGTACTCTTTCATACATACCTCTCATTCTTCCCACATGTCCATTAAAATCACCTCCCACTATCAACTCCTCATGTACAGGGATGTTCATCAAGGCCGTATCAAAATCCTCCCAAAACTTCTCTTTCACCGTTTCATTACATCCTACTTGTGGTGCATACACACTAACTACATTCAACATAACATTCTCTAACATAACTTTCACAACTATAATTCTATCATTCATCCTATGTACTTCCATCACGCTTTCTTTCAATTTGCTGTCTAATACTACTCCTACACCATTTCTTTTGCCATCACTTCCCCACGCGGTGACCTAAAGTGGTTATCAGTACGCACGGCCTTAAAAATGTCCCTTAGTCGCCTCTTACGACACCCACGGGAAGAAATGGGATGGTGGTATTCTTAACGTCCGGCACCATACGGAACTATCACCGGCTTCGCCCGCGTACATAAAATATAGCCTATGTCACTCAGGAGTAAAGCAGCTTTCTATTGTTACTAAAATTTTTCCAATCGGACCAGTAGTTCCAGAGATTACCCCCTATAAACAAAAAAACAAACTAACAAAAAAACAAACTTTACCTCTTTATTATATTAGTGTAGATAAAAAATGAAAGCATGGCCAATTCCAAGCTTTAAAACGTTCATGAAATGATGAATGATAACTTGGCCACGGAGACTGGTAACACACACCGGTCGTAGACGCGTGGTATGTTTAATGTTTGACTGCAAGTCACTCTGTTGTGCGAGCCCAGTCTCTTGTCCCTAGTACTCTCATTGCGCTCAACACTCTTTTGGACACGCACCCTGCCTGTGATGTGTTCGCGGACGAACGGAAGGCAATCATGTCAGTATACCTGGAGTTCTGTGAGATTAGTGTATAATATCTAATATACTATCTATAATATCATAACTAATGTAATGATGAGAGCAGTGGTGGCCGAGTGGTAAAGGCCCCGACTTACGAGTTGTAGGTCGCGGGTTCAAACCTAGCCAGGCGCATTACTTTGTGTAATTCATTTCATCACCACTGCTCTCAAAACGGTGAAGGAAAACATCGTGAGGAAACCGGCATGTCCTAGAACCAAAAATTCGAAGACATGTGACATCCACCAATCCGCACTGGGCCCGCGTAGTGGAATGTGGCCCATTCCCTCTAATAGAATTCGACGGTAGTAGACCTCTTACTCGAAATTAGGTAATGGGTTAATATTGAACGAATAATACAAAATCGAACGTAAACAATAACAAGGAAAAATCAGTAGTAATGTTTCATAAATTTGTTATTTGAAACTAACGAAATCTTCCCTTGAGATAGGCAGGTACTTATGTTGTACAGTCAGCAACAAAAACTGTGAACGTTCTAGAATTTTAATTATTTGATTATAAAACCATATTTTTATTTTAAACAAGTCGGGCTCTCCATAAAAAACGTAAAAAAAAAATTGAATCCATTTGAATTGCTTTTTAAGGTTCCGTAGTCAACAAGGAACCTTAAAAAGCCGAGTCTGTCTATCTGTCTGTCCATCCACGTATAAAAAAAATTTTTCACCATAAGCCACTGTCCGCGGCGAAGACGAGTGACGATCTCATCATGTTCGCGGGGCAAAAATGGCCGGAGGTCGCGGTAGATAGAGAGGTCTGGAAGGAAAAAGGGGCGGCCTTTGCCCAGCAGTGGGACATACAATAGGCTATTAAAAAAAAACAGCCAATGTCTAGACATTATTTAGGTACACAAAATATTATAATAATTAAGGCAATCTTTTAATACCCTGAATCCCCGTAGGGACTCTGCAGAAGTGTCAAAGCCAACTGGGGCCAATAGTTCGTGTCTGAAAGAAAGGCTCTAGCCCTGGTATAGATGGCGACGTAGGAACAGGGTAGGTTGTTTAGTCAGTAAGAGTCTGACACTGTTTACCGCTCCGCCCAAGGGCAGCTACAATAAAAAAACACCCTGACTCCTAAACTAGGTGTATGTCCGAGAATCTTTAAGTCAAGAGTGAATAGGTTACTTCTAGGTGAGCGCGCTCGACCGCATCGTAGCTTTCCATCAGGTGAGATAGCAGTCAAGCGCGAACCTATAATTAATAAAAATAAAATGTCCCCATGGCTTAGGAGCCAGTGCTCTTTAGTGGCATCAACTAATATTTTTTTCTTCTTCTTCCCTGGTCCCATTATTTGAGGAAAAGATATATTAAAATGAAATCCCCCTTACAATGTTTACTCCTTTTAGTTGCTGACGATACAAAGCGAATGTATGGAAATCGTTCAATATTGTTGACTGTAGCATATTGGGGACGTGGAAGGATGTTTGGATTTAGTTACACGAGTTTAGGATCGAAGATATTATTATTTGGATAAGTAATCGATGATCCTTATGCCTTTGCCCTTATTTCACTAAAAAGTTATTTTGTTTCCTTTTAAGGAACGAAATGACATTTCATTAAATTTGCCGCACTTCGCGCGTTTTTAAGTTGTCAATGAAAGTTGAACGGGGTGACGCGTGTATTAATGGCGAAAGATATTCAGACTATTTTGTGCATTTCATTGTTATAAAAACTTGTAGATAGAGAAAACAAAGGGATGTAATTGAGGAAGCGATATAAAAATCTTCGATATTCGGTAAGGGATTTGAACTATTTACATAAATAGGTACCTATGTACAAAACCCTCGGTGTGCAAGTCTGGCTGTCAATGTTGACAAGAAACCTGTGCTAGAAATTACGCTTGCCGTCCGCTCCGTCCCCATGACGGACACTACACATAGTACATACATGTGTACTTCTCAGACATGTAAACTTACATACTTAAGACACTCAGAACCATAATTTAAATCACACAAAAAAAAAATTCTGCCTTATTGCATTAACTCAAAAGCATTTTTATTCATCATAAGGCTAGAAAAGTATGGTATCTTCCTCATCTCAAAATAATTATATTAAATTATATTTGGTTAAAGAAAGATTCATTTAAATAATTTAAATTATCGCATTGAATCACATAGGTAATAAATTCGTAAAAAAATAAAGTAAAATTCTACAACATAAAATAATATAACTTTAAAAAAAAAGTAAATTAAACAGCAAAATCTATAAAGACATACCAAATTATTTTCGACATGGCAAACTAAAATAATCTATCAAACTATGCAAAGCCTTCCTGTATACAACGAACAGCTTGTCACTTGGCAATCCGCCATGAAGTCTGGCAACCCCGCCATCCGCCACATTGGATGGCAACG
The DNA here is from genome assembly GCA_029852875.1 of Mythimna loreyi. Taxonomy (NCBI): domain Eukaryota; kingdom Metazoa; phylum Arthropoda; class Insecta; order Lepidoptera; family Noctuidae; genus Mythimna; species Mythimna loreyi. The sequence continues at coordinate 8,411,252 of CM056795.1, read as the reverse complement.
TTATACGAGTACGTCCGAGGTAAATGCCATTTCACCGGCGAGATGAGTTTTAAACTGCTATTATTACAGTTGAATTTTTCGTCTGAAATTGTATTTCCTGAAGCTTTTATGCTTCAATCGGTTCTTCAAGTAATCGGTTTACAGTGGTATCATTAAAATTTATTAACTGAAAAGGTACACCTTACTGCTTTTGTGAAGTTGTAAAAATGGCATTTGTGAATCAATGCTCATCTCGGCGTACGGCAAATATCCACCCTTACGTTATTGAGACATCTACGGTCCGGACTAAGCGCTTTGCCTCGTCATTTATACCGCGTACATTGAGGGACTGGAACAGTTAGCCAGCTGCAGTCTTTCCGTCCGATTATAATTTAGATGTCTTCAAGGCTAGAGTGAATAGGCCCTTAATAAACGGCGCCTCACCATCAACGATTGCATCACTGCTTACCATCAGGTGGGATAGCATTCAAGCAGTAGTTTATAGTAATAAAAAAATCCATATCCATTTTCTTATTAGAAAAAAAAATAAAAAAAAATACAATGAAATTGAGAACCTCCTCCTTTTTTTTGAAGTCGGTTAAAAATGTTTTAAATCAAATTAAAAGTCACAACAAGATATTTTTTTGGAGAATATTACATTTAATTTTTGTTTAACATTAGGTAATGACACATAAAAACTAATATTGAATATGCTACCAGTTTCGCAACAGATAAATTGGATTAAAATTTACACGCAAGAGTACACGGAGTTTCCTTGCGCGATTTAATCGGGAATGAGGATATCCGCTGGAGAACCAAGGTGGCCGACATTGCACGTAGAATAAATGCAATTGGGGCCAAAAGGTTCTAGAATGGCGGCCACATCGGAAGACGCAGCGTTGGAAGGCCTCCTACAAAGTGTGATGACTCGGTAAAGGTTACAGTAATTGGATGTATACGAGACGCACAAGACCGTTAATTGTTGCGACTTTTAGGGGAGGCCTACGTCCAATAGTGGGCGTTTTTAGACTGAAATGATCATGATGATAATGATTGCACACAACCTCTAAAACTACTAATTTAGTGCTACAAAAAAGCCAGCATGTCCCAAAACTAGTATTGTTAACAACAGCAACATGCTACACATTAATTTTGGGCTTAACCCGTAAGACGGTACATGGAAATGTTCGCGTGTTCAAACCCTGTTTACCCTTACTTAACCCTAAGTAAGGAACAAACTTTACATTCGACTGTATGCATAAAAACATAGGTATAGCAAACTGGTGTAAGAAATTTATTGTAGTCTCCATTTTAGTAGTGAAATGTGTAACTAGAGTTTCTGAACGGCTAGACTGTATTACAATTTCGTTTTTTGTGACTGTTTATGAAACGGGTTTCATGTTCTATCTCGGTATTGTACAAGAACTTTTGAGGTATTATTTTCCAAAATTGAATGTACGTAGGAGCTCTTTCAATTTAATTGAAGGTTTAAAATAGGATTTCGGTATGGGCGGACTGTTTCATATTTCAGTTTTCCTGTTCAAAAAACCTTTTTATTAAAAAGAAAGTAAATTATGATTTCATTCCAAATATAAGACGCTTTCATGTTTTTTCTGTATTTCTTTTAAGAAGAGCAGTTGAGATGGTGCTTATTATTATTAATTAAAAAATTAAAACAGACATTTGATATCAATAAAGAACCTTTATAATCTTCAAGCTTTAGAACTTACATCTCTCCGCAGATGGACGATCCCGACCATCTGCGGAGAGATGTAAGTTGTGGGAAGAACACCACCCACCACCGCTCGACTTCGTCCAACCCCGGGAACATCTGCCACTTGGATATGAGCTGCGGTGGCCTGTATGGAAAGCAATCAATAGACTGCGCACCCAAGTAGGCCGCTGCAAACAAAACCTAGCAAAATGGGGGATTATAGATCCCTGCGACACACAGTGCGAGTGCGGTGTTCCTGATCAAACAATGGCCAACCTATTGAAGTGACCCAATTGTCCCTACACATGCACGCTGGATGACCTTAAAAATGCCACTGAAGCTGCTGTAAATGTGGCAACCTACTGGGCCCAAAAACTTTGAGGGAAGCGGAATCCATCGATTCGACAAGAAGAAGAAGATCTTCAAGCTTCGAGGCAGAAGTCGGTAACCTGGTAAAGCGAGTAACGGGTGGCAAATCACAATCACATTTCGGAACACTGGAAGTATGATTGGCAATACTTGGTGGTCGAGACTATCGTAAGTAAATGGTACCGACGCCAAGAAAATTCGATGTACAGATGTACATCGTTTTTTTTTTTAATAAAATAAAATATTAGGCTACTAGTTATATCTTTGATCAAAGTTAATTGATCTTAGCCCCCAATATTTTTAGAACACATGGACACGTGTCTCCCTACTGATAAATTAATGAAAAAAAAAAACATTTTCTAAAAAGAAGCATAAAAAAAATATTATACATTATAGATGAGCGAGGAAATTGATGATAAATGATATATATTTTTGTAAATAGGTTTTCCATAACACTTTTACACGTTAAATCCTGAATATGAAATCCTGAATCGCGCAATTAGTAATTAGTTACCGATACATAAAAACGTGATTGTAGTCATGATAACAAACATTTTTTACTATGGAACCAAACTCAAAATCATTAAAAAAAACAGCAAGTTCCGTATTTTATGACCCATTAGGCGAGCATAAAACTGTACTGAACAGCATATATTTATTTAGCGATTTCAGGTTTGGTCCCACAGTCAAAGTTGTTTGTTATCATCACTACAAGGATCGTTCACTAATTACCAGTCACGCTATATACAGAAGCCCGAAATTATAAATCGGGAAGTTACCCAAATCATACAAAACATTCATCTGGTTGGTGAGCCCTTTTTCAACAGAGTTTTAGGCAAATTGCACTCAGTTTCCCATACATCACAAACCCTTTTTGTCCAATACCTAAACAAGACCTTTTCCAAGATACTGCAGTACAAGGTTGCCCTTTATTTCTGGAGACAACACGTCTCATCTCGATTCAATCTAGGTCAGAACACCAAATCCGTACACACGTCTTTTTCCGTAATCTCGGATTTCAGTCATTCTAGTTCTAAACGAAGTTTGTACGCACTAAACAAGCAAATGCTTTATCCTAATCAGGGGTCGTAAACGTATGGTACGCGTGCTAGTGACACTTAGAAAAATATTTCTGGAACGCCAGTGTAATACATTTGAATGATTTGAAATAACATTATTCACCAGTCACCAATTACGTCTCTAATTCGAAAGGTTAATCACAGTACTTTTCTTTTTAGGGTTCTGTACAGCTGAAGGAAAAACGGAAAGCTTATAAGATCACTTTGTGTCGTGTATAAGTGCCCATAAAGACCTATATGAAATAAAAACCATTTTGATTTTTGATTCTAGGAGGAAGGAAAAAAAAAAGAAGTTTCGGAAAATCATCGGACTCGTTTCAAGAATTGGATAACATAAATTACTTTGTACGGAGCTTATAGTGTATGTTATATCACATCTGTAAAAAACAGGCCAAATAAATTTCGAGTTGTAAACAAAGAGACAACAGCGTTTAGTTTAAAAAACTCGCGGTACGTCGATGGCGACGTATTTTTTTTTTTCTTATATTTAATGGTACATTTCCCAACGAAGGTCCACGATCTCTGTCCTATATCTTTCACCCAGATCTCATTCAGGGTAAAATATTCCACTGGGGCGCCAGACAGACTTGTTAAAGTTCCCAAATGCGCTAATACATTTCGGTTTTTATACGAACAACTTGACGAACTTTTGAAAGAAACTTAACTGGAGTGGAACGATGTTTACTTTCGTTTCAAGGAATGGTGCCTTTTGGTTTTTTATTGATCGTTATGTTGAAGAGTTTTTTATTTTAGGTGGAAATATCATTCAACGATATCTTTATTCCTTGAGCGGAGTGGGAGATAGTGTCAGACTTTTACTAGCTAAAACCCCACTTCCCCAAGGTCTCGGGGTTTTTTTTTATGGTAGGTAAATTCATTCAATAACAAATCCCGCCCTTTGGCGGAACAGGAAACAGTGTCAGACTCTTACTGACTAAAGCACCTGCCCTATGCCTACGTTGCCATATATACCAAAGCCAGAGCCTTCCTTTCAGACGCGAACCCTTGGCCCCAGTTGGCTTCGACCCTTCAGCAGAGTCCCTACGGTTTACTGACAGCTCCTTGAGGCGCTCGGGATTCACTTCCACAAAAGCCGAAGGCCTTCCCCATTTCTCAGCCTATCCTCGCACTATCGCTTTCTACTTGTCATGATGCTGCTCTTTCCAGCTATGGCCAAATCTTTTTAGTTCGTCTCAACATCGTCACCTTGGTGTACCGTGACTCCAATTCTCGGTCTTAGGGCACCTGCAGTATATATATATAAAAGTACTACCTTAACCTTTTGAGTACTACAGTACTCATACTAGACTACATACTAGAGACATAATGGAAAGACATGTACGAAAGCCGACGTTCGCTTGAGGCTTAAATTATTCTTAGGTATCTACACTAATATAATAAAGAGGTAGAGTTTGTTTTTTTGTTTGTAGGAGGTAATCTCTGGAACTACTGGGCCGATTGGAAAAAATTTAGCAACAATGCAAAGCTGCTTTACCAGGAGTAAAGCAAAGTGACATAGGCTATATTTTATGTACGCAGGCGAAGCCGCTGACAAAAGCTATTAGCTATTTATTATATATCAATAAACGTTTTGAATGACTCTAATGTCCTTTTCTTTACTAAACACAAATTACTTTGTCAAACAGTCAGTAACATTGAAATTAAACATTCATTTCAAACAAAGCAACGCGTACAAGCCTATACAACTGGCATTGTAGCTGAATCCCCAGAGATGGCACGATGTGGCAACACTGGCAACTGGCAACGTTCGTGTACCTACTGGCAATAATCAGTTTATGGCAGCCATTTCGAAGGCAGACTCTACTCCACGATATTAAAGCGTATAGTCCAATAAAACGTTTTTAAAGCAATGCTTTTCAGTTTTTGGGGCGTGTTTCAATTGTTTTTCCTTTTTGTGACTTTCAGGAAGAGAGGTTTAAGGCTTCCTTTTTGTTATGATTTGGTAATGATGTTTCCGTTTTGATTGGATTGAAGCTTTGCAATTATCCCATTTGCATTACCACCCCGCACTGAGATTACGTAAGGAATTATGGGCTATTCCCTCTTCTGAGTCCCAGAAGTGAAAAGATTATAAGACTGATTATGCTAGCTTATGCTAATTATTCCTCTTCAATCTTCCTTCAATACTAAGTGCGTCGGTCTAATGTAGTTAGTGAAAATCTGCGGCTCTTTCTCACTGGATCTCACGAAGAATGAGAGAACTCCTCCTCTTTAAGAGAGGAAATGGGCCACGCAGGCCCAGTGCGGGTTGGCGATGTCACATGTGTTCAAATTTTTAGTTTTAGGACAAGCCGGTTTTGTCACAATCCTTTTTCTTCACCATTTTGAGAGCAGTAGTGATGAAATGGCTGGGTTTTAACCCGCGACCTGCAACTCATAATTTGTTATCACTCGGCCACCACTGCTCGGTGACTGCTTAAAGAACAAGTTCAGAAATAAATCGACGCAGAAATCCAATGAAGCATTTATTTTTACTTGAGAAATCATCAATTAACTCTTCCCGCCTTATATCAGGAGAGAAGACGTGTCAGTTGCTCTTTGCTTTCTGCGTCGCTTCAACAAACCCATTACAAACATATCAAAACTCATTGTTTAACAGAAAATAATAATCAGAATTGCTTTTATATCAATTTGGGGGTCTTTATCGACGCCATCTTGACGTTAATGGCCCTTAACTCTGATTTATAGTAACAACTCCTTAAATGAAGAAAGTATTTAGTGCTCTTCTGCTTGACTCGAGTATTTATATCGTAGTTAACTTGATAAGTGTGAATAAAATGGAGATAAAAACACTAAAACATGTCTTATTGAGTGTAGTTTAGTGTTGGTAGTTGCGAGCTCTTTATAGTTAAAGACCAATGCAGGCGACAATAAAGATAGTATCCTACCACAATATTGAAGCTGTAAGTCTTCTATATTTTTTAAATAATTAAATAAATGTAGAATAAGTAGAGATATATTTGAACATAATTGAGAGCAGTGGTGGCCGAGTGGTAAAGACCCCGACTTACGAGTTAAAGGTCATAAGCAAGCCTTTTTTTTTATTGGTTATGGGTTTGCGCTTGACCGCTATCTCACCTGATGGAAAGCGACGATTTTTTTTTTTTTCATTTTTTTCACATTCCACTCCTTGGCTGTACGCATAATGAATGTGTTTCCAAAACGTTTTGTACGTATATATGGGATATCCACCATGTACCGGTGGCGCAATGCCGTACGTCTGGTGGTCCGATGATGGAACGACGATGGAAGCCTTTCGTGGAAGAAGAAAATTACAGTTAAGGAATGGATTTCCCTAGGAATCTTTAAGTCAAGAGTAAATAGGTTACTTCGAGGTAAGCACGCTCCGTCGTCGACCGCATCATTGCCTTCCATCAGAAGAGACCGTGAACCTATAGACAATAAAAAAAGGACGAAGGGTTTATATTCTAATTTAAAAAAAAATAGTTATTTATTTAAATGTATGCACTAGTAAGAAACACATTTCAAAGGCGGGCTTAACCTTACGAATGCCTTAATTAGAGACATAATAGAAAAACAATAGGTGTGCGAGCGCCGAGCGCGGTGTTGAGAGCAGTGGAGGCGGAGTGGTAACGGCCCCGACTTACGAGTCGTAGGTCGCGGGTTCAAACCCAGCCAGGCGCATTACTTTGTGTAATTTATTTCATCACCACTGCTCTCAAAACGGTGATGGAAAACATCGTGAGGAAACCGGCATGTCTTAGAACCAAAAATTCGAAGACATGTGACATCCACCAATCCGCACTGGGCCCGCGTGGTGGATTATGGCCCATTCCCTCTCCTAGAGAGAGGAGGCCTGTATCCCTGCAGTGGGAACATTAAAAGGCTGATCATGATGATGATGATGTGCGAGCGCCTGCGTTCGGGGGCTCAAAAACAATACTTCATTCCATTCAGCTTTTCGAACGTGAACAAGTTAACAGTACCAAACACACACACTAACATATACATGATATACAAACCTTATATACAAGATATACAAGCCTCATGATATACAAGTACATCATGATATACAAGCTTTTATAATATTAGTCTAATGAAATTTTCTAATCATCACGAGGAATATTCCCTAGTTGACCTATGTAATTACTTTGGTAATAATTTAATACGACGTGCACCGTAGTTTGTCAGCAGAGCGGAATAGAGCAAAGCGGAGCGGAGCAGAGCGAAATGAAGCGGAGCAAAGTTCGAGAAACAGCTGTAGATGGCGGCAAATTTTAACAATTATTGAAAAACCTTGCTATCATAATATTTGACGCCTTACTTGTGACTCAATTTGATAAGCCCTCTAAAATCCACATATAATGGAAAGCATAATACGAATAATAGGTATCAGATTTTTTGGTTTTTTACCTACCTGTCGAGACTTTTAAAGGTCATTTGTGTACAATCTGAACCAGGGAAATAATAAAAGTGGTCATATCGGAACCGAATTGGAAAACGGTATTTTTGTATTTGATTTACCGGAATCGGATCTCTTGGAAACGGGTTTTCGGTCCCGGAAAACAAAGAAGGATTTTGCAATTTTATTGGCTAAAACCAACGTCTGTCCCTTCAATTACCTATTATATTACAGGGCCACGGTATCACTTTCGAACTAGCTTTCACTGAGAGATGCCTGACGACTAAAGAATTCTGTGTCCTAACAGGCATCCCCTAATTTCACTAATTTTGCTGAGATCTTTTAAGGTTCATATGGAATACAATATGCTGTCAACTCGAGTTTGGCAACATACAAAAAAAATGAGAAAATTTAAATTTCGCGGGTCACCTTTCAGCATCCCCCTTACTTTCTCACTTTTCACGTAATTGTGATTATTTAGTAATCTAATTACTATCCTGTGCCACTAGGACATACTGCCTAATTACTCTGTAAATAATTTAACACTGCGAGTCTCTAGCGGTGGCTTTCACTAAGGAGATTACAGACGAGACTAGAGGAGTAGCAAAATATTTTGAAGCGGGATTCAGAGGCAAACGTATGCCTGGCTTTCCTTTCATTTTATGAAATAAACCACGAGGAGCTGCTGAACACAGACGGAATTAACTTTTATCATCATTTTTAGATACTCTGTAATTCATGTAGTTCCAACCATCCCTATAGTTAGATAGTAAAGAAGGAATAAAGATAAGGTTTTAGTCAGTACAAGTCTAACGCTAACGCCTTCTTGCTCCGTCCTAGCGCGGGACAAGTGATGGATGGATGTTTTCTTAACTTTAAAAAAGAAACTGTCGTAAGTTTGTTCAAGTAATAAGAAAATTCAGGAAAATTCGCATCATTGGTTGGCTTTACTTAGCTCGTTTCAAAGTCAAAGTCAAAATCATTTTATTCCCAATAAACTATTTACAGGCACTTTTGATACGTCAAGAAGTCTGTCTGTCAGAACAAAAAATGATGTTAATTGCACATTCCAAAGCATAGATTTCAATGGAGAAAAAAACTCCATGGACACTCTTTACCAGTCGTTTTAGCGGCGCTTGAGGGAGATGTCCAACAAATTAAATGTATGTTTTCTTAAACCAAAAGTTTTACTCATCGAATTCTGTTTCACAAAAAGATAGTCTGAATTTACTAAAAATTTTCGATTAAGGAATCTAAATTGAATCCCATCCAGTAAGCTGGTCCCTGGTAAGCTTCTTACTTCCGTTTTATGCAGAATTGAGTTCATATTTCCATTAGGGACATTGTAAGCTGAAATAGGAAGCCTACCAACTGTTTAATCTTAACTTTATAAGTGGTCTATCAGTCTAGTAGTTAGTGACACTGAGTGCTATGCGGGAGGTCGTGGGTTCGATTCCCACCCAGGACAAATGTTTGTGTGATGTGCACGATCATTTGTTCTGTGTCTGGGTGTAATTTATCTATAATATGTATGTATTTTGAAATATATATAAGTAGGTTTATCAGTTGTCTAGTACCCATAACACAAGCTCTGCTTAGCTTGGGACTAGATGGCGTTGTGTGATAGTTGTGGACATATTATTATTTATTTTATTTATTATTTATTTAAAATAGCTACAACACATATACACCCAACACGTACATGCCAGGAAAAATGGCCACAACTGCGAACAACTTATCGTAACTGGCATGATTAATGGCAAACGACCAAGAGGTCGCAGTCCAAAAAGATGGGCAGATCAGATCCGCTCCGAACTGGACACCAGACTCCACGAACCATCACAGATCGCGAGACACCATCAAGAAGATAATCCAGTGAGAATTTCACGACAATGAGGATTACGACTCGAGTGTGAAAGGATATAATTATAAATGCCTGTATTCACCTGGCGGTTACGTCTGTATGATAGCAGAAAATTATTCGTAAGGAAGGTTCTGGGATAAAAAGTATCTAATGTGTTATTTGAGGATTATAGTCAATAGAAATCCGATCAGCTGTTCGACCGTAAAATTGTTCCTTTTTTACATACATTTACAAACTTTTACGAAATGAGATAAGATTAGTTTTGACTGGCCTGTTGGTTTAGTGGTTAGAGGCCCTGACTGCTATGCCGGAGGTCGTCGATTTGATTTCCACCCGGGACCAATGTTTGTGTCTGGGTGTAACTTATCTATAATATGTATGTATTTAGAAATATATAAATATGTTTATCAGTTGTCTAGTATACATAACACAAGATATGTATTATTAATAATTATAATAGTGTAGATAATAATTTAACTGAGATATCTCATCATCAGCCTTTTTAATGTTCCCAATGCAGGGACACAGGCCTCCTCTCTAAGAGAGGGAATGGGCCGTAATCCACCACGCGGGCCCAGTGCGGGTTGGTGGATGTCACATGTCTTCGAATTTTTGTTTCTAGATACTGAGATATCTAATTAAATATAACGACTTAGCACACGAGGTTTTCGAATTGTGTGACAGCGTATCGGTCCAGTTTCGCCAAACAAATGAATGCGGCTTAGCCGAAACTACCGCGGCTAAAACTGAAACTGAATCCGAGAGCTTTCCAGCTACGATCGGACACGATTTGTTGCAGCTTATTTATTAGGTCAAAAGGTAATTTTGTTTCGTATCGCAAATATCAGAGACTAAGTTCTTAATCTAGTATACAAATCTCGTGTAATATTGTTAGTTTTATGATTTTTTTGTGTGGTAGATTCGAGAATAGGTTGTAGGCTATTTTTTGTCCCACTTCTACCCTCCATTTTTTTCTCAGCAGCTCCATCATCCATTTTTTGGTAAACTAGTGTCTATTATCTACACTAATATAATAAAGAGGTAAAGTTTGTTTTTTTGTTTCTTTGTTTTTTTGTTTGTAGGAGGTAATCTCTGGAACTAAAAAAATTTTAGCAACAATAGAAAGCTGCTTTATTCCTTAGTGACATAGGCTATATTTTGTGTACGCGGGCGAAGCCGCTGACAAAAGCTAGTAATGAATATTTAAAAAAAAAGAAACACTAACTAATTAAGGTTGACGAATTTTTTTTACTCAAGTTCTTTGGGCATATCGTAACGAGAACTTAATGGAGCGATTAATGGTCCAAGGGGAAGTTGAGGGCAAAAGATCTCATGGACACTCTCCAACATGGTGGACGGACCTCATCAAATCGATGACGCATTGCAGCGTTAATGAAAACTCCCAAGCCGCCAAACATAAAACTGCATAGCGCATCGCGAGAGAGAAGGTACGCAGCGCAGGACTCGACCGACACATGACCTTCGATTCCCACCCAGGACAAATTTTTGTGTGATGAACACGATCATTTGTTCTGTATCTGGGTGCAATTTATCTATAATATGTATGTATCTAGAAATATATAAGTGTGTTTATCAGTTGTCTAGTACTCATAACACAAGTTCTGCTTAGCTTGAGACTAGACGGGGTTGTGTGATGGTAGTCGAATATAAAAAAAAGAATAAATGAACTTAACTAAAAATACCCAATTTAATAAGTGATCAAAAAACTCTTCCGCATCGCTGTCGACTGGTAAAGTGCTCTTGATAGAGTGGTCGTGGTCATGTACCACGACCACTCTGTCAAGAGTGCACGACTAAGAAGAAGAGAAAATTTCTTAAGAAAATATAATAATTTGAAACTTTTGATTTAATTTTGGTCAAAATTGCACACAAAGCCAAAATTCGGTTTCACTCGTGAAGATTAGTTTCATTCAGTCACTGGTAACCCATACTCGATCTATCTGGCCGAAAATCCTAGTCAGACTGTCCAGGTTCTGATGACCAAGCCTCTCCAAATAGAACCTTAATGTAATTTTTCTTACTTCGTACCCCTATATTTCAATGTTCCTCTTTGTTCTCGTCATCCCCTTCGTTTTTTATTTCCCCCTATTTTTCTTGTCACCCAATTTTCGATCGTAAAACGTTCACTGCATTTTAAGCGATGGTCTTGTATGAATACCTGAGTATCTTACATATTTGAATTTATTTCTTCGTGTGTAAACTTTTCGGTTTATTTACCTTTTCGATTTATTGAGAAAATGTTAGCGTTGAGCATAGAAAAATATGTAACTTAACACAGGGTTTTTTATGATGTAAAAATCATTGAACGACGAATCCCGACCTTAGGCGGAGCGGGCGACAGTGTTCGACTTCTGCTGACTAAACGACCCACTGTTCCTTCTTGAGTTAGTTCCAGGGTCCAGGTGTTCAGCTTTCGCATCAACCCTTGGCTCCAGAAGGCTTCGATCCTTCGGTACAGTTGCTGACAACTCCTTGAGGCACGCGGGAACAGTTCGCGCCGTCGACGACTTGGGCTCAATCCGAACGTTCACCGGACGGGCGGACCGCGAGCTGCCCATTGCTTGCCGTCCGCAAGCCCGCGCCTATGGTAAACAAAACCAGTCATTATTTCAACCGAAAGACGTTTACTACATCAGGAATACAGTTATGCGAACACTCAGCTTAATCATTCACATTTTAAACTTAAAAAATGTAATGCCCCATCGGAACAAGTCCGATCGTCCGTCCGCTCACAAAATAAAGCCAGAAACTTCAACAAACATATTGTTCGGAACCACTCTGTAGTCTAAGTTGCTACGATTAGTTAGTTCCTGAGTCGGACTAAAACGCATTTAGTCTGGTAATGATGTGGGTTTGAACTAATAAATGGCAAACGAGCTCCAAGTGTGGCTTTTGTGGTACAATGTGAAGCATGTCGGTTGGAAGAATTGGTAGAAGTTGTACAGTCAAAGTTAAAGTTTTTATTTCAAACACAATGCAATACATTTCTGTGTATTATGTGAATGCATAAGTGTTGTGTTTAGTCTTAGTATTACCATAGTTAAGTTGGTAATTTAACTATGCTAATGTCATAGGGACTCTGTAAAAGGGTTGAAGCCTACTGGGGCCCAGGGTCTCGAAGGGCAAAGAAGGAACGGGTAAGAGTCTGACACTGTTTCCTGCTCCGCCCAAGAACGGGATTCGTCATTGGATGATTTTTGCCCACCATAAAAAAAAAACTATGCTAATATACATATACAAAAAGTTTTTCGTAAATTAATAGTAAGTTAAGTCAACTCATAACATTATAACTTTACGTAAGTAAAACAATAAAAAATACAATGCAAACAATAATTCTTGTCAACCAGGTATTTACTATGTAGTACATTTTATTTAAAAGTTATTGCATTTTATATGAATTGAAAAAATAAGTCCTTATTTACGGAGACGCAGGGTATTCCGTGATGCGTTGGATGTTTGTTTGCGATTGCCATATGTTTCTGTAAGCATGTGATGATGCGGCCCGCTGCTGCAATGTACGATGAACGCCTAATGCACCGCCCATCCTGCCGCGTCACCGTATACAAGCACTAAGACTTGTTACGTGAACTGTTTAGTGATAACGGTTAGAAAAGTAAAATAAACTACTAGCTTACAAGACATATAGGAGACAACACAGTGACACTTTCGAACAAGCAATTGAAGGCCTACTTCTACACATTTCGATTTTTTTAAACCTCAGAACTCAAATATGAAAGAGAACACCTCTCTCTTGTCGATGAGTCTACGAGATTAAGTAACTGAAATTTTTAAAAGTTATGAAAAGTAAAGTTTGATTTTTAAAAGGGTCTCGTAAAAATCTTGAATAGAAAAAATAACCGCTATTTTGTGGCCGCGAGGTCATACAAATAACTCAGCGACAGTTATTGTTTTTATTATAGGTTCGCGCTTGACCGCTATGACCTGACGGAAAACGGTGATGCGGTCACCGATGGAGCGCGCTTACCTAGAAGTAACCTATACACTCTTGACTCCCGGATTGTAGCTATCAGGAAACAGACTCCGGCAAGGAATTCCACTCCTTGGACAGCCAAGGAGTGGAATTCCTTGCCGGAGTGGGAACACATTCATTGTGTGTACAGACACACAATGATTGTGTTCCCAAAACAAACTTCCCACCCAAACAAAAGTGTATAAATAACTACTATGTACTTTGGAATCATTGATACAGGCGCGATCTCAGTAAAATGGAACTGAATATTTTATTCCATTATTGACTACCTCAGCGATTCCTTCCGCCTACGAAAAATCGATATATTTACTAGCAAATACTGCAAACACAAATGTGTTATATTTATTCAAATGGAAACCTCTTGATCTCCAAGCAAACGCCGGCGTTCGCACTTGCATTGAAAGAAAGGTTTGCTAATTTTTCATATTTAAATTTATTTGAATATGAAAAGCAGTGTATGTAGAGCAGTGGTGGCCGAGTGGTAACGGCCCCGACTAACGAGTTGTAGTCACGGATTCAAACCCAGCCAGGCGCATTACTTTGTGTAATTTATTCTATCATCACTGCTCTCAAAAGGGTGAAGGAAAACATCGTGAGGAAACCAGCATGTCCTAGAACCAAAAATCCGAAGACATGTGACATCCACCAATCCGCACTGGGCCCGCGTGGTGGATTACGGCCCATTCCCTCTCCTGAGAAGCCTGTGTCCCAGCAGTGGGAACTTAAAAAAGGCTGATGATGATGATGAAAAACTGTTTTAGTTACGTTCATGAATAAAAACCCTATACAAAAACGCTTTATATTTTGTAATATATGCGAACGCCGGCGTTCGGTATATTAATAATAGTATTAGTACTCATATTCAGTATATTCTTATTTACATTTAGAAATATACACGGGCATTAAATTGAATTAAAAACTCCGCTACAAAATTAGGACCCGATGTGGACATGACACGGAAAGTTTCCAAATGTTGACCTGAACCCTTTTCAACTAAAATATGTTTATTTGGGTAATTACCAGTGTATAACTTTTTATGTTACAAAGGATTTTTGAAATAAGTTTGTTTTAATGTTTTTCTTTTGTTTATAGTGGGAATTAGATGTAATAAACAGGCTTAATCGTTTAAGCATCATCATCATCAATTCAGCCAAAAGACGTCCACTGCTGGACATAGGCCTCCCCCAAACGTCGCCACAACGACCTTGAGGTCGTCGGTCCACCTTGCGGAAGGCCTACCAACACTACGTCTTCCGGTACGCGGTCGCCACTCCAGATACTTTCGGCCCCAGCGGCCTTCTGTTCTGCGTGCGATGTGCCCTGCCCATTGCCACGTGCCATTGTGTTTAAGCATATCACAATTTATTTTATGATAGTCTCACTGCTAGAACTCAGGTCTTCTCTATAGAAGAAGATATTGGCTGTAATACATCATGTAAACTTTCTTTATTATATATACCAGGCCAGAGCCTTCCTTTCAGACGCGAACCCTCGACCACAGTTGGCTTCGACCCTTCTGCAGGGTCCCTAAGGTTTGCTGACAACGTCTTGAAGCGCGCGGGAACAGTATGCGCCGTCAACGACTATTGTGTACACGTCAAATTTCTGCGATTTTTCGGTTATAAGACATGCTGGTTTCCTCGCAATATTGTCGTGAGAAAAAAAGCAGTCGTAATGAAATATAATTATTACTTACACAAAGTATTGCGCTTGGCTTCAAATTGATGTTCCAGAGATTCCTTTTCAGAAATCACTCCAAATCTAGCGGGCATCGCGCATCGGCCCTGCTGTGCCTCTTCGGTCACTTTTAAAACCTGTAATGCCACAGTGAGTCTTTCAAAAAATCCTGCAAATATTCTGTCATAATCCTGCTGAAACCCAACTAAAATTATCTAAAACAAAATAACAAATATATTTGTGCAAAAGATTAAATTGTATCCTTAGTATAATATTTATATTGACTTTAATAAAACTCCCATAAAAACTAACCTTAAGTACAAATAAACAAACAATAAACAAAGGTCGACAAATGAAATAAAGGCAGATATTAAAACTTCGATACCGCTTTATTGCTAGTCATGTCATACCACCACAAACAAGGTTTAATTTTAATAATAAAACAAACTATTTCAATAAACCTTCTTGTTTATACCTCAATTAGAAGTTTAACACATCACAAACTTCTGTCAGCAAAACTGTAGAGGCCCAGAAGGGCCGAAGCTTATTTATTTCTTTATAACTATTTCAAAACGTCATGCAACACAAAGGCTAGACTTAATGCCTTAGGCATTCTCTACCAAACAACCAAGGGTGGTTAAGAGAAACATGGCAGGTGATTAATAAAATGAAGGGTAATTTTATTAAGTACCTATCTGTATTATAATTGAGCAGCCGTTGTGAAGTAGTAGGCATTGGACAAGGGACTCACCCCACTCTTTATTGTAACTGTAGATTGTTGATTAAATTTTTGCTTCGAAGTTCGATCGCATGTCCCTTATATAACTATCCCAGTTAGAAATAAATTGATTAGCCATATATTACTGCGAAGCACTTCTTCACTTAACATAATTCGGGTATCGCTGTTGGTTGCCTGAATAAAAAAAAGTATCAGACCGAAAATTAGGTCAACGTTAGCATAGGAATCGGTCGACCACAAATACTTCATTAGGAAAGTTTAATTGCGTTAAAATATCTTGAACCAATTAATCATTAGGTTTTTCATTAAAACCTCGATATATTTAAGTTCTAGAATTTATTAAACGAACGTTCGCACAGCGATTAATTACCGGCAATAAATTATAGAAGATCGTTTGATTCTGAATGCATTTTTTCCCGATATTAAAAATAGAAAATGTTGTGGAAAGGAGAAACCTGGAAAATGTGTGGGAAATAGAATGTATTTATAAAGAAATATTGCTTTTAATTTTGCCGTTTGAAGCGTTGTGTAACATAATGTATGGTCCAATATAATTATCGCATGAAATATGATGCATCATTTCGCAGTAGCTCTTCTGTACTCACCTTCCTTTTATATTATTGTATTTAATATGAGAATATACTAATGAATTGTGAGAATAGCAACGTATTTTATTAATTACTAGCTTTTGCCAGCGGCTTCGCCCGCGTACATAAAATATAGCCTATGTCACTCAGGAGTAAAGCAGATTTCTAATGTTGCTAAATTTTTTCCAATCGGATCAGTAGTTCCAGAGATTACCTCCTACAAACAAAAAAGTAAAAAAAAAAAACAAACTTTACCTCTTTATTATATTAGTGTAGATTTTTTGTTAAATGTTCGTTAGAAAGCAAAATATTTTATTGGACACATATAGAGACACACAATGAATGCAAAAAAGGTCCAGTTTAGCGAAATTGCCTGGCGCTGGTTTTTAGCTGAACCTTATTAGGGTATGCGGAAACGATAATTGATAAAATAATTATGTAGTATGTAACAATATGTTTTAATAAATATTACATAAAACAAAATAACATTAGAATCCAATTTACAATGAGGAACCATGTTTTGCTTCAAAGTGAAAACAATAAGATATATCATTACTGACAAAATAAAAAGTGTTGGCTAACAATCCGTGGGTTTCGTAACGTCACAGTATTCGTGGTTTCAGTAATTGTACGCAATAAGTCCCTTTTGCGTTGATTTTCAGTCAGAAATATTATTTCTTTATGCCGCCAAAATTCACAAGAAGGTATAATTTAATTTGTCAGAAGCGAGTCCTGAGAACCGCGTGAAAAAATCCAATTTGATATATTTTAAGAAACAATATTTTTACCACGAACTTTTTCAGGGCTAATTTATATGGCACCACAATTTTGCCTTTTGCTCCTACGTAAGCTGATTTCGTAAACATATATTAGACCAGACTGTACGTTATCTAAAAGAAAAATCATGTGAAAAAGGAAAACCTATTCATCACGAATAAATCAAGAGAAAAAAAGCTATTACTTGGCATGGCAAGCGAAAACCCATTATGTTAAAAATCAAATAAAATAATACATATTCAGGAGACATGTTCCCCTTTCTTGTTCCATTTTGCAAATCGTTGCAGATAAGAGCTGTGGACGCAGAAAAAAATGTGATTGAGAAGGATTCGTGCCACGAATATTTTTAGATAAATTCTATTTGACTGACAAAAATTAATGTACGTACTATCACCAAATTTATTTTAGGACTATTTCGTAGGCATCCAGCAGGGCCAAGGCCTAAAGGGGACATGGATTGACATCTGAATTCTACACTGCAGCCGCCGAGACTCCGACTCCAACAACCAGCCACGGTAAACGCGGGCCTGCGGATGTCGAAACATGGTAATTCGCGCTCTGGTAGTCCAGTAATCGACCGAATGGAGACTGGGGCTCGATTTGGTCGATTATTGGACTTTGATTACGTTTACAGCTTGTAGTGGTCCATGCACTCCTCAATGTCAGTAAACCGCAGGGGCCCAGTTGGGCCGACACCCGCTAAGTTTGTATTGTTGAACTGGTATTTCAAAATGAATAACTAGGAGTCATCATCAGCCTTTTAATGTTCCCATTGCAGGGACACAGGCCTCCTCTCTCTAGGAGAGGGAATGGGCCATAATCCACCACGCGGGCCCAGTGCGAATTGGTGGATGTCACATGTCTTCGAATTTTTGGTTCTAGGACATGCCGGTTTCCTCACGATGTTTTCCTTCACCGTTTTGAGAGCAGTGGTGATGAAATAAATTACACAAAGTAATGCGCCCGGCTGGGTTTGAACCCGCGACCTACAACTCGTAAGTCGGGGCGTTTACCACTCGGCCACCACTGCTCTCTAACTAGGAGTAAACTAAACTATTTTTTTTTATAATGTTAGCATTTTAAATAATTGCTTCAAAAGTTAAAAAATAATAAGTGAATTTTTGAACCATAAATTTAAAAAAAATACGAAAGAAAATATGAAGAAAGAAAAATTTTATAATGACTTCCTGGGAAAAATATTTTGAACTTGATGGGATGAACAGTTGTAGAAAAAATTGTACAAAATAATTTCTGAACTACGTTTGTAATTTAACCGTATTTTCAAGCATTTTTTTTTTTACTTTTTTTTTCATATTTTGTCATTCTGAACGTATATTCTTTCAAATAAAAAAAGAATTATTAAAATCAGTTGACTCAGTTCGAAATTACCATCGAAAACCTTGAGCTATTTCGCACTATTAAATTGTAGTTTAAGGGTTTTATTACATTGTAATCAATTTGTGACGGATGAGAAACTATGGAATCCTATACTGAGCGTGGACTGACACACTCTTATCCGTTTTTTTTTTGTTTTTTTCTATAGATACGTGGAAACATTTCTCCCAAAAATATTGGAGGCTAAGTTCAATTTACCTTGATCAAAGATATAACTAGTACCCTGATATTTCCCAAGGGAATTTAAGATGTACATCGAATTTTCTTTGCGTCGATACCGCTTATCTACGATGATATCGAACACCAAGTATTGCCAATCATACTTTCAGTGTTTCGAAATCAAAATGCAACGAAAATCTAGCATTTTTATAAAAGTTTTGATGTGACTCCGAACCCATCTTGCTTTTCGCGACAAAATATTGCACTAAAGGTGAAAGTCGGTATCTGAGTGTATATTTGATACGTCTGAACTCTCAAACGGTTATATGGATTTGGATGAAGTATATAACACATGGATACACATTGTGTAGGAATGTTGTTTTGGTTTTGGTATAAGTTGAACCCTCCGCCATGGTTACATGCAGCCGCTCACCTCAACTGAGTTTTTACAGCTTGAAGGGGCTACAAACTTGTGTATATGGTTTAAATTTCAACTTGACACCTCCACGAGGCGCTGTCAACGACTTGGGCTTGGTCCGGACTGCTTCAAGACGACCGGACGGCGAGCTACCCCTTACTCCCCGTCCGCAAGCCCGCGCCTACGGCGGCCGGAAATCGGGATTGGAATCCTGGCGGCGCCTGGGGGGTGTGCGTCGTTGTCTTATGCGGTCGGCCTCCTCCTTAGCTAGTATTACTGCTTCGCAGAAGGAAGCGACCATCTCCCACCCCTCCTGATCCTATAAAGGTTCCGTTTTTACATTTTGAGAACCCTAAAAAATAAAATGCATATTAAGTATATTTATTTTAAGATTAAATTAACTATAGGTGTTCTATTTCAACTTACAACGTTCCTAGTGGAAATATGAACTCAAAAAAAATCTGCAGAAAACGGAAGTAAGAAGCTTACTGGAATTAGCTGTGTAAATAGATTCTATGTAAAAAGTCCACTAACGGTATTCGATTTAGATTCCCTAATCGAAAACTTTGAGTAAATTCAGTCTGTATTTAATGTGAAAAAGGATTCGATTAGTAAAACTCTCACTTTATTTTAAAATGTAGATTCAATTTGCATGTAGTCTTGCTCGCTTTTGCAATTATTTCAGCGGACTTACGGTAGTTGAAAGAACATGAATTACAGAATACCTAAACTGGTGATAAATTCTTTACATTTTAAAATCTCATAGAGTATTACTAATTTTATACCGTATGAGATTTTTCTTTACAGATGTATGGAGAGAAAGGACAAAGAAAAGTAGCATTGATTGTGTTAGAAGTGATAAAGAAAAGGGTGTCAAAGATAGTGTGACAGTTTATAGGACAGAGTAAAAGGAAAAATCATGTGCCGACCAAAATTATGGACATAAACAAGGGCAGGAAAATGATGATTAGATTATTCATTGTCTCACTACAATCAAACTAGCTGGCGAAACAAACGGTGTTTGAGCCATATATACCACTATCGACTTTCTTTCTTTAAATTTTCAAGCCCTTCTTACTCTTAGATTATCTAAGCACAAGCTTTTGCCCGCGGCTTCGCCCGCGTGGTATTGGGGTTGGGGTTGGGATTTCGGGGAAAAAAAGTAGCCTATGTCCTATTCCGGAGTGTATCCTATGCCGAGTTTTATTGTCAAACCGGGCACGGTTTATGGGTTAGGTAAGTTTTATTTATTTCTTTATTTATTATTAAAACTTTATGCACATAACAATGTACAAAGGCGGACTTAATGCCTTAGGCATTTTCTACCAGTCGACCTTAGGGTGATGCAGAAACATAACATGGTAGGTGCAACTTAAAAAGACAGACAAAAAGAAAAGAAACCAAATAAAGAAAAGAAACCAAGTTTTAGTCTCTAAAAGGCTGATATTTTTTCTTGCTCAGGCGGCTTAGACAAAGTTACATTCTCACTAACGATAACGAAATTCGAAACTCCGAAATGTATGGAACTGACATATGCCTTCGAAAAGTCACGTGGTCAAATGTTTTCGATTCGCTAATTGTTAGTAGTTGTTTATACGTCAAATTTGACGTTTTAATTCGATAACCATAGCCAAGATTATTTTATTTCCATTGTTATTTTATCGAACCAACACTTCGACTTATAGATATGTTAGTCGATGTCACTTTGTCTACCATTTTGTGGTCGACATCGTTAAGGCGAAATCGAACTTAGAAATGGATTCGACACGGAGCGATTGCCACTTGTCTAGGGCCCCAGAGGTGTAACTTTATTTGATGTTTTTTTTTACCAAATAAAAGCACGTGTTCAGCAGATAAAATTAGAATAGATAATCAAAAAATTTCAAGTCAAATGAAATGACAAGACGTGCTTCTAGAAACAGCCAAATAATACCATAAATAAAAATAAAAACGTATCAGAAAAACCATTTAATTATGAATTACGGCTTTACGGCGAGAACTCGATTTATAAAAGTTATAATTTATTTGCGAAGCCGATCCGAACTTTTGTTGAAAACTCGACTGTAATTCAAAAACAGGAACAAAACGACTCGTTTTGAATTTAAAACTTCTCCTAACACGTGAAGCTTAATACGGATTACAATGGAAACCTCGTTATTTCGTTGTTTATGTTCGAAATTGTGGAAACTGTAAGAGAATTGGATTTGAATCTTTGTTTAGTTCTGAATAGAAAGTTTTTGTTATTACTTCGTATGTCGCCATATTCGCTACACTTGGTAAACAAGATGGCAATTGCAGTGTATTTGTTTCAATGCACAGATAATGCTGCTGCCTATTTTGTGATGTGTCCCTTAGTCGCCTATTCTTTACATCAGGACCATGTATGAAACATTGGCCATTATTATGTTCGGAATTGTGGAAACTTTAAGAGAATTGGATTTGAATCTTTGTTTAGTTGTGAATAGAAAGTTTTTGTTGTTACTTCGTATGTCGCCATATTCGCTACACTTGGTAAACAAGATGGCAATTGCAGTGTATTTGTTTCAATGCACAGATAATGCTGCTGCCTATTTTGTGATGTGTCCCTTAGTCGCCTATTCTTTACATCAGGACCATGTATGAAACATTGGCCATTATTATGTTCGAAATTGTGGAAACTTTAAGAGAATTGGATTTGAATCTTTGTTTAGTTGTGAATAGAAAGTTTTTGTTATTACTTCGTATGTCGCCATATTCGCTACACTTGGTAAACAAATGGGCAATCGCAGTGTATTTGTTGCAATACACAGAGAATGCTGATGCCCATTTTGTGCTGTGTCCCTTAGTCGCCTATTCTTTACATCAGGGCCATGTATGAAACATTGGTCATTATTATGTTCGAAATTGTGGAAACTGTAAAAGAATTGGATTTGAATCTTTGTTTAGATGTGAATAGTAAGTCTTTGGTATTACTTCGTTGTTCTTTTCAAATGGGAGAGTTTACCATATTCGCTTTGGTAAACAAGATGGCAATCGCAGTTTATTTGTAGCAGCGCAAGAACAGCTACTTCGCGTGCTTAGCTTACGTACAAAAATCGTAAGTGGCCACTTTCGCGGTCAGTCTGCATCGGTGTACAGCGCTAGTCGGACATCAGTTAAAAATATAAAAACGGTTAATGGTGCTGGCAAGGAGGGGTTGGAGCGAGGAGAACGCCGTACGCGGTCTTTGAATCGATTTGATTTTCCCATCACAAGTAGTGCTTTTGAGGCCATAATAGGTAGTCAAAAAATGGCACGCTTGGTTTCCATACAGATCGTGATGCTTGCGTTATCTAGGTATCTATATCTGTGGCTGCGGCCTATTTTATGATGTGTCCCTTAGTCGCCTATTCTTTACATAAAGACCATAGATATGGAACATTACGAGACGCTCAGAATCGGTCATAATGGTAACACTTGAGGAAGTCCTACGTTTAACAGTCACACACACATTATGTATTTTAAAATCATCTAGCAACCCACTCAAATACAAATACAAAATGATATCCAAATCGGTCAAGCCTTTTGGGGGAAGTTAGGGGACAAACACACGTACATAAACAGAAATATATAAAGGATATTTAGTTTGTCTACTATTAAACTCAAAAACTACTAGTAAACTCAAAGACCGATTTTAAAATTCTTTTACCAATATATTACTTCATTACCGTGTACCATGACCACATTATTGTAATAACACTATAATTAAATGTTTATATTAATATTCACAAAAAATTATAATAATATGAGATAGATATATTTATAAAGGCTTATCAGGATAAACCTTTGTTAGCTGAAGTTTATAATAAATGCATCAACTTTAATACTGATTCAGTTAAAAATAGTATTTACAAATTAAACAAGGAAATGTGTAATGTCGATTCTGTGAAAGCAGAATTAAATGAAATAAAGTGCAAATGAAAACTGTATTACGCAAGCACTTTGTATAAATGATTAAATTCCCTCCATTTCCAACTTTTAGTAACGATAGTAGTTATATCCCGAGGGATACGAAAATATTTATTCTCTGTACCGGAAAAACTGAAGTAAATGTGTGGGAAAATTGTAAGTCTCTCACTTCGGAATCCTATTACATAAAACTTGATAGTATTGAGCTCGAAAACGGATAAATCCTCGTTCGAGTGGAGAAATAAACAGGATAATTTGTATTACATTACTATACTAACAGGAATCAATCTGTGTAAGTTTTTCTGAAAATATAATCATATATCCGTAGGGACACTGCACAAGGGTCGAAGCCAATTAGGGCCAAGGGTTATGTCTGAAAGGAAGGCTCTGGCCCTAGTATGTACGAACGGGGTAGGTTGTTTAGTCAATAAGAGTCTGACACTGTTTCCCGCTCCGGGGATTCGTCATTGGATGATTTTTATTATTATTTTTAGATTACCTACCATAAAAAAATACAATAATACAAAAATCATATAATAAATGAAAATCTTAAAAAAATATGTTCATAATCAGCTACAGGATTAATCTCGAGTATCATTCTGAACTCACAGTTAATAATTTTGACACAGTCCCGATTTCATTGAAGTTGGACTACTCATTCCTTTGACGGAATATACATTCCACTACCAATAGTCTGATAGAACATATTTCGACCACACACGCAGTGCTGGATTTTCCAACGTAGGCGCGTGCTTGCGGACGGCGAACAATGGGTCATCAGATCGGCTGGTACAAGCTTAAGTCGCACTGTTCCGGCGCGCCTCAAGAAGTTCTCCAGAAACCGTAGGGACTTTTTGTCTTCATATTCGCATTACAACTATTAACACTCATCATCATCAGCCTTTTAATGTTCCCACTGCTAGAACACAGGCCTCCTCTCTAGGAGAGGGAATGGGCCATAATCTACCACGCGGGCCCAGTACGGATTGGTAGATGTCACATGACTTCGAATTTTTGGTTCTAGGACATGCCGGTTTCCTCACGATGTTTTCCTTCACCGTTTTGAGAGCAGTGGAGATGAGATAAATTACACAAAGTAATGCATCTGGCTGGGTTTGAACCCGCGACCTACAACTCGTAAGTCGGGGCCGTTACCACTCGGCCACCACTGCTCTAAACTCGGCCACCATTGCTCTCGAACTCGGCCACCACTGCTCTCTGATTAACACTGCCCATTTTGAAACCTGTTTGTTACACCCAATCAAACGAACTTATTTTTATGAAACAGAAACCTGATGCTTTGGTCGCGTGACAACCAGATATCATCGGTTTAATATCAGCTGTAAAAACAGCAACCATTTTGTGTCATTGACATTACACAGAAGTGTTGTTCGTATTTTTTCAGATTCCTCGTACTTCACTCGTTTATTTACATTTTTAAATCGTGTTTCATTTGACATTTAACCTTTTGATATTATCGCTGTCGTCGATTGGTGCAATTATTTTTTATATTTATTTTTATTTGTACGAAAGGAAATTATAGCGATACTTTCTGTTTGATGATTGGTTTTGGTTATAGATTTTTAAATAGGTACTCGTATCTACTTTAGATGTTCTTTAAATATCATTTACACAATCATGTATATGATATTTAAAGAACATGTATAGTATTTATTATTATTAGTCTTTTTTTTATTCATCTACTATCACACAACGCAGTCTAATCTCAAGCTAAGCAGAGCTTGTGTTATGAGTACTAGACAAATTTCTAAATTGAAATACATACATATTTTAGATAAATGCCACCCAGACAAAGAACAAATGATCGTGCTCATCACACAAATATTTATCCTGGGTGGGAATCGAACCCACGTCCTCTGGCATAGCAGTCAGGGTCACCAACCACTAGACCAACCAGGCCAGACCAAAAATATAGTAATATATAGTAATAATAGATTGAGAACTAAAAGATAATGTAATGTTAGGATTGTTTTTTCAAATAGCGTATGTTAGGGTCTCGTAAAACCAAAAAAAAAACGGTATATACTACGTATTTAAGTAGGTATTGAATGCAATAAATGTTAGTACCTACTGCACGTTTAAGCAGCACCCTTTGTCCGCGAATCCGTTTCGTACTTGGCCGGTTTTTTTGCATCATAGAGATAAACTTACCGATAGTTTTAAACACTACTGAAAAGTGTTGCAACAATAAAATAGAAAATGAAGTGCCATGTTCTAGAAGGTTCTTTTTAAATTGCAATGTAATCCGAATCTGTTTCTAGGAAAGTCTCTGGTGACATGAAAGTTACAGAGAAAAAATAAAAAGGAAAATATTACATACAATAATATGAAAGAAATAGGGATCGGAGAAAATTTCATATTTTTAAGTCAAGAAAATTGAGGATTTGTAGAATAGTCATAGTAGAAAAATGTTTGTATGGTGCAAGTGATAAGCGACAATTTTGAGATTCCGTTTAAAATATACTAATTTTATCTACACTAATATAATAAAGAGGTAAAGTTTGTTTTTTTTGTTTTTTTATTTTTTTGTTTTTTGTTTGTAGGAGGAACTAATGGTTCGATTGGAAAAATTTAAGCTATAATAGAAAGCTGCTTTACTCCTGAGTGACATAGGCTATAAATTATTTATATAACATGGATATTAACCGAGCTATCACAATTTTTGTCTCACAAATTTTCCGCGGACGAAGTCACGGGCAGAAGCTAGTATAAAAATATAATACCAAAACTAATAAATTTGAAAATATAAAATAATAATTATGAAACATTTAGGTGTTTGAGATTCATCTTACGGCTGCATCCATATTCCCACGCGACGCTGCCGAAAACGGCCAAGAGCGTATCGGGCCACGCTCACTGTAGAGTTCTATAGTTTCCCGAGAGATAGCGTTGTACCCGGTGGTAATTTTGCATTTCGTGAACCGATTTTATTCTTTCTGTATTTTTATTTGAAAGAAGATACGCTCTGGATAATAAAATAGGTAAAACATTTAAAAACGTGTTTATGTACCAAGGTACTCGTAATTACGTCGATACCTATTATTGACTGCCTACAAATTAATATTACTAATCTTTTGAAAAACACTACTAGATTTTATTGAAATATACTGAGCAATTAAGTAAAATTTTAGTGCTTACAATTATTGTTACTTAATCTATTATTACATATAATAAAACAGTAACGAAAGAAAAACTGTACATTGAGAATTTTCTGGAAAAAATGAGTGGGTTTTGTTAGAAAAACGTAACTGATGACAAAAAGTGACTTTTTAGAATTTTTGTCTGTTTGTCTGTTTGTCCGTGCCTATGGTACGGGTTGGCGCCAAAACTACTGGATAGATTGATTTGAAATTCAGCAAAAATGTTCCTTGTAAATCAAGGAAGGCTTTAGGCTACATATTATCACGCCGTAAGTTATGGGAGGTAAGCAATATTGAATTTAAATGGTGCAATGGATGCAAGGGGGTAACTTTTTTTTCCGTGGGCCGATCGACTCAAAACTTAGCACAAATATTACCCTAAATAAGTTATTAAGACGGCATATTTGTTTTCTCAGTAGTACCCCCAGTGCAAGATTTAGGGGATGTTTAAGTTTGTATGGGAAAATCTTATTCCTTGGGTTAATTAACTTGAAACTTGGCACGTAAACTTATTTATGTAAATAATAAAAATGCCTATTATTAGTTTTTCAAAACAACGTAATTTGGGCAAAGAAACATAGTTTAATGAATATTAGTAGTATAAAGACAATTTTAAAACAGCGCCATCTATGAGATTACACTAAAATCAAATCAAGTTACATGTTAACACTTTTTGGAAATTAATAATAATTTTACTCAAAACTGGGAATTAGAAATGAAAAAAAAAACAAGCCCAAAAAGAGCAAATGTTACTTATTTATTTTTAGAGAAATATCTTAGGTAGTGGTCGTTTTACTAAAAAATGTGGGTTATCTCTTTAATGGTGAAACGGCGTTCTCCATGTTTATATGAAATATCTTATTCTTATTCCAACGGTCTAACGGATTTATTTTGCAACGCAACCTAATCTTAAATAACGTTTCAATGTTATTTATATACGTACAACGACATCTACTGAAAAGAAAAGAAAGAATTTCTTTCTTTCTTTTTAAAAAACGTGAATTGAAAAAACGTTTATTTGTGCGAGAGTATAGCATACAATAAAAAACAAAAACAACTAAATAGGTAATAACACAAAAAAAATAATAATAATGCA
This sequence comes from Mythimna loreyi, assembly GCA_029852875.1. NCBI lineage: Eukaryota > Metazoa > Arthropoda > Insecta > Lepidoptera > Noctuidae > Mythimna > Mythimna loreyi. The sequence continues at coordinate 8,383,915 of CM056795.1, read as the reverse complement.
ACACACCCGCACAAAACGGGTACTGACTCAAATAAGTACAAACGAAAACATTACATTAACAAAATAATATTATTTTTACTTTTCGTCTACCGTAATTACAGACACAATTAAACGACAACAGTTGTACGGAAATTTGTGTCCTCTTAGGACTACATATTATCACGCTATCACTTACGGGGGAGGAGTAGTGAATATTTATTTTTCTTACGCATTTTGTGACAGTGTTTAATCTAACGACGCATATTTAAATGTTGTTTTTGAGTAAGTAATGCTATTATCTGGCTTTACACTTTAAAAACTACGCCATTTAAGTAACTTGGGCAGAGAAACATAGTTTAATGTAGTAGTATAAAGAAATTTTTAAAACAGCGCCATCTATTTGATTTCATAAAAATCAAATCAAATTACATGTCAACAATTTTCGTACATTAATAATTTAAATTTGATCATGTTGGCAAGGTTAGTAGTTAGTTATTCTTAAAATTCATAGATGGTAACGTGTATTTTCTTCCTAAAAGTTTTATCGTATATTATTTATTTATTTATTATAAGCTTTATTGTACACCTCATAATGTGGACAGGATATATTATATAAATACAAAAATTAAGTGTACAATGGAATGTCTTATTATCATCTGTCTGAAGATTTTCTGCGAGCTTTGAGGCGTGCTACTGGAGACGAAGTCGATGTAACTGATGCGATCATCAGTTACATCGACTTCGTCTCCAGTAGTGTTGAACACCTGTCTCAGTTCACTTCAAGATGTGGACATTTCTATCGGCGGCAATCCACTGATTGAATATGGGTTACCAGCTCCCCAATCATCACCGCATCAAGAGTATGGAAATCGAGAGTATAACGCTGAGACAGAGTTCTCTTCAGAGCAAAAACAAATTTATGACACCGTTCTTGAAAGCGTTGTGCAAAACCAGGGTAAAATGATTTTCTTGGGTTACTCCTGTTGGAACAGGAAAAACATGGCATATATATGTAGAGGTCAGGAGGCAAGGCAATATTGCTATTGCTGCCGCGTCGGCGTCGTCGGGAATCGCTGCCACACTGCTTCGGGGTGGCAAGGCAAGACAGCACATGCCATGTTCAAATTCCTATCCAAATCGCCTGTTTGTGATGTGTCACGTAACAGCGATAAGGGACACGTGCTTAAGGATTGCTCTCTGATCATTTGGGGTAAGCGTACGATGGCCAACAGGAAGGCAGTTGAGGCCGAGGAAAGAACCCTGCAGGACATCCGCGGGAACGAACATTTGATGGGTGGTGTCACAGTTTGTTCAGTTGCGATTTCGGGCAAACGCTTCCCGATTGCTACGTTGAAACAATCTTCGTTGTAGTCACGAGTTTGTGCGCTGCGCTTGACCATTAATATGAGAGCTCGGCTCGGCAGCAATGCACAAACTCGTACTGACTAAACAACCCACCGTTCCTTCTTGCCTTAGTTCCAGGGCCCCGGTGTTCCGCTTTAACATCTACCCTAACCCCTAGAAGGCTTCGGCCCTGCTGGGCTTCTACAGTTGCTGATGACTGCTTGAGGCGCAGGGAACAGTGCGCGCCGTCGACGACTTAGGCCCAGTCCCGACGGTTATCGAATGGGTAGACAGAGAGCTACCCATTGCTCGGCGGTCGCAAGCCCGCTCCTACTGTGGCCAGAATTCGGGAAAAGAGACACGCCGGCGGTGGCTGCAGCTTGAGCGCCTTCAAAAAAGCAAAGGGTCGAGTGCATGAGCACTCGGCCCCCTTTTTTAGCCGCTAGCATTACAGCTTCGCAGAAGAAGGCGACCGCCTGCCACTTTTCTTCGCTCCGGATCATGGCCTCTGCCAAAGTCCGCTGCAAGTCAAAGCCCACCGCGAGAGAGGTGGACAGGAGGTACTTCCAGACTCTCTCGATAGAGCGTTAGCCAGCTTAGAAGAATTCATTTGCGATGTGTACGGGGACATCAGTCGTTTATCGCACCAGCAGAATTCTTGGTGTGTGAGCGGGCCATTTTGACGTCCAAAAATGATCAGGCTGCAGCAATTAACGAATACATTCTCTAGGAAATTGAGGGAAATGCAGTGGTCTATACCTCGATAAACACTGTCGTCGAGCAAGATGACGCAATACATTATCCCGTGGAATTTTTGAACTTCCAGCCAGCAAGTGGACTTCCATAAGGCTGAAAGTCGGAGTCCCGATTATGCATCTTCGGAACCTATCTCCTCCAAAGTTGTGTAACGAGACCCGTCTTAAAGTCATCTCGCTGCACAGACACACCATTGAAGCAAAAATTCTTACGGGTTGTGGAGTAGGCGAGGCAGTATTTGTACTTCATAACTTGCACTTCAAGCGCGTACAGTTCCCCGTAAGTGTTTGCTTCGAGATGACTATCAATAAGTCACAAGGGCAGACACTGAGTGCAGCGGGTGTCAACTTCAGGACGAGTTGTCTCTTACACGGGCAACAGTATGTCACTTGCTCCCGCGTCACCAGTCCTGACTCTCTTTACATTTTGACTTCTGGCAGCATAACTGCCATCGTAGTGTGGTGGCGGAGTGGTTAAGGGTCCGACTCAGTGATGGCGAAGTAGTAAAGGCTCTGACTTACCAGTTGTAGGTCGGGCGTTCAAACCCAGCTAGGCGCATTACTTTGTGTAATTTATTTCATAACCACTGCTCAACGGTGAAGGAAAACATCATGAGGAAACTGTGACTGTGAATGTTTTTGAACCAAAAATCGAAGACATATTGTGTCATCCATGGCCCATTCTCTCTCCTAGAAAGGAGGTCTGTGTCTCAGCAGCGGGGACTTTATAAGGCTGATGCAATGCTATTTTAAAAGTTATTTACTTATGATGCTATACCGACACTGCCATCTTAGGTATTTTAGGTGCTGTAGAGCTTTTACGCAGACAACGTTGCGGGCAGCAGCTAGTTTTTTAATATGAGTCTAAAAGATCCCTTATTTTACTCTCCAATTACACATTATTTTGTTTTAATAATCTGCACTCGTTACTTGTTACGTAAAGTTTCAAATCTTTTAATTCAGTTACAACCCCACGTAATATAGTTTATATTACTTAATATTCGCCTAATACAAACAAAGTCACTGCTTTCCCACTATATTTTTTTTCTGAAATAACTTAGTTTTTCCGCCTCCTCTTTTGTTTTAAGGCTGATAGGCCAGTCACGTCGGTGATTGCATCACGAACAACAGATGCAAGCCAGCAGCTGTTCATACCTTCAGATCTCAGAGGAAAAATCTTCGCTGCAGTAGATAAAGTACTTGATATTATGAGAGAACGGGAAGAAAATGAGAAATAAGTTAATTTAAAAAGTCACGATCTTGATTTTACTATAGCACTTGGGGAAGGATTGTATGATATGTGATGAGGATAGTGGTAAAAAAAAATTTGTCTGCAATTGATTCTTTATTTATAAAAAAATATGTACAATAAGAAGTGGTACATTGTTTTTTTATGGTAGGTGAAAAGGATTTAAGGCATAGAAGATAATCTAAAAAAAAAACGAGTTAACCCTTTCGCGCCTGGCTATGGTCCGCAGTGAAGAGGAGTGGCAAGCTGTTGCCTCCTTCTTTGAAGCAGTAATGCTAGCCAAGGAGGAAGCCGACCGCATGTGGCAATTTCGCTCACGCCCCAGCCCCCGGCGCCGTTGCGATACCGATCGGACCGCGACTAATGGGTAGCTCTCTGTCCAAGTCGTTGATGGCACATACTGTACGCACGCGACCCATGGAATCAGCAAACTGTAAGGGGCCCAGCAGAGTCGAAGCCTCCTGATGCCACGGCTAATGTGAAAGTGAACATTAGGGTTCTCGAACGAAAGTAATGAAGAAACGGGGTAGGTTTTTAGTCATTAACAGTCTGACACTATCTCCTGCTCCGCCTAAGTGCGGGAGACTGATGTCATTGGATGATTTTTTCCCACCTAAAAAAAAAAACAAGTAAACCATTGAGTTACAAAAGGCTAAATTATAGTATGTATGTTAAAATGGTGATGTTATAATTATACAACTTAGAACAGAAACTACGAATATAAATCTAGCAATAACTTCTAAGTAATTTAATCCCCCATTAAAATTTACATATAATATTTGTTGCTTTAACACGATAATCAACAATATTAAATCAACATAACCGTGTAGATTTTCATCTAAATACACGCATATTCGATACATTTACATAATATAAACACCTGTATAATAACGAGAACATTTGCATATGCAAACGTGTTAATAATTACTAGATTAATGTTAGTAACTTAACATATTATCATGCCTGAGAGTCTCGAAGGAGTAGACAGAAACATCTCAAACACACACCAACACATATACAAACTCCTAATTATTATACATAAAAAGTGTCTTTGAAATTGACACACAAACGAATCCCACTGATCCAATAGGTACAAGATTCTGGATGTGAAATTTTTCGTCGGTTTTTTTTTTAAATAAAAAAAAATCGTTTTTTTTATTATTTTTATCTGTATAAAATCGGTATTCTAACCAACCCCAATGATATTTTTAGAAAAAAAAGATCTTTTTTTTCCAAAAAAAAAATGGATAGTAATAAAATTAAAGTGGTTATTCTAATCAAATCCGAAGACATTTTTAATTTGGAATGTATTTCATTAATTTTTTTTTTGCAAAAATTGACAAAACAACGTTTTCATACAGTTTAATTCATTAAGGTCCAAGCGTTCGCACACCTATTGTTCTTTAATTGTGTCTGTAATTACAGAGTCGAAATCTTATATTAAAAATCGTAAAAAAATTAAGATAAACCGACAAAAAATTCCACCACTGGGTCTAGAATCATGTACTGGATCCATGGTATTCGTTTTGTATGTCAATGTCAAAGACACGCGGTATACTCAACATCCACTTTTTGTACAGTATTAATTAAGTGCGTACGACGAAAGTGGCAAAGGGTAGGCTACATTGCTCGCTGAACAAATACCCATTGAGGTTGAAAGATTGTGGATTAATGATCGCATACCGGTAGATGCAGCGTTGGAAGGCCTCCTACAAGGTGGACCTGTGACCTGGTGAGGATTGCGCGAATTAGATAGATGCGAACACCATGGGACCGCTCATTGTGGCGACACTTGAGGAGGCCACGTATGTAAAAGTCTTTCAGGTGAAATGCCATAAAAGCAAATAGCGTTGACGATTTAGAGCGTGTGGCAACCACTGGTGTCTTTGTGTGCGGCAAGCTCGCATAAAATGTATGAAAACTAAAGGAATAGACCGCTGGTGGCGTTTTGTGGTCGTGGTCGTTGTGCTATGTGTGGTCAGGTTTACACATACGCTTTGCCAAATGTATTTAAGTCTCTTGTATTTATTATTTATTAGATTCTGCCAGTGGCTTAACTTGCATGAAATTAGATCAAATGTAACATCTTATCACACATTACATTTTTTTTTTATCACTTCAATCAGAATATCAGAATTATAATATATATTTTATTTCACAACTGTCACATAACTTCTTCTAGTCCCAAGCTAAGCAAAGCTTGTGTTATTGGTACTAGATAACTGGTAAACATACATACTTATACATATGCGTTCCAAATAAGAACAGGAAAGACAATAACCTCGATCTGTCAAATTTTGAGTGAAAAGTACGGTTTGCAAAAAAATCTTATTTGCGTATCAATAAAAAGTTTTTTTTTTACTTTTTATTACTAAATTTTAGTTAATTCTAGTTCAAGTAAAAACGTTAGGGTTTAATATAAATTTGCCAAATATAGTGTTTAAGTCATAAATAGTTTACAAGAAAAACTATTTTCTTTCTTATTTTCATTGTTACAAACAATTCGCCTTTTTCTTCTATTTGCCACTACTCAGACACATCAGACAGTGAAACAGAGATAAACAAAATTGAAAAATTGTATTCTGATTCAACTTTGTTTATTCACGTTTCGTACGTAAATAATTTTTTTAAATATCTTTTTTTGTTCACTCTACCTAATTTCTTCGATTTGACAGTTCGACGTGACGTCACGGCATGACCATCGATCCTATTCTCAGTTGGAACGGGTTGTACAATAGATAAATTACACTTAGACAGAGAACAAATGATTGAGCTCATCACACAAATATTTGTCCTGGGTGGAAATTGAACCCACGACCTCCAGCATAGCAGTAGGGTCACTAAACACTAGACCAGCAGGCCAGTCAAATTACGTTAATAAGTAAGTACCAGTGTCTTCATTCAGTTACCTTTTGTATTGCAAGACCTTGGACACATTTTCAAACCTTCTCACTCTACGCCTGATGGTGCGAAAGCGTTACACCGGGGCTCTGGGAATAAGGCAAGGAAGGCACGGAGTAGGTTGTTTAGTCAGCTTACTTACTGACTAAACAACCTACTCCGTGCCTTCCTACAAACAGTATCAGACTCTTAAGTCTGACACTGTTTCCCACTCCGCCCAAGAGTGGGATACGTCATTCGATGATTTTTACCTACCATAAAAAAGCTCTAAGCCTAACAACCAATAATCACCAACCATTAACTTGATTAAAACAACAATCGAACCAAATTAATACAACGTAATCAGACTAACTTGACAAGTCAGCAAAGCGAATGACTCTTCATGGAGGTAGATATGTTAATACGATCATAAATTAGTGACAACTGACGTTCATAATTAATATCGGGCTTATAATTATGGCTATGAACACCACAGTGTCGAATGACGTACGGTTTTCCGGGGATATGAAAGTTATGTAAGGATTGTGTTAACAGAATTTGCGATATTGTGCAGTTAAACACAATAGTAGTACCTCTTATAATGTGTAATTGCTATTTTATTCTTCAAATAATATACATTAATAATAATGATTATTCTAATAATAACTTACGTTTATAAGCTGCAAATATTCACCCACATCGATAACAATTGGAAAAGTACCCAGAACGCTGGCAGCATTGCCACGCTGGATGACAATGCTGATTCGCTGACAGAAATAAAGCCCAGCCCTCTGGTCGTGCCCAGCTGTTTGTTGATATCTCGTACAACTTGATGAGCGCTTGGACCCCACGGCCGAAGTGTTTCATTCAACCCCAAACTGCTCAAACACATAACTTCCGATAGTATATAACAATATCAAAAGTTGTCATGACCTAAAGACAAGACAACGTCTTTTACAAGTCATATTTTCGTCAATTTAAACTAAACAGGTCGGTGTTTCCTAGCTTACTACCCTGAGAAGAAACATCGACACAAACTTAGGGGTCAAAATCTCTTAAATTCCATAAAGTGAACATGTAAGGGTCAAATCATTATTATGAGAACCACACCGATTAGTGCCCAAGATGGTCTTTACAAGAAAACAGATTTGAGTGAATCTGTTCTGTCAGTGCAAGCATTTGTCATTTTCGTGTAGTTCATCGCGATGTCCTGGTGAGGGCGATCTCTCGCGTTAGGCCTTGGTAAAGGCCATGGTCTGAAGCGAGGAGGAGTGGCAAGCAGTCGCCTCCTTCTGCAAAGTAGTAATACTAGAAAAGGAGGAGGCCGAACGCATAAGGCAACAGTGGACACGCCCCAGACGAAAAACCTGCAATATGAAAAAAAATCTTTTTATTTTTCTAGAATACTTCTATCTTCACGTGAGCAAAGCCGCTAACAAAAACTAGTTAAAACTAACTGATATTTGCATTTAATTAAGTTAATTGATTATCAATTAAAATTTGATGATACAAATGGATTAATTTCATCAATGTTCGATGAACGTGTTAACATGATTAAATTATGGTGATTACGTAGATTGAATTGGTCCGTGGGTAGGTAAGTAGCCTGCATCGGTTTTTTAATAAAATTAATCATGTTTTTACATTTAAAATGCAAATGCACGTACGTTACAAATTGAATTTTATAATGTTCACTAGCTGTGCCCGCGACTTCGTCCGCGTGGAATAGTTATTTTGGGCATCATATTTATTTTTGCAAACAACCTCAGCTTCATAAATTATACCTGTTACCCACGACTTTGCCCGTGTCAATTTCTTTTAATATTATTTTAGACAATTTAGTTTTTAAAAGAACATAATTATCTAAAAGTACTTCATAGAGCTACACACCCCTTTAGGCACGCCATAATCTCGGCCGTAAGTCCCCTCTTTGAGGCGTGGTTGGATAGACATTACGGCGTCCTCACCTTCCGCATGACGCAGGGTCTCACCGGACATGGGAAGTTCAGGAGATTCCTGCGCCGGATTCGTGCGGAAGAGACGCCCGGGTGTCACCACTGAGTGGCCAGCCCGGAGCACACGGTGGAGGTGTGCCCCGCTTGTGACTTCTCGCGCCGGACCTTGGTTCAGGCCATGGTCCGCAGCAAAGAAGAATGGCAAGCGGTCGCCTCCTTCTGCGAAGCAGTAATGCTTGTAAAGGAGAAAGCCGACCGCATAAGGCAAGGGCAACATCGTCCTCGCTGTAGCCATCGCCGCCGCGATCTCGCCGATATCCGGCCACCGTAGACGCTAACTTGCGGACGGTGAGCAATGGGTAGCTCGCGGTCCGGTTGTCTGGTAACAGTCCAGACCGAGACGAAGTCATCGACGGCGGGCACTCCTTCCGCGCGCTTCAAGGTGTTGTCTGGAAACTATGGGGCCCTTCAGGGTCGAAGCCTCCTGCAGCCTAGGGTTGGTGTGAAAGCGTTATACTGGAACTCTGGGAATAAGGTAAGGGAGGAACGGGGTAGGTTGTTTAGTCAGTAAGAGTTTGACACAGTTTCCCGCTCCACCCAAGAGCGGGATTCGTCATTGGATGATTTTTACCTACCATAATCTATCTCCTCGCCCGCTGGCCAGGCGCAGCGTCATGGTTTGCACATCATGCGGCGCGTGTGAATTTTATATCGGAGTTATTTTAAAATTGTAATATCTTCTAAGATGATCATTGAAAATAAGTGATGTTAAAGACAATTTCGTTCACAATTACATATTCTTAATCAACAACACATTTATTTGGATAAAGTTTAATATTACTATGTTGATACAATTCTACCAAATAATAGGTAATAATGCATTAATTTCGGCCAAATTTGATTCCCATAAAAACGGTTCTAGTGAGTTAATCTTAAAAGATAGACATATACTGTCGCGGACATTTTTTTAGATCATTTTAAGGGGAATAATTTCTTCATACATATTTTTTTGGTATCTTGAACCGTTTTCGCAGCGCACGCAACGAAAGCCCTCAAAGATGAATATTTTTCCCCGTTTTTTTCCACATTTTCCATTATTTCTTCGCTCCTATAAGTCGCAGCGTGATGTTATATAGCCTAAAGCCTTCCTCGATAAATGGTCTATTGAACACAAAAAGAATTTTTCAATTCGAACCAGTAGTTCCTGAGATTAGCGCGTTCAAACAAACAAACAAACAAACAAACTCTTCAGCTTTATAATATTAGTATAGATTTTAATGAAATTTAAAAAGTACTGCTGCTATATTGTAAATCTCATTTAGTTGCTTATGCATATTTGATTGGGCATTTTATGTTATTTTTTCATGATAGCTAAAACTCATCCAATGACGAATCCCGCCCTTTGGCAGAGCGGGACATAGTGTCAGACTCCTAGGGCCAGAGCCTTCCTCTCAGACGCGAACCCTTGACCCCAGTTGGCTTCAACCCTTTTGCAGGGTCTCTACAGTTTACTGACCAGACGACAAGACGGCGAGCTACCCATTGCTCGCCATCCACAAGCCCGCGCCTACTGTAGCCGGCGGCATCTAAGGCGGCATTCAATATAATTAGTATCATTTCAGACATAAGACGGCTACTACGAAATAAAGCACGTGCAACTATTTCAAGTCATGTACTCTTTGCAAGTGTTGGTTACGACTGCTAGTGCAGAGAGTTTCTTTTGACTTGAAATAAAATAGATTTCTTTTAAGTGACCCCACATAGAACTCCATCACACCGACCTTACACCATAAAAAGTTATATCACATCAACCTCGAAGATATCGAGTTCCACCACTTCGACCTCTTGTGCTTGGAGATGCAACGCCTTAACAAAACTCCGCTATCGCAAAAAGTCGCGGCGTGCCGGACAGAGTTTCGGTGGAATTGCACAGTAAAAGACAACAACTTTCGCAATCCAGTGGTGGAGATGCCCTAAGCCCTTTGTTAAGAAGTGCCGGGAAAAATCTCAAATATGGAACATAAGATGGATTACTATTTCGAATGCATCACTGCTTACCATCAGGTGGGATCGCAGTCAAGCATTAGTTTATAGCAAAAAAAGAAAAAATGATAGTAAAAATCTAAACCTCGCGTGCTCGCGCTCTGTCCTAGAGTGAAAGAAGTCACACATCGTCCTTCAGATGATGACATCACCCTTCAGTCACTCTTTCAAACGATCCCTCAACCCAAAATCATGCGATAGATATTATTTAGCCAAAACACCAAATAGCCAGTTTATTATTCTACCAATATGAATCCATTATAACACTTCAAAAGTCAGATTCTATCAAAATAAAGTTAGCAAGAAGTGTCTTTAACTTCAGAGTGTCAAAGCTAAAGTTCAACAAGAACTATTTATTATTTAATAACCCCTTTTAAAGTTAGAGCACGAATGTTTTATCAGCTAAGTCTTGGAGCTTTGTTAAATAAAAGTTATATGCTTTTTAAGTTGAAATCCCCGAATGCAAAGTTAAAACTTTGAAATATCTGTCGAACTAACTAAATACTGAGTATCACGAATTATGAGAAAGAATGTACGACGACCGAAGTACGGCAAATGTATTTTTGTTTTATGGTGGGCAAAAAATAGACGAATCCCGCTCCTGGGCGAAGTGGGAAATAGTGTCAGACTCTTGCTGATTAAACACCCTACCTCATTCCTTCTTTGCCTTTCGTATTTACGCCAAGCCTTCCTTTCACAAGGAGGCGCTAGGTCCCTTTAGCGAATGAGTCCCTAAGGTTTTGCTGACAATTTCTTGAGGCGCGCGGGGGAATAGAGCGTGCCATCGACGACTTGGGTTTGGTCCAGACTGTTACCAGACGATAGGACGTCGAGTTACCCATTGCTAGCCATCCACCAGCACCTCTCCTCGCCGGAGTCAGTGTTTCCTAATGGCTACAATCCGGGAATCTTTAAGTCAAGAGTGAATAGGTTATTTCTAAGTAAACGCGCTCCATCGTCGACCGCATCGTCGCTTTCCATCAGGTGAGATAGCGGTCAAGCTCGAACCTATCAACAATTTAAAAAAAACATGTTGTGTAAGTAAGATGCCAATGTGTAATATTTTTTTTACTATGATTTAAGTAAAAAGTAATAAGGAAAAATTATTTGCGATTGGTAAAATTTTGTTGAAAAATATAACTCACGTCGTTGAAAGTTTTAGTAGTTATGGATCTTGAATAAATGCATTTCCTACATATAAATTTAATTAATAACAGTAGTTTAGTAAATGTAAGCTATACGACAGTAATAACTGCCAAAAAGGAACGATAACGCTTTCGTATTTGTGAAATATGGGTAAGTTTCATATTTTAATGTTAGTAGTTAATATTAAGTAAGAATGGGTAGCTATATGATCGAAAAAAAATAAATAAAAAAGTCGTGCAGAATTGCGACTACCAGGGAATTATAATTTATACGAACACAAAAGTATCACCAAAATTGACCGTAAATGAACAAAAAAATTACGCAAATTGATAATATTATTAATAGAATTAAAAGTGTTATAATTTATTTACGAAGTTTATCATCAGCCCTATAAATGGGATAACCTGGACAGATTTCATCACGTTAAATTAATCATAAAAATTGGACAAAGATATCGCTGAACAAGATGTAAAAAAAATCGAGAACCTGTTCCTTTCTTTGACATTCATTTCGTAAATCATCGCTTATGTTCGAAAAACATGAACCCTCGATAATATGACCTAAAATTGAGTTGTACGGATGAAAGGTCTACGGCGTAGCTCATATTGGAGCTACGAGCTACGGTTGCTACGCGTTTGTATCCGTACCGACCAACCAGCCGCAAGATTGGACTCGTGCGTTGGATTAACACTACATTTTTAATAATAATTAATGTTTTATTATACGCTTTTAAGAATATTCTACTAGCACAGTCAGGGCCACAAGTTCAGTTGCACTTTAACATTGCTAAAGTGCCTTAAATATTGCAGAGCTTCTTGTACAATGTTTAAGTAAAAAAAACATGTCCTGAACTATTAGCCCTCGATAATGATTCATGACTGATTCTTTTCTTTTATAATGAAAGGTGTTCCTTCTTTACAGTCGTTTCAAGACCCCGGATTGCCTTTTTGGAATCAAAACCATGATCTTAGTATGTTTCGACACAGCTGGCCACAAAGAAATGTCAACAAAAACAACCATAGGAGATGGTTGTTTTTTTTGACATCACTTTGGAGAGACTCGAACTTGGTTTAGACGTTTATGAGACAGGTGAACGGCGAGCTACGCGTATGCGTATTTTTATAGTAGGTAAAAATCATCTTATGACGAATCCAGCCCTTAGGCGGAGTGGGAAACAGTCTTACGGGCTAAACATCCAACCCCGCTACTCTCTTGCCTTGATTCCAGGGCATCGGTAATAGGCTTTCGCATCAACCCTTAGTTCCAGGAGGCTTCAACCCTGCTGGGTCCCTACAGTTAGCTAACAACTCCTTGAGGCACGCGGGAACAGTGAGCGCCGTCGACGACTTGGCTTAGTAACTGATTAGGCTGGAATAACCACGATGGCTGACTGATGGAGATTGTAGGTATAGTTAGTCGTTTGTCGACAAATTTAGAGGTCCGATTGCAGGACCAAAGCCTACTACTACTCCGGTCCGCTTTCAGAAAAGAAGGATCGACTCCGGTATGAGAGCTAAGAAAGAATAGTTTTCCGCTCCGCCCAAGGGCGGGAATCGTTATTACATGATTTTTCTTTTTAAAAAAGCCTGATCAGTTAATAACAAAAAAATGCTTGAGTCCTGCGGCGCAACGCCAAACCAACCCTTAAAAAAAACCCGTTAAAATTTTCATTTCGAGTGTAAGCAAAAATGAACTTAACAGTTTTTAGGCAGTAGTGTCTTCGATGGTACATTGAAAAATAATTTTGAGCATTAAATAGTATCGTCCCTTTTGATATTCTTAACGTATTTTTAGAAACAGTCTTTTAAAATGTTCTTTAGATCTGCAACTAAGAGCGGCAAGGGTCGTTAGCTATGCGCACTCGAGTCGTGACGTAACACCATTAACCATTTACCGGTTAGAGCTAAGCTGTCATATTAATGGCCGCCAAGCATTAGAGAGACGGCAACTCAATTCGATTATAATGTCATGTAATCATGTTTCTAGTTTAAAAGGTTGTGTGATGGCAAAAGGATTATTGTAGGATTTGTATTCTGTGAATAATAGTACATTGTTATACGTGGGATGAAAGTTAGTTATTTAGTCCCGAGAAATTTCTTGGCGACCGAGCGATAGCGAGGTCGCTAATAGTTCGAGGGACTAAATAACTCTTTAACCCGAGGTAAACACTGTGCTTTTCATTACGAATACGAGGAAAATAAAAACAATAATAAAAACGTGAGTCGTCGTCAAATGTCTTCGTATGTTTTTAGGTAGGTATATTTCTTTTGATTTAGGCGGTAAGCGGTTTTCTCCTCAAAGAATCTTGCGTTAAATCCATAACTGAAGCTGATGAACTTATCGTGTTAATACAAATTTCTTATAACAGAGATTTAGCAAAATGTAAACAAAACTCTACACCTCGAAAAAAAAATCAAGAAAGACCAAATCGGCCACAGATTATAGAGAGACTTTACCCGCCATTTTTTTTTTTATCGTCGTCTGGCTATTCAGTCAATATTTTTCATTTTATCATTGTAAAAATGGGTCAGGTCAACATTTTTCTCAAATATAATATTAGTTTTAATGAAATAATTGAAAGTAAATTAAAATAAAGTCATAAAAAAAGTATTCTTAAATTATTAGTCATTTTAATTGTACTGGCAGTATAAAAAATCGGGTCACGGTTCAATAGAAATGTCAAAATAGAACTAGTTTTTTTTTCCAATATTTGCTGTCTAAATATTAAAAAAGAACTGTCAGTTGTAAAGTAAAACTCCCTAGGGAGTAAAAGTACTTCTTCCAACCCTGTCCGCAGGCAACTTTACACCTACTTTCAGAGTATGAGTAATGAAAAAATATTTGTATTCAAACCTTTAATTAATTGAATTCCAAAAAACAAATCAGATTTGGCCAACAAAAATAAATCATTTAAGTATTATTATTTCTCGAAGCTCATTGCGCGGTTGACCGTCCGGTAACCGTCTAGACCAATCCCAAGACGTTGACGGCGTTAGACTCTCGCAACTCCGGAAAACCGGAAATCTTCACTCTTGACTTAAATTTAAGTCAAGAGTGAATAGGTTACTACTAGGTAAGCGCGCTCCATCGTCGACTGCATCGTCACTTTCCATCAGGTGAGATAGCGGTCAAACACGAGCCTATAAACAATAAAAAAAACTCACATCAGTTCATTGGGTCATCTTCAGGGCCTTCCAACGCTGCGTCTTTGTCTTGCAGAGACCAGTGGTGGCCGAGTGGTAACGGCCCCGACTTACGAGTCGTAGGTCGCGGGTTCAAACCCAGCCAGGCGCATTACTTTGTGTAATTTATTTCATTACCACTGCTCACAAAACGGTGAAGGAAAACATCGTGAGGAAACCGGCATGTCCTAGAACCAAAAATTCGAAGACATGTGACATCCACCAATCCGCACTGGGCCCGCGTGGTGGATTATGGCCCATCCCCTCTCCTAGAGAGAGGAGGCCTGTGTCCCTGCAGTGGGAACATTAAAAAAGGCTGATGATGATGATGTTTTTAATATAAATATTATGAAAGAAAGAAAGATCATCATCATCATCTCAGTGCTAGTCCCGGTTGCTTCCTTGGCTTTCACCTCAGTGCCCGGGGTCCGCTTTCCAACTCAAACGCCTCCACTTCGCTCGGTCTTTCGCGTCCTTTGCCGTAAGCCCATTGGCACGCATATCGTCCCTTACGACGTCGATCCAACGCCTCTTAGGCCTTCCTCGTTTTCCGGGTCCCGGCGGAGGCGGCATGGCGAGGCATCTGTTACCCACGTAGTCTGCCGGTTTTCGTAATACGTGGCCATACCAGCGTAGGCGACCCTCCTGCAGTTTATCCGCTATGTCACGGACCTGAAGGCTGCCCCGGATGCGGGAGTTTTTAATGCTGTCTTTCCGCGTCACTCCCGACAGAAAGAAAGATACAATATTTAAAATTTAGTCATTTATAATAAAAAATTATATTCATAAAATTCTGTTCTGCAGTGCAGTAATGACAGCTAATTAGTTTTTCTTTAACAACATTCCTCTTGCTTCTTGATTATGACACCTTGTTATTGTGTTTTTAATTACTTTTAAATCTTATTCTTAGGCTGAAGATTAAATTTAATTTGGAAGGATTAAGAAAAGATTAAGGGCTGAAACGAGTAGCGAAGTAAGACGCGTTTGCGAGTCTTTTGACAACAGAAGGCCAATTTTCTTTAAAAATTTCTTGTAACACGTGATCGTAGTATGATAACAAGTCACTTTTATTATGGGACGAAGCCTACAATCGCGAAAAAATCAGCATGTTCAGTACATTTTGACCAGTTAGGCGAATATAAAATGTACTGATCAGCAGATTTTTTTCGCAGCTTTAGGTTTGGTTCCAAAAACGTGTCACAAGAAGAGAAACCTGCTTCTACTTCTTTCGAAGATAAAGAGAGTAGTCTTCGTACTGCTCGACGAGATGGGCTTTTTGAAAGAGTGACTACAGACCACATTGTAAGAGGGTAGTGCGGCTGAAGGGACTTATAAGGAATTGATTAAAACGAGAGCAGAAAAATATCAGTAGTTAGTACAAACATCACATTGAAAACTTCCATACTATTGAAAGCGTGCAGATTTTACACCCGAGCAGTAATCTATAAAAATCTTTTCAACAAAAACTTTAATAAATGCCTGGTAGGTACACAAAAAAGACCAAGCATTTATCCACCTGCGAAAAACAAAATAAAGTCATTTAAAACTCATAACGAAAAATAACAATAAAAAATAATTTCAACAGAAAAACAAATTCCAATTTGCCTGTTTCGTGATAGAATCATTTTACCGTTTATTTATTTTGCACGTCCAAGCAAAGTAGTAATGTCCACAAAAGGGTTGCAATAAATGCAAACAGAAAAAGAAAAAGTCCTTTAAAAGTAATTTAAGAGACAACCCTGAAAGCTTGCTTTGCTTCAATAGGGCTGCCATCCGCACAACTCGTGGTAAAATCTTAAATCTCAAATATTGGAGCGAAAATGGCTTCCGGAAAATGGTAGAAGAGAATTTTAAGCTCGCGTAGTTGTACGGTTTTATGTTAAGGTTATTTGTATGTTGTTCAGTAATATTTGGAAAGTGGTTTTATAGAGGTGAATCTAGTTTTTACGTTTGACATTTCACCAGGGATTTTGATATTGATATACAACTTGACAATACCGCCAGTTTTTTGTGTTTTTTTTACGGTCGGAACAAATCCCGTTCTTGGTTGGTGCGGGAAACAGCGAGATACCCATCACTCGCTGTCCGCAAGCTTGCGCCTACGGTGGCCATTTGAAATTGGGATCGGAGATACGGCGGCGGCAGCTGCGGCGTGAACACCGTTGCCTGATGCAGTCGGCCTTCTCTTTTACTAGAATTACTATTTCGCAGAAGGTGGCGACCACTCTTCTTCTTGGCCCCAATGGATAGGGGTTAGGAGGGTACCAAAAAATTATTATTACTATTCTCAGGCTTATTCAATACTAGCTTTCGTCCGCGGCTTCGCCCGCATACATAAAATATAGCCTATGTAACTCAGGAGAAAAGCAACTTTCTATTGTTGCTAAAATTTTTCCAATCGGACCAGTAGTTCCAGAGATTACCTACTACAAACAAAAAAATAAAAAAACAAGAATAACAAACTTTACCTGTTTATTATATTAGTGTAGATTATGAAAAAAAAGAAGGTATATGCGGTAGTCAATCCTCTAAGCTCGGGCGCTCCTAGGTTTGACTAGTCAATCCTCAGGTCTGACTTGAAGAAAATAAACTAACCTAATCTAGGATAAAGCAGTAATTTCGCGAAGAAACTGCATATCGACCTTTGATTGTGACATATATAAGAATCGTTCAAGCCGTTTCAGAGAAGTACAATAATATAATAATATTTCACGCTATATACAGCTAAGCAAAGCTTTTATTACGGGTACTAGACAACTGATAAACATACTTATATGTTTCTAAATACATGTATATACATATCATAGATGAATTACATCCAGACACAAAACAAATTAATGATCGTGCTGTCACAAACATTTGTCGTGCTTGGGAATCGAACCCACGACCTCCAGCATAGCAATCAGGGTCACGAACCACTAGACCAACAGGCCAGTCTTAGTTAATAACAAGTACAGTAACACAAGCTTTCTACTACTTACTATTAGATAAAATGCTGACTAATTTACAATCATATTTACCAGTCTCCCACAATATGCTTTCTGTAACTAACTTTTGTTCCTAGAAACTTGAACTACTATAATATATTGTGGCGAGAAAATAAATCTTATTCTTATTATTAGTACCTATTCTATACATATCTGGCTGAAAATCAATAAGTAGGCAATTTATTATGTATATCAAACGTCAAACATTTCATATCATAATGAGAAGTTTTCCATGAATAATCTCCGCACAAGACATTGAAATACGATACCTATTAGCTTATAACATTTTCTTCAGAATGTAGGAATAATAAGAGCAGTGGTGGCCGAGTGGTAACAGAACCAACTTACGCATTTTAGGTCGCGAGTTCAAAGGCGACTTGTGTAATTTATTTCATCACCACTGCTCTTAAAACATGAAGGAAAACATCGTGAGAAAATCGACAAGTCTTACCAAAATAAAAATTTTCTAGGAAAAATATTTTAAACTTGATGGGATGAACAGTTTGCGGAAAAAAATTACTATTCATATGGATAAAGAATATATCATAAATTATTTATTATATATTCTTTATCCATATACATTCAGTGTTAGTCATCTCCATACTGCAAACTATTACACGCTTGACGAAATATCTTTATACCGGTAACAATTTCATCGCGTTAAGCCTCAGATTAAAATCTGTTTCACTGTACAACAATTCGATCAAAAATATCAATGAAATCCAGACAATACCGTCCAATTGGTCGTTCATATCTCTTCAATCAACTAAAATGTCACGTAACCAACAAATGGCTGAACAAAAACAAATTAGTTTATCATTTGTGGAACCCTCAGGCAGTTTGTAGATCATTCGCAACCACTAACGGGAGATTATCTAATCTGAGTTTTAGTAATGACGTGGTTTCGGGCATATTATTTGAATAAAACAAAAATGATTATCGGAAAAAGGAATCTATGTTTTCGGGTTAAAAGCTAAACTAATAATATAACCAATAATCTACCTCAATAATTCCTCTAATATATTCTATAATAATCAGCCTCGCGTATTTTGTTATTATACGTATACATGATCAGTTAGCTTTTCGCCAGCGGCTTTGCCCGCTTGAAAATAGGTTTTTGAAACTTTCGACACGCCTTTCATCCCTTAAAGGAACGGATTTTGGAAAATCGTTTCTTAGAGTTAACCCACGTCATAAAAGGAAGCCCTACGTAAAATTTCACTCTCCTAGTCCCAGTAGTTTCGGCTGTGCGTTGACATGTCAGTCACACATCGCCTCTGGATGGAGCAAGAGATAGCCTCAGTTTTTTACACTAAAATGATAATTTGCTAAAGTTGTGTTTGTAATTTTAGCCAATCATATCACTGTTTTTTATAAGTGTAATAGATAATTTGATATGCTAGTGTGTGAGTTTGGCGACACGGGTTCTTGTACTTAGCCAGAATACGGGCACTTTTACCTGTATTCGCTGTTCTGTGGGAAATAATCATCATCAGCCTTATTAACGTTCCCACTACTAGAACACAGGCCTCTTCTCTAGTAGAGGGAATGGGCCACAATGGACCACGCGGGCCCAGTGCGTATTGGTGGATGTCACATGTCTTCGAATTTTTGCTTCTAGGACATGCCGGTTTCCTCACGATGTTTTCTTTCACCGTTTTGAGAGCAGTAGTGATGAAATAAATTACACAAAATTATGCGTTAAACGTTAAACCCGCGACCTATAACGCGTAAGTCGGGGCCTTTACCACTCGGCCACCACCGCTCACAAAAAATAGAGAAACATCTTAGTGTAGAAATAAAGGACGACAATAACAAAAAAAAAATTTATTCATTGTACAATTTAATAGTTCAACCTACTTTCTTGATAATTTTGAGAATCTTGAAGTTGGAAAAAAGTGGGCGTAGTCGTTATTCATTTGGACGATCAAGATTGTCTTCTTGATTAAAATAATAAAATTGTAAACTGGATTAGTTTTGTAGGGACCTTACAGAACGGGGTAGGTTGTTTAGTCAGTAAGAGTCTGACACTGTTTCCCGCTCCGTCCAAGGGCGGGATACGTCATTGGATAATTTTTACCTACCAAAAAAAAAAAAACGCCACATGCAACTACTTGAGGAGCGTGGGAGCAGTGCGCGCCGTCGAAGACTGGGCTTGGTCCGGACGATTGGACGGCGAGCTACCCATTGCTCGCCATCCACAAGCCGGAAATCGGGATCGGAATCCCGGCGGCATCTGGAGCGTGAGCGCCGTTGGCTTATGCAACCGGATCGGACACCCGGGCGTCTCTTCCCCACAAATCCGATGCAAGTACCTCCCGAACTTACTATGTCCGGTGAGGACCTGCGTCATGCGGAAAGTGCAGCCGTGAGGTCTTTCCAGCCTCGAGCATTCGGCGTTTGAGTCATTTTAATTCATCATTATTGTTATAATATTCAATAGGTCCGGTTTTACGTATAGAGTTAATCTGACATAATCCTCGCTTAATCGAAGTTTATCCGGGACATAATAAATTGATGATTAAACGTGAGAGCAGGTTTTGCGATTGGCATTTGGTATAATTACTCGGAACATTGGAGTTACTGAGGCTTAATATTAATAATCAGTTTGAATTATAGGGTGGCTAGTAATTAGTTGCTGATACTTAAATTTGTGCTTTCAGTTATCATAACAAACGAATTTTATTACAGGGCTAAACCTGAAATTGTGAAAAAAAAAATTCAGCTAGTTCAGTGCCAATTTTGACTAGATAAGCGAACATAAATGTACTGACCACCGGTGGTTTTTTTTGCGGGATTTCAGTTTTCGTCACATAGTAAAAGTTGTTTGTTATCATTAAATGATAACAAATTTTGATATCACGTGTTTAAGTATGAGCCACTAATTAACTGTCACCCTATTGGTACATATTTTATTTCTCATTCGATGTTATGGCAAATCTTTGTAAGTATTTGAAAAAAAAATCAACAATAAATTCAAAAAATAATTTACTCACTTATTATCAACTTACAAGCACAAAAAAACAGTT
Organism: Mythimna loreyi; assembly: GCA_029852875.1. Classification (NCBI taxonomy): domain Eukaryota; kingdom Metazoa; phylum Arthropoda; class Insecta; order Lepidoptera; family Noctuidae; genus Mythimna; species Mythimna loreyi. The sequence continues at coordinate 8,363,366 of CM056795.1, read as the reverse complement.
TATTATGGTGGGGAAAATCCACCAATGACAACTCCTATCCTTGGGCGGAACGGGGGATATTGACACACTTTTACTGATGATCGAAAAAATCGATAGATTTATTCCCTGATTTCAGGATGTTTCCAAGTTGTGTTCCATCGAGTGTCGTTGTTCTATCAATGTGTAAATTATGTGGAGAAGAATTGTTCAAAAACGTTGAAATGGCAAGTACTTTAAATTGCCCATTGCATTTTCTCCCAAAACCAAAACCCAGATCCTTTTTGTAAAAACATAGATACCGTCATAAAACTTTCCCACAAAGAACTTCCTCAGCTCTAATAAGAAGCTTACGAAATAATCCGAGTTGCTACAGACAAATTCCGGAGTACAGTTGCACACTAGGTGTATTCAGTGCAGTGAGCACGAATGCGGTGAAAAGCTACTTACTACACCGTCACTCCTAAGAAAAGTCCAGAAGGCCAACTCAATGTATATTTTTTTTTATTGCTATAACCTGGTGCTTGACTACGATCCCACAATTCAGATCAGCAGGTTCTGAAGCCCTCCTACAAGATGGACCTATGACCTGACAAGGGTTTCGGCAAGAATCCGATGTATGCCAGATGCACAGGACATTCATTGTGGCGAAATTTGGAGGCAGCCTATGTTTAACGGTGGACGCCTTTCGGTTAAAATGATGGTAACAACTTCGAACAAATGACAATTGCGGGTGCTCTAGTTCTCACGGGTGTACTACGCCAAATCGAATAACAAATAGTCGAATATCAATTGATCGACCACTATAAATCGAACGTCTAAATACTCGAACGTTCATAATATCGAATTGTTATTAAATCGAACATTCAATACATCGCACACTTAATACATCGAGTGTTCAAAATATCGAATGTTTGTTTGATCGAGCGTTCAACGCATCATCTTTTGCCTCTTTTTTGTGGAGTAGGTCTTCCCAATCCCGCGTTTACCTTATCAATTCTCCTATTTGTTATAGCTTGCTCCTTAACTAAAAATTCACACTTCACAACAGTAGGGAATAATAAATAATTATCGCACTTGCTTATTTACCCCAAGAAGAAATACCAGATGCTTTCAATAAATTGAGATTGCAGAGTCCCTACTGTTTGTGCTACCATAGAATTTTTAGTTAAGGAGCAAGCTATATAACAAATAGGAGAATTGAAAAGCTTGGTTTTTATGCACGCACACAGACACGCATGGCATAAATGGTGAACTATTGGCACACGGCAAGACAATTCGGTACAACAATAAATTAACGTAACTACCTTAATCTTGTACATCGAAAAAAGTTTACACTAAAAGTGAACATATTTTTTTTCTCCTGGATTGCAACCAAATTGATTAAATAGCACCTTAGTTTTATTGTTTTATGTTTAAAAATTTGACAAGGTAAAATTCGCAGGTGGTCTTATAGTCCTAAGGATCTGATTGGTTATATCCGTAGAATCTGATGACGGGATCCTGAATTGATTGGAAGAAATCTTCAAATAATATATGTGTTTTAATAGGTGCCTTACAGTAGAATTTACAAAACAAAGCTGTTTATTTCTATTAAAACACAGTTTTACACAATCTTAACTTAATCTTAAAATTAAAAAGAAAAGATTTTACAGTTAAGGAGTTGCTATTCCATTACAAATCATTAAATGTCGCTTCAATATGTTGTAGGTCTGCCTTTAATTTTTGTTTTGCATTTTACAGACTATGTGTTTTGGCAACTTGTTTAGTTTTCGGGCAAGACTGACAATAAGATAAGCATAATTAATATTTAAGTTTAATTGGCATAATTTAAGTTTAAAAGCTTTTGCTTTTTTTGTTGTTGTTATTTTTAACACCGATTTCGAAACGATAACTTATTTTGCAATTTTTCATGTTTATTATTTTACATTTGATAGATGTGACAGCTAAACTTAAATAGTGTGCAAGTTTTAAAATTAACACTTTTGTCACGTCAGACATATTGTTGAAATAAAAATAAAATATAACGTTTTCCACTAAAGGTTTACGATCCCGTCTTCTAAGGTACACCGCATCTATTTCTTAGCATCATGTGCAATAGTCACGTAGTAGGTGGAAGTGAGAAAATTTTGCCCCGTGTAATGTGATATTGCTGCACCATTTTGTGTGCACTGTGAGAAGCACTTTCGCTTCTCGTATGGGCACGTACCGAGTGAGGTATTGGAATTTAGATACGTACACAACATGTAACAAAATAAAGGCGTATCAGGAAAGTAGTGTGTTTGAAAGAAGTAATTTTTCAATTCAAAAATGATAAATAAAAGGGCCTGTAAAATGGTTACTTTTATGTAGTTGATTAAAAAATAGATAATAATATATTCTTTATCGTACACCAAAAATAAAATTACAATACGAACTTAAAGTTGAAATTGAAATGGGTGGTCTTATCGCTAAAAGTCATTTTTTTACAGATAATCATCATCATGATTATCAGTCTTTTTAATGTTCTCAATGGGAACATTAAAAAGGCTGGGATACTCAGGCTCAGGACAGAATCCCTAATCATCATTACATAGTATAAAATAAAGTCGCTTCTTCCCTATATATGCTTAGATCTTTAAAACTACGCCATAGATTTTGTTGCGTTTTTTTTTTGATAGATAGAGTGATTCAAGAGGAAGGTTTATATGTATAATTCATGTATAATATGGAAGCTGGGGCGGGTCGCTAGTGTATATATAAATTACAATTTCGCGTCTGAAAGGAAGACTTTGGCCCTGGTATATATGGCGACGCAGGAATGGGTAGGTTGTTTAGCCAGAATCAATCTGATACAATTTCTTGCCCCGCTCATGGGCGGGATTCATCATTGGATGATTTTTGCCTCACAGAAAAAACACTCTAACTGTATATCTAGGGTTTTAAATACATCAATGTTGTACACGATATCTAAAAATGCTAGTTACACGGATTCAGAATATTAACAACGATATGTCCTATCGCTTCTATTACTTGAGCGCCATGTAACTATCTCCAGAAAGTTTTAAGAAGATTGAAAGGATAAAAAAACAAAGTCAGTATAAGATAAGCAACTACATTTATTCGGCAAACAATATAAATCACGATTGTCAGACATGTTTATGAATTTACCTTTACACACCTTAAGACAATCGTATTTCACGCACGATAACACATTTCGTGAACATCGACTGAATGAGTTTTTCTTGTTGTTTTTATTGGAGTCGTTTGTAGACTGTCGAGTTTGAGAATTTGCCTAAAAGTGCCTATTCCACGCAAGTTTTGGTATCTATTTGTTTAAAGTTAAGGTAGAGAGAGTATTTGTCCCTTAAGACAAAAAGCGAAGATCAGGCAAAAACCATTGGGTGTATTTTAATAGAACTTTTGCAAACTAAAATATAATTTAACTAGCGACCCGCCCCATCTTCCCACGGGTGCAATGGTGATATTAAATATATTATGCATGTATTATATATATAAACCTTCCCTTTGAATCACTCTACTTATTAAAAACAACCGCATCAAAATCAGTTGCGTAGTATTAAAAATCTAAGCATACATAGGAACAGACATCAACTTAATTTTATACTATTTAATGATTACCAATCTTTTGATAAATAAAAAACATAATAATTATTATTTGAGTAATCTTGATGCGCGCCAAGTGACGCTAGCTACTCTTTTGTTCGCTCAAGTTCCCCTAAACTTACTCCGTACATAGAACTTAGCGGTAAGATTGATTGCAAAACAAAATTGTCAATGAAGCATTGACGCAATATTTTTTGCGCCTAATCGTGTTTGAATATGTTGGAGAAGGTTGGCGCTGTAAGCTGAAATTCAGGTTTCTTCTAGTTCGGCTCCAGCTGTTAAAACTTTTTTTTACATTTATATTCTGTTTAAAAATGAATTAAATGAATAAAAAAAAAATGAATAAAAAATTTTAATGTGTCAAAATATTTACCTTTTACTTCATTACATAGTATAAAACAAAGTTGCTTAGATCCTATATATGTTTAGATCTTTAAAAGTACGCAACGGATTTTTATGCGGTTTTTTTCATAGATACAGTGATTCAAGAGGAAGGTTTATAGCTATAATATATCACCTTTGCACCCGTGCGAAGCTGGGGCGGGTCGCTAGTATGAAATAAATCATCATCATCATCCTACCCTTGTAACCTGGTCGGCGCAACATGTTTTTTTCTTCCACTCTGCCCTGTCACCCGTCACACTATCACTAACTTCCTTTTCTTTCATATCACTCCTCACACAATCTATCTATCTCTTCTTCGGCCTCTCTCTTGAAATAAATAAAATATTATTATTATTAATATCTCATTTCCCTTTTTACATATTCTCGACTTTGAAATCGCTTAGTAACTAAAAAAAGTATAAAAGCCATGTTTTCCTTTTTCCCCGAAACATCAAATTAAATGTTTATATATCACAAACAAAAATTAATTTTGACTTACATTTTCATAAGCCGGTTCAGGGAATCCGAGAAAATGAAAAAAGTAAGTGTTGAAGGCTTTTTAATTAAATGAAAATGCATTGTTTCATGAGATATTTTTCGTGATGAATTTTGTTTCTTTTTAGAGGATTTTCATGTTGAATTTTACTCTTTATTAGGGTTTCTGTTACATTCTGTGTAACATATATATATGTCCCCTTATTATACATTTACTTCATTTTAGTCGATCTGTGTGTGTTCGACCACAGCGAAGATGGTGTGACGATTTGATCATGTTCGCAGGGCCAATTTGGCCCGAGATCGCCCTAGGCAGGGAAGTTTGGAAGGAGAAAGGGGAGGCCTTTGCCCAGCAGTGGGGCACACAATAGGTTATAAAAAAAATCTGTCTGTGTGCTAAGCCTGTTTATCTCGGGAACGCATAAAGATATAGAGTTGAAATTAAAAACATACTCACATCGGTGGTCTCTTGAATCTGTAAAAAAATTAACTGTTAAATTAACGAAAAAAAGATACCACCATCTATATTGCAAAAAACGTAAATTTGGACACTCTCAAAGAAATTAAAATTCATTCCGTTGACCCAGAATCGTCAAGTTTGGCATAAAAATATCTTGTAGCATGAAAGGAAAACAAAAATACTTTAGGTAAATAGCAAATTTGTTGTTACGTCCCAAAAAAGAAATGGCGATTTAGAAAAATCTTCCGAGCCATGATTTAGAAATTGAAATATTTACATAGGTAATTTTATACGGAACACTCAGCGTGCGAGTCCCACTCGCACATGCCTAGTTTTTTTTACTTTTCAAGAGTTCGTTTTACAACCTCAAACCAATTTTTTCTACTTTTGTTTATTTTTAACATGAGATAATGTTGCAAAAAACCAACTTTACCTTCGACTTTACAAGGATTCCCTTTTAACGCACTCATTGTTTGTAATTAAATTAATTAACTGACGTACGATTTTACTGGAAGACAAGATCCTAGCCATCATTTATAGATCTTTAACAGATGTTACGGGTCTCCTTATTTTTAACTAGCTTTTTCCAGCGGCTTCGCCCGCGTACATAAAATATAGCCTATGTCACTCAGGAGTAAAGCAGCTTTCTATTGTTGCTAAAATTTTTCCAATCGGACCAGTAGTTCCAGAGATTACCCCCTACAAACAAAAAAACATAAAAACAAAAAACAAACTTTACCTCTTTATTATATTAGTGTAGATTAAAGCCACACACGTGACCTTCAATTGCCCTTTATGTGCTTGGACTACGGGTTACCTTTTCAGAGATTCTTCGATGCAATTGCTAGAGGGCATTGGGTCTGCTGGAACCCTATGGTTTGCTGACCTTACTTGGAGGGTGCGTGAAGCATTACGCGCTGCTGATGACGGCTCGGTCCGATCAGTTACCGTACAGCTGGAAGCAGCTTCAAACTGGCTTTGTATTTGGGAAAGGTGAAGGAATCCCTCATTTGGTCAGATTGGGCAGGCACTTTTGAATTGTTAAAATGATGTGAGAACGTGTGATGGCTCCGATATATGACTTGTAGGTTGTGGGTACCCTGCCAGTCGTTACTTTTTTTAATGTATTACATCGCCACTATTCTCAAAACGGTAAAGGAAAACATCGTGAGGAGACTGGCCTATCCAAAAACTAAAAGTTCGAAGATTTATGATATTCACTAACCCGCATTGGGCTCATTGAGACTCAATGTGAGTGCTATAGGTGCCCATATAATCCTCCATAGTGCGATTTAATAAGTGCCATCGATGCTGCGGTTAACGTTGCCACTTACTGGGCCCTAACAGTTTAACGAGTTTATTTTTGACACGAAAAGAAGAAGATTGGGCCCGCGAGATGCTTTAGGGCTATTGCCTCTAAATTATAAGGTTGATTATGTGTTATGCTAAAACTACGTCAGAGTGATGTTTGTCGAGCTGACGTCCTAAGCTACAGTTAACTACGTAGCCAAATGTTATCTACCACACAATAATGAGTTCGCTTATTTAAAATTCACGAAACGCATCAGAACTTATAATCATAAACCCAAAAACATTGTTTAATAGTCCCCACAAACATTTTAATTACGAAACGGAGGGGTTCTCAAAATTACTTGCGTACTTTTTTCGCAATAAACCTCGGATAGTCATAGAATAAATAAAACTGATGTAGAATTAGAACATTTTAATTTGGCTACCATTTATACCATAAAACTAGAGACTGTAGTGAAACATATAGCAGACATGATTACATTTCATTCTGTCATTATGAACGACTACGAATTTTCTATTCATTCTTTCAGATCGGCGATGTCATTCTCATACATTTGATAAGTTTTCCACTAGTACTAACGATTGTAGGTAAACAACTTGGCAAAGCCTGCTGCCTCTCTACTCAAGTTTCAATCGTATCGTTTAGCGTGAACGCTCAGAGTTGGCCACGCCCCTAATTCATTTTTTCGAACGTCATCTTAACGCTCAGATACGTGATCAAAATAAAAAAATAATAAGGCGTGACAATTCCAAGCGTTCGACATTAATGAAACGATCGTAACTTGACTAGGGGGGCACGTCACTTAGCGTTCAGATGATGTCATTTCCTTACATTTAATTAGTTTTCTACTAGCGTGTCACAGCTCTACTGACTAAACAATCCACCGTTCCTTCTTGCTTTAGTTCCTGGGAACTAAGGTATGAAGCGGTATTCCGTTTCCGCATCAACCCTTGGCCCTATAGTTCGTTTTTTAATCCCAGACTACGATTTGACAACTGTAACTAAAAAAATTTGACAAATGTCAAGCTCCAGAAAATTGGGAACATATTTCTAGAGTGTGACATTCTGAGTTGTCAAATCGTAGTTTATAATTAAAAAAAACGAACTATAGAAAGCTTTGAACCTGCTGGGCCCCTACAATAGCTACCACTTCTAAAGGCACGATGTAATGACTGCAACCGGCTACCTCTTTTTCTATGAAGATATAAGTATAACAATACCCAATTTGTACAGTTTCGCTTCTACGTCTTTATTATTCTGTGCTCAGGGTTGCCACAAACATGTGAATAATTCATAAATACCTCCCGGTTTGTTTACGTGATGCCTCGAAATGTTTAAACGGACTTTTTATATTTTTAATGTTGCCTCACTTTTTTTTTGAAACACGAGTAATTTGATATGATAATGTTAATAAAGACTTTTTATGCTGGAGTAAATAAATGTTTTTTTTTAATGGTAATATTCTGGAAGTAAAATGTTGTGTTTATTTCCTTAAATATTTTATATTTGATATTTCTTTTCGGATTTATTCGTTTTATCATTCAAGTACCTTTTAGGGTTCCTTTCCTCAGAAGGAAAAAAAAACAGAACTCTTATAGGATTACTTGGTTGTCCGTCTGGCTGTCTATCTGTCTGTCAAGACTCATTATCTCGGGAACGTTTGAAGGTACGGAGTTAAAATAGAACCTGCGGTATGCGGTCCGTTGAAGCTATAAAAAATCAAACTTGTTAGAGAATGGGAAAAAAGATACGGCCATTTATGCCACAGAAAAAGTACATTTTGCTCCTTCAATGGAATCAAAATTGGGTACTTCCCGTTCTAGAATCCTGAAAGTTGGCATTAAACAAGGTCTTCTTGCACTTACATAAAAAATAACTTTTTGTGGAAATTCTTCGAGACTCGATTCGTAAATTGAACTGTTTGCCTATGTAAGTTTGTACGCAACGCTTAGTGTGCGAGTCCGACTCGAACTTGCCCGGTTTCCATTGTTTGGTTCGCACTTGGCCAGTAGTATTATTTATTAGTTAATTATTTTGATTAAAAATAAAACTTATTTTTTAATTTCATCATTTATTTTTCAGTTTTCTTGTGTGTTTCTGTAAAATCTGTTTGTAAGTATTTTCATAGAATAGTTAATACACACATTCATATTCATTTTAGTTACGCCTATCGCTAAAATTTCTGAGAGCTTCTCATATCCTAATTAAATAAGTCCTTTTGAAAAAAAAAAAATTTCTTTAGAAAAGTAGAAACTACATTTACGCGGGCAAATCCCTAGTACAATATAAAATCGAGATAAATTCTGCATGTAACCAATTTAATACAAACGCATATTTCAACATAGCTCAGTTTTCACACCGAAAAATATTAATTAATAAATACAAAGTCAGATTAGAAATTCAAGTGGCACTTTGCCAATGCTTGGGATAATAGGAAAGCTACCAGTTCGGCTGGACGGGCCGACATGGTCATTAGCAAATGGAGTTTCACCACAACTCGGGTCAGCCCTGAATTTTGAACGCTCACGTCGGTCAAATATTGGTTTTGGAAAAGCTTTCGGTTATATTAGAATTTTCTTATTTTTGATCAACTTGTGGCTTGAATATTAATGAATCATGCTCAAAAGCTAGACGTTATTTTGTTTTGGCAGAATAACATGTAGTGTCCGAGAGCCCGATCTAGGTACGTCAAAATCAAGCTTGAATCGATGTGCTCATAGCATGATTAGCGACTGGCCTGTTGGTCTAGAGGTTATGCCTTTCCATTGAGTCGTAAAGGTTGTAACAATTCGATTGATCTCGGTTGAATTTGTCCCCCAATCGCAATGGAAAGGGATATGCACAGAGTTTCCTTGCATGATCACATCAGAAAAGGAGATATCCGGAGGAAAACCAAGGTTAGTGGCAAAGCTCGAGCGACGCGACTCTACATACAAATCAGGCGTGGCCCAAGTGTGCATTGGCCTAATGTAATTCTCGCTTTAAAAATTTACTTAAGGACTTTAATGCGGATTTATATTAGAAACTAGCTTTTGCCCGCGGCTTCGCCCGCGTACATAAAATATAGCCTATGTCATTCAGGAGTAAAGCAGCTTTCTATTGTTGCTAAATTTTTTCCAATCGGACCAGTAGTTCCAGAGATTACCTCCTACAAACAAAAAAATAAAAAAACAAACTTTACCTCTTTATTATATTAGTGTAGATAAATTTAGGACATATTTAAGAAGACCACAGAAGGATTTCAGCAGATTATTTCAATTAAAATACGAACAACGTACAGCCAAGGAATGGAATTCCTTGCCGTAGTCTGCATTTCCTGATGGCTACAATCCGAGAATCTTCAAATCTAGAGTGAATAGGTTACTTCTAGGTAAGCGCGCTCCATCGTCGACCGCATCGCCGTTTTCCATCAGGTGAGATAGCGGTCGAGCGCGAACCTATAATATTTTTTTTTAATATAGTTATTTTAGTATATTTCGATTTTAGTTTTTTTGGTATTTTTGTGTGTTTTGTAAAGTCTATTTACAGGTACTTCGAATATAGTATTATAGACTTTAGTTGCACCAACTTTAATGCGAACTCTTTTACTACCCGTCATTTTTTTTTTCGTTAGTTGAAACTAGATGAGGCCGGTGTTTCCTAGCTGAATACGAACGAAACGGCGACTAGCTGTCAGTTTCTTTTAAAATCCATAGACAAAAATTTAATGTTAAGTTTCGACATCCACGCGAACGAATTTGCTGGCACAGCTAGAATTGGAAATAGGTATAGAACGCCACACATTTTAAAAACACCAAAGAAACAGTAATTTTGTGAGGAAATAAAGACACAGGATTCTCAAAACATTCCATTAAGCATAAATCTGATGTACATTTTTGTATTTTCTCTCGATTTATTTATTTCTGCCAAGAGCTCCTTACATTGTACTTTAAAGGGTCATAAAGTGGAACCCGTTTGGAAGCACGTGCACCATTTATTGTCAGAACAGATGTCTCTGAAATGGCTTTGTTTTTACCAAACCTTATGAAAAATTGTGACTCATGATATTCTAAAAGAAAATGTCTCTATAATATAAAATATGCTGAGCTATATATTTTCTTTTTGAGCAGGTTAATAGCGAATATCTTTTTACACGACCTGTTTTTTTTTTATGGTAGGTAAAAAATCATCCAATGACGTATACCGCCCTTGGGTAGAGCAGGAAACAGTGTCAGACTCTTACTGACTAAACCACCTACCCCGTTCCTACATTACTATACATACTAGGGCCAGAGCCTTCCTTTTAGACACGAACCCTTGGCCCTAATTGACTTCGACTCTTTTGATGGGTCCCTACGCAACCTTTTATAGAAAGCCCTTTTGTATGTAATACAAAACTTAGTAAGTCATTCTGTCCCTAGGAAAATAATGTAGTATGTGCGATCACTAGGGAATAATGTGGTTTGAATTTGAAACGATCAGTAAAATAAAAAAAAGCACATGGATTAAAAAATGTACGAGCATCAAACAAGTTTATTAAAAAAATATATCCCTAAAACAAACTTTAAAACGAACTAAAACAAATTCTAACTCTACAGAAAAATGAAAATGTTGCTGACGAGTTTCTACAAACAAAAAAAAAGTACGGAATGAGAATGAGTAGGTGAGACCAGTATTTTTTACCTGATTACCCTGCCCACCCAGACAAGTTACCATCGTTTCGTTAACGTAGAACGCTCTGAGTTGGCCACACCACCAACCCTTTTAGACTGTCGTCACCTCAACGGTGCCACTTGATCAGAACAAAATAATACAAGTCGTGGCCAATTCCAAGCGTTTGACGTTAACGAATTGATCATAACTTAGCCAGGGGGGCTGAGAAGAAACTCCGAAATGAATTCAGAGATTTTCGTTTTTTTTTTATGGTAGGAAAAATTATCGGGAAACAGTGTCAGACTTTTACTGACTAAACGACTCACCCCATTCTGGTAACACGCGTGCCGTTGACGACCTAGCTTGGTCTGGACCGTTAGACGACCGGATGGCGAGCTACCATCGCTCGCCGTCCGCCAGCCCAAATAAATTCAGAGATCAAAGTCTCTTTTAAAATCCATGTAGTAAACTTGTGATATTTTTAACAGCATATTTCCTAACAAGCCAACAGGAAAATAATTGCAAGAAATTAAAATGTCAGCACCACTTAGTAATCAGGTCGCTAACTTGGTTTTTCTGTTATAAATCAGCATTAAACAAGCTGGAAGTGACACCGTAGGTCACTGTGGTTCCGTAGAGATTAATATTCGTGTTATACGATTTGTAATCACTGTTACTGGCGTTAAATTGTAATTTACGACTGCCGTTATTAACTTTTTCGGGTAAGGATTGAAAGAAAAAGGTCTGTTCTTATCACGTGTTCAGAAAATAGTAAAAAAATGGTGCTATGATGAATTAGGTAAGTTATTTGCAAAAAAATCTAAAGAAACGACGGTGGGATTGAGTTTATTTAAAAACCTGTGAATATAATATGCTTGTGTGGATGGACAGAGCAGGAAAGGAAAGACAAAGAAAATTGATGGTTTACATGAGGAGCGATATGAAAGAGACTCTTTTCTTTAACTTGAAGCCGAATCCCTAGCCATCATAGATACGGGCTTACGAACTACAAGTAATGAATAGTTCGCCATCCGACCATCCATCAAGGATATTTCGATGCCTCCCACGTAAGTTGTTGTAACCCACAAAATGACGATTTTGGGTTTTTTATGTAAAAGTGTCTAATTTTATGTAAACTATCCTACAAAAAAACAAAAAGTCCAAAAAACCTATTATTTAAGGTACTTTTGAAACGTATAATGTTGTATATTTCGAACGATTCCGGCGTAGACTGTAGTATTTATTACTTGCAATGGTTTACAACGGGGAAAATCGCACGTGCGTCCGTTGTATGTAACACATATCACAGATTACGCTGGAATTTAGTGCCAGTTGCACCTCTCACGCAATTTTTACGTCGTTAATTTAATATTCTAGTAATTACTATTCCGCTTAATCTTATCTTTAGCTAACATGATAACCATTTAAAATATGGTATTGATCCCATACAACAATTTACGTCGCTAATTTTAAAATTATTTTATGTTAAGTGATACGTAAAACATTTTACTTCGATGCTAGATATGTAAAAGTAAGTTGTAACATCACATACAACGATTTACGTCGCTATTCGTTTGGAATAAGTACGCTGTATGTATTTTTCAGGGAGTGTTTTATGAATATCACTGAAGTCAGAGTCATTCTAGGTAACCATTTTCAATGAATCTGAGAAGTTTTAAATGACTAAATTAACAGATGATGGCATATTTGGAACTTTGGACCTTGAAACTGCTCACTTACTCGTATTTCATAGCTGTGTAGTATAATAACCATTTGGATTACGACTGTTATAGCCATTTTTGTTTATATTATATCATTATTATTATAGCTAGCCTGTGCTGTCCTACTGCTGGGCAAAGGCCTCCCTTTATTCTTTCCAGTTATCTTAGTTACTCGCTTTATCGTACCAAGTATCAAGGAAAGCATCCAGGTCGTGTCGAGGAAATGTGGGCCTGGAACACAAAAGGCACCGAAATATTACGAATATAGGACTTTTCTTCTTGCTCGTGTTTATTACTAGTTTCCCAAATCAAAAAACATTGTTCGTAACTTTTACCTTAGTCACCTGCATGTTTCTGCACTGTTGAACTCTTCAAGCTAAGTCTACTATCAGTGATTTGATTGAATAAAGTATCGTTTGAAAAAGGTAATGAAAAAAATACACATTTAAAGACTAGAGATTTTTCGAAAAGGTCAATCGTCAAAGAAAAACCTTTCTAGTAAAATATCAAAAACAGCCAGTAGGAAAACTGGTCTATTGAGTCTGTTGTAAGCACTATTTCAATGAATTTAACTAAAAAGGTGACAGAGAAAACTGTATGAGATGTATAACTATGGCTAATTTAGTTATAGGAGAGCCAAGCTTAGAATTTATGCTGATACTATTGTGAGGCATAAGTAAATAAGAATAAATTGTCTGTTGCCGTTACTGAAATTTCAAACTTCAGACGTGTATAAACAACAGTTTCCCCATTTCTATAAGTGATTAAGTTCTTAATAAGGTGTTAGTTAAATTTGATATACCAACAGCAGTATTAATCCCAGATCAAAGAGATATGTAACTATATTTAACAGCCTGTGAAAAAGTCTGGGTCTGTCAAAACCATCGTTTGTTACCATTTCAAGTCAATTCAACTGCTTGCAAGTTGAGTCACACTATGTTTGACTAAATTCACTAATGTTATATTAAGACAGAGGTTCAAACTTTTAGTGTATATAGTAATAACGTATAGCTTTTGCCTAAAGGGTACACAGAGAAAACAAGATCTGAAAGATCATAATATCGTAAAAATAAAAGAGGTAACAGTTTGTTATGAAGATTCAATATTATGTTTTATCAGACTGTAAGGTGATGACCACTTCTTTCGGCAACAATACCTTAAGATGCCGAAATGCTGATGATATGAATACACCAGTTAGGTGCATGAAACCAGCTTTTTAGGGTCGGGAAATAATCCCTCTATTGTACTTATATTACGAGCAAAACTTAATATTTGCGGGCTTTTCTAGATTCAGTGTAAGTTATTAAACATTACTTATTTACCTATCGTTTGTCTTGGATATGGATACGAAAAAAAAGAATAATGCATATTACAGCTACAAGTATAGTCACTTGAAAAAATGGAGTGAGGAAAAGATTACAAAGTGATAGTGAGACGGGTGATACGACAAAATAGAAGAATAAGCTTGTTCCACCGACTCCAAATCACATTGGACTAAAATAGGAACATGATGATGGTTTTCCTATTTTTAAATCTTATTGGTTAATAGAATTTTCTTAATCATTTTGGTTACGATACTTTTTTGAGTTTTGATTATTTAAACTGTAGTAAAAATTTGGTTAAAGGACGATGTAATTAATTGAAACTATAATTTAAATTTAGAAAAAGCCAAAATTTTTATTTTAGATTTTTTAAAATGATTTTTAATCTTAATCCTTAATGTTTTCCTAATCTTTAAAATATCGTTTCTTATTCTAAACTCTAAACCCTAAAATGTAAAATTTTGATAAACTTGATTGAAAATATTCTGCTTTTTTGTATTTCGGTAACGTATCAACGAAAAGGTATCGTCCTAAATGAAATTAGGCTGAAAAAACATTGTATTTATTTTATTATATCAAGTAATGATACACATACCACAACTTTTTTTTATTTGTAATCGACGTAAAGTCATGTAAGTATCAGATATGATCCAAATCGGCTCTTGAACTCCCGTGTATAATAATGTAAGTGATAGTTACAACATTTTGTGAGGACCTCATGTCGCGGTAAACAGTTGTAACAACAAAATCCAAGAAACCGTTAAAATTATACAGTAATGACAAGTAGTAAACAATAACATATCAAAAACTATACGCTCATACCGAATTTCAAAAAGATTCTTTGAAAAATGTGGCTTGTATCGCTAAAAGTATCTTTAAAACGCTCTCCTGTAAAATTGCATTTTTGGGGTTACAACAACTTACGTGGGAGGCATCGATTTATTTTATTCTTCATGCACACTTCATGACTGGCCTGTCAACCTAGTAGTTAGTGACCCTGACTGCTATGCCGGAGGTCGTGGGTTCGATTCCCATCCGGGACAAATGTTTGTGTGATGAACACGATCATTTGTTCTGTGTCTGGGTGTAATTTATCTATATTATGTATATATTTAGAAATATATAAGTATGTTTATCATTTGTCTAGTACTCATAAAACAAGCTCTGCTTAGCTTGACACTAGACGGCGGTGTGTGATGGTTGTCCAATATTATCTTACTATCTTATCTTACACAAGAGTACAGAGGCGGAAATTTTCTACCTGTCAACCTTTGGGTAATGCAGAGACAAGTTATCTAGGTGCAATATTAAGTATTACTATTTTGTAACACACTACTTTAAACAAATGTAATACCTAAATATAATAAATACAATACCTATATTTACTCAAACAAGAAAGAGGGAAAGAAAAAAATTGAATAAACGAATTTCGTGAACAGTTGATGCGGACATTTATAAGAGAATTAATTAAACCTGTAGGAGACACCGTGCCGTGGGACAGACGGCCACCTGATTTACCGTAGTAATAGAATGCGAAAAGCAACTGAAAGACACAGGTGGATTTTAGTTATTAATAGTTTGACACGCCCTCTCAGCCCACTCTAGAGTCTTTTCATGACTTCCCAAATAAAAAATAAACAAAAGAAAACTACACATATGTTACGCTGAACACAATTAAAATGGGATAAGAACAAGACTCCTGTCGTATTAACTCGAAACGTTTAGGTGTCGATACATAAACATGAGAACCTTACTTACCACTTCTAAGGAAAGGTGGAATACAAAGTAAACCACGCGTGATTTAGTGAACCCTTCACGCGACCTTTGAATATATTTTTCGTTAGAACGCGTAGTTGCTTCGCTGTGAACGCGTAGTTGCTTCTCACTGAACGCGTTCAAGCGTAGGCCGTGTGTCCAACGACCCCTAAAACACCGTCACAATATTATTTCAAATTCACCCTTAAAGAAACTAATACTAATAAATAAAACATAGACATAAATAAAATTTCTAAAAGGAGGAGCTTTTCATGAATATTTTCAACAAACAAACGACGGTAGTCTGAAGTCTTGAGCCAAGAGTTGTGTATTTCTTATTCGGGATAAGTTTGCATAGAACATTGATCAAACTTTCTCCTTAAAGAAGGATCGTTATGGGATGTTAGTACAATACGCGGTACAATTTATTTATAGCTATACTAGTTGCTAACAGCGGGTCTGCCCGCATGACAGTTTTGTCTTTGTAAACTTGGACCTCTGTGGTATTCCCTGGTTGTGTTATTATTCGTAGTCTAGCTTTAGCTACCGCAGTTCTGACCCTGACTGCCACGATTGGCGTGAATTTCTGAATGATGAGCAATGGATAGCTCGCCGTTCGGCCATCCGGTAATCGTACACATCAAGACCAAGTCTTTGATGGCGCGTATTTATCCATGCGCTTCTCAATAAGATATTATCACCTGAGCTGCTAATAGGAACTAATGAACATAGACGCGCCCTTTTGCTCCTCCTTATAGCTAGGAAAAGTAATAATTTCCCATATTACAAAAGAGCCCTTAAAAATAGACATTACTATTATAATATTTCATTACATAGTATAAAACAAAGTCGCTTCCCCCTATGTATGCTTAGATCTTTAAAACTAAGCAACGGATTTCGATGCCGTTTTTTAGGGTTCCGTAGCCAAAATGGCAAAAACGGAACCCTTATAGTTTCGTCATGTCCGTCTGTCCGTCTGTCCGTCTGTCCGTCTGTCCGTCTGTCACAGCCGATTTACTCGGAAACTATAAGTACTACAGTGATGAAATTTGATGGGAATATGTGTTGTATGAACCGCTACAAAATTATGACACTAAATAGTAAAAAAAAGAATTGGGGGTGGGGCCCCCCATACATGTAACTGAGGGATGAAAATTTTTTTTTCGATGTACATACCCGTGTGGGGTATCAATGGAAAGGTCTTTTAAAATGATATAAAGTTTTCTAAAAAACATTTTTCTTAAAGTGAACGGTTTTTGAGATATCAGCTCTCAAAGTCGTAAAAAGTATGTCCCCCCCCCTCTATTTTTATAACTACGGGGTATAAAATTCT
Organism: Mythimna loreyi; assembly: GCA_029852875.1. Classification (NCBI taxonomy): domain Eukaryota; kingdom Metazoa; phylum Arthropoda; class Insecta; order Lepidoptera; family Noctuidae; genus Mythimna; species Mythimna loreyi. The sequence continues at coordinate 8,346,370 of CM056795.1, read as the reverse complement.
AAAAAAAATAGAGGTGATGCATGCTAATTAACTCTTTCAACGATTTTTGGTTTGATCAAAGTATCTCTTATAGTTTTTGAGATAGGTTGATTTAACTGTAATTTTGGTTAAGTTATTGTGCTTACACTGAAAACGATGGCTGAACCTTATAAGATAGATCAAAAAATATACTACAGTATTGTACACCTTTAAAAATCCGCGATGATATAAAATCTTTATTGCTGCTACGGAACCCTTTGTGCGCGAGCCCGACTCGCACTTGGCCGGTTTTTTATTAGATAGAGTGATTTAAGAGGAAGGTTTTTAGTGTATAATACATGTATACTATTAACATTGTACCCGTGCGAAGCTGGGGCGGGTCGCTAGTATTTGTATATACCAATAAAAACATGACTTACAAAGGAATATACAGCCTCAAGTAACTAAGTTAACCAAGTAAAGAATAAACCCGTTTCCTCATGGCTAAAAGGACACGTCATCCCAGATCTGTCATAAAAAAACCTTGGCGTTACAAATATTCCATACAGACACGAGTTGCATATGAATATGGTATATGAATTAATTTCAGTGAGGTCAATTGTAATAAACTTTTCAGGGACACTCCGTCATGTTATCTATGTGTTTAATAAAATTATGAGTTATGTTTTTCGTGCCAGACTTTTTATTAAACGTACTTACTTTACTTGACGGCGTACAAACTGAATAGTACATTTTTATACAAGTAGAAAAAATTGACATTGTGACTTAGGCTGCCGGCGTACACACAGAATGTACATTTTGAACAAAGAGAAAAAATTGTCATTGTGACTCAGGCAAAATTCACCGGAGCCCCATGTGAGGGTAAACAATAAGACGCTTTTAAGGCGCTAGCAAAGGACATTTTACAATACACTTTCGAAGATTTAAATAAACAGAGGTTGATCAGCGACTCAAGGGGGTCGCTTAGTATCCAGGTTGTTATGATTAATATCATAAATTGTGGCGCCAACAGGCTTACGTACTTTACCGAACTAGTGCGGAAAACGGCCCATTTCGTGCCTGTAAGCATTTATTTCTTTATTATACACTTTTGTACACCAAGACTAAAAAACATTGAAAGGAAAACTTATACCATTCATTCATTATACCATTTCTTCTTCGAGCGCAGTGGGGTAATAAAAATGGGTGGAATCATAATCCTAGAACAGTTAAAATATAAAATGCAAATACGATTAGAAACATAAAAACATGCAATTGGCAGTCTTATTTCTCCTGGTTATACTACTGTATTATTATAATAAAAGCAATATTTTTTTGTAATAACGACTCAGATACCGTCACTGCTACAAAGATATTCGTAAAAATATTTTCATAGCTGCATTTGAATTCATATTATTGTCACTATAATTTTTAACACTATCCTAAAACGTTCGGATGGCTCTCATATGGTCGGTAGCTTCGTGACTTGACGTACAAATAGACAGAACTACCTTTTTATATTAGAGAAATGAGATTTTAGGCATTATGTGAAGACAACTTTATCGCAGGGATCATGGGTTCGGAAATCAACGTGGGTTTAATGTGATGGGTCGAAGGATAGGAACAGAGAGAATCTCGATAGTGTTAAGTCTCGTATCAGAGCTAAAAATGTTCTTTAACTGAGTTCAAAAAAGGAGGTTTTCAGTTTGACCTGTATGTTTGTACCTACATAAATATTCTAACTGACTTCAGAAAAAAACTTGGACTATGTAGTTTTGAACATTTTTGTTTTGAGTGAATGATGGAACCGAATAGCGGTAGGTAAGTTTGACTGAGGGGTATTTCAACTAAAAATGTGAAATAAGATTCAATATTTTGCACTTTTTTGTTTTTTTTTTTACGTTAAAGTCGGTTGTATGTTGTTGTAAAATGGTTTTTTTAAACAGTAAAGAAAAAATAGATTGCCTAAAAAAGATACTACAAAACTATTGATTTTATGAGGGAAGATAATTATATGTTACGTGGTAACATCGCAATCAGAACACTTGGACTCGGAACTCACACATCTACACTAGTTGTAGTCACTGATAGACAATGACAGAGATAAGAGCCGGCTGTGTCGTGCGAGCCTTATCCACCGAATATGTAAGATCGTCGCGTTTGATGTGAAATCGTGACAATTTCAATTCAATGTTGATTTTTTCTTGTAATTAGCTAGATGTCGTCCATGCTTGTTTTTTTTTCTTTTTTTTTATAACCTTTAAGTCCTCCAAGCTGTTATAAATAAATATTTACTTTTCAGCGGAACGCACGCTTGAGGCGAGTTACCTATCTACATTCTTGATTATAAGCGTTTTAACTTATAAAACTATCATCTAATTCTTCTAATCTGCATACAATAATCCTTCAATAAAATTCTGTTATTAATTTATATTATACCCATCAAATTTTAGTATTTCACGCTCTATTTACGGCTGTAACAGACATTAGTACTAAATTGCTGAACTCATTTTGGCAACGAATTTCTTGGAAGCAATTAGCACTACGTAGCGTTTTGTATTGTCAATTAGCTAATGTGTAGGTAGATGGTGTTTATTTAAGGGTGGACCAGACAGTTTTATACCAATGTAACTAACCAAGGTGACCTTGGCAGTTTCAATCGATATAGACAGCACATCTAAACCATGACCTTGAACGCCCTTGGTTGGGAAGCGCGTTTTCCCAACCACGGTGATTAGGCAGAGTCAAAGTTTACTGGGGCTATGGGTCTACTTCTGAAAGGAAGGCTCGGCTCTGGTACGTAAGGCAAACAAGGAAAGGGTTGGATTTTTTAGTCAGTATAAGTCTGACACTATTTTCTGCTCCGCTCAAGTGCGAGACTTATCATTAGATGATTTTTACCCATCATAAAAACACTCATATTTTTTTTTATTAATTTATATTTTAATTTGATAATGTGATTTTAATTTATTTATAACTAGCGACCCACAGCTTCGCACGGGTACTGATATTGAATATATTATGCATGTATTATACACATAAAACTTTCTCTTGAATCACTCTATCTATTAAAAAAAGCCGCATCAAAATCCGTTGCGTAATTTTAAAGATTTAAGCATACATAGACAGGTAGCGACTTTGTTTTATACTATGTAATGATGATATTGTGTATGGACTCTAGTCTGAAAATAAATGGTATTAAAAAAAAAGTTATTGAATTTCGAACGTAACGCGAGGTTTTAAATATCCATGTAGCTGCAACACAAACCAAATACAAACCAAACCCCAACCAAAGTGACTTTGCTTTGAACGCCAGTTTGCAACCGTGTGGTCCACCCTTTAGTATGGACAGGTATTCTTTGTGATATTTATAGACGTTACTCAGGTAGTATTTTATTTATTAGCTCATTATCACATTGGTATATTACGCGGCCAATAAATAGAACCAATTTTATTGTTATAATTCGCGCAGACTCCCTCTTTCGTCTACTGTGCATTAAAGGTCAAGGTCAATATAGTTCAACTTAAGTGACGAGGATTATAACCAATTTTTGGGTCTCAATCAAAGTGGAGGGCTGCGCTTAACCATAATAAGTGGTTCGGTCGACTTATTTGCCACGAACTGTACACATCGTAGCAATTCTTTCATTTATTTTCTTTTTATTTAGTACCAAATTTTTTCTTTAAAATTTTCCTACAAAAAAAAGAAATATATAGGTACAAAAAAAAAATATTTTTATTAATTTTTAAACTCGCAGAAGGGAAGGTCCTATCGTGACTCGTGAGGCCGGCTGGGCCTTGAATATGAATTATATATATACTACTGTATATTATTTATTTAGGATCTAAGTCTATGTAGCTAATATATGTATGATATATATTTTACTAAAGTTTGAATGAATAAAGTTTATTATTACCTATCTGTTATAATGACATAGGCCGATAGACCTCAAATTAGTTTACAATCTGCTATTATCCAACAACATGAGCGCTGTGGATTCATATGGGGGCTCCACATACATCATCATCATCATCATTTCAGCCCAAAGACGTTCACTGCTGGGCATAAGCCTCCGCCAATCGTCGCCATAATGAACGGTCCTACGCATCTCGCACCCATCGGGTACCCGCAACCCTTGCCAGGTCATCAGTGAAGTATAATTCACGCGCGTATTCACGTCATGAATAAACTACACAAGCAGAGTACCCCGCAGACAACATCACGAAAACCGTCCAGATTTATGTTCACGCCTGTGTACGGAGCTTCACGGAGCCGCCAATAGACTTCAAAGGAATGGCGTGGGTGTTGCAGCGGTGGGTCACGTATGTAGCATAAGGTCAGGGCACCTCCAGGGTATTACATGTCCGTAATTCTATAGTACACACATTCTTTATACAGCATTTGTAGGTGGAGTGATAGACGTTTAGTTATTTTGGTTGAAAAAAGAAGAATATTTCGAAATACCATCTTTGAACTTCAAGTAGCATTATTTGGATTCATATACTTTTCATCGTGACGAAACTGTATGAGCTCATGTGATTCATCTTGACGAGTACTTTGATACTATAAGGTAACCAGGGTCTGATGACGGAGATGGAATATGGCACTAGGAACTCAGTAATTAAACGACATAGCTCCATCGAGTTTGGGCTCGTATGATTCGTCTTGACAAGTACTTTGGTGCTAAAAGGTAAAAAGACCTGAAGATCTGGAGCTGGAAGATCACTATAGAAACTCGGTAATAAGTAATGGATTCGATGAGTAGATGGCAATAGGAACTCAGTAATTAAACGACATAGCTCCATCGAATTTTGGCTCGTATGAGTCGTCTTGACCAGTACTTTGATGCTACATGGTAAACTGATCTGATCTGTAGCTGGAAGATCGCTATAGAAACTCGGTAATAAAGGCATCCCTTTATTTAAGATTTGATGAATCTTAATTATATAGTAGATATCTACCGCGCTATTAAAGCTTGTTATGAAAAACATATTTTCATTGAATGCTTGTTTCGTAACATTCCATAATTTTAACTATTTACAATTATGGAATGTTGTACATGGATTCTTAACATAAAAATACTGGACATGTGTTTCAGGTTTTCGCATTTATTTAAAACAATATGGTTTAAGAATCAAAACTACGAACAAAAATGTCAAAAGTCATGAATAAACAAAACATATTAAAGTAATATTCCGAAAGCGTTTTTAATTAACGTGACATGCAGAAAATATGCGGTTCTTAGAACATAGCAAGGACTTATTGTCGTCACGAAATAGAACTCGTACAATGTACAAATTAAAAACGACTAGCTTCTGCCCGCGACTTCGTCCGCGGAAAATTTCTTGTAGTGATAGCTCGGTTAACATCCATGTTATATAAATAATTTATAGCCTATGTCACTCAGAGGTAAAACAGCTTTCTATTGTTGCTAATTTTTTTCCAATCGAACCATTAGTTCCAGAGATTACCTCCTACAAACAAAAAAACAAACTTTACCTCTTTATTATATTAGTGTAGATTACCGCAGACTAGCAATTTGGGCTTGACGTGACTTAATAAATCGTTATAGTTGTTTTTACCCGACTGCCAAAGAAGGAGGGTAATGTTTTTCGAGTGTATGTAAGTATGTATGTATGTCTGTTCCTTTGTGACCTCCTGTAGCCTAAACGGCTTGATGGATTTTGATGTATGAGGTATCGTTAGATTTGTCTTGATTACGGGAGTGTCATAGGATACATTTTATCCTAAAAGTCCCACGGGATAAAGACATAATAATATTTTTTCTAAATTTCCCTTTAAAAAAATATGTACTCGTAATCTAAAGCCAAATGTCGTCGAAATAATTTAAAATGGTACTTACATATACATAGTCTTCTACATCTACAACATTTTCGTTAAATAAAAACAGCTAAAAAGTTATAAATAAAAAAATTATTATTAAAAAAACAAAATACCCGACTGCACACTAAAAAAAGAGTAAAACAAGCCCCACAATACAAATTTACTGAATATAATTTATAAATGTTGATGGAAAGCATCGCAGGCGGGGACCACCTTGACCGCCACCAACGAAAATTCTGCTAAATGGTGCACAACAGAAATGACTATAAATAAGCCTCTGTTGGTCCCCGCCTGCGATGCTTTCCATCAACATTTATAAATTATATTCAGTAAATTTGTATTGTGGGGCTTGTTTTACTCTTTTTTTAGTGTGCAGTCGGGTATTTTGTTTTTTTAATAATAATTTTTTTCATAATTACATTCCTGTTTAAGGTTCCATACCTCGTACCAAGTTCCTGGGCATATCACCCATAACGAGGACTCAATGAAGCGACGGCGCACTACATAGTGCTTGTCGTCTGCAATCCGGCGTCTACGGTTACGGTGGCTGGAAATTGCCCTACAGAAATCGAGATTTAGCTAAGCATCCATTTCTTTTCTGTTGAGGAGGTAATGAAAAAGTTAAATCAAATCACAAAAAAATCCAAAGCTGCACAAAGACCTTTTTCAAACTATGCTCGCTGTATCCGGCTCAAAGGACCGTGAATAAAAAATAATGTTACTAAGACGAAGACATATATTAAGGAGCCCAAGACTGCTACTTTCAAAATATTGTCAATCCAACACGATTCCAGTGCCATTTTGCTAAAAGTTCGTAATCTGTTAATTCATAATTGCTGATCATTGGCCGGTCAGTGATGTTGTAATAGAATTGTGGTACGAGCTGTTTTCTAACGAATTAAAAACAATAACTGCATAAAAACTTTCTGATCGTAAGTCACTGATTGAAGGAACTGTCAAAATTTTATTAATTTACCGCATATGTCAAATATTCATTTGTAATTATGTACGAGATTACCATTCTAAAAAAGTTCTTTCAATGAAGTATCAGTGGTTGGTCATTGGAAACTCATAATGACGCCATCATATTAGTAGATTACCAAACTTGTCAAAATCATCAATTTTGAAATCAATTGTCGACTATTCTGACACTATTGTAATAGCAGACTTGAGGCCCAGAAATTTTGTTGATACTTTAGTATGCTATCTATTATAGGGCTATCTAGAACAGCCTGCTAACTTAATAAGAAGTACTAACTATTGAGGATTCTTAAATAAATACAAGACTAAACCACATACAACTCGTAATTCGGGAACATTAACTTAGTCGGCATAGAACTAAGTCAAAAAGTATAGGCGTTTTATAGCCAGACATTATCTTCATTCGAATACTTCTCATCTCACATACTACCAACATAATCAACACAAATATAGACCAGTCTACCAACTTGGTAACTAAACATAGGTTCAGTGGCTACCAGCCAATCTTTGTTCCGAACTCGGAGAGTAATCAGAACTGTGTCTACAGGGTGCTCCAACTTACTTAGTAGTTACTTTATCATGTTAGTGTTTACATCAAAGAGGGTAGAGTTGGTTTTGATGATATACATACTGACAGGAAAATAAATCACAAAACAAGTTGAGAACATGTATTGAAGTGGGTTTATTTGAGGGTCATGGATTTCTTTTTGGTTACCAGATTATAATATAATAATGGGCATATTGCTAGCAGTAGAGATGGCCAATAGGGACGAAAGGTTCTGGATTGATGATTTAATCTCTTTAATTTTTTGTTAAGTACCGCTACATCGTGCTCGCATAATAGAAGCAACATGGTAACCAAGTTATATGTAAATCTAAATTTGATTTAAGTGTCCATGGAGTTTCTTGCACGTTCTTCTCCATAGAGATCTACGCCTTGGAACATGCAAATTAGCTCCAATTTTGTCATTTCAAAAGTGCCTGTAAATGGTCTATTTGAAATAAATTATTTTGAGTTTAAGATTGAGTTTGATCACTTAATGGAATACGCAGCGTTTGAAGACCTTCCAGAAGGTAGGCGATGACTTGAGGCGTGTCGAGGGAATTCGATAGAGGCGTGACGCATAAAAGCAGTCATTACGACGACATTTAAGGCAGGCCTTTGTCCAACACATAGGCAGAGCCATACGTTTTTTCGGGTGAAATAATGATGATGACACGCATTGCAGTAGTAAATCGCTCAACAATTGAGCCAGTACCATCAACATACTCATCTCCTGACGAATTTAAATACTAATAAAGAAAGCTACAAAACACTTTTAGCATTGTTGTATACCGTAACTCAATAAAAAGTAAGTAAAAATAAAAAAAAAGGACAAAACAGACAAATACCATCATGAAATGTTCACCGATGTAAAATTGTTCTTTCAGAGGAGACGATAAAATTTCTACGTGACTTGAATTATATATGAAGACCTTCACATTCTTTTTGTTTACTTAATTTGATATATTACCGCGTGAGGGGTTTATGATTAAAGAAATTTTGTAAGTGCTACAATGTGGGTTGTGGGTATGTTTGAAGGAGTTACAGTAGCCTTGGAAAGTAGAGAGACATAAGTAAGCAAAAATTTTAATATAGAACAATTTCTACCTCAAAAATGTACTAGAACACGTGTTATTCCTCCCTAGCTCTTTAGAGGACGGTGAAGAAAAATATCTTGAGGAGACTTACTCATTAATCAATATATTTTATGTGTAAATCAATGCCACCTTTCGTTGTAATTTTATAACTCAAGAACGGGCTCACCTATTAAAAACATTTCGTTTGGATAGATGAGCCCGTTCTTGAGTTAGGCTTTGTTCGGTCTATTTAGTAGATGCTGCTTGACATTTATGCTGAACTGGGCCTGTTTGGAGCAGCCGTGGGGCAAACAACAATTGTTATTGTACTAAATAATTTAAGTAATTTAACTTGTTTATTATTGTGCTATGCCCTGTGACTGTACCAATAAATTTGATTTCTTTCTTTCTTTTTTTATTTATTTCTAGATAGTTTATGTGAAGTTTGCACGAAATCGGTCGAGCAGTACTTCATTTATCACATTTTTCTGTTGCCGTGAGCGAAGCTGCGGGCAAAAGCTAGTTTATAATAAAATAGACTACCTAGTTATAGAAACCATTGTGAAAAGAGAACAATAAATTTATTATTATTAACTTAAGGAGGATATCCTAGAAACAAAACTGGTGGATTACGGCTCATTTAATCTAGAAGAGCCTAAGTCTAATAATGCTAATGTTAATAAATATATTATTTAACAAATCAACCCGCGCTGGGCCTGCGTGGTAGATTTTGGCCTATTTTCATTCGTAGAAAGAAAACCTGTATACCCCAGTATATAATAATAATCACGTTCACATCAATGTACGCATATCGTGTTGAAACAAACATCTGCAATGATAGCTCTTGGTACAGTACGCCACTCTATCAACAAATGGAGCAAGCAAGTCACCCTCTTGCAACCAAGAGTATTCTGGTAAAAGAACGGTAAAAGAAGTAGCGATCGTAAAGTCAGGAGACGGGAAGGTGACTTGAAACAGACAATAAGACAGTTTTGGTTGAGAGTATCAAGGGACAGGACTCTTTGAAAGGAAATGGAGGAGGCCTATGCCAAAAGGCACACAGAACTTACACCCGTATTCACAAACGTTACTATGCGGTCTCACAGTGCTCGCGAGCGCACAGGGCAGGGTTTGTGAACTACGCAACACAAACGAACCAATCACAGAGCTCTATTTCAACGCTGTGCGTTTGCTTAGTCAAGGGTCGTTTGAGTATTGTTTGTGAATACGGGTGTTAGAGACCTTTTGTAACCCTTTGTTTAAGAATGAAAGGCTATTATTATTACGTCTAATAAATAAAAAAATATATGAATTTAATTAAAAAATTACAAACATAAAAGAATGTGTTTATAGCTTATTATTGAAGAATGAAATGTAAATATTATTAAGTAAAGAATACAAAATAAAATAAGTTTATCTATTGATACCAAGAAAAGAGAGCAAAAAATATAAAACTTATATCGAATATTTAATAAAATAAAAGACGACTGAGGTAGCTCGGTCGATGCCACGGTAAGGGGATCTTCATCAATATTAAATGCTGGAGAGATTTCAAAGCGCAGGAAAACCTGCTGCAAAGGTGGAAATACCTTTATTAATATTATGTGTCTTGCTTTGTGAGTTCAAGTACCTTTTGTGTGCGGGCTCTGTTAGTTTTTATGTGTTGGGGTAAAGTGCATTCTATGTTACAACAAAGGTGCATACTGTCGGCTTACTGCAAGTACTCATTAACTGACAAACTTTGTATATAACACTTTCTTAAAAGTGGTTTTATTTAATGTTTCACATTTTATATATATGTCGGCTCGTGTCCAGGATGGTGTTCGAGCTCTGGTCTATCAGATCTATCATGTGGGTCTATGTGGGTATCGTGCAATGAATAACAACGGGTAGGAGTTGAATCGGTTTACTTCTCAATACATTTCGATACAGTGCACTGTTATCACTTTACAAATTACAACAAAACAGACAGTTTCAGAACGTCTTGACTCTGCGACGGCTTGGCTGAGAGTGTCCGTCCGCTCCCTGGGCGGGTTCCCCCCTCCGCAAGCTCGTAGCAAAGCGGAAACGTCCGACTCTGTCAAGCGCGCCATCTTTGTTTAGTTCCTCTAGTTGCCACTAGATGGCGTGCCTTGTCTTGTTGTCAAAAAATCGAAGCCGTTTCCGACACGGCCATCCTGCAAGACACACGTCCTCGTGTGTTAGTCGTCATCGTCACCTCAGCTGGAAGATGTCCACTGATGAAATATTCCAACTAGTCATCCATCGCTGTGTGTTACTCTGAAACAAAACACATCTCGCAGTATCATATAGCTCGGTCACTCCTGACAAACACTAGGAATCACTCTCGCATCGCGAGTGCATTCCCAAACACGCGAGTTTGAGTTTACGTGTCGCTCACACAAAATTAACAATTCACATCTTGACTATGAGCGACCATTTACAGGCCACACAAATGTCTGCTTCCAGCGGGAATCGAACCCGCAACACGAAGTCCATCGCTCAATGTGATAACAAAACTTTACTCAACAAACCAAATCAAAATTTTGGGTAATAGAAATTGTCATCCAGTCATGTACCAACGTTCATTGTTCTCATCTTAAAGCCTTAGGAACCCCCACAAGCAAGCCACTAACGCCACGGCACTCATTGCCGAACTGCAATCACAATTGCCTTCCCACATGTGCATCCACCACCTGTGGATCACATTGGGCAGGTCAGTCACCGACTTCCGTCAAAGCTTAACGCGCATCGCTTACTTGCGTGTTCCCCACAACATAGGCTACCACTACTATCACCATGTACTTCGGCTGGTACATGACTTTCTGGCTTCTTTCTTAACCTGTCGTGATACCTTCACAGTACACACAACTAATCAAACTAATCCAAAACACTAATCATTAAGCTGTACGTTACGACCTCTGGCTACTCATAGCCCAGTAACCTCTAGTCACTTTTCCATACCTGCGCATCCCTCCGGGATCGCCAAGTCTCTAACGACTTAATGGTTTCCTACAATATGACCACCAACTACTGTTTTCTATTAAGATACGCCTACATATCAAATGTCCGATCATATTGTAAACTTAATATTCTCATTATCTCAACTACTTTATTGTACGTCTATTTTATAAGCTCTGATTTTCTCCTACCTCCTACTTCAAACGCGTTTTTTTTTTATTGTCTTTTTTTTTTATTTTGTTCGTGGGTATTTTGGTTTTCTCTCCTCGTACACTTTTAATAGGGTACTACACGGTATTTATTGCGTAATGCATATTCTCTCACGACGTTTAAATCAATTCATGAAACATTCCGACCAAACCTAGTATGCAATGCTCTGTTTGGTACCCAACTTCGGCAATCGAACGGGACCTCCCTCCGGTACCCGATCTCTACACACACATTGCCTCCATCCGGCAATCCAACGGGACCTCCCTCCGGTACCCGTCCTCAACACACACATTGCCTCCATCCGGCAATCCATCGGGACCTCCCTCCGGTACCCGATCTCTACACACACATTGCCGCCATCCGGCAATCGAACGGGACCTCCCTCCGGTACCCGTCCTCAACACACACATTGCCTCCATCCGGCAATCCATCGGGACCTCCCTCCGGTACCCGATCTCTACACACACATTGCCTCCATCCGGCAATCGAACGGGACCTCCCTCCGGTACCCGTCCTCAACACACACATTGCCTCCATCCGGCAATCCATCGGGACCTCCCTCCGGTACCCGATCTCTACACACACATTGCCTCCATCCGGCAATCGAACGGGACCTCCCTCCGGTACCCGTCCTCAACACATCACATCGCCTCTATTTAGCACCTTTAGCGATTACTTACATTGCCATGCTGGCGTTGGTCACAGAGCTCAAGTAACACTCAGGCTCGCAGCCACAAACAACATTGGAATGTACATAATCTGAGTCACTTGCATACCACATTTGAATCTTTGTTCATCACCTAAGGTCTAACACTTTCAAATGTAACGTTATTCCGGCTTTAGTCGACGTTCTCAAAACTACTGTATCATTAAAACCAATACTCTTTAATTTAATCAAACATTGGGAATAGATAATTGAAAATACTACAATCACTACCCTAGGTCGTGTAACTGATATTTAATCTGAGATTAAAAAAAACAACAAATAACGTCTCGGCACGGTATTGTTATTTAGTCTTCAATTGTCTCTGCACATTTAATTTGACGCATCATATTTCTTAACTAAAAGACTAGTTCAGGTCTTTTTTTTGCAATCATTGAATTACACGGTCGCACCATAATTCATTTACCCGCTTACGAATTATTTTAAATTCATCCGCGCCAAACTACTATTGTCGCCCTTATACAGACAAAAATTAGTCGAACGATTAAGATCACTTTTTGTTGCACGCGTTTGTAGCATACCGATAGTAAAATAGTCCAATTTATTAAGGAAACGACACAGAAATAATCTAGGTCACGTCGATGTCAACAATGTCAACATTATTTCGGAGAACTGTCACCGTCATAAAAAAAATCGAAACGGATATTATCGGATCTACTGAGGGTACTTTGTAATTACAATTATTTAAGCCATGAACCTAAGCTATTTTCAAAAAATGCGTCACGGTCACTAATTCAACTGAACCTTTGCAACAATATTTCACGGCCTAAGATTTAATTTCGCAAATAATGTTGGCTCACGTAATAAAATCGCGATTTAGCCCCTATTATCAATTTCAACCACACGAGTAATGATCTGTACCGAGTACCGTCATATTATGTCACCTACGCTTGTCAATGTAAACTTTTACTTTAAATCTACCCCAAAATTTACTGACAACCTTGACTGTCTCCCGCTCCGCCCAAGAGCAGGTTTCGTCATTAGATGATTTTCACCCACCATAAACTCAGCTTCAGAATAAAAATGGAATGAGAATACCTGACCTTTTTCTGATGAAAGATCGGCGACCACGACGTCAACCCATCGCTCGCTGTCACAACGGCACCGTCACGGTTACCACCGCGCCACTTCTCTCAGGTCTCCATCAAGAACTCTGCTCTCCAAAGCCGACCTGGATTGGCTTGCTACCTTGTTGCCGGTGGTCTTGAGGCTTGAATATTCTTGTTTTCAGTTTGCGTATGTCAAATTTTTCCATAGTGATTTCTGAATTGCTCTCATCTCTCCGGATCGAATTTGGGTAGATTCACAATCTGGGTAGAACGTTGTAGTTTGCGCTCTGGGGGCACAACGTCACCATGGTCCAACATTCGTTGCTCAGGATTAGGAAAAAACCCCAGTAAAAACCTAATCAAACCATTCAAGTCCATGCTTCGATCCGAGTCTTCATTTTCGAATTTCGAATAATAACCGCCAACTGTCTTTGTTCTCGCCATTTTCTTCAGTGTTGCGTAATTATTGCTCACATAGCTTTTCGATTCATTTGCACGATTGAATCCCAATTCTGATGTCGGCTCGTGTCCAGGATGGTGTTCGAGCTCTGGTCTATCAGATCTATCATGTGGGTCTATGTGGGTATCGTGCAATGAATAACAACGGGTAGGAGTTGAATCGGTTTACTTCTCAATACATTTCGATACAGTGCACTGTTATCACTTTACAAATTACAACAAAACAGACAGTTTCAGAACGTCTTGACTCTGCGACGGCTTGGCTGAGAGTGTCCGTCCGCTCCCTGGGCGGGTTCCCCCCTCCGCAAGCTCGTAGCAAAGCGGAAACGTCCGACTCTGTCAAGCGCGCCATCTTTGTTTAGTTCCTCTAGTTGCCACTAGATGGCGTGCCTTGTCTTGTTGTCAAAAAATCGAAGCCGTTTCCGACATATATATGTTCGGTTTACTTAGCATATCATAGCATCAGCTTTAAGCTCAATGATTGAATTGGGTGCAACCTAAAATTTTTGGCAATTTTCAGGTTGCAAGCCACTATTTCACAAAACATAAAAATGAAAAAAAGAGATGCAGCATTGGAAGACATCCCACAAGAAGACCTGTAGCCTAATTCTTGTAATCAAAACCGTAGCGATATCGTAGCGACTTTGACATTTTCGTATTCACATCCATTAATCGAGTTTGAACGACACCGATTTCAAACTCGTTCGAGAGTCGTTGAAGCATTTTCAATCGTCTTTCAATCGTTGTCGGATAGGACGTCAACGGCTAAACGTCAAATATTGTGGTTCAAATATCGTGAATACAGATTTTGGATAGGACTACGATCGAACGACAATGGAATTGGGATTGTTTAATTTTACGTGAATTAGGGCACCGATAACCTAGTGAAGATCTGATACTTAGAGTATCCTTACTTACAGCAGCAGACTTCTTTCTGCAGTTGATAATGAATCAGTCTAAAAGCTTTACTTTCTCCGCTCCAACGCATCCCTAAACTCGTAAATAACTCCGCAAATCATACAAAAGCTGTAGGTACATATCACCGTCACGGTCAACAGTACGCAATAAAACAATAACCCGCGTTATAAATCCCTCACATTAAGATAGCTGTCTCTAGAAGACAAGCAGAATCACGCAGTATTTTCATCTGTCCTCACATACTTATTCTGTCGCTTTGTTAGTGTCCGTTTTTACTTAGCCGACTTATTTTTCGTGGAACAAAGAACAATGTAATAAGATTACGGTAGCATTATTCTTGTCGACGTTGAGTTTATTAAAGGATGTGTTAATGTCAGCTTTTAGTGGGGTAGGTTTTGGAGAATTAAGATTATGGAGTTTGATTCTTGTTTTCTTTGAGAGTAATGGACAATAATTCGTGGGAATATCTTTAGCTTAATCTTGGGTTTGTCGTTTTGATTCTTCATTGTTTTGACAAAGACTTCGGTTGCAAAAAGATTTTGGTAAAATTTCGGTTATAATTTACATTTTGTTGTGGATGTAATAAACATTCCGATCGTTAAGTTATTTATTCTGTTTATGTAAACATACATAATGACATGGTCTTTACTGATAATCGGTTTATTGCTTATTAATATAAAGGACTTTTTTTATTTGCTCTAAACTAATGCTTGCGATCCCACATGGTGGAAAGCAGTGATGCAATCGTTGACGATAAAAACGCATTAGTTTATTAAAAACCTATTCACTCTAACCTTGAATACACCCTAATTTTAATCGAATAGGAAGATTGCAGCAGGCAAATGTTCCAGTCTTTCGATGTGCACGGAATAAATGAAAAAGCGAAAGGCTAAGTTCGAACCGTAGAGGTTTCAACAACATAAAGATACTGGGTACTCGCCGTGTGTCGTATTATCCGATGATAGATAAGAGTTGTAGGAATCAACTCATGCAAATCCTGCGCACACTCTCTAAAAGAAAATTATAAAGTTTAGCTTTGTTTTTTGGTCAAAAAATGCCGTTAAAGTTGCAAATATAACTAGCACATATAAAAAATAATTAATTAAATTTATGCGATATAAAACCTAAACGCTACAAAAATGTTTATGAAATTCTTTAGCACGTTTAGTTCGTATTTGAAACTTTTTTTTCGACAAAAAAGAGGAAATCATTTCTTCCTTTGTTTCAGATAGAATGTTGTGTTTTCGATCATTCAAACGGTAAATAAAATAAATATACTTATCACAAATGCATTAAATAAACCGAGAGATAATTAAAAGTTTATTAAAGGAGTTCATTATTTTCGTTATCTTTATAAGTATCAAAATGTTTAATTAGTAGTTGTTTAGAGTTATGCGGAACAGGGAACCTCCATTGAATAGGGAGAATTATCCGACTAGACGGGTGTTATATCTGGTTAACCAACATTGTACACTTAGGTCGAAATAAAGGCTACGACTTTGATATTACGCAGAAATGTCGACTATATCCTAGCGATAGACAAGTACGTTCATAGAAACCGTCTTTCAAAATACTGAAAAGTTAATGAAAATGTCAGCTGCAGCGCTTATGTCGTCTAACAAAACTTACAGCAGTTTTACACTGCGTGAACTCGCCCATCCGGCACGAAACTGTTCAGACCGAGCGAGTAAAGTGACTGTACGGTACGCCTAATCTAATGCGTACTATCTAGATATATCTTCTGAAAATATCTAATACTGCGATGCAAGAAATACTATTTTAGTTGCAATGTTGCATCATAGATGTCAGCACTACAGACAGTGGATGTTAATCCTTGTCGTCATCGACATCATTCACCTTCATCATCATCTTCAGCCTTTCAATGTTCCCACTGCTGGGACACAGGCCTCCTCTCTAGGAGAGGGAATGGGCCATATTCCACCACGCGGGCCCAGTGCGGATTGATGGATGTTACATGTCTTCGAATTTTTGGTTCTAGGACATGCCGGTTTCCTCACGATGTTTTCCTTCACCGTTTTGAGAGCAGTGGTGATGAAATAAATTACACAAAGTAATGCGCCTGGCTGGGTTCGAACCCGCGACCTACAACTCGTAAGTCGGGGCCGTTATCACTCGGCCACCACTGCTCACAACGACTATCTATGTACGAGTATATTGTATAAATAGAACAGATTTCTGGTGTCTATTTCCGTTTAACCTAACTACAGTCATCTTGAATTCTCCTAAAAACCTTTCTTAATTAATTATTATGTAATTTAGAAGCTTAATTAAGATTATCCTCATACCACATGCTTCTAAATTATCTCGAAACCCATTGCAATCGAAGTATGTTCACATAGACCAGCCCCAAGTGTCGCCACTGTAAAAGGTCCTGTGTGTCCCTTCCATTGAATCTTCTACGACCTTCACTAGGTCATTGATTGACCTTGTGGGAGGCCTTCCAACGCCGCGTATTCTGGAACACAGTGGTACTCTTTTATATTAATACTAATATTTTTTTAATATGATATTTTATAAGACAGAGCCGGAAGTGGTTACCGAGTGGTAGCAGTTATTAGTTGTAGAACGTGGTTCAAACGCAGTCAAGTGCATTACTTTGTGTAATTTTCATCACCACTGCTCTCGAAATAATGGTGAAGGAAACATCGTGAGGAAACCGGCATGTCCTGAAAACAAAAAATCAAAGACATGTGACATCCACCTACCCGCAATGGGCAGATTACAGACCCATACCTCTCCTTGAGCCTAGCTACACGTTTCAGTGTTTGAAGCAAGTTTCTTTCAGTTTACTGAGTAAAAAACCACATATTTTCTGCTGAAATGATAATAAGGTATCTACAAAAAAGAAAAAAACTAGAAATGATAGGTGCGCTCGATGTAATGGCTTAACTAGAACATTACCTACACTGTGATCAAAAGTAAAGATAATAATATATAATGAAACCAATTAAAATTACCACGGTTTTGACTTAGTACCCAGACTTGATGGAACCTTTTTTTTTTGTATGGTGGGCAAAAATCATCCAACGAATCGAGCTCTTGGGCGGAGCGGAAAACAGTATCAGACTCTTACTGACTAAACACCCCACCCCGTTCCCCCTCTGCCCTTTGCACTGAAGCCAAGCCTTCCTTTCAGTAAGAGACCCTTGGCCCCAATAGGCTTCGACCCTTTTGCAGAGTCCCTACAGCATTGCTGACAACTCCTTGAGGCGCGCGGGAACAGAGCGCGCCGTCGACTACTTGGGCTTGGTCTGGACTGTTACCAGACAACCGGACGACGAGCTACCCATTGCTCGTTGTCCGCAAGCCCGCGCCTACAGTGGCCGGAAATCGGCGAATCCCGCGGAATCCCGGCGGCAACTTACAACGGTTTAGAAATAATATGTAGGTACCCAGACTTAATGAAACCTGATAATAATAGGTAATTACTTACTGCTACCATTCGGCTAAATCTTGTTCACGCTTTACTGCTATTTGTTACAACCAATTACATTTGAGCCGACGAGATTGATTGGCTTTGGTTCGTGACTAGGAGAAAAACTAGATCTCAAGTTACGGCCTAGATTTATTAGGACGTATGTTCTTGTTTTGCTACCGCCAGCGACTGATATCTTTAGGTATATCATCTAAATGTTAGCCTTAACATCGTTACTCTTACAGTCAATATATTATGTGGAGAATGGATGCCGATTGGTTAGGGATTTAATGATAAATGATATTTAATTCGAAGACATGTGACATCCACCAATCCGCACTGGGCCCGCGTGGTGGATTATGGCCCATTCCCTCTCATAGAGAGAGGAGGCCTGTGTCCCTGCAGTGGGAACATTAAAAGGCTGATGATGATGATGATGATGATATTTAATTTTGCAAATAGGTTTTCCTTAACACTTTTAAAAGGGATTTTTTTTTTGTCAGTAATTAGATACATAATAGAACGACAATAAGCGTTCGCTCGGGACTCAAGAGTTTAAACTAGATGAGTCCGGTGTTTCCTAGCTGACTACCCTGAAAAGAAACATACCAGTTGTTGTCCACGCGGCTGCCAATAAAGAAGAATTTATATTTGTTCGTGCCTTAAACGGCGTTTAAACAAATATAAAAAAAATTGAATATGATTTCGAAACTCTTCTACTAGTAGTCTAAACCCTTATTTTTATAAACAAGTAGAACTAATGACTTGAGTTAAAGAAATTAACTACTTAGTAACAATTTTTGTTGTATAGATAATATTTTTTAATGAAAGTATCTGACGCCAAGTAATGACTTTTTAAGAATTTAAGAAAGATTACTTAGCAACAAGTAATTATCTATATAAATACGAGTGTTGGTTTCTATAAGTTAGAAAATATTAGACTCATATTAACTAATCTCCCGAAATATAACGCGTTAAATCGTGAACTGTTTATTAAGTTCACAATCTTTTGACAGCAACAATCGAAAATAAAATTGAGTTACAATCGAAAGATTGGTATTTGCAACTTTACGGTGACCTCTCAACCGACCAGCACAGATCATAACCCCGGCGACTCTCAATGGAAAATTTACATTATTGAACATGTACACCGCACACGATGTAATCACCGCTAGACATTATATACAAGCTTGACGTAATCACCGTGCTTGGCAGACGGATCGTATTATGTTATAAACATAGATTAGAAATGTGTAGATGCGACAATTCCGTACCGTTCCTTTCCTTATCGTATGAGCCGTGTACGCACGTGCGAACATATTTGTTGCGTATTATGATACGCAACAACTTGGTTCGTGCGTGCGTACCTACCACTAACAAACACCAAACATTCTGTTCGTCAAACCTATTTGCGGCGATCCCATTAGTATGTTCTGTATTGACGGTGTACTTTGTGTATCACTGGAAACACCAAAAAACTTGCTGCTACTTCACAATAAAACATACAATGGCTATTAAGATAACGTTCACGACAGTTGTGAGCGAACTCGACTCGAACTATGTTCGCATTCGTGTTCAAATATGCCGTCCATACGTACGAACCAAATATTCAGATTTGAAGTTCGTGTTCGTACGTGCGTACACGGCTCATGAGTTTGTTATAGAGACGCGGCACGTTGCATGGCGCGTTGTGCGTTCATAGTACGCTGCAGTAGCAGGCTGCGTCATCAAACACAAACATATATGACAATGTACGACAACCTTTAAACGCACCGCATCTCCGACAAGCACTAAAGCTTGCACTTCGATATAAGTACCAATTGGGACTGCTTGAATAAACGCAGGGCTCCGGCTGAGCGCAAAGTGCGCATGCTCATTCCCTCCATAATTTTATTACATTTGTCGGATCAGGCTGGGCGCCTGTCGACGCTTCAAGACGTAAATCTGTACCTGTATTGAAAAACGTCATATGACAGACGTGCAAATTTATCACTGCGGCCTTCAGTTTCATAATATACTCGCCTACAATTCAATTCAATTTTACAGCTCATGCAGATCCCATCTCGGTCATAATAAAAAACTTTCTGCACATGTATCAAAATATATCGTCGTAGTACTTACCTATTTACACGAGTTTTGTCTCCACACATTTTTTTACTTACTCTATGTCATTATTAGTATAACACAGGTGCGCTTTACCCGTCCCTCCTGCATAATCTTTTTGAAAGTAACAACGTCATGTGAATTCCGCGGGGAAACATTTTGTTTTGGGATTTTTACATTGCGGCTTGAGCACGAAGCAGTTATGAACATTTTTTAAATATGAATTGAATTTTATTCTTTTTGCTAGAGGTAAATATTTCAGCGTTTTATTGCCAGTCATGGCGGCATTTAGGGTATTATAAACTATTAAATTTTGATCGTTTTAATCCCTTGGATGGTTGATTTGGTACCTACGTGAAACACTATCGATTGGAAAAGTATAAAAAAAAATAACGAACTTTTTTTTTAAACTCGAATTAATTTACGCACGTTTGGAATTGATTTCTTTAGGTAAACGTCAGCTGGCCCAGTTCAATGTCCTATAGGTAGTAAGTACCTACGCAACGACCGACAACACTACCTACATGGTCATTGACTCATATACTTAAAAAAAATATAATTTATACGAGACTTAGAAAAAGTACTTAATTTTTTTTATTTTATCTACAATTTGTGTAGATAAAATAAAAAAATAAATTTAGTGTGTCATGTAACGATAGTGTTTTATGTACCGGATCGACCCTAAATAAAACGACTAAAATTTAACGGTGTAAGTATGTCAAACAGTGATAATGATGGTAAACTAAAACAACTTATCTGTAGTAGGTATAAAAAAGCCGCGGGCAAAAGCTAGTACAATATTATTTCAAACAAAATTATTAAGTACTAGCTTTTGTCAGCGGCTTCGCCCGCGTACATAAAATATAGTCTATGTCACTCAGTAGTAAAGCAGCTTTCTATTATTGCTAAAATTCCTCCAATCGGACCAGTAGTTCCAGAGATTACCTCATAGAAACAAAAAAACAAAAAAATAAAAAAACAAACTTTACCTCTTTATTATATTAGTGTAGATAGTGTAGATGTAGATTATTTACTGAAAAATAAAGCGAAGTGATACACACTTACACAGGATACCAAAATGCCACAAAAGGACAAGGGGTCGTGTTTGAAAGGAAGGCCCTGGCCCTAGTACGTATGGCAATGTAGGATCGGGGTAGGTTGTTTAGTCAGTAAGAGTCTGACACTGTTTCCCACCCCGCCCAAGGGATTCATCATGAGATGGTTTTTCCAACCATAAAAAATAACACCAAAATTATCATTTGAAGCCACCTTCATTATCATCATCAACCTTTTCAATGTTCCTACTGCTGGGCACAGGCCTCCTCTCTAGGAGAGGGAATGGGTCATAATCCACATGTCTTCAAATTTTTGGTTCTAGGACAAGCCGGTTTCCTCACAGCGTTTTCCTTCACCGTTTTGAGAGCAGTGGTGATGAAATAAATTAGACTAAGTAATGCGCCTGGCTGGGTTTGAACCCGCGACCTACAACTCGTAAGTCAGGGCCTTTACCACTCGGCTACCACTGCTCTACTAAGCTACCGTCAGTGCCTGCGATTGCTAAAAAAATTAAAGTAAAATCATAACAAAAAACCTCCCTTATATTAACCCTTAAACAAGATAAACACACTTCAAAGTAGTCTTGAAAGATTAATCGTTTTTTTGAGGGTTAGTCAGCTTTTTTAAGTAATTATGGACATTTGATTAATGAACCCTGTCTCGTTAGCCCGCCGGCCATTAAAGATGTCTTAAGAGTTTAAATTTTGTGGAAAATTAAAGTTACTTTGAGTAACTGTTTTTCTTGTTTAATTATAACTAGTTTTGAGTCCTTGCTTTACACGGGTGAGGGAAATATTTGAAAATGAAAACAGAAATTATTAACATCTTTATTATTTCTTGAAATAAAGTAAAAATATAAAAGTAAATGGAATATTAATAATAAAGATTTCATTCGAAGTCACAGTTTGATAATATTTTTTTTGCGATTTGTAATTTTGTTTTTTTTTAAGAAATATTTGACAATGAAAACATAAATTATTAACATTTTTATTTTTTCTTGAAACACAACTATAAAAGTAAACGGAATAATTATTTATAATAATAATTTTATTTCCAGTTACAGTTTGTACCTATATTTCATAAATGTACCGTATAGATAAATAGAAATAACTATATTACATTATTTTGTTCCTAAATTGATATGAATTAGTTTGTCACTTTTTTTCTATAGTTTATAGGTTCGCTCTTGACCGCTATCTCACCTGATGGAAAGCGACGATCTGGTCGACGATGGAACGCGCTATCCTAGAAGTAACCCTTTCACTTTTGTAGCCATCAGGAAAAACAGGCTCCGGCAAGGAATTCCACTCCCTTGGCTATAAGCACAATAAATGTGTTCCCAAAACACCTAAACTTTTTTTTAAATTACTCTGTTCATTGAAAGAAACCACATTCAATATATTTTTGAGTTTTATAAAAAACAGACAGAAGCGATAAGCAACTTTGTATTAAAATATGTTAAAATAAAAATCTTTTAAGGAAAAACTGTAGAGATAAATTTCTACGAAAGAACTAGCTTAGTTTACCTTTTTACCCGACTACGGCGAAGCAAAAGGAGGGTTATGATTTTGACCTGTATGTATGTATGTATGTGGGTATGGATATTCATCTGTTCCCTCGTAACTTCTAAACTACTTATCAGAATTCGACAAATGACATATCATTAGAAACAAGAAAACAAGAAAGCCGTGGTCGTATGCCATAAGAATAATAAATTAAAAAAAGTGGTATACGACCACGGCTTTCTTGTTTTCTTGTTTCGTACTTTTTAGAGCGTGTTTTTAAGTAGTCGGGTGTTAGTTTTTAAACTTTATTTTTTTACTCATTATAATTTTATTTTGGGACTTTATATCTTGTTTGTGTTGTTATACAAAATACAAAGTTGATACAACAGCTGGGTTTTCCTTAAAAAGGATCATTGTACACACCAATATGAAAATCTTTTACATACAATCTTTTACTATGACACTACTTACTGATCAACTTAAAAATCACGAAAAAAAAATCCGCTGCTCCATGCATTTTGACAAGTTATGTGAATATAAATCTATGGAATAGCGGAAAGAAAAAAAGAAGAAAGAAAATAGGAAGAAAGAAAGAAGAAGAATGAAAGAAGAAAGAAAAACAGTTTATTTACGCGTAATGACGCAAACAAATACATAATTAATTACAGCAGTTTTTTTCTTATTTTTGGGTTGGTCTCTTAGTAAAAGCTATTCATATTGCTGTGTACAATGATCCTTTTTAAGTAAAGCCCATCTGTCGTATCAACATTATATAATGAATATTTTTATCTTGGTGGGATTGTGATCAGAAAAAAAAACAGTTCATGGTACACGTACGGGCTAATGTGGAAATATTGTTTTGATTATTTTTATTTGTATTTTATATTGTATTCTGTCTGTTTATTCTAAGTTATGTCATGAGTTGTAATTGGTCCTTGTTGGCTTAAAATAAAATAAATTATTATTATTATACCCATTTATTTCAAAATCGAAAAAAACATGTACAATAATTTGTTTATAAAATAGACCTTCTTATATTCAATTTGCCCAATAAGGGTTACTATCTTTATAAACTGTACCACATTTAAGACATATCGGTACAAATCATCTGCTCTTTGAATACTCTCGAGCCGTATTTTGATTGAAAGGACCAGGCTACTAGAATAAGTAGGAGCCGTGAAATAATTTCAGCCATTACCTTTGGATCGTTAGCGTTGCGGCTGAAAAACCTGTAAGTTTAATTTTCTATCAGATTAGAAAACTGTTCTCTATTTCGTTTAGTTATTTAGTAAAAGCTTTAAGCACATAAACGTACATATTTGGACCTTTCGAATACCGTAATTAGGTATATAATAGAAAGACAAAAGGTATGCGAACGCTGGCGTTCGCTTCAGGCTCAAGAGCTTAATGCTTTGAATATTTTGTACGAGTCAACCTTTGAGTAAAGCAGATGAAAATAGAGGTAGGTACAATAAAAGAGCAAACAATGCAAATACAATAAAAAATAAACCATAGGAAGTATGCAATTATACAATATATTGGTACTTATACAAATTAATAAAATAAATACCTACACGATTCAAATCACCAGTCAAAAAATTGGTCCAAATCGAAAATTAGATGATATTACTAGCCCCCTAGCCAAGTTATAATAGTTTCGTTTAAAGTTAGCGCTTGTAGTTACTGGCTACGCTCCCAAATCCCTTGTTTGGATATCATCTTGATACTGAAAATATATCCGATATCTAAAAACTATTTTTTCAATAGCAAAAAACAGCAGATTTATTTATTTTAGATCTCGTTGGTTAGTAACAAATTTAATTGAAATTACGAGTTTCTTAAGTAATTCTAACCTTTTAGTAAACGCTTTGACCTACTCGTCGACTACAATTTACTTCTAAGAACCAAAATCGAACTTAACTAAAATTTTGTAGCTATTTAGATACACCAGATCCAGATCCACCCCTTTTACCCCGGGCTTGTGGACAACGAGCAATGGGTAGCTCGCCGTCCGGTCGTCTGGTAACAGTTCGGACCAAGCCTCTGTTCCCGCGCGCCTGAAGAAGCTGTCAGCAAAAACGTAGGGACTCTACAAAAGGGTTGAAGCCTACTGGGGCTCAGGGTCTCTTTCTGAAAGGAAGGCTTGGCCCCAGTGCGAAGAACAAAGAAAAAAAAATACGTGTGGCACTCGGGGACTGCCGCGGTAAAGCTATTGCATAGCATTCTGTATCAACTTATGCAATTATAATTATTTATTTTTTGCACTTTGTTCATTCATATTCAAAACACTTTATACACAAATTTTACAAGTACAACCGTTCACTGTTGTAGATAAATACTTATACACCTATATACTTTCTCACAAACAGCTGATTATGTATTCGTCCGATTTCGGAGCAGCTCGTCTCGATTCGGGCGAGTTCCGTAAAGTCGTACAATACG
This sequence comes from Mythimna loreyi, assembly GCA_029852875.1. Taxonomy (NCBI): domain Eukaryota; kingdom Metazoa; phylum Arthropoda; class Insecta; order Lepidoptera; family Noctuidae; genus Mythimna; species Mythimna loreyi. Next base: position 8,321,103 of record CM056795.1, on the reverse strand, counting down.
TCTAGAGTTGGATTACGTTAAGTCTGCGCGTGGCTGGGGGCGTGCTTAATGTTGCCAGTGTAATTAATCTACTTTCCCTCATATAATAAAAAAAATACAAAGTAAACAAAGCACAAGAAATACGTTTTGAAATCAATAATGGGAAATACGATTAATTTCATTACATATTATTACATTTTAGTTTGTTCTTCAGGTTTTCTAAAATTCTAGATGACGATTAGTTAACGCTGTAGCGATTTTAAAGAAATGTAAATTTAATGGTATTTTTAGATAAAGAAACATGTCAAGATTGTTTACATTCTTTTCAGCTAGTATTTAAACAAATCAACTGTATTTGCTTTCATTTGCACAGGTAATTACGTAATTACGGACGTCTACTTTCTGTGAGAAACCTACCTGCCGAATTTTAAGTTGTAGGTGTTATAGTTTCTGAGATATAGTGATTAATCAGTGAGTGGTATTTCGCTTTTACATATTAGTAGCTTTTGCCCGCGGCTTCGCTTCCGGTATCAGAAAAATGTGATAAATGAAGACCGTCCCCTTGACCGATTTTGTGCAAACTTCATATGAACCATCTACAAAATAGTCCGAACAAAGCCTAAACATTTGGACGTTTTTAAAGTTGCATTGATCTTTATATATATACATATTGATATAGATCCAAATCTATATAACTACTACTTTAATGAAAGTAAACAAATAGATTGAATTATTGTTTAATTATTATAAAAAAGTCATGAGAACTTAGAAAATTAAGTACTTTATTTAATATATAATAGATGTTATAATAGTCACTTGATTAAGATTCAAATACACAGTAGCAGTCCATTTTCAACCAACTCTGTTTTTCTGTCAGGAACCACTCGGGTACGAATATTCAGGGAAATTTGTTGTTCTGGTCACCCGAAAAAAATATTTGACAAATGGTCCACCTTTGGAAAATCGTATCGTAGGCCCGATATTTTCTCATTCCTCTTAACAAGCACGTTTGAATTTCAAGATAATATCTTTACCAACACTTTTAACCACTTTCGGTATAATGATGACGATTATTTATTTTAGAAAACGATTAAAAACACAGAACACAACACGTTCTTCTGACACCTGACATAAATGTCAAGATGACGGCAAATGATTAGTTTCCTTTTTTCGGCGCGCGCAGACTTAACCCGGCCGCACACCAGGCATACAATTGTTTCTCCACAATTGTAGCGCCACATTTGTAATGCGACACATTTATCGCCCCCATATATTCCTACGTGAGCCCGCACACCGAGGAAACATTTGTAGCGGGCGCACTTTGTGGCGAGACGTCATCCGCGCTACAATAATTCAAGATCGAACCGGTTCGTTTTTTGTGTCGCGTTTCAAATGTGGCGCTACAATTGTGGAGAAACAATTGTATGCCTGGTGTGCGGCCGAGTTAAAAGAAATTCTACTATATTCGCACAACACACAGCGCCGTGTCGAAGACTGCCGAACTGACACGACGTTAGACGATGCACGGCCTTCAAGCCACACCTCCGTGCCCGTCGGAGTGGGGAGCGTGAGGTTTTTTCGTTACGGAATTTCTGGATTTAGTCCCCGCGCTCAAGGCCTGCGATAAAAGCTATGCATAGCTTAAAAACGGAGTGAAGTGTTTGGTTAGTAAGAGTCTGACACTTATTCCCGCTCCGCTTAAGAACAGAATTCGTCATTAGATGATTTTTGCCCACCATAAAAAAATCCTCTTACCCCCTCACTACTGACTTTTCAAAAACGTCATGGTAATATCCCACACTGACACTTCCTCAAACACTTTTAAAATGCAAAAGCCAAACTTCACTCCTAATTTTCGAAGGATAAAAACGTAAACCAGAAATCCTCCGTAATACGAATATTCCAGATTTTCATCTCGCTCAGCTGGGTTTAGGCAGAGCCACGGCGTAATCTCACCAATTACAGGAAGATCGTTAACTCGACGTATTACAATGTTAAAGGGAAGTGTAAGAATAGTGGGAGGATGAATTCTTTGATATTTATGCGGTAGTTAATTTGGTGGAGGAATAGTAGTTAGATGAATGTATTTGATTTTGAGGTGAAATCTTTGGAAGTTATCACTACCATATGTGGTAGACAGAAACCTTTATTTATTTATTTTTATGTTCCTCTACACCTGTGCAAATAAAAATAATTATAATAATATTATAATTATATTACTATAATAATAATACAGGGTGTCATTGACATGTTAACGCAAATGAATACCATAAATCCAGTACATGATTTTATACAGGTAAAAAATAAAAAACATAACTTTTTTTTTCAAAAATTCCACCACTAGGGTGTCCAGAATCATGTACTGGATCAATGGTATTCGTTTGCGTTAACGTGTCAATGACACCTTGTATAATAATATTATTATTATAATAATATTCCAGAACTATCACATAACGTCTTCTAGACGTCCCAAGCGAAGCAGAGCTTGTGATATGAGTACTAGGCAACTTTTAAACCTACTTATTTTATTTCTAAATACATACAGATAAATTACGCCCCATACAGAACAAATGATCGTGCTCATCACACAAACATTTGTCCTAGAAATCGAACCCACGATCTCCAACACAGCAATCAGACCACTAACTACTAGACTGACAAGCCAGTCAAAATATATTTATACATTTTAATTTTATACTCCAGTATCCAGTTTCAAAAGCCCCAATACAAAGACTTAAGCCTCGAGATAACTTTCAAAGATACCCAAAGGGTAGCTATCGTTCCTGTTAAAAGGGAAATTTAAATGAAACATACCTTTTCCTATCTTGTGGATTTATTTAACAGGCTAAAATTATTTGATGTCATAATATTGTTGGGTCCCGAGATAATTTAGAAGCATGTGGTATAAGGATAATCTTAATTAAGCTTCTAAATTACATAATAATTAATTAAGAAAGGTTTTTAGGAGAATTCAAGGTGACTGTAGTTAGGTTAAACGGAAATAGACACCAGAAATCTGTTCTATTTATACAATATACTCGTATGTAGATAGTCGTTGTGAGCAGTAGTGGCTGAGTGATAAAGGCCCCGACTTATGAGTTGTAAGTCGCGGGTTCAAACTGAGCCAGGCGCATTATTTTGTGTAATTTATTTCATCACCACTGCGCTCAAAACGGTGAAGGAAAGCATCGTGAAGAAACCGGCATGCCCTAGAACCAAATCACCGTTTGACCGTGGTGGTTCACCGTTTTGAGAGCAGTGGTAATGAAATAAATTACACAAAGTAATGCGCCTGGCTGGGTTTGAACCCGCGGCTTACAACTCGTAATTGGACGTTACCACTCGACCACTAAGAGAAGCTGCTCATTCTAGTTATACCTACAAACATAAACTAAAATAAAAATATCCGATTTGGCCACTCTGTATAGCAGTTTCGACCTCTATGCCAGGCGTAAAGACGCCAATTTATATAAAAATCGACATCTTCATAAAAGTATATAGAAAATGGTGATTGCCAAAAGGCCTGAAGTTTGTAACAAAGTAATTTTATGTAAGAGGTAGCCGTTTGCCAAAAATACGAAGATTTTTGTGAATATATTCGATGGCACTTAACATAATATTGGGGATGGATACTCTAGTTTACAATACCTTGGACATATCATAAAATTATCTGCATTGCAGAATTATTAAGTTGTTACTATATCCTATACGGGATAAGATTAGACATTATTAGACATTGAACGGCGTAGTAAAAAAATGTGTTAGTTTACGCTTTTTGGAGTTTTTAACCTAACTTTTTTTTCATGGCGGAAAAAATTATCGAATGACGAATCCCGCCCTTGAGCAGAGCGGGAGATAGTGTCAGACTTCTACTGACTAAACGACCCACCGTTGCTTCTTGCTTTAGTTCCAGGGCCCCGGTGTTCCGTTTTCGCATCAACCTTCCTATCCTCAAGGAGTTGTCAGTAAACCGTAGGGACCCTGCAGAAGGGTCGAAGCCAACTGGGGCCATGGGTTCGCGTCTGAAAGGAAGGCTCTGGCCCTGGTGTATGGTAACGTTGGAATGGGGTAGGTTGTTTAGTCAGTAAGAGTCTGACACTTGTTTCCCGCTCCGCCCAAGGGCGGGACTCGTCATTGGATGATTTTTACCTACCTAAAAAAAAAAAAAACCTTCCTATCCTACGTCGGCAAAAATGAAACCCTTATTGTAACACTTTGTAGTCCATTTTTTTTCTCGCTTCTGTCTATCCATCGGCCAAGGTCTTTGTTATCAAGAACGCGTAAAGACATAACGCAGAAGTTTCTGGGTCGAAATCTATTTCGGCCATATGTTGATTACCGAAAAAAAAAAATTAACGCCAGGCAAAGAAGCAACATTATGTGTAGTTTTAGGCAGTAAAACTCTGACACACCCTCTGACCCTCCCTAAAGAGGTAGAAAGTCATTGGATGATTTCACTCCTTATAAAGTTAAACTGGAAGGCAAACATTGAAAAGGCTAGGGATATACGACAATATTAATCTTTCGACTACCGTAATTAGAGACAAAAATTAAAAGACAATAGGTCACCGTTGTCCTCTTGAAGCTTAAACTTATACATACCGTAATTAGAGACATAATAGAAAGATAAACGCAGGCGTTCGTTCGGGGCTCAAGAGTTTAAGAACTAACTGAATGGATAAAAAAAAATCAAGACAGCTAGACAGAATATCAAGACACCCTCAGGTGATACTATGTATACATCTACATAGACACAAATCAAACAAAATGAGTGCCAAATGTATATTGGTGTTATTACTCGATAAAATATCTCGTGTATCCCTATATTGCCCTTGGGGCAGAATCGGTGAGCGTTAAGGGTAAAATTGATCCTTTTGGGGCTTTTGATGAACTCTACCGTGTTTGTTAAAGTGTTGAAAGGGAAAAAACATAAAAGGTTTTGGTTGTTTCACATCACACTTTTTTTACACACTGCACTGCGCTCCAAACACAAATTTTAATCGTTGATGTAGCTCAAAAGGCCCAACTTAAGTGGGACTGGCCTGAACAGGTCTGCCGCATGTCTATCTAGCCGTGAGCCGGTAAAATACAGGATTGGAAACTTGAGCGTAAAATAATGTCAGGAAAGTTAGTATTTTACAAGATGCATTTTGGACAATGTGTGCGGGAATTGCATGATTTGATTCTATCTCAATTTAAAAAAAAAAACGGAAATAACGACACCAAATACAAATGGCCGAGGAATGAGCCGAGGGATGGTGCCAAAGCGTCTGGGGACTAAGGCAAGGAAGGAACGGGGTAGGTTGTTTATTCAGTAAGAGTTTGACACTGTTTCCCGCTCCGCTCAAGAGCGGGATTTGTCATTAGATGATATTTTTTACCTACAATAAAAAAAATAGGTAACAAAGTAAGATTTTTCTAAGCACAAAAATGTAGAAGAATGTAATTGTTGTATAAATCTCTGAATTTCTCGCCTAACCACACGTTTAAGTGTTAGAGGTTCTTTCAGTTTACTGTATAAAACACCAGCTTTTAAGTAAAGTAATGTAGCTGTATTTTCTTTAATGTTTATTTTCTCGTGGATGTCTACTGCACTCTACATATGTGTGAATTAAAAAAACTACAGTATGTATTTGATTGTGGTAATCTCAAGGCTCGTTCCCCACTTACAAAAGGGTTCGTAGTGAAAAATTATTTTAGATTTTTTGAGGAAGGATTTTTTTCGATCATGTCGCCACAATCCACAGTAGCGGAACAGTATCTTTAGACGAAGGTATACTCGCTAGTTTTTTGTAGAACCCATAGTAATGTTACGAACCGAATTCTTTCACCATTATAATAATTGTGATCATCGAGTCATTTTTTTTCGAGTTAAAAAAAGAAACATAAAATAAACATAATTTTATATCTGATATCAATAAATCTGCACGATCTTAAGGAAAAGACGACAGTTCTGCTATGATTCTTTGAAGAATTCCTTCTTCGAATTTTATTATCAGATTAAAATGACATTTCTTACGACTAATTTCGGGAGTACAATTTTTCAATTAAAAAAGAATGATCAAAATCGGTCCACAATTGACCGAGATTTCGGTAAAAATACAGTTTAAAAAATACATACAACTCCTCCTTTTAGAAGTCAGTAAAAAGATGTACTACTATACAAAAAATTTTTAAAACCTGCCGAAAGATAAAGAGAAAGAAAACAGAGTCAACACAAACCAGTTCTCATCTACTTTAGAATTCCATTTACGAATTCGTAGGCCTCTGCACAAGGTTTAAACAAAGAAATATTTCTCTCACAAAATTAATTAAAACTAGTCGGACAGTAATCTGAAATTTAACTGAAGGAGAGCTTCGCAGAGATGTCTTTTCTCGGCATCTTGTGTTAATCTCTCTTAATATTTCGTTCAGACTCGTTTTAACATAAATCTAAATGGACCAGAAATGGTTTGCAGTAACGAATTTAGGCTATAACTTTGAGAACTGAGAAGCATGTTGCCACAATTGTAATCTATATATATAAAAGGAGACATTTTGCACAAGGCTTCCTTTTATGACGTAGGCGAACACTAAGAAAGGTTTTTTCAAAATGCAGCTCCTAAAGGGATGTAAAGATTACTAAAGATCACTCCGCACTTTCGAAAAAAACCGCATTCAACTTATATGTATCGGTGTTAGTTTTCTAAATAAATAACTTAGGTACGAATATATATATATATGATTGCGCTGCAATCTTTAATGTCCTTGCCATAACTGCTTATCTACAAGAACTTTAATAACAAAGTACAAAACAAAACCGTCCAGTAATCCAATCCACTTAACAACCTCGAGTCCTATCTTCAATCTCGAAGCAGATTAAAATTAAGCAAGTCATTAAATTTAATCCCAGAATGGATTCACCAAAGATAATAGTTCTAGTAATTAGTGTAATGAATTAACAGCTACTTACTGATAAGGCTATGAATCTTTGATAACATCTCTGAGCTTAAAGCTTAGATACCTAGTTGTAATTTACTATAGGATTAAGCGGGGGAGACGGATTATTTCGTTATCAAACTATTACCACTAAATAGGTTCGCTAGACGCATGTTAATTGAAAGGGCAATATGCATTATATTATTTTTTATGTGCTTAGTAAAATGATATGCAGAAGAACCAATGTTAAAACCATAGCTCGAAGAATCATCAAACTTGTGAATCAACAAAGTGAGCAGTGGTGGCCGGGCGGTAACGGCCCCGACTTACGATTTGTAGGTCGCAGGTTCAAACCCACTCAAGAGCATTTAGTTCTATGTGTAATTTACTATAGGATTAAGCGGGGAAGACGGATTATTTTGTTATCAAACTATTACTACTAAATAGGATCGGTAGACGCATGTTAATTAAAAGGGCAATATGCATGATATTGTTTTTTTATGTGCTTAGTAAAATGATATGCAGAAGAACTAAGGTTACCGCTATAGCTCGCAGAATCGCTAAACTTAAGTGGTGGTGTGTAGTGGTGGCCGAGTCGTAACGACCCCGACTTACGAGTTGTCGGTCGCGGGTTGAAACCCAGCCAGGTGCGTTACTTGGTGTAATTTATTTCATAACCATTGCTCTTAAAATGGTGAAGGAAAACGTCGTGAACGAAAAATTTCGAAGACATGTTACATCCACCAACCAGCACCAAGCCCGCGTGGTAGATGACGGTCCATTTCCTCCCATAGAGAGGAGGCTTGAATCCCAGTAGTAGAAACATTATAAGGCTTTTGCTACAGCAAATTAAGTCCATCTCATTAGCAATTAGGTAGAGTATACGAAGTGCTCGTGTAAGCGGCGCCTCCCTTAAAAGATTGGTCTGACAACGTGGCTCCACTAGCAGGCGCGATCGTCATTTCAATTCGTCAATCAATTCGTTTCTTTATTTAAAATCTAGATTAACAGAACTAGTACAGTCAAAGTCAAGCCAAATGTCGTCACAACGAACGATTGTCCGCGCTTTTTATCTGAAAAACCACAACCCACCATTCTATCACTCCACATTCATTCAGATTGACTTTCCCACTTTCCCCATTATGACATACCTTTCACAAGTTGCCACAACACAACAAAGAACCAGTCACAACCTATCCACAATTTGACCTCAAAGGTAGCTAAGTCCATACGAGGTCTATTTTGTTAGGCCCCCTGTCAGAACTCTAGCCGTTTCAATTTATGGGACGGACTGAGTCCAGTTGAAATCTCAAAGGTGTGTGTGTGTGGCAGAACGCCAGACCTTTATACATCTCACCGCTGTTGAATTTGTGTCACCCTTGTATTACGAGTATCTCACCTGTGAATTTTATAAGGGTGACTATAATTTAGTCTGTATGTAATGTATAATAAGATAGAGAGGAAAGTGAGTCAGTCTGGCTGTTTGTTTGTTTGATCGGCTTTAAATTAGTCGCATGATAACTATATTTTAAGTTTTTTAAGTTAAAAAAAAATCATCATAATTTGTCTAGAAAGGCTTTATAAAGTTCTGCTTTTGAGATTTTTTTCATATTTTTTAAACTAAAAAAGTTCAAAAGTTAGAGGGAAGGACGCATTGTTTTTTACTTTTGGAGTGATAATTACCGAAAATATATACATTAACAAAAAACCCTAAATCATTTTTAAATACTTATCCAACAATATATCACACGCTAGTGTACAAATGAAAAAAAAATTACTCCCCACTTTACGCGTTTTTTACCACTTTTTTGTTTGTGCACTTTATCGGCGTGATTGGTATACATATTGATACCAAATTACAGTTTCCTAGTGCCGGCCGCTGAGATTATCCGCGGACGAGCAAACAGACAGACAGACGTGGCAAAACTATAAGCGTTCCTTGTTAACTACGGAACCCTAAAAAAGTGCGGCTGCCGACAGTTTTTAACACCAATAACAACTGCAAATTGCATTTATTGGTTTAAACCATTTATTTCTATAAGAGTTTTAAAGCGCTAAAATTTGCAGACCCTAACTTCAGACTCCTCAAGATCCGACTCTAGGTACTCCCGAGAAAGAATACTTTTATGTGTCGAGTACCTAACAAATACGCAAACATATCTATTCATATGAATTTTCGCCTTTACAAAAATAAGTGAGGTCGTAATTTTTTTAATATTAATTTAAATAGATGAATAAACAAAAATAAAAATACTTTAGTCACCTCGTACGCCACTCTAACGGAGTGACAAGGTCGATTTTTATCAGGATCCATTTTCTTAGAAGCTTATTTTACCCAAGGTTAAAATAAAACTGCCACGCAGTTTTCACTAGTTTGCTTTTTATATATTTTTTAATTTATAAAAGTGTTTTTTTCCTCTTTACAATATAAATTAAAATTATTCTGAGAAATAACGAGCTACGTATGTAAATATTAATAGGTGTATTTAAGGGCTAAAGGATAACTTGTTCCAAATCCCATTTTAATACATTTATTTTATTTGCTATAAACTAATGCTTGACTGCGATCCCACCTGATGTAAAGCAAAGTCAAAGTTAAAATCTTTATTGCAGAACACAATATAGTAAATTATACATTTCTGGATGTCATGTGAATGCTTAGATAATTGTGTTTTACCCAATATGGCATGCAAAATTATAGTAAATTAAAAACATTCTAAGATTATACATAACTAATGTCAAAGGTAAATACATGAATCATAATGTTAACACAGAACACATCACAAAGCAGCAGTGATGCATTCTATAACACTGTTTTATGTGGTCTAGTTTGCGTGCCAGCTCTTATAAAATATAACAGCCTAACTTATGCCAGCGGCTTCACCCGCGTTAAAGTAAATTTCTCCAAACTAACTTTGGATCCCCGTTTCGATCCAATAAGGGAAGAATTTTGGCAAATTCTCTCTCCGCGTCAGCGTAGTGACGCGGAGAGAGAGAGAGAGTAAATAAACTGTTATTTTTTTCTTTCTTATTTTCTCTTATCGGTTGCCTATTTCATAAAAGGAAGCATTGTGCAAAATTTCTCAGTAGTTTGGGCTGTGGGTTGACTGACTGACATAACATTAATTTAGTTTCTCATTTTATAGAAATTATTAGAAAAAATCCTATTCAAAGGTATTCTTTATCATTACAGATTAAATAATCTTTTTTCGTATCATCATCAGCATCATCGTTCCAGCTGAAAAACGTCCACTGTTGGACATAGTCCTCCCCCAAATATCACAACAACGACACCGGGTTGTCAGACTCCTAGCCAAGTCACGATCATTTCGTTAACGTCAAACGCTTTGAGTTGGCCACGCCTACAAATCTTTTTTTAAACAAAACGTAAACGATCTTATCTTGGCCGCTTAGGGGCTGGCCTTCCAACGCTTCGCTATTTGGTTCCCGGCCGCCATTAATGTCGATGAAATAAAAGCGCATCCGAAGTTATTTCAAAACTACTTTGTTTTTATTTCATTTCAGAAGATTTTCTGAAGCCGTTGCACCATTTTTATTGTTCTTATATTTACTTAAACTTTTCTATCTGAACATAAATCTTGAGATGAGAAGTGCTGGGTTTTAATCCTTCGCTATTTCAGTTGCTTCTCTGCTAAGTGTTAAGTTCTTCGCTAAATTTCGTAGTTTAAAGACTAACTTTGTTCTACTTAAAGTAGTTAGGACTTTGTGTCATTTTAATGTTATGAATTATGTATGGGACGCTAAACTTAGAGCTTATATACTCATACTGGAGATGCGGTAGGTCCAGAAGGAGATGTTATGACGTTTTAGGCTCTTACCTCCCTCCTGGGACGAAGGTTTTTTTTTTTCAGTTTAACAGTTTTCCACCACCCTCTAGGCTCCAGGAGGCTTCGACCCTGAAGGGCCCCTGCAGTTTGCTGACAACTCCTTGAGGCGCGCGGGAACGGTGCGCGCCGTTGACGACTTGGACTCGGTCTTACCTACTCAGTCTTTGCTCACCGTCCGCGTCCTGGGACCAAGGGTAGGGTTCGATTTAAAATGTTTTCTTTTCAAGATCCTGTATATTTTAGTTAGGGTAGACGATTTTACAATAGTCTTCAATTGACATCACGGCATTTTGATATTTGCCATTTATTTTATTATAGCATTTGGCCTGTTGGCTTAATGGACTTATATCAGAAGACTAAGCTTCTGTCTTATGTTACTTGTAACGACAAGTTGATTTTATAGTGCTCGGTAATAAACCAATTCAATATTAAGAATAAATATTAATAGCGTTTACGCCTGAATCCTGAGAGAGTCTATGCCAATATCTATTTTAAGATCTTGTCTCAAGGTAAAACATTACTTATTAAGCCAAGTGAAACAAGGTTTTCGATTTCAATTTTAAACCAGATATAACTAAATTATCAATGAAATTGTTTCTATTTCATAGGATAATCTTTATGTACAATAAAATTTAACTGTCTGTAAAATAAGTAGCATATTTTACTAACTGCCTAAATATTAAATACAACGTTAAATTTTGATCGTTTTAATCCCGTGGAGGGTTGATCCGGTACATGAAACCCTATCGATTTTTAAAGATAAAATTAACAAATAAAGTACTTTTTGTAAATACGAAACTAAATTTATTTTATTAAACGTCAGCTGGGTGAGTTCAATGACCGTAGGTAGTTATTACGCCATGACCGAAAATTACATTGACTCGTTTACTTAAAGAAATTTTATTTCATATAATACGAGTTGAAAAAAAAGTAAAAAAAAAGCTTTATTTTTTAATTTTATCTTTACAAAGTGTTTCATTTACCGGACCGCCCCTCCACGGGATTAAAACGACCAAAATTTAATGGTGTATATTCGATACCGATGGCGATTTTTTAAATGGCTGCTATCTATTGTGAAAAAGAAATCAACACTGTAATGATAATCAACTGGTTGCCGTCCTGACGTCCAAAGGGAGATACATTCCAAAAAAAGATCGCTGAACTAGTGCGTCTCACCATCAATGAGTGCATCACTGCTTACTATCCGATAAGATCGCAGTCAAGCACTTTTATATCAAATAAATAAAAAAACAGATGAATAGAATAGAAATATTTAGTAATGGAAGAATTAACTTACAAGAACAAAGTATCGATCTCTAACACGTCCCAACTCAATTAGGTATCTAGCGTAGGTCCCAATTTAGGTGTCTTCAAGGTTAAAGTGAATAGACTCTTAATAAACTAGTGCGCCTTACCATCAACGATTGTATCACAGCTTTCCATCGGGCGAGATCGCAGTCAAGCACTCATCATCATCATGATCATTTCAGCCGAAAGGCGGCGGTGAAAGACTGTTGAACATAGGCCTCCCTCAAGCGCCGCCATAAAGACCGGTCTTGTGCGTCTTGCATCCATCTGGTTCCAGCAACCCTGGCCCCCTACCCAAATTACAATAGTTTCCTTTATAGTCAGCGCTTGTATTTAGACACGCCCCTAAATACCCTTATTAGAACGTCATCTCAATAAATAGGGGGTGACGCCAACTACAAGCGCCAACTCTAAACGAAACGATTGTATCTTGACTAGGGGGCTGATCAGGTCATCGGTCCAGCCAAGAACGTATTAACTAGTGTTAATATCGATAAAAAAAACTTAACGTTTATTCTCACATATCATCATCATCATCATCATTTCAGCCCAAAGACGTCCACAGCAGGACATAGGCCTCCCCCAAGCGCCGCCACAAAGATCGGTCCTGTGCGTCTTGCATCCATCGACTTCCAGCAACCACATTCTTTCATATATATTTAAAAAAAAACTCAATGATTATGACACAAAGATATTGAAATTGAAAGTCTTTTGCAAAATACCGCACCGCAAAAAGCTCTTAATATTCCAATAATATTCACTCCCGATATTCAACTATTCCATTCCGAGTAATAGCTACATCCCTTCTAACACAATAGTGCGAATGAATAGCATTGTGAAAGGCTTAATTCCAGTCCACAATGGACTGTCCTAACTAATGGGGGAGGCCTCGTTATTCTACGGCGAAGGTGTCATGATTTTAAACGAACTTAATCTGTTAGGTTTCTGTGCATGAGTAAAATTAGCCTTATTAACTGAACTGATCAGTTCTACTGTCAAGCTTGACTGACCTTTTTTGACAGGGGAAATTCAAATGACTTCTGCTGCTGTAGGCGAAGTGATAGGGAGTGCCAGGTTTAATGACTAAAACTTACTGAAACATTTTTGGCAGGAATCGACCCTGACTGGCCACTGGTCCTTTATCTTGGTGACCAGTGGAGGTTACCTATAGGCGGTTACCCCCTTCTGCAAAGTGGTAATACTAGCAAATGTGGGGACCGCACAGCGAGAAAATACATCCACATGAACCAACCACCAGGATTCGGAAACCGATTTATAACGGTGTTAGGCAAGAGTTTGCGGACGACGATTAACGGGTAGCTTGCTGTCAGGAGGACCAAGTTCGAGTCGTCAATGACGCATAGTGATATTTTGCGCGCGCTTCAAAAAGATGTCAGCGAAACCATAGTGAGTGGCTCAGCAAGGCCGAAGCCTAGTGGGGCCATGAGTTGACAATTTGAGTCAGTTAGACTCTGATACCCCCTCCCACTCTACCCTACAGCACGAGAAGTCTTACAAAGAAAGTCTAAAGTCAAATAGCTATACAACCTACTCACTCTTTCGTACTGTGACGTACAAATTGGAATTCGTCAAGCGCCTACTTTCTCTTCCGTACTACGATGTACAAATCACAAACCGTCAAGCCAAACTGACGCAGTCCTGTGAGTTCAGATAAGCTTATCCGTCTGTAGCAAGCTTTTGGGATCGGTTACAAATTAATGGAGGGGTGTATAGGTATTTGTTTGTTTGTTTTAGGGATGAATTCTAATTGGATGCGAGGTGTGGCGTAGATAATGTTCGGTATGCTTTTGTTGATAATTTCGGATAGCGCAAGTAGAATGGGCATTGTCATTATTACCTAATCGCTATTCGCTTGGAGTTCAGTGAATTTGTATTATGTTTGGAATTACTTGAACTAAGTTTACAATGTTTTGATTTTCAGGATTGCGATGGAATTTAGTAGATTGTTGGTGTAATAGACGAAATAGTTGTACGTTCATTGAATTCGTAATAAAAAATACGATAAATTATTCTGGAATAAACCATTTAGCTCTGGCAGTTTATAATGGTGATAATATAAAAAACAACGTGCATTTTTATCCAAAAATAAATACTTTCAGGCGTCGACAGGACCGAGTATTTCTCTGCCCCCCCTAGCCAAGTTAAATTTTTTTCGTTTAGAGTTAGCGCATGTAGGTTGTCACGCCTCCAATTCCTTTATTGAAATGACGTCCGAACAAGGGAATAAGGGCCGAGGCCAGATACAAGCGCTAACTCTAAACGATATGATTGTAATTTGGCTAGGGGGGCTGGTGTGAGTGTACCGAAGAGCGCAACATTGAAGGCTCTTACAAGAAAACCGATGACGACTAGTATGCGTTAGATGTCACTCATAAATCAGTCGATTAAGTCCTATTTGTAGTAACGAACTCATATACGATTCGGTTAAAATTAGGGCTCACATATTAACATTCAATTAAATTAAATTCAATAATATAATTCAGGTGGAGTTGCTAGTCAAATAGCAGTTTATATTAATTAAATTAAAATTACACATTTAATTAACTTTATTTTACTACACTTATGTACTTGCTATCTTTTTATACAAATAACTATATCGTAATAAACTTACCTACACATTATTTTTAGAATTAAGTTTAACACTAAAATTAAACATTAGGTTTAAACTAGCTTGTGTATCTGAGTTGTCCTTACATAAAACTTAAACTTTGTGTACGACAAAAAATAAGTAATTGACTCTGATCACATAAACACAAAACAACCAATAATTTTTCTGTACTCATAAAAAACGATAGGTACTCGAGCGTAAATTAATAATAAAATAAGAAAACAGGCGAAAGGATGTTGTGGGCGACATTTCAGTGAGATCAAGGTAACGACCGGCCCCATATGTGCCGAGCTAGCCTACGGCACTGTCATAGCCCTAGTGGGGACAGAGAAAATATCAGTAATTCAATTGAGGGTAAATTGGATGAGAAAAGGATAACAATTGAATTTTATTCTACTGTGGAGGCGTGAATTCTGAAGGCTGGATTTATGCTGGCAATTTTTATGATCTTATTTAGTTTGTGTTGTCTTTGTACAAGTTGTATTGTAGTTATTGTTTGTGCAAGGTGAGTTTTGATGTTAGGTAGTTTATTAAGGTTAGGTTAATTTTTTTTTGCTTTGGTACACCAGGTAGCACAATTAACATTCTTTTTAGACTTTAAAAAAATATTTATTTATTTAAACATTATTGTGAACCAAGACTACAGAGACATATAAATATGAAAGAAAACCTCATAACAAAAAAAAAACGTACAATCGGCGGCCTTATCGCACTCGGCGATTTCTTCCTGGCTACCTGGTAAAGATATAAATTGCCAGGATACAAAATGCATGCACTTGGTGCAAATATAAAGTAAACAAAAATTAAATAGTTATACTTAGAATCAGATTTTTTTAATAAGAATAGTTGTATTTAAATCAATTTTGAAAAAATATTCTAGGCTCTGGCCTTTTTACTTCCGACAGTAGTATACATTTACATAAGTATTACAACCCTATTCTGAATAAATAATTCTAGGTAATTTGAATTTATCGCCTATTAAACTACAGTACCGGCTTCAACATTTAATTAAAGTGAGCATTCTCATTAAAAATACCCATGTAAAAAAATAATGCTATTGTACTTGGAATATGTCTAAGACATATTCCAAGAGTTAATCGTTTCAAAATGTAATAATATTATATATATATTATATATATATTATATATTATGTCCACAACTATCACACAACGCCATCTAGTCCCAAGCTAAGCAGAGCTTGTGTTATGGGTACTAGACAACTGATAAACATACTTATATATTTCTAAATACATACATATTATAGATAAATTACACCCAGACACAGAACAAATGATCGTGCTCATCACACAAACATTTGTCCTGGGTGGGAATCGAACCCACAACCTCCCGCATAGCAGTCAGGGTCACTAACTACTAGACTGACAGGCCAGTCAATGATCTTGAATCTAATGTTGAAGCATATTAGCCATTATGAAAATTCTTAGTTCTCATTTTTTTTTATTAGAAATAGAATTTTAGTTAGATTATTAATCCTTGTAAGAGTTACCGTGGGTTTTAGTCAGCAATAGTCGTGACACTTTTTCTTACTTAACTGGCATGGGTTTAAACAAGTTTTCAATGAAAATATTTTTTTTCATAACAAGCTTTTAAAGCGGTAGTCTATACTTATAAACTCGTCAAGACGATTCACACGAGCCCAAACTCGACGTGGCTGTGCCGTTTAATTACAGAGTTCCTGTGGCTACCTCGCGATTCCATCATCAGATCAGCTCCATGTCATCATAATATTGCATTGTCATCCGAACTAAACGTGTATACCAAATTTCAGCTCAATCGGAAACCGGGAAGTGGATCAAATTTAAGTTGCAAGATTTGATTATAGAACGACAGACAACGGGACAGGTGAAACTAAATAAAAGCTTGTAAAATAGTTACACTTTGAGAATTAATTTAGTTGAGCTTAGTTGGTATGCGCTTAAAATGAGTTGCGCTTTGAATAATGAATACGAGTACACTCTTTAAGCATGTAAACTTGCATACACAAGCTCCTGAACAAATATCCAAACTAAAAAAAAACCTAACCTACTGTCTCTGTTTTTCCTTGGTCAAAAACAACATTGCCCTTGTAGGAAACTGCGTGTTAACTTTTTATGTCTTATGGCGGACATGTGACCCTTCCTCTAACAATATCAAACGTTACGCTTTATGTTTATCCCGGATATTGCTTGTGCAATGATCAATATTGCTCTCGTTATTGGAAGTTTGTTACGTAAAATTTTAGAAAACGATGACATCCTCTCTCAGTCAAGTTACGACAGTTACTATTCGATTTTCTGGCGTCGAAAGCCTCGAATCGACGACTCTTCCGATTCCTTTGTTTTGACCACGTGACTGAGCGTTGAGATGACGTCAGAACAAAGGAATCCGAGGAATGGCCGTTCGACGCAAGAGAATCGGAAAAAAGAGTTCTTACATGGCTAGGAGGGCTAACCCTCTCAATAAATAAAATCGGCCAAGGCTGGACGGAAAACTACCTATGACTTGACCGCAAAGAGATGTCAGCAAAATAGACAAGGCCAGTTACGGCTGAAGCCCATCAGGGCCACGATTCACTGACGAGGCCAGTTAGGGCCGATGCCTATCTGGACTACGATTAATTGACGAGGCCAGTTAGGGCCGAAACTTACCAGGCTTGCGATAAATTGACGAAGCCAGTTAAGGCCATAGATTATATTATCAGGGCTGAGATTAATTGAAGTAGCCAGTTAGGGCCGAAGCTTATCAGGGCTGCAATTAATCGGAGAAGTTACTATAGCTCTCACAAATAGGAGACTCATCGCAATCAATTTCATAAATATAAAATAACTGTACCTGAAAAAAACATATTTTGCTAGTAAACAACACTGACACTTTATTTGAACCATTTATATAGGGATGAGCTCTATTATATAAAATAGCCTTGGGCATTGAGTGACACAAAAATGTTTTATGTTTTCAAAAAAACTGAATAACACAAAATAGCCGCTTCGTTAGTCCCGTCAAACTAGAATAGCCACTGAAACTGAATTAATTTCATAAAATGTATTTTGTTTTTAAACTGCACAACGGAAATAGGAATCAGCCATGTTATTTCAAACGAACATTTTTTATTATAAAGTTATGATTGCTGGTTAAAATAAGTGTTATTTTTCTGTTTTAGTTACAGTGCAGTGTTTTGCAGGTTCCGTACATCAAAAGGAAAATATAGGAACCTTATAGGATTTATTGTCCATCTGTTTGTCTGTCTGTCAAAACCTTTTATCTTGGGATTACGTGGAGGTATTGAGTTAGAATAAATAGGACATTTTTACGAGTACCTTAGTGGTGAAAGTAAGTTGTTTGCAACGGGGTGGAGTATGGGTATTTAGTCAGTACCGTTTGTCAGTACTTACTGCATAAACACCCCACTCCGTTCCTTCTTTGCCTTTTGCACTGGAGCCAAGCCTTTTGCTGATAACTGCTTGAGGCGCCCGCGCCTACAGTGGCCGGAAATTGGGATCGCATTTCCGGCGGCGCCTAGGGTGGGTGCACCGTTACCTTGTGCGGTAGGTCTCCTTCTTAGCCAGCATTACTGCTTCGCAGAAGGAGGCGACCGCGTCCCACCCTTCCTCGCTCCGGACCATGGCCTCCACCAAAGCCCGGCGAGGAAGTAAATGTAGGTAAAAAGTCGGCTATTAATTTTAATACAACCTTATCTAATTATTCAGGCAACAATGTTTCCTACTGTTAAAATACGTGTTTGCACAATTAACCATTCATAGATATAAACGGGTTTGAAAATCATTGTTTTTGAGCTAAATACCGCGTAATTGCGAGTTAACGCTCTAATATTGTGCAATGTGGAATTCTAACAGTTTAAATACCAATTTGCAGTTCTACAAAAACAACACCGTTTCAAAACAAAAATACGGTCATTAAATTCCGGATTAAAACTGCTAAGTATTGCCACAAACTAAATTCGCGTCACGTAGGCAAAGTTATGGCATTCCAGTGGCTTCAGCGTCGAAATATTTTCCGTTTCAATTCCACCAAACAATGTTTATTCCATTGTTTTGTTTATACACTGTTTTTGATTGTTGAAACAATTTCTGTATTTTGTTTTTTCGAGGTAACATTTTTGAAATTATTGGGCTTGAAATGCTACGTTTTGAAGTATTTGAACTTTGTTGGGTCTGAAACATTCTTTGGTACTGTTTTCAAAAGATATTTTTCTTACATTTTTTTATTCTAATTCTCCAGTTTAACAGATAGTAAACATTTATGTAAATTTCAGTACTAAATAATATAGGTTTTTAATTTGACGTTTTTTAAAGAGAGTTACTTTTAAGTGTTATATCTTTATATTGAATTTGAAGTCCAAATAAACTTTATATTAATGGTACGTTGTTCTTTATTAAACTGTAGGGACCCAGCAGGGTCGAAGCCTCATCGGACAAAGGGTTGATGCGACAGCGTATTACCGGGGCATTGGGATCAAGGCAAGGAAGGAACGGGGCTGATTGTTTAGTCAGTAAGAGTTTGACACTGTTTCCCGCTCCGCCCAAGAGCGGGATTCGTCATTCGATGAAATTTACCTACAATAAAAAAAAACCGTTGTTCGTTATGAAATTTGATATTTATTGGTTTCTTTGTGTTTTTTATTTTCTATAATAACGCTGTATTTAGAAATATAGGTTGGTAAGGTTAGTGAAAATTATCCGTTTAAGTGTTTTCAATTTCTATGCAATATGCATAAGAATGACATTCAACGCAAAAAAAAGTTTGTAATATAACCAAATTTTCATGTCATATAGACATAATAGAAAGACATTAGGTGTGCGACCGCCGGCGTTCACTCGGGGCTAAAAAGTTTACACCGATCTAATTACGTCTCGTCACCCAAATATACACGTGCAATTCCCAAAACAGACGGTTCCACAAACGGTCACTTGGAGCCAATATTTGTCATGCACACAGCGGTTACGACCAAGGTGCCAACACAACCTCCGGAACGCCAATTTGTTACAAGTTAATTTATAGCTTACTTTAGTCCAGAATTACTGCTTGCTTACGCATGCCTCTGGTCCATCTTGGATGTTACGGTTAATATTAAGGGTTTGGAAGATTCCAGCGAAGTGGAAGATAAAGGGAAAATAACTTTGTTGTTCACAAAATTTAGGGTTGTTATTGATAGAGTGGAGAGTTCTAGAATAAATTTGTATGAAGGTAATATAATGTTGGTCTAAGATGGGGCGAAGATTTGTTTTTTTTATGGTGGGCAAAAATCATCCAATGAGTAGTCCCGCTCTTGGGCGGGCCGGAAACAGTGTCAGACTCTTACAGACTAAACACCTCACCCCGTTCTTTCTTTGCCCTTCGCACTGGGACCAAGCCTTCCTTTCAGAAAGAGACCTTGGGCCCCAGTAGGTTTCGGCCCTTTTGCGGAGTCCATACGGTTTTACTGACAACTCCTTGAGGCGCGCGGGAACAGAGCGCGTCATCGATGACTTGGGCTTGGTCTAGACTGTTACCAGACAACCGGACGGCGAGCTACCAGCAAGCCCGCACCTACGGTGGTCAAAGGTTGGTTGAAATAATCACAGTGATATTATGTTGAGTCAGGAGGATCATTGGCAATGATGCACTCGTCAAGTCGAGGCTGTCGGTTTTCTACCGGTTGCATTTCGAGAAGTGTGCGTCGTAATTGCATAATTTAATTCCACCAAGCCCGTTCCATCATCGGACCTCCAGACGTACGGCATTGCGCCTCCGGTACATCGTACAAAACGTTTTAGGAACACAATAAAGTAGTGGAATTCTTTGGAGTCTATGTTTTTCGATAGTTACAATCCGGGAAATTTTAAGTCAAGAGTGAAAAGGTTACTTCTAGGTAAGCGCGTTCCATCTTCAACCTCATCGTCGTTTCCATCAGGTGAGTTAGCGGACAAGCGCGAACTTATCAATAATAAAAATAAAAAATATTGGTTTATGTTTGTACGCATGTGTACCTATGTATGTTTGTAACCCTTTACGCTCAATTGGGTGAACGGATTTGTGTAAAAATTGGCATAAGGATAGACCATAATGTTGAAATAGATAGTTGTGTTTATTTGCATTACAAAAATTCGAAGACATGACATGTGTGATACGACATATGACATCCATCAATCCGCACGCGTAGTGGATTATGGCCCATTTCCTCTCCTAGAAATGAGACGCAAGTCCCAGCAATGGGAACATTCTTTAGGGCAAATTAAAAAATATATATATATATCAAACAAATTAGAATGTAACCTATTGCAAACTATGAATATTAACAAAGTAATATCAGCATGAACGATAGGCTGAAGAAATGGCAGTTATATTATCAGCCTGATGAGGAAAATGAGAAACAAGATTCACAAAGTCCTGAGAAAAAAAAATCTTTAAGAAGATAAGCGAGTTTAACAAAATCATCAAACATTTCCTGTTACGAATAAATGCTATGAAATAATAATAAGGCCGTGAACTGACGTGGCACGTGCTGATATTATGAAAAATATTTTATCGAAAACACAAAGGTAATATTTGAGCATAACTGAATGTGATGAAAGGAAAACAAAAGCGAATCAATTTTGTATATCTATCCTGTTATTAAAAAAAAAAACAAAGTCCTCAACGTGTCTGTCTATATGGACGTCGCTAAACTTAAAAATTACTGAATGGATTTCCATGTGATTTTCGCCAATAGACAGAATTATTTATGGGAAAGTTTTTTTCTTTTATACTTGCATATTGTAAAAGAAAGAATGCCGAGAATTTCAGAGATATCAAACACCCATCCAATGCTGGGGCGGATTGCTAGTCACACTAATACTATAAAGATGAGGGTTTGTTTCTGTGTGTTTATTTGTTACTTCTTCACGCTCAAACGGTTAAACAGATTTCAATGAAACTTGGAATACGGGTAGATCATGTCTTAGAATAGTTTATAGAATTTTTTATAACGTGAGTGTATTTGCTTGAATTAGTCGACTATTAACGCGCGGGCAAAGCTGCTAGTCACAGCTAGTGTTTTCTGTGTCTGTCTGTTAACTCGATAACTTCTAAATCTAAATTTTATCATTGTGAATCTGGAATGAATCGCTAGTTGAGTATTTAAGCGGATAGGTGAAGCGGGTGATAGTGTCAGACTTCAGACTTCATGTACAATAATAAAATAAATAAGAAAACTCAAAAAAAAAATGTTAGGATCCAAAACAATTTTTAACCGACTTCAAAAAAAAGGAGGAGGTTCTCAATTCGATTGTATTTTTTTTTTTATGTTTGTTACCTCAGAACTCCGTTGTTTATGGATGGATTTGCAAAATTTTTTTTTGTACTTGAAAGGATATGCTTCCAGATTGGTCCCATTTTTTTCAAAATCGAGAAGTAATAAATTTTGAATATTTGCAAAATATTAATGTCAAATAAGTTTACCTATAAATTAAGTTTCTTTACAGCAATTCAAATTTTTATTTTCAACTTTTTAGTGTAGGAACTTTTATCGTTTGGCTTTTTTTGAAGGCGGTTTTTTTTTTGTAAAAAGTTTTTTTTTCTTCAGTCTTCTTCAACACTTTTAAATCCACCCAAAAGTCACTATCCCAAATCAATTTACTTTAAACTCGACTGTCCGTAAAACTGACTCAGAAATCAGTTTGCCCGCCATTTTGACAACACATGTTCATCGGCAAACATAGTTATACTAACACAAACACACCGGATTCGCCTACAGACAGATTGAATACTATGGACAAACTTCCTGAAGCTACCAATAGAAGGATTTCAGTAACGTAGCTGTTAAAAAAGCAATTAAAACTGGTGTTTGCGCACAGGTTTCTGAAAGCATCACTACGGGGAATGCAAGCATAACATGAAATGCTGAATTATTTTTAGTTAGTGCTTTATTGCGATCTCACCTGGTGGTCAAGCGTGAGTTTAACAATTAAAAAATCTTTTAGACTTTGGCGTGAAATATAAAAACATCATCACAATCGTCATAATCAGCCTCTTTAATGTCCCCACTGCTTTTTTTATGGTATGTGAAAATCATCAAATGACGAAACCCGCTCTTGGGCGGAGCGGGAGACTAGTGTCAGACTTTTACTGACTAAAAAACCTACCGCGTTCCTTCCTTGCCTTATTCCTAGAGCCTCGGTAACAGTTTCACACAAACCGGCGGCTCCAGAAGGCTTCGACCCTGAAGGGCCCAGTTTACAGTTTGCTCACTGCTGGGATACAGGCCTGCTCTCTAAGAGAGAGAAAATATTAACACAAAACTATTTAACCACTTTTATTTAGTAACCTTAACAAACGAACCATTTCAAAGCTCTATTCACTGTTCACACCCAAGTTAGCCAACTCGTAATTACACTCGAACCGAACGTGATACCTTCCTCACCCCACACGAGATTCCAGACAAAAGAATTTGCCGAAACTGTGTCACACAGTGTCATAAAACCCCACGATGTTAACTAAGACTCTGAATAGCTGGAAAACCGAATAAAATTTAACCTAACTCATTTTAAATGCACAGTGAGACACAGGGCACACTGCCGTGGCATTTTCTCTTTACACTATTAATTATGAAAGTGAACTAAAATATTAATTTAGCTTTTAGACTATTTTAGAGCCTCCATTGGGTTCATATTCTCGCTTTTAAATGGCGTATGGTTTATTCGTTTGGCTTTTGAATTAACATAAAGGAGAGTAATTTAATGTTTTCGCTGAATTTCGCTTTAGAAAGTCAACTGTCTGTTTATTTCATAGCTTTGAAAGATTGTTGGGTGTTTTAAATAAACTTTCATCGCAGGTGTGGAAAATAATTTAATACTTCAAATGAAATATTATTTTGTGTTTCTAAATGAAGCTACTAAATAAATTATCAAAAAATTTAAAATATATTTTTTGAAACTTTTATGGGTTAGTTAAGGAAAAACAATAAAATTATAGCATTTTAACACTTTCGCGAGCATTGGCAAAATAATTGCTAATCCAATTTTAAAATAAAACTAACATATTGTGTGAGAACAAGGAATTGGCTACGAAAAATTGTCAAATTCCATCGGGGCAATGACAATTACTTTGCTAAATGAAAATCATGAACAGTCATTGGAAAAGATATTGCTGGGGCTCAAAAAAGAGGAGCTAAGCAAGGGAGGACTTTTATTATAATGTTTTACAAATGTTATTTCACAATGTTAATAATAAATAAAACTAAAATCGGATTTGTGAATAGCAATACCACAATACCTACTATTTATTCGCGAAAAGGAATTAATAACTGAATAAAAAAAAAATTATAAATAATACACCATTAACAAAATCATATTTAAAAATGAAACCGACATCAAAAAAACGTAGTAGCCAAGTAAAGCTATTAGTCCTTAAGCTAGGTCCACACCGACCGCAATAGCCCGAACGTGCTTCCCTCGCTGATTGCCACCGAAGATAATTTTTGGCTCTTAAACTGATACGTGTTACCGCACACCTTTTTCTACACCTACAGTACTAGCCAGTGCCAGTAATGTGTTCTAACCTTAACTTTATATATCTTTTACCGAGTTTAGTACTTGCTTACGACTACGAGTGTCATTAATTGGAGCAATGTTGTTGCTACGGTTTTTACTTCGTTTGAGGGTAGTTTAAACTAGTTTATACTACTTCGTGTGATTGTTGAGAGTGGCTGCTTAGTTTTTACCGTCTACCGAATACGGTAAATCTCATACCAGTTAACTTAAATTAAATTGTGTAAAAATAAGATTTAAGTTAGCCGGTGTTGTGCCGGGGTGTTGTGTCTGAGAGATTAACACTAGAAGCGCGAGCGTCCCAAATTTGACCTATTCCAATGTCCTTCCTGATCCATTCAACTTTTTATTACGCGTGGTATCTCAATTTCTCTTAACTTTTAATGAAGTCTCACGTAACACACGAGATGTATACACGTTTCATTAAAACAAAATTATGAAAGATTGCGATCTATTATATTTATAGAACATCGAAATGGGTCAAATTTGGGACACTTGCGTACTAGTGTTATAGTCTCGTGGTAATTACACAAAAGTCAATTTGGACTTAATGTCGGCGTTTTAGAAGATGCCTATAAAAATATATTAATCTTTAAAACGTAGCATATTGTTCAAAGCACCCAACAAATTAAGCCTTACAGCTCTCATTCTTCAACTTTAAGATGTAAACGCTAAAATATTCAGGGAGAGCACTCCTGAATCTTTATGACGGCTATACACAAACAAAACGAGGTACATTTTTTATCTTGACGAAATTTTACGTCATAACGAACCGCTTTATTTCCCTTTGACAAGGTGAAATAAAGAGAAATCTTGCACCTTCTGGCTTCTTTCTTGCAAAAACGGGAAATGCTAAATCTTAAAGGGAATGGTTTGTTTTATTTTTCGAATTAGTTTCGTTTTTATGAAGAAGTTGATGCGTTCCAAACGATCTTTTCTTCTGTGCCTCTTGAGCGATAGCAGGTCGTTTTTTTTTTTGTGCTAGCAGATTTATGAAACTGCTTTTCCCTTTGTTGTATTCTAGTGAAATTAATGTAAGATCTCTAATCTTTGACCCGGCTTTGTCCTTCAAACGGAAATATTTCTTTTTGATATTAATCTGTTCTTCTTATAATTGTTAACGACTGGCTTCTGTCTGTTTTGCCTGCTTTTTTAATAACTTTGGATCCTCGTTTTAAATCTTTATTGGTCGATTTTTAAAATAACTTTTCTTATTCTTATGTAGCTCATACAAAAACCTCTGTGAAAAATTTCGACGTTCTAGGTCAAAAGACATTGATGAGTCAATGAGACATTAAGGACTTTGCCTTTTGTATACGATACATTTTAACTAACTAAGTAAAACTTTTAATTGTGCTATGAACTTTATTTATCTATTTACTTATTCTTTATTGTACACTTTAAGTTTGTTTTTTTTCTCAGAGTAGTCAAATTTTAAACTCATTTGTTCTCAGAGTAGTCGGACATTAACCAATTATGTAGTTATAAAATATTTACCGTGTTAGTTTAAGAGCAGTCAACCCGACGTACATTTTCATACAACCGCTCTTACGCGATTATAATGTTATTGTACATCTTTCTTCAAATATTTTGGATACATCAATATCTTGTGGATATTATCTAGGCTTCTATAGAAACCAAAACGTAAATTTGTGTAACAGTAATTCAGTAAAGATCTCTAAAATTCTGCTATTTTACGTGAACTTTGACTCTCCACAATGTACTTCTATATTAAAAATATAAAAAAGTATTTCTATAGAAGCTTAGCGCATTTAATCAAGATTTTAAATGTATATATTTTTTTTAATTTTTAAGGGTTTCATAAAAACACGTATATCCTGGAACAAGTTTTATGAAATCTTCGAGTAAATCGTAGAATTACTAAATGCCAACAGAGTTTTTTGGTTTTTTCTCTCTTTTTTGGCATTACTTTTGCACCAAACATCACATTGGATTGCTTTAGATGAAGCAACAAGCTTTTAAACCATGCTAGACATAGACGATAAGCGAGTCGGGAAGACCCTTAAGGTGGGTTTTAAAATTGATAGTAATTGATTGCCTGTAGTGGAGATGAGAATGTTAGGATAGTGTGACAAAAAAGAATAAAGTAAGGAATTTAGAGAGTCTATTATAGAAATCTTTGTTAATGGTATTGCGATACCTGAAATCGCGAAAAAATTTGAAAATTCAGTCA
Source organism: Mythimna loreyi (assembly GCA_029852875.1). Taxonomy (NCBI): domain Eukaryota; kingdom Metazoa; phylum Arthropoda; class Insecta; order Lepidoptera; family Noctuidae; genus Mythimna; species Mythimna loreyi. The sequence goes on along the minus strand of CM056795.1, from coordinate 8,294,703 downwards.
TTTTGAGCAGTAAGCGTTTTCGGGATTCATGTTTGGTCCTATAAACTCCTATAGTAAAAGTTGTTTGTTATCATGGCTACAATGTGTGTTTAAGTATCGGTCACTAATTATTAGTTAACCTGTATTTAAAATCCATATATAACAGCACCCTTAAAATCCAACGAATGTCTATTCAGTTTTCAAATAGCTATTTCAATAAGCGTCAATATGATTCATAATAAGTTTATAGACGATATTCATGCCAAAAACATTACTCATAATACACGCCTTCACTTCATCGGACTGCAAATGTGCCAAAGTGTGAATATTCTGGTCATGACCCATATTAGTAACAGCCAAGGCAGTGAAGCCTTAAATCGAATCGATAGTATTAATATAGACACTAACACCGACTTTCTGAAAGCCCGATTAAATTGTCAATCAACTGATACAACTGTTTAAATTAATTTGGATTGTTGAAAAGATGCTTAGATAAAAAATAACTTATCTATGGCATGGTATTTGACATGCCATTCTCATAGAAGATTTGACGACGCTGTCAACTAACAAGATGATCAAATTCGACGGTGGGCCTCACCAAGTCACTGTCTCAACGTGACACTGGCAGAATATTCGCATCTGGCTCAATTGCAATAAATAGACGATCAAATCAAAGTCGTTGATCATGCTATAAGAATGTCAATTGACACTTGACAAAAGATTTGACACCTAGTTAATTGATTTTTACGTTGATCGGGCTCTCGGAAACCGGGTCTATATCATACAAGTTTATGTAGGAACACGTTGAGCCTTTGGTCCCGGTTTTCAATTGTAGATCTCTGACGGTCTTTAAGCATAGTTAGGCGCCAGGAAATTTGACACTAGTTTTAGCCAAAGGGCATTGTGTTAATCACAAGGTTGTGTTGGTCCAAAAGGGAGTAAACTACAGTTGTTCTGTTGCATTCAGTTAAGCTGATCTCTGATATAGGTACTGAGACGCCTCGAGTACTCTCTAGAAGCGCCCCAGTTCCAGGGTCGTGGTAACAGCAATAAAACCCAATTTAAGTTTTAAACTTTTTCTGTATTTTCACTCTGACGGTTCGACATACAATCCAATATAAAACAACATACCATTTTTTTATTCTAAACATTTCAAACTACGAACAGTCTGCGAACGTCTTACAAGCCAGTGCGCTAACTCGTAACGCATGTGATCTCTTTACAGTCATCACAGTACATACATTAGGTGAAGACAATTAAGACAGCTTGTTATAACAGTGTGTCATTACGTAAATGCCTTTTTAGGTGCTCGATAGCCTTATAAAACGATTAGTTTGGCTTGGTAAGGTTTACGTGTATAGAAAATACATAATATATTCAATATCAGTATCCGTGCGAAGCTGGGGCGGGTCGCTAGTTTACAATAAAAAAGAAATATGGTTTCTCATTTTTTTATTAATTTCAATATTAAGCTTTTAAGTTTTTCAACTTTATGTCAAAACCATATAGTACGCGGCTAATAAGTTGAATCTGTTGCTCTATTTACACGCAGCTCCTAATCTCGATTGAGCTCCGAAATCCTGTTACTGTATTCGGGATTAAACTCAGGAGTTGTCAGCAAAACCGTAGGGACCCTGCTAAAGGGCTGAAGACTACTGGGCCCAGGGTCTCTTTCTGAAAGAAGGCTTGGCTCGCGAAAAGCAAAGAAGGAATGGGGTGGGGTGTTTAGTCAGTAAGAGCCTGACACTGTTTCCCGCGCCGCCCAAGGGCTTTTTTTTTTTTTTTTTTTTTTATGGTAGGTGAAAATCATCCAATGACGAAACCCGCTCTTGGGTGGAGCGGGAGACTAGTGTCAGACTCTTACTGACTAAAAAACCTACCCCGTACCTTCCTTGCCTTATTCCTGGAGTCGAGGTAACAGTTTCCCACTTCCCTCTAGACTCCGGGAGGCTTCGACCCTGAAGGGCCCCTGCAGTTTGCTGACAACTCCTTGAGGCGCGCGGGAACGGTGCGCGCCGTTGACGACTAGGACTTGGTCTTACAGACGACCGGACGGCGAGCTACCCATTGCTCACCGTCCGCGAGCCAGTGTCTACGGTGGCCGGATATCGGCAGGATCGCGGCGGCGACGGCTACGGCGAGTACGCCGTTGCCTTTGCCTTATGCGGTCGGCCTCCTCCTTTACGAGCATTACTGCTTCGCAGAAGGAGGCGACCGCCCGCCATTCCTCTTCGCTGCGGACCATGGCCTGAACCAGGGCCCGGCGCGAGAGGTCGCCGCCGCCGATCACCCCCACGAGGACACGGCGATGCTCTTCCCAAGCAGGGCACACCTCCACCGTGTCCTCCGGGCTCGCCTCACAGTGGCGACACCCGGGCGTCTCCTCCGCACGAATCCGGTGCAGGAATCTCCCGAACTTCCCATGTCCGGTGAGAACCTGCGTCATGCGGAAGGTGAGGACGCCGTGAGGTCTATCCAGCCACGCCTCAAAGAGGGGCACTACCGCTGAGATTACGGTGTGCCCAGCGCTGGGTTGCGACAGTCGCTGTTTCCACTTCACCATGAGATCTCGCCGGAGCTCCTTCCGCCACGCCTCGACATGTTCGGGCAGCGGATCTTCGCCCCGGCGTTGCACCTCCACGCGCTGGTCGTGCATGTGTGCAAGGACTGTTGCCTCCAGATCCCATGGTGGTAGGCCAGCAAGGAGGCTCGCCGCCTCTCGGGACACCGTGCGGTATCCCCGCACCATCCGGATGGCCATGACCCTCTGGCAGGCGTTCAGCTGGGCCGCCGGGCGTTTACGTAGCGTCGGCGCCCACACTGGTGCCCCATAAAGGGCCATGGACCGGACGATGCCGGCGTAGAGCCTCCGGCAGAAGGCGTCTGGACCCCCAAGGTTCGGCAGGAGCCGCTTGAGAGCAGCCCCCGTCCGATTGAGTTTGGGGGCCAGACGTCGGAAGTGCTCCTCGAAATTCCATCGGCTGTCGAGGACAAGTCCTAGGTACTTCATCGTCGACCCGACGCCGATGTGAACTCCTTCTACCGTTAGTTGGGAACCCGTTGGTGGCGCGTTCCGAGGGCCGTGAAAGCACATGGCCTCGGACTTGTGCAGTGCCACCTTGAGTCCCAACTGCTGGATCCTCTCAACGACTGTCGCAACCCCACGTGTCGCTAGTTCGACCGCCGCCTGGTACGACCTTCCCTGCGCTAGGACCAGCGTGTCGTCTGCGTAGCAGACCACGCTGACCCCTACGGGGAGGTCGGCGCGCAGCACGTAGTCGTACCCGATGTTCCACAAGGGCGGTCCTAGTACCGATCCCTGTGGGACACCGCACGACATCTCTCGCCGTTTCCAATCTCCTTGGTGACCGGGGTAGACTATGTACCTGTCGGACAGGTAGGCCTCGATTGTACGACAGAGGTAGTCGGGCACCCGGTGATACCGGAGTGCCGTCCTAATGCAACTCCAGGGCAGGGAATTAAAGGCGTTGGCGATGTCCAATGACACCGCCAAGACACACCTGCCCCGGGACACCGCATCCCCCGTCGTGAGGGCTCGCACGCGCATGATGGCGTCCACCGTGGAGCGCCTCCTGCGAAACCCGAACTGGTCGTCCGCGAGATCGGGCCCCTTCAGTGTTAGGTGCTTGACGAGGCGGTCTGCAATTACTCTTTCAAAGAGCTTGCCCACCTCGTCAAGCAGCACAATGGGCCGATACGCGGACGGAGAGTCCGCAGGGCGCCCGGATTCGTCATTAGATAATTTTCCCACCACAAAAAACCCATTTCGGTTCAACACACAGATAACAGAAATCATATCATCTTCTTTGAAGAATTCTAAACTGAAAACAAAATCAATTAAGACTCCCTATTAACAGCCATCCTATCAAGGTCTTAATCAAGGAAAATTAGAGGTCCGTATATAGTACCGTAAAGTGGGTGAGGCCGCGCCCGAATTAATTGTGTTAGGCTAATACCCGGGCTAACTGGTGGCCGGTTCATTGGGGTCGGTTGAAACATTATCTAGAACACGCGTATGTGTTGTGGGTACACATTCCTTATGTATCGGCTTTCGCTCTGTTGGGAAGTTGCCGGAAAATGACCGTAAATATGGTGTTTAATGTCAACTAGTCTCTGTTAGTGGTATTGCCCGAAATTTGTTCCATAGTAACATATATTTCTGGGGTAAAAAGCATCTCGTATCCTATTCTAAGAAATAGTTTATACATGTGTCATACTTCAGTTCCAATCCGTCAGTTGTTAGACAGTAAATATATATTTTTTTCTATTTCTTACACCTTTTTCTCTGAGTTATAAAAGCCAGTTCAGTATATGTATTATACATGAATATAATAATATGTACCTACATTTATAATACAATACAGACTTAGGCGTTCAAGTACTCCTTCACATTGCAGTCTATATGAAATAAAAACCATTTTGATTTTGATTTTGAGTCATCCGAATGGATAGTTGTACATAGTTAGGTTTATTATATATATGAGTTTTAAAGAAATAGTTGAAAGTAAATTAAAGTCATAATATGTATAATTATAAAATTTCTATTAAATAATAAATAACATGTATTTCTATTATCTCTCTAATTACGGTATTGAAAAGGTTAATATGTTAATAGTATTTTTGACTTACAACATAATGAACATAATGAATTTTTATAACCCGGAAGAAAAAGATGTACAAAATAGAAAAAAAAAATAACTTATAGTTAATTTATAATTTGTACTAAGTTCTAATTATAATAATGCAGTGTCACTAACATCGCTTTCAGTTAACATTCTACTAATTTCTAAACAAAAGCTTTTTCCACCACACTGTACAAATGCATAAACCAGTCTACTTTAATACATAGGCCGGCTAGATTCAAAACAGCAGCCTCATGGTGGCCTAACTGTACCCAGCAGGTTTTCTGTGATACATAAACTAGTTAGTGGTGCCACAAAGTAGTGTTGAAATGAAGTGCGAGGAAATACTGGGCCTGCGAGTTACTGCGGGCTGCGGGTTGAGGAATTATTCGAAAAAGTAACCGTGAGAAATCAGGTGGATTGTGGGCTGTAAAAATGTGACGCTCCCTCTTTTTAGTCCATCTAGAATAAGAGAAGCATTATTTTGCGGCTACTTACATATAAAAAAAGAGTGGCAAAGGAAATTGTAATTTTATATTTGTGTGCCTCAAAAAGAAAAACGGAACCCTTACCCCCTTAAAAAACAGGTAATGAAAAAATGATACGGCTGTTTATGTAATAAAAAGCATATTTTTCGACGCTCTCAAGGAAATCAAAATTAGTAAATACTCTAAAATTTAAATCAAATCTCTCTCAAAAATCGAATCCGAAACACGATTAATATTTATTTTTATGCAAATTAGGTGGCTATGTAGACCGACTATAGAGGTTTTGAATGATTGTATACACTGTGTCTACATTTCTCATCCAACTCTCCTGTCACAGGTCTCCTGAAAAAAAAAAACAATTGAAATAAGCAATACCTCTGTGCTCTTCTGTTTTTATTTTTTCATTTTTAAATGTTTATGTGTACAAAAATAAATAAACACTAGTGGCTTTTAGTCTGCAAAAGTCTAACAAATTCTGAAGTTTATTCTATTCTACTCCCTCTCGCTCATCTACAGTTTTCCTATAGCAAAAAAAAAAAAACAACTATGGAAAAAAAGGAGTTAAAATTCAACATTGGCCTTATTGGATAGTATACTGAAATTCCAAACTGATAACTCCATTTTGCTTCTTACTCTGTGTAGTGCATGTGAACTGGCTTGCAATAACTAAGTTATCGGTGGCACAAAACGAATTAATCACTATACATCGTCCATAAAAGCAACAAACGGGGTATCCATATTTAATAATGGTGATGGTGTGGTTATGGCCCCAAGCCGTTGTTATCTCGTTTTACGTGCACTGTTCCCGCGCGCCTCAAGGAGTTATCAGCCACCGTACGCATCCTGCAGAAGGGTCGAAGCTAACTAGGGCCAAGGGTTCAAGTCTGAAAGGAAGGCTCTGACCCTAGTGTATAAAGAGACGTAGGAACGGGGTAGGTTGTTTACTCAGTAAGAGTCTGACACTGTTTCCCGCTCCGCCCAAGGGCGGGATTCATCATTGTATGATTTTTACCTACCATAAAAAAACTTCTTTACTTCAATTGTTGTTTTTTTTTTTCTTTTTTATGGGAAATTATCTAAACATATTCTTTGCAGGAGGGAGTAGAATAGAATAAACTTCAGAATTCGCTTGAATTCTGCAGACTATAACGCACCAGTATTCCTTTATTTATTAGAATGTTATTGTGTAGTTATAGTTTTGAATTCGTTACAAGACAGCTCGTGCCAAAATGCTATTACGCGACGGCTGACCGACCAATGATCAGCCGTTATAAATTAACAGATTACGAACTTTTAGCAAAATGACAATGGAATCGTGGTGAAATGACAGTAGAATGTCAATATTTTTGAAAATAGCAGACTTGGGCCCTAGGCGAGCTACCGATCATTTTTTGCCCGCTAGCCGACTCCAACAAGGGCTGGAACTCGGAGTCAGGGTTCCGGCGGATGAGACGTGAGAACGACTAATCATTTTAATTTTATTCATGATATGATGATTGGTAAAAAGTTTAAAAAATCTTGCATTATTATCTGCTTTTGTTCATCGGCTTAAATTAATATTGTCTGGCCCAATATGATTTTAAAACGATTAAATTAAAGGTATGCAGTCTCATTTTTCATAGTAACCGAACTTTTTAATAACGAGTCATAAGCTAAGATTTATAACCTTTCTTTTATTAAAGTTAAAACAATCCTCTTTCACATATTTCAAAAAGAAATATTGTTAGGGTAACAATATCTTCAATGGTCGTTTTGCGGGTAGTTAGAAGTTTGAATGAAATCACCTACCCGCTAAGTGTACCTACTTACACGGCTATATGACCGTTTTATGTGGCTAGAATTGTAATCAAAACTTTTTAATGTTAGGCTTGAGAAAGGAGAATAGACTTGGGTTTAGTTATAATGTTTTAATTTATTTTTAGTACTCCTGTAAAACGGTCATCAGGTTGGTTTGTCGATTGTTCAGAAAAAAAGGGTTCCGTAGCATCCTTAGCAGAAAACAGCAAAAAAAAACGTATGGGGGTCCCAGTTAAATACTAATAAATAAATAATAATATATTCCACAGCTGTCACACAACGTCATCTAGTCCCCAGCTAAGCAGAACTTGTGTTATGGGTACTAGACAACTGATAAACATACTTATATTTCTAAATACATACATATTATAGATAAATTACACCCACACATAGAACAAATGATTGTAATCATCACACAAACATATATTTATTTAATTCTGATTTTATTTGTCGTTATAGCAGCCACAGAAATACATTACCTGTGAATGTTTACAGTCCGGCTATCATGGTACGTGAGGTACAGCCTGGTGACAGATGGACAGAGTCTTAACGAAGAGTATCACAAATAAAGTAAAAAAAAAACGACTTCAAAATAACTTTGATTTCGGAAATCGGCATTAAAAAATAAACAAAGAAAACTAGAAACACCGATTTCCGCAGTTATTTTGATGTCGGTTATTTTTTTAAATTTACCAAAATAGGTAAGTAGTTGTTTTTGTCCTAAAATAATTCATATTTGTATTTCAGGACAGAAAATTACCAATTTTGGTATATCTTGACTACATCACTAGAATGTTTACAAATTTTAATAGGTACTGATGCTCTAACGATGTGTTACGTATATATAAAAATACAAAGTTTTATTTTATTTCCATCTCCTAGAGAGAGGAGGCCTGTGTCCCTGCAGTGGGAACATTAAAAGGCTGATGATGATGATGATGATGATTTTATTTAACACGCCTTTACAATATTACCACAATTATTATCGTTTAACTATGACAATTCACATTTATCTACCTGAAAAGACATTTAAAATTCACTAATATCGCCTTCTCAATTATATCCCTTTGTTTTCTATGTCTACAAGTTTTATAACAATTAAACAAGTTTTCAATGAAACAATTTTTTCATAACAAGCTTTTATAGCTATACTCATCAAGAGCTTTCCGAAAACTACAAACTCGTTACGGTTATCTAATTGCATTACGAAGTTCCTATGACCACCTTCCAACTTCACCATCAGACCCTGACTACCACATATTATCAAAGTACCCGTCAATACAAATCCAATGAACCAAAACACGATAAGGTTGATTTGTTTTATTGCTGAGCTCCTATAGCTACCTTCCAGCTCCATCATCAAATCACCTCCATGTCATCCTAATATTGCGTTGTCATACGATTTACACGTGCATGCAAAATTGCAGCTCAATCAGGTGAAGAAATCTGCTTCAAAATTGAGTTGCAAGATTTGAGCCGAACAAACATAGTTACATTGCAAGCTAATAAAAAGCTTGTAAAAACAGGCGTCACCCCGTTCAACTTTCATTGACAACTTATATACAAACGTGCGAAGCCCGGCAAATGTGAATTTATGAAATGCCATTTCATTACAAATATACTTTTCTATTCTATTTCGGGTTTCAATCGAAGTGAGGAGCTACATGTAATTATAACAAATGGTTCAACTTATACAACTATTTAAAGAAAATATGAACAATATGAAGGTTTCATATTGATTAAGAAACTCAGTTACCTCGACTCACCCACGCTACCTTTCATCGAAATCGACATCTACAAAGATTAATTAATCTAGTTACCTTTAACCCTAAAACATCCCACGTCCTTCCAATATCTATATTCTATACACCCATTCCTCTATGCATTGGAGCCCTTCAGCAGGGCTGCCAATTCCAGAGTTGTTAATAAATTAATTATACTTTATTTAATGTTTTCCTAGTTATTGGTTTAAGGATCTAAATCCATATTAAAATTTGTATACATATTTTAATTGAAACGTTTTTACTTTTATTTTTATTTTATGCTAGCCTAGCTAGTGTTTAGTTTTTAAAATGCAGATGTAGACTTAATGTGTATTATATTTTTAACTGTGATTATTGCTTCTATCTAATTGTATTTATTTTTCGTTCATACAGCTTTCATAATATTTTGTTATAATTACTGTAAAAAATACCAATTTTGCAAAAGTATAATTACATAGGTTTTTTTTTTAGTTCCAATTAGTAACATCCCGTATGAAACGAACCGGAACGAAACTCGACGATTACTCTTGAAAATAAAAAAAAACTGATTTTATAATATAACTAGCTTTTGCCCGCGGCTTCGCTCCCGGCAACAGATTATTCTACTCTACCCTACTCTACCCTACTCTACCCTACTCTACCCTACTCTACCCTACTCTACCCTACTCTACCCTACTCTACCCTACTCTACCCTACTCTACCCTACTCTACCCTACTCTACCCTACTCTACCCTACTCTACCCTACTCTACCCTAACCTACCCTACTCTACCCTACTCTACCCTACTCTACCCTACTCTACCCTACTCTACCCTACTCTACCCTACTCTACCCTACTCTACCCTACTCTACCCTACTCTACCCTACTCTACCCTACTCTACCCTACTCTACCCTACTCTACCCTACTCTACCCTACTCTACCCTACTCTACCCTACTCTACCCTACTCTACCCTACTCTACCCTACTCTACCCTACTCTACCCTACTCTACCCTACTCTACCCTACTCTACCCTACTCTACCCTACTCTACCCTACTCTACCCTACTCTACCCTACTCTACCCTACTCTACCCTACTCTACCCTACTCTACCCTACTCTACCCTACTCTACCCTACTCTACCCTACTCTACCCTACTCTACCCTACTCTAAAAAAAAAAAAAAAAAAATGTATCCTATGTCATTCTCCTGGCTCTAAACTACCTCCCTGCCAATTTTCAGCTAAATCGGTTCTAGCTGTCCCGGCAAACTTCGTTTCGCCTATTTTTTTTTTTTCGTTCTCACCGTTTAAACCTTCCCTGAGAACTATCACGAATATTTCAAGACCAAAATCAGCCAAATCGGTCCAGCCGATCCCGAGTTTTAGCGAGACTAACGAACAGCTAATTATTTTTATATATATAGATTTAGCAATTCTTGCATGTTTTTTCGTTTTACAATTACATGTACAAGTTTCTATAATAAAAAAGATGAACTTTAAATATTAAACAAAGCACCATAAGAAATCAACGTATACCTACTTATCAATGTATTTCCATGCATCAGAATACGTCTAATAATTTTTTATTTTTTTATTCTAGATAGGCTCGCGTTTGACCAAATCTTACCTGATGGTAAGCGATGATGTGTTCGACGATGGAGCACGCATGCCTAGAAGTAGCCAATTCACTCTTGACTTAAAGACCCCTAGGTTGTTGCTAGGTCAGGAAACACAGACACCGGCAGATAATTCCACGCCTTAGCTACTGTAGGGTCCCTTCAGGGTCGAAGCCTTCTGGAGCCGAGGGTTGGTGCGAAAGTGTTACCACGGCTCTGGGAATAAGGCAAGGAAGGAATGGGGTAAGTTTTTTAGTCAGTAAGAGTCTGACACTGTTTCCTGCTCCGCCCAAGAGCGAGACTCGTCATTGGATGATTTTCACCTACCAAAAAAAAAACGCCTTAGCTGAATAATAAGCAGGCAAGCGGCAAAATATGCATCAATATAGTTTTTCACTGTTGCCAACCCTACCGTTAAGTTAATTATCGTATCCCTCAGCGAGGCGAGGGTTGGGAGGAATTTCATTAAGAGCCGCAGCACCTCACCGCACCACGTGAGAATTTTTCAATATCGGAAGATTGTGAGGGCACCTACGTAGGTATCGGCGCCTTTCATTTCTTGTTAGGTTTTTGTTTAATTTTAGACATCAGTAATTGATTTCAATGCTTGTCTGTAATGGCTGCGTGTTTAAATTAGTAGTATAACATTAACCTTCTAATGAGCCCATTGCTGGGATTCAGGCCTCTACTCAAGGAGAATGGGCCGTATCCACCACGCGGGCCCAGTGCTGGTTGGTGAATGTCACATGTCTTCGAATTTTTGGTTCGAGGACATGCCGGTTTCCTTACGATCTTTTCCTTTACCATTTTGAGAGCAGTAGTGATGAAATAAAATTTTGAAATTGATCATTTTTTTCAGACCAAGTTTACAAAGTCCGTAGGTATAAGATTATAATGCGCCCGGATGGGCTTGAACCCACGACCTACAACTGATAAGTCGAAGCCATTACTGCCGGCCACCACTTAGGAAAACTGCACGAAAGTCTGGTAAAGTCTGGTTTGCTGTAAGAAAACTCAATTTTGAGTTAAGCTCGCCTTTGTACATAATCATTGTAATCCGCTTTTTATATACTGTTTGGTGTACAATAAAGAATTAAGAATTAAGAAAATCCGTTTAAGAATTTTTAAGTTTATCACGTTCGTACCAACAAACTATTTAGGGGGTTTTCGAATACCGTAATTAGAGACATAATAGAAAGACAACAGGTGTACGAACGTCGGTTTTTGCTTGGAGCTCAAGAGTTTAATGTAAATTAGCCAGTAAAGAATAATAGGTATGAAACGCTGAAATCAACACCAGATAAAAATGCATCCTTACTTAATTCATTTTCACAATTGAGTTTTGTCTACGACTACCAAACGCAATCGTGACTGTATTTGAAATTAAACTTTTTCGCATCTAGTGTACCCTAGCTAGTTCCAACTTGGCACCGAGTCATATGTTTAATTATCACGCGGAAGGTTCCAAATTGGAAGTGCACAGCGTTCTATTTGCTGATTGTGTTTCGAATTCGGCAAGTGTAGCCAATTTCGCAGTTTTTTTTTTTCATCAAAAATGGTATAGGGTTAGAACTGCATATTAGATGCGGAAACTAAATGGAGTATGGTTATATGTAGCAACGGAAATCGTTTTTATGCTATTGGTTTTGTTTGTTTGGTTGGGGGTTGGGGGTATTTTTGTATTGGAGTAACGTTTCAGTCTGGATACTTACAGGTATTTTGTGATAGATAATACACACCAGTTTTTGAAGGCATCAGAGAGTAGGGAACATCCAATATTTATACTGATAATACGACGACGAAAGATTTTTATTTTTTCTAATATTACAAAATTCAAAAAGTATCCAACTAATCTTTTTAAATTCTATCAAAAGTAGAATGCTCTTTTATCGCTGAATTGACATAGGGAAGACCCTATGTCAATTCAGCGATAAAAGAGCAGCGAGCCCGCTTTCTTTCTTAATTATCATCAACACGTGCTAAAGCAAACATGCCTGATGTACTGCAGTATCTAAGCAGCCCCAACAAGCTTTTGTAGGCTTTTTTATGGTGGGAAAAATCATCAAATGACGAATCCCGCCCTTGGGCGGAGCGGGAGACGGTGTCAGACTTCTACTGACTAAACTATTTCTTCTTGCCTTAATTCCAGGGTCCCGGTGTTCCGCTTTCGCATCAACCCTCAGCCCCAGAAGGAGGCTTGTAGGCTAGAAATACTCCCTATCTTCTAAAGTAAACAAACACTTAAAATTCACGAGCTACTTCAACAAACTGCTGAAACCTGATAAAATAATGTTGGAAATAATTAAATGAAACTAAAGGCTGCTGCAGAACGTTTTAATTATTCACGGCTAGACGATAATTACTGGCGTACTCTCTCCCCTTAGTCTACTCAGTTATACTAACTTCTTTTCAAGAAAAACTGCTTCAATAACTTTCTTTTTTAAGTGGGGAAATCATCTAATGACTTCTCCCCTTTATATAATGTTTAAGGTCAGAGAGGGTGAGCGAGTCACTGACTTTTACTTGCTAAAATAAACACACCAAGTATTTCTTCGATTACGTTTTTCGTTCTAGAACAACAACAACAGATTAAGTCCACGTCATAATAATTTTGTTTAGTTTATTTCAGTGATATAAAACTTTACGTTTATCTTTTAACTCATCTAAATATGCCATTTTTACATTTGTATTTGTGGTTATTGTGCTTATGGCAAAGTGACTATTATTATAATGTAGAAAAAAAACTATTGATATAGTCACAAAAAATTGATTTATTATTACAAATCAAATTGAACAGGACTTGGCTTCTATGCGATCGAAAACTTTTTACGATGGAAGAATTGCGTGGAGAGACTGGTTTTTTTTTACATTTGATGTTTTTAGTGGGATTTAATTTACAAGACTTGGTCCCACACAAACAGGTGAAACTAAATAAAAGCTTGTAACATACAAGTAATAAGAGACAGTTTTGAGCTTACATAAACAAAACATTCTACCTAATTTATATTTTGCTCTAAATTGCTGCGAACAAAAAATTCTAAAAGCCCGCACACACTTGCTTGCTGACAAATACAACCCGTCTAATGAGCTCATCTCTTGAACCACAAAACAAAGAAACATAAAAGTCTCACTAATACAGCACCCGAACCCAGCCAGGCGCAATACTTTGTGTAATTTATTTCATCACCACTGCTGTCAAAACGGTGAAGGAAGGAAGAGGAAGCCCGGTATGTCCTACAACCAAAAAATTGAAGACATGTGACATTTACCAATTCGCACTGGGCTCGCTTGGTGGATTATAGCCCATTGTTTCCTTTCCTAGATAGGAGGCTAGAGTCCTAGCTGTAGGAACATTAAAAAGGCTGATGATGGTGAACAGTACAGTACCCATTTAACCTGATAACCACTTGCGTAGGATTCGTTTAACGAGTCTTTTCATGCCCTATTCGTGTGTTTGCGACTGGACACTCAATCAGAACAAATAACTTGTGGATGTAGCCAACTCAAAGCGTTCGACGTTAACGAAACGACCGTAACTTGGCTTTGAGAGCTGTTAGTAAACGATAATGTGGTTAGCAATGGAGTACGCTTACCGCAAAAGAAGGCTATCGCAAACTTTTGCTTTTATTATTTGTGTGAAATGTAAAGGGTTTTTGAAAGGGCAAGATCACTTTACGATACGTGAAAATTTTTGACATATCTGTGGAAAAATTCTTATGTTATGACATGTCATTAGAAATGAGACTTCTGCGCATTATACTGACTAGACACACTTCGGGTTGCGACGGCAAATGGTTTAACTCACAATATAACGTTTAATTGCACACTCCAGTTTACTTCGTAACGCGTCGCGTTATTCTCGGATTTATGAGTTTTGTAGATGTTGCCGTTTTGCTGGTTAGGTGAGGTCGTGTCATACACTATTTAGACATGTACTATTCTTTGGTACAAATTAATTGTGTTTGTGTGAATATAAAAACTCAAACTACATTCCTTGGTCAGACGGGGATTTTAATTTGGCAGCTCCACATTACAAAGAACCAAGGTTGCCGTAACGGCGCCCTCGCCGTAGCCGTCGCCGTCGCGATCCCGCCGATATCCGACCACCATAGGCGCGGGCTTGCGGACGGTGGTCAGCAAACTGAAAGGACTCGGCAGGTTCGAAGCCTCCTGAGGTCAAGTCCAGGTTGATGCGAAAGCGTTAGCGTCCGAGGGCTCTGAGACTGCAGCTCAGCAGTGGACGTCTTTTGGCTGAAATATGATGATGATGACATTAGTGCCATGAATTCACAATATAAGTCGTAGCCGCGAAAACAGTTCACGTTCACGCCTGCAATAAAAATTAAAATAAGTAAAAAAAAAACTTTCACCTAATTTTTTATAGAAAAAAAAACAAAATTTTTAGCTGACAGTTTGTGAGTGTATGTATGTATGTTTGCTACTTCTTACCGCTAAAACAGCTATAATAATTTCAACACAACATAGCACACGCATAGACTGTTTTTTTTTTAACCTAGTAGTATGTTTCTTTCTAGTGATTTTGTATTATTATGCGGGAGAAGGTGCTGGCAACAGCTTTTGTTGCTATTATATATAAATTGCTTTTAAAAAGCAAGTATACTCGTATGTATAAGCTATACTTAACGCAGAACCGTAAAAGTATAAACCAATAGAAATACCGGCATAAAATCTGTAGCTTATGCTCTGATTTTCATATCACTCACCTATAAAACACTCGATCCCGCCTTAAAAATTTGAAAGGCAATGTAAAACTTTGCCTTTCAGCTCTACACTTTTCGCGAGAAATTCGCATTTCAGCAATAAAATGACTATGAAAGTACCATATTTGGGTCATAATATTTTTATGATACATAACACAGCACTTTGCTTTTTTTTCAATACTTTTCATACATTGTATGTTATATGGTTGTAATAAAACTGTGGGTATTTATTTTGCTTTTGTAAAGCCATGGTTACTAAGCATACTTATGGAAATGCGTTATAGTTCATGTTCCCTGGTACATTTTTTGCAGCTTTTAGGTTCGCGATTGACCCCTATTTCACCTGATAAAAAGCGAAGATGCGATCGACGATGGAGCGCGCTTGCCTAGAAGTAGCCTATTCACTCTTGTTTTTAAGATTCCCGGATTGTAGCCATCAGGAAACACAGTCTCCAGCAAGGAATTCCAGTCCTTGGCTGTACGCACAATGAATGTGTTCCCAGTACGTTTTCTACGTATATGTAGGATGTCCACTATGTAGCGGTGACGCAATGCCGTATTATTACGAGTATCAAGCTAATTTTCCATGAGTTATTTAGGAAGAGTAATTTTTTGATGAGATGCCCAATAATTTCCTGTACAAATCTCGACTGTGGTAGCTAATAAGGCCGCGATCTAACCCGGCTCCAGTGCGGGTTTGTGGATGCCACATGTCTATAAATTTTAGGTTTTAGGACATGCTGGTTTTATCACAATGATACTTCATCGTTTTGAGAGGCGTGTTGCTGAAATAAATTACACAAAGTAATGCGCCTGGCTAGGTTTCAACTTGCGACCGACATCTCGTATGTCGAGGCCGGTACCAATCATAAAGGTACTACAAAGACCCCTGTAAACTGTAAAATTGCGTTTTATTGTCAATTTTTATAGCGCAATATTGTTCAATATATTATATTTATGCCCTAAATTGCGCAATATATTTCCGAATATAACCCAGTAACATTCTACAACTGAATTCCTGTCGAATATTTTTCCTTCGTTCATTTAAAATATCTTGGCTATATTGCCGGACTATACTGCTAAAATGAAGCAATTATTGCTTTGTGTTGAGCGAAATAATCAGCAACTTAGAGTAAGAAGGCAGTTTGCTTTTGTGCTTTTTATCTTTAAAGTACTAAGAGTAAAACTGGATAATGCATGCAGCTTTGTTGGAGTTGTTGTGTCTGAGTGTCCCTGACAGATATGTTTGGCACCGGCTTCGGCCTCCACTGGTGGTAAGACCAAACCTGCTCTAAGAGTCGCCTCTGTCGCGCATTTCGCACTTTCAATCTCATAGACGACAATTTAGACCTATTTATTTGTACTTTGAGTGAATTTAACAGAGTGGCACTAGCGGTTATATATTGGCTGTGCTGTATATAACACTAAGCGGTTATATATTGGCTGTATTGCCGCATTTAGTAACACTTTAAAATTGTCGTATTTGGTGTTAATTTATTAGTTTGTATTTAAGCTCTCTCTAGCCTGAAACACAGGGTCTAGGGTGACCCAGGCAAATAAGAAACTGGTGTTCTTTTTAATATTTAATATACTTTACTGTATGTATTCATGTCCCATTTTTATAAATAAACGATTATTATTTTATATTATTATTATTATATTAGGCTTTCCTATAAAGATGGTATAAGTTTGATTAATAAATAAATAAAAATATACTTGCCATCAAGTTTATTTTTATAGAATTGCAACAAGAAATTGCTCCAAAACTAGCCGGTTTCCAAGGACCTTTACTCTTATTGACAAATGATCATACGTTAAATCTTTTATCAATTAACACCGTTTTATTGATAAAATTACCATACTCCGCCTGACTGAACTGTCGATAAAACTAGTTGGCAGCTGCAGCTCACTTTAATTCAATAAGTGTCGCCGTTGCATATTCGAGCGCCATTTTATACAAATTGCATTTAATTTGTATTTTGATGATATAAATGGTATGGTAATGAAATGATTGCATAGAGTATGGGTTGTGGTTATACTAGTATAGTTTAGTCAGTATTTCAACGCTGTATTTTCTTTCCGCTTGAGCAGAGCATCGCCATGCACTTGTGGGCGCGATCGGCAGCGGCGATCTCTCGCGCCGGCCTTTCAATTCAATTTCAGTTTATTTCAGATAATAAAATCCATAATATTACATAATAACAAATTCAAGTTCAAAATTATATAAACAAAATGTCAAATCATCATCATCATCATCAGCCTTTTTAATGTTCCCATTGCAGGGACACAGGCCTCCTCTCTAAAATAATGGGCCGTAATCCACCACCCGGGCCCAATGTGTGTTGGTGGATGTCACATGTCTTCGAATTTTTGGTTCTAGGACATGCCGGTTTCCTCACGTAAATGTCAAATATATTTTATAAATTATATATAGTAAATATTATTTATTTCTTTTTATTTATAACCCTAACTGTTCCACAGCTAGGCAGAGGCTTCCCCAAGTCCTTCCAACCTTCTTCTTTCCCGCGCCCAACTTCAGATCATCATAGTAGATATTATAAATTTAAAATAATCAAAATAATAAATGAAACACTGACGAACAAAGCAATGGGTAGCTCACCCGATCGTCTGGTAACCGTCCAGAACAAGCCCAGTCGTCTTTGACAAATTGGGAAGCAGTGTCAAATTCTTCCTGACTAAACAGTCTACCCCGATGCTACGTTGCCTTTACACCAGGGCCAGAGCCTTCTTTTCAAACACGGTCCTTTGTCCCAGTTGGCTTCGACCCTTTCTTCTATCAGCCAAACGTTCTCCAGGCCTTTAAAAATATACCCGATGCACTACCACTCGACATTGCCTATTCTTTTGCCACATACAAATATTTCAGTCAAATTTAAACATGTTAGAAATAAGTCATTTCGGTACAAGTGTGACCTTGGCGATACACGAACCCTTGCTATGTAATGTGTAAATAAAAATATTTGCTTCGCCCCAACAGACTTGGTCAAAACATCGTCATAATAAACTGATTTTGTTATGAAATATTATTATTATTATCTCTTGAAGAGATCATTTTTCTTAGAATATGGGTCTGTGGTACGTAGCAGTGTTTTGATCTCATCATGGATGCAAGCATAATATTTTCGTTATGAAGCAAAGATATCAAAATAGATTTATTTATGGTTAGCTGTCCCCTGTGGTTCCATTTCTCTGTCTTAGTTTATTGTGTTTATCATGAAGCCCGGTTCAATCTTTCTGTATGTGAGAACCAGTTGCCCCACACAGAAAGATCCATATCAATTGGTAGTTCTAAAGGTACGTGCGGTTAAACTTAAAAACAAAAAACTCTCTCTCTCTCTCTCTCTGTCTCTTCATTACATCGAAATAAAAAAATCTACACTTATATATTATCTATAATATATCTATAATCTATATCTTCTATCTATCTATAATCTATCTATATCTTCTATAATCTACACTCTACACTAATATAATAAAGAGGTAAAGTTTGTTTTTTTGTTTTTATGTTTTTTTGTTTGTAGGGGGTAATCTCTGGAACTACTGGCCCGACTGGAAAAATTTTAGCAACAATAGAAAGCTGCTTTACTCCTGAGTGACATAGGCTAGGCTATTTTATGTAGGTACGCAGGCAAAGCCGCTGACAAAGGTTGTAAGTCTATACATTTAATAAAGTACAGTTTTTTATATAACAATTTATATAAAAAGTTGCAATGAATAAGTATTGTTTGGGAATCAAAACCAACTTATGACCCATGACTAGTGGTCCTACCCTTGCGCGGAGTGGGAAATAGTATAAGACTCGTACTAACTAAATAACCTACCCCGTTCTTACGTTGCCTACCCTTGGCCCCAGTTGGCTTCAACCCTTCTGCAGGATCCATTGCGTGTTGCCAATTTCAGTCCATTAATCTATATCATCCAGATTTTCCTCATAATATTTTAATTAACTATAATTTTTATTTTCTTATAAGCTCAGTTTGTTGTTCACAAAGTAATCCTATAAGGGTTCCATATTTTTCCTTTTGGGATACGGTAACTTAAAAATAAAAGTAGTAGACTCTTCTGTGTACCTGTATGAAGCTTCTGACACGTCCCAAAGGTCTTTCCTCAACAATTTAGCCGTGATCGGTAGGACGTGACCGTAACTCTAACGCCTACCACTTCCCCAAGGGATCGCTTTACGAACGCCTTAAGTCCCTTGGAAAATGTACCTATTACTTGATTAGTAGAAGACTTAAGGAAAATATGTTTCTTTTTTTTTAATAATTCAGCTAGTACTTAATTGCGAACCCATCGTCCTGATAGTAAGCACGGTCACGTCATAATCATGACCATAAGTTTCCTCTTTGAGGCGTAGGTGGAAAGACCTCACTGCGTCCTCACTTTCCGCATGACGCAGGTTTTCACAGGACATGGTATGTTTGGGAGTTACCTGCACCGGATTCGTGAGGAAGCAACTCCCGGTTTTTATCATTATATCTCTGCCCAGAAGACCCGGCGGAGCACACGGTAGACGTGTGCCCAGCTGTGGGTGCATGAGTGGCAAGCGGTCACCTTCTTCTGTGAAGCAGAAGAGCTAGCAAAAGAAACCGACCGCATAAGACAACGGCGCTCACGCCCATTTCGATATCCAGCCAACGTAGGTGCGGGCTTGCGAACGGCGAGCAATGGGTAGCCCGCCGTCCGGTCGTCTGATAACAGTTCGGATCAAGCTCAAGTCGTCGATGGCGCATATTGTTCCCACGCGCCTCAAGGAATTATCAGCTAACTGTAGCAGCCAGCAGGATCAAAGCTTCCTGGGACCAACGGTTGATGCGAAAGCGTTTAACCAGGGCTCTGAGATCAAAGCAAAGAAGGAATAGGTTAGATTGTTTAGTCAGTAAGAATCTTACACTGTTTCCCGCTCCGACTAATGGCGGGATTCGACATTGGATAATTTGGACCTACCATAAAAAAAAGCCTGATGATAACGATGCAATCATTGCCGGCAATACAAATAATAATAAAATTCTTGAGAAGTTAAAAGTAAAAAGAGTAAGAAGTTTAAAGAGGAAAATGAAAATCCTGTTAGAAACTACACGTTTATCTTTTTAACAAAATCCAAATAGATTGAATAGGTTTTAACTGTAGCCGGTGTTGTACGATTTATCACAGTCACACCCGTTTTTATGTGATCACTGTGACATGACCTAATTACACCAAGTGAAATCTTCTAACGGTGTGAAAAACAATGCTGAGTTGGATAGAAATAAAGTTTTACTAGGTTTTTTCTACTTGGATACCAATTTGTGTAGTATTTAGCAAACCTTAGAATTTATTAAAAAAAAAATTAATTTTTTTATTCTTAAAATATTCCATAAATGCTATAAAAAATATTGAAAAAGAAAACGGTTAGTTTTATTAGCGCTTATTAGTCCGGTCAATTTAGACATTCGAAGTTACGTAAATTCCCACCTAGCTGAAAATCGGTAAGATTGTTTAAAATATCATTAAAAACAAAATTTGAAAGTTCCCCATCTTTCCCCTGTAAGGAAAAAATTTTATTCAAGGTCAAAGGTCAAAAAAAAGAGTTTTTCGCGATTTTCAGCAAAACGATAAGTTTTATCATAAAAATACATCAGACAAAAATTGTAGATCATAAAATTATCTACAAAAAATGTATTAATACTTTTTTTTCTACGAGCCACCGTTTTTGAGATATAACGATTCTAAAAGTTGCAAAAGTTGTAATCGTCTTAATATGCACACGTTTCCTCGCCACCTATGAGGTAGTGTACTCAGCGCGTTTTTAGAGCAAATAAAACAATATTCTGACATTTTTGTTATAAAACTCAAAACAGCACGATATAGGTTAGAATAAACACGTGTTTTCACTAGCAACTGGCATCCAAGACTAACAGTGTTTCATTTATTATAGTAGGTATAAGACCCTAGCCACGCACACAATTGACCAGGGGACAGATGTTTTCTCAAGGTTACAATGGTGTATAAATTAAGGGACTGGGTTTCATTTTACCTGATATTTGTATAGTTATAGCTTATGTACATTTTATATTAGTAGTTTAAGTTACAATGACCGATAGAAAAATATTTTAATATATATTACAACTATAGAGCTGTTTATATACGTGGCGTATTCATGCATATTATGACGATTACAACTTTTGCAACTTTTAGAATCGTTATATCTCAAAAACGGTGGCTCGTAGAAAAAAAAGTATTAATACATTTTTTGTAGATAATTTTATGATCTACAATTTTTGTCTGACGTATTTTTATGATAAAACTTACCGTTTTGCTGAAAATCGCGAAAAACTCTTTTTTTTGACCTTTGACCTTGAATAAAATTTTTTCCTTACAGGGGAAAGATGGGGAACTTTCAAATTTTGTTTTTAATGATATTTTAAACAATCTTACCGATTTTCAGCTAGGTGGGAATTTATGTAACTTTACTCTTATTTTTTGGTCTAATTTGACCGGACTATATGGTTTTGCAGAAAAATACCTGTGTAGTTCGATTTTTGAATCGAGTCTTAGATTTTTTCTGAATCGCAAAACATTTTTATACAAGTGCAGAAAGTTTGTTGTGAAAAACACGTATCAAACGACGATAGTCGTAAGTGAATATGCCCTGCGTCTCGTGAGGGTTGATGCCCAGCCTAAAACAATTTTTTTTTTCACCTGATGGGAAGCGACGATGCGGTCGACGATAGAACGCGCTTACCTAGAAGTAACCTATTCACTCTTGACTTAAAGATTCTCGGATTGTAGCCATCAGGAAACACAGATTCCGGAAATTACATTAAAATTGTGGCGGGGGCAAGCACGTGCCTTTTTCTGTACTAGCACGGAATATGTACAGTCCATTACCTACCTGGAAGCAGTGCGATAATTGAGGGTTTCCGAGTAAATAAATTAAAAACGAACTTATTTTGAAAACAGCCGCTTTTTCGGGTTTGTCCTTTATCTTGCTTTTCATGAATGATTTCCTTCCTAGACCTATTTATTGTACAGCGAAATACAGACCAGAAGTAGTCATCAGTGAACTTTCCAAAGTGTACCTACATGCCTAATCGTCGCCATAAAAATCTACAAGGAAATCCGAGGCACACATTTTACTTGGCAAGTTGCGTGAAGATAAGGGCGAGGCTCGATGCTAATGTTCACGTATTTATCTTGTCCCATTAAATAAATCGAGAACATCGTGTTTTGGCGTAAACTTTAGTTTTTATTGGCCGTAGTTTGATTGTTATCTGGATCAAATGCCGTGTGGATTACTGTTTTTTGTAGTGCTTTAATGGCTTGAATGTTTCTGTAGTAATAGACATGTCAAATAGGGGCATTTTGGATGGGAAAATCTCCCGACCTTGAGCGGGACGGGAGTGTGTATTAGATTTTCACTGTTTCTTCTTTGCTTTCGTTCCTGGGCCCCAAGGTTAACTTTACGCCCAAGTGGAGCATGACGATATCTTTCTCCTTACGCGAGTGACCATTTCTCTCTGTAGTATTACTGCTTCGAAAAAACTCTGGCCTATGGCCTGTATCAGGTCCCGGTTCAAAAGGTTTGGTTCGTTCCGATCGCTGTCACGAAAGCACGGCGGTGCTATACCCAAGTGCGGCACATCTCCACCATGACTAGACTCAACAGGGTCAAAGTCTACTGGGGCCACAGTGCTGAGGACCTAGAACGAAGGCCAAGAAGGTACAGGAGTGGGTTTTTAATCAGTCAAATTTTGACACACCCTCTGGGTCAACCCAAGAGTGGGGGATGCCTTTAGATGATTTTTCCACCTAAAAAATCTCCACTGTGACTTTGGCCGGTTTGCACATTGGTGACCTCCTCCTCGATTAATATTCCTCATTACTGAGAGTCTTGAAGTTCTCTCTGGATTAGTTACTTATTGATAGGGTCTCGCGATCTGGTGACAACCAGACATTTTTTCCGTCCGACATAGTTACAGGAACCTCCTGAACTTCACCTATAAGGTGAGGACCTGCGTCATACGTCCCATGGTTCCCTAAGGATTATTTTGACGTAACTTTGTGTTAGTCATGTAAGTATAGACACAGTGGCCTTCGAGATTGTTAATGGACAATACACGTCGATCAAATAAAGTGATTGATGGATGCTATGCTATTAATAATCGAAGTTTTGGTTCGAAGAATGGAGATGCGTAGCAGAAATGTTTATGGTGTCGAGAAGATGTATAATGTTGTACAATTTGAATGAAACAGTTGAAAAGTATAGTGAGTTACTAAGGGTGTTTTTAATATCATACGATTTTTAAATTGAGCATGGTTTAAAAGCTTTTCGTTTTAACCTACGCAATTTAGCAATATTTGATAAAGATGCAAGATGAAAAAAGAAAGGTAATGCCTGAACACTGTAGATTCAGTAAATGCCAACATTCAGTCGAAATTTCACAAAATTTGTTCCAGGTAGGAACACCCCCAGCTTAAAACAGTAGAAAGCAACTGGTCCACATGAAATCTCTAGGTATTTCCAGCATCACTCACACAGAAGCCTCTTTATGCGAAGGAGTAACGCCCGCAAAGGAAAAGGCCGCATCATCATCATCCTACCCTTATTCCATTTTATTTGGGGTCGGTGCAACATGTTTTTTTCTTCCACTCTGTCCTGTCACCCGTCACACTATCAGTAACTCCCTTTTCTTTCATATCACTCCTCACACAATCCATCCATCTCTTCTTTGGTCTCCCCCTTCCTCTCCATCCATCTACGTGTAAACTCAAAACCCTTTTTGTGACATGCGTTTCATCTCTCCTCTTCACATGACCATACCAAGACAAACGATTTCCTTTCAACTTTTCAGTCACTGGCGCCACTTTCAGACTTCCTCTAATATACTCATTTCTCACTTTATCCATTCTCGTCACACCACACATCCATCTCAACATTCTCATCTCCGCTACATGCAGTCTTTTTTCATCCGTCTTTTTCACAGCCCAACATTCTGATCCATACAGTAGGACAGGTCTTATCACGGACTTGTAAATTTTACCCTTCAACTTGAGGGGCATCCGTGGGTCGCAAGTTGTTCCCGTGACCTGTCGCCATTTCATCCATCCTGCGTTGATCCGATGCGTTACGTCTCGGTCTATCTCACCATCTCCCCAAACCGCCCGCAAAGGAAACGGCCGCACACGCATAATTTTCCTCTCGAAAATAAAAAAAAACACCCACATGTGGATATCATAATGTAATCTTGCTATGTGTGTGGCAACTGTGCTAAATTCACCTATGGTTTTGACTACAGTACGGCCGTTGGATCTTGGGGAGTCTAAAGTTAGGCTCTGCGAATTTTAGCGCTTGAAAACTCGTAAAAAATAAATAGTAGTTTAAACAAACAAATGCAATCTGCAGTTCTGCTTGGGTGTACTACGCCAAATCGAATAACAAATACTCGAATATCAATTGATCGACCACTATAAATCGAACGTCTAAATACTCGAACGTTCATAATATCGAATATTTGTTTTGTATTTGTTATTCGAATATTTGTTATTCGATTTGGCGTAGTACACCCAAGCAGAGGGTGTACTACGCCAAATCGAATAACAAATACTCGAATATCAATTGATCGACCACTATAAATCGAACGTCTAAACACTCGAACGTTCATAATATCGAATTGTTATTAAATCGAACATTCAATACATCGCACACTCAATACATCGAGTGTTCAAAATATCGAATGTTTGTTTGATCGAGCGTTCAACGCATCGCATATTCATTCTATCGAAAGATCAATATATATAAAAGAATACAAGAAAACACAAAATTAATTAATTTGCAATATACCTAATCACAATATATATGTCGGAAACGGCTTCGACTTGTTGACAACAAGACAAAGCACGCCATCTAGTGGCGACTAGAAGAACTAAATAAAGATGGCGCGCTTGACAGAGTCGGTGACGTTTGCGCTTTGCTGCGAGCTTGCGGAGGGGGGAACTCGCCCTGGGAGCGGACACACTCTTAGCCAAGCCGTCGCAGAATCAAGACGTTCTGAAACTGTCTGTTTTGTTGTAATTTGTAAAGTGATAACAGTGCACTGTACCGAAATGTATTGAGAAGTAAACCGATTCAACTCCTGCCCGTTGTTATTCATTGCACGATACCCACATAGACCCACATGACAGATCTGATAGACCATAGCTCGAATACCATCCTGGACACGAGCCGACATCAGAACTGGGATTCAATCGTGCAAATGAATCGAAAAGCTATGTGAGCAATAATTACGCAACACTGAAGAAAATGGCGAGAACAAAGACAGTTGGCGGTTATTATTCGAAATTCAAAAATCGAAAATGAAGACTCGGATCGAAGCATGGACTTGAATGGTTTGATTAGGTTTTTACTGGGGTTTTTCCCTAATCCTGAGCAACGAATGTTGGACCATGGTGACGTTGTGCCCCCAGAGCGCAAACTACAACGTTCTACCCAGATTGTGAATCTACCCAAATTCGACCCGGAGAGACGAGAGCAAATCAGAAATCACTATGAGAAAATTGGACATACGAAAACTGAAGAAAACAAGAATATTCAAGACTCAAGACCACCGGCAACAAGGTAGCAAGCCAATCCAGGTCGGCTTTAGAGAGCAGAGTTCTTGATGGAGATCTGGATCCCTGAGAGAAGTGGCGCGGTGGTAACTGTGACGGTGCCGTTGTGACAGCGAGCGATTGGTTGACGTCGTGGTTGCTGATCTTTCATCAGAAAAAGGTCAGGTATTCTCATTCCATTTTTATTCTGGAGCAGAGTGCTCATTCGTTGACGATTTTCTTTTATGGTAGGTTAAAATCATCCAATGACGAAACCCGCTCTTGGTCGGAGCGGAACACAGTGTAGGTTGTCAGTAAATTTTGGGGTAGATCTAAAGTAAAAGGTTACATTGACAAGTGTAGGTGACATAATATGACGGTACTCGGTACAGATCATTACTTGTGTGGTTGAAATTGATAATAGGGGCTAAATCGCGATTTTATTACGTGAACCAACATCTATTTGCGAAATTAAATCTTAGGCCGTGAAATATTGTTGCAAAGGTTCAGTTGAATTAGTGACCGTGACGCATTTTTTGAAAATTGATTAGGTTCATGGCGTAAATAATTGTAATTACAAAGTACCCTCAGTAGATCCGATAATATCCGTTTCGATTTTTTTTATGACGGTGACAGTTCTCCGAAATAATGTTGACGTTGTTGAAACCGACGTGACCTAGATTATTTCTTTGTCGTTTCGTTAATAATTGGACTATTTAACTATCGGTATGCTACAAACGCGTGCAACAAAAAGTGATCTTAATCGTTCGACTAATTTTTGACTGTATAAAGATGACAATAGTAGTTTGGCGCGGATGAATTAAAAATAATTCGTAAGCGGGTAAATGAATTATGGTGCGACCGTATAATTCAATGATTGCAAAAAAAAAGACCTGAACTAGTCTTTTAGTTAAGAAATATGATGCGTCAAATTAAATGTGCAGAGACAATCAAAGACTAAATAACAATACCGTGCCGAGACGTTATTTGTTGTTTTTTTAATCTCAGATACACGACCTAGGGTAGTGATTGTAGTATTTTCAATTATCTATTCCCAATGTTTGATTAAATTAAAGAGTATTGGTTTTAATGATACAGTAGTTTTGAGAACGTCGACTAAAGCCGGAATAACGTTACATTTGAAAGTGTTAGACCTTAGGTGATGAACAAAGATTCAAATGTGGTATGCAAGTGACTCAGATTATGTACATTCCAATGTTGTTTGTGGCTGCGAGCCTGAGTGTTACTTGAGCTCTGTGACCAACGCCAGCATGGCAATGTAAGTAATCGCTAAAGGTGCTAAATAGAGGCGATGTGATGTGTTGAGGACGGGTACCGGAGGGAGGTCCCGTTCGATTGCCGGATGGAGGCAATGTGTGTGTAGAGATCGGGTACCGGAGGGAGGTCCCGATGGATTGCCGGATGGAGGCAATGTGTGTGTTGAGGACGGGTACCGGAGGGAGGTCCCGTTGGATTGCCGGATGGAGGCAATGTGTGTGTAGAGATCGGGTACCGGAGGGAGGTCCCGTTCGATTGCCGAAGTTGAGTACCAAACAGAGCATTGCATACTAGATTTGGTCGGAATGTTTCATGAATTGATTCAAATGTCGTGAGAGAATATGCATTACGCAATAAATACCGTGTAGTACCCTATTAAAAGTGTACGAGGAGAGAAAACCAAAATACCCACGAACAAAATAAAAAAAAGACAATAAAAAAAAACGCGTTTGAAGTAGGAGGTAGGAGTAAAATCAGAGTTTATAAAATGGACGTACAATAAAGTAGTTGGGATAGTGAGATAATTAAGTTTACAATATGATCGGACATTTGATTTGTAGGCGTATCTTAATAGAAAACAATAGTTGGTGGTCATATTATAGGAAACCATTAAGTCGTTAGAGACTTGGCGATCCCGGAGGGATGCGCAGGTATGGAAAAGTGACTAGAGGTTGCTGGGCTATGAGTAGCCAGAGGTCGTAATGTACAGCTTAATGATTAGTATTTTGGATTAGTTTGATTAGTTGTGTGTACTGTGAACGTATCACGACAGGTTAAGAAAGAAGCCAGAAAGTCATGTACCAGCCGAAGTACATGGTGATAGCAGTAGTGGTAGCATATGTTGTGGGGAACACGCAAGTAAGCGATGCGCGTTAAGCTTTGACGGAAGTCGGTGACTGACCTGCCCAATGTGATCCACAGGTGGTGGATGCACATGTGGGAAAGCAATTGTGATTGCAGTTCGGCAATGAGTGCCGTGGCGTTAGTGGCTTGCTTGTGGGGGTTCCTAAGGCTTTAAGATGAGAACAATGAACGTTGGTACATGACTGGATGACAATTTCTATTACCCAAAATTTTGATTCGGTTTGTTGAGTAAAGTTTTGTTATCACATTGAGCGATGGACTTCGTGTTGCGGGTTCGATTCCCGCTCGAAGCAGACATTTGTGTGGCCTGTAAATGTTCGCTCATAGTCAAGATGTGAATTGTTAATTTTGTGTGAGTGACACGTAAACTCACACTTGCGTGTTTGGGAATGCACTCGCGATGCAAGAGTGATTCCTAGTGTTTGTCAGGAGTGACCGAGCTATATGATACTGCGAGATGTGTTTTGTTTCAGAGTAACACAGCGATGGATGACTAGTTCGAATATTTCATCAGTGGACATCTTCCAGCTGAGGTGGCGATGACGACTAACACACGAGGACGTGTGTCTTGCAGGATGGCCGTGTCGGAAACGGCTTCGACTTGTTGACAACAAGACAAAGCACGCCATCTAGTGGCGACTAGAAGAACTAAATAAAGATGGCGCGCTTGACAGAGTCGGTGACGTTTGCGCTTTGCTGCGAGCTTGCGGAGGGGGGAACTCGCCCTGGGAGCGGACACACTCTTAGCCAAGCCGTCGCAGAATCAAGACGTTCTGAAACTGTCTGTTTTGTTGTAATTTGTAAAGTGATAACAGTGCACTGTACCGAAATGTATTGAGAAGTAAACCGATTCAACTCCTGCCCGTTGTTATTCATTGCACGATACCCACATAGACCCACATGACAGATCTGATAGACCATAGCTCGAATACCATCCTGGACACGAGCCGACATATACATACCTTATTCTTGTTTTCACAATATATATATACCTTATTCTTTTTTTGTGATTAGGTATATTGCAATTAATTAATTTTGTGTTTTTTTGTATTCTTTTATATATATTGATCTTTCGATAGAATAAATATGCGATGCATTGAACGCTCGATCAAACAAACATTCGATATTTTGAACACTCGATGTATTGAGTGTGCGATGTATTGAATGTTCGATTTAATAACAATTCGATATTATGAACGTTCGAGTATTTAGACGTTCGATTTATAGTGGTCGATCAATTGATATTCGAGTATTTGTTATTCGATTTGGCGTAGTACACCCATGTTGCGTTACTTATTGTTGTTAAAAACTGGCATTGGCATTTTTTTGTGTACGAGTTTTCAAGCAGTTCCTTAATTTCAGACTCGCCAAGATCCGGCGGCTGTTCTGTAAAAAAAAAGAATGAAAACATTGTTTATTTTGGCCAAAATAGACGCACATAATACAAAACCAGCTAAATTCCTTGCCAGGCCCAGTATTTGGCCACGGCAATGCTATCCACTGACGCTGTCCTTAGGTCCTTACGTGAACAGGTAATAGGGCACGTATTGCAGGAATGAATTGAATCATAGACACTAGGCAGAATATAGTTGCCTTGGTCTTATAATAGAAATATAATATCTTAAAAATCTTTCACAATCCAAAAACACTAAAAATAAATTGCCTGTCCATACCAGCAGTTACACACCCCCCACATTTCTATGATCGCACCGTTCTATAATCGTAGTAGACAATAGACGAACATATCGATTCCTTCGCGTGTCTATTGTGTGGGTGAAATAACGTTGTCAATGGGTTTCATTACAGATAGTCCGGTGTTTGTAGTTTTCTAATAAATTGGAGTCTAAAATAGAATTGGAAATAGCTTCTACTTATTATACTAATATACTGTGGGTTTATTTTTAGGAGTTTTGTGTTTTTTTGTTACCAGTTAAGTGTCATAGATTTCTGAAAGGAAGGTCTGACCCCAGTATAAAGGCCCACTGTAGGCGCGGGCTTGCGGACGGTGAGCATTGGGTAGCTCGCCGTCCGGTCTTCTGGTAATCGTCCGGACCAAGCCCAGTCGTCGACGGCGCGCACTGTTCCCGCGCGCCTCAAGGAGTTGTCAGCAACCGTAGGGACCCTGCAGAAGGGTCGAAGCCAATTAGGGCCAAGGGTTTGCGTCTGAAAAGGAAGGCTCTAGCCCTGGTATGTATGGCGATGTAGGAACGGGATAGGTTGTTTAGTCAGTAAGAGTCTGACACTTGTTTTCCGCTCCGACCAAGAGCGGGACTCGTCATTGGATAATTTTTACCTACCATAAAAAAAACCCAGTATGAAGGCTAAGAAGGAATGGGTTGGGTTGTTTAGTCAGTAAGAGTCTGGCACTCCGTTAAAGGGCGTGATTCGTCATCTTTGAGTGTTTACATATTCTTCTTCATAAAGATGTACGCTTTGGAATGCGACTAGACTAATTCATGACTATTTAAAAATGTCTGAAGACTTTTTTTATGGTGGGCAAAAATCATCCAATGACGAATTCCGGTCTTGGACGGAGTAGGAAACAGTGTCAGACTCTTACTGACTAAACACCCCACCCCGTTCCTTCTTTGCCCTTCGTACTGAGGCCAAGCCTTCCTTTCAGAAAGAGACCCTGGGCCCCAATAGGCTTCAACCCTTTTACAGAGTTCCTACGATGCCTGAAGACTTGTAAATAGTACTCGTATGATGAAAATTAATGCTTTGAGCTTTACCTAGTTGGTTACCTAGTAAAATTCGTATTCTTCACAAAAAAGCTCATAGCGTAAAATTCCAACTGAAAACAACCAAAATTAACTAAACAAGCAATTTATTCAGATCAAGCGTTAAAACTAGTTTACCTAAAACACCCCACAATTTCCCTTGAGAACACAGTTTAGTATCTGAAAAGCGGTTAATCTATCTGTCTAGCTAAAATCCGTTCAGTACTATTCTACACTCTAAAAACCTGATTTTTATAGCTCCCTGCGGTGTTTCGTTGCGGCCAGCCGCATCGAATTTCACAGAGAACTTTGATGCGGGTTGCGGGTAAAAAGTGGAGTCGGTTTAGTAACCAACTACATAGTTGGAATGGTTTACTTTGTAACTCAATAGGACAGTATTAGGGCTGTTTTATTTAAATATCGAATTGAAAAAATTAAGTCGAAATTATTTGGTAGATTTTATTGGAGATCTTAGTTTTAGAAAAAAATAGAACATTTTGATACGAGTGCAGAAAGTTTATCATTGTGACCGTGTGAAGTGTGAAGTGTGAATTGTGGCAGGGAGTGCATGCATATATTTCCCGCACTAGAACGGAAAACAGTCCATTGCGTGCCTGTAAGCATTGAGATAAGAGCGTTTCCGAGTAAGTGTATTGAAAAATATATAATTTGATATTGGACATCCCTTTCAGTATTGGAATTTGGAACCGTGCACTAGCATCTGACGTTTTATAAGTGCCCATGTAGGCCCATGTGAAATAAAAATTTTTGACTTTGACTTTGACTTTGAGTAATTTCCATGGCAGTTTAGGCGTTTAATCTACAACTAAAGTAAAATTAATTTCACTAGTCGCAAAACTGGTTAACTGCAAAAAAAAATCTTTTTGTTTTACATTTATACTTTACTAATGACCCGCCCCAGCTTCGCACGGGCGCAATGCTGATATTAAATATATCAAGCATGTTTTATACACATAAACCATCCTCTTGATATATTAAGAGTAGTTGGTTTTCTTTTAAAGATAGAGATCTATTAAAAAAAAAACCGTATCAAAATCCGTCGCGTACTTTTAAAGATCTAAGCATACATAGTGACAGCGATAAGCAACTTTGTTTTATACTATGTAATACTGTTAAGTTGTGTGTTGTTAATCACACAAGTCGTCTTTACACTACCAATTTGCAACAATATTTCATCTTATAACACATATTTAAAAAGTTTAAAAAATAATTTCAAACGACGTTAAATCACGTGAAAGTTGCAATTAACAAAGCCACTTATTTGAAGAAATTGACTGTTAAACTAGCTCTTTTGTAGTCACGCTCGGTATATTGTTACGGTCTTAAGGCGACACCAAATGCCTGCGACTTTGAGCAAACAAAAGTGGAGCTAGAGTAACTCCCCGTGCAACAGGATCAATCGATTTATTTCCCTTCGTTTATTTAACACAATGTGAACAAAAACCGTATATCAAAAGATTGGTAATTAAATTATCTTTTAGTTTATGAAAGTTTCACAAAAATCTACCTCAAGGTTACTGCCTGATCTTCTTTTTTTTGTCTGTATTAGACTTAACTTTGAAAATAAATTACATCGATTTGAATTTAAAAAAAAAATGTTAATGTTTGTATATCAAAATATTAGGAAAATAGTCTAATTTAATGTATCTATATTGCGAGAACTCAAAATCTCCTCGCGGTTGTCATCAAATGTCATCATCACCAAAGTATTGTAGAATCGTGCCTCCGCAAGATTCAACAATACTTTGGTAATTTTGGGAGGAAAGACGATGAAAACCTTGAAAGGCGTATAGTGATATAAAGTGGATAGAAATAAGCCTGGTGGACGCAGCCCTGACCAGATCCACTCCGTTTTTGATTCGACAGTATACGATGCCCTTTACACCACAAGAGACAGAAATAAATGGAGAAATTTCGCGCGAGTCAAACTGTTGAAGCTGGAAGGTCACGAACCTCAGCATGAAAGGAATACGATACAGAAGAGTAGTCAATTTTAACATTTTTTGTCTTCTTCTTCTCGAATCGATGGATTCCGCTTCCCTCAAAGTTTTTTGGCCCAGTAGGTTGCCACGTTTATAGCAGCTTCAGTGGCAAAAAAGATACATGGACTAGCCGTTTAAACGTGATGTTAAATATAAAATCTTCAAAAATTCCGATCTCCCCCTTAAATAACAAAAACTATGGTAATGCCATCGTTATTTTTAACCACTGTGATGTTAAGGGTTTTACGAAGCTAGTACCTTCAATATAGCCGAGTAGTAATTAGGTGCTTTAAAGAAATGAAAGCTGCTGGTTGTCGCTACAGTACAAACAATTTTGGTGGCCTTATGCGACAATGTGACGTCGTTGCGGCAATTCTTTTGATTGGTGTTTTTCGAATGGTGAATTCGAGTGGTGATGAAGTAAATTCTACAAAATCATTACTTTGTGTAACGAGCGGTTTGAACCTGCGACCTATTCCTCGTGAGACGGTGCCGTTACCAATCGGCCACAAAAAAAAAAATGATAAATATATAATACTTATATGTTATTTTCGAAATATGTTTTTATTAGGTTGCATTAAAATTATAGGTTACTGTTTCACATAGAATCAATTATTTTTGTAATTATAGTTTTTTTCACAGTTAGCCGGTTTAGGCAAGTGATTATTTAAATACAATTTGTATTGTTTTTTTTAATAGAAATTAGCTTTAATTCAGTTCATATGTCTATCTACAATATATTATACTAGCGACCCGCCCCAGCTTTGCATAGGTGCCTATATTATACATATAAACCTTCCTCTTGGATCGCTCTATTTATTAAAATAAAATCTCATCATTTTTTTTTGCGTAGTTTAAAGATCTAAGCATACATAGGGACAGCGGAAAGCGACTTTGTTTTATACTATGTAATTTTTTATTTTATTTATTCGGGAAAAATAGCAGTTATACATTAAAATCTTACACTAGATTATAAATGCACAGATATTATAAATGTATAACCTACGACATTTTCCACAACTTACAACATTTTACAACAATACTTAGGAGTGATACTAACAGTGCGCTATTAAAACAGAAAAATAAACATTAACATAGAAATTTTAGATAAGCATGCAAGTAAGAGAAAAAGATAGAAGAAGAGAGAATTACATTGAATTAAATAAGTACATAGTTTACATTGTTTTTGTTGCTTCGCAGACAAGCCTTTTAAATTTCTGAACAGGAACAAAGAAATCAATGTCTTCATAAATCTTATTGTACTGACTAGTAAGGCGGCGGAGAGGCGCACGCAAGCCCGCGTTTGTACGACAAGAACTTACTGTAATGATTATACAAAGAACTTTCCTTCCACGTGACAACGTAGGACACTCTGTACAATGTAATTAGTGTACGAAAAATAAAAAACAAAAAGAAATATATAATACCTTCAGCGGAAACGGAAGATAGGAAAAAAACTAATTTACTTAGATACACGGCGAAACTAATTTTGGAATGAAATTATTATCTAGTTACCACAATTTCCTTTTCAGAGGTTTTTTGAAGGAAAGGTTTCAGATTTTTATCTTATTTGAGGTTTGGGACTTGTCATTGGCCTTTTTCGTTCATTAGTATGTTTTTTTTTAGTAAAAAATACGACAAGAAAAATGTTATTCTTTGAATTTTCATTTGTTTTGTTAAATTGGTAGCCTAGTCCTCACTAGAATTTTTTTTAGGTAGAAAATTAAGTAATGAGTTTTCTTGCTCTAGAATGGAGCGGTAGGTACTGCCTAAAAAAAAAACATCTACCTATATCCTTAATTTTCTTTTTTCTTTTGCATTTTTGGATCTTTCTAGATCTTTTCGTAAATGCGCTAGTTGTTATCGGATCTACTTTGCCAATACAACTTTGCCGATCTGTTTAAGGTGACCAACTATGTTCTGATGTACCTATGACAGCTGAAAGTTAAATTTACTATGCCATCTCTCCACTAATATACTCATAATGGTTTTTACCACTCGTGCTATAGCGTGCCTCAATACTAAAAGCTATTCTATTAAGTCCAATTAGACGCTACGTGTGTTGCTCCATATAGTCTAATAGTCTTATTTACTAACACAAAATTAGCACTCAATTAAGGGCAGCTTAATACCATAAACTAATAGGTAAGTATAAAGTTGGCACCGAAACACACGCGAACCTTGGCCAGTGATTTGACACAACATGTAGGCTTGGCTAGTAATTACACAAATGGATTAATATCACACACCCTTATTTACGAATTAGTTCCGTTCTATGTGTGTAACGCTGTGTTATTGTTTTAAGTAGCAATGTGTGTATAACTATAGAATTGGGGTGCCTTCAAATTAGCCGCAACGTGCCGCGCGATAGCAGCGCGACAACCGTGCTTCTGCTGCGCTGCTGAGTGCCTTCAAATAAGTCGCGCGACTTATTTGAAGACACTCTTACACTTAGCAATTTTTTTTAACTAATGCTTTTTATGGTGGGTAAAACTCGTTCAAAAATAAATAGTGTCAGACTCTTAATGACTAAACAACCCACACTTTTCCCACATTGCCTTTATACCAGGGCTAGGACCTTTCTTTCAGACACGAACTTTTGACCCCAGTTGGCTTCGACCCTTCTGCAAGATTCCTATGGTTTGCTGACAAATCCTTGAGGTGTGCGAGAACAGTGCGCGCCGTCGACGACTGGGCTTGATCCGGGTGGTTACCAGACGAACTAAAATGGGTAGCTACCAATGCTCGCCGTTCGCAAGCCCGTTTAACTAGTGTTTGATTGCAATACCACCTGATGGAAGCATATATGCAATCGTTGACGGTGAATTGCAGTAGTTTATTAAAAGCCTATTTACTACCTATAGCCTTGAAGATTCCTAAATTATAATCAGACGGAAAAATCACAGCAGGTAAATTTTATCAATTCTACGATGTACACGGTTCAAACGATGATGCAAAATGCTTAGTCCGTATCCAAAAGTGAACAACGTAAAGGTGGACATTGAGGGTTTTCCGATGGTACACAGGCGATAGTAGGATCAAGTCATGCAATTAATTCCTGTGTACACTTTCTAAATTGCATCCTGTAAAATACTGAAAGGCTGACTACCCTACGCCTGTGCTCAAGGCTTTAGATTGATGTTTATCAAATCTGGATAGTTTTAGTGATGAACTGCGAGTGTGAAAAAATGTAACATTAATAACAAACTTAATCTATTTTATTAATAGAAACCTCTCACTATTACATATAACACTAGCAATGCTTCTATACGTATCTTCGTCTACATATGGTGCGC
Organism: Mythimna loreyi; assembly: GCA_029852875.1. NCBI lineage: Eukaryota > Metazoa > Arthropoda > Insecta > Lepidoptera > Noctuidae > Mythimna > Mythimna loreyi. Next base: position 8,258,966 of record CM056795.1, on the reverse strand, counting down.
AATATTCCCGTACGCCTCAAGGAGTTGTCAGCAAACTGAAGGGGCCCTGCAGGGTCAAAGCCTCCTGAGGCCGAGGAATGGTGCGAAAGCGTTACACCGGGACTCTAGGAATAAGGCAAGGAAGGCACGGGCTAGGTTGTTTAGTCAGTAAGGGTCTGACACTTTTTCCCGCTCCGCTTGAGGGTGGGATTCATCATTGGGTCATTTTTACCTAGCAGTTTAAATTGGAAGATGTCACATATCATCGAATTTTTGGTTCTAAGACATGCCAATTTCTTTATTAAATTTCCCTTCATCGTTCTGAGAACTGTGGCGATGATTACATATAAAGTAATACACCTGGCTGAATTTAAACTCACGAACTAGAACTACTACTGGGTCACCACTGCTCCTGCATTCCAGTAACGTAACAAGTTAATGAAAAAAAAATATTCCAACTTAGCGATTTACTATAAGCTTGGCTGTATTAAGACTCTAACTCCCGAGCAATGTTGTAAAACAGAGACTTTCCTCGGTAATGGCGAGATCAATTGGTTTGAAAAAAATATATCGTATTTGTCACACATTCATATACAATAATAATACTTTTGTAATACACAAAAAAGCGTCTATTACTTATTCCTTTAAAACTCGTCGATGGCGCGCACTGGAAAGCGGAACACCGGGGCCCTGAAACTAAGGCAAGAACGAAAGGTGGGTCGTTTAGTCAGTAGAAGTCTGATACTGTCTTCCACTCCATCCAAGGACGGGATTCGTTATTCAGTGATTTTTCTCAACATAAAAAAATATTCGTTTCAAACTGGTTTATTCTTTAGAAGAAAATTGACTTAAATTCAGCGGGGCTCTATTCAAGCGCATCTGGCCTTAATTAAATGCAGAAATACTCGTAATGCCGCCAAGGAGCAATAAGAGTATGTATGCATTTAATTCCGACCAGATGTTCAAGGAACTTTACGCCTTAATTCATTCAGGGCTAACAGGACAACGGTGTCCTCAACCTATTGTGTTCCCTTCGAACGGCGGGAAACATTGACCCCCCTTCTTAAAATAAAAAAAAAATAGAAGAAATAAGTAATAAAAAGAACTTTCACTGAATTTTTCTAGAAAAAAAAAATAAAACCAATTTATGGTAAAATAAATTTCGTAAATGTGTAAAAAAAAAGTCAGTTAAGATTTTTTCAAGTTTAGCAAATTGTACAAACGTCTCAAGGGGTCTGTAATTATGGTAGTCGAAAGGTTAATACACAGACATATTAAAATTACAACCAACAAAGGGAATGAACCATTCGATGCTCACGCCTTCTATATTTAGCTTTTCATGGCCACTCATTATACAATAGTATGACCTACATGCATCAAAACCATTTCAAGGACATTCCTTTTCCATTTCATTTTCTCTTTGCAAACAATTCCCTTAGGACAGTAGGTTAATGTTTTTTATGTGGGCGCAGCCGCGAGCAAATGCTGGTAATAATACATCAAATTACATTTTGGAATCATAAATACAGAGAATATACCCTCATGCGTGACTACTACTAATGCCATCTAGCGTCGAATAGTGTTACTAAATTAGTTCCGGAAAATGCCGCTAGAGGTTAAAATATTAAATCATTTTTCTAAGACTTAAAATGAATTTGAACGTTATATTTAGCATCAAAATGAAAAAGATATATTTTTAAATATATTACAGACACTAATCTTTAAGTTTTTGAAAGTATTTTGTTAATTTTGTATGTAATTACGCGTCAGTCGCTCAACCAATGACAGCCGTACGTCAGTTGCCGCCAGTCGCTTGGCGCGTTCAGTTATGTGGGAGGGTGTTACGTCGGCCTAAAACAAAAACAAACATCACGTATTTAAATTATATGGCTTCGATACAATCGACTTTGTGAACGTTGTGAATTTGTTTTCAGCTTTTGGATTTAAAGAGGTGAGTTTTTTTCTGTGTTTTCGCAGTTCTCATTTTAGTGAAAGAACTTGGTTTTTTAATCTCGTTTGTGTTGAGATGTAAATTTTTATTGTTATTGTTTATGCAGTCAATTAAATTGAGATTTCTTTTTTCCTTTTTTTAGTTCCTTTGTGCTATTTAAATACTATTTTTCATAGATTTTAAATTATTGCTTGTCTGTGTATTCATGATAGAATACTAAGATTTCGTATAAAATTGATGTTTATTTTATTTCATTCATAAATAATAATAATTATTTATTTACAACAATTTTTCATTGTATCTTGACTTAATCACAAAAAAAAATAACCAAGAATAATCTTTCAACATTTTTATTACTTCTCATAATACATGCGCAATACTGCGCCATCTAGTGTGTAATAGATTTGTAGAGGAGTTTGATAAGACGTGGCGGTCCTGCCATCTAGTATCGAATAGATTAGTAGTTTTGTCGGGTCTTCAAAGTTGAAGATACTGAAGTATCCGGCAAATTATTTAACATTACTTACACCTTTTCCTTCATTTGTTTTAGTGAGTTTTTAGAACTACTAATATTTGTGTAGGTACCTTACGATAAACCAAGGGATTTTTTTTTTCTTTTTATACATTCTATTTTGTATTTTAAGTTATTAGATTATGTTTTCTTTTTTATTGTTTTTTACCTTTACGGGTCACAAATAGGTAAATTTTTTTATTTCATATTTTCTTTCATATAATAAGATGGAACAATAACTTTCTTTTATATAAGATGGCTGGTAATTAGTGACCGATACTTAAACACAATATTGTAATCATGGTAACAAACAATTTTTATTTTGGGATCAAAGCTGAAGCTGATGCAAGCTTTGATCCCAAAATAAAAATTGTTTGTTAAACAATTTTTATTTTGGGATCAAAGCTGAAATGGCCAAAAAGTCAGCAAGTACAGTACATTTTGTACGTAAACGACCAGTTTGGGGAACATACATCTGTGCTGATCGGTCGATTATTTTCATTATTTCAGGTCTGGTCCCATAGAAAAGTTGTTTGATTATCATGACTACAATCGCTTATTTAAGATGGGCCTTTATTAGGATCGGTCACTAATTACCAGACACCCTATATATTATGTAACTTAAACATTACTGGCTAAGTATAGGCTTACTGTGTTAATTACAAGTTTACCTAACTAGGTATATAAAAAGTACAAGCCAATTAATAGGCAATGATGAACTTCAACTTTGCCTTTGTTAACTTTTAATCAAAAACAAATTTGAACAAAAAACGAATAAACCTTTTGCTTTTCCAAAGTCCATAAAATATCAAAGAAAATAATAATGATTGAATCTTCAATTCTCATTCGAGCGTACGGAAGATAATTTAAACAAAAACCGGCAGTTGTTTGTTTGTTTCAAAAAGCGAGATAGCGCTAAGAAAATGATTTTCCTGCCCAATGAAGTATGAACCGTTCAGTTCGCTCTTTAATAATTTCTTGATCGTACTGTGATGACTGTAAAGAGATCACATGCGTTACGAATTAGCGCACTGGCTTGTAAGACGTTCGCAGACTGTTCGTAGTTTGAATTTAAATATTTGAATGAAAAATAGTATGTTGTTTTATAAATCATTATTGTATGTCGAACCATCAGAGTGAAATACAAAAAGCTAAAAACTCAACGTGGGTTTTATTGCTGCTAATACAACCCTGGTACCGGAGCGCTTCGAGGGAGAGTCCTCGATTTGCTGCAGTATTTATTAGTAGGCATCACATTGTAGCATTCCAAATGAGAATAGGATCGATTGCCATGTTGTGACGTTACGGTTTACTGTCAATTTGAGCCAAGGTATTTTATAAAGTTAGTTTATTTTCGTAAAATTTCATTTAATTACGAACTGTGAAAGGAAAAACTTTCTTCAATTTTACTCATCTCTGAGTTCTTCAATTTTGCCAAAATTTCTTCGATTTGACAGAATGACGTGACGTCACAACACGGCAGTCGATTCTATTCTTATTTGAAACGCATTGTAGGTGTTTAGATCGTCAGAACCTTTTTCTCAACCATTTATGAAGTACTTGCTCAATTTACAAGAATACAGTTTGTATTCTTGTAAAGCCCCCTTTACATAATTTAGTTAATTATCAAATAGTTGGAGAGCCGTGGTGGCGGACTGGTAAAGGCCCTGACTTACGAGTGGTAGGTCACCAGTTCAAACCTAGCTAGGCGTATTATATCGTGTAATTTATTCCATCACTACTGCTCTTAAAACGGTGAAGGAAAACATCGTGAGAAAACCGACATGTCCACCAAAAAATTGAAGACACATATGACTGGGCCCACGTGACGGTTTACGGCTTGCGACGTAGAAAAGAGGCTGGAGTCCCAGCAGTGGAAACATTACAAAGCCGATGCTATACTATCTAATTTTCTGTCTGTCTTTATCTATTACTAGCTTCTGCCCGCGACTTCGTCTGCGGAAAATTTCTTGTAGTGATAGCTCGGTTACCATCCATGTTATGTAAATAATTTGTAGCCTATGTCAGTCGGGAGTAAAGCAGCTTTTTATCGTTGCTAAAATTTTTCCAATCGAACCATTAGTTCCAGAGATTACCTCCTACAAACAAAAAAATAAAAAAACAAACTTTACCTCTTTATTATATTAGTGTAGATAGATTAAAAATGATTTCTCTCTTTCTCTCTCTCTGTAACCGAGCTACTCGTGGTTTTAGCTGAGGATCGTGATTATTAACTGTCTAAAAATGCTTGGACAATTTGTTTTAGCGCCCACCTTTGCATTTGAACCCGCTGCCGCCCCCGCGAAAAGCTCCAACGCCCACTAAGGAGCGGTAGCACCCCCGTTGGGATTCTATGATTTAGGCCTACTTCATAGACGTGTAGGTATTTGTCATTGAACACTTAGTGTACGCTTGCTCACCACAGTTTAACACAAAACTACGAAACTCTATCGATGAAGCAGTAACAACTCAACGGCATTACAATGCTAATTGTGATTTATAAAAACAAATTGAAATAGTAGACTGATGTAAACTGTCAAACCAACTAAGGCAGTATACAGATACAGGCAGAAATCTTGAGCGCTTGATGAAAGAGCGAAGATTGTTTCAACTCACTAGCACAAGAATTGAACCCGCCGTACCCGCGACTCACTTCGTATCACTAAATCATCATCCTACCCTTATCCCATCCACTGTGAGGCGAGCCCGGAGGACACGGTGGAGCACACGGTGGAGGTGTGCCCTGCTTGGGAAGAGCATCGCCGTGTCCTCGTGGGGGTGATCGGCGGCGGCGACCTCTCGCGCCGGGCCCTGGTTCAGGCCATGGTCCGCAGCGAAGAGGAATGGCAGGCGGTCGCCTCCTTCTGCGAAGCAGTAATGCTCGTAAAGGAGGAGGCCGACCGCATAAGGCAAAGGCAACGGCGTACTCGCCGTAGCCGTCGCCGCCGCGATCCTGCCGATATCCGGCCACCGTCGACACTGGCTCGCGGACGGTGAGCAATGGGTAGCTCGCCGTCCGGTCGTCTGTAAGACCGAGTCCTAGTCGTCAACGGCGCGCACCGTTCCCGCGCGCCTCAAGGAGTTGTCAGCAAACTGCAGGGGCAATTCAGGGTCGAAGCCTCCTGGAGCCTAGAGGGTATGTGGAAATTGTAACCTCGACTCCAGAAATAAGGCAAGGAAGGTACGGGGTAGGTTTTTTAGTCAGTAAGAGTCTGACACTGGTCTCCCGCTCCGCCCAAGAGCGGGTTTCGTCATTGGATGATTTTCACCTACCATAAAAAAAAAAAAAAAAAACCCTTATCCCATATTACTTGGGGTCGACGTAACCTGTTTTTTTAGTAATTCATTTGTTTTTCCGCGTTTTGTTTTGTTTATAATATAGCAATATATGCAATGAGAAAAATTTTGATATAGTAGAACTAAGGATTGTTCTTATTGTTTTGATTCAGGAAATCATCATGACATAAATAAAAAAAAAATAGATTTTTTTTTGTTTATTATCCTCAATTTTTTTAATGAAATTATAATAAGTTTTAAAACATTTGAATACACCATTTAATTTATTCTTTTATTTTTGTTACAGGACCGTAAATAAAACCTCCAAACATGGTAAGTTTCTAAGCAAAATTTCAAATCAACTTAAATCTTTGCAAAGAATAGATAATAATTTGTATTCTGTTGTCCATTTTCAGTACGGGTTTGTAAACTACGCCCTCGAGTTGCTTGTCACGAAAACTTTTAACGAAGAAACATGGGAGACTATCAAGTAAGTTCGAAATGGTTTTCAAATAAATGATACTATCTCAATAGCGACTGCCCTGAAATTATTGAAAGTACAAAGAAGTGTAAATGCAGTTTGAGAGAGCAGAATAGTTTGCTGCAATTGCAGTATAAAATACATTTACATTAAAATACGGTGACTAGTCTGTTAGTCTTAAGTTACTATGCGGGAGGTTGTGGGTTCGATTTCCACCCAGGGCAAATGTGATGAGCACGATCATTTGTTCTGTGTCTGGGTGTAATTTATCATAATATGTATGTATTTAGAAATGTATAAGTACATCAGTCAGTAGTAGGTACTCATAGCACAAGCTCTGTTTAGCTTGAGACTAGATGACGTGACGTTGTGTGGTAGATGTGGAAAAAAAGAATGAAAAAAAAAAAATATAAACAGCTTTAAATTTTGATCGTTTTAATCCCGTGGAGGGTCGATCCGGTACATGAAACACTACCGATTTGTACAGATGAAATTTAACAATAATGTACTTTTTTCTAAAACTAAGAATATAGAATATACGCGTGTACGAAATCAATTTCTTTAATGAACATCAGCTGAGCGAGTTAATGACCTGTAAGCAGTTGTTGGCTGTTTAGTAAGAATGATAAGTAATGACAAAAATTAATGACTAAGCAAGCGTACTCCATTGTCGACAATTAGTGCTCCAATAGTCGACTACTTATTCGATGTCGAAAGTTTTTTTTAATTGCTATAAACTAGTACTTGACTGCAATCCCACCTGATGGTAAGCAGCGATGCAATCGTTAATGGTGAGGCGCTCTAGTTTATTAAAAGCCTATTCACTCTAGCCTTTACCGAATTTGTTACAACAAATTATTATATACTAGCGACCCGCCCCAGCTTCGCACCGGGGCAATGCTGATATTAAATATATTATGCACGTGTTATACACATAAACCTTCCTCTTGAATCACTCTATCTATTAAAAAAGCTGCATCAAAATCCGTTGCGTAGCTTTAAAGGTTTAAGCCACAGGACAGGAAGCGACTTTGTTTTATACTATGTAATGATGTTTCACAGGAAAAAGGCTGACGTGGCAATGGAAGGAAGTTTCCTTGTGCGACAGATCTACGAAGACGAGATCACTTACCATCTGATTACTGCTGCCGTCGAAGTACTGCGTGAGTATTTCTTGATACTTTGTAATATTATTTATTTGTTTAAACTTCAAGTTCAGTAGTGGTAGATAGGCGGACTTAATTTAGTATTATCTTTAATTAATCTTCGTTCCATCTTTAGAAAGAGGGTGGCCTCATTGTTGTACCGTGTACGAGCAAGCTTCAACAGCATTCTAAGAGTAATAGCGGACAGACTAGACAGTCCGTTTCTGACACACTGGATTGCGCTTCACGTGTCAAAATGATGACTTTTTTTTCAAATTCATTTTTTAGTTTACTAACATAGTTCTTAAATACTTACTAACATAAATATGGATCTGTTTGTCCTTGAACAAAAAATAATGGTCAGAAATAACGTTTTTAATATTATTATTATAAAGAAAAGTAGGTATAACGGGTGTGTATCGGTAACTACCACTGCATACAATGTGAAAAAATGCTTCTTCATCACCCATTCATCTTTCTAAAGTGCAGTAGTGGCCGAGTGGTAATTGCCTGACTTACAAGTTGTAGGTCACGGGTGCAAACCCAGCCAGGCCTTTTACTTTGTGTAATTTATTTCATTACCACAGCTCTGAAAACGTCGAGGAAAACATCGTGAGGAAACCAACTGAGATTGACCAATCCGCACTGGGCTTGCGTGGTGGATTAGGACCTATTCCCTCACCCTGAGAAGATGCCTGAGTCCCAAAAGTGGAAATATTAAATATGATATTATATTGATATTACTAATATTTTCTAATGTAAACTATTTTCTTATTACAGAAATCCCGGCTGATGCAATTCTTGAATTGTTCGGGAAGACGTTCTTCGAGTTCTGCCAAGATTCCGGATATGATAAGATTTTGCAAGTATTGGGAGCTACACCACGAGATTTCTTGCAGGTTCTTTGATTTTGAACTTTCTTACTATTAGTCTGAAGTTCACAATCTAATAAACTTTGTTTAATAAATAAACAACGATCAATACAATCAAGCTTGACAGGTTAAAGCATCAGTAAAGTTGAAAATAACGCCATCTATGAGCAAGATTTCGAACTAATATTTTTAACGGAATACCGTCATTGTTTTCATACCAAAAATCAAAACATTTATCAGTGATCTTTAAAATACAGTGCCTTTAATTTTTTTGCTTATAATATTTGTAATGTTACTGAGCATTAGTCAATAAAATTTTACTCTAGAATCCGCGTGAGGCGTTGCTGTATATTGCAATGTGTTGTTGCCGCCTATATATCTCAGCTGTTTTGTAATATCTTGACTAAAGACTCAATACAGTAACAATATAATTTTTTTATTGCAACAAGTGAGTCTTTCAAGTTTATAAATGAGTTAGAATTATTATTTAAAGTCACGACTGCACAGTTCCTAAACAAACAACAATAAGTAAAATATAAAATTGTTTTAATATTTTTTTTTCTTTTATTTTCCAGAACTTGGACGGCCTCCACGACCACCTGGGTACGTTATACCCGGGTATGAGATCCCCTTCATTCCGATGCACTGAACGGCCTGAAGACGGAGCTTTGGTGCTGCACTACTACTCCGACAGACCTGGCTTGGAGCATATCGTCATTGGTATTGTGAAGGTTAGTGTTTCCTTTTGTGTAAACATTTTCGCTTGAGCGAGATTGCGATTGAACACTTTAGTTCAGTTTATTTATAAAACCAGAGTTACCGTGGATTTTTTCAAACTAGACGAGCCTAAAGTTAGGCTCTGCGAACTAGAGCGCTTGTGCACTCGTAAAATGAAAAAGGGTTAAAAAAAATATGCCGCTAACCGATGTTAACAGCAATAACGATTGCAAATGGCGATTCGTCGAACGACGAATCGTCTTATACACATGACAGTTTTTGCATTGGATAGAGCTTCAAAGTGTTAAAAACTCTGGCGTAAAAATGGTTTTTCCTAAAATGCCACATAGGGCGTCTTAAAGGCCTAACCATAGCTCGCTGTAATTTAATTTAGTGGAGAGACATACGTTATATGATTTAATATTAACAGACAAAATTGATAAAGATTTATAACTGAAAGATTTTTTTTTTTACAGACTGTAGCGAGCAAACTCCATGACACGGAAGTGAAAGTGGAGATATTGAAAACCAAAGAAGAATGCGACCACGTGCAGTTTCTCATCACTGAGACTTCAACCTCTGGACGAGTGTGTGCCCCTGAAATGGCTGAAATCGAAACTTTGTCTCTTGGTAAGGATGTTATTCAAAGTCAAAGTGAAAATATTTTTTATTTTACATAGGCCTACATAGGCACTTGAAAAACTTTGGTCGTCTCCAATGAAGAAGAAGCGGCAAGAAACTCCATAACTCCAAATTGTATAAACCCATACAAGATGAATAGAGGTGGCCGAGTGGTTGATGTTAGAGTGTTGTTGTGTAATTTATTACATCATCACTGCACTCAAAACGGTGAAAGAAAACATCGAGAGGAAACCGATATGTCCTAGAAGCAGATATTCCAAGACATGTGAAATCCGCGGGTGTAGGTTCTTTAGTCAGTAAGAGTCTGACACTGTTTGCCACTCCACCCACGAGAGGGACTCATCATTGGATGATTTTTACCTATCATAAAAAAAAAAACCAACCCGCACTGGGCTTGCGTGGTTTACAGTCCATTTTCTCTCTTACAACATTATAGCACTCATGCTATGCTATGCTATGGTGATTTACTAAAAACCCTTTTATTTTCTAGAAACAATGCCATTACTTAGTTTAATTCCAATATAACGTAGTTTTCAATACATTCCAGAGCCCAAAGTAAGCCCAGCGACTTTCTGCCGCGTGTTTCCTTTCCACCTGATGTTCGATCGGGAGCTGAACATCGTGCAAGCTGGTCGTACTGTGTCGCGTCTGATGCCCAGGGTCACCAGGCAGGGGTGCAAGATCACAGATGTGCTGGACACGGTATGATATATTAAATAACCTTATTTATCATAAAACAAAGTCTCTAGCCGTAGGGACTCTTCAAAAGGGTCGAAGCCTACTGGGGCCCAGTGTCTCTTTCTGAAAGGAAGGCTTGGCCCCAGTGTGAAGGGCAAAGAAGCAACGGGGTGGGGTGTTTAGTCAGTAAGAGTTTGACTATTTCAGGTTTCGCTCCGCCCAAGAGCACGGATCGTCATTGGATGATTTTTGCCCACCATAAAAAAACAAAGTCCCCACTGCATGTGTTTTTCTGTATAAACGCGATAAACTTAAAAACTTAACTTCCGTGCAGGTTTTATCAATAGACACAGTTATTTAATAGGAAGATTCCATTGTATAATACAAATGTGCCTATTATTTAACAAAAGATTTCTAACTTCTATGCAAAATTGAAGCGGATCGCTAGAGTTCAACAATTTTGTGTAGATACTAAAAATTGGTAGTCGCGAATGTATCCAAATGTTATGTTCCCAAACACCGACTTCGGTGTTTGGGAACATAACATTTGGACATTTGGGAACATACATTGAGAAATTTCGAATTTCAGCAATAAAACTGATTACGATTATTTAAATCGAAACACAAACTGTGTTTTGTTTTAAACGCAAAATCTATGTACAAAATGAAGCTTTAATCTCGATTAGACACTCAAAATGTATTTTATTTTTTAATAATTATGATTAGTTTTATTGCTGTATTTGGCGCTTAAGCCTTAAGCGTACGCTGCGTTCGCACTCCTATTGTCTTTCTATTATATCTCTAATTACGGTGTTCAAAAGGTTAAACTGCTACATGCCTCACATGATTTGTATATAAAATAGAGCTCGGTAGATGGCGCTGCAATTGAGTTCTCATTTTTTTATTCCGACGAAAAATGTACAGTAAAATTCTATAACTTCTTACTAATAATTTCTTTAATATACTTACAGGTGCGTCCCCATTTGGAGATGACATTCGCGAACGTATTAGCTCACATCAACACTGTGTACGTGCTGAAGACCAAACCTGAGGAAATGACCGTCACAGCTCCTGACGAGGATATTGCTTCGTTACGTCTGAAGGTACTTTTAATTTTACAGCCAGTAAACATAACTTGGAGACGGCCATACGTATGAGGGAATCCTGACCCCAACTTAGTCATGGTAGGCGTGGTCTTGCGGATGAAGAGCAATAGTTAGCTCAATCAGTGGCCGCACGTAATAGGCGTAGTGTAAACGGCGCGTAGTGTTACACGCGTGACTCAAAGCGATATCAGCTAAACCGTAGAGCCCAAGGAGCTGATGTATACTAAGGCTATTGGAAAACCGCAGACAAAAGGAAACTCAAGTCCTAAAATGCAAAGGGAACTAAAACAACTTAGGTATGGTTTTAGTCAATAAAAGTCTGCCACGCTCTCCTACTCCACCCCAAGAAGCTATCTTTATGAGCTACAAACGCCGACAACTAAAGAAAGCATCTCTGACAAGGTATCTCAACAAACTAGTAATCTATATATTATAAAAGTAGAAAATGACTGACTAACATATCAACACACAGCCAAAACTACTGGGCCAAGGAGCGTAAAATTTTGCACAAGGCTTCCTGACGTAGGTGAACAATAAGAAAGGGTTTTTTAAAGTTCAGCTCCTAAAGCGATGTAATGGGAGTCTAAAGTTTGTATGGAAAACCCTACTTTCACGCGGGCGAAGCCGCTGGCAGAAGGCTAGTAAAGATATGAGATACTTCCGACCGTGATGAGTTGAGTAAATTTTTTTTTTATATTTCAGGGTCAAATGCTGTACATTCCTGAGACAGACGTGGTAGTATTCCAGTGCTACCCCAGTGTAACTAACTTGGATGACTTGACACGGTAATTAGAATTCACATTGTGTTACATTAATTGTGAATGTAGCTACTGCGAACCTGAGAAGGTGAAACTTCATCATCTGATTACGTTTTACCCAGTTAGCTTGGGGTCGGTCTTCCAGGGTAACTGGATGCTGCTGCAAATATGTGTTGTACATTGAGCTATGGCATATCATACCTACACAAGTCAGTTACTGGGCAACACAGTTATTTTAGTATGTACCTATATATTTATGTTAACATGTTATGTTATGCACCGAGTGCAACCCCACTTTATGTCCAGGCTATCTCTTTACATCCCTGGTTGCTTGGAAGAGATCGTAGAATGCGATAAGACCTTTCTAAATCTTTGTTTTTTAAGGCTCAGTAAAATTATCTTGGTGTACAATGAAATAAATAAACATTATTTGGATAAAACAACCGATACTATGGTATCCTCCCACAAGGTGGACCAATGACCTGGTCAGGGTTGCTGGAACCCGATGGATGCAAGACGCACAGGACCGGTCTTTGTGGTGGCGCTTGGGGGAGGCCTATGTCGAGCAGTGGACGTCTTTCGGCTGAAATGGTGGTGGTGGAACCGATACTAATGGCTTTATGTGCTTTCCAAGACATGGATATCAGTAATGTCTTATATTTAAGTCGAAAAACCGCGTATAAAAATAGAAAAAAACATATAAGTAAACTAATCAAAATTTCTTCCAACTCAACAGCCGCGGCCTCTGTATCTCAGACATCCCACTCCACGACGCAACTCGTGACCTAGTCCTGATGTCAGAACAATTCGAAGCTGACTACAAGCTGACTCAGAACCTGGAGGTGCTCACAGACAAGCTGCAGCAGACCTTCCGGGAGTTAGACTCCGAGAAACAGAAGACTGACAGGTATTTGTGGTGATTTAATTGTTTTTTTTACGTCAGAATAGATCCAGTTAGGTAGATCTAACTTCAAGAAAGAGGTCCTATCATCGAAACCAATTCCACTTTGTGAATTCCACGCGTTTGTAAAACTACGCGGTATCTTCTCGTCCAACATACCACAGTCTCTCAAGACGAAAGTCTATAACCAGTTCGTGTTGCCAGTCGTAAATATATGTAGACGTGGCTTAGAAATTATGCTGAAGATGTCAATATGACGCAGAACCTAGAGATGCTCACTGAGAAGCTGCAATAGGTAATTTGGGAGTTAGAGTCTGAGAAACAGAAGACTTGCGGAATTTGAAAAGGCCTAATAGTTTCTTAATGGAGTACCTGCTTTGTTGCAACTCTGGGCCACACTTCCCTAATGTGAATAAATAGGTTAGGTTAGGACAAAATATTAGTAAATTGTTTTCTTGTAAGTGACAAGGTTTCAGTATCAGAATAAATAAGTAGAAGAGTTATCTTTGAAGAAATGTTTTTAGTAGGTAGTAATGTATGTACTTTACTTTAGATTTCATTTATTCTTCCTTCTTATGAGTGAGAATGAGAGGCAGGAAAAGAACCTTCATTGGTCAATTTATTTGAAGTCAAACAGTATATTACAATTGATTTTATAAGTATACTGCTATCAGTGTTTTCGCCCGCATGAAAGAAAAAAATAATCTACTCCTGAGATCAAAGTATCAAAGTATGTGCTATTCCAGGACATAATCTACCCATACGTTCTTGCACACTCACAAATTTTCACTACTATGATTACTGTGATTTATTTGCACTCATTTCCTTATATTCCCTAACAACTCATTTCCAGACTGCTGTACTCAGTCCTACCAATCAGCGTGGCCACCGAACTCCGTCACCAGCGCCCGGTCCCTGCCCGTCGCTACGACACCGTCACATTACTCTTCAGTGGCATCGTTGGGTTCGCCAACTACTGCGCTCGCCACACCGACCACAAGGGCGCCATGAAGATCGTCCGGATGCTCAACGATCTGTATACAGCGTTCGATGTGTTGACTGATCCGAAGAGGAATCCAAATGTTTATAAGGTGATATGGGGCATCGACTAGTTCCTTTGTGAATACAAAATTCTTTAAGATGTGGTAGCCATTTAATGTCGGTGTCTGCACTTTTCCCAACGAATAAGAAACTCTTAGTTGGATATTAGTAATCCTGTCAATATAAACCAGAATTTTCTTGTTGGTTTTCTGTAATTTACTTAGATAATAATACTTTGCGATATAAACCTTCTTGTGACGGGTGACAGGACAGAATGGAAGGAAAAAAACATGTTGCGCCGACCCCAAGTAATATGGGATAAGGGTAGGATGATGATGATGAGGTCTTCAGTATTATAAGTTATTGGCTTAAATGCCTATCACAAGTTCACTTATGTTACGTATTAGCTAAATTCAAAATCCTCGAGGAGAGTACCTACACTACTACTTTTCACATCTAATACGAGAAATTTTAAAACCAATAGTACAAAAACTATAACATTTATAATGAAGTAAAATTGACAGTTAGGTTAGATAGTAATCATACAAAATAAAATAAAAAAAACAATTTAAAATTTTAGCATAAGGCTAGCTCAGTTGATATCAACAACGACACGCATAGAAGAATAAAACAACTAGTACATTACATCATTCGTTTCTTCATTTCAGGTGGAGACAGTTGGAGACAAGTACATGGCAGTATCAGGTCTGCCAGAGTACGAGGTGGGACATGCCAAGCACATCTCTCTCCTTGCTTTAGAGATGATGGATCTGTCACAAACTGTCACTGTTGATGGAGAACCTGTTGTAAGTATCCTTATTTGTTATTTAAAGTAAATATTATAATTTAGAGTATTGTTTCATCCAATATTGATATAATTATTAAAGAATGTTTAACTAACTAATACGCTTTGAAAGCATTTGGTATCAAAATTAGTGTACTCAGATAATCAATTGAAAACAACGACAAATGGGGTCAATGCCTTCTTTCTGCTTTTAGATAGCCTGGGTCTGTATGTCGGCAGGATCAATTGCTTTTTTTAAAGTGCAATCTTGCTTAATAACTGCGTCCCACCACTTGTAAGAAAAAAATATGACATGGCTTGCAAACAACGAGCAATTAGTTCGCCGTTCAGCCGTTCTATATTGATGTTTATTTACCACAAGTCATCTTTGTTAAAATAAACCTCGTCAGCAACAGCAATGGGTGATGAATAGAAATAAAAAATTAATTATCATTTACCTACATCTTTTTTACACAGGGTATCACAATCGGCATCCACACTGGTGAGGTCGTAACTGGGGTGATCGGTCACCGCATGCCTCGGTACTGTCTCTTCGGGAACACAGTCAACTTGACCAGCCGTTGCGAAACCACTGGTGTTCCTGGCACCATCAACGTCAGTGAGGATACTTATGGGTAAATATTTGATATTTTATTTATTCACAGACAGGTAGACCATACATTATAAACAAAGTTACTAAAGTGTCTCGACAACGTAGGTCAGACAAATGCTTCTGGTGATGAAAGACAAATTGAGTAGAATCTATAAGATAAGATAAAACTAGAGAGTGGAAGAGACCCAAAGTATATAAAATTAATTACTGTAGTAAATAGAATATACAAGTTTACTATAGGTTGCGTCACAGTAGCAATTGTTATAACTTGTAATTCGAAAAAACACAGATAAGAAAAATAAAACAGTATAAATATAAAAAGCACAAAAATTTAATCATCACACAGATCCAAATATCGTTGCAAAGTCAACGGAATCGGTAACTTCTGAATTCCAAATGGAAGCTCAAAATTTCGCCAAAGCATTTGCCTGATCGCACATCTAGACAAATGCTTTAGCTCCACTGGTTTCAAACCACATCTTGAAGAAGGTACTAAACGATCGGCAAGAATATCTCCATATTTCTCCAGCATCAGCTTCCTTTGATAGTTGTAGTCGTCAGGTAATTCTAGTTCCTTAAACAATTCCTTATTTACTGATAAAGATATCCTTGGTACCGCTCTCATAGCTAACTTCAAGCAAGATACTAATTCGTATGGATACTTCCTATTGTATTCATTGAGTCGATCCAATATGGATTCTAAGGGGTTTGTAGAAGCCGAATCAAAAGTTATTCTTGCTCCGAATCTTAGTAGTATCATCAGCATTTCTGATGCTCCCATCTGTATGACCACTCTTACTGGAGATGCATGCCCACAGCTTTCTAGAGGTACGTCTATAAAACGATAAGACTTCCCATTCTCTTTATACTCAAGGTTAGCATTAGTAGCATGGTCTAGGTAGAAAACTAGAGCGTGTACGTTTTCTTCTTTATCCATGAAGTCTGACTTCCAACCGGCTAAAAAGTATGGTGCTGATGTTCCGAATATTGCTCCTGAAAAAAAGAGAAATTTGCTTGTTTGAAAAAAAGTTTTTAGCGTATAATATAAAATCATGATATGCTAAAAAAATTTAATGTTACTGCTATTGAAACATAAGTCACGTCTCTGGGTGAAAATACTTACTAAATATCCATTTTTACCTGACAAATACCCAGGTAAAATCAGATATTTACTGAGTATTTATCCATTTTGAGTATTTACTCGGATAAAATACCAACTCAGTCTCTAAGAGAACCCAGTCAGTTATAATATACCACGTAGAGCATAAATGGTGGTAGTGGTTGTCAACATTTGGACAAAAAGATATATAAAACTCTGAATTTTTAATATCGCAGCATTTTCGTACCTTTTTCATTAAGCTTAAAATAACAACAATTTTTTCTCTGAACCCAAAGCTTATTGTAATTAATTTGCTCAAAGAAATAAGTAAATCTCCAATCCAACGTACCCAAAAATATCCTCTCAAAAGTCTTCTCACAAGAGTAGATCTCGTCCAATAAAGCGGCCATCACTTCATTGTCCTGCAAGCTCCAATCAAAAGCCAGCTTCATTGCCACATACAGGAGGTTATGGTACTTCCCCATCCGACACACATCTCCATTCTCTTTCTTGCAATTGTTATGATACCTTAAGGCTGACATCACGAAGTTCTTGCATGATGTATTGTCTGAATGATTCTGGCCTGTAATGAAAAAAAACATTAGAATTGTCAATGATCCCTTTCAGTGGTTTTAGTGGATGGAATCTATACAGTTACGAGACATCAGTCTAGACAACCAATAATTAAGAAGAAGAAGACAGGCATATAAATCCAATGACCTATTTAAATTCTTGTCCTGTTGGTCCTGGTCGCGTCCGGTTTAATTTTTTATTTGTTCCCATAGACAAAAAAAATATATTTAGACCTCAACTAGCGAAAAAAATTAGCAAATTACCTTATTACCTTTATATTCGCTTACCTGATCAAAATGTACTAAACTCCTGTTTTTTTTTTTGTGATTTCGGATTTGGTTGCGTGTTAAAGTATCGGCCACTAATTACCGTCATCATCATGTCTTTTTAATGTTACCACTGCTGGGACACAGGCCTCCTCAATCCACCACGCGAGCCCAGTGCGGATTGATGGATGTGACATGTCTTCGAATTTTTTATTCTAGGTTTCCTCACGATGTTTTCCTGGCTGGGTTTTACCACTTGACCACCAATAATACACTACCAGACATCTTTAATAATTAAACTCAAATATACAGATAAAGAGAAAGCTCATACTAATGGGCAATAAACTCAGACTATCATATTTTACTTGTTTGACTTAAAACGTTTCTCTGTGAATCTCCAAGACTTTGTGGTAATTGTAAGAGAACTGGGCTCTTAATCATAAGTGAAATATTCCTACGATAGTTATATTTTATGTTATTCTAGTAACTAGTAATTAATAATATTGAGCTGATGTATTTATAATTCTAAATATGATCTGCAATAGAAAGTGGTTTTGAATGAATCTTCTTCCGTAGTACTAAATTATAATTTCTAAAGTTTGAATTATGTGAACAGGTAAATTCAATGAAGAATAATATTCGCGTACTTCTGCATGTATTTGATTACATAAAATATGTTCAGTAAGATGCACTTATTTCGAAAGTGCAAACACAAATTCACAGACGAATAATAATAATCGGGTTAGACTAATGTAATATGTAGAAATGGGTGTGACAGCACTTTTGAAATCAATGATTGGAAAGATCAAGACCGAAATAAGATTGTAATAACCAAATAAATATAATCAATATTCTAAGAATATGCAAATAATAAAATTATAACCTCTAGCACAACCAGCGATGACAGTATTGAAGTATTCGACGAGTTCCCGCCTTTTGTATCTTTCGTTTAAACAATCGCGATCCATATTACTGAACACTCCTTCAAAATAGTACTCCATGAACGTATCCATAGTCGACACAACAATTTTTCAAACAAAAACAACAATTAAAAATAATATAAACGTTACAATATCTTTTTGTTACAATTTGAGAGATATCAGTTTGACTTTTGATTTCATTTTAAATTTATTGATACCAGTGTTAAATTTTTGCCTTAGTTTAAAAACTTGTCTCTATACTATTTGTTTATGCACTTTTGTCTTCAACAACTTTTAACAAGGAACTGTCTACCACTACAGTTGGCGAAGCAATAGCCATGAAATCAGTTTTCACCCCTCGGTTTTACAAAGAAAACTTTCAAGTGCACTATAATCCTCTTTATGTTGGGAAGCCTTACTCTTTAGTACTTTCCTATTTTATGGGCGCGATAGTCGCTAGACATTAGGAAGTCGATATTTTTGCTGTCTATACTTATATCTGAACATAATACAAAGAGGGCAATAGAGGTTGGGTGAATGCTGATCGAATCAAACATAAAAATGTCTACAAAACAATCAAAAGTGCTAAAATGACAGAACAGACAAGGCACATTGTTCGTAGAACCAGGTAGTCAATGGAGACAAAGTGGATCAATCGAACTCGGAGAAGGTCGTTAGAGTTTCTTGGATGCACCGCTGACATAGTATGAAGAATCACCAAACTTAAGTGGCAATGGGCAGGGCACATTGCATACAGATCATTGCCATTGATGATGGCCATTGGGGCCGAAAGGATCTGGAATAGCGACCGCGTACCAGAAGCAGCTGCGTCGGAAAACGTCCCATAAGGACCGATGACCTGATCAGGGTTGCTGAAATCCAATAGATTCTGGTTCGATGATGACGACTCATATAATAAAAATGAAATAAGCAGTGAACCGGGCATAAATCATGAACCACAATATTATCTTGCTAAATTGACAACAGAGTCGCACTTGTTACTAATAATAGACCAATGTACTTGCTTACGAAATAGAAAATGCGTAGCAGCAGCCCCCTAGCCAAGTTACTATCGTTTCGTTAACGTCGCACGCTTGGAGTAGGACACGCCTCCAATTCCTTTGTCCTGATCACATGACTGAGCGTTGCGATGACATCAGAACAATGATATTGAGGGTTTGGCCAATACAACGCGTTCGACATTAACAAAACAATCGTAACTTCGGTAGGGGTGCAGATAAAAAATCGAAAATCTCTCATGATCAATACAAGTTGCCAATTTTATTTCAATTATGCGTCTAATAGTATTCCATTAAATCCATATATTTCCTTTCAGTTACCTGATGCGTGAAGACAACTACGACGAACGATTTGAACTAACCTACCGTGGTCATGTCTCCATGAAAGGGAAGGCAGAGCCAATGCAGACTTGGTTCTTGACCAAAAAGAAGATCTGAATCTAACGATTCATCAGAAACTACGACCTAAAATATGTATCGAAGTATTAAATGTTAGAGAAATAAAACAAAAAGTCTTGGAACCTAATTCTGAAATTACAATATATATTATGTAAAATAATTTCGGTTTCATAATAGGCCTTATAGCGAATCAGATTTAGTACCTACTTGCACTATTTAAATGAATGTTGTAGTATACCACTATACTTTAACGGACATTTTTGTTTTATACAATGAAAGAAGATTAGAAAAGAAATTAAAGGATACATATAAGGATACATATGATGGTGCATGCTTGCCTATACAGCAAGCGCCACCATCGAACGCGTTATTATTTACTAATTGTCTAATCGTAACGCGAATGCTGTGTAGTCCGAGTAATGTTCACGTCAGTGCGATCGAAACGTTTGCCGCGTTTGGATCTCTGATTGGTTGGTTTGGTGGAGCGGCCCAATTAGAGCGCCGAACGTCATAAACGTTACTCGCACTAGGCACTCAAGTTAGACATTTATTACTCGCGTTATGCAAGAGAAAAACTAACAAAAAGTAATATATGTTCTGGCTATATTGATTAGTGTTACTCCTGTGAGGTGTTGTGTTCCATACTTTTTAGCAAGTAATAATATTGTCTCTTCATTAGAGATGTCTATTGTGATTAAAAATCTACATTAAACTATAGCTTTATGTTTGTAATTCTATATTTGTTAATTGTGATCTTGTTACTAGTTTTCTTCTAAGTGTAATCATTAACAGTCTATATATTTAATATTTTTCCAGTATACTTACTAGCAAATCCGCTCTTATCCCAACCGCTTTAAGGCATACAATTTAGTTTAGTTTTTATAAAATAGTGTGCAAGTTCACCCCCACCATATTTTTTTGTATTTTTTCTTCTCTGGGTGGGCGTTGAGCGAGAGTACAGGGGTTGCTAATCCAGTTAATTTACTTCATCGTTTGATACACATAAAAAATTACTGAAGCACTCGGTTCCATAACACCCTCGCCTACGGCTCGGGCGGATTATGCATTTTCCACTTGTATCAAAATTTATTATATTCTTATATTTTAATTTTTGAAATTGTTTTGTGTTTTGGACGATAAAGTCATTTGTTACTTTGACTTTATGAGATGGTTCAAACAAAAATTTTGTATTAAGTAAATGTGGTTTAGTAATGGAAGATTCATTTTTTATACCTTTTTCCTTAGTAACGAAGCGATAGTTCTATTTTGAACAGAATTCAAGAATCTCAATATTTTTTTTTCTTATCTATTAGCCTATATGAGGAAGGCCTAAATTGTACTAAATTGTATTTGTATTTCTATTTGAGTTGCGGACACCAGTCCGAAATCAAGTTGAACAGGTCTTGGCTTCTATGCGATCTCAAAACTTTTTACGATAGAAGAATTGCGTAGGGAGACGTGGCTTTTTTACATTTTATGTTTTTGGTGGGATTTGTATTTCTATTTTAGTTGCGGACACCAGTCCGAAATAGAAAAATACAATTAAGTTCTATGGATAAATAAACTATATTCTACACTATTTACTAATGTTGCTTTATATGTACAACGTTTTGTTGTTTATTCAAATGTTTATTATAATCTAGTCATGTTTATTATCTCTGTGTTTAGTTGAAGCTTTAATATTTATTGAATGTTTTAATGTAATCGTTTCTATGTCATGAATACTAACGGTGTTGTAATATGTAATATTATTTCTACTATTGTGATAAACATCCATGTCAAAATTATTGAAAATAAAAAAAATAGATTATAGCTAATACGTGTTTTTGTCATCCTTACTTTAGTCATCTACATTCTTAAAACATTAAATGGTTATTGTGTTTTTATGGTGGGAAAAATCATTCAATGGCGAGTTCCGCTCTTGGGCGGAGCGGGAAACAGTGTCAGACTCTTACTGACTAAACACCCCACCCCGTCCCTTCTTTGCTCTTCGCATTGGGACCAAGCCTTCCTTTCAGAAAGAGACCCTAAGCCCTAGTAGGCTTATCCATTCTTTGTAGAATCGAACCCACGATCTCTGGCATAGCAGTCAGGACTAATAACCACTAGACCAACAAGCTATTTAAATGATGAAAGACCAGTTATGTTGCTGCTGCTGCCGGTGATTCGTGATAGTAGAAAATTATCAAAAGAGAATCTACTCCTGGAACAAAAAATATCAAAAGTATTATCTTATAAAAATTTAATAAAAATCCATTCAGACATCCAAGCGTGATGAAGAAAGATACATACACACAAACATTTGTCTGTTTAATATTCGAGTGATAGTGTTATCAAGATTGATTTGATTTTTCTTTATTTTTCATAAATAAAACATTATAATATTTAGATCTTATTCTAAAAGCATTAAACATAAATAATGCGTATTTTCTGCAGACCATGACGTCCATATAAAACATTTAAGATTACGTGAAATAATCCAAAAAACTATTTGTTGTAAGTCTTCAGCATCTTACGTTAAATAACTAGTACATATATCTACTTACAGCGTGATGGTCAGACACAAAACGCACTTTTTTAACACAGTGTAATCAAGAAAAATAAAAACTGGGCAAGAGCGTGTAGGGCCACGCTCAGTGTAGGGTACCGTAGTTTCCCGTCCGTCACAATAACAATGTAACAGAATCCAGTATCCCATGTATGAAATTAGTAATCTAATTTCCCGAAAGATGGCGCTGTACCTGGTGGTAATTTTGGATTTCGTGAACCCAATTTCCCAAGAGATGGTGCTGTATCCGGTGGTAATTTTAAATTGCGTGAACTGATGTTAATCTTTTTGTATTTTTATTTAAATTAAAAGAAGATAAAGTCAGTGTTATAAAATTTTAGTTTAGGAATTATTTTTTTAAAGTCTTCAAAAACATCTTATCTAGTTCAAAATTTTCTAAGAAAGGCTTTATAATTTTACTTTTGAGATTTTTTGTTGACTACGGAACCCTAAAAAGTGTTGCTCCAATTTATGACGCTGATTATATCAATACATTTTTCTATTAGAACCGACATGGTACTCCATGACATAAGCGGCACACAGTTAAGGTAACGGTTTGGTGTCTGATCGTGTTATGTATTTTTCAGCACGCAACTATTTATTTTTGGGTTCAACGACCGATGTAAGCTGGAGGCATTTTAGTAAATATTGTGTGGTAGAAATATAACTGTTGTTTATCGATGATGGGCCAACGCATGGACTTCGAAGAACGAATATATTGGTGAACATTAAGACTAACAGGCTTAGCCAAATTTTACTCCCTACTGGGGCCCAGGGTCTCTTTCTAAAAGAAAGGCTTGGTCCCATTGCGAAGGACAGAGAATGAACAGGGTAACGTGTTTAGTCAGTAAGAGTCTGAGTCTGTCCCGATCCTCTCAAGAGCGGGATTCGTCATTAGATGATTTTTGCCCACAATAAAAAAACCAAGTCCTTCATCTCCTCGAATCAATGGATTCCGCTTCCCTCAAAGTTTTTGGGCCCAGTAGGTTGCCACTTTTATAGCAGCTTCAGTGGCATTTTTAAGGTCAAGTTGATACTCTACAGTTGTTAACGCTAGTAGAAATCTAATGAAATGTATTGAAATATCATCAACTCAACAAAATTCGTAGCTTAGTTCACATCGTTCAAAATGACAGAATTTAATGTTATTGTTTCTATAATGAACATCGCTACATTCTTTTGTTTTATGATATAAATGATATAATCTATGCTGAGGCGTTTCGATTGTAGGAAGAGACTCGACACGAAACGATTGTAAACTAGGCTAGGAGGCAGAGGTTCAAATTCATACCGCCTTATTTCCTGCTCCATCCAAGATCGGGATTTGTCATTGTATAATTTTGCTCACTGAAAATAAACCACAACATTATCTAATTCTACCCATAAATCAAACTGCCTATGGTCTTCGAGCAATGGGTAGCTCGACGTCCAATTGTCTCGTAGCCGTCCGGACCAAGCCCAGTCGTCGTCGGTGCGAACTGTTCCCGTGCCCGTCAAGGAGTTGTCAGGATACCGTAGGGTTCCGTACTCTGTAAAAGGATTGAAGCTAACTGGGGACAACGGTTCGCGTTTAAAAGGAAGGCTCTGGCCCTGGTATATATGGCAACGTAGAAATGGGGTAGGTTGTTTAGTCTGTAAAAGTCTGACACTGTTTCCCGCTCCACGCAAAGGCGGGATTTTTCATTGGATGATTTTTACCTACCATAAAAAAACCTGCCTATGGTCTTCCATATTTTTTCCTGCAACCACAACCACATCATCTGTTAGGCTGATATGACCGAATGCCTAAAAATAATCACTGATGTGGAATGCTGTTTGGCGACCTCTGCGCGATGGTTCGTACTTGACGACCAACGAAACAAGTTTTTGTAGGTAATCTTCTTAAATTTAGGGATCCTTTTTGAGTTTCCTTGTTGTATGAAATGATTCTCAGTTTCATCTGCAATTTAAAATGTTTATATTTTCTGATACATTGGTATAAGCAGACATTCCATTCTCTAAAAAAACAGCGTTGAGTACAACATTGGCCGCAGCGACGAGATCCCAATAAGTACATTGGCTTAACAATCCTATGTATAGGAAAATTGGGTTAACGATCCAATGTCAGGGTTCGATTTCAGCGTTGCGGCCAGCGTTGCAATCAAGGCTGTTTTCTTTGAGGATAGCACGGTTGTACTTGCTAGTGAATATCCTTATTATGAAACGCTTAAATTGCTCTATAACTTCTACAGATCTCCCAAAGTGATAATGCGCATAGAAATCTTCGTCAATGTTCGGCAACTGTCGTATTTCCCGAGCGTCGGAAGACGATATGTATAGAGTGTTTAAGTGCATTTCCTTCATACACAATTTAGTAGAATTCGATTCAATGACTTCGGTGTTTCCGGGAATACGACAATTAACAGAGATCTGCATGCACATTATTAATTTGGGAAATACTGTAGTTATAAAGCAATTTGAGTATTTTATGCCTAGGGATTTAACTATCAATGCTATTTCCGAAAATCGATATAGATTCTAGATTTCAACGTTATTGGAAAGTATGTCAAATTTAAAAACCAAAAATTTATGCATACGCAAAAAAGAATAGTAGATCAATTAATATATCGACCAAGTTTTCTAGATTATTTTAGGAATTCATTTCTCCTGCATTCTCACATACCTAAGTTTTAGTCCGGCAAGCCTCGAAATGCGTCGATTTGCTTAACTGTATTCATGATCACATTGCAGAATCTTGGCCAATAACTGGTCGTGGACTGATACCTGTTGTTTGGCCCTTTTCTTGAGTTCATGCATTCCAAATATTTGATTATTATTCTGTTATTATTTTTATTTAAGATACATTATGCTTATCGAATATGTTTTATTACAAGATTTTTATTAGCTTGCAATGTTACTATGTATGTTCAGTTCAAATCTTGCAACTCAATTTTAAATCAGATATCTTCAACCGATTGAGCTGCAATTTTGCATGCAGGTGTAAATCGTATGACAATGCAATATTATGATGACATGGAGCTGATCTGATGATGAATTCGCGAGGTATCCATAGGAACTCTGTAATTAAACGGCACAACCACGTCGAATTTGAGCTCGTGAGAATCGTCTTGACGAGTTTTAATTATATTATTATAAACCACCGCTATAAAAACTTGCATTGAAAAAAAAATTTCTTTGAAAACTTTTATCAATTATGGTCTTAAAGTTTTATATTATGGCATTTGTCTATCCAAAAAAATGCTGGACTGTGTGAGAGATGAGTATAATAATAATAATAGTACCAGAAGGACTAGGAGGTTTCTGTCTCTGTAGCCACCGGTAGCCTGGACCCTGTTCCCGAAACCGGCGGACTACTATTTTTTATAAATATAAAAAATAGTTTTATTGTTGTCTGTAAAAATATTTAAAAATGTTAAAAAAATGTGTAACAAATTAATAAAGAGAATAATAGTACAATAATTTACTACAACAATAAACACGTTTACAACGTATGTTAGTTAACAACCACATTTGTTTAAAACTAAATTGGAGTCATTACCGCTGACCTCCAAGTTGGGAGACGTGTGTCGGCATGCCAACTTTAATTAATAATTAAATTAATAAGACTTAATCAACAGCTACAATCCGGGTATCTTTAAGTCAAGAGTGAATAGGTTACTTCTAGGTAAGCGCGCTCCATCGTCGACCGCATCGTCGCTTTCCATCAGGTGAGATAGCGGTCAAGCGCGAACCTATAATCAATAAAAAAAAAAGTTGAGAAACTCTTGGCCTAAAATCAAAATACATTATACCTACATAAATAATATGAATACAAGTATTCAAAAAGAAACCCTTTTATCATTTCAATTAAATAAAAACAATGAACTATATATACGAACTATATTACCTAACAAGGTCACCGCTGTGATAGCAAGTAATCTTTTTTTTAATTGATATAATCCCTCCTGATTTTAGAAAAGCAGTGATGCGATCGTCGATGGTGAAGCGAACTAGTTTTTTAAGAACCTTCACTCTAACTATAAAGACGTGTAAATCAACAATTATTTATTTATTTATTTACAACTTGTACATTGAGGTGTCTTTAAGGCTTGAGTGTAGGTTCTTAATAAACTATTATGACTCATCATCATTGTTTACCATTAGGTGGGATCGTAGTCAAGCACTAGTTAATAAAAAGATCCATATCCAAGGCGTCGCACAATTAATGCATTAATAAAGAATGCAAGGAAGAAGAAGGATAAGATAGTAATGATATTTCAATCAATCAATAAAATTAATCAGTCTTTATTTGTAAACATAGTTATTACAATAAAGGTCTTATGTAAACATTTTAGTCACGTGTGATCTATGTCCTACCAATGCAATTTGCGTACAAATATATTAGTGTTTTTTGTAAGTAATAATTTGCATATTATTGTTGTGGTACCTATATTATGGAAAGCAGTGATAGCCGAGTGGTGGTAGATGAGATATACAAATAGTAGGTAATGGGTTTACACCCAGCTAGGCGCATTACTTTATGTCATATATTTTATCCCCACTGCTCTCAAAACGGTGAAAGAAGGCAACTTGAGGAAACCAGCATATCCTAGAACCAAAAACTTGTATACGTGTGATATCCACCAACCCGCACTGGGCACGCGTGGTGGATTACGACCCATTCCCTTTCCTAGTGAGGCCTGAGTTCCAGCAGTTTTTTTTTTTTTATTGTAGGTGAAAATCATCCAATGACGAAACCCGCTCTTGGGCGGAGCGGGAGACCAGTGTCAGACTCTTACTGACTAAAAAACCTACCCCGTACCTTCCTTGCCTTATTCCTGGAGTCGAGGTAACAGTTTTCCACCACCCTCTAGGCTCCAGGAAGCTTCGACCCTGAAGGCTCCAGGAGGCTTCGACCCTGAAGGCTCCAGGAGGCTTCGACCCTGAATGAGTTCCAGCAGTGAGAACATTATAGGGCTGAAGCAATGCTATGCTATGCTATCGTTATAAGATTTTGTATTACACTTCAATTTGGAAAACCTTATCAAAATTAAAAAATTCAACACCAGTTCTGAAGAGAGTTCCCCGGGGTGCTAGGCGGTCTGTTGCGCTAAGTTTAGCGCGTTGCGTCCGTCTTGCAACCCAGGAGAACACTCAAAGCGCATGGGAAGACCTACTTACATTCCCGTATAGGATTCTACATGTCCAAAAAAGATTGGCTTCAAAAACATTAACAACCCAAATTAAGGATAATTGCAACAATTCGGCTGACATTTTAGATCGAAATTTACCCCCTTTCAATGTTTCCCAGAAAGGGTTGAATTCGCATGTAGAATCCAAATTAAATGACGGTGACATTAGCGGAGCAGCTAGGTTACTTTTTAGCAGTGATGTGGTGGCGCCTTACTCTCCAGATACAATTTCAGCCCTGGAGAGTAAACATCCAGCGCCTGCGGATGACCTCACTTTCCCTGATCCTCCCGATAGACCCATTCCGGACTCACAAATTTTCCCTATATTAGCCCCTCAGTTACTTGCAGCCGTGAGTTCCTTCAGAAGCGGTTCCGCCGGCGGCCTCGACGGCCTGACTCCCCAGCATTTAAAAGACCTCTTGAGTTCGGGCGCTGGGGACGCTGGTGAGTCGCTTTTGAAGGAGCTTCTGGCTCTAGTTACCCTTATGCTCTCCGGCGGCGTGAACGATGCCGTTGTCGATGTCTTGTACGGGGCCAATCTATGCGCCCTGCGCAAGAGGGATGGCGGCATTCGTCCCATCGCCGTCGGGTGCACATACAGACGCATGGCAGCTAAAATTTGTTGCAGACTGTACGGCGAGTCTCTGACTAAAAAATTTCAGCCCCTACAGCTTGGTTTTGGTTCCAGAGGGGGCTGCGAGGCCGCCGTACATGCCCTCTCCACATACCTAAATTCCAAAAAGGGTGAGGTCATCCTCAAGGTTGACGTTAAAAACGCCTTTAATTCTGTTAATAGGGACACTTTGTTGGCTGAAGCAAAAAAAGCGCTACCTGAAATTTTTGGCTTTCTGTGGCAGTGCTATAGGCACCCATCAAAATTACTGTATAAAGATAATGTTTTGGAATCTGCAGTTGGATGCCAACAAGGTGACCCTCTCGGGCCAGCAATTTTCAGCTTGGCTATTCATCCAATCATCCAACAGTTAAATTCAAAATTTAACGTGTGGTATTTAGATGATGGAACGCTAGGAGGTGACGTAGATACCGTTTTAGAAGATTTTCAATTACTCAAACAGCAATTTAAATCGATTGGCCTTGACCTCAACGAATCAAAATGTGAACTTTTTATTTCTGACAGCACTGACAGACTAACGACTCTACAGAAATTCTATACAATAGCTCCAGAAATCAAAATTTTAGATAAAAGTTCACTGCGCCTCCTAGGTTCACCAATTTTGGAAGACGGTTTTTCTTCGTTCATCGACGACAAAATTGAGCGTTTCAACAACATTTCGGAAAGACTTTCCAAAATTAACCTTCATTCGGCTTTCACCCTCATACGATATTGTTGTTTTGCACCAAATTTCATGTATTTTCTCCGCTCTTCTCCTTTATGGAAGCAGCCACACCTCTTGGACAAAATTGATCAGACCATTCGGCATACACTAACATCCATCTTAAATGTGGCCCTGGATGACCGGGCTTGGCTTCAAGCTACGCTACCCATTCGTTTTGGTGGGCTCGGTATCCGCAAAATTACTAGTGTAAGCCTTCCTGCGTTCCTGTCTTCGGTCCGCAGCACTCAGCAGTTGACCAGTGGAATTTTGACTCAATCACTGGTTGACTGTGAGGTGCCGTGCTTGACCGATGCCTTGAGCGCCTGGAAATTGGCTTGCCCGGACGAGGCGTTGCCCGAGAACCCATCTTCCCAGAGACAGTGGGATGAGCCGCTCTACAGATTGGTACGGAATAACCTTATTAATACGTCCACCAACACTGCTGAGCGTGCCCGCCTACTGGCTGTGGGTGAATGGGAGTCGGGCCTTTGGCTACAGACGTTACCGTCACCCAACATAGGCACTATGCTGAGTGACACCACCTTCCGGATCGCTACATGCCTGCGACTGGGTGCTCCTAGCGGAGCTCCACATCGGTGTCAGTGCGGTGAAGTAGTCGACCGCCTCGGCCACCATGGCCTATCCTGCAGCAGAAGCGCTGGTCGGATAGCTAGGCACGCCAGCATTAATGACATCATCCGTCGAGCCCTTGTCACCGCCGGGGTGCCAGCTGTTCTAGAACCCAATTGCCTGGCACGTGACGATGGGAAGAGGCCAGACGGGATGACCATAATGCCCTGGAAGTTGGGTAGGCCTCTGGTGTGGGATGCAACATGTGTCGACACCCTTGCGCCATCCCATCTTCTGAGTACGGCAGGTTGTGCTGGGGCGGCTGCTGCAAGTGCAGAAAACCTCAAACGGCGTAAATATAATAACCTTATTGGGAGTTATATGTTTGAGCCGTTTGGGGTTGAAACACTAGGGCCATGGGGTCCGAGCGCTCATCGAGTTGTACGCGACATCAGCAAACAGCTGGTCGACTCTTCGCGTGACCAGAGGGCTGGGCTTTACTTTTGTCAGCGAATCAGCATTGCCATCCAGCGTGGCAATGCTGCCAGCGTTCTGGGCACTTTTCCCATTGATATCGATGTGGATGAATTTTTTGATGCCCAATAAATCATTTGTAAATATTATTGTATTTTTAGTTTATTTAGGTTATTTTTAGTATAATTAAATGTATATTCTTAAATTAATTAATTTTGTACAGTTTTAGCAAATAAAATTACACTTCTCTATTATTTATTTTTTGTCAGTGACGCATAAGTCAGCAACGTGTATATATTATACAATCATATTTTTTATTCAATATTTTAATACATATTGGATTCGAACTGCGCAATTTACACACCTCAAACAATAATAATAAAATGGCACTCCTTATTTAATAGTTCGTCTACCATTCTTATATATTTAGTTTGTATGATTCATTGTTTAATATTTTCTAGATCCGTATGAGAATTTTCCAAGATATTGGTATACTGCAGACAGTTTAGAATGAGCACTAATTATATACATGCAAGCAAGGATCGAAAGAAATACATTTCTAATAAAAGTTACTTTACATTTCATTTTAAATGACTAAACTTTGTATGCTTTTCTTCTTTTCAATGCAAATAAATATTAGCCTTTTTTATTATTTAAAAGATTTTATAAAAGCATTTTTTTTACAACTATCACACAACGCCATCTAGTCCTAAACTAAACAGAGCTTGTACGATAAGTTTGAAGTAGACTTCGACCCTTTTGCAGAGTCTCTACAGTTTTACAGATAACTCCTGAGGCGCGCGGGAACAGACGCGCCAATGACGACTTGGGCTTGGTTCGCACTATTACTAGACGACCGCAAGTTCACACCTATGGTGGCTAGAAATCGGGATCGGAATCCAAACAGTAACTGGGCCGTGAAGGTCAATGCCTATCGCGTGTGACTTCCTCCTTTGCTAACATTACTGCTTCGCAGAAGAAGGCGACCGCCTGCCACTCCTCCTGGCTTAGAAACATGGCCTGTACCAAGGCCTAGCATGAGAAATGACTGCCGCCGATCGTCCTCACGAGGACAGGGCGGTGCTCTGCCTAATCCCTTATACAGTTCATGGCTACTTTAGAACTAAAATGGCATGTACTTCTTTATTGATTAGCCGTGATAGCAACACAAATATTTTTTACCATATCTGTAGTGACTTAGAATAATTAACAAGAAGGCTTATGACTGAAAATGGCGGTGTACCCTACTAGGTCAGATTGACCATTTTATAAATGGAATCTAGTTTTTTAAAATAGTGTTTATATGCATTTTTTTGTAAATGGCTATGTTTACTGACGGTTAGTTAAGTCACTTGATCTAATCGATTATGAGAAAACCTTTTTTATTTTTATTCTATATAGGCTCGCGTTTGACCACAATCTCACCTGATGACAAGCGATGATGTGGTCGACGTTGAAACACGCTTGCCTAGAAATAACCTATTTACTTGACTTCAAGACCCCTACACGCAGACTCCGGCAGGAAATTCCACTCCTTATCTGTACGCATAATGAATGTGTTCCCAAAACGCGTTGTACGTATGGGTGGGATCTCTACCATGTATACCGGTGGCGTAACGCTGTTCGTCTAGTCGTCCGATGATGGAAGGGACCTAATACAAAGGGGATGATGACGGCTTTATTGAGCTAGGAGTGACTTCTCTTGTTCTATTCTGGACCAAAAGACTGTCATCATAATCAATATTTCAGTCAGATACAGGCCTCCCTAAATGTCACCAAAATTAATCCGTCCTGTGCGTCTTACATAAATCGGATTCGCCTAACGATCGGTCCACCTTGTAGAAGATTTTAGCCTCGACGGCCTTCTGTTCTATAAGCAATGTGCTAAGCCATACCGATTTCACGCCACTGCCGTATTGATTTTCAAGAGTGCATGCCTCACTATCTTTTAATTACTTTTTGCATTTCAGAGTCACGGAAATTCTATAAAACATCCTCGCAGATGAGACGTTTGCAAGCTTTGTTCATTCATTCTAGAACTTGTTACTTGTGTTCCCTTTTGAACAGATTAAAAGGGGATAGGTTTTAATGTGGAAATGTTAAGAAATTTGAAGTGATAATAGCCCTAAATTCATCATGCAAGAACAACTTTAGGTTGTTATTGGTGGTAAACTATAGCGACATATATTATGAAAGACAAAGATATTAGTTTTGGGAGGCTACAATATACAAGTTACCAAGAACTATAGTTTTCCACGTTATTTGGAGTTGGCGCAAAACGTAATAAATAATTCTTCTTCCATTTATCCTATTTATTGTTAAAACATTATTATTTAAATTATTCAAATATTTGTCACAATTTTATAAAAAATCGGTGCCATACTACTTTGCAAATATTATAACAGATGTGAAAGTCTATAAGTTTTGATTTTTATTAACGAAAATCCGTTTTAACAACTTAACTAATTCAGGTTATAGATAAAGTATGCTATGGCCTGAATTAAGACAGAATATTTTCATCCCGGCAGCATGTTACCTTGGAAGAGTCGAAGCCAAACTGGAGATTAGGTCTGAAGGGAAGGTATTTAAGGCTACGTAGGAACAGGCTGAGTTGTTTAGCCAGTAAGAGTTTGACCTGGCCATATTTAGTACCCATTTTATGTCGTTAGTAACTGGGCGTAACTGAATGCCTTGTAAAATGCATTAAGTGATCGGTGAAAACTACTATGCAAGTACACAAATCAAATTGTAAAGAAAAAACTAGGTGAGACGAAAGACCCTCTTGGATTTAAAAAAATATCCTCAGGACGTTCCCGTTTCAGATACTGCAGTAAAAAAATGCAAATGTAATATATATATATATATTACATTTGCATTTTTTATATATATAGAGACTTCACTGAGACCGAGCAGCAACGAGATGTTATTTAATAATTTTGACTCAAAATAAAAATAGGTGCGTTACGTGGACTTTACCGATTTCATCACCGCATGCAGGAGCCATGATGATAAATATTATGTTCAGACATGTTGTTGTTTGTTTGTCCATGTTTAATGTTTGGTTCAACATGTTGATTGAACAATGAAATCATATTCTTATGACAATGGAAAATAAATATTATAAAGCACAAAACATAACATAGAACAAGAAATAAATATAGGTATAGTAAGACATATAGAATGTATGATTATGTTAGCAAAACCATGCAATTAATAATATGGATTGGTAGTCCATAAAAACTGTAATTTATAATGTACATACATCTAACAAGGATGCTGATTAGCTTAGTACGAATGCAAATACAAATTAGTTAAATGTCATTGTATTCTAAACAAGTATTCAATGAAAATATGTTTTTCATAACATGCTTTAATAGCGCGGTACCTACTATATAATTAACTAGCTTTTGTCAGCGGCTTCGCCCGCGTACATAAAATATAGCCTATGTCACTCAGGAGTAAAGCAGCTTTCTATTGTTGCTAAAATTTTTCCATTCAGGCCAGTAGTTCCAGAGATTACCTCCTACAAACAAAAAAAACAAATTTTACCTCTTTATTATATTAGTGTACTAGCTTTTGCCCACGGTTTCGCCCGCGTACATAAAATATAGCCTATGTCACTCAGGAGTAAAGCAGCTTTCTATTGTTGCTAATTTTTTTTTTCCAATCAGGCCAGTAGTTCTAGAGATTACCTCCTACAAACAAAAAAACAAAAAAATAAAAAAACAAAAAAACAAATTTTACCTCTTTATTATATTAGTGTATATACTCAACAAATGCATTGCTTATTACTTATTTCCGAGTTTCTATGGCAATCTTCCACCTCCTGATCAGATCTGTTTACCATTTACAAGACAAGCAGGTACAATGAAAGGAGGTAAGCAGAAGGATGAGGATGGCTTCACAAAGGTAGAGAAGAAGAAGAGGAAGAAGAGGAAGAAGCCTTCTTGTCAGAACCACTTAATTTGTTTTGATTTGTATGTCATCATCAGCCTTTTTAATGTTCCCACTGCAGGGACACAGGCCTCCTCTCTAAGAGAGGGAATGGGCCGTAATCCACCACGCGGGCCCAGTGCGGGTTGGTGGATGTCACATGTCTTCGAATTTTTGGTTCTAGGACATGCCGGTTTCCTCACGATGTTTTCCTTCACCGTTTTGAGAGCAGTGGTGATGAAATAAATTACACAAAGTAATGCGCCTGGCTGGGTTTGAACCCGCGACCTACTACACGCAAGTCGGGGCTGTTACCACTCGGCCACCACTGCTCTATCTGTATGTATCTCTCTATTTGTATGTATTAGTTTATTATTATGTAAGATTATTTGTGTATTGTGTCTATGGGCCTTAGTTGCCTGATAATAAAGAATTATTATTATATTATTATTATTTAGCATCAAAGTACTCGTCAAGACAAATCACACGAGCTCAAACTCGATGTGGTTGTGTCGTTTTATTACGAAGTTCCGATGGCCACCTTCCAACTCCATCATCAGACGCTGACTATCATATAGGATCAAAGTACTTGTCAATACAAATCAAACGAGCCCAAACTCCAAAGGTTTGAATTGTTTTATTGCCAAGTTCCTAGTGGATCAAATTTAATTTACAAGATTTGATCAAAAACATCGTTTTTTTTTTTTTTTATTGGTAATAGGTTTCCGCTTGACCGCTATCTCACCTGATGGAAAGCGACGATGCGGTCGACGATGGAGCGCGCTTACCTAGAAGTAACCTAATCACTCTTGACTTAAAGATTCCAGGATTGTAGCCATCAGGAAACAAAGACTCCTGCAAAGAATTCCACTCTTTGGCAGTCATCATCATCATTTCAGGCGAAAGACGTCCACTGCTGGACATAGGCCTCCCCCAAGCGCCGCCACAAATACCGGTCCTGTGCGTCTTGCATCCATCGGCTTCCAGCAACCCTGACCAGGTCATCGGTCCACCTTGTGGGAGGCCTTCCAACGCTACGTCTTCCGGTACGCGGTCGCCACTCCAGAACCTTTCGACCCCAGCGGCCATCCGTTCTGCGTGCAATGTGCCCTGCCCATTGCCACTTAAGTTTGGCGATTCTTTTCGCTATGTCGGCAACCTTGGTTCTCTTGCGGATATCCTCATTTCTGATTCTATCACGCAAGGATACTCCGAGCATAGCCCTTTCCATTGCCCTTTGAGTGACCTTGAGTCTTTTTATAAGGCCCATTGTAAGCGACCACGTTTCAGAGCCATATGTCATCACTGGCAACACGCACTGATTATAGACTTTCGTCTTGAGGCATTGTGGGATATTAGACGAGAAGACACCGCGTAGCTTCCCAAACGCTGCCCAGCCGAGTCGGATTCGACGATTGACCTCTTTCTCAAAGTTAGACCTACCTAACTGGATTGTCTGTCCAAGGTAGACGTAGTCGTCTACTACTTCGAGTGTAGAGTCTCCGATCTTGATAGGAGTGGGTGCTACATGGATGTTAACCATGTCTTTGGTTTTGTCCATGTTCATTTTAAGACCCACTCTTTCGGAGGCTCTACTGAGGTCATCGAGCATTGTACTGAGCTTCTCCGTAGTCTCAGCCATGACCACGATGTCGTCGGCAAACCGAAGGTGAGTGATGTACTCGCCATTGACATTAATGCCTAGACCACCCCAGTCCAGAACCTTGAAGACATCCTCCATTGCAGCCGTGAACAGTTTCGGAGAAATGACGTCTCCCTGCCTCACACCTCGCTGCAAGAGGATAGGTTTCGAGGTCTGGTCCTGAAGTCGGACTGACATGGTGGCGTTGCTGTACAAACACTTCAACACCTTGATGTACCGATAATCGATCTGGCACCGCTGGAGAGACTGCAGTACAGCCCAGGTCTCGATCGAATCGAAGGCTTTCTCGTAGTCCACAAACGCTAAGCAGAGAGGCTGATTATACTCCTCAGTCTTCTGTATAACCTGCCGCAGCGTATGTATGTGGTCCACGGTGCTAAAGCCTTTTCGGAATCCAGCTTGTTCGGGAGGCTGGAAGTCGTCGAACCTGCGCGTGAGACGGTTCGTGATGACTCTGGAAAACAGCTTGTAGACATGGCTCAGAAGTGAGATGGGCCTGTAGTTCTTAAGCAGGGCATTGTCACCCTTCTTAAAGAAGAGCACCACCACACCTCTACTCCATGCCCGTGGCGTTTCTCCCTCGAGTATGACGGAATCGAATAACCTCTGAAGGGCCTTAAGGACCGGTTTTCCACCCGCCTTCAGAAGTTCAGCCGTAATTCCGTCCTCACCCGACGCCTTGTTGTTTTTAAGCTGCTTCAGAGCCATCCTAATCTCGTACAGGCTGACGTCCGGGATATCTTCGGTATAGTGTCGAGTCAATCTAGCTCTTGGGTCATTTGCTAGATTTGCGGCGGGTTTAGTGATTGACGTGTATAACTGTCCATAAAAGGCCTCGATCTCTTTTAGAAGCTCCGGTTTGGCGGATACGACTCTGCCATCGTCGGTCTTCAGTTTCGTGAGCTGGCTTTGCCCAATAGCAAGATCTCGTGCAAAAACTTTAGAGCCCTTATTCCGCTCAATCGCCTCTCTAATCCTTGCGGTATTAAAGCGGCGAAGGTCACGTTTCAGAGACTTCGAGATCTGCCTATTGAGCTGCCGGTATCTGCACGTAGCGTCTGAAGGCTGCAGAACCATCTCACGCCTCTCCCTCATGAGCTCGAGGGTCGGATCAGAGAGCCTTTTGTTTTTATTTGTACGGTGGGTCTTGAAAAATTTAGACCCGACCGTATGGACAGTTTCCACGAACCCGTCGTTGTATTCGTCCACAGAGCTTCCTAGACACTCGAAACGATTGTGGAGTTCGAGCTGAAAGCTCTCAATTTGCTCTTTGGCAGTACGCATAATGAATGTGTTCCCAAAACGTTTTGTACGTATATGTGGGATGTCCACCATGTACCGGTGGCACAATGCCGTACGTCTGGTGGTCCGATGATGGAAGGGGTAGGCGGAATTAAATTATGTAATTCCGACGCACATTCCCCGAAATGCAATCGGTAGAAAACCGACAGGCTAGCAACTCGGCGTCGATGCTCAAGGCTTTGAAGTCTCGACTCGGACGGTCAGGTTAAACTTATATCAAGCTTGTAAAAAGAAGTACATTGAATCATTTGCTATGATCCGCAGGGACCCAGGACCAACCGGGGCAAAGGGTTTGAGTCTGAAGGAAGCTGACAATATATGTATGTGAACTTGACCAATTCATTTTAAATGTTTGTATTAATAATAATAAATTGTATTCTAAATTTTTACTGCATCTAACTCTTGATATCTTTGTATTGCAATGTATATCAATTTTAATTAATTTTTCTTTTTTATCCTATTAAATAGTGTATGCCTAATGGGTAGCTTTTTGAGTTACCAAAAATTAATTACACTACGTTACAAATGAAAAAAAAAAATTGAGTACCCGCTTTGAAATGTCATGTTTTCTTATGAATACTTAAAGTTTATCAAAAATACATACAAAATTTCCATTCATCACGTCTCATTTTTCTTCCATAAGAATGTGCCAAATTTTACTAAAAATTTAAATGCTAAAACAAATTTTACAGAAAATTAGTTAAATCAACCAGATTTTTTCACATTAACCAAGTTTAATTTTATCATTAAGGTTAAAAAAAAAAAACAAAAAAAAATATAAAAAGTTTTAACACAAAAGATCGCAAAACTTTAACTTTTTCTTTTGTGCTTTGAATGATCTTCTCGTTTTAAACGCTAGCAGTAATCGCCTAGCATAGTTGTGTCCCAACGCCCTTGAAATCGTTCTTCAAGCTTATTTACATCCTGGTGGAACCTCTCACCTTGCTCATCACTGACTGTACCAAGATTAGATGGGAAAAAAGAAAAGTGAGAATGAAGGAAGTGAATTTTTGACGAAATTCTGCTACCCAACTTTGTATATGCTTCTAACATGTCGTCAACTAGCTTTTTCGCCCCTGCGGTTCCTAAAAACCCTTTAATAACTGCTTTCAGCGATAACCAGGCATAAAGTTCCTTGTTAGTAAGCTTTTTCTCAAAATTTGGGTCTTTCATCAATGTGGTAAAAGAAAAAATAATTTGGCATGTACCTCGAAAACTAGACGTGATAGATACCACATATGTTTGGAACATTTAATCTGTGACTCATTAGCTATTCATTCCAGCTAACACTTACGTGGGTACCAAAATCGTGTAACGCAGTGTTATAAGACCTACTAAATCACCAAAAAGCACACTAATAAATACTTTGACTTTGACTTTGACTGAAAGGGCTCTGGCCCTGGTATATAAGGCAACGTAGAAACAGGTTGTGTTGTTTAGTCAGTAAGGGTATGTCACTATTTCTCGTTCCACCCAAGGGCGCGATTTGTCACTGGAAGATTTACCCACCGTAACTACCACCAAAAAACCATTTGCAATGATTATGCGCAACCCCTCACTTCGACTGAGACCCAAAAATTTAATAAATGGTTCAACTTACTATCCCCAATTGCGTTATATTGTCTTCATAATAAACATAAGTCATAACTGTAATATGTTTTATTGCGGGTTTTAATCCCATATAATAAGTTAAATAACATTATGAAATGCACATCATTCACACATTAATTATTTTTAATTTTACGAAAATTCCTTACTAAGAAAAATGTGACTATTGTTTATATCTTAGTAGGTCCTTAGATGCAACGTAAATGAAACTTAATTTTAATGATAGTAAGGTTTAAATTTAAATAAATGGTATCTAATGAGTGGGTTGCCTTGACAACGTTTTAGCTGACTAGTCGCGTTATAAAGACATCAACGCGAATTATTGTAACAATATATTAGTTATGCCTTTTTTTTATTTTTTTTTATTGCGTAAACTGCGGAATTGGACACAAACACTTTCTTTACTCATATTTTTTAAATATTATGCTAAGTTTTATTTTACGTAATATTCTTAGTCTGAATAATTACATGTTTATTTTTACCCATTTATTTACGTAATAACAGTTTAAAAACTATTCATCGTTTCATTCATATTGTTCTACATTATGTAAAAAAATTAAAATGTATAAAGAAAATTAAAACAAGACATTGCAAAAAAAAGTGTACTCCTGCGCATATGAAGGCGACCGAGGTGGCAATGTGTTTGTCTACGATACAAATAGGTTTAACCGCCAAAATGACACTTGGAAAATTAAACCTAAGGATTAAGAAGTTAAGATTCAAAATCGAAGACCTCAAAACCAATTACCGAGACAGTGTGAATGGAGAAGGCTCGTCAACCACCACTCATTTGAGAAACTGCCTCAGTCCGCGTCAAGCGTTCGTCGCTACTGCACGCATGCGCGATCTCCTCCCATTGGCTAATTTGAATTTCGGATTCGAACGTTCTAACCGACCGGCCAATCGCGTTCGATCGTTTGATTTCTTTTCGCGTCCACTTTTTGCATGTACGGTGTGTTCCGTTATCGTGACCTGTGCTTGTGACATTCGAAGACAGTGTGTATGAATAAAGGCTGATTGTTCTATGCTAGAAGGTCGGATGTTTTCTCACGTTTTCTGGTAAGATATTTAAGATATATCATTTTGTTGTTAATTGTATCATTCGTCTATTTTTTGTTTGGAACTGTTATCTTCATTCACACGGTTGTTGCTTGTTTGTGTGTACGATTTCGAGATAGCTACGTTTTGAAATTGTTACGACAATTCACTGTCATGGTTGCGATTTTCTTGTACAATAATAGTGCGAATCTTAAAATACCCTTTTTATCGTATGAAAAAAACATTAAATGACGAATCCCGCCCTTGGGTGAAGCGGGAAACAGTCTCAGACTTTTACTGACTAAACAACCTACCTACCCCATTCCTACGTGGCCATATATACCAGGGCCAGAGCCTTCCTTTCAACCGCAAACCCTTGGTCCCAGTTGGCTTCGACCCTTCTGCAGGGTCCTTAAGAGTTGCTGATAACTCTTTGAGGCGCACGGGAACAGTACGTCGACGACTGGGCTTGACCTGAACGGCTATCAGACGATTGAACGGCGAGCTACCCACAAGCCCGCAATCTTAAAATACCCTCAATTTTATACAGGTGTTTATTTTAATATCCAACAAAGAATATTTATTTAACGGTCTTAGTACATAAAAATGTCTGATTAAATATAAGTTCTGAGATCACCAGTCGCGGTAAAACGTGATATTTAAATACCTACAAATCGCAATGACCTCATGAGACGAAGCAAGAGGTTCACATCACTAGCTAATAAAAAACTGAGTGTTTGTTGCGCATCACTAATTGCGAACATTAAACGGTGCAGAATAACGAAGGAGGATGATTGACGGTCCTTAGGTCAAAATTATTATCTTAGTTGTGTAGAACTTATTTGTAACTTAACGTCTTGCTTCGTTCAAATTTCGTGGAAATATATGAATCCAGATATTGGGTTCTTGAGCCCCGAACGACCGCCGGCGTTCGCATACCTATTGACTTTCTATTGTCTCTAAATACGGTACTCGAAAGGTTACGATAATTATTATGTTCTATAATGTAAAAAAAACAGGTGTATCATTCAATTCTATTTTTTGTTGACTATTCTGCCAATATGGCCATGTAAAAAGGAGGGATGAAACGCATGTTACAAAAAAAGCCATGAGTATAAATGTGGATGGATGGAAAGGGAGAGGGAGACCAAAGAAGATATGGATGGATTGTGTGAGAAGTGATATGGAAGACAGAGGAGTTAGTGATAGCGTGACGGGTGACAGGACAGAATGGAAGAAAAAAACATATTGCGCCGACCCCAAATAAAACGGGACAAGGGCAGGAAGATGATGATGATTCTGCCAATTTCCAAAGTAAGTTGGAAAAGCAACTAGTGTATATTCTCAACATGAAAAATGAAAAGGCCAGTGGTAGGTTGACACTTGATCAGGTATCATAAATCGATGTTTTAAAAACAGTCTTTTCTGTGCTGGGAACTTCTTAGACTAGGATTACAGGAACTGCTGGGCCGAAGCCTACTGAGCCCCAGTCCGGTTTCTGAAAGGAAGATTCGTTCCTGGTATGAAGGCTAAGAAGGAATGGGGTAGTTTAGTCAGTAAGAGTACACTATTTTCCGCTCCACCCAAGGGCGGGATTCGTCATTAGATGATATTTCCCGCCATAAAAAAAACCTATGTTCTTTCATTTTCTTTTCGCGTTCCAAAACCATGAGTGTATTCTTTTCTGAACAAATTCCTAGGCCCTAGCTG
Organism: Mythimna loreyi; assembly: GCA_029852875.1. NCBI lineage: Eukaryota > Metazoa > Arthropoda > Insecta > Lepidoptera > Noctuidae > Mythimna > Mythimna loreyi. The sequence goes on along the minus strand of CM056795.1, from coordinate 8,217,881 downwards.
GCTTTGCTGGATCCCTAAGGTTTGTTAACATCTCTTTGAGACGTGCATGGAACTTAACGCACCGTCAATGACTCGGGCTCAGTCCTTACAGGACGAGCAGACAGTGAGCTAGCTATTGCTCACCGTCATCGAACCGCACTTGATATTTTTATCTCGAGAATATGTTCTTTTGAAATCATTTTCTACTTTCACATGGACGAAGCCGCCGGTAGCTACTTTTATGGTAGTAATGACTTTATTAGACATATGAAAGAATGTTGGGAGATTTTCAAAGTACCATAAAAAAATGAAGAAAGTTATATAGAATTGTTATTATCTTTAATATGCTGTAATTTTTATTGTTTATTATTTAATTATCAACAGAGTTGTAAACTTTGATCATAGGAAATGGTTTCTTATTATCTAGGAAATATATAAAATTGATACTCATCATTGCATAATTGCGTGGTTTGTTTTAAATATTTTATACTATTATGTATGTTACCAATGGTTTCAAATATGGAGACACACATGAGCAACTACGGGTAGTTTCTTAGCTATTTATTTTCATCATCATCATCAGCCTTTTAATGTTCCCACTGCAGGGATACAGGCCTCCTCTCTAGGAGAGGGAATGGGCCATAATCCACCACGCGGGCCCAGTGCGGATTGGTGGATGTCACATGTCTTCTATTTATTTTATCTTTGCATAAATAGTGTATTACAGGCATTCTCTTTTTTACACAAGTACAATGCGTTTCAAATCAGAATAGGATCTTTTGCTATCTTATGACGTCATAGTGTCAAATCGAAGAATAATCAGGTTGAGAAAAACAATAAACGTTAAAAAAAAATTTTTACTAATTGTGAATGAAAAAAGTTTAATCAGAATCAAATTCTTCAATTTTACTCTTCTCTTCTCTGAGTTATTCATTGTCATCATCATCATAATTTCAGTCGAAAGACGTCCATTGCTATCTAGCAATGGATATAGGCAAACACCAGTCCTGTGCGTCTTACATCCATCGGATTCCAGCAACCCTGACCAGGTCATTGGTCCACCTTGTGGAAGGCCTTCCAATGTCCCGTTTTAGAGACTTCGAGATCCGTTTAAGTTATTCAATTTTGTCAAAATTACAGTATGACGTGACACAATATGACAATCGATCCTATTCTCACTTACTTGTAACTTTACCATGAAATGATAAAATATCAGGCTTACGAGCGATACAGAAGGATACTGTCACATTTAAAGCTCGATTAATCTAACAATTCACTTTAGGTTATCAAACGAATCGTGACGAAATCTCTTCACAAAACCTCTGCCCTTCTCGCCAATTTAAAATCGTATCGTTTCGAGTAAGCGCTTGTAGTTGGCCACTCCCCCAATTCTCTTGTTTGGACCTCATCACAACCAAGGAATTGGGGTCGTGGCTATCTACAAGCGCTAACTCTAAACGAAACGATTTTAACTTGGCTAGGGGGCATTGTCTTTAATAATTTAGTAGAGCTCAAAGACATACATTTTACTTACCATTTCTTGAGAAGAAAACGTGAATCATTTGCATACACTTTCTGTATCATTGTTTTTAATGGACTGTTTTAATTATAATCAAGATAAATAAATTTTCTTCGCCACTTCTTCCAATAAAAGTCAGTTTACGATCATAGGTAAGGAGCTAGTTGCCACTTTTATCACGCAATGTCGCAATAAATTACATTTCATCGTCATTGTCGTATGCAGTTTTGAAACTGCATTGACAATCTCTTTAAAAGCATATTGACCTTTTGGACGGATACAATTACTTTTTTACGACTTAATAAGGGGGCTTTAAATATACCTTACTTATAGTTAATTATAATCGAGATTAAATTAAAGAGATAATTCTGCTATTTACTCGACTGAACAGCATATTTTATGGGTGGTTCCTTCTTTGCCTCGCTTGGGGGAGGCCTATGTCCAATAGTGGACGTCTTTCTGATGAAATGATGATGGTGATAATGATGGTGAAAGCAATAGAGTGAATAAATTACTTCTAGGCAAGCGTGCTTCGTGGAGAGCAGTGGTAGCCGAATGATAATGACCCCGACTTTCAAGTTGTAAGTCGTGGATTCTAATCCAGCCAGGGACATTACTTTGTGTTTTTTATTTCATCACCAATGCTCTCAAAACGGTGAAGGAAAACATCCTTACGATGTTTTCCTTCACCGTTTTGAAGCCCGGCAAATCCTAGAACCAAAAATTGTAAGATATGTGATATCCACCAATCCGCACTGGGGTCTCGTGGTGGATTAAGGCCCATTTCCTCTCCTAGAGATGAGGCCTGTGTCCCAGCAGTGGGAACATTAAAAAGGCTGATGATGATGATGTTGTTGAAGCATGCTTCATTGTTGACCACATTGTCTCTTTCCATCAATTGAGATTTACATTTACCTTATAAAAACAATCGGGAAAGGTGATACTTGTAATGCGAGTAAGCTGACTCTGTTAACTACAGTTACTATAATTATAACTCTACAAACTAACATTGTAATTACCTTTCTGCTAACTTATCCTTAAGGCCATCTCACGTTGGATATGTTCCAGTAACTATGCTACTACTAACCCAGATGTAATGGGAGTAAGCAGGTGCATAGGTGCTAGTATGTGAGCCAAGTTGATTTAATGAAGGATGAATTGAAGGATTGGGGTAATGAGGTATGGTTAATTAGCATTGAATTTGTTTACGTTTATGTATTGTTATGAATGGATATATTGGACGAACAACGTTAAAATGTTGATCTACTTATATAAAAGAAGAAACTGACTGACTGACATATCAACGCACAGTCAGAACTACTGCCTAGAAGCGTGAAATTTTGCACATGGTATCCTTTTATGACGTGAGTGAACACTAAGAAAGGATTTTTCGAAATCCAGCTCCTAAACAGGTGCAATGGGGGTCTAAAGTTTGTATGGAGAACCTTATTTTCATGCGAACGAAGCCGCTAGCAGAAGGCTAGTCGTCTAATATATAGGGTGACTAGTAATTAGTGACCGGTACTTAAACATGTGATTGTAGTCACGATAACAAACAACTTTTACTATGAGACCAAGCCTGAAATCGCAAAAAGGCATTGTCTACCCCTGCGCCAAAATCAGTCCATCCAAAGGTTGTCTGCTATAAATTGCCATGTACAGTAAGACCGCCTATAATATTGTACACTTATTTTTATTAATGTTTGTCCTTAATAAGCTAAGGTATGCAATAAAGTTATAAATAAATAAATAATGGGTAACACACACACACATATAATCTTTTACCTTTAATTTACAACGATGCATAGGCGTTTTCTCAGCACTATTTTCTTTTTTTTTCAGTTTTAAATACATATAAATAATGACTAACAAAGTAATTCGTTACCTCTGATAAAGTGACAAATTCGAGCTCAAACGACCCTGTCACATACACCTATCACTTCGATCTGATCAACATACCGTATCGCTTTCAAAACAAAGGTCGCTTTGCACAACTTTAATGTACCGCTGACATTCTAACAAGTGTAATAATATTTATTATTCTGTGCTCTTTTAGTATTAGTTGACAAAACAAAAGTTTGTATTGGCACATCTTCATTAGGCAACTCGTTGAGCTAGTAGCAGACCAAAAGCTATGCTATGATAGATATATTTTTACTAGTGACCCACCTCGGCTTCGCACGGGTGCAATTATAGTGATATTAAATATATTATAGCATCTATTATACATATAAACATTCCTCTTCTATTAAAAAAAAAACGCATCAAAATCTATTGCGTAGTCTTAAAGATACATAGGCATACATAGGGACAGACAGTGGGAAGCAACTGTGTACTATGCAGTGAATGTATACCAAGAAATAAAACGACAATAGACACTTAAAATTAATAGGGTGTCACAATGCGCTGTCTTATGGATAAAAGCATTTTTTTTTACAGAAACCTTTAGATGCGTAGTTGTGTAAGTTAATTTAAAATTAACATGCATATCTTTTTTCTAGTCTTTATTTAAGGGGACTCTGTCAACATAAAAATGTTAACCTATAATCAACTTCTATGGCTAGATATACTCGTATCTTAACTCTCTGAAAATTCCAGCCAAGTTATTGGGTGGTGTCGGCTTCGTAAACACAGCTTTCTCGAAAAAGGAAAAGCACTTATTTAGTTCTCACTAAATAAGTGGGAAAAAAGGAGTGCCAGGTTTTTATTGACTGACCACTTAATATGTCCTTCAGTTTCTCGTTGCACTGCAGGGCTACAGTAAATAACCGCATGGATTTTGGTCCGTAAAATGTCAATATTCTCTCGTACTCCACCTAAAACGGGAATTTTTTTTCAAGACTTTGTAAAATAATACTTTTTTTCGTTCCGTCAATGATGTTGTCTATTAAACAAATTATAAAGCTAGCTAACAAAGCTATACCATGCTTTATTTTAAGTGTGCAATCTGCCTTATAAAGGCCTTGTACTAAAGATTTAAAAATAATTGACATTTAAAATTACATTTCATTTTCATTAGAAGTGTTAATTATATTTATGTAAATTCATAAGTTTCGTTACATTTATGACATCTGGTTTGTAACAGAATCGTCTAGTTAATGTATACTGAATGACACTCTCATGAATTTATGTATGTATGAAATGGGAGTGCCAAAATCCTACTTCTATTATAAAGGCGAAAGTTTGTAAGTATGGATGTATGGATGTTTGTTACTCTTTCACGTAAAAACTACTGAATGGATTTGAATGAAATTTGGCACAGGCATAGGATACACTCCGGAATAGCACATAGGCTACTTTTTATCCCGGAAACCCCAAACCCACGCGGGCGAAGCCGCGGGCAAAAGCTAGTAATTGTATATATAGGTTATAATTTTTTATTTATTTATTTAAAATTAATGAACTGGACAGGAAATGTTTACATACCTAACTTATTATGCCTTCTGAAGTCAAGGTTGATGCGAAAGCGGAACACCTGGGCCCTGGAACTAAGGCAAGAAGAAACGGTGGGTCGTTTAGTCAGTAATATAATATATTTTGCCACCATAAAAAACCTAACTTATTATATTTTTTCAATTATAGGTATATTTTTGTTTATATAACATTGTCTACTGTATTGGGTAGACATATCATACAAAGCGTTTTGAGAACATAAATGCGTTCCCAAAATGCTTTAATATACCCAAAACGCTGTAATGTTATAATGTACGTGCGGCTAAGAAGAGGTATTCCTTGCCCCTACCCCTCGAACGACGGGGGGAATTTACCCCCTTTCTTAAAATAAACAAAAAAAATAGTAAAAAAAAAATCACTGAACTTTTCTAGAAAAGTATAATGTAAAATGTGTGAACAAAACGTCAATAAGGAATTTTTGTAGGTCAGCAAGTTATGCAGACCTATGTACAATCAGCTCTCAGTCACGAGTGAATAGGTTACTTCTAGGCAAGCTTGCTCTATCGTCCGTTACATCACCGCTTGCCATCAGATAAGATAGTGGTCAAACGTGAGCCTACCAATAATAATTGAAAAAAATATTAATAATCATAACCATTCGAATACCGTATTTAGAGACATAATAGGAAGACTAGTTGTGCGAACGCCGGCATTCGCTTGGGGCTCAACAGTTTCATAGGTATTATTTTAAAAAAATCATCCTATTAGTAATGCTTGCTGTATAATTGAATGCCAGTTTCTCAAAATATTCACACAAAATGTCGATAAAAGACCTTGTTTCAATATTTTTACAAAATTACAGTTAAACTCAAAACGTATTTACGTCTATTCAATTGACTGTATTTACACGGTACTTGTTAACTTTCATTTCTGTCAATAAATCTACTTCAATATATATAAAACTTATTATTGTCAATAAACAAGTTGGATTCTATACTCCATTAAAAATAATATAAAAATTAAACATAATTTACTGTTAATTTAAGCGATTTTTGCTTCTATTCCGGAGGCATAAGCATGGTATTAAAAGCAAAAAAAGTGGTTACAATACCAAGTCTTTACTGCAGCCACCATTTTACTTACCACCAAAGCAATAAAATTCAAAACCGACAGTAAAAAAGTTTATCCAAAATGTTATAGATATGTACCAATATCGAAGCATCGATGTCAACTTCATTCACTTATACAACAAAATGGCAAAACTCAAAAAAGTCTATTTTCCTTTAGTATTGTCCAACTGTCCAACGAGACGGAATACTTGGTTTTTTTATTGCCATGACGTAACGGAGGCGACGAAAGGTCCATTGTCACTTGTCCCATTCAAAGATGGACGAACACTTTCTTTCCTAGATATATACAGGTGGATTCATTGAGCTGGGTCAGTGATTGGTCATGTTAGTCGTCCGGATAAACGGTTCTTTTTTAAACAAACCGTGCTTGACTGCGATCCCACCTAATGGTAAGCACTGATGAAATCGTTGAGGGTGAAGCACAAATAGTTTATTAAGAGGAAAAGAACATCTTTGCAGAAATACCCTGCCCTAATTTCTGGATGAAAGAAAGGTGTTGTAAAGACTATAGAGCACTATTCCTTTCTGAAACATCAGATCATCACTTCAAAGGTTGACTGGTAGAGAATGTCTTTTTGCATTAAGTCCACCTATGTACCACCTATATTTTCTTTCTTTCTTACCGTTCATGAAAATAAATAAATCACTTTAGGAGGCCTTCACCAAGTGTTACCATAACGAAGGGTCCTGTGCATCTAGCATCTATCGGAATTCCAAAACCTTCATTTCGATATATCATCATTGCGGTCACTTCTTAACCAGCGTCTTCTTAAATCTAAAATCATAGGTTTCATTTCTGCGAATCAATTTCTAAAACTGCTTTTAGTTTCAGACTTTCCCAGACTTAGTCTGAGTCATCTCTATGAATCAGCCTGTATATGAATAGTAGTCAATTGTAGTATTATCATTGTTTATGTAATGTAAGTGTTAATTTGTTATGTAACTGATTTAATTGCTCACTTCGTTGAATTAGAGAAATGTTTTCATTTAACTCTTACGTATGTAGTGTTTTGTTTATTTTTGTTACATAGTAGAAATTCTTTCTCTTTTATGTTTTGTTAATCTACATCTACACTAATATAATAAAGACGTAAAGTTTGTTTTTTTGTTTGTAGGAGGTAATCTCTGGAACTACTGGTCCGATTGGAAAAATTTTAGCAACAATAGAAAGCTGCTTTACTCCTGAGTGACATAGGCTATATTTTATGTACGCGGGCAAAGCCGCTGACAAAAGCTAGTGAATAATAAAGTGAATTCCATTTTGATTTTTTTTGAATAGTTCATGAGTAATACTTAATTGAATTCCAGTTCGTTTTTTTTTAATAGTTCATGAGTAATAAATGAATTCCACTTGGATTTTTTTTATTCCTTTAATTCCACTTGGTTTCTGAATGTCTATAATATTTCTTCTGCAGACTTTGCTCGCTAAGTGAGATTTTATTGGCTTGTGCTATTAAAACCAAAGTAACAGGTATTCATTGCAGTTTACAGAACTTTCTCCGATTAGATGATAAAATACTTAATTGAATATAAGATTTTTATTTTTTTTCAATTCTGATAGCAAACCTTTTTTTTTGGGTTTCATGAAAATTAGGGACCCAGGTCTCCAATTCTCACGAAAGTTGAAATAACGATTGCACCACCAAAAAATTGAAAAAGGTAGGAACGAAGTTGTTTAGTCATTAGGAGTGACACATTTCCCGCTCCGTCCAAGGGCGGGATTTTTCATTGGATGATTTTTAAAAACCATAAAAAAGTACGTCAAACATAGAAATACTTTCGGTTATTTAATCGTAAACAACCACACACATACACTAACAGTCGCATGCCTTTATATTAGTGTGATACTATGATTCTTCAAAATGATAACTTTTCAAGCAATACAAGCCACAGGTATTCAAATTAATAAGAATATTCAAAATTCAATAAACCTTTACAGGCACATTTGAAATGTCAAGAAGTCGGTCTGTCAGAAAAAGAAATGTAGATCTCAATGGAGAAGAATGTGCAAGAAACTCCATGGACACTCTTTTTAATCATGTTATGTTTTACAAATATATAGGTTACATATTTTTATCACTGCTATGATGTGAAAACAATGTAGTTAACTAAAATAATAAAAAAGTACATGTTCTAAACAAATTAAAATAAACCACTGGCAGCTAAGAGGTGACCAGTCCAAACTACAAGCAATACAAGTCACAGGTATTAATTAATAAGAATATTAATATCATGACTATTTAAAGTAGTTCTAAATGCCACTTGTACCAGTTTATTTTTTTTTTATATCCGTTTACAAAACACTCCTAAAGAAATATTTAGTAAGTTAAAATAGCGGAATGTTAAAATAATGTAAATTGAAATGGCATGTATCTTGCTGAAATGTTTTAGTTTCTTTATCTTAATGCAAAGGCCAAACTTTATATCACAATTAGTATCATTCACGCCATCCGTTCATTTGATCTTGCCCAACTCTTATAATAATATGTTTTCAATGAAAATAGTTTTTTCATAATAAGCTTTTATAGCTTGGTATATACCTACCTTTATTATTACTCATTAAGACCTTTCCGAAAACTACAAAGACGTTGGGCTTATCTAATTATATTACGAAGTTCCTATGGCCACCTTCCAACACCACCATCAGACTTTGACTACCACGTAGGATTAAAGTACTCGTCAATACAAATCCAATGAGCCCAAAAACGATAAGGTTGAGTTGTTTTATTGCTGAGCTCTTATGGCTACCTTCCAGCACCATCATCACTCCATGTTATCATAATATTGCATTGTCATCCGATTTACACCTGCATGCAAAATTGCAGCTCAATCGGGTAAAGAAATCTGCTTCAATATTGAGTTGCAAGATTTGAGCCGAACATACATTGCAAGCTAATAAAAAGCTTCTAAAAATCTTAAAGAATACCATTTGATATTAATAATAAATTAATATCGTCGAACAAATTATACCTCATCATCATCATCATCAGCCTTTTAATGTTCCCACTGCAGGGACACAGGCCTCCTCTCTCTAGGAGAAGGAATGGGCCATAATCCACCACGCGGGCCCAGTGCGGATTGGTGGATGTCACATGTCTTCGAATTTTTGGTTCTAGGACATGCCGGTTTCCTCACGATGTTTTCCTTCACCGTTTTGAGAGCAGTGGTGATGAAATAAATTACACAAAGTAATGCGCCTGGCTGGGTTTGAACCCGCGACCTACGACTCGTAAGTCGGGGCCGTTACCACTCGGCCACCACTGCTCTGCAAATTATACCTAATTACATCTAAATGACAGCTATAGAGAGTTCTGGAGAAGCCAATCAATAACCTTTTTAATTTACTACCTATTTCATTTATAAATTCATAAAAGAGAATTGAATCATCCTCGTGATTATATCTACTTTTAATTAGCGAAGAAACTTAGTAATGACGCAATATATTATTTTTTCCACTCGATACAAAATGTCCATATATTACCGACGTTGTTTCAACACATCTATAATTTAATTTCGTTCATGTTTTAAACATGAGACTGTATTTCTCTTATATTTGCTATATTTCACACCGAACTGTGCATATTCAGTTTTTGCGTTGCATGTTATCGTGTTGTTAGATGTATTAATACTCATTAGGAAATCAATTAATATGTCTCTGTCAAATAAACGGTAAACAAGACATCTTTGCTTATAATTATCTTGTAATGTTTTTCATTAAGCAAAGCAGTGAAAATTAATGACAAGTAGCAATGAGGCTGGATCGCGTTAGGCTATGAAGAGATTGACGGGACGAAATATGCAACCAGAATTGGAATTTCAATTCCAAAATTGGAATTGAAAAATGGAAGGTGTGAAGGAAAGAAAAGGATGACGGAGTGGGAAGGGGGTCTGTCACTCCTCTGAGACAGAAAAGGCTAACCAAAGACAGAATATGGGATCTATCTGGGAGAAGTATTTTACCTGATAAATTATCAAAATACATGTCCCAGTCTGGGGTAGTGCCAGATTTTTCACTCTGCCTGAAAATTCAGTGCCTCTTGAGTGGCCGCTTTTTGCGAGGGCTAAGGTAAATCTTTGGAACAATCTGCAATCGTGGTAGGTGATAACTCTTTAAAGATTGTATGGAATACAGCAGATTCTGACGAATAGGGCAACTTTAGCGCGAGAATTATAAACCCGGTATACAGTATATAGTTATAGTATTAATGAAACTAAATATGCTGGCTGAATATTTAGATATGTACATTCTAAAAAATATTTACGAAATTCCATAAACACTACTTACTAAATTGCCATAACATTTGCGTTCTTACATGTCGTTTTGATATCAAAATCACTACATATTGATCAAAAATTCTTACGTAAAGAATTTGCACCAAGAAACTCGGTAACAAATCCAACAAGCCATTAAAGCGAGGCAATAAACCAATCTAATACACTTATTTCTTTTATTGCTGATCTCCAATCATTTCCGTGTGAGTTTCTCCAAGAAAATGCTCGAGTACTGGCTATGTGAGCGATTAGGTTGTAATATGTCGATACGATGCGTCAGCGCCAGAGTTAGGCGAACGCCTCATCGGTCACTGCTATAACAGGTGGCATTTTCAAAAATTGCCACAGAAAGCTCTCGTGTCTGTGAGTATCACTGTTTGCCTATAGATAAATACACACACACCATAATACAAAACAACAATAAAAATACAATAATATCAACAGTACAACACCCAGTTCAATTGGATACAATCCATTTATATTAACACAGTTTTTATACCAAACACTTTGAAAACGACATAGAAACAGGTTATTAAATGAACAATTAGAATGTATAATTTTACTACGAGAACATCATTTTACTACCTCTTTTGTACACATGCAACGTAATCGCGATAACTTCACATTTCAATGTGGCCTTCTATAATCTGTTATTTGACAGTTTCCTATTCCACGAGATTTGAAAGGTTTCCAACTTAGTTACTACTGAACGAATTTCAATAATTTTATTCTTTCTATGTGCAATTTTGAATAAAAATAATCATTGAAAAAAATACACTTTTTATGGAAGCCTTAATCCTAGCAGTGAGAACATTAAAAAGGCTGATGATGATGATATTACTTTTAATTTATGATGATGATAAACTTTTGACTGTAAAAAACTGAAATTAACTTTTTAAAACTTTTTATAGTAATTAACATTAGTTGATAACTATAAAGGCCACTTCTACTTGCTGCGTGTTTCCTGCTCTGTGGTCGATACAACAAACGCTTGCGCAGTTATGGCAGTTACCCATACTATGTTAGCAGTTACGATGACAGATGATGCTGGAGGCGAAAATGGCTTCTTTAAAGAATGGTTTATAGCTTTGTAGAGGGAAACTCGTTATATTGGAGTAAAACACGTCTTTATTGTACGACGTATATTTTGAGACTGGCTTATACTACAACCAATCTTTCAATTAAAAATCTAAATATTCATAAACATTATCACTATTCTTTTCTACATTTCCATATTTTGTTCTATTTACCTTATACTATGTATGTTTTAGTAAGGTTTTTATGTACCATTTCTAAATTACTTTTTACGCAATTTGCATCCATTAATATGCCGCTATATTGACAAATAAATATAATCAGACATTATTATTTTTTTATTTCGAAATTAAAATATGATGAGTTTAAACTTCTTCACTTGGTTTAAAAATTGAATAGGGATCTTTCCATTTTTTGGTTGTACTATGCTTCCAGCTAAAAATATGTTTTTCGATAATTGTGTTGGAATTCTTGAAATAACTTCTTGTGAATAATAATTAGTTTGGATTGTTACTGAATGAATTGATTCACTTCTGCCTAGTCCATATATATATATATATATATATATAAATATTTTTTTACTGCAAACGCTATTCCGTTCATTTGTTAAAAACTCTGTTATTACTTTGTAATTTTAAAGACGTTGTTTAATAAGTCGATGCTTGCTTTATACAAACAAAGTCTAAGCCGATATTTCCAACCGCCTTTCATGGCATGTTTTTTAATACGAGGAATTTAAATGTAAATATTGCTAATTCTTCTGAAGTCAACTAAGACTGTTTGTGAGCATAAGTACAATTCCAATGTCAAGTTAGCAGTTTTATAAGGATATTTAGCCCATCATCATTGTTATATCTTTAACGTTGAACTTACCTATGTGTTTTAATTCGAATTCTTTAATAATACTTTGTTTATAAAATTTGTATATTTCTCTAGCTATGGAATGATTTTCTGTATTGATGTGAGAAATCACGATGGAGAAATAGTGAAGACTACAGTAATAAGTAGTACCTAACACTAAATAGGAAAATATATGAGATGAATGTCTTGAAATAGATTTTCTGTATAGATTTCCCTTATTCAGGTATTGTAGAAGAAGAAAAAAATTAAAATAAAGAAGAACAAATTTATTTAGCACAATATGAAAGCACGAAGCAAAAATAAACCAAACATAAATAAAATAGACTGTCTCAAGGCTGCGCCAAAATAGGTTAAGTTCAGCATAATGGTCAGACAAAAGTTTTGAACTGAACTTCAGGTTTTGAAGTAACATGCGAGACGTTAAATTGCAGTAACATCTAGAGGAGATCAGCCGGTCACTAGTAGGTACTTTACAGGTTAAACTAGTTTAGGAAAACTGAATAAATGATAGAGAAAGATAGGTAGATTATATAGGTATTATACTTTTATTTGATTCAAATGCCTATGTATTGATTGAACTCCACATTGTTATAAAAGCGAAAGGTGGACGGGATGAGGTCACGTGGAAGCTCACTGATGAAATAGACAGACCAGCCCCCCCAACCAAATTACAATCGTTTTGTGAATGTCGAACACCTGGAATAAGCTACGCCTCCAATTCCTTTGTGAACCAAGTGACTAAGCGTTGAGATAACGTCAGAATAAAGGAATTGAGGATCAAAGTGTACAACGTTAACGAAACGATCGTCACTTGGCTAGAGGGGCAGATCAAAGTGGTTACCAGTCAAGTCCAACCACCAAGTTCGTAAAACAAGTGTGCTAGGATGACCACAAGCAGGCATGAGTGGCGGAAAATTGTGTGGAATAACTTGACAGATTCCAGAGAGCTACTTTCGTAATAACCATGACCACTCTGCTTAAACTGAAACTATTAAAAAGAAAATAGATTGAGCCACAAAGAAATGCACACATTCAATTGAACATACATAAATTATTCTGTGTCATATAATCAGTTTTACGATACGATCATACAATTTTTATAAACGCATACACACAGACACGCATACATTCTTAAACGCATAATTTGCTTATAGACACAGTCACGCACAAAACCTAGTCTACATACAGTCCTGTCATATCAACTCGCACGCATAGAAAGTAGGTAATGGCGACAACAATTTAAATATTTAAACTTTGTGTTCAGTAGTTGTTTATATAGGGTGATTGGTAATAATTAGTGTTTTACTTCACCAGAGACAAGAATAGATGGAGAAACAGCATAAGAGTGAAAGTGATGAAGCAGGGTGGTCTCGACCCTCAGCATTGAGGAATATGACGCAAGGAGAAGGGGGTAATTAGAGACCGATGCTTATACACATGATTATAGTCATGATAACAAACAACTACGGGACCAAACCTGAAATCGGTAAAAAAAAATATCATCAAGTTCAATTTATTTAGTCCACTGGTCAAAACCAATAAGGCGATCCCATCGATATATTATGTACTACGCACTAGATTAGGCGTCGGCACGCCTAATGCCGCAAGCAAAGTGTCTATACGGCTATAGTCACTTTGCTTCACTTAAGTGATCTTTAGGCCACTTTTACATTGATGCAGGATTGATGTATCAACGGCAGCGCTGTAAATTTTATTTTTTTATAGAAGACAAAAGGTCAAATATAAACACTGTAACACGTATATTAAATATAAATATAATATATTATGTAAATATCGTGTGAAAAAAATTACTTATTCTTGATGTGGTACTTTCAGTTTGTAAAGTGAAACTGGAGATTAGACATTTGTTACGTGTACGGTTAAAAGAACAGTGGTTACACTGCATTTTTATACTTAGAATTCAGCAATTAACTTTTTTTTTTCTTGGTTGCAAAATGTTCATGAGTACCTACTACTTTTTTCACTAATAAACTTGCGGTTGACCACTATCTCACCTTACCTCACCTTTTTTAGCCTGAGACTCACCTTACCTCTAAAATTGCATCATTAAGTAAGACAAAATGCACGCACGCACATATTTTCTGTTGTACGTTTTAAATTTTTATACGTAATATAACTTAAAATTTAGCTCAACCTTGTTTAAATAACTTAAGCAGTAAGGTAATCAATTCAGCCTTATAATATTCACACTGCATGAACTCAGAACTTTCCTTTAGAAAAAAAGGGAATATACCATAACTAGATGAACCCAAGGCAAATGTTACAAGGCTGTTGACTTTTTCTTGCGATATTTTCCTTCACTATTCATAAAAATAAATTACACCTCGTAAAACGCTTGCTTAGGTTTTAATGCTCGATCTACAACTTTATAGTTGAGACCGTTACCATTGGGCCACCACTGGTTAGTCAAGCGACAAAATGAAACAAAATAACTTCAAATCACGAGGGAAAATGACAAGTTTTTGCTGACTAATATTTTATACCACAAGAAACAGATTACAAGAAAGCACTGGTCATTACTTTGTAGTGATAAAATCTAGGCTAATGCAAGATCAGATCTCATCTAGACTTAAAATGATATCTACAACATGCCATCTTGTGTTGAGAAAATCATCTTAGACGTCATTAACTGCAATACGGTTGGATTTGTAAATTAAACGCTGGATTCAATATTTCACAATTAACTGACTTGAATCTTACTAAACAAATTGTTACATTCTAAATTTTTTTTAAGAAAATTTCTGTCACTTCACTTTACTTGACTCAGTATCTGTGGTAAAAGAAATTAACCGTCGATTGAATTTAAGAAAAAACAAACTGTTATTGTCAATTTCATATAGTTTAGTGAAGTGAAAGAAATTACTTAAAAATAAATTTCTACTACAACACAGAAGAAATTCAAACATTTAAACGGTTAAATTGACATTAATGCAAATGCAACCCACACATGAAAAGTAATTTCTTGGTTACTTTATGTTTAAAATGTGATTCCGTTTAGTCATCAGCCTCGTCCAGTGGAATCCAGTTTTAAACCTTCTCTCTTTAGAATTCCCAAAGGTCAATGAAATTTACAAAACATTATTACCAAGCCTCATAATCAAAACTCATTACGTTTGCATTACTGTAATTGACAAAAGCAAACCATACGAGAATCTGATTAACATTCAGAGTTTAAAATAAATAAAACGATTGCGGATACAGTGCCGTGTGCGCGCACAAACAAAAGCTGAGTTCATCAACACGTTTAGCCGCAGTGACAAACTTGCTAATAAGTATGGCACTTTGTGTATAGAAACTTATTTAAAACTAGGTTTTGCCCGCGGCTTCGCCCGCGTGGTATTGGGGTTGGGGTTCCCGGTATCCCGGAAGGGATAGCTAGATAGATAAAAAGTAGCCTATGTCCTATTCCAGAGTGTATACTATGCCTGTGCCAAATTTCATCCAGATCCGTCCAGCCGTTTTGGCGTGATTGAGTAACAAACATCCAAACATCGTAACTTTCGCATTTATAATATTAGTAAGATTTAATTACTACAAAATTGACGATATACAGGATATAACGGGAGCAGATTTTCAAATTTTAGATACTGTTTCACCTCACAAAAATACGGGTTTGTTGATGTTTATATGAATGAACCTACAAGTCCAAAAAACTTGGACAAAGTGATATTTTGTTATAAAAATTTCAAAAAAGTCTTAACTGTATATTTTTAAAACAGTCGTGAAGTCAATGGTAGGCATTTAGAATTTATTGATTTTGAACTTTCTGTAATTCTTGATATAACGTCACTCTGTTATGGTAGAGACATAGTCGAAACATACTTCTGTATAAAGAATAATCATGATTACCCAGCAGATAAACATTGCCACGTAGGATTTGCGTGATTTGCATTGGAAATCACGGAGTTGGTCCGGTGGCAGGAGGTCAATGTTGTAAAATAAACTATTACAACCAGAATCTAAAGGTCAGGATTCGATCATCGCATATCGCATGCGATTCATGTTTAAATATATTCTGAAAACAAGGCATGTTGAAATATCTTTTCGATTCAACACGAACAAGAATATCTACACTAATATAATAAAGAGGTAAAGTTTGTTCTTTTGTTTGTAGGAGGTAATCTCTGGAACTACTGGTCCGATTGGAAAAAAAAATTGCTACTATAGAAAGCTGCTTTACTCCAGAGTGACATATATATATATAAGGCTATATTTTATATACGCGGGCCAAGCCGCTGACAAAAGCTAGTATTCTATAAAGAAAACGAATTAAACGTAAAATTTAATAAACATAGCCTCAGAACATAGAAATTTCAATAACAATTCTCATTTCGTTCCATTAAAATCTGCTTTCTCACAGAATAATCCAGAAATTTCAAACAAGGCTTCGGTTTCAGCAAACCTTGTCCTTGATAATGTCCTCTTGTGAGCCCTTTAGTGCAAAACGTGAGCGCAACCGCAAACTGGTTCCGAAAAGCAATAACTTTTAGTCTGACGCCAACGATGCATAAATATGTTGGGCTCGAAGATGCCAATGTGATAATTGGATCCCTAACTAATGGGTTGAATATTTAACCCTGACAGGATTGTGAGGGACTGTACAAAAGTTATCTGCCCAACGCAAAAATATTTAAAGATGTTCAACTGACAATTTATGAGAAAAAAAGGTGTTCTTACGGATGTATCTTGCCTAGTGGAGGCAGGAAGGTTATTAGACCATTGTCTAAAAGCTTTAAAGAGAGAAATCTTTCTCAGCAATCTACGACTTAGGAAGTGACATTTCTCTCCAATGCTATATGCATTTGTTTTTATGCCTTTCTTTCATCCTCACATTAGAAGTGAGCTCATTGGCCGCTAATCACTTAGTATGCAAAGGGTACCTTTTATAGACACGGAAGAGGAACTTGGAAGACTTATCGCATCATAACTAGTATTTAAATCATTCAAGCAAGACAGAATCAAACGTAATTGCAAGAGCCAAGATTGTTAGTGGATTGAAAAATGATTTGTGCGTTGACATCGACATAATAAATCAGAATGAAGTAGATGCTCTGTTAAATGATTTAGAAGATCAGCATGTAAATGAGGCGGATGCTCTAGTTGAGGCTTTTGTTTGGATTCGACAGATTGTAGTGATTTAACTGAAACATAACATTAATTGTAATGGACCTTGCTAATGATTTATGGTGATATTGCAATCTAATAATTACAACAATCTACTTACAATATTTTTGTTCTCCAACCTGTTTCAAGTATCGTTTTTTTTAATAATATTATGTTCACAACAAAATAATTAATCTTACTTTTCGCCGAAATCACCTGCCATGTCCAGTCTTCCAATTTCATTCTCGATTCCCGGAACGACCGCCTCGAAGAGCGGTGAGGCGAATCTTTTAACTCGCTTGCTTTTATTTTCAGATTCCTAACCCAACCTTATACGGAGTCAGGAGCTCAGGAGTAAGATCGTCCGATACCTTTAATAAATTGTGCTTGATTGCGTACGTCGCCTTGAGGTATAATCGCCATCACCTGCCTTTGTGGAGCTATTCATTCACTGTCTTTTGTTGGACTTGCGAAGATTTCTAGACTGGTTTATACTGAATAATGTATTACGGTCAGGTTGAGATATTGTCTGGTATTCCAGACAACATTCTGAATAATTGATTCTTGATCCCGAATATTAAATAACAAAATCTCTTCAAGGATTCTTTTGTAAATGGCGTTGATTTTGTTCTAAAAAATAATCTATAAATATAATAAACTTCCTACATAGCGTAATACAGCATAATCAGTCTTATATTCTCACTGATTTGTGTCTTTATATCCCCACTAATTTACGTCTTTCTTACTAGTGGAAATAGGCACTAATCCACCACGCAGGCAAAATGCGGGTTGATGAATGTCACAAATGTCTTCGAATTATTAGATTTGGACACGCTGGTTTCCCCACAGTGTTTTTCTTCACCGATTTGAGAACTTGTTATTTAAAGTGACCAAACAATAACTATTACCTATTCTACAACGTTAAGTTTCACACTACTTTCACTATGTCTAATTTAATTGAAATTATCAAACAATGTGGGAGTTGCAAAAATTCCTCGCATTTGATCCGGTGGACCAATTCTATTCATGTTTGCAAAACTATTACGTCTTGTCCATAGCTAATGATCTCTGGCCTTTTTAGTTTTACTTTTAATATTTAATTTGCATGCCTTTTATTCTAATTGGGCCCGTTATGAAATACGGAAAACGTTTGAAATAACAATGATGTGGTCTATACACAATTTCTGGCTTCACAGTTGACTGAATGAACGATTGTTAAATTTTTTCGGTTTTGACCGCGCCCTTTGCCATTGTCGAGTTTTTCAAACTTAGTGACAGGTTAGCCAACTATAGGATGAGAAACTACCACACCTGTTATTGGAGCTATAATAGAATGAATTTTATGTTCCGTTTCTAGGTTTATTGCTTCTAAGAATATTTTATGTCCTTTCTCGCATTTTATCTAAATTTCTTATAGCGTGGGAGTTATTCGTCGGTAGTATACTATATGGACGAACTTGACCTACTGTTTAGGAATTTCTACTACTTACCTGCTTTAGTTGTTATTTTTAGACAATGAACGCAGGTCCTTATTTCATATTAACATTGTGGGATATAGTTTTATTTGTAAATTCTCAAACGCGACCGAAGATTTTTCTATGATTCGGTTATGGTTACATGCAATATCAAAACATTTATTGGCTTAACAAGTGAAACATTCCAAAATTCATAATTAATTAAAAGTCTAGATTATCTCACGAAATTATTACCATTTTAATGTTAGAAAATTTCAATTATTCGGTTATGTAATTCCAACAACTGCCGTTTACGCATTATGGTTGCGCGTAATAATTCATTTTGAAACGAAACCATTTGCTTGAGCGATTATTTAACCCAGTTTTATTGAAACTTATCTAATAGCTTTGATAATACTTGTATTTAAAAGACTTGTGACGTTCTTAACAAGAAATAAGCTCATTCGAATTAGTTAGTAGAAAAAGAAAGTGAAAAATCTACTTTTCTTTATTTGGGCGATTTTATTACCTTTGCAAAACTTATAAATCTTGAGATTTTGCTTTCATTTTAAGAAAAAATATTAAAACTTAATCAAGTTTTTTATTTCACATAATTATATACGATTCAATTAGTCATTTCCTATGGAGAAGAACCGGCAAGAAAGATCATGAATTGACTACTCATAAAAAAAGAAATGATTTTACAACTTTCCCGCATTACAATTTTACAGGAATTTTATCATAGTAACAGACATCTATCTATCTATCTTCAGTATAGTCTACAATTGATATAACAGTATCTTAAAAATAATGATCATCGTCACTATAATAAGCCTGATTACCAACAAAGTAAAAACCATTAATAACCTTCCCACATCATTCCTCCAGAATCTCGTTCTTTTCTTCCATAATTACTTATTGATGTGAAAACCGGTACTGATTCGGTGGCAGGACTAAAGTCCTGTGGGTTGAACGACCGGGAGCCGCCTCATGGCCGGTGGCTATGGGCTGTAACAATGGCGCTAAACTCATTGTTTATATGAGATCCGGTGGTTAAAAGTTGAACTAGGTCTGAGATAGAAAAGAAAGGCAATGTAAGGGCTACTGGGTTTTATTATGAAGAATGATGGTAGGATGATTTGTTTCTTTTTTTCTGTTTGTAACCCGGATTATGAGAAGAGTTCAAGATTGGAATGCAAAGGCTATCTATCTATAATAAGTAGATACACATATTAAACACAAAAAAACAAATTCCGTGCATATTTATTATAAGCTTCGAAACCTTTCCGATGAGGCTTAATGATGCCCCAAATAGGTTCAATTAGAAAGGCTTTAATACTTTTCGCGATGGTTTTAAAATCATTACAACGATATATTTTTTATTTTTTTAATAAAAATATGTAACTAAAAACTAAAATATATTTTTTTTAGCGTAGTGACACACGCCGCTAGTAATAAATATAAATTGCGTTCAAGAAAAGAATTGCTACAATTTCCAGTAAGCATCAGTAACATAGTTTGAATTCTTTAACAGCGTAAACATTTTTTTGCTTTGCA
The DNA here is from genome assembly GCA_029852875.1 of Mythimna loreyi. Classification (NCBI taxonomy): domain Eukaryota; kingdom Metazoa; phylum Arthropoda; class Insecta; order Lepidoptera; family Noctuidae; genus Mythimna; species Mythimna loreyi. Next base: position 8,197,557 of record CM056795.1, on the reverse strand, counting down.
TAAGCACGTGAAGAGAATTTCCGATTCTCAACAAAATATTATAGAAATCTGATCATAATAAGCTCACTGACTTACTAATACTCACCAAACGAATCGTGTTTCCAAAACTTGAACTTAAAACCCGGTCATAATACAGTTACTGGCATAAAAACGATACGGCACCACATCTTCAAAACATGCAAGAGAAATGCTAAGTCATCAATTTCTTTACTTAACCATTTGTAACAATGACTTCTCGCTTAGTAATATATTCAACCAAGGTCAGGCCTTTAATATGTCAAATGAAATACAAGAATGACAGTAAATCAAGACACATATCTTGCTCAAATTAGCAGCTGCTAATATTATATATCTTACCAATGTTAAGACTTTTCTAATTAACAGTGATGTGCTCGAACTTATCAATGATAACTAGGAACGGGAGAAGTTATTATGATTTAAAATCTCAAAAAAACAAGTTTTTGGCTTCATCATCATCATCATTTCGGTTGAAAGACGTTCACTGTTGGACATAGACCTCCCATTATCCGAATAAAACTAATATATGCAAAGTTCAAAGTATATTTTGGCGTTTTTTTTGTGACAATTACTTGAAATATGCAATTTAAATATACATCTCAAAATTTATCCAAATTGCAAAAAAAGGGAAATACAAGACTTAAATAAAATTATGCCGTGTAATAAAAATTTACAGGGCGTAGTTTTTCCTTCCTGTAAAGTTCATTTTTTTATTTATTATTGTAATTTAATAACGTCTAAAGGTTAAGTTAATATACAATGGCAATGAATGGTAGACGACCTAGTGAAGGTCATAGGAAACCGCTAGAATTAGGCAATGAGTGTTGGCATCTTTCTCATCGAGAGAGATTGTCTGACAGTAATTGTAGTTTTTTTAAGAAAGGATGATGTGAAATATATTTTACAATAATACAATTAATCATTTTATTGAAGTTTAGTAAAAGTCAGAGCTCAATGATAATGAAAACGAATCGCATAATGATTTCACAATTGACATTAAATCAATGTGAAATGTTGAAGATAAATATTTTCAAAATGACCGACAGAAACTGGCAATAATAATTTGAAATAAAAAAGAGAGTTCAGATATTAGCAATGAATATGGAGTCAGATTTTTTCGACATATTGAAAGTTCAATGCCATTTAACGATCTAACGTGACTAGCAAATTGTCTGTGAGCTACACTAGCTTTGTGTCTGCAAATTTGGTATTCCGGAGACTAGATTGATCTAAATGTGGGTATAATGTTCGTTGAGTTCACTGAAACATAAAGCTATACAGAAAGATAAACCAATCAGGCCAACTATTTTCAAATCTTTTACAATGATACACTAGATTCATAAAATAACAATTACTATTAGATAGAAAGTCAAGCGAATCGAGGAGAAAACAGACAACCGAAGTGATAACAGCATATAGCACCAATCTAAATGCGGCTAATCACGTCCATTTAAAATCTAGGATTCTAGTAAAAACATTATAAAACAAGATCAACGCTGAATGTATCAGATTAGATATACTTAAAAGTGACCATCTCAACTATGTAGAAGCTAATGAGCTGGAAAATTAAAATAAAGATTAACTAGAATAATCAATCAAAGAGTTCAATAAATACACAACTTGCAATAGACATGCTTTAACTGCCCTAGAAATGACACGAGGCAACAAATATACACAACCTACATATTGATAACAAAAATGACGATGGTCACCGATCTTTAAATAGTAGCTGTTAAGAACTTCCTTGATTCAGAAGAGGCATTTAAGATCATAATATTTTGAAAGTCAATTTTCTTTTTAAGTGTCATAGAGATGATGTTAATTTTATCGTGTCATTTATTTAAATTTTACTACCTAATAACTTTTACCGTTGTAAGAATCAAATTATCTAGTAAAAATATCTAAGGACGCAAAAAGACCTTGCAACCTTAATATCTTAGTAACAAAAATCGGTCGTCAGTTCTATGTGTGTCGAGACTGCCAACCAAGAGCAACAAACAGCTGACTGGCGAAGAATTTCTTGTCAATGTTACTACAAAAAACTTCCGCTAATTTACATTTTTATTGGTCAGTCCGACCACCAAGCAGCGTTACGCATCGGCGAACGAAATATTTTTACTATTCATTCTTTAGTGAAAGTGCTTGACAGTCCCATTTGTTCGTGGCTTGTGTACTAAACACAGTTTTTGTCACCATAATTTCCTTATTAACCACGGAAGAGTTTTTGTCAAGGAATTAAGGCAAAAATTGGTCACAATTTTAGCAAAGTTGACCGTATCCAAGGTTAGTGAACTGGCATTTTGGTAAGGAAGGAAATAATTACTGTGGCAGGTATTAAGTGAGTCCGTGTTTGGGTATATTCATTTATCGATAATTGAGAGCTATTTTCACAATTGATGTTAATTTGACAACAGCTAAAAAAATAACTGTAAACTATTTATACATTGTCTGTTTTTACATTCATGAGTTGAACTCTAGGGGTTTTAAAGCTGACACTCTCTAAGTAGGTAATGAATATTTAATAAACGCAAATAATATGCAAACGAAAGGTATAAAAGCTTTATATACTTTTATTAGGATATACCAAATACTACTGGACATCTTTGTAAAAATATATTTTTAGCTTTCAATGAATTGAAAAAGTGGGTTTTAACACGAGAATGATGCTTCTTGCTAAACAAATAATAGAAGATCCTTCTCTGAGTCATCATGCTGCACCGTTTGATGTGCTTTTGATCTACTTTTTTTTCTGAATCCAAAACGGATATTAATACACGTTTAGATTAATATCAGTAGAAAGCAATATCACAATTTATAATACAAGCTGATAGAAGTGACTCATATATTTTGCTGAAATCTCATTCGATTACTGAACAAAAAATTCGAATTTCTAATATTAGGATTTTATTTATCATCATTGTTCGTGTAAGGTTACATATTAATGATTGCCAGCAATATTGCTAGATTTAATAAATATTTTTCATTTACATAGCGACCTACAAACATTCTATTTGAAGCCCCTATAAGTTGTGAAATTGGGGACTTTCATATTATATATATATTCATAAAAAAGCTAAAAAGTATATACTTTTTAGCTTATTGATCTGAAAAGTGGAGTAAATCGAGCAATATATCTTCGAGGATAATGTTACATTTTTCTATCGTTATTGATTGAAAGTCATTACTTATATGTATTCCATTTATTGTATCTTAAATTTTTATGTCATCTTTCAATCTATAACGTCATTGTAAATGTTGTAAATTGTTCTTGCACTTTTTTAACTCATTCATTATTATGAAAGAAAGTACCTGTGATTAATTTCATTAGAACAGATGCCGAAAAAATCCTTTTCTGTACATATTAGTTGGTAAAACCATTTCATTAACTGAAACTTCTGTATATACGTATTTTTTGTAGTTAACTATTCTCATATCATTAATGTTGTCTCAGCAATAAAAATTGTCAAAAATAAGTTTTAGGACATTATAATAAATTATGACAATTCTATACATTGTGTCTTTTTGACAATCATTATTGCTGACAAAATGTTTATATGTCAAAAGCCCTAAAATTGCTTAGTCTATAAGGTTTTGTAGGTTTTATTTTATTACATCCTGGGTCATCTACTCAGTCAAAGTCATCATTAAATTTATCAAGTTCACTCTCTTATGCCATTCTCATAATTCAACTACGCAGATGGTCCACGTTAACAGAAGGCGAGTGAATGACCTCGCTGACCGAATGATTATCTGATCCATTCACTCAATGGTTATTTAATGTCGAATATGGTGCCGTCAGCTTTCTTCTTTATTGGTTCTTGCGAATTACTTGTGAAAATTTAGGCGGCAATTCTGATGAAATATGAATGACTCAAGTGGTTTTATAATGATTTAAGGAAAAAGTAATTAAAGTATATGATGTTTCTTTTTCTTTTGGTTTCTATACCAGACGTTGGCTACTTGAATATTTTTATGAGTTTGCTTATATTTTAGCTCTTTGTTTGATTGAAGTTAAAGATTACCAACTAAATGACTTAGCATTTCAAATATATTGCAAATATTTGTTCGAGCATAATTTCCTCCATCAACTTGATTTGTTACTCGTTGCAGGATTACCACATACACTAAAAGACTAACAGTCGTTAAAATTATAGTTTATACAGTATTTTCTCAGCGTATTTCATTACTGTTTTTATCGATTCTCATTTGTATATTTTGAAATAACTCCTCCAATATATGCTAACTTCAATATTTGATTGCTATGCTACGTATGCTAGCCGCATTACGTTTTTTGCATTCAAAATATTTTGAAGTAACTAATCACGATTTGGATTATGATTGGCCTTGCCAGTTCGTGAGTTACAGTGACGGGTGATCAGACAAACCAGCGAACTTATTATTAGTTGGACAGTTCTTGTATCTAGATCTCCTAATGTAGATTTATTCATAAGTTGGATGCCCTTTTGTGAATTGTGCAATGGCTATTCTAGTCTTGCATCATCTGTTTTTGTCTAAAGCTTAATCTAAATGGTGACATATGCTTTGTCCACTCTTAGATACATTAGGTACTATAGTTATTCCTATTTTGACAAATAAGAACTGTCATAACAAAAATACTTTCAGTTTTATTCTAATTATATTTTTATATTTAATATTATTCAATTTTTTTTTTTACTAAAATTGTTGGCATTAAATAACTTTATTTACATTTTATTATATGAGCACAAACAATAAAATTAATCTACATGCAACTTAACTTTATGATTTCTAGAACTTTTTATTCGATATTTAAATTTATTGTATAATGTTTAATATATTATTATCTTAATTTATGATTTATTCATGCTCATTATTATTCTTTCTTTTGCAGGTAAGCAGTGGGACATATATTAATCAAATACATTGGTTAAAGGACAAAGTATGTATAAAAGCGAAGAATATTGGGTACAATACGGTCCAAATAAATGTAGGCCATACTGAACTTAGCGTTCTGAACTATTGAACATACTCTAAAAGATATGCAATACGCATTCATGTCAAATGATTCTGAAAAAGATTTACTGCACAGTCAATTGTTCGAAGTTCTGAGTGGTCAACATATTTCGGCCGTACTGTACAGCAAACGATACGATCTCTTTAAAATTTCTAGAATATTCTTTTGTATAATAATATTAATACTTTTTTGTGGATTTATTATTCAATATTTATTTCGTCTTCTACATGTTCTTGTTACATCATCTGCTAATTAGCGCTTCTAATTAATTATTAATTGATTTCGGTTTTGTTTTCAATTCCCAAAACCACCAACATCAAAAGAATGTTGAGATGAATAATCAGCTTCTTTACGCCCAAGTGAGTTGTATAACAGATTTCTTGTTTCGTACCAAACTTGATTTTTGAGGTGAAAGTCCGACACAGGTGTTATGCGAGACGTATCAAATCGTTTGGGTATAACACGCAATGGATAACTTAATTACATGTAGGTCATTTGACATTTAGATTAATTGATTTTGGTGCTTGTGTTTAGAAATGGTTGAATTTTGTGTTTTTGTTTTTGTTGAAAATAAGCTATAAAATCTTACACAAGCAGCAATATTTTTAAGTTTTATAATAGACTATCCATCTCTTCGATTGCATGTAGGTGAAATAATTATAACAATAGTTAGACGTTGCAAATATTCACACAGACTTTAGTATGAATGAAGAGCTGACATGGTTAACGCATTACAACCCTGCACAATGCTAATAGCTAAAATATTATCTCTTAACTTAATATCTTGAAATATCTCATTGAAATCCTTTGTATTGCTGTAGACTTGACCATGTGCCCAAAAGACATGTCGTATGGCTATGCCACCAATCCAAGTCAGAGATTACCGTCCAACGTGGCAACGTTGCATGGCATTCTCTGGTCAAAGTACAAACCATCTCTTGGGCGTTTGCTTTCATCTGGGCGTTTGCATATGTCTTTAATTAGTGTATGAGCACTCGAACCAAGAATTTGTAGAATACAGTACAATATATATATAGTTAATTTTGGTGTAGATAAGAGAAAGAACTTAGAAACAGCTTAATTATGACAACTATAGGATAGAATTTACGAATGTAATTTAATTTGTATATTTTACTTCTCTCATCACCATCATCATAATAAGTATTAGTTTGGACAACTTGATTGTAATAAAATAAAATAAAATAAATATTTTTAGTTTTCGAATTGAGTATTCGAAGTTCTACTTCTACCAGAGCCACCACCGTTACCTTCTAATTCTGCAGAAACTAGTGTTTAATTTATACGGTCTCCAAGTTGTGAGCACCCATTATTTTTATGTTGCTTTTAAAATTTACGATGTAATTATAAAGACTTCAGTAAATATACACAATTAATTAAATACTTTCATTACTCATATTCCATCGACCTCGCTCTAATTCTTCAGAATAATTGGATTTAGCAGATATTATTATATTTTATTTTGCTCACTGAATCACTACCTAGATTCTAAATTAATGTTATGAAAAAACCTCTCAATAAAATAGTATAAATATAAATTTAGAACACAACACTAAGTATATGGTATATTTATATGTATTAATTGATATAAACTAGTGTCTGACTTTGATCCAATCCGATGGTAATCAGCGATGTAAACGTTGACAGTGAGGTTGAAATTAAATCAATTTGCGAGAAACTTACACAAAAATGACTAATAAAGAGAAAAACTTAGAAAATCTTTTCTGAGAGCTGATAAGGATATAAATAAACAGACATATACTTTCAGAACCTCCAGTAAAGGCTGTCCAGTGCCTACAGTACAATACATACATAAATTATGTATCTTTATAATGTTCCTAGGTTCCTACTATTAACAGCCAGGCCAAATCTTTAGGTAAGAGCTTGGACTGTTCATCACGAGGGCTCAGTACGAGTTGGTAGATGTCACATGTTATTAAATTTATTTGTTCTACTGTTTATCACGAGGGCTCAGTACGAGTTGGTAGATGTCACATGTTATTAAATATATTTGTTCTAATTTACAATTTTTTCCTGATGACTTCACTTCAAGGGTGCCTTTGAAAACAGTGAAGCAAAAAATTGTGATGAAATAATTGACATTAATAAAGTTAATAAAAGTAACGCAGTTTTGTCACCATAGCTTCCATTTCTGACAGAATATTTTTTTTTTGTCTCCTTACCTTTGCCTTGTTTTATCCTATTATTTAAGACTGGCTCTCATAGTCGTTTAAAGATTTAATGAATAGGGAAAAAAATCTTTAACTCTATTAAAAGTCGATCGGATAGTCATTATAATTCTTTCAGCAACAGATGAACAACCCACAAATGTGTTATTAATACTGCCTGTTCAACAATGACTTGTAAACTTATAATTTTTTTTCAACTTTAGAATTTTTTCTGCAATATTTTATGTCGCCATCTTTTTTTATGTTCCAGAGAATACTACAGAATATTATTTGATAAAAGGAGCTAATAAGTATTTTGAGAACTTTTTTCAATTGTGCTTACTCTCTGTTAGAGCATTATCTAGTTATTGATACAGTTATAACGAGGTCAGTTCATGTAGCCTAGGATGATATGTTCTGATTATTATAAGTCGTAAAGGTTTTTCAGGTTTAAATCATATGAATAAATACCGTTTTGTGAAAGTTGTATAACATTATATTATTATTCCTTTTCTTATTTTTTTTTTTCATATTAATTGCTTTTTTAAATATTATAATAGAAAATAAAAACATTAAAAAAAAATATAATTATTATATTTCATAGTTTCTTGTTCAAAATCTTCCGTTTAAATCATAGCTCTAAATAGCGTTGTGTGAAAGTTGTGGAATATTATATAATTATTCCGTTTATTATTTTTTAAATATTTTAATTACATTTTAAAATATAAAAAATAAAATATTATTTCATAATCTTCTCAATAGAACTTTCTCGATAAATTGTGACACCGAACTCAGTAGCAAACACCGTAGAAATATAAAAGTATTATATGTATTACAATATAAAACCACAACAAAAAACTATCAACAACACAAAGACTACCAACTGCCACCACGATCCTAAGAATTACGAGTCGTCTTCCGTTTTTTTTTTAAACTCCTTACATTTGAAATGGTTAGTTGTTATGCTCAAGCGCAGGTAGCCAGTATTTCCGGTCTGTTACTCACACGGGAAGTAAAAACTACGAGTAAAGGGAGCTCTTTTATTTATTAGCTAGACTTTTTATTATTTTAAATTCAAATGTCTAACGACTGAATATAAAATGTACAACAATTCTTAAGTTATGCAATAAATACTTATTTAGATACTCGTTTATCTTATTTTTAATAAATTTGTTTGATTGTTTACAATTACATCGTGTGACTCCAGTTTTTCACTATGACTAAGCTTTCTTAACAATTTTACAAGATTTATAATTATGGTCCTTCGAGCCGGATCACAAACTTTGAAAATTATGTAAGCTTTTAATAACTACCTCTATATTCCAATACCCAGAAGTTTTATTTTTTGCTCACCAAAATGTCAGCAAAAAATATTTTTGTCCCTTATTTAATGCATGGTTAAGAACTAGCTACAGAAATTAATATCCCAGGTAATTTTAAACATCTTCGATACTCATATAAGTATGCAAGATATACCTTCAATTCCAGCGTAAGTTCATCCTATAGGTAGATATAAGTATCTCAGACATATCTTGCGTCATGCAAGAACAATTTTAGCTACGCGGGAAGGCCTAGAAAACGGAAACCACTTGGCAAATGAACTAACTTTATACCAAAGTGCAATTCCTCAAACGAATGCACGATGATGTCACTAAAGCTTTAGTAATAAATTACGAAAGGCTTGAGAACTTTTTAGCTATCAATCAAAGCTAAAAGTCTTTTTCCTCATCTCTAAATATAGGCTTCAAACTAACTTTGGAGTTTCATAATATTGTTACTAATGCATTTGAAGTTGAACCCGGATTGCTCGCCGCTGATTCATTCCCAAAAACTTTTGAGCTTATTCATTGTATAAGGGCGCATCCACATGACTTAGAATTGTTATGTAGGTATTTTTAGTGTACAATAAATTGCACCGACCCCAAATTTCACATGACACGTTTTTTTATGGTGGCCAAAAATCATCCAATGACGAATCCCGCTCTTCGGCGAAGCGGCAAACAGTGTCAGAATCTTATAGACTAAACACCCCGCTCCGTTACTTCTTTGCCTTTCATTCTGGGCGTTCTGGGTCAAGCCTACCATTCAAATAGAGACCCTAGGCCCCAGTAGGCTTCAACACTTTTGCAGAGTCCCTACGATGGGACAAAAGTAAAAAAAAAATGGTGAGGTGTAAGCAGACTTGTTTTGATTTTTGAAAAATGATTCCATGACATTTATTTAATCTTCCAGCGGTTACAATGTTGCACTTTACGTAAGCAATCATGCGGTCTGTGATTCCACATATTTTAGTATAATCTTCGGTACACAAGTTGGCATCATAGCAGTCGGCCTTGAGTGTGCAGTAACCGATTTTCGGCTCTTAGTGGAATTGGTTCATCTTATTTGCCGCGTATTCTAAATATTATGAGAACAGATATCAAGGGTCAAAATGTCCTCTAACATGACGTGCAACGCATAATCTTCGTGACGCTGCATATTGCCCAGAGCCCGCAACTTACCCTCCAACATTTTACATGACGTGCAATACATTGTTGGACGAAAGACAGCGCTGTCAGCGACATGTTTGGAGACGTTCTGTCCCCTAGTGCACTAAATATTTGTAATGTTTGTGTGTGACTTTCAATAAATGTATTAGGACATGGTAAAAAAAATTGTTTAATAACAAGAAAATTAATGTAAAAAAAAAACCATTGTCATTGAAGAGTCTACTAAAACCCAAACTTATAATTACAATATTTTAAAAAATACGACAGCACAAAAAAACAACAAACAACAAAACACACAAAATAAAACTTCTTCATTCCAGTAATGTATCCTTATTTAAGTATCAATACATTCTTAATACTTCTGTAACTTATTACAGCCTCAAACGACCTTACATACCTGAGGTGACAGCTCCATATAGATCTCCTGGCTATATCATATGGCTATCTATTTGTCTGTTAGTCTGTCTTGCAAGATAGATTGCTGTCATAAGACAAAGGCGCTAATAAATGCACTTATAATTACCATACGTTACGTATAGGTACTGTATGAGCTCAATCTTATTACGATTACAATCAAAAGAGAATCGATCTACCATTGTGCAACCAATATATCAGCCATTGCGCTTCCGTCTGACATCTTATAGAATGACATACACCCCGCCGCCCCTCGCCGCCCCTCCCTGTGTTCTCCCACACACACACATAAACATAAACATTGACATATTTATGTGTGAATGTGTTGATGAAAGCCTGCGCGTGAGTGGCATGTTAGTGCCGTCAATGGACGCTTTCGAGGCATAGACAACTCGTTATGAAGTAGACTGGTTTTGATCTATGGCGAGTATGTTTAAAAAAGGTTTTATTGGGTTGTTTATTGCAGTGTTTTTCATTGATTTGTTTACGTATAATTTTAAGGGACTATGTCTAAGTTAATGTTTAGAAGTTAGAAGCAGAAGGTACATAAAAAAATATATATAGGTAAATCAAATAAAAACAATAAACGAAATAAAAACTAAAAGAAAAAAATGAATATTTTACTTTAAATACTTATTTTTCTATATAGACAAAAAAAAACATACTTTACACAAATGTGCTCAGGGATTATATATTATGATTTATTTTCACTATCACCTTGCTTACCATCAAAACCAATATAAAGCAAATGTCCCGAATGAAATTATTTACGTCGTTATCACGTCTATGGTCCAGGCTAAGAGTTTTACTTCGTCACCGAAAAATTGGAACAGTTTGCCCGCAGTGGTAAGGACTACTGCAGGCAAAGGCTACAGTGAACAGGCTCTTAAAAACGAGTGAGCACTAGTTTATGTTAATCAAAAACTATACAAAGCACTATTTCACAATTTAGTCTAGTTTCGTGTAAAATGTATAAAAAAACGTAGCAGTAAAAAAATCATATACAAATTCTCCCAGTCCCAAAAACTCTTAAAAACATATAAACAATTTCATATCACTACTTCAACGTAACATATTGACATTTCTAACCGCAAATAAAAAACAACTCGAGATTCAAAGGTCGTTCAGAGATCGAATCGAATGGAAAAAACCAGCTAAAGATATAAATATGTATAAAACAGTAACTGACTTATGTTTCTATTGCTTTTTATTTAGTTATTTACCAGATTTTTTTGTCGCATTCTACAAGTTTTTGTAGCTTTAAAATTAAACGGCAATTAACTGTAAGAATATGCCTATTGTAAGATTTTATAGATATTTAGATTATAAAGATAACATAGTAAATGACGTATAGACCTATTGATTAATTACTATGTATTTATATAAAACAAGTGACATATAAACTAGTGCGTCATCATCAACTATTGCATCAATATTCACCGTCAGGTGGGATCACAGTCAAGCAGTAGTTTGTATAAAAGAAAATTGTTTAATGTCGAAATTCTTTAGAAAAGAAATCTATAAAATAATAAAAATAACTTATTAATTATTTTCAAAGTATACGTAATTATACATATATTTCGTATAAAAGGATGAAGAGAAAAAAATTAGTATAAAATCATTTTTGTCGTGTACCTAATATAATTGCCACAAAAGTCACTTCTTATGTAATAATAATAATATGATGGCTTGTCCAATACTCCTTAACCCGTATCTTTGGAGGCCTTTTTTTCTCCTCCTTCTTTTCTTATATGACTATTTGTTGTTTCTGTATTTCTTTCTTTCTATTGCAAACATTGCTATAAAAAAATCTGAGGTTATCTACTAAACCCGAACCAGTTAAAACTCAAGCTCGAAAACGTTTTTGCGACTTTTGATGGAGCGAAACATAGAATTTAACAGCCATGCCTATATTTTTTATTGCCTCTATTAAAACCTGTTGACGCAATATGACAGTCATACAAAAATAACAATGAAACAAAACTGATTTCATGCAAGATCTTGCATAGGCCCCGACGAGATTCGAACTCGTGATCTCCTGTTTACTAGACAGGCGCTTTAACCAACTAAGCCACGGCGCCACTTGTTGTGCTTGCTATACTATTGACCCCTGTTCTAAGCAACATGTAAAAAACCATTGTAGAAACGAAAGATGGTAGAAAAATATTTGCGAATATACAAAAAAGCCTAGACTTAATGATATTGTAGTTATACTTACTTATAACATGTGCTATCAAAATATCGGGTGATTGATACTAAAAATTGTGCATTTCAAAAATTGTATTTGCTCGTAGAGATCAAAAATAAAATTCATATACAATAGCTCTACTAATGATTCTATTTTGTTTTTTTTTTTAAGTTTTGCAAAACATAACTACAAATTGAACACAATCAATGCAACGTCATAAATTTTCTCATATTAATTTATTATTTTTTATTTATACACAGTATATATGTCACTTTTTTCCAACTTTCTTTTCGTAGTCTTACTGGAAGAAATTTCTACAGAAAAAAAGTATCAGTTTTTTTTTTATTTATGTTTTTATTATTTTACCTAAACAAAATAATACAGAATTAGTTTTGAACCTAATCTGTATCACTCTTCTTATCTGAACAATAATTTAAACAAAAATTTAATCATTTTGTCTTCACACTATCAAAGCGGTCATGCAATGCGAGCATCACTTCAAAAACAACACTCTAACCACATGTCTCATACAAAAGACTTAACAAAAAACTAGACTATTCAACATCCCATAAAACATGACACCTTGATATTTTCTATTACGTGATATCTAACGATCAACGCATCGATCCCAGTACATAGAAAACAGAGGCACATAAATCAAGATGGAAACTTGTAGAACACTTAATATGGAAACAAGTCAAGTCACGGCAGTTATATCTTAATGGAGATTCAGATCGCTTCGAAAGTCTTATAGACTGGTTTGAAGGTGAACATGACGATACGGGGAATTTTTTAATTGTTGGGGAGATACGAGTACGAGCAATTAGTGGCATATTAGTCAATAGGAGTCTTAGAATCCTAGGTCAGGTTAAAGTGAATAGCAGTTGACCTTAGAGACATTATGGACGGTCTTTACTTTGTTTGGAATTATGGTGCTTGGCTGTTTTTAATCTGCATGCTACTGTTACATTGTAATCTCAAGGAGTTTTTGGAGGATTTTTTCAAGTGGAGTTCAGTAGCAGTGTTGATTATTCGCAAATTGATTCATATATTAAAATTTGATATTAAATCGTGACCTTTTTGAAATGGATCTAAGAATTTTATTGTAGAGTTGACTACATCGGCGAAGTTTGTCTAAGTACTACATAAATAGTAAAATATATGCGACTATATTGTAATCGGAAAATAAATAAATATTAATATCTCAACAAAAACAATTTTAAACGCATTTTTTTTATCGACGTTTTTAAGAAACTTATTGATTAATAAAAATACATGCATGTGTCGAAATTTAAAATTAAGCTGCTTTTGCTGAGGTCTGTCTATGGATAGGTAATCGAAATCTTTAAATTGATGAGTTGCCTCCAAACCTTGAAAAGCACGTTTAGCCATTTCTTCCGGCTGTCATTTATATTTATTATATTATTTGAAAGGTTTTCAATGAACTTTGATATTTAAAAAAATACACTCAAAGTATTTATATTTTTATTTAGCCATCAAATCAACAGGAATACCAATAAAAGAGTGCCTTTTAAAGTAATAATGATAAAAGATGATATAAAACTATTTTAACCAAAAATCATTGACAAAAGAACATTCCTTACAAAAATCCTTTTAAAGTGCTTTTAAGCCATATCCGTGACAGGCTCAAATAACGATGAACACGTCTAAAGCTAATGATCTCTTGTACTATTTCTTACTCCAAACAAGATATATACGGTCCAACCGCTAGCAACTCATCCATTGCTTCTTCAACGCCCAAGAAAGCCATAAATATAAACAGTTACCAATCAATGGATGTATAATATGAGAATTCGTCGCTTATCACAAAGGACCAGGATTAGTAGCGGTACCCAAGTGTATAATCACAACAAAAAGTGTTGCTCAGGTAGATTTAATGTGTGAAAGAGATGGCTATATATTTTTAGGTGTAAATATTTTTCGAGTAAATTTTGATGCATGTGGAATTCATTCTTGTTTTTTAATCCTAAAAGGTTGTTCTTTATTATACAGTGGTAATATGATGGGGTGTCTGGTACGTGGTGAGTGCATATTTGTGGAGTAATTCTTAGTGTGGGGAAACGTTTAAAGATATAAAAATTTCTTCACCAAAACGAGACGTAACCATCAAAAATTTTTCACACGCAAATTAAATTCCAATAGACACACCACTAATTTTACTAACCTTTTCATACAAGGCTAGCAGTTACCACTAGTCAAGAGGTTCAAAAAATGTGGCACCTTCACGCAACAATGTACGTACAGTCAACCACATGTAACATTGAAAACTTAAAGAACATAAACCTTTAAAATCTTCGAGTTGAAGACGTTACTAATATCAATTCTCCAAGTTGCAATTGTAGTTGATTGTACTCGTCGCGTGCGCATCACAATGGCCTTGACAGCGTGACTTTTGAGACCCAACTAAATGTCGGGATCGGTAATATCAAAGGCCAAAACCATTAGAATATCATAATACTAATAATGTGTTTTGTATTACATGTATTGTAATTAAATGAACATCTGAATAATTGTGCGTTTGTGCTTATAAAGAAGATACTTTTGATGTTGAATAATATTTAAAGAATTATTCAAATGAGATTTTTATAGAATATTGTGATTTTGGTACAGTACTAGACGGACAGAATGAAGACATGTAGCTTTGACACATGTCGCTCACAATGGGAATACCAATACGCAGGATAACCAAAGTTACTGATGTAGCTAGAAAAATTCAACTTAAGTAGGATGTAGGGTAGGGCACATTGCTAGTAGAACATATGGACGTTGGCTAAGAAAAGTTCTGAGGAGGCGACCGAGTACCAGATCACGCAGTGTTGGAAGGCCTCCTAGGAGGTAGTCTGATGTCCTAATGATGGGGTATCCGTTAGATGCAAAACGCACAGGATATTATAGCGATATTTGGAGGAGGCCTATGCCTTACTGTGGTCGTCTTTTGACACTGCATACTTTGTCACCCGGTTTTAATGTTTTTTAATATTGAATAAAACGGAAACAGAATTTTTAAATTTTTAATTAATACAAAAACAAATTGTTCAAAGCAATTACAGAAGGCTTAATTATTTTGAAGCAAAAACGGCAAATAAAGTACTGTATATTTAGGTATTTATGAAAACAGATTTCTATGTGCAAACACAGCAAACGTGCTTTACGGTTGCTTCAACTTTATTTACATACTGCGAAGTACTGTGAAATAAGACAGCGACGTTTTCAAAATCTGAAAGAGATTAAACTTATTAAATAAAATTGATTTTTGTATACAATGTGGAGACGACAGGTAAATCAATGCATTTTGTCAAGTCAACACAAGCAGGGAAATTAACTGACTGACTGACATATCAACACACCTGACAGCCAAAACTACTGTGATTAAAAACATTAAATTGTGCACTAGCTTTACTTTTATGATGTTGGCAGACAAGGTGAGAAGATATTCCAAAATTTACTTCCTATGGGGTTAAACTGTGGGGATTCAAAGTGTGTATCAAGAAACCTTCTTTCACATGGAAGAAGCCGCTGAAAGAAACTAGTGCAATATACATAAATATGTACATGAAGAAGTTGATGTTTTTCGTAATTTGTTATGTCTCATAGTTAAAACTGTACTTAAATTTCGTTCCATGTGTATTCATTAAATGTCATGTCATCTCTACACTGTTTATCGCAGGCTTGGTTTCTTTAAATCATTTAAAAATAAAATAGTCATCTCAAAATCCAAACATTACCGTAGCCATAGTAGTAACTCCAACATTGATAACCCCCAAAGCCTTCACATGTATTGGTTCCTGAACATAATATAAGAATATGGCAACAATTCTTCTATTCTTCGTATCCATGTATTGCCACGGCACACCATAAACGGCATCTTTCAGTTTTTCACTCTGAGACCAAAAAAGGCATGTTAAAAATACCTAGTGGACAGTATAGTGACAATTTAAGGCACTTGCCAACGAAAATGCAAAATTATCAACTACGACCACTTTGACAAAAGTGAATGACTAAGGAAGAGTCATCATCATCTTCCTGCCCTTGTCCTTGTTTGTTTTATTTGGGATCAGCGTAACATGTTTTTTTCTTCTATTCTATCTTGGAACCCTAATACCTAGTAGTACAGTATTGTATCATTTTGTATTGTTAATAAAATATTTCTTACCGTACTTCCAATCAACTCGAATATTACTGACAGCTGAATTAACTGTTGAAACAATATGACTGACAAAGGTAAATATCGCATCAAGGCTTCTGCTGTCTGCAACAATTGGTGATAACTAATTATAACAATAATTGCAAAAAAGGAAAAAAAATACTGGAAAAGAAAAGGAAAAAAAGAAACAGAAAAGAAAAATCTCTTTATTTTTTTCGTTGTCTGTGCTTACACAGAAAAAGAAGTACTGAATAGAAGGTCTTATAATCTGTCTATCCTAGCACTGGCCAGGGCATCAATCTGTTTGGCGAACAAGAAGCATTTCCCGCATAAACGATAATTGTTTTCTTAAATTATACTGAAGTATTGACATTGATATTGTATTGACATTTATGAAAATAGAGAAAAAAAATGATAGTGTGTACTGACCATTTGCGAACATTCAAAAAGCAGTAAGCACCCGCTAACTTGATGGAACACGTAATACACGAACAACATCGGTCCAAAAGCTGCTGATATATTGTCAGTGAAACTAAAATAAGAAAATCATCATCATCATTATCAGCCTTTTTATTGTTCCCATTGTTGGGACACAGGCCTGTTCTCTAGGAGAGACAAAATGAAGGAAATAAGAAAATGCCTACATTAAAATATTTTATATCAAATTCCAGAAGCAAGACATATTTATTAATTGGAGTAAAATAATTTATTTGATTTTAATAGTGGCTCACAAAAATTTGTTTATCAAGTTACGAAAACCAATAATTAATAGTAGTTAAGTGAGTTACTTACTCAGAAATAAGCCGATGGTAATCAATACACTGTTTCAACTTTTGAAAAATTATTTTTGATTCTTCTTCAGAATACATTTTTGTAAAAACGCTGGTGTTCATTGTTGAGACAACTTCAGTAGATGGTAACGGAAAAGTTTTCAGATCATGAAGTAGTATTTTGAAATGTCCCCAAAGATTGAAAATCATAAGTGATAGAAGTAGATCCAGCATGCAGAAAGCTATTGAACATGCGTATGACATAAAGCTGCAGCAAAATAAAAATAATGAGTATTATTTTTTAGCTTCTAGGAATCAGGTCTTTTCTCTAGAAATAATGGGCAATTACGGGAAGGCCCAGTGCGGGTTGATAGATTTAACATATGCATGTAACATACAGTAGCAATGTCAATCTAAATAACACTTTTAAATGTCGAGAACGGTATCAAAAACCACAACCAAGTGATACTAAGTAATTTGACATTAATAAACTAACAACAACAATTAATGGTTGCGCTAAAGAACTCTATGACACTTGCCGTAAGTGCAAGTCCTTTGGGTCTTAGATTCCCCACACAACCATTAGTGTATTAAAAAAGTTTAATGTGGTAGTTAGAAGCCAAATGCCTGTTCAATTTGGTATAAGCCTCTCCAAGAAATTACTAAATGCGAAAGATAAATAATTAAAATACTAAAACTCATCTACATCCAGTTGAACAGGAAGCCGATCCTAACATAGTTGGAAAAATAGCACAGGAGATTATTTTAAAGAACTTAAATTCTTTATCACTTACCAATATAAAAGGGCTGCGAAAACGTATGCATCGATGTGCGTATATATTTTTAGTGGAGGTAATGACAGGTACAAAGCATGTTCATAAGTTGAATTATGAAGAATTCTCTCCTTAAATTTTCCTGAAGAATAATTGGTCCACATTGGAATAACATTAAACAAGATCATTCCGACAAACATCTGCACTGTTAGAAACAGACTATAAAGTTCCGATATTTTATTAATTTTTCTGTATGTCTGTAAAAACAATAAAAGCTCTAATTTATTATTTTTCCGATACACAACATGATATTAAAATATTTTCAGGACTCAGTCCTAAAAAGTATAGAATTCAAAATAATTTTAGATATCAAAATATTGTTCATATTTCTTACCTTTTTTGCATATTCAGATACATCTTTAAAATAAATGAGATGCATTTTAGTCAAAAATACTTCTCCCACATTCATATATTTAGTAGATTGAGGCAGCGTCAAAAATATTCTTGACTGCAAAAAAATATTAACACATTAACTAACAGAATCATTTCAGCCGAAAGACGTTCATTGCTGGACATGGGCCTCCTCCAAGCGCCGCCACAAAGAGCGGCACTGTGCGTCTTGCATTCGTCGGATATCAGCAACCCTGACCAGGTCATCGCTCCACCTTGTAGGAGGCCTTCCAACGTCGTGACCGCGTACCGAAAGACGCAGCTTTCGGTACGCGGTCAGAACCTTTTGGCCCCAGCATATCTACTGGGCCCAAACAATATAACGAGTTTAGCATCGATTTGAAAAGAAGAAGAAGAATACTGTTCTGGCGATGATTGCCGGCAGATTGGATTGCCCTTATATCGGACATTGTTGTAGCAGGCATGTTGCTGGCTGTGTCCGATAGTGTATGTGTTTTCTTTATATATTTTCTTTATTTATTTCTTGTTTTTATGATCACTGTATGGGTTTTTTTAATTGCCTGAAATAAATGCTTTTAATTTAATTTTAATATCTATACAATATTAAGAAATAATCCTTTTATTACAACCGATCAATTACCCTGTATATTATAATTATAATAAACAGTTTAAATAACATATCAAAAACATACGCACCATTTCAACTACAGTCATAAGCAAAACGATATACATGTGTCCCAGTTCATAAAAACTCAGTATGTTCCAATTAATCTTCATATAGTGCAGGCTACCGCATAAACATATCAGGCTTGTCAAAAATACGCCAAAATTAATTAGTATCTGGTATTTTGATTGGTTCCCTTCGATTTTATTTCCAGGCCATGCGTTTAGGATATTTAAGTTGAAACGTAAAGATTTCATGTACTTAAAATCTGATGCATTTTTGTAGTTGGCTCTAGAAATAAAAACATGAATTATATAATTTCTTATTCCGTTTATTCTTTTAAAACTACATATAAATTACATTTTTAAATATTTCTATAAAAAAAAATATTTAAAAATATAAAAAAGTTTAGCAACAATACAGGCTAGCTATAATAATAATAATTTCTTATTATTTATATAGCTAGCCTGTATTGTTTCAATGCTGAGCAAAAGCCTCTTTGCAATGATCACGGTTCCTCGCCTATTCATTCCGAAGACATCGAAGTCATTCCCTCATCTCCTTCGTAGTCTGCCGCGCCATTGCGTGTCCTTGCACCAGTCCTGTATTTTACGGACCCACAACTCTTTAAAAATGCGGTTGACAAGTCCTACCCAATACCGTTTAAGTTAGGCAGTCTTTTCTGTTGAACTAAATCGATTTGCGTTTTGGAGAAAAATGAAATGTTTTAATTTGTTACTCAATATGAGTGCTGTGTTAAAACATGAGCAACGCCTTGAAGTATTCCAAGTGCCCATACGCCTGAGCTTTGGAGGATTTAATGAGTGCTACCGATGCTGCATGTAGCAACCTACTGGGCCCAAACAATATAACGAGTTTAGCATCGATTTGAAAAGAAGAAGAAGAATTTGTACGTAAGAGAGAGAGAGTTGGGATGTAAAAAGAGAAGGTCAATTGCTGGGACATAATGTAATGTAGTAAAAATAACAAATACTTTTGGGTTTAGTAAGTATAGTTCTTTGATTGCTGTTTTTTTTTTGATCGATTGTTTTGATTGTTCTTGTGTTGTAGATTTTTGTCAACTCACGTAACTGTCTCATCTTCTAGAAGTACTTTTTTAATTCTTTTCATCATGTTTTAAATTCGTCTTCTCTAACAGAACTAGAGTATCGTTATGATGTTGAATAGTAAAAAAAATAATCTAAGAAAGTTATATTTTAATTGCCTTTCTGTAATTTTCATTGAGCAATTATTTGTGATTAGTGCAGTAACTACTTCTAAAGAATGGTTAACTGCGGCAATTAAGTGCTTTGTAAAATTAACATTTTTTTAAATTGATTTCTTGGAAACTAAAGCATTTCTTCAGAGACATTTTGTTAGGTTTAAGAAATTTACGTAAAATAAATTATTGTTGATCATTGCATTGTTTCGTGTCGACGGCGCGCACTGTTCCCGCGCGCCTCAAAGAGTTGTCAGCAAATTGTAGGAGCTCAGCAGAGTTAAAGCCTCTTAGTGACATGGGTTTATGTGAAAGTGTAACACCAATGCTCTGGAACTAAGGGAAAAAAGGAATTGCGTGTGTTGTTTAGTCAATAAAAGTCTGACACTATTTCCTTAGATTTTTATCCAGCATAAAAAAATATATAATTAAAAACTTAAATATTTACTAAACTGAGTATTTATAGTAAACCTACCTATGTTACATATAATGTAAAATACACAAAGTTCGCTCAGACGTTGAAATACTCTGATTAATAATATTGCTAATAGGACCGATTTTGTTTGTACAGTACGGCCGCGGCCATCTGATCATGGTGAGTATGAAGTGAGGCTTTGCAAACTTAAGCATTTGTGCAAAAATGGGTTTTAAAAAAATGGTTGCCTGTAAAGTCGGTTTTACGGGCGAAGATTTTACGTGACAACGTCCTGATTCTCTAGTGCTGCGCGCGCGGCAGACCGATCATAGTTGAGTGGGAGAGAGACGCAAGGCATTCGGCGGGTCTCTCTCTCGTTCGGTGACTCATCGTAACGTTACCGAGCGTTACACTTTTTCATAAGTGACTCCCAGCCGCAACCTAATTTAAGACGTTGTCACGTCAAAAACAAATGCAAAAAAACAGTTTTTAACAACAATAACAACTGCAAATTGCATTTATTTGTTTAATCCATTTATTTTTTTACGAGTGTACAAGCGCTAAAATTCGTACTGCCTAACTTCAGACTCGCTAAGATCCGGCGACGGCCGTACTGAAATGAATAGACTCAAAACAATTGAACCTTTATTATTAGAATACTTCTTTATTAGGGATGATTCTCATTAGAACGGGCCGTGCCAGGGCCGGGGCGTGGACGAGCCGGGGCCCGTCCGTGCTACGCAATTTATTTTCGGACGCAGCACGAAAAATGTTCTGATTACGATGGGACGTGGAGGGAACGGGGCGGGACCGTGCAACAAACGTGGTATTGAAGTGCGTCGAGCGGGCCCGGACGGGACACGGATAACGCACTGTGTAATATAAATTGATTCATACAAAATATATGAAACAGATTAAAACCGTGCCCCGTCCGGGCCCCGCCCCGGGCACAGCACGCTCTAATGAGAATCATCCCTTACTGTGTGACCAAACCAATATACATATTTTTAATTGCACGTGGGTAAAACCGCAAGCAGAAGCTAATTCAATATAAAATAATAGTCAAGTGTATAATTACTATCGTAGGGTTAGATTAATTACTAAGGAAAAAACTTAAGTATTTGCACCTGTCTAAAAACCTTGACCGTTTGTTAATTAAAATGCAACTTTGCCTTAGCAATTGAGTACAGGCATGTATTTAGAAACAAAAAATAATGACATTAATTGGTTTGATTAACATTTTTTTTGCAATGTTTATATTTAATTGAAAATTATGATTGGTTTGGTTTGTTGCAATGGACAGTTATTTGGAAATCTATGTATATAAAAGAGGAAACTGACTGACTAACATATCAACGCACAGCCAAAACTACTGGGACTAGGAGCGTGAAGTTTTGCACAAGGTTTTTCTTTTATGGCGTAAGCGAGCACTAAAAAGTTATTCCCAAAATTTACCCCCTAAAGAGATGAAACAGGAGTCAAAAGTTTGTATGGCGAAACCTAACTTACACGCGGGTTGTGCCGCTGGTAGCAAGCTAGTATCTAATAAAACTAAATAAAACTCAAGCTCCTTCAAAAAACTTAATCGAAGTTTGTAATCCTTTGATAGGTCTCAGAATAGGCGATAGGCTATTTTTTATCCTTCTACCCCTAACCTCTACTTTTGCCTTTATAACCTATCTACACTAATATAATAAAGAGGTAAAGTTTGTTTTTTTGTTTCTTTGTTTTTTTGTTTGTAGGGGGTAATCTCTGGAACTACTGGTCCGATTGGAAAAATTTAGCAACAATAGAAAGCTGCTTTACTCCTGAGTGACATAGGCTATATTTTATGTACGCGGGCGAAGCCGCTGACAAAAGCTAGTTATTTATATGACTGATCAATGTTTGCCGAGTCATCTAGTAATAATATAATAAGATGTTTTCAAAAGTTCTTAAATGAAGTTAGCAAAAGTGAGATGGGGTGTATAAACGAAACAGTATAAAAAGAAAATTGCGCAAAAAATATCTCTACAGACACAAGGTCTTACGTTAAAAGCCTATAAAATATTAACATAATTCTGACAATTACAATAAAATGCTCATAAACCAATACCATTAACTATAAGTATTACAAAACTATTGCGATTTATATTAAACTCCCATTTACATTGATTTCAACATAAAAGTAAAGGACTTGAACATTGACGGCTACTCAGCTCCCGACTTAACTTTGGTAAACACTAACAAAGTATTAAAACCTTGAAATTTCTGCAAACATTTTATAATTACATTGTACTATAACGTGCCGGTTGTACGAAGTAATAATAATAATATAGTTGTCAATCTAATAATAATTATATTAAGTGAAGTGTTCGACTGTGTGCTTCGACTTTGCACTCTTGAGACAAGGTTAGGTGAGCATATTTTATATCTATGTATGTAGGTTATAATGTTTGTTATGTAAACATCAAGAAAAAGTAATGAAAGACAGCAACAATTTATTCTTCATATAACACTTATTGTTTTTAACATAACCTAACATTATCATCATCATCATTTACAACAAATGGTCCTTTGAGTATTGCATCCTTCGCATTCCTGTGACTCCTACTAGGTCATCGATTCAGCTTGTGGAATGCCTTACAATGCTGTGCCTTCCAGTCCCCCGTCACCAGTCCAGAACCTATCGACCGTCGGTTTCACGATCAATTTATACTGACCACTGCAAGTTTCGCGATTTTTCCGGTTATATTAGTGACTATGGTTCTCTTGTGGATTTCTTCGTTCAATTCAAATATACTCTTATAAAATCACAGAATTTTAAAATACATTGTGATGAAAAAGTACTAATGATGATAATTTATTTAAGGGGTTGACCTGTGGTCGAATGAAATACCAATAAATGCTGCGGTATGATCTTACCTAAAACAAAAACTGTTATACGGATCTCAATTGATAAACACGCGTATGTAACAAGGTTGTCAACCCGCGCGCGACGAATGGGGGTAATATGTCACTACGGTGCAAAGATAGATTTATAACATAACCTGTTAGTCAAGTCACAGCTAACAGACAGCTAGTCAAGCAGGAGCTACGCTCTTTGACCACTTTGAGTAGTGTAGCTTGAACTTTACTACTAATTTACACTGTGTCTCACTATATGACTTATCAATGTTATGGTTCGAAAAGTGTTTTTTTTTATTGAGTAAACATCAAATAACTTTTTCCTAAGTAGACACTTGTACTGACTAAAACTCACTCGTATTCCTACCGCGGCCTTGCGTAAGTCGTGCAAAGGGAAATTCGCGGTCCACATACTGTCCTATAAGAACTAAATCCGAGTCGTTGACGGCGGATAATGTTTTACGCTCGCTTCTAAGACATGTCAGCAAACTGTAGGGGTCCAGCAAGGCTAATGTCTACTAGAGCCTTGCGATTGGTTTTAAAAAGAATATACCTGGAACCCAAAAGGCAAAGTGTGGCTTTAGGAAGCAAAAGTCTACACATGGCCTAAACGGAAATCAGTGGACAATTTCACTTAAAGTCTAGCGTTAGTTGGCTACAGCAGCCTTACCAAGATGTGTTAGAGTATGGTGCATACGAACAAGAGACTAAGACAGAGCTATTATACACCGTGAAATTTTAATGGTTGTTTTCCCTAAGCGAAATGGTTGTCTTGGTACAAACGTTAGATAAAAAAATAAAATATTAAAAACAAAAAATGGACCTGTAGAGTGCAAGCTAATTATGACGCATCACAACGTGCGAAAGCTTATTTTGGTTTAAACATTTAATGAATCGGCTTCCTTTGACGGCGTGCTGCGCATGCGACTCTAGTAGAACCTACAAATTAAGTCTAATGTTACTATAGGTTTTCGCTTTTTTGAGTTGATGAATATTTTTAATAATTATTTATTAAAAAAAATATTTTTACTGTATGCTTCAAAAGTACTCCTTATGGCAAGTCCAAAACAACCATTTAAATTTCACGGTGTATACCCCTACACAACTCCATCTCTAATAGATTGTGTTACGAGTTCGTGCTAAGGCCTCTGAACACCAGGTAGCACTCAGAATAATTCTATCAAGCTTTGCCAATCTGGTTTAAGCTACTCTGTTCAAAATTTATATATATTACTAGCTTCTGCCCGCGACTTCGTCCGCAGAAAATTTCTTGTAGTGATAGGTCGGTTAACATCCATGTTATATAAATAATTTATAGCCTATGTCACTCAGGAGTAAAGCAGCTTTCTATTGTTGCCAAAATTTTTCCAATCGAACCATGAGTTCTAGAGATTACCTCCTACAAACAAAAAAATAAAAAAACAAACTTTACCTCTTTATTATATTAGTGTAGATATACATTTTTATTATACAAAAGAACAGGAATTTTCCGTCTGCAGGACCTTGACTTCTTCATAGAAATTATGCATATAGATAATTAGTAGAATTAATAAAATTAATGATTTTTTATCGAAGTTTAAAAAAGCTCCAATTACCCACTTATAATAATTATGCACCCATTGAAATAAATTAAAATTAAGTTAAAAAAGTTTATTATAAAAGGGGTTTTCACGAATCTATGACTTTATCAGACATAGTTTGCATAAGATAGAGGATATACTGAAAATTGATACAAAAATAAATTCATTGTATTAAAAAATGGAAAGATTGAAAAAAAAATTTCTTGATGATGAATCGGTTGTGTGAGTATTGTCAATCTGTTCAATTTTAGTAAATAAAGTGACTAGCTTTATATTAGTAGATTTCTCCATACAAAATTCCAACTCAGCGGGAGTTGGAATTTTGTATGGAGAATGGATTTTACGAAACTTAAGGGAGGTTTCGTAAAATCCGTTCTTAGCAAATATCCTACACCACAAAGAACCTGCCTGCTAAATTTTAAGTTTGTAGGTTTTTCATGATTAATCATTGAGCAGTATTTCGCTTTTATACTAAAAGATTTAAAAAAATATTTTTTTGTCTTTGTCTTCAGATGTAACGCTACAAAAGTCACCGATTTTCGACACATACAAATCATGCGTTTTCATTTAAACATCGCAAATGGATGGCCGGGGTATGAGGTCGAACAAAAAAATCCGAAATACAAGAATCTATATAGTGCTGTACAAATAGTGTTAAATCAATTTTGTATGAGCGCTGGTATAAAATATTTGATACTTAATTTGGACAGAAGTTTTTTTGAACTCGGACATATGATGATTACTTCACTTATGGGCTTTGTTGCTTTCGTAAGTATTTTTTCATCAAACTTTTTATGTACTTCATTCATCATTAAATGGAATTCTCGTATCATGATTGTTAAAAAAATTGTCATGACAATCTCTTAACTATACTGATTTGATATTTATTATAGTATTATATTTATATAATATATATTTATTATAGTTTATTATAGTATTTATAAGTTTATAATATTAGCTTATATATGCATTTTATTATTATAAGTAACTTATTTTAATGATATTAAATTATAAATATCTGCAATTTACTTATTATGCACACCTACCACAGTGTTGTCTTGTGTTGATTGGTAGAAAACGCCTTGTTGCATTCAATTCACCTATGTACGACTATTGTATATGAAGATTAAATAAATAAAATTGAGAGAATTTTTTGTAGTGACATTTGATAATGCTCACTGTAACAATCTCAGGCTAATACCATTTTTATATAGATACTGTATACCAAAGTATGTTTTTAGTACCGATTTCATCCACTAAACGCTAGCCCAACAGGCTAGTCATATTGCCAGTAAGTCGGGCTTAAAAAATGTTACTTTGCCTCACTCACAGTACTAATTCACGTTTTGTCTGCAGGCGAGGATTTTATCCACACTACCTCAGCGTACAAAATACAGAAACTTGGCCGCTTCATTTTTAACTAAATTACATCTTCTCTTTTTTAAAGATTCATCTGAATACGCAATGAAGGTAAACATTTTAATAGATAAAATAACATTAAATTATTAAAAAATATATATATTTGATCAATCTGTAGCTTTGTCTCCACAGAATATTGTCAACACGGAGATAAATTTTTCTCTATCTCGGATCCCTCGCGGAGGTCGGGACTTAATTATTATAAATCCCTCACTGCCTTTAGGATTAAACTTAGCAACCTTCATTTTGTTTGGTATTCAACATATTAACCAAAGTCTAAGACATTGTTTTATTTCCTATTAATTTAATCTACTATGATCTATTGACATGTTTTATATTTTTACAGACGTACAAAAAAGTCCATTTCATCTCTCAAATCTTTACTATGTGTGTGACACTTCAGATGTTTGCTGGCATAGCCTTGTTTAATTGTATCCCTATGTGGAACAACTACGCTTCAGGAAAGTACAAACACAGAGTTCTCTATAACTCTACATTTGACCACACCTTGTATCTTGCAGTACCAGTCCTTAAAATTTATACGCACATGGAAGCATATGTGATTGGTTGGATTTATAATTGGTAGGTCTTACTTTTTAAGTTTAGTAAAATATACGGGACTAGCTTTTGTCAGTGGTTTCGCCCGCGTACATAAAATGTAGCCTATGTCACTCAGGAGTAATGCAGCTTTCTATTGTTGCTAAATTTTTTCCAATCGGACCAGTAGTTCTAGAGATTACCTCCTACAAACAAAAAAACAAATAAACATACTTTACCTCTTCATTATATTAGTGTAGATTTAGACCTCTTCCTGGTGAGACCCACTTCCTCTGTGTTGAAGTTACTAGCTTTACAAAAAACTACAGTTCACAGTGTGCGTAAGCTTGTAGATGACAAGCAATGGGTAGCTCACCCTCCGGCCTTCCCGTAACCTTTTGGATCAAGTCCGAGATGTTGAGTGCGCTTTATCTTCCATGCGCGCTTGAAAATATTGTCAGCAAAACATTAGTGCTCAGCAGCACCATAGCTTACTAAGGCAATAGGTTGGCTTCCGGAAGTGAAACCCAGGGTACTGAAAAAAAAATTAGTTTGCTATTTTCTCCAGCACGCCCGTAGAGCCGGAGACGTCATTAACTGATTCCCATTACCTCTTGATCTTGAAGTGAACGCCGTCGTTCGCGCGGCTATTAACGGAAAGTTGCTAATTTTCCATATATAAAATTATTTGTCTATGAAAAACTTTTTATGTACGTTCTTGGATAAATAACAAAATACCCTATAAAAAAAAACGCTTAATATTTTATAATCTATGCGAATGCTTTTTGTTTAACCGAATGGCGTAAACGCCTGCGTTCGCTTGGGGATCAAGAGGTAATCTCATAGGTTATAATATCTTCTGAATTGATAAAACCAGTGTTATGATTATTGTTTTCTTTTTTAGGGTCATGTCATATTTATGTTCAGTAGCTTTCTGCATGCTAGATCTATATTTAAACCTAACCATTTTCAATATATGGGGACATTTCCAAATATTACTAAATGATCTAGCAACCTTTCCATTACCAGCAGCAGAGGTTATTTCATTAAAGAATAACAGAAACGCAAATGCAATTGCAGAAATGTATTCCGAAGAAGAATCGAAGCAAATTCATAAAAAATTAAAACATTGTATAGATTATCACAGGTTTATTAAGCAGTAAGTTACATTCAGTATAGTCTAAAAGGAGCCTATTTAGTCATCATCAGCCTTTTTAATATTTCCATTGCTGGGTTCAGGCCTCCTCTCTAGTAAGTTAATAATGATAATAATAATAATAAAAAAATCATTTATTTTCAGTCATCTTGGCCCATAGATATTATATACCTTATAGACTCACATATATAAAGTACTTAAATACAGTTTATCGTTAGTAAATAAAACCTATGACTAAGTTAGTAGAACTTTCGCTGCACTGAGTCATTTTATGCTGTTCGGTGGCACGGTTCCGCGTAAGTGACAAGACACGACGCCCTGCGGCCAAAAGTCTTCCTACAGCACGACGGGCAGAAAACTGTTCGGGACTCGCACTACGAACGCCTTGAAATTGACGTTACGGTGCGACTCCAATAGTTCCCTCAGTGCGAACTTCGTTTTATGACGCACGTACTCCACAATATCTCCCACCCTTGTGGTGTGGTGCAGGCGGGAGATGTTAACTGGAGTGTTCGGTGCAGCGGCACGCAGACTCACACTAGGAGTTGCAGGTGCTATGCCGTAGCGATTCCTGTTGGTTCGCGTTCGATGCTTCGTCCTTTGCACCGTAATGAAACCATCGTTATTTACGACCTTGTTCTTGGTCTTGTTTGGCACAGGTCTCGGATTGGAAGCGCAAGAGCGTTTGTGGTGAGGCTAGCGATATCCCTAATGGGCCGTAATTCACTACGAGGTCCCAGTGCGGGTTAGCGAATGTCACGTGTCTTCGAATTTTTGGTTCTAGGACAAGCCGGTTTCCTCACGATATTTTCCTTCACCGTTTTTTCACGGCCCACGTCGTTGGTTATGGCCCATTCCCTCTCCTAGATAGTCCTATGTCCCAGCAGTGGGAACATTTAAAAGGCTGATGATGAAGATAGCACGTTGCACACAGCACAGATGGTAGATGGGGCAGGAAGTTCTGTGATGGCTACCGTGTACCAAAAGACATAATAGAAGGCAATGATGTTATATTAGAATATCATTGGCAGAAGGCCTCTTACAAGAAGACGGATGATCTGATGAGAGTCGCGGAAATTCGTTTGCGAGAGTCTCAAGACCGATCGCTGTGACGAGGTTTGGGGAGGCATATGTCCAATAGTTAGCATCATTCGGTTCAAAGGATGTTAGTGAATCTGGATTTATTTTTTTCTCATACATTTCGTAAAAGTTTTCTATTTACAGTTGGACCAATGAAATGTCAGAAGCATTCGGACCAATTTTACTGGTTAGTTACACGTTTTATCAAGTCAGTGGGTGTTTGTTGCTCCTGGAGTGTTCACAAATGGTCAGTTTGATGTTATATTATTAATTTATAAAAACTTAGTCATTGCGAATCAAGTCCATGCACTTTTAAGCTTTTTTATATATTTTCACAGATCATGTATTTCTGTTGCCACAAAAAAAAAATTGAATGAATCAAGCGCGAACCAATCAACAAAAAAAAAGGCTCCTAAACTACAAAAGTGATTTTTTTACGAGTTTTTGCTAGAGGCGGTACGAAACCCTTTGTGCGCGAGTCCGGCTCGAACTTGGCCGATTTTTTAAATTATGTTTTTTCATTTTTGATCGAAATTGAATACCATCGTTTGCGTTTCAGACGACAGCAGCCTTGATGAGATACTTACCGTTAACTATTATACTGTTTCAACAACTAATCGTAGCTTCAGTAATTATTGAATTGATTGGGAGTACGGTAAGCAAAAATAACTGTTACATGAATAACAAATACTGCATAGTAGCTATGAAGTACATAAAACTCACTTTCTATTTCGAATCAATATGTATAAAACTTAAGTGGTCATAGTATATACTACCAATAATATTTCACAAATTTCACACAGCGCCATCTAGTTACGCACTAAGCAGAGCTTGTGATACTTACCTGTACATCGTTAAATTTTGGTCGTTTTAATCCCGTAGAAGGTAGTTTCGGTACATGAAACACTATACATTTGTAATGGTGCAGGTGGTGAAAAATCCTTAAGACACAGAACAAAACAATGCTCGTGCCCATCACACAAACATGCATATGCGTTGCTCCATTATAACAATCAGTCACTACTAGGCTAACAATTCAGTCAAAACGTCTATATGTAAACACATTTTCAGAGTGAAAAACTAAAGGATGCTGTTTACGGTTTGCCATGGCAATATATGGACACAAAGAATAGAAGAATCGTTTGCATATTCCTACACAATGTTCAGGAACCTATACAAGTAAAGGCTTTGGGAGTTCTTAATGTTGGGGTTACTACTATGGCTACGGTAAGGGTTGTTCCAGACATAATACAGCTAAAGCAATTGTCGAAATTCCAGAAAGATAGAATGGAAGAGGCAAATGTTCTAGGTTCCGTTTCCCTCTAATTTTTTTCCCTGTATATTGCCACTTTTAGCGATGTCAGTGGTGTTTTTTGGTCCTTCAGGGTGCATTTTTATGAACCTTTTGGGCACACAAATAGGTGGGCTATTGTTTGGTTTGAAGCATCGCGCTCGCACTGGGTGTTAAAGGGGTCTATAATACCCCATTCGCTAGATTGTGTTCGCAGTAGCCTACTTGGGCTACTGCAGATCGCATCCAAGTGGCAAATGATGAGCTTAGTCCTGGACATGGATCCGTAGCCTAGTATGAAATGCTACATACAGTCTTGGTTTACTTGTTTTCTTTGTTTTTCAGGTTTTGAAAACATCGCTGTCTTATTTTACTTTCCTTCGCAGCATATAGTTAAGTAAACGAAAAACTGGATTCAATTAAGAGCACAGGATTTTCAATAAATAAACACTTTTCACTACGTTTACTCCAATCGGTGCACACACATAGAAATCTGTAACTCAAACACCAGGCACAAAGATCTGAAACAATTACGAGTACATACATTATGTAGGCATATATCCACATATAATTGTAATTTTCATTTTAAGTGTTTATTTGTACACAAATATAAAGAAGTAAATGGCAATTTCTCGATTAACTTTTGTTGTTATTTTCCAATTTAGAAATGGATAAAATTAATCTAAGTTTTTAAGACAATATGACACACCTTACGAAAATGTTTTGCTGGATTTTTTTTACGTAGAATAAAATAATAATAATATTCTACAACTTTCATACAACGCCATCTAGTTGTAAACTAAGCAGAGCTTGTGATATGAGTAGTAGACCAACAGAATGTTACATGAAAAGAAACCGAAAGGCATAAATTGACAACATATTTCTATGAATCATTAGATATTGTTTCATCAAATCAATGAGAACAGGAAAAGGTTTCGTAAAAAGAAAAATTCTTATTAGCACATTTTTCCTTTTCATTAACAACTTTCTTGAAACCATTTCGTTGTATATGTTGGAAAAACATGGAAATAGACTATTGTTGTGCAGTGGAATTGAACTTGTGTCGGTTTTAGGTGTTAGAACAATGAATGAATGAAGTGGGAAATATTGAATTATTCAATGTTACCAGCTCATCGAACGGAAGTATTAGGTGTTGCCTGTGATAATAGCAACTGTGTAGAGTTGAGGTTTTTATTATGGTGAGAAAAATTGTCTAACAACAAATCCAGCCCTTGGGCGGAGCTAGAAACAGTTTCAGACACTTACTGACTAAACGAGCCACCGCTTCCTTCTTAGCCATTATACCGGGCTCAGACTTTCCATTCAGAAACCAGACCGGGGTTCCAGTAGGCTTTGGCTCTGCAGTTGAGCCTACATTTACTTAGGTGCGCGCAGAGGGCGCCGTCGATGACTGGGCTTGGTCCGAACTGTTTCCAGACGACCGGACGGCGAGCTACCCATTTGACGCCGTTGCGTTGCGATTTCTCATACACACACTTAAGCCGCTTCATCTTCTGCGTCACGAAACGGTGGCTATGACGTAAAGAAAAGTCATCGGGCTTATAAAAAAAATCGTGTAATTTCTGCACACGAAATACTCTACTTTTCCTGATAAACTATAAAGAAATTTAATAAAAAATTTCCACCACTACTGGAAACATGATCTTTCAATAAAATAAAATTGGTGTAAACTAAAATACTATAATCATTAAAAAATGACAAAACGAAGGTATGTCATGCTTTGCTGCAATTCCACTATTGAATTTGAATCAGAGCTGAACCATTCTTTTTATAATTGGTATGCCCTAAATATTTCCAATAATGAACCAAGTTATCTGATGCAATTTTTTAGGTGTGGCAAATCAAAGAAAAAGGTAACGAGACTTATCAATTGTTTTCGTGTTTTGTTAGAGTTCTAATGGATAATGTAATTTAAGTAAGTTAATCTAGACTGGTCTGTATGTCTTGTGATTAGTGGCCCTGACTACTATGCCAGAGGTCGTGGGTTAGACTCCCACCCACCCAATTTTTTGAGTTTTTTTTGAGTTTTGAAAAGATGACCATAAAACAATGGATGGGTTTGACAAAAAAAGTGTAGATGATTCAAGAAAGGTTGTGATAATTGGACTAACTTTTTTTTGGACCATCAAGGAGAAAAATTGTTAACATCTGTACTATTTAAACACTAGCCAAACAGTTTATTCATCTGCACGTGGTAATATCAGGAACTACTGAATTTTGGAATAAAAAGTAACTTAAGTATTGATTAAAAAATATTGAGGAATGCAATAAGCTATAAGTATAATAATAATAATAATTGTCAGGAAGTTCCTTTCTCGGGAGCTCTACCCGTCAGTAGCTTGGACCCTGTCCCCGATACCGGTGGGATACATACATTTTTTTTTAATATTTTTAAATGTTTATATTTTTTATTATTTAAATATGTATCTAATAAATGTGAAATACAGGAAATAATAATAATATATTTCACAACTGTCACACAACATCGTCTAGTTTCAAGCTAAGCAAAGCTTGTGTAGTGTGCTAGATAAGGTAGGATGTTTTATACATAGTGTTTTATACATAGTATAAAACATTGCACTACTACACACGGGAGTGAAGCCAGTAACGAGAGATCTGGATAAAACCGCTAGAGACATTACAGGACAGATAATTAAACTGTGTAGATATTTTATATGAAAGCAATAAAAGTCTTACTGCTAGTTATTTTTACATGTAAACGGGTTAGAAACGGTTAGTATTACTGTAAGAAAAGTACCTGTTATTTATGCATTTTGCAGCGCAACAACGGTGCCTCAAGGAGTACTCTAAATGCTTTTTTTATACTATGACCGGTCTAAGTGACAAAACATTTTTATAAACTAAACAAAGATTTAGTTGGCGGTTTGTAAGTGTTATAACAAGACAACACTCTATTTTTTATTATTGTCTATCTTATTTAAATGTAGTGTATATTTAAAGTCACGAATACTGTTTGACTTATTGAGTATCTTTGCCTCAAGAAAAAGTCTGTGTTTGCTGATGGCTACAATCCATAATCTATAAGTCAAGAGTGAATAGGTTACTTCTAGGTAAGCGCACTCCATCGTCGACCGCTTTCCATCAAGTGAGATAGCGGTCAAGAGCGAACCTATAATTAATAAAAAAAGATATAATTCATTCGTTTGTTTTTTTTTTCACTATATACCCTGCTTGGTTAATGTGCACTATACTTATTCTTGAAAGATTCAGGCAAAGTACAAAATAAAAAACAAATAAGATTTTTTTTGTCAAAATTTAAGAAGTGATACTGAGTAAGTGATCATGTAACCTCAGTAACAACAACCATTGTATGCACTATGCTAACTAGCAAAGTATGGAAAAATATATTTAATAAATAATATTTTTTACAAATTTGTACATTGCCTAAATATTTACGGAATTCTATAGAATTTCGGATTATATTACGTATAATTAATCTGGTCAATAATATCAAAATTGCTCGTGTCTACTTTAGTTATGCGTTATATATTTTACACATTTCCATTAACTAGTTTTTTAATGTCATTAATGATTACGACTCAAGATACACGTAATATAATTACTAAAATATTCTTTAATCGCCGGATGCGCTGTCCATTTGACCGTAAATTGGACATTTTTAGTTGATTTATTTCAAATATTTAAGTCAAGTCATCATGGCTATGATAATGACGCTTAATGATCAGTGGGTGGAAGTCTGTATTTTGTAATAAGGATACATGATAAAAATACTTGAACCTAAATGCAAACACTGGACTGCGACCTAATGATAAGTTACAGGAGTGATGCAAACGTTGATCGTGAAAAGCACTAGTTTATTAAGAGCCTATTCACTCTTACCTTGAAAACTTCTAGCATAGTATAACATAGCATCAGGCTTATAATGTTCTCACTGCTGAGACTCCGATCTCCTCTATTGGACAAGGAATGGGTTGTAATCCACCACGCGGATTGCATGCTGAGTGGTGGATGTCACATGTCTTCAAATTTATGATTATAGGACATGCTGGTAACCTCGATCGTCGATCTTTTTCTTCACCTATTTAACAGCAGTAAGGATAAAATAAATTACACAAAATAATACGCTTGACTGTGTTTGAACCAACTCCTAAAGACCTCTACCACTCGGTCATCACTGCTCTCAAATTATAATAAACGGGTTGAAAGACATCAGCAGATTAATATTTTTTTTCCACATTTTTCACACAACGCCGTCTAGTCCCAAGCTAAGCAGAGCTTGTGAAATTATTATAGTCCTTTGATTTACGCGGTATAAACGCGACTAATAAATAATCAAGTTTTTACATTGTGTCCATTAGGATCACATTTTCCTTCACAACCGATGGGTCGTATAACATATTCAGTATTCATGCACATCGATGCATGCCGTGACAACCGGTCATTGTGTATAATAGCCACATACTTCAAATAAAACATGCTGTATATTATGCAAAATTAGATGTGATGAGATGCAGCGTGTCCAGTAATGTGTTGTCAGGAAAGTTTAGTTTACACATTAGTTTAATCATAAGTGGAAATCATAGTGTTTGTTACGTCTTTACTTACAACTGGGCTGGTTATGAAATTATGACGCATATGTCTGACCGTTTTGTAAGCAGCTTATCAAGTTTAGTAGATATGTGTTTTTCTCATTTTAGTTTGGTAAATTTTAATATAATTTAGCACAAATCACTCTTTTAAGGGAAACCTGAAGAATACTATTGATAAATGATATTTATTTTTTTAAATAGGTTTTTCACAACACTTTTAAACGTCATTTTTGTTTTTTTTTTTGTCAGGTATTGGTAATCCGTCTTGAAAGAAAGTTTATCAAAAAAAAAATTACATCATCTCTTCTAAAATTGTTTCTCTAAAATACACAATTTTATTACTCAAATGAGACAGACTACTTTTTTGTGAAAAATCCAAAAATTTGGAGGCGTACTGCAACGGCTAACTTAATATACTAATAATACTTTTGCGTTTTTTAGTCAGTCAGTCTTCATAAATATAATTAAAAGTTTAAAATTAATAAATGTAAATATATGAAAAATATAATTTTATACAGTATTATACTAAGGATAAAAAGTGTAAACCTTTTTTGGCATTACGTAATTTTTTTTTTCAAATAGAAAACCATTTATTGCAGACCGTATTTTTTCGTTCTTAAGCTCTCTAGCATGAAGACCGAGCGTTTTTTCCCACGAACTACCGCCCACGAGGTTCACGGGAGTAGTAAATAAAAAAGGAAAGTGTAAAATGCAAACAACTAGTCGAATACTCAGTAGGGAATATTGTTGAACTACACTTTCACTACTTTGTGTTCCTACAATTTCTGAAACATAGTTTCTTGAGCTGGAAAACCGAGACGAACCTATACAATCATATAGAAAGTGCAAGTACCATCCATAACAACTACATAACATATGTGTAAAGTTAAAAAAATACTATTGTAAGAAAATTGCCATTTTCACTGGCAAATAATAACATTATGTTTCTTTATTGCCATCGTATGTTGTGAAGTCTTAAGAATTGCTTTTGTAGACATAAGCATCTAAATACTTGGGATTTCCATTTGTGATTTGCAAAACATACTCATTTACAATTTGAACAATCATACAAAGTATTTTCATTTCCAAGTATTCTAATTGCTGGGATTGTTTGAAAGAGTAATCGTAATCCCGGAAGACAAGACAGAAAGGCAAATAAAAAAACGGGTGGATATATAATATGAGATACAAACTATCCTCAAAAAGATAGAGAAAGACAAAAAAATCTAGTAGAAAATGAAGAATGTGTGCTACCGCATGCTACTGCTGGTTTGAGCGCCTGAAAGAGAAATCTCATAACAATAAGCGACGTGTCCAAGATAACTTCTACTACTACCTTCTGTATCTAACTCTTGATCCAACTGCCCGACGAGAGCTTCCTCAAATGTTGATCGAAGCTCTTGGCTATTAAGCCATTGGCCGTCCCGACTAACACTTGGAATTCCTACATGCCAATAGGCGCAACTAAGCTGATATACTTAGTATACTTTTTATCTTCTAGAACCATTATTTTTAAATAACATGCAAATAATTGAACCAAGTTTGGCTTGACAACGTACGAAAAAAATTCAAAAATCTTGTCATTGCAAAACTACTGTTTCTCATTTAAATGCCACACTTTTTCCACCTCAATTGCACTGCAGTCATAACAGAATCAACCATTGCCGTTGAAACGGAACATAACTCTAGCCTATCAAATTCCACTTGCTTGACAGTTAGGATCAACTCACACTGAGACGAACTGCGATGCGACGATGCTATAAAATTAGCGATATAACTTTAAACGTTATTTATAACGCAAACCTTTCAGCGAGAAAAGTCAAATTAGTTGCACCTCACGACAGCTTAAGAAGCAACGCTATATACACAACAATGCTTTGTTATACCCAAGTTGAAATACTAGAGTCAGATGCTACTTCTTGACTTGGAGGTAAAAAAAAATCATCCAATGACGAATCCCGCCATTGGTCAATCCAATTTATTTAGTAACGTTTATTGTCACGGGTCCTCCGTAGTGTCTTACAGCCGTTTTTATACAAAAGTAAAACTAATTACTTGAACAAAAATAACTACTAAAGTAACAATATTTTATTCTATAGTTAAGAAAACTTTCATTCCGCGCACATCGAAGAACTGGCACAAATTGCCTGCTGTGGTCTTCCTATCCGATTATAATTCAGGTGTTTTCAAGGCTAGAGTGAATAGGCTTTCAATAAACTAATGCGCCTCACCATCAATGATTGCATTACTGCTTATCATCAGGTGGGATTGAAATAAAAAAAAATAATAATGAAGATTTCTAACGTCAAGTAATGACTTAATAAGAAATTACCAAGTAACAAACTTCTTTGCAAATATGGGTGACAGACTGCACCCCCCTTTATGATAGCTAACAATATCACGATGTTATTTTCAAGACAGTGCGCTGCGCATCGCGAAAACAGTGATATACTCGTATCTTCAAGCATCGTTTTATAGTGTAATTTATCAGTGTGAACCGATCTTTACTTCCACCGGCCGGTCGTATCGCGGACAGTTGGCCGGCAGTGAAAGTACGAAGTGCCATATTTTGTCAACAACCAATGTTTAAAGTTACGCAAGAAGAATTTGATTGTCCATAAGTAGTACTGTCGGTAACTGGTAATAAGGTGAGGAACGAAGTATTGGCTGGTTTGTCGATTGTTTTTATAAACAATAATAATATAGCTATACTATCTAGTATTGGCGTAATATAGCTGTGGTACTATTAGTGGTTACAGGGCTTTAATTTGTTTACATTACAATATCATATTAGGTATATTTTTAAATATTTCCTTAAAAAAAAAATTAAAAAAAAAACATTTAAAAATATAAAAAATAGTAGCCCACCGGCATCGAGACAGGGTCCAAGCTACCGGTGGTCAGGGCTCCTGAGAGAGGAACCTCCGGACAATACGCGCCGTGTCCAGGAGTACTGCCTTCTGAATCAGGCCCTTGATCCAACTGCCTAACGAGAGCCTCCTCAGATGTTGGTCGAGGCTCTTGGCTATTAAGCCATTAGCCGTCACAACTATCGGCACAATGACTGCTGTGTCCACTTCCCACATGTCGACAACCTCGCGAGCCAAGTCAAGATACTTAGTTTGTTTATCCTTCTCGGCCTTCACGAGGTTCTCATCATGAGGGACCGCTATATCAACAATCATTGTGCGACGCTCCAGTCGATCTATCACCACTATGTCAGGCTTATTGGCAACAATAGTCCTGTCAGTGATGATAGATCGATCCCAATATAACGTGATGCTGCCATTTTCGAGAACTGGGTCGGGCACATACCTATAATACGGTACTTCTGATTCCACGAGGTTGTATTTAAGAGCAAGTTGCTGGTGGATGATCCTGGCTACAAGGTTGTGTCTATGCAAATAGTCTCCGTTCGCCAAACGAGAACATCCAGAAATGATGTGTCGGATTGATTCACCGGGTCGGTGGCATGCCCGACAGATGTCAACCGTACCGTCCTTCACAATGTATTTCCGGTAGTTATTCGTCATCATAACTTCATCCATTATTGCAAAGACAAAACCTTCGGTTTCCCCGAAAAGGTCACCAAAGCGCAGCCAGGATACGGACGCTAAGAAGTCTACATCGGGCCCATGTAAGGCCCGGTAAAAGCGTCCGTGAAGCTCCTTGCTCTGCCATACTTCCTTGCGTTCATTAGCATCCAATACTACAGGTTTGCGCCAGTTCCCGTTAGCCAAGGAGAGCGGGGTGAGGCCCTTGTCCACTGCTACCATATCTCGATGCATCCCCACGTCGGCTTCAAGGAAGTATTCCCTGAGACTGCATACCTCACGGTTGTGCAGGGTCTTAGCATTTAAAAAGCCACGACCCCCGCACTTCCGCGGGATATACAGTCTCATAACCGATGACCGTGGGTGATGCATCCGATTTGCGGTAAGCAGTGTACGGACCCTCCTATCCAAGGCGTCCAGTTCGGTCTGAGTCCATTTAAGTATGCCGAAAGAGTACATCAACACCGGCATGACCCACCCGTTGAAAGCGCGCACCTTGTTCCCGCCTGATAAAAGACTATTCAGTACTTTATTCAGGCGGTTGAAGAAGCGCTCCTTCAACGACTGTTTCACGTTATCAGCATTGATGCCTAACGCTTCCGACATACCCAAATACTTATAGGTTTCGGTTGGAGAGAGGGATCTCAGGTTTATGGAATCCGTGAGTTGAGTTCCCACGGATCCCATAATCTCTCCTCGCTTCACATGCATGACTGCACATTTGTCCACACCAAATTCCATCCTGATGGCACTACTGAAGGTTTCAGTTACCTTCAGTAGCTCCATCAGCTGCAAGTCGTTGGGGGCAAAGAGTTTCAGATCATCCATGTAAAGGAGGTGAGATATGACTTGACCACCTCTTTTCAACCGGTAGCCTAACCCGGAGCCCTCCGGCAGTGTGCTGAGAGGGTTCAAGGCTAGACAAAACCACAGTGGACTCAGACTGTCGCCTTGGAATATGCCACGCTCAATCCTTATCGATACGCTGTTCTCCGAAATTTGTCGACATCCTGGATAGTGAAGGACCGTCCTCCATTGCCCCATACATGACATCAGGAAGGTGCGTAGAGTTGCATCAATCTTATACAGCTCCAGCACCCTCATGAGCCATGTATGTGGCACCGAATCATAGGCCTTCTTATAGTCTATCCAACATGTCGACAAATCTCTACGAGAACGCCGGACCTGTTGGCTGATGGCAACATCAATGAGGAGCAGCTCCTTAGTACCGCGGGACCCGTTCCTACACCCATTCTGAGAGGCAGACATGATACAATTTGTCACAATGTGATTATTAATTTTAGCTCTCAGTATGGATGTAAGAACTTTATAGACCGTCGGTAAACACGTGATCGGTCTATAATTTTTAGGTTCCGCAGTACTACCTGATTTATGGAGCAGGTGGGTTATTCCTGTCGTAAAAAACTCAGGCAGCGACCCTGACTCTAAGGCAGACTGGAATTGAAATGCCAAACGAGCGTGCGATCTTTTAAACCATTTAAGCCAAAAATTGTGCAGCCCGTCCGGCCCCGGAGATTTCCAGTTAGGCAACGGACGAACTGCACGAGCTACATCTTGGGGGCTGATGTTAATTGCCCCCATTTCCGGTATAAGATTGCACGCTCGCTCGACCTCCCGAGTCCAGTCACCCTCGGTGTGACTGACAGGCACCGACCAGATGTTGCGCCAAAATGAACACATCGCGTCATCATCTGGTAAGCGTGTATCAGTCACACTTTGGTCCGGTCGCTCCCAAGTCCTATAAACCCACCTCTCGTTGCTTTGGAATGTGCGATTCTGAGTGTAGCGCTCGACTCGCCGCTTGTACCGTCGAATACGGTTTGCCCATGCATAGATCTTCTGCTTCAGGAAGTCGATACGCTCTGTGACACGGGGTAAATAATCTTGGGAACTAATTTCAGTCCCTGAAAATGCCCGCCTCACAAAGCGCATCACCCTAGGGCGAGTATTGCCCTCCCTGAAGCAGATAAGCTTACCGATGAGTGCTCTAGCCTCAGCAATACGACGCTCGATCCTGCACTGCCAGACTGGTACAGATGGTCGCGTAGCTCGGTCAATATTATTAAATTTGACGTGAGCTACACGACATGCCGCTACAGCCCCACAGTACAAGATCGAGTGAGTATCGGCAAGGTCTTTGCTGCTATCAAAACAGTTAGATAGCTGCGAGTCTAGAGCACACACCAGCGCCCTATTTTTCTTATGCATAGGCAAACGCGGTAGTCGAGGTCTAAGTCCAGGTGGTGTCGAGCGGTACTCTCGGAATGCATCCTCCAAAGCGCTCCTCAAACGTGCATTACATTGGGTACTCACGGATATAGCCCCGTCATCATCGTCCTCACCAATGTTGTCGGGTCGCGGTGAAATACTGCGTTGCAGCTGCACCGCGGCCGGTGGCGAAGCAGATGAAAACTAATTTGTTTTATTATTATATATAGTTTATGACGATTATATTAGAAAATATGTAGTTTACATTAGAAAAGATGCCAACGCGCTACAGCATCACTTTTTTTTTTAAATTTTTATTTGCTGGGACCGTTAGGGCTTTAAAAAATAAAAAATAAATAAAGAAACTAATGTTTTACTGTGATCCCACGTGCTGGTAAAGTGATGGTTGTTGGTGAATCGCATTAGTTTATTAAAAGCCACTCTAGCATTGAAGATACAAGAGTGGAAAATTACATCTTTAAAAAAAATCAAAAGGATCAGTTACCTAAGAGCAAAATTTGTAAAAGACTTTATTTTTATAAAATTTTTATATTCTAGTCGAAACACGAATACTAATTTTAGCGATTAGAATCTTCGTATATATACAAAATAGGCGTCATTTCAAATGCAAGACCTGACTAGGTCTAATGTAGCGTTCTTTATATTTTGTTGTTTAATTTTTTATTATCATAGTGTTAAATTACTAAGTTATGGAAAAAAAATATAGGTTGAGAATTCTACCAACCTCTATATTCATGAAAAGAGTAAACGTTTTTGAAAACTTAGTACGCGTTGCGCAACTGGTCAATAGAAGTTTTTAAATAATATTTTGCAACTATCACAAGTGTGTGATAGTTGCAAAATATTATAACTACTACTACTACTACTATTACTTCTTACTCTTCTTCTTTTACTTATTACTTCTATTACTACTTTTTTTGGACTAGGTAGTGACCTAGTCCAAAAAGAAGTAGTGCCAAATTAAGTAAAGCTTGTGCTAAGAGTACTTGACAACTGATAAACATATTTATATACATATTTTTACACACATACAGTATAGATAAAAATAAACTGGTTAAGAGCATGTCAGGCCACGCTCAGTGTAGGATTCCGTAATATACAAATTTCTCACAATGTAACAGAACCTTGTTGGTTCCTTGTTGACTACGGAACCCAAAAAAATGATCTTGTTCATCACACAGATTGATTACTCTTGAGTGGGAATCGAACCTAAGATATTAATAGTCAGGGCCACAATTGCCACACCAACAGGCTAGTCAAGTGATGATCATCTGATGGTTATGATGATGATGATGATGATCATGATGATTATGATGTCATCTGTTTTTTTTTTCAGTCCCAGCTGGTAATTCCGCTCCTTTGTTTTCTAAGCAAAAATTCCTTAAGTATGTAAATAAGAGAATTACGTTTGTTTTGTGTATGTCCGTCCGTCACACATCCACACCCGTTTTACCTCTTTTACCGTTTACTATAGAAAGTTAAAAGCACAGTTCTTAGAATAGAAAGATTAAACTGGTACTAAACCAGGTTAATATAGCTCAAGTCTGTTTCTTTCTGTGAATTATTAAAAAATATGAAAACCTGTAGAAAAAATGTGATGTCATGCCTCTATTGCAATTCTTTATTTGAATTTCGACTGGCTTCACGGTCTGATATGTAATGGCTAACGAAAACGTCAATTTTTTTATTTTTTTTTTTTATTTTGATTATACGACTTACTATTTTGCTTTACATCAATGTAAAGGATAAACTTTAAATGACATTTAAATATTTGTAAAGTTTACGAGTAGTGGTTCCGGGTCTGGGTTTCTTGTTTAAGTAAAGTTACCTGTTTGCGAATGAATCTACGATATGAGTCAGGGGTCCTTTCTAATGTAGGGTTTTTTTTAAAAAATCATCGAATGACGAATCCCGCCCTTGGGTGGAGCGGGAAACAGTATCATAATCTTACTGACTTAACAACCTACCCCGTTCCTTCCTTGCTTTAATCCCAGCTGACCAACAAACTGTAAGGGGCCCAGCAGATGCTGGCAACTCCTTGATCTACCAACCAG
Source organism: Mythimna loreyi (assembly GCA_029852875.1). Classification (NCBI taxonomy): domain Eukaryota; kingdom Metazoa; phylum Arthropoda; class Insecta; order Lepidoptera; family Noctuidae; genus Mythimna; species Mythimna loreyi. The sequence goes on along the minus strand of CM056795.1, from coordinate 8,154,453 downwards.
CTACCAAACCACGGTTTACGGCCAAATCCCTTTTATAATGAGGAGGCCTGCGTTCCAGCAGTGGGACTATTATTTTACTCTTTTTAATGATAGAAACTTGTGTTTGATTACAATCCCACCTGGTGGTAAGCAATGATGACTGATTATACTCATGCGAAAATTATAGTAATTCTCAACAAGATGTAATACAAAATACCCAGTGAGTTAATTTTTTTTTTTATAAATCTTTTACAACTGGTGCTAACAACCTGTTTATAGTTTAATCATAAAAAACGGAAGTTATTAATTACTTTCACTTTTCTATAATGAAAGAAGATATTTTATTGTATATTTACGTAATAATCGTATATTATAGCATCGGATTATGTATCGATTATGTCATCTCGATTAGGAACTGAATCGATTTAGAATTCATTAATTTATTATTTGGATGATTTATTTTTAATCTTATTAGTGTTTACATATTAAAATTATACATATATTCGATAAACTACTGATTAAAAAAAATAAACAAAACATTTAATTTAATTTACTTACTAATCTTATTTCAATTGACTATTAATTTAGCCATAGATTTTTTTTTAATTTAACGTTATGAATTTACTTTCAAAATTATCAAATAAATCTAATAATTTGTACTTTCTAATAAGATACCAAATCTCTTTTTCTTTTTTTTCTTTTTTCGACGACTGTCAAATGTCTACGGATGACAGCCAAAGTCATCGGTGTAACGCACTTTCTGTGGCACGAAGGAGGGAAAAGTCTTGATATGCCTTAAATCATTATCATTGCATGTTATTCTTTTCGCTCTTAAAATCATCACGACACATCGATCGTAACATCTTACTTAATAGGAATTTCGTTCGTTAAAACTAAAACAATACAATTTCACTATTCAATGATTTATCTTCAACTGTGGTTACAATCCGGAACAGTGATCTACTACATATCGTAATGGGCATTGAATTTGATAGAGATTTTGTTTGTCACTTGATTTTGAAGAAATGCAAGTGAATGACAAAAAAAAAGTGAATGAAAGCGTGGTAAGTTCTAGTAAGCTGGGACTAGGATAGGACGATTCAGTAACACTAAATCTTTCTGCCCTATCTATGTGACTTAATACAGTAGAAAAATTTAGAACTAGTAATATCTACCGTGTCATTATCAAAGGCTGGGATTATCCTTTTTATGGATAGGCTCACGCTTAACCTCTATGTCACTTGATAGTAAGCGATAATGTGGTCGACAATGGAATACTCTTACCTAGATGTAACTAATTAGTTATTGACTTACAGACTCCTAAGTGGTAGATATTAGGAAAAACAGATTCTGACTATAAAAAAAAACATTTTTGTTTGCTGTAAGTGCATATTGCGAGCTATTAAATAACTTCTGCTGGTATAATAATTATGTTTGTTACATAATTATGTATTCCCCAAAATACCTAAGTATTTAATTATGAGTGAACATTATATAAAAGAAGTTTAGTATCTTATAATTAACGACCAAAATGCATGCTAACATCAAATTAAAATTAAGAGTTAAGCGAGTGGAAAATTATAATTGTTCTTTGTTTTACTTTTATTCATTAAACAACGTTATCGAATTTATCAGAATGGATATATGGACAGCTTGTACGCATTCACGGCGGTTTAAGAACACGAGTGAGGCTTAAAAATAGGTAACATAATATTTTTATTATGTTACCTATTTTTAAGCCTTCTTTCGTGTATTTTTGACTATATCTGAAAAAAATACCACTGAATCTTTCTACTATATTAAGGGTGGATCTTTTAAGTTGTTGATACCTCTACGGTCCGAACAAAGCGTTGCACTTCGTCGTTTATACTGCATGCGTTAGAGGATTAGAGCAATTTGTCTGCTGCAGTCGCAAAGCAATAGTAAAATAGCCTTACCATCATCAATTGCATCATTGTTTACCACCAGGTGATATCGACATCAACGCTAGTTTATATCAATAACAAAAAAAAATCTAATAGCAATAGCCTTCAGTCTCCATCGTTATTAACATCAAATGCCAAAACAAATCGTACAACAGCATAAAGAATTCATTAGAAAATCTAATTCGCACCGATATTAATTTGTACATAGCGAAAGTGTTTTTTGTTGTTATTGTGTTTTCTGATAATTTATGTTGTTTTGCAATAGCTGTGATGATAATTGAGATGTCAGTTAATTGGAGCAATAAAACAGTGGTGAATCGGAATCGAAGAGAATCATTTAACATTAAAAGGCTTATTACACTATCCGATTTTTGGGAAACTAGTTTAGGAAATTGGAAGGTGCCTTAAACAATTAGAGAACTGGTGTTACACTTTCCGATTTTTTAAACTAGTTCCTAAAAATCGGATAGTGTAATGAGATCTAATGAATTGTGGGGTGTAATTTACAAACAAAAAATATTGCTATTTTATTTTTGAATTAGATATTCTTTTATAAATTTCAATTAATAAAGAATAGAAAAGAAAAATCAAGGGTTATTTAAAAATTTATAGATTTTTAGAACTAAATTATTTAATACCATACAATTTTAACTTATTTTCATCACCATTGATATATCGCACTCGCACGCACAAAACGCTTTGAGGGTGTTCTCAAAGCGTTTTGTTCTTGCGAGTTATTCTTTACTAGTACATGGTACAGCTGTGGAGTGGGATTCCCTACTAGAGTGTGATTCCTGACAGTGGCAACCTTATAACAAAATCCAGAACCAAAAATACTTCAAGATAAGCGGTTTTTTATGGTGGGTAAAAATCAACCAATAACAAATACCGCCGGAAGTGCAAGACTCATACAGACTAAACAACCCACCCCGGTCCTAAAAAACCATTATACTAGGGCCAGAGCCTTCCTTTCAGAGGTGAACTAGGTAAGCGTACTCTAATGGTATCAAGCACATCATTACTCACCAACAGATGAGATAATAGTGAAATGAGAGTCAGTCAGATTTTTTTAAATAATTTAAAAAAGTAGTATTTCACCAAAAAAAAAATGTATATACAGTGTAATAGAGGAAAGCTCAAAAATGAGAAAGGAAAACTTCAAGTATCAAACCGCTATAAATCTGATGCACTTGATTCTGAAAATTCCAAGATTAATAGAATACAGATTGAAATTAATCGACTGCCCACTATAATCGATTCTATTCGAGTACATGCAAATCGGTTACTTGATCTGGTTATCACTTGTCTAGATTTACCGTACTATCAGTTGCTTACGTGAAGACATCTGTGCGTGGTTTGTATACAGAGTGTTTTTCTAAAGTGCACTGACTTTTGACTCTTTCTTTAGAATGTAAACATTGTAAATGCAAGGTCAAGGTGTGTATTTCTGAGGCTATTGTTAAAACCTCGCAGAGTTTGATGAAGGTTGAGAAACGAGAGTTTAGACATTTCTTTGACATAAACAAAGTTTTTGTTAAGGTGGAAAGTCATCTTATACACCGTTAAATTTTGGTCGTTTTAATCCCGAAGAGGGTCGATCCGGTATATAAAAAAACTATCGATTTGTTTAGATAAAATAAAACGAATAAAGTACTTCTTTTTTAAAATCTTGTATACAAAACGTATTTACCTACTGATATACACATAATATACAAAATTGATTTCTTATATTTGGTCAAATTGCTTGTGCGCGATAATATCTACGTTTGGATCTATTAGGCTCTGTATACAAGGTAATGGAGTTAGTTGTTTACTCAGTAGAGTCTGACACTGTTGTCTCACTCCGCCTAAGGGCAGGATTCGTCATTGGATGATTCTTACCCACCATACAAAAAAAAACATTATCTCTGTAGAGACTAATCTCACCGCGTTCAAAAGCAAAGGAAGTTGGAAAACAATTCTGCTATTATTTACTAATCGAAGCGATAAAGTACTTTAATTAGTAAGGTACCTTCACACTCATAGCGTATTTTATATTGCACTTTCATTTGAACTAAATACAAAGCGATAATCATATCCGCATACCTTCTAAGGCCTAAGGCTCTCTACAAAGGGTAAACCAATCCTTACCATTTTACTGTCGTTGTTAGCCAGTTGGCTGATGACAGTTGTGTTTCCTATGTGGTTGTCTCGAGCCAGTTATGTTCAACTTTCTCTAGATGCAATATTTACAAGTATATTAATAAAAATGTTTATTAGGCAAAAGTCACCACGTACTTAGTTAAATCTGTAGGTGATAAAAAAAACAATCATTAAAAAAATAATAAAATTGTGTGATGATGTGATTATGGTACGAGTACACAATGATAATTATGACAGCAATAAAAAACTCGACTCAAAAGCGCTTATTTAATTTAAGCTATTTATATGAAAATATAAAATTTATTTGCACGTTTCAAAGCAGAGATTTCTGTAGAGAATAATGTGCAATAAACGGATACTGTATAAATAGTAACAGAACTATATTTAACTATACAATGTTAAATATAATACAAATATCAGAATGATGTGAAAAGATTGCCTGTCCTGTCTAGTAGTTAGTGTCCCTGACTGCTAAGCGGGAGGTCGTGGGTTCGATTCCCACCCAGGACAAATGTTTGTGTGATGAGCATGATCATTTGTTCTGTGTCTGGGTGTAATTTATCTATAATATGTATGTATTTAGAAATATGTTTATCAGTTGTCTAGTACCCATAACACAAGTTGTGCTTAGCTTGGGACTAGATGGCGTTGTGTGATAGTTGTGGACATATTATTATTATTATTGCAACATAAAAGCGATTAGAATAAAAAATAAATAAAAACAATTATTTCAAATAAAACGCGGCACCTCTGCTCTCAAAACGGTGAGAAAACGTCCAAGAACCAAAACTTCGAAGAGTTATGATATCCAACTACCCGCACGCGCGGATTATGTCTTCATTCTAGAGTGGAGTCCTGAGTCCCCGCAGTTGGAACATTGTAAGGCTGATGGCTAAGGCTATGCTATGATACTATACTATGCTATGCTTTTATCTTTTTATAAAAAAAAAAGATTACGAAAGAAAGAAGTGTCACAGTTAATGTTGTGTGACGAATAGTATTTAACAGTTCTTTGTTTGCAAAAACAATTTTTGGAAGTATTTCGATGATTTGTCTGTAAATAATCGATGTTCATAGCTCATCGTCCGTCTGAAAACCCTCTATTTTTCTTCTCAATTACTAAATAATTTTGTAATAAATAAAAATAAATAATTCTAAATTCACACTGATTATCCACTTCTCTACTGACACCGTTTAAATGTAACTTTTTACTAAAAGCTAGGTGTTTTACTTATTTATCGAAAAAAATTGGTCTCCGAACATACAAAATGGTTTATACTTTTTGCAACTCTTGACATAGAGAAACAAAGATTTACACATGGCTGAATATATGATTGGATATATCTTAATTAAAAAAAAATGTATTTGTGTAATTAGTTTTTAGCAGCACACCGCATACTACCGCCTTTTTTATAGTTAATATTTGTATGGCTTATAAATCCGGTCCAAATCCGGGTCTTATGCATGTGAGTTTACTTCTTTGTGAACGCATTCACGTTACAGGAATAATTCCTAGGGTGGAGTATTTTTTTTTATTAAAAAGTATGATTAGACTACCATTGTAAAGTACGGCCGTTTCAACTTGGCAAGCCTGAAGTTGTTAGGCTCTGCGTAATTTAGCGTTTGTGCACTCGTACAAAATTAAATGATTCGGTATCCCCAGCCTGCAGTTGTTATTGCTATTATCAGATGTGATGGGCATTTGTTTTTTTTAAACCTTTATTTTTGACTGTACAAGCGGTAAAATTTCGCAGAACCTAACTTTGAGCTCAGCAAGTTAAAACGGGTGTACTGTACATACCCTATAGGTACAAAGGCGGTCTTAAGTTCGTATAAAAGATGTATTATCTACAATAAGGCTTATTCTATTCTTTTCTACTTACAATAACGTGTTACATTACATTAATACCACAATTTCATCGGAAAAACATTCCTTGCTGGACAAAAACTCTATCACGTGAAGTGGTAATATGCTTCTTGCGTTCTGAATAAAAATCCGCCTTTAAATCAAGAATCATCTAATTAACAATTTGTAAACTAGTTATTTACATGAAAATCCGATTGCGTAAAACGAAATACGTCTTTCCTCAATTAAAAAGATGTTCATAACACCCAATCCCCTGATTATATGGAAACTCATTCGCCATCGATATGTATTACGAAAGTATAAATATTCAGTCTTATTTGTGGGAGATGCCTTATTAGAAAATTTATTACAGTTCAATTTCCTGTTACAAAATTATCTGCTACTAATAACCGTAAATGATTTGCTGAAATCAACCTTAATGCGTCACTAATAAGGCATAATGATGATGAGAATCATATCATAGAAAAGACACATTGACTTTTTGGAATAATTTTATCACACGTTAGTATAAATTACTCCACATTTGCTATGGGTATCTTATCTTATGTAAGATGTTGCGTCAAATTTATTGAAAAATGTCTTCGTCAGAATTCGATTGTAGTAAATATTGCGTTAGTAGGTCTGTTTGCTCATAATTTCGTGTGAAAACATTGCTTGATTTAAAAATATCACGATATTTCAAGTATGTGACTTTGGTAGATTATTGGTGCTATAATTTTATTACTAGAAACACAGTTACACGCGAGTTTATGTACAAGAAATTTGTTACTACATAAATGTAACTTCATTTGAAATGCATTGAATATTTGTAAGATAATTCAAATATTTTATTTGTAACCTTACACAAGCAAGCAATAACTCCATGATTATTTTCCGTGTGTAGTCTATTGCATTTTAATAGTATACTAACATACAATTTTTTTTCTTTACAGGTGTAAATAAACAACGAGCAAGAAAAACAGGCCATCTGAGCGGATTATTGACCCAGTCACGAATGGTCACCGGAACCATTATGCCTTATACATCCAACACTCACTGAACGGACCTGACCAGCATTGCGAACGGGAAGCACCGTTAATTATGCGAGTTTATTAGCAACCACAATGATGGAAGAAGTAACGCCTCGCCCAAGTGTCGAATACATCCCACCTTTGCCCCCAAAGGTGAAGCAAAGAGGATCGACCACTTATACTCAGATAACTAGCGACGAAGCTACAATGAACACAAACGGATTCACCGCTACCGACGTGCGGATGGACTCGCTAAGTTCGATGCACTCACTCGTCCTTAATTCTAAGACACCATCTGCAACGGTATTCGTTGCGGCGACCCAGTCAGATCGACCCGCGAGTACGCCTAGCACGGACGCTCTCAACGGTCCACACGTGGTCACTATCAGAATAAACACCGACGCAGACAAACCAAAAGCACCAAAAATATCCAGCGTACACCTCAAGAGCGACGTCGTCTTCGAAACCTTCAAGAATAACGACGTTTGCAAGAAAAACAACAGCTTAGTCAGATTAAATGTTGATGAAAGCAGATCGAAAATTCTAGAAAACGAAGATCATCTAAAGACCGACAAAGCGCCATACATCTTCTGCAATTCTTTCGTGAATTCTATGACAAACATGGTAATGTCAAGCGGTCAGTGCTCCCCTAGTGATACCCTGGACTCCGGCACCTGCAGCGACCTTGACGGCACTCCTCCACCTCTACCCAAAAAGAAGACCTCAAAAACTAGTTCAATAAAGAAAGCCGTATCTGTAACGCTAATCAGTTCGAGAAACGGGAGCAGCCAAAGCGAAGTGGATTTTGAAGACAACGACTCAAATATATCATGCGATTCTCTGAATAGTAGTGAGTTGAACGTAAGCGTGCACGCCGATGAAAGTCATAGCGAATATAGTAAAAAAGAAAAGAAACAGAGTGCGGAATCACCCGACGCGCCGGAGACGTTCGCCAAAGCGAACAATAAAGACAGTAGCTTTCTACCGCTGGGCCTGCTACAAGACATAAGAGACCGTTCAGCGAAACTAAATACGGTCGAAACTGAAAGCGAGGCGAAGCCCGAGCCACACGAGGAAGCGAACCAGAATATTAATGAGGATGTTAATATTTCAAAAGAAAGCGCTCAGCTCACATCGTTCCGTTTAGTTTCTCAGTTTAATAGCGAGTGCAAGAACACTACGGAGTCGCTACCCGCAAACTTATGCTCCAAAACACCACTGATTAGCGAGAGCACTTACGAGGAGCGAAAGCAACAGGACAAGATGAAACAAGAACAAATGTTTTACAGCAGTCATTACTTTGATACGGACAAATTTTACGATTTCCATCTTAACGAAAAACAGTTTGATGATGTGAAAAGTGTTAGTGTTGGTGCTAAAAGTGAGTGTGAAGTGTCTGAACTGGAATATTTTGCCGGTGTGAAGGATTACAAAAACGAGATGCCATCGACGATAAAAAGTTCCAAAGGAACAATAAGAGGCGTGAAGAACCGTGTACGGGCGGGCATAGCGACGTTTTTGCAAATGCAGAACACGACAAAGGTAATTTTTTGTGATTGTCTTACTTTTAATTTTAGCTACGTTGGTTTATGTCACTGCCTCGTTATACACGTACTGATTTTAGAGGTCACAACTAAATGCATTCGAAAGTATTACACGCAAGCACGTATTGTACTTTATTAAAATTCGTATTTTAAACGGCGTTCGTGAAAATGTTCGGTATTGAGCCTTCATGGTACATTGTCGTGAACAATAGAAGGGTGAAGGAACAAAATGGATAAACAATCGGCAGGTTTAATAGCCATTGAGAATTATGAACGGACGTTACCATGTCTTGGTCCAAAGGCTTTTGTACGACAACAATTGTCATTGTAAATACATCGTGTGATGTAATTGCTGGAAAACGTGTTTTGATAGTTCATACCTAATTTGTAAACAATTGAGCTTTTTGCTTTGACATTACCGTTTCAATCTTAATCCGAAGTAATTAAATTCTGATTTTTCGACCACCTTCAGAAATTGTTACCTTGGTATATGTTCTTAAATTAGAAGTTTATTTTTATAAAATAAATCTATATTGATGCCTACGAAGTCAGAAATATACACACTATTAGGTATACAGCAGACTTTGGTTTCACTATCAAATATATCGTACCTTGAAATAGTAGCTTTAACCCCAATCATCATCATCCTTATTAATGTTCCCACTGTTGGGATACAGACCTCCTTTCTAGGAGAGGAAATGAGCTATAATCCACCACGCGGGCCCAGTGAAAATTGGTGGATGTCCACATGTTTTAAAATTTTTGGTTCTAGGACGTACCGTTTTCATCACGATATTTTCTTTCACCGTTTTGAGAGCAGTGGTGATGAAATAAATTACACAAAGTAATACGCCTGGCTGGGTTTCAACCTGACTCGTAAGTCAGGGCCTTTACCACTCGGCCACCACTGTTCCAATAAAATTTACAAATTCAGATTTTCTATATTCCAATTACTGTTAATTTTTTTACTTACACAGAACCCTTTGTGTGTTATGTGCATAAAGTTTTAATAAATAAATAGAAAGGCATAAACTAAGAATGCATTTTTGCTATAGAGGCTTTAGGCTAAGTCACTAACGCATATCGTCTAACCAAACTTCGGAGCAAAGAACTCGATAGAATTAACTCTTTTTCACAAATTAGTAGTCCCTATCGTTTTTCCTGCAAAACTGTATCAAGTTATCTTCTCAGCAGATTTCCACAGCTATAATTGTTCTTCTCATCTTCCGCTTTAATTAAATAAAATTGTCGTTTCCTATAGCCGAGGTCTCACGTCGGGCTTTAAGTGTGTCGGAAGTGTGACTTCTAGTTTTCTACGCGATTCTATTGAACCGCTAGAAAGCTAGGAAAAATTGTTTATGACGATAACGGGAGCTATTGTTAGTAAAGGTTGCTTGTTATTAGATGATGAGTATGGAAATGGCGTTGTATAATGAACAAAAATGAACTTTTTGTAATAAAACAAGCTTATGGAGTATTATACATGCATCTTTTGACTGGCCTATTGGTCTTGTGATATTGACCTGTCGGTCTAGTGGTTAGTGGCCCTGACTAGTATGCCAGAGGTCGTGAGGTCGATTCCCACCTAAACATTAAGTAGTACTTAGTAGTAACTGTTTAGCTTGGGACTAGACGACGTTGTGTGATAGTTATGGAATATATTATTACAAGCTTATAACATCTATAAAAACTATTTTTATGAGTAAAAAATTCTATAAACTCTTAATAGTCAATTATTTTAATTCCACATTCGCTTCGCATTTTAACAGCTAGACTAACTAATGATACCGTGAAAATAAAGAAAAAATAAATATAAAAACACTTGATAATCATAATGGTGCATTGTTGGTAACTATCGCTAAAATTATTCAAGCGGAAAGGCGACTGACTTGCTTTGTTAACCTCAGCTGATAATTATTTTTATTTCTGGTTTCACAACAAAAAGATTTATACCTTAATCAGAGAAATTTAGAACGCATAAGTATTGCTATATCTTGTGTAAATTTTCAAGCAAATTGTGAAAATTAAAAAAAATCTACTTTTTTATAGTTTGTATTGTTTGTTTATTTGAGGTAAACGATGGCAATGTTTAGATTACATTTCATCTGATTGATAAAAATGCAATAACGAAACGTATAGCCGCAATTGATAGTGGTTAGCCACAAGCGGCATATTTTATGCTAGTTTATCTATTTCTCTTGGAATGGTATCATCAATATTTAGTAGACGTTTAGGCATATTTCTAAATATAGGTAGTTAATTTTCTTAAACCGTGGCAATCTTACTTATTTGTATGATCTTTTTTGAAGCTTTGACTCTGGTGCTTTGAAACTATTTTTGGAATGTGGAATATGTCTTCTCTAGCCTATTTGTAAACTTAACTTGCTTAAATCTAAACTTGCTAGAAATTAGACTTGATTGTTTCTTAATACTTAATATACTTGCATATGTTGTCTTATAAACGGCATCGTATTGATACCTTCCAACTTCCTAACCTCAATGTTTCTCACCTTGTTAATATCAGACATCATGTATGTTTTTAATTACTCTACTTCTGGGTCATTCCCAAAAATTTACTCATCATCATGACAAGCTAATTCACTTTGGCGTCCTATATTTTTACTTTTGGTAGCGGTGTGGTGAAGCAAATTTGCTCAGAAGTAACTTTGGAAGTAACCTACTGCTTGACTTAAAGATGTTAGGTTGTAACTATAAGATTACAACAGACTACAGCAGAAAATTCCTCTCACTTCTTTGCTATACGCCCAATGATTGTGTTTCCAAAACATTTAGTGGTCGGCCCAATGATGAAACGTGGTTGGAGAGATTAAACTTTGCAATTCCGACGTACACTCTTTCAAATACAGTCTTCGGAAAACCAGTTAGCAATTTGGCGTTGATGCCCAAGACTTTAGAGCTACGGCTTAACGCCTGTAACATTGCTGATAATTCTCTTGGCTCTTTTGTTAATTGACTCAAGATTATCAAGCTGGTATCTGGTGGATTTGTCCTAAAGATAAAAGCAGTAGATACTCCTTATACGATCAAACTAGGGTTTCATGAAGTTTGTTTGAATGGTTCCACTTGGACATTAGTAATTGGGGTCTAACTTTTACCGGCTCCGACTCATAGACGCAAATTGCACTTCGTGGGCCAGCTATTCATAGAACAGTGCAAATTATCGGCATAGTATAAAGAGGAAGGAAGTAGGCTATCTTCGGCCAAATCCGCGTTATAATTGCCTACTGTCTTATGGTTGTCACTTTTAGCTAAATTTTAATTCAGTGCCAATAAATGGGCAAGGGTCACGAAGTTGTATTTTTTACTTGTATTGTCTGGGTACAGGGTTTATTTATTATAAACTTGGTTTGTGGGGTATGACTCTTTATTTTTTTACTCTTTATTTATTTGGCGGTAACATAGACTAAGAGCTTGTGTTTAAATTATTTTCTTAGTAGTTTTTACATAAACTGGTCAGATTTTTGTATTTTTTTAATAGGCATAAAATTGTTTTTTTTTTTTAAGGACCATATTTATTTTTAATTAATACAAACGTATCTATTGAATCACACGTTTTTTACAAAATTACAAATTAGCTAAATAAAAATACTTTCTTCCGTTACGACTATTACGAAACGACAGAATATCAGACATTTTGGTTTCATTTAGCGGTGCCGAAAAGCAGTGACGCGCGAACCTCGTGCAGTGTTAGCCCCGACTGGCGCACTGAGAAATGAGTCGAGATTATGTTAATGTGTGCGTGCGCCGACGCATAGATACTATGGCGCACACATACAAGCCGCGCGCGGTGCGTTTGTATGAAGATAACCTACTTCCCTCCTCTTTATACTATGTTATCGGTGCCACTTGTGACCTAGATTTGACCTCTATAATCTAAAGTTCTAGACTAGACATTAGCTAACTGGACAATGCAACTATCTAATAGCTTTTCTTTGTAGTAATTCAATTACTCATTTCGTCAAATTCTGTGGCATTGTTCCTGATTTTTGACAGGTGAGCTTTAGTCGTTTTTTTGGTTATTCTTGTGATTTAGTTCATTAAGAATTTCCAAGTTTTTAATGATGCTTAAAAATTCCATTGAAAATATCTAACTCAGATGGTGATCTGTGTGACATTTTTTGAGTTTTGAGATTTTTTTTTAAAGTTTAAAACAAATCATTTGTTTTGTTAAATAAGGGTGCAAAAAATGGGTTAAATTTTTTTTATATAATTTTGTGATGTGTGTGAAACAATCGTTGAAAAATATGCATTATGCATATTTTTCGAACAATTGTTTGGACAGATAGTTGCTTGCTAAAGCTTTGTCATTGAATCAGATTAAGCCTACTTATAACGTACCATATTTAAATGTAATATATTAACATACTATAATTAACACCGTAAATAATTAATAACCTCACATTATAAATTCGGTTTAGATCCGACCTTTAAACAATATACCCACAATTCGAAACAGTGGACTAACAAACACACACTCATATCAGAAACTTCCTCATAACGCCTTCCGTGTGCTATAATTTTTAGCCTTGGCTTTGCTTACATTCACTGCTCGCTTCATTAAACTAGTTCTTATTAACTATTTGTTTTTAAACTGTTCAGTAATAACTTCAGTGATGATTGCATTCACGATTTTGTTAAGGTAATATAAGTTAGATGATGTGTTATTACATAGGCTTAATGTGCTATAATTTGAACTTTCAATGTTACTTACATTGAAATGTTCAAATTACTGTACATTAACTGTATTTTTATTTAAGGCATTTAAGCTGGTTTGTAGTCCTTGTGTTGCAAATTAATATCGTGATCGAGCCAGAGCGAGACATTATAAATGAATACAATGAGTATTTTAAGGTCTGAAACCAGTAAATAGGTCCTATGATTTTAAGAGATGTTAAGATCAATTCAGGAAATTGGATAACAATAAAATCAAAAATTTTCAGATTATAGATAAATAACAGTGTCTCAAGCCACAAGTCTATGAGTAAGTAGTGCTTGTTGCCAGTGGTGAAATATAGTCCTAAAACGTGGTCACTTACAATGGGGCAAATGGTCCTGTGTAAGGCATACCTATAAAATTATTCATAGGGTGAGGCCTATGTCTGACATTGGACGCCTTTAGGCTGAAATGATGATGATGGATGATGTATTCCAATCCATCATCATCATTTCAGCCTAAAGAGGCTGTAATTTAATTTATTTTCGATTATATAGCTCAAATTAAACATATTGATTCAGTGATCTAGACAACAACTCATAATTTTATTGTCATTTGCGCCATAATATGAATGATTTTTGAAGAAAATTCGGCTTTTAAATGTTTTTTTTTTTGTATTCCAAATAATCTTATTTCTTTAAAGTTAAATATAACAAGATTATAGTAGGTAATATACACTTGCAAGTATTTTAATTCATTTTAAGTTACTACCGTTTTCTAAGTAACTGCCGTTAGCCACTACAATTGTTTCGTTTCCGCATTCTTTAAGAAATTTGGCTTCCGTACTGTCAAGCTAAGAATACAGAACTAGATACTAATTGTATTTGTTAAAACGTATAATTGACAATTCAAAATTAATAATGAAACATTTTATAACCATTTTGAGGTAAAAATAATTGGTAATATAACGACTTCAGCAATGGTGACCCAGTAGTAATGGATCCAACTTGTGGCTTCAAATTCCAATCAGAAGCATTACTTAGTGTAATTTATTTCATTATCACTTCTTTCCAAACTTTGCAAGAAAACATTGTTAAGAAACTTGCATATCCAAGGACAAACAAAATTGAAAGCCTGAAATAACATCCACCAACACGTGCTAGGTCAGTGTAATGGATTACTTCACATTCCCTATCCTAGGTCTTAATGTGTAACTAGTATCCTGGTAGAGTGAGCATTATAAGACTGATTAGGTGGTTATTATAAAGATACCTGTAAACTTATTGGTGCTTGCAATATCTACGAAGAACAAAGACATCGCGAAAATTAAGATGCGAAACGATTTTGTTACCCGACCTCTTTTCATTGCTTTTGCTCCCCGTTTGGCAGTCTCTCGGTTGGTGATCATCATCATCATCAATGATCCTTCTTCTTGAATTTTCAATTTGGAGCAGCACGTCTGCTCCTGCTGCTCTAAAAAAACGTCTTTGATTTTTTTCCCTTAATCCATCGTTAGTTTCTTTCAATCACTATTAATCGTTTAATATAATAAACTTTCCATTTTTAAAGTTAAAAAAATACAAAATTCTAAAAAGATTAATTTTAATTAGCTTTTACCAGTAAACGTCGAAAATTATCCCAAAAGATTACACTCTAGAGATTTAAAAGTATTCTATTTTCTAATCAAGGATATGGTCTACTTGTGAATAAAATAAAACTTTCATCTACATACTATTAAGGTTCCAAAAGCAATAAGCACTAATTGCCAAGCATTCAACACAATCATTATATTTCTTCCCAGGCAGTACCGAACAATAGCGCCACCAGTCAATCAAGTTACCTCAACCATATGCAGTATATGGCCAGTTAATAATAAAAAATAAACATCCTGATTTAATCACATCAGCTTGCATTCCTTGATAGTGTCTTTGTCCAGCAACCTTGACTTTTCGAGCGGACTTTCGATCCTGAGCAAAAATTGTATTACCTACTTGTATTTGCATGTTCTGTAGAATGATTTCACGTTCTCTAGTATGCTTCGGTCTGCTGCGTTCTTAGTGATTGTTTTGGTTTGAGATACTTGTTTAATTTCTTGATTATGTTCGGACATTTTGTTTGGTTATATCTTAATTCATTAAGCACCAAGCGAACGCCGGCGTTCGCACATATTGTTCTTTAATTGTGGCTGTAATTACAAGATCGAAATGTCAATATGTTTACATTTATCATAAAAAAAATAATTCATAATTTGTATATATTTACTTAAATTATTCATTTTACTAAATAAAATATCGTAATACTTATTCGATACAATGCAAAAATATGAAACCTTCTACATACCGTACAACTTCATATTTCAAAGCCAAATACTTCTCTACTACTGCCAGCAACTGTTGGACAGACTTTCCTCCACCATTCTTTCCATTGTTCGCCGGCTCTGAACCACTTCTTGCCAATTCCCAAAGACATTATAAGTCGTCCTACTGTCTCCCTTTGTCATCTGCCGCGACTCCGTCTCGTGATTTCAGGGCACCATTGTTGTGTTTCCCGGGTCCACCACAAAATTAACATGTAATATGTCCATTAGTCCGGCCTAGTCCCATTTAAGCTGGCCAGCCTTCTGAGCTATGTCAACGGTCTGTGTTTTGTAACTCTGTGCAGTATTTCAAACGGGGCTTCAAGTTTAACACTTGTAATCATTATACAATTTAAGACCATTCGAAACACACCCACGTATTTAAAAATTACTAACATCTCACATAGAAAGTGATATGTACGCAGTGAAGCGGCACTCATCTAGTTCTACAAATAGACCATAGCAGAAATATTGATAGTTTTAATGCAATAATTTTAGCTCGGCATACCTAATTACGATAAACGAGATGGCTCATTTTTTTTTACAATTCACTGTAAAGCTAGTTGGTTGCCATTGTAAAATGGAGAAACAGTAAATCAATGTTGAATCTAAACGTAAAATAAAAATATCTTTATTAGTTTTATACCAAAAAATATTTTTAACCTTGTATAAAAAAAAGAAATCGCTAGCAAGTAGTCGCTCATCTTTATTAGAAATCAAAATAATCGTTATACGATAACGATTATTTTAATTTTGACGTGTAAATCGTGAATCAATAAATTAATTCTAATCATGTCATACAATTTAACTATCAAATAATATATGCAAACGCTGATTGGTAAAAGTATTTCTACAATAACGTTGCCAATTGCCTAAAATCGAATATATGCATACCTTGTAATATGGATTGCATATCGATTATTAAACAATTGACAATCGCGACTCTTGCTGTCAAACTTAACAGTTGCAAGTTCTTGAACATGCGTTACGAGACTTTATGTCATTAACTTAAGGTATAAATTTCCGACATTGACTATGAATTATGTTTACATCTATAATTTACTAGCTGTGCCCGCGACTTCGTCCGCGTGGAATAGTTATTTTGGGCAACATATTTATTTTTGCAAACAACCTCCTCAGCTTTATAAATTATAGCTGTTACCCACGACTTTGCCCGTGTCAATTTCTGTTATTATTTTAGACAATTTAGTTTTTAAAAGAACATAATTATCTAAAAGTACTTCATAGAGCTGCACCCCAACTTGGGCACGCCATAATCTCGGCGGTAAGTCCCCTCTTTGGAGCGTGATGTCTATCACGGCATCCTCACCTTCCGCATGACGCACGTTCTCACCGGACATGGGAAGAAGGAAGAGACGCCCGGGTGTCGCCACTGTATGGTCAGCCCGGAGGATACGGTGGAGCACACGGTGGAGGTGTGCCCCGCTTGAGAAGAGCATCGCCGTGTCCTCGTGGGGGTGATCAGCGGCGGCGACCTCTCGCGCCGGGCCTTGGTTCAGGCCATAGTTCGCAGCGAAGAAGAATGGCAAGCGGTCGCCTCCTTCTGCAAAGCAGTAATGCTCGTAAAGGAGGAGGCAGACCGCATAAGGCAAAGGCAACAGCGCCCTCGCCGTAGCCGTCACCGCCGCGATCTCGCCGATATCCGGTCTCCGTAGACGCTGGCTTGTGGACGGTGAGCAATGGGTAGCTCGCCGTCCGGTTGTCTGGTAACAGTCCAGACCGAGACCAAGTCGTCGACTGCGTGCACTGCTCTCGCGCGCCTCAAGGTGTTGTCAGCAAACTGTGGGGCCCTTCAGGGGCGAAGCCTCCTGCAACTGAGGGTTGGTGCGAAAGCGTTATACCGGGGCTCTGGGAATAAGGCAAGGGAGGAACGGGGTAGGTTGTTTAGTCAGTAAGAGTCTGACACTGTTTCCCGCTCCGCCCAAGAGCGGGATTCGTCATTGGATGATTTTTACCTACCATAAAAAAACCCATCCGCGCCGCCCGCAAGCAACCCCTCTCCAGCGGCCAGGCGCAGCGTCAAGTTTTGCACATCATGCATCGCGTGTGAATTTTGTATCGGAGTTATTTTAAAATTGTAATATCTTCTAAGATGTTCATTGAAATTAAATGATGTCAAAGACAATTTTGTTAACAATTACATACTCTTAATCAACAACACATTTATTTGGATAAAGATTATATTATTATGATGATACAACTCTAACAAATAATCGGTAAAAATTGGCTTAATTTGATTCGCATAAAAACGGTTCTAGTAAGTGAATCTTAAAAGATAGATATATACTGTCGCGGATATTTTTTTAGATCATTTTAAGAGGAATAATTCTTTCATACATATTTTTTTGGTATCTTAAACCGTTTTTGCAGCGCACGCAACGGAAGCCCTCAAAGATGAATAATTTTCCCCGTTTTTTCCGCATTTTCCATTGTTTCTTCGCTTCTATTAGTCGCAGCGTGATGTTATATAGCCTAAAGCCTTCCTCAATAAATGATCTATTCAACACAAAAAAAAAATTTCAATTCGAACCAGTAGTTCCTGAGATTAGCGCGTTCAAACAAACAAACAAACAAACAAACAAACTCTTCAGCTTTATAATATTAGTATAGATTGTGTAATAGTAAATGTCTACCTACTTAATAATGATGTAAAGTCAATATGTAAAGAGAGAAGTGCCTGCGATGAAACCTATCCTTGATAAAATATTTGTTAAAGTTGTTATGTAAAAAGCTTTATTTCTTTAAGAATAATTTGTTGGCATTTACTTTCTTTATTTCCGGATTTGGGAGCGGTCCTAACGTACCGTATCTTCAGACCCGGAACTTAAAACGAATTGTTATGAAATCTTTTCCAAGATAATATATTCTCTTATGCTCTTTAATGTGCTTGTTATTTCAGTTCTACGTCTTTCTACGACTTTTATGTACTTCCACCTTTCGGTAGTAAACTAAACATTTCATCTTCTTAGCGTATATTGAATTGATTTATTGGCAGAAGCAGTTAATTTTCTCTGAACTAAACACTGATTTGAAGTCCGAAGTCTACTGGGACTATGGAACAGCTTCTGAAAGGTAGGTCCTGCCATGGCTAAGAAAAAACGGGTGGGTTTTTTAGTCAGTAAAAGCCTTGACACTGTCTCCCGCTCTCAAAAACATTAAAAACTTTAAAATATAACATACTAGCCTTTTGCCGCGAGAAATTAGGGTTCTCCGTACAAACTTTAGGCCCCCATTACAACCCTTTAGAAGCTGAATTTTGTAAAACCCTTTCTAAGGGTTCGCCTACGTCATAAAAGAAAGCCTTGTGCAAAATTTCACGCTTCTAGTCCCAATAATTTTGGCTGTGCGTTGATATATCAGTCAGTCAGTTCCTCCTTTTATATATACAGATTAATAAACATAACACTAACATTACCAAACATTGACTAAAGTTACATTACTACATTACATTACTACTGTATAAAATTTACTAGATACTTCACGCGTATAATCTAATTACATACACGCGCTTGCCTGTTTTTACACACAGTAGAGGAAGAATTGATTACACGCTTGTGAACGCTTCCTGTGAGTCGCGACTGATCGTGATCGCGGTCGCAACTGGTTGTTGGCGTTGCGACTAATCGATCTATCGATTGCGATTAGATATATCATTTGTAGAGATCCGTGAGAGAATGTTTTGTGTATTTTGTTTTCATCATCATCATTTCAGCGTAAAGACATCCACTGCTAGACTATATTATTTTGTTTTAGTAATACCTAATTGCTCCTACTCGTTACCGTACTTCTTTTGAATCTTTTCTAAACAGATATTATTCGTCAATTTGTAAATTTTGATTTTCGTTGGGACGGAGAGTTTATCGAACTCCTAATTCCTTCTCGCTTTGGATGGCACGCCTATATAATATATAACCTATTTACTCAAGACTTAAAGACTTTTGTGAGTACCATCGCATAAGCCAATGTTCCCAAAACACGGACGTAGATCTCTTCTCTAGGAGAGGGGAGAGAATGGGTCGTAACCCATCACGCGGGCCCAGTGCGTGTTGGTGGATGTCACATGACTTCGCATTTTTAGTTCTAGGGTATGCCGGTTTCCTCACGATGTTTTCCTTCACCGTTTTGAGAGCAGTTGTGATGAAATAAATTATACAAAGTAATGCGGCTTGCTGTGTTTGAACCTGCGAACTACAACTCGTAGTCAACACCACTTAGCCAGAACACTGCTCTTATTATCAGGGAATAGTTTCCTCAGGGAATCCCATTTCATAATTCGATTTTACGTATAATTAATGTATTCCCAAAACGCAAACCCCTCTAATACAAACTTTCATATCAAT
The DNA here is from genome assembly GCA_029852875.1 of Mythimna loreyi. Lineage (NCBI taxonomy): Eukaryota > Metazoa > Arthropoda > Insecta > Lepidoptera > Noctuidae > Mythimna > Mythimna loreyi. The sequence continues at coordinate 8,134,594 of CM056795.1, read as the reverse complement.
AACATCATTACCTTAGATAACTTTCTCAGATGATCAGATAAATGAGATTCTACCAATATTAATGAATTACTTTCACCAAATATATGTATAATGTGGAATATTCCTAACTCTTAGTGAACTCTTTAAAGTAGGTTTGTGGCGTGGACAGGTTTCCAACTGTTTTATGATCAAGACCATTGAATGCTGCGGTTTAGATATTCAAAGTAAATTAGGGCTGTCGAAACTAGATTTTCCGAGGGTTATAAATTGACTAGCTTTTGCCAGCAGCTTTTTAGTTTCATCTACTGTGACTGGCCAGTCAGTCTAGTAGTTAGTGACCCTGACTGCTTTACTGGAGGTCGTGGGTTCGATTCCCAAAAATGACCGTGCTCATCACGCAATCATTTGTCCTGGACAAATGATTGTGTGATGAGCATCATGTGTGAGAATCTATACCCAGACACACAACAAATTATCATTAATTTGTTGTGTGTCTGGGTGTAGATTATCTATAGTATGTATGTATTTAGAAATATATGTTTATCAGTTGTCTAGTACTCATAACACAAGTTCAGCTTAGCTTGAGACTAGACGGGCCGTTGTGTGAGAGTCGTCAAAAAAAAAAACGACTGAGTAAGCTCCTGAGCTGAGCTGAGTTTATACTCCTTATGAAGCTCATTCATGATATTCGAATGCGTTAGTACGATCATTCCAAATTGAGAGCCTGATTAACCTTTAAAAATAGTCTCGAAATCAAAACTTTACATACTGTAACCTTATTAAAAACATCTATGAATGTAAAATGCACTGTATACTTGTAAAGTTGAATAATTGAATTGACATTTAATAGCATCTATGTTACTAGTACAGAGTAGTGGTGACCGACAGGCCGAGTGGTAATGGCCCTGATTTACAAGTTGTAGGTCGCGGGTTTAAACCCAGTCAGGCGCGTTACTTTGTGTAATTTATTTCATCACCACCGTTTTCAAACGGTGAATGAAAACATCGTAAGAAAACCGGCAGGCCCTAGAACCAAAAATTGGGAGACATGTGACATCAATCACAGACAATCTGCACCGGGCCTGCGTGGTGGATTCTGACCCATTGGTTGCTCCAAGGAGGCCTGTATCCCAGTAATGGGAACATTAAAAATTCTGCTGATGATTGGACTAGTACGTGACAGGTGACGCAGAAGCAAAAGTGAATCAGTAAAAATGAATCAGTGGTATTAGGTTGGCTTTGGGCTGCGGAATTGTATAATCTGCAAAAATCTGACAATTTTTCTCACGTCACCCAGCATTTATTTTGTAACTTTGCAACTAAAAGTATTAAATATTTATACCAAAAGATGGTAGAAATAGGGGAAGCCAAGAGAAGATATGGCTTTGTAAACTCACTTACGCTGTTCAAATAAAGTCCTATATAAAATAGTAATAAAAAATAATATAAAGTACGGCTATCGGATTTGGCGCGTCTCAAGATAGGATCTGGTAATAATCAATTTTAGCGCTTAAAAACAGTTACAAAAATAAAGCTTTTAAAGAAATTAATGCCTATAACAGTTTTAGAAGCAATAAAAACTGCAAATTGCATTGATTTGTTTAAACCATTTATTTTTTTACGAGTTATCAAGCGCTAATATTCGCAGAGCCTAAATTCAGAAATGCCAAGTTCCGACAGCCGTGCCATACTTAGGAATGTCTTATTTTAAAACATGACAACCTTAAATAATACAAACATTCGATCAAAATAACATAGATTGGAAGTAACAGTAGATTGCAGAATCATGCCTTGTCTATTATTGCGGTTGAGTAACATAGAAAATCACACAAATCACTATGTTTTTGATTTATTATTGTAAAAGCTTATGGCCACAAAAATACATGAGTAATATTTTCCTTTAGTAACTGTTAACAAATTTTATGGTTACCTACTTCGAAACGTTGTGTGTATTCAACTATCGTTAGTTTTTTTTTTTTTTCAATATTGAAAATAAACTCTAAAGGGAAAAAACGGAACTCGTATAGGATCACTTCGTTGTCCGTCTATCTGTCTGTCAAGACCCTTTATCTCGAGAACGCGTGAAGATATAGAGTTGAAATTTAAACTCTTGAGCCCCGAACGAACGCCTGCGTTCGCACACCCATTGCCTTTGTATTATGTCGTTAATTACGATATTCGAAAAGTTAAACCTTATTTTAGAGCTGCGACCCCTTGAAGCTGTAAAAAAATCAAACTTTTTAGTTAACTGAAAAAAACATAATTATCTCGCAAAAAATTCGTTTTCGATACTCTTAAGCAGTGAAGATAGGGTACTTCTCTTTCACCCACAATTCTGAAATTAAGCACAAAGCAAGGTCTAATAGTACAGATTTAGGAATAAATCTAAAAACTGTAAGTTTGCAGTTCGTCACAGAAAAAAATTCAATGGAAAAATCATTGTAACTTAATTCTAGAATTGAACTATTTTCATATGTTACGCAACCCTTAGTGCAAGTTCAAGTGCAAGTTCCCTTCAGGGTCGAAGCCTCCCGGAGTCTAGAGGGTGGTGGGAAACTGTTACCTCGACTCCAGGAATAGGGCAAGGAAGGTACGGGGTAGGTTTTTTAGTCAGTAAGAGTCTGACACTAGTCTCCCGCTCCACCCAAGAGCGGGTTTCGTCATTGGATGATTTTCACCTACCATAAAAAAAAAAAAAAAAAAAAAAACGCAACCCTTAGTGCGCGAGTCTGACTCATACTTGTCTGTTTTTTATGAACAATATGGTTATGATCTTTTTTTATCATCCCAATTACTGACTAAAACTCATCTGTGTTTCTTCAGTAACCCTTTGCGAGGTCCACGGTAACATTTACGAACAATTTAGTTTAGAAAATTCAGACACACTACCGATACATCTTTATTTTTCAAATTCTAATTCAATCAGACAGCAGACTTTTTAGTCAAGCTTTTTTCAAAGCAAAAGGTCATTGACACGGATATAATTCAAGTTATACGACTCTTATCTCGTCTATGGTCGAACAATTGCACTGGTCACTCGGTAAAGCATTGATCTACTTTAAATTCAGATAAAAATCATGACAGACGAAATAAACACTTGCATGCAAAGTGGCATAAAGTCTTATTTTGTAGATTCTAGTGATAATTTGAAGAAAGTGTGCAAACGTATGATGAAACGTTTAAATGCTGAGTTATTGCATAAAACACGTTAACCAAAGAGTCTTAAAAGAATTTTGTTAAAGTTGTGTAAGTGTGAGGTTGTTTTTTTTTTCTTTTTTTTGTCTGTCTGCTGTGTTATGAGTGCAAGATTTTTATCTGTATCTGAAAATTACTATAATTTACTATTATGAAGTGTCTTAAATAGTTTGTAAATTATAAAAGCGATTATTTTGTTTGGTATTGAAAGAGAAAGAATAAGTAACAAATATGTACATCCTGTTTTTATTCGCTACTCTTTTTTGGTTGGTAAAAATTATCCAATAACGAATCCCTCCCTTAGGCGGAGCGGCAGCGGGAAACAGTGTCACAGTCTTACTGACTAAACAACCTACCCCGTTGCTTGCCTTGATCCCAGGGCCTCGGTAATATGCTTTCGCATCAAGTCTTAGTCCCAGGTAGAGTCTACACTTGGAATGACTCCTTTTTACTGAATTTTTTTAGGTGGCAAATCGTGACTGATAAAATCAATGACTTTTCTCGCTCTAAGGTGGAGCCGAAGTGCTTTTTGGGCTTTTACAGACTAAAACCAACGAAAGATCATAAGAGTACTATGATATTTTTTAATTGATATAAAGTGGTGTTTTTTCATGGTGGGAAAAAAACGTCTAATGACGAATCCCGATCTTGGGCGCAGCGGTTGAGTGCGGCTCCGCCCAAGATCGGGATTCGTGTCAGACTCTAACTGACTTAACGACCAACACCATTCCTTCTTAGCCCTCATACCAGGGTCTGGGGTTTAAAAATTGTGTTTGACTTCAACCTCACATAATGGTAAGCAGTGATGCAAACGTCAATAGTGAGACGCACTTGTTTATTAGAACCCTTACTCACTCTAGCCTTGAAGTGAAGACACCTAAATTATAAGCAGACTGGAAGACTGTAACTATATAAAGCTTATATTCATGATATACGAATTCAATAGTTCAATCATTCCAAATTGAGAGTCTGATTAACCTTTAAAAATAGTCTTGAAATCGAAACTTAACATACTGTAACCTTATTAAAAACAACTATGAATGTAAAATGGGCCATTTACAGTTGAATAGTTGTATTGACATTTGATATCATCTACGTCATTAGTACGTGACAGGTGGCACTGAAGCAAAACGGGTTATGTTGCAAAATATAGGAGTGAGTCATTGTTTTAGCTTCTTCTTTTATTTTAACTCGCAAACGCCGGCGTTCGTACACCTATTCATCATCCACCATCACCATCACCCTTTTTAAAGTTCCCACTGCTGGGACACAAGCCACAAACTCTAGGAGAAGGTATGGGCCGTAATCCACCAAGCGGGCCCAGTGCGGATTGGTGGATGTCACATGTCTTCGAATTTTTGGTTCTAGGACATGCCGGTTTTCTCACTCCTATAGTATTTCTATTATGTCTCTAATTACGATAGTCACAAGGTAAATGTTGTTTAATATTTTCTTACATATCAAAATGAATAGCTGTTCGTTAGTCTCGCTAAAACTCGAGAACGGCCGGACCGATTTGGCCAGTTTTGGTTTTGAAATATTTTTGATAGTCCAGGGAACGTTTAAATGGAGAAAACATAGAAAAAGGTGGAGCAAAATTGGCAGGGACAGCTAGTCTTATATATAAAAATGATTAGCTGTTCGTTAGTTTCGCTAAAACTCGAGAACGGCCAAAACAATTTGACCAATCTTGGTCTTGATATTTTCGTAATTGCTCACGGAAGGCTTAAACGGTGAGAACGCAAAAAAATCGGCAGTATGAAATTTGTTGGGATAGTTAGTCTACAATAAAAAAATGTATATAATCTTATTCCTTGTTTTAATAGTTTTAAATATAAATGAAAGGAGCACACACAAAACGTAAACTTTCACTGAATACGTTGAAAAGTTGTTCATTTGAATAAATACGAGATTATAATCAACATTCATATCTTTTAATAGTACAAAACGAACGAATAAAATATTATTTTTACTTTTACTAAACAAAGTGCGCAAATTATAATGTTTTATGTTGCTAAAATAGATTTCTTTACATTCACTTGAAATGTATTATGAAATTTCTTTTTATAAAAAAAAGAAAGATAACAGTGTTTATTTTGCCCAAAATATAGCAAAACTTTACAATTTAATTACTTATTTTACACGACTGCCAAAAGGAGGTTTATGTTTTTCGAGTAAATGTATTCATGCACTTTTTATGGTGGGCAAAAATCTTCCAATGATTTTTTCTTTGATACCTCTTAAAGTCTAAACAATTTGTTGAAATCTATTTCGGTAGAAGACTATACTTATTTTAGTTTTTATAGTGACATTGTAGGTATACGAAAATTGCAAAAAATGATAATGGCAGATTTTTGTCGACAAACGGACTGTCATATAGGGCTCAAAGAGGCAATTCCAAAAGTATAACTTATTAAAATATAAAAATTTGACAATGTACCTAAACATTTTTTTTTATATAACCTAGTACCCATTCTGAGATTAACCTCAGCATACGCTGCTTAATCTCGAAACGTGTGGTTGTATTTATTAAGTGAGTTATTTTGGTGTCAGATAAAACTCAGCTAAATAAAAAGCATTACTCGGGTCACTGACCTTTGAATCTTATCAATCGCTTCAAATATTTCTATCAATGATAAATAGACGATGCGTGAGAAACTTTTTATCTAACCATCATTTATCAAATTTTGTGGTGTTTTCCTTCTATCCAAAAAATTTTTGGCAATTTAGTTAATTCGTTATCAGACTGAGTTCTCATGATCATTTATTTGTTTATTACTGTAATATTATTTATAGTAGTGAAAATTATTCAGTACTTACTAGTATCATTTCTACATCTTTTATCTTTTAAAAAAAATAAATAAACAAGTTTGTATTTGATTATCTTAAAGGAATTACATATATGTGTAATTTTCTTTACGTAATTTTTATTCATATCTGCAAAATAAAATATTGTTGCATTTATTCCATAATAACTAAAAACTATTTTGATTTTAACATTTATAAAATGTGGGTTTACATTACCTTTTTTATAGTGACAGCAGAACAGTGCGCAAATGCATTTTTAGCCAAAAAAAAATAATAATTCGAGAACTAAAATTCGAAAGTCAACGAAAATTATTTTCGTTTTCCATGGAAAATTAACTGCCCCTTTTCCCAACAATAGCTCAACCAAAAAAGGTTCCATTATGTTATTATAACCAACAATTTTCTTATCATTACACGCCCACCTGGGCATGATAAGGAAAGTGTCAGGTGTAATCATAATCACACTTATCCGTGATGTCGGTCAACCGATGTGAACTGGGTCGATGTGTTTTTGAGATGCTCCAGTTATCTTTAGATTATTTTGATGTGGGATTATCTCTGTAAACTCTGTCAGTGATGACTTTTTGAGTTATGTTTTCTATCAGTAAAATAGTACCTACAGCAAAATGCCGTTATTAGAAAATTTACCAGACGGCGGAAGGCGACCTACCCATTGCTCGCCTTCGGTGGCCAAAAATCAGGTTCGGAATACCAGCGACGGCGCCGTTGTCTTTGCTGATATTACTGCTTCGCAGAAGGAGGCGACCGCCTGTCACTCCTTCTCGCTACAGACCATGGCCTGGACCAAGGCCCGATGCACTGCTGGTGACGTAACGAGTCGATTCGTTTACTACAATATTTATAACACAACTAGCTTTTGCCCGCGGCTTCGCCCGCGTAGTATTGGAGTTGGGGTTACCGGAATAAAAAGTAGCCTATGTTCTATTTCGAAGTGTATTCTATGCCTGTCCCAAATTTCATCCAGATCCGTCCAGCCGTTTTGGCGTGATTGAGTAACAAACATCCGAACATCCAAACATCGTAACTTTCGCATTTATAATATTAGTAAGATTAAGTATTGTTCTTCATCCTGTTTAGACTAGGTCAACAAGACTGCCTTATCATTAGCAAGCCTAGTTCCGTTGGGCATCCCACACAAATGTCAACTTGTCTGGTATTACAAGTTCCTAACTATAACATGTGGGCGACGATATTAATCTGTCACTTGTTTGCAATGCGCCTAAGTGACGATTGAGAATGAGATTTACAAAGTTGATGAAGTACGCGACGACAAATAATTTTAATTTTTACGCAAAATACGCGCTTTAGACGTGGTGTTGCGGATAACAGCCCGATATACGATACGATGCGAAGCTTTTTTTATAGTAAACTTGGCACAAATTATTATCAAAATAGGTAACAAACAAAACTTGTCTTTAAAAGTTTACAACTTTTGGCGGTAAAGCGTAATGAAAGGGTCGACAAACTAATAGTGACAATCTTTTTTATTCATTTTCATTAGAATTCGTACCGAAGCTCTTTTTATAATTATTTAAATCTTAGTTAAAAATCATCTAATAACGAATCCAGCCCTTGGGCGGAGCGGAAACTGTCAGACTCTTACTGACTAAACGACCCACCCCATTTCTCCTAAGACCTCATACCAATGTCAGACCTTCCTTTCCGAAACTGGGCCGGGGCTTCAGTAGGCTTCGAGTCTGCAGGGCCCCTTTAGTTTGCTGACAACTCCTTGAGGCGCGCGGGAACACTGCGCGCCGTTGACGACTGGGAAAACCGTAAAAAAAAACAAATTAGACATTGACCATTACTATCCATTGAATTATATTAAGTACTAGTTTATTATTTGTTGACTCTAGCCTTGAAGACCACTAAATTATAATCTGACGGGAAGACCGCTACAGTCAAATAAAATTGTGTTATCTATCTCACATCTTAATCACCCCATCCCGCTAAACGACCCATACTTTCCAGCCACATTGACGGGATGGACTATAAACTCATATAATACAGCTACTTTGATAAATAGGCCCATCCCATGGTTACGGTATCCAGAAGTCTACAGTGAGTAGCTGGCCGCAAGAATGTCGCTTTATGGCGAGAACACCTGTATTGATGGGACCACGGAATTAGTAGGATGGATGCGGCATGTATATACATTTATAATAGTAATGAAATTTTCAATATGCTTAAGGCTCTATAGACTTAACCTTATCGTGTTCCCAAAACTGGGAATCAGGCCTCTTTGTAGAAGAGGACATAGGTTTTTTTTGTGGTGGATAAAGATCATCCGGTGACTGTCCTTGAACAGAGCGAGAGATTGTGTCACCCCTTGAACGCCGATTGTAGATGCGTCTGTACAACTTGCTGACCTTAAAAAAATATCCAATTTAATTCATATTTATTCAATCGTTCGAGTGCTCAAACATTCGCTTTTATAATATTAGTACAACACAAAAATTAATTAATTAAAAACTCCGTTATTTTAAGTTATCGTGCAGAAGGGTCGAAACCAACTGGAGTCAAGGGTTCTTGTCAGAAAGGAAGGCTCTAGCCCTGGTATAGATGGCGACGTAGGATCGGGATATATTGTTTAGTTAGTAAGAGTCTGACACTGTTTTCTTCATTGAATGATTTTTACCAACCATAAAAAAAGTTATCGAGCTCAACTATTGAAAAAATCAACAAATCGTGCCTACTCGCCACGACCAACACTTTAGTAGGCCTGCAGGTACAAAAGAAAACAATTAATTACTTATCTTTGTCTTATCAAACACTCACCAAAACAAATGCCTTAGTTATGTCACATTTATCAGCTCTTATTAAAACCCCATCGCTGCCTTAGGCGCACTGTGGGCGAACCAAGGCAGACCGCATTTTATCATGTCATGCATAGCTTAGCACCATAGCTTAGCATTCGTAATGAAATGTAATACTTGAGTTAATCCGATAAGGAGTCTGTAATAATCTGAAGCTAAACTAACATACGTTCTTAGACATGACACTAAATTTAATTTTGATCAGCCAATCATATTACGTACCTATATAGGTAGCTGGAAGCTTAAACTATATAGTTTAAGCTTCCACGAGTATATTAATATTACTAACGAAAATCTATATATATTATGTACTAGCTTTTGTCAGCGGCTTCGCCCGCGTACATAAAATATAGCCTATGTCACTCAGGAGTAAAGCAGCTTTCTATTGTTGCTAAAATTTTTCCAATCGGACCAGTAGTTCCAGAGATTACCTCCTACAAACAAAAAAACAAACTTTACTCCTTTATTATATTAATGTAGATATCTTATACACCGTTAAATTTTAATCATTTTAATCCCGTGGTCGATTCAGTGCATGAAACACTATCGATTTGTAAAGATAAAATTAAAAAATAAAGTACTTTTATCTAAAACTCGTAATAAATGGAGAAACTGACTGATAGAATACATAACATAGCCGAAAATATGGGTACTGGAATATAAAAAATCAAATAGTTTTATGACGGAATCTTACTCCTTGAGTTAACAAAAGTAAAACTTGGCACAAATTGTTATCAAAATAAGTAATAAAAACTGTCTTAAAAAATGCAGTTCACAACTTTTAGAGGTAAACTGAAACTTGCGGTAGGGTCGAAAAACTAATAATGACAATCTTTTTTATTCATTTTGATTAAAATTCGTACCAAAGTTTATTAACCCAAGAATTAAGTATCCTTCATACAATCTTTAAATCTTCATGAAATGCCTTCTCAACTATGTCCAATATCTTATATCTTCCATGTTATAGATCGCATCGACGTGGGCGCGCCGCGGCTAGGGTTGTCACATGCACTTTCTAACGGTTTTTTTTAGGTGGAAAATCATCCAATGACTCATCTCGCTTTTGGGCGGACCGTTAGACTTTTACTGACCAAAACCTACTCCCATGTTCCTTTTATTCGTCATGCGATGCAGGGTTCCTAAGTTTTCTTATCAAAAGCGTACCCATAGCCTCAGCACTTTCTGACGGTGTGTTTTAATTGGCAAAATGAGTAAAGTACCTTATCAATCTTTTACATGACTATTACATGAGTGTAATGGTTTATCAAGAGTTTGTGTGTATACAATCATACACAGTATTAATGTCTTGATCGATTTTTTATTTATGTGCTCTATGTTCATACGTACCGAGTATTCGGTCGAAAGTACTGTCTCGCCTGTTTGCTCGGTACGTGTGACCAAGGCATTAAACATAGCGCCGAATGTTCAGCCGAGCGCTTAAACTTCCATCACTTTCTCGGACGAGCATCATTTTACTGTCTCATCCTTTTACTGGTCGCGTGTGAGCAAGGCATAAAGTTTCTTGTTTTACAGCTGTGGCAGCCCTAACAATAAGCGTCCCAAGGCAGGCAGCGTTCTTGTCATAGCTCGGCCCCATGAGTTACCGACCAGTATTAAGTAATAATTGTTAATTCGCATTCATTATAACGTAGGCTGTAATTAATTCCTAGATTTGTTGGTAGATAACTGTTTGGTATAACTGCAATGAAATGCCTTTTAGATACATTTTGAGGTTTTCAGGTATGCGGAACAAAGTTCCAGTTATTTAAACTTTTGACTTCATAAAAGTCCTTACATATAGATAGATAGGTAGTCATACAGTCATTTTTTGTATCTATCTTTTTATTTAAAAGTGATCTGAAAATAAACTAGTGCAAGAGAATTTACTATTTTAGCGACTATAATAAAAAATTCTAATTGCTTATTTCTTTATTATTATTCTTTTAATAACTTTTGTGTCAATAAAAAATATTATTGTTTTTAATATTTATAATATTAATAATAAATGATATTATTTTGTAAGTAGGTTTTTACAAACTCTTTTACACGTCAATATTTTTTTCGTCTTTTGATACTAGATGAGGCCGGTGTTTCGTAGCTGACTACCCTGAGAAGAAACAACGAAACAAACTCAGGTCTATTATTATACATAAAACAGTCCAACTTCAGACGCGCTTTGCGAATTTTAGCGCTTGAAAACACGTACAAAAATAAACCTTTAAAAAAAATAAATGCCAATTACAGTTTTTCACAGCAATAAAAACTGCAAATTGCATTTATTTTTTAAAGAGTTATCAAGCGCTAAAATTCGCAGAGCATAACTTCAGACGCGCTAAGATCCGACAGCTGTACTAAATATTATCATTACATAGTAAAAAACACATATATATAAAACAAAGTTGCCCACCGCTGTCTCTATGAATACTTAGATCTTTAAAAGTACGCAACGAATTTTGATGCGGTTTTTTTTAATAGATAGAGTGATTTCAGAAGAAGTTTTATGTGTATAATACATGCATAATAAATTAAATATCAGTACCCGTGCGAAGCTGGGGCGGGTCGCTAGTATTTTCTAAATCAGTAAATTAATGAATTCAAGTCATTGTAAACTACGGCACTAAACCGCATAAAACTCGGCATAAAATTACTAAAACAAAAAAGCGTGAAAATCGCACATTCTAATTACTACAACGACTATAATCGTAAGAAAGACTTCCTACAATAACTTAATTAAATGCATTCGTGTTTAATTAACTTTTAATACCAACTCGTATCTAGACCTGACATAGCACGCGATTTCTGAAAATGTCACAATTAAAAAAAAAAACTGGGCAACCGCGAATCGGATTCGCACACTGAAGGTTCCGTACCCAATCAACTAATGTAAATATTAGTTATTTAATTCACTTCCCAAATCGAATCTCAGAGGATTTTACCGAATCGGAAAAAGTTTTTTTTTTCGTGACTTTATTATAAATTTTCAGTTTTCAGAGATTTATTCCTGTATTCAGATAGATAGATAGAATATAATCTTTGTACCATAGGGCCGCATGTTTTCTTTCACTATTTTAGAAGCAGTGCTATTGAAACAAATGACAAAAAGTAATGCGCCTGGCTAGGTTTAAAACAAAAGACCTATCACGTAAGTCAGGGGTTGCGACAGTCGTTGAGAGGATCCAGCAGTTGGGACTCAAGGTGGCACTGCACAAGTCCGAGGCCATGTGCTTTCACGGCCCTCGGAACGCGCCACCAACGGGTTCCCAACTAACGGTAGAAGGAGTTCACATCGGCGTCGGGTCGACGATGAAGTACCTAGGACTTGTCCTCGACAGCCGGTGGAATTTCGAGGAGCACTTCCGACGTCTGGCCCCCAAACTCAATCGGACGGGGGCTGCTCTCAAGCGGCTCCTGCCGAACCTTGGGGGTCCAGACGCCTTCTGCCGGAGGCTCTACGCCGGCATCGTCCGGTCCATGGCCCTTTATGGGGCACCAGTGTGGGCGCCGACGCTGCGTAAACGCCCGGCGGCCCAGCTGAACGCCTGCCAGAGGGTCATGGCCATCCGGATGGTGCGGGGATACCGCACGGTGTCCCGCGAGGCGGCGAGCCTCCTTGCTGGCCTACCACCATGGGATCTGGAGGCAACAGTCCTTGCACGCATGCACGACCAGCGCGTGGAGGTGCAACGCCGGGGCGAAGATCCGCTGCCCGAACATGTCGAGGCGTGGCGGAAGGAGCTCCGGCGAGATCTCATGGTGAAGTGGAAACAGCGACTGTCGCAACCCAGCGCTGGGCACACCGTAATCTCAGCGGTAGTGCCCCTCTTTGAGGCGTGGCTGGATAGACCTCACGGCGTCCTCACCTTCCGCATGACGCAGGTTCTCACCGGACATGGGAAGTTCGGGAGATTCCTGCACCGGATTCGTGCGGAAGAGACGTCCGGGTGTCGCCACTGTGAGGCGAGCCCGGAGGACACGGTGGAGCACACGGTGGAGGTGTGCCCTGCTTGGGAAGAGCATCGCCGTGTCCTCGTGGGGGTGATCGGCGGCGGCGACCTCTCGCGCCGGGCCCTGGTTCAGGCCATGGTCCGCAGCGAAGAGGAATGGCAGGCGGTCGCCTCCTTCTGCGAAGCAGTAATGCTCGTAAAGGAGGAGGCCGACCGCATAAGGCAAAGGCAACGGCGTACTCGCCGTAGCCGTCGCCGCCGCGATCCTGCCGATATCCGGCCACCGTAGACACTGGCTCGCGGACGGTGAGCAATGGGTAGCTCGCCGTCCGGTCGTCTGTAAGACCGAGTCCTAGTCGTCAACGGCGCGCACCGTTCCCGCGCGCCTCAAGGAGTTGTCAGCCAACTGCAGGGGCCCTTCAGGGTCGAAGCCTCCCGGAGTCTAGAGGGAAGTGGGAAACTGTTACCTCGACTCCAGGAATAGGGCAAGGAAGGTACGGGGTAGGTTTTTTAGTCAGTAAGAGTCTGACACTAGTCTCCCGCTCCACCCAAGAGCGGGTTTCGTCATTGGATGATTTTCACCTACCATAATAAAAAAAAAAAAAAAAAAAAAAAATCACGTAAGTCAAAAAAATTGCTAAAATACTTTAGATATTAATTTAATTGCCAGCAAAAAATATCCAATTTACTCAGCCACCAGAAACGAACCACAGTCGATCGTATTGCGATTAACGCTCACTTCACACTTAACACCGCACGCGGTTTCTGTCAACGTCACAAAAACCAACTGTCATCTCTCCGATGTGTGACAAATGAATGCGCTCAGAAGAGACAAATTTTTCTGATGAATTTATGTGATTGTTTTTTGTTTTTACACTTGAATAAACTGGATCTAGAATGTTGTTTGTTTTTACGTAAAGACTGATTTACATTGATAAAATTGTTTTTTTTTATGATGGGAAAAACCATCTTATGACAAATCCCGTCCTGACTAAACGACCAACCTTCCTTCTTAGCCCTCATACAAGGGTCGGACCGGTCGGAGTGATGATGAAATAAAGTACACAAAGTAGTGGGCCTTGCTGGGTTCGAAGTCGTGACCCTCACAAGTCGAAGCTGAATCTCTTTACTCTGTCTGTACAAAACTTCGTTTAAAACAGCTTTCATTGTATCTACAAACAATTTTACTCGTGAGAGAATGTTAAAATGCTTTCATTAACAGTTTCATTCACTAACTGGTCTAAATGACAATCATTTCATTCATTCATACGTTCATCAGTATTATGTCTTATTTATTGACATATTTTCTGACACGCAAGTTAAATATTTTGTCTCTTGTCATTAGCTTAATTTATAATTAGAATACAATAGCATTTATTCAACGCAGGCAATACAACAGGCAACTGCACAAAATAATAAAAAAAAAACTAAAAGGGCTAATTGAAATTGAGAATTGCTTATTATTGAAAACTAATCTGATTCTTGTGTATTGAGAAAAATAATAGTTGTATTTATACTATAAAATCAGTAGAGCTGTGGAACAGTGGTGGCCGAGTGGTAACAGCCCCGACTAGGTCGCGGATTCAAACACAGCCAGGCGCATTACTTTGTGTAATTTGTTTTATCACCACTGCTCTCAAAACGGTGAAGGAAAACATCGTGAGGAAACCGGCATGTCCTAGAACCAAAAATTCGAAGACATGTGACATCCACCAATCCGCACAGGGCCCGCGTGGTGGATTATGGCCCATACCCTTTCCTAAAGAGGAGGCCTGTGTCCTAGCAGTAGGAGCATTAAAAAGGCTGATAATGATGATGTCTACTGGAAGAAATTTCGTTGGAAATCAGCAGTACCTTTGTTCTATAATCTGTTATGTGCTGTCTTTTCTGTTTTTGTGTGTACCAAAATTATAAAAATATATGTAATATTAACTATCTTTTAAAGCACTTTTTTTTTACTACTGAACTACTAAACGAAAATCTCTAATTCCACAGCACATTCATACAATTTTATCAATGATCAAGAATCAAGATTGCCCAGCAGAGTGGCAACACCGGCTTCATCTCAGCATAATATCAACAAGTGCTTCGAATAACTGCACGCTATAAGAATGAAATTCATTTCTCACTAATTACAACAAAACGGTTTTTTTTAATTCACACTGACATGTGATCATGGATTATTTATAGTTATAAAGTGTTGCGGATTATCACTGATGATGATTTGTAAGTTGTTGAAGATCTTGAGGAGATAGGCGAATATGAAGATTAATATGTGTTTTATGGGCATATCAACAACAATCATGAATCTTAACTGAAGATTTGTCACCAAGTAATAGAGTGCAGTATAACAGCAGTTAAGCGAATATATTGCAATATAAATCTATATATATAAAAAAAGGAGAAACTGACTGACTGACATCAACGCACAGCCGAAACTACTAGGCCTAAGTGCGTGAAACTTTGCACAAGGTTTCCTTTTATGACGTAGGCGAACACTCAGAAAGGGTTTTTCAAAATTCAGCTCCTAAAGGGTCTAAAGTTTGTATGGAGAACCCTACTTTCACGGGAGCGAAGCCACTGGCAAAAGGTTAGTAAGATATATTATAAAGAAAAAACGGCTAGGCTGAAACAGAAAATAGTTAGCCACTTGAATGCGCTGGGGCAAATAGACGGAGATGGTCACTCACTTGGCGCTAAGGGAAGAGAGCGAATGTGTTGTGATGAGTTGGAAAAGTTTGACTAGAGAAGGACGAGCCCTTTGCTAATGAAGACTACAAAACGCGTTTGACCACTACCTCACGTGAAGATAAGTGATGATGTGGCCGAAACTAGAGCTTACTTGCTTAGAAATAACCTATTTACCTTACCATACTTATTCACCTATTTTACCTTTTTTATCTTAATGACCCTTAAGTTGTAGCTATCAGGAAACAAAGACTGTGGGAATTCCACTCTTGGTATCCTCCTAATTTTTCATATGATGAGTGCCGCATGAGGAATGTGAGACTTATCACCCCATCACACACACACCTCTCAAAGCCAATGATAGCTACTCTTCTTCATTTCAAACGAAGACCATCACAAATTACAAAGCAGTTATATATAGCACATCATATGATGGATTGCCTTCCATGTTATGTTGAATATTGTCCAACATCCAACACCGTTACACAGTACTGTAATATGGAATACCGTTCGTATGGATGACTAAGCCTAGAGGTTCTTATGGCCGAATATTTTGATAAGAAAAAAATGTTTACTCTATTGTGTTGGAGGAAAAAAAAGTGTTGTGGAAAAAAAGTGGCAAGCCTTGTTAGTTAGTGAGAGTATCTTATTGAGAGTACGAGAACCTTTTCTTTGAGATGAGAATTTAAGAAACGGGGTCAGTTAGCCTCCGTTCTGGATGGGGCGAGAAGGAATTTCAAATGTTTTACAGTACGGCAGTCGGATCTTGGCGAGTCTAAAGTTAGGCTTTGTGAATTTAAGCGCTTGTGCACTCGTAAAAAAATAAATTGAATTGGCAGTTGTTAAAAACTGTTATTAGCATTTATTTTTTTCGATGGTCATACTGTAGTAACGTATGTTCCGGGAATCATTTGTTTTGATATGGCCGTGTGATGAGGAGAAATGAAATGCGTGTTACTGAAAGAGTGTGATTATACCTATGTGAGATGGATGGAGAGGGAAACCAAAGGAAAGATGGATGGAATGTGTGAGAAGTGATATGAAAGAGAAGGGAGTTACTGATAATAATATGACAGAATTATTATTATTATACCTAGCCTATACTGTCCCACTGCTGGGCAAAGGCCTCCCTCCATTCTTTCCAATCATCTCGGTCACATGCTTTGCCGCTCCAATTCTCAAGGAAGACATCCAGGTCGTCCCGCCATCTCCTTCGTGGTCTGCCGCGGCCCCGCGTCGCTGTGTCCGGCCACCAATCCTGTGTTTTACGGGCCCACAGCTCGCTAGGCATGCGGCAGACATGCCCTGCCCAGTCCCATTTAAGTTGGGCAGCCTTTTGAGCCACATCCATTATTTGTGTTTTGGAGAATTATTATACAAAAAACATAAGAACATAAAAATACCAACAACTAAAGCAAGTAACAACCCTGAAATTATAAAAGTGAACGTACAATAAATTCGATAAAAAATCGATCATTAAATCAATAATAATAGACAAATTAGCATGTTCGCAAAACCAATAAAAAGTCGACTATCCAAGGTTGACAGTGGTACGATCAATCGATTGTTTATACTTTAAGTAATCGATCAACAGTTTTAAAATCGTGACGGTTTTGATCGATAAAGTGTGCCCTAATGTGGCAATCAAGACAATGTGTAGTTAACACGAGATGAAAATCTATTTCAAAGTCAACTATGAAGGTTGTTATTGAATTCGGAAAATCACTTATACGCTAGAGGTTTCAAAAAAGTCATTAAACTTTTAAGGTTATCTGAGGGTTATGTTGTATTAATTTTATTGTACAAGGACCTTACTGACACCCTTTGTCTTAAAAAGCGCGTAAAGCTATCGTCCCAGTAGTTATTTGTTGATCTTTGACAGTTACAAGAAGTCAGACGCCAGAATGTCTGATCATCAATTTGTCTAAAGACTATCGCTTTAGCAAGTGATTGAGTTATGGAGGTCTTATAGGAATTTACTCCATTTGCGAATACAACACGTCACGGCATCCCTGGAAGCTTGCTATTCTCGCTAATGTGAGCCAGTTTGGTTGAACTTATCTCAACATCTTAATTCACATCATCTATAATTAATTTTTCATTCTTCTTTTTCTTCTTAAAAAAAAATATTTCCCTCCTCCCTCTGCTCTTTGCGTCGTGTTCCTCAGTGCTGAGGTTTGTGACCACATTGCTTCATCACTTTTGCTCTTATGGTTTTCACCGCCTATCCCCATCTCTGGCGGAGTGAAGGGCCATATACCGTGAAGTCAAAAGCGGTGCAGTCTAATACTAGGCTGCGTCCTAAAGGCCTTTTTCCATCCATTTTATCGGTCACAATCAACCTTTCAAAGTTGCCACCATCTTCTCTTGCAATCAGGGTCTACCAAATATTTTAAAGAGTATTTATTTTTGTAAATTAACTGTTCCATTTTCAATTTACGTCTTATGAATGTAGGTGTACCTATTACGTAAATTAACATCAGTTTTATACACTTCAATCTGTTTAAATAATGTCACACTCATAACAAATATGTAGGTGATGATACTTATGACATTGACTATCCTAAATTTCACACACTTATGGCAAAAACATCTTAACTTTTGCAATAACAACCTCCACAGTGACCGTAAAAGCTAAAATTGTATGAATAGACTTATCAGCAAATTAGCATAATTTAAATTCCTTTTCATAAGGAATATGTATGGAAATAACATAGACAAGTTTAAATATATTGGTAATTCCGTCCATAAAGATCTGATTTATACGGAATTTAATGTTATTATGGAAATGTTTGACATAAATAAACTGTTTATTAGAAGAACGTTTTCTCTAATCCTATATTTTACGCACTAGTTTTATATTTGCTTAGCGCCTTTTTCTGTTGTTAAGCTCAATGTCTAAAGCTATTCATAAAACTTGTTGGTATTGAACATTTTACTGCCAGTAAATTTTATAGAACAGTAAATAAGACAGTATTTTTAGTAAAATTTATTTAAAATAGCCCATTGTGTGGAAAAGAAATCAAATAACACCATCTAATCCATATCGCAAAGGAATGACTATTATTGTGTAAGCATAACTATATTCCTTGAGCTGCCTTTTATTTCCTGGAATAAATAATTTTTGGAGGACTAACCTATGACATTTTAAATATCAGTCATGTAGCGCCACCTATGGCGTCACATAAGAAATATAAGAATTCTGCATCGCGGAACCAAAGTTATCCGCGCGATTTGAACATATATGTCGTATATGTTCAAATCGCGCGGATAACTTTGGTCGATTTGCTAGCCCATCAAACTATAACACCTGTCTGGTCGGAGGATCCTCCGTTTTCAACAGAAGTATGTGGGACTTTACTCTCTGTTCCGCTTAGTCGTACTCTTGTGCCTGGGACTGCGGGTTCAGTTTGATTTCCAATGCCCCGATCACCGTGGGAACTTAAACAACATAGCTACTGCCCTAACTGTGCGGCGATCTCTCGTGCCGGGCCTTGATCGAGGCCATAGTCCGAAGCAAGAAGGAATAAGAGGCGGTCGCCTTCTTTTGCGAAGCAGTAATACTAGCAGAAGAGGAGGCCGACCGCATCGACCAAAGGCGTGATTTTTACCTACCAAAAAAAATGCCCAAACTGTAACGTCAATTACACAATTACCCAAGCCTAAAATTCTTAACCAAGGATATCTAATCACTTAGCATTTGGCGGTCAAACACTATAATGTCGTCACACTCAAGAATGTTCATCACGCATGCGCCATTCTTGCCAAACGTCAACTTGAAAGCGTGGGAAGGACACACCGCTATTGTTGAAACATTTCTATTGCTTGTATTTATTGAAATCAATTTGTAAAGATCGTTTGTTATGTAAGGTGTGTAAGTTGTATTTGATTTGTAATGCGTAATGTATTTGATAATGTATTCAGACACGTATCACTACAACAGTTCATCAAACATTACAAGTGCCAATGTAGTGACACTCTTTAAGTAGATAATCCTTGGCTGAACGATGGACCACCATAATACAGGCCCTCGACCTAGTTTGGTGATTAAATCATGTATTGTGGTGGGTAAAATCATCCAATGACAAATCCCTCCCTTAGATGGAGCAGGTAATAGTATCAGACTCTTACTGGCTAAACAACCCACCACGTTCCATCTTAGTCTTTCATACTAGGGTTGGACATTCCTTTCAGAAGCTGCTTCATGGGCCCAGTATACTTCGACACTTCTGTAGGGTCCTTCCGGTTTGCTAACCACTCTTTGAGACACATGGGAACAGTACGCGCTATCAACGACTTGGGTTGGTTTGGACGACTAACAGAGATCTGACGGTGAGCTACTCATTGCTCGCCGTCTATGGTGGCCGAAAATCGGGATCGGAATCCCAGCAGCGTCTGAGGCATGATCGCCGTTGCCTTGCGGTCGGCCTCTTCCTTTGCTAGCATTACTGCTTAGCAGAAGTTGAAGACCGCGTGCGAATCCTCCTTGCTCCAGACCTTGGCCTGTACCAAGGCCCGGAGCGAGAGATCGTCGTAGGAAAATAGACTGCTGATTTACCAATACTTGGCCATTGCGTATGTCTTTAAAATTACGAGTCTTGTACATACGTACAATAGTTACACAAAAAGGTAATATTCTTAAAATGAAGAACAAAAGTTCATCCGACATTCAAAGACAGTCATCCAACCATACAAATTAACCTTTACAAAATAATATAAATATTACAACTTGATATTAATTACACAGAAAACATTAAGTAACAATATTAGATTACGAGTGCAAAGGTGTACATTTCACAAATGTATGTTTGGCAACTTAATACCAACTTATTGCATTGGCTGCCCTTGCCTTGTGATATTGTAATTAAATACTTATTAAGGCTTAGTCATTTTAGTTCGTAAACAACAGGAGTCTAACAGATATATAAAAAACGTGTTTTTTTTTATGGTGAGCAAAAATCATCCAATGACGAAATCCGCTCTTAGGCGGAGCGTCAAACAGTGTCAGACTCTTACTAACTAAACACTCCAAACCGTTTTTTCTTTGCCTTTCACATTGGGGCCAAGCCTTAGTTTCAGAAAGAGACCCTGGGCGCTGGTAGGCTTCGACCCCTTTGCAGGGTCCCTACGGTTTTGCTGACAAACAATTCCTTGAGGACAAAAAATGTGGTACTGTCTCAATCAAGGTATCAGTGGTTCTATTTCTATCACACTAATGCATTTTATATGTGCATGTGTAAGTTTGGTACTCTTGCACACTGAAAAGGCTGTACGGATTTGGATAAAACAACAACAAGATTTTTTATTTCCCGTTTTGAGAGCAATGATAAATAACACAAATGAACCTATTGAGGTCGAATATTACGCACTGACAAAATAAAGTTTTCCCCCTGCTATTTTCGATGACTTGTGCTTGGTACGGACTCTTACCAGACGAGAGACTGCGGTACCCTTCAGGGTCGTGCAGGGACCCTTCAGGGTCGAATCCTCCCGGAGCCTAGGGTGGTGCAAACTGTTACCTCGACTCTAGGAATAAGGCAAGGAAGGTACGGGGTAGCTTTTTTTCAAGAGCGGATTTCGTCATTCGACGAGCTACATATTGCTCACTATCCACAAGCCCGCGCCTATCCATAAACCCGGTGGCGCCTAGTACTCATACTAGGAGCGTTCCTTTTCCACCCTTCAGGTATAGAATTCTAAAGAGGTAGATACCTACACCTTCAGAAGCTTGCGTGACTATTGACATGAGCTGTCCATTACCAATAGCCAATGGTCGTACTTATGTGTGTCTGTGTAACATTAGAACGTCAACGCCAGCGTTATTGTAATCTATTTCCTTGATGAAAGTTCCAACTGATTGCGGAAAAGGAATAACTGTGATATTAGTTTTCTGTGAAGTGTATATTTGTGTTAATGCGGATGTTAAGTTATTGATAATCGGGTAATGGTATATTTCTTATACTAAGCGTTAAATTACTTTAGGGTACTTAGTTGTATTTTGGAGGCCTGAGTCACAGTAGTAGGAACAATAAACTAAAACTAAACTTTGTGCAAAATTTCAAGCTCCCAGTCCATAATTTTGGCTGTTTTATGTTTCAAGAAAATAAATTGAAGAACACCGAAGAATAAATAGATAATATTTTTTTACCTGTATTTCAGTTTCCTTTTTTTTGTTATGTTTGATGTAATCAGTAATGCCAAAATTGTTTTTTCTTGCTATTCTCGAAAACATGCGATATGCGTTTTTTTATAGCCTAGTTTGTATCTAACTGATGGGCAAAAGTCTCCCCTTTTTCCTTCTAAACCTCTCTTTGTCTTGGGCGTTCTCTGGCCAAGTTTGCACCGCAAACGTGATTATTATTAATTTTACAAAAAGGTTTCACAGCAAATTCTACCACCCAGTTAAAAATAGCTTTATGTTCAAAAATTCCTAGAAATAGTGGTAAACAACAAGAGTGCGCAATGTATAATTATTCAACCCATAATCAAACCCTCCCAATACACATTGAATCATCATTCCAAAGCCCTTCTAAACCGCACAAATAGAATTCACCAACATTCCTCTGCATTCTGAGTCATACAAACTTTCACATACAAATTAATGATATCCACGGTTCCCTAGTTTCCCTGGACCGGTCCGTACCGGTCCGGCAGCGGACTGGTTAGCCTCACAAGGTCGTGTACTAAGATCATAGAAGTAAGAGATACGATAGGTGATTGAACGGGTTTTTGAGGCGTCAAGTTTTTTAGGTTGGCGATGATTGGGTACGAAGAATGTCTAAACTAGCATTTATATCGTTAACTATAGCATTGGTAAGGACTCGTATTTGCAGTTTTTTTTTTTTTTTTATGTGCTTTCCATTAACTGGAAGTACTGTAGAATAATATGCAATTACGTTTCTATCATAGTTTTGACAGGTTTTACCTCAGGCATTTTAGCGAAAATAATATTTTGGTTTCATTGCTTTTTTTTTCTGATTTAACTTTTGAGATACGACGGACGTAGCTGTAATTCAGTTTATTACATTTAATTATTGTCAAATTCTATGTTTCATTTGATTTTATCAATTTATTTTGATATCTAATTTTATAAATAACTGTTTTCTGTGGTGTTAATATAAGCTAGTAATAAATAATCAAAAAGGTGTTCAAAATGTAGGTACAGTAAGTACTATCGAAATATCATGACCAATCCAAATTTCAAACAATTGGCTGCACGATTTAATTAACTATGCAAATTTTTGGAATACCTAAATTGAGAGTAATCTGTATATTGCAGTTTTAAACCAAAATGTGCTTTCAGTTTTCTGTTGTTAATCCGGTACGATTATATTGGATGATTGATACTTATTTTTTTTATTTTACCAAATTGATGTAAAACCGCCACCTTTTATGCCACATCTCCCATGTTTTCCATACTCTTTGGCATGTTAACTAAGTCGTGACCAGATAGGTTTAGTTAG
The DNA here is from genome assembly GCA_029852875.1 of Mythimna loreyi. Taxonomy (NCBI): domain Eukaryota; kingdom Metazoa; phylum Arthropoda; class Insecta; order Lepidoptera; family Noctuidae; genus Mythimna; species Mythimna loreyi. The sequence continues at coordinate 8,111,680 of CM056795.1, read as the reverse complement.
ACGTTTATGTTAGTTCTTAGTGTTGATGGTAAATTGAATCAGGCACGTTATAATGAGGTATGCAAGTATCAGTATGGTGATTTGACTTACAGGTGTCAGGTGGCATTCTTAAAGGTACTTTAACACTGAGCCTATGTAGGACATTGTATGGAAATGTGTGTAAAATTATCCGTTTTGTGAATGTTTGCTTTTTGAGATTAGTTCTATCGATGTTTTTCTTCATAAAGATTTATTAAGCTTTGTCTTTTTTTTAATTATTAACGATTTGTTTCGTTAGTTAAAGTGGTACTATTTTCAGTCGTGAAAATATATTTTCATTCTGCAATGCACGCGTCTTTTAACACTTTTTTTTTTTGCAATAAACTAGTGCTTAACTGTGATCCCACCTAATGGTAAGCAGTGATGCAATCGTTGATGGTAAGGCTCACTAGTATACTAAATCAAAGTATTGGTTAAAATTTTTAGTAGATATTGTCTACTTGTGTTTATGACCACTACTCAACGAGCGAGTGTAAAAGGTTCAAAAATCAGCCAGTACTTTTGTGCATCACGAAGAACATCGTGAGGCCTACCACTTCTTTTGTTACTTGGGAAATCATTAACCAACCAATCATCAATTTCAGTGGGCCCGCCCTCCCATTACAGTTATTTGATAAGTGATTATCTGTCCTATACAACCCAGATACCGGACAGCAAAATACTCCTGAACTAAAATTGACAAACGACTGGAACAATTTGCCTGCTGTCTTCTCATGTGATTATAATTTGGGTATCTTTAAGACTAGAGTGAATAAGCTTTTAATAAACACTAGTGCGCCTCACTATCAACGATTTCATCACAGCTTTCACCGAGTAGGATCACAGTCAAATATTAGTTTATCTACACTATAATATAATAAAGAAGTAAAGTTTGTTTTTTTATTTTTTTGTTTGTAGGAGGTAATCTCTGGAACTACTGGTCTGATTGGAAAAATTTTAGCAACAATAGAAAGCTGCTTTACTCCTGAGTGACATAGGTTATATTTTATGTACGCGGGCGAAGCCGCTGGAAAAAGCTAGTATCAAATAAATAAAATATATAAAAGTTTCATATCATCAACTTATCGAAAGCAACTGTGGCGATGAATACTTGGTCAGGTTTTCTAGAATTAGAAATAAGTGTTTAAGGCCATTGCAATTTACCTATAATGATCAGTAAATTACCTATATAAAGTAGATAATAGCTGACCAATCAAGATAATTTATTTACGCGATTTAAGATTCATTATCCGATTACTTACATTAAGATTTATCTACATCATTATAATGTTCAATGCAGTTAAAGATATTTCTCAATAACTACCTTTTAATACTATCTGTAGGTACTTATGTCACATTGATTCAACATTGATCTATACTAATAGTATAAAGCTCCTCGTTTATGGCGCGTTCAGCGTAAAGCGGTAATTTCTGCCTAAACATTAAAAAATAATCGCTTGAACCTTGTAGCGTGATGCAAAACCAAAGCTTTAAAATTTTCGTTTCGAATGCAAGCAAAAATGAACTTAGCGGTGATCAGGTCTTCGATGGTACATGAAGATTAGGCGGAATTGTCTTCAATGGTACATGAAAATACTATAACAATTTGCTTGAAAATACTGTAACAATTTGCCTTCCCATACGATTATAATATAAGTGTTTTCAAAGAGTGAATAGGCTCAAAAACCAATGCTTCTCACCATGAACGATTGCATCACTGTTTATCATCAGGTGGGATCGCAGTAAAGCATTAGTTTATAGCAAAAAATAAAATACTACTAGTTCGATTTTGAAAAAATCTCTCAGACAGCTCATTAACAGAGAAAGACCATAGCCTATAAAGCATCACGCTATGTCCCACAGCCGCAGCAATAATCAAAGATGCGGGTAAACCCACGGGGGACAGCTAGTATGATTTATTTTGCAAGGTAGGCTTGATTAGTTCTGGTTGTTATAGAATTATTATCATAAATATTTAGTTGCACGCCATTATGTAGGAGTTAGAAAAATGTTAAGGTTAAATGAAGACAATGCGTAGGTTTAAGTATACTTGAGACACATTCTTCAAGTAGATTATATAGTATTTAGACATAGTCATCGGTGTTGTCTGGTAATAGTCCGGACCAAGCCAGTTGTCGACGGAGCGCGTTGTTCCCGCGCGCCTCAAGTAGTTGTCAGTAAATAGAGAAGCCCAACTACAGGGCCGAAGCCTACCGGGGCCCCGGTTCGGATTCTGAAAGGAAGGTCCGACCCTGGTATGAAGGCTAAGAAGGAATGGGGCGGGTCGTTTAGTCAATAAGAGTCTGACACTGTTTCCCGCTCCGCCCAAGGGCGGGATTTGTCATTGGATGATTTTTGCCCACAAGTTTGAGTTGGTAGTGATGACATAACTACGGGTCTGAAACGTGGTCGCTCCCAATGGGCCTCATCAAAAGGGTTAAAATCACCCAAATGGCTTTGCTCGATGTTTCTTTGCGTGATCGTATCAGAAATGAAGTTATCAGGAGCACCAAGGTTGCTGATATACTTCGAAGAATTATTATGCGACTCTGTGACACGCGTCTCACGTAAGTCCACACACTGTATGGTCGTTGGACGGATGACTGGCGTTGACTTCAATGGGAAATCATAAAAAGACTTTTCCCACTAACCTATGTCCTTTGAATTTCAAGGTTAAAGCTCTTTTACTTAGAAAAGTCTTTACAGTTTTGTTTGACATATTTTTTTTATTGCTCTAACTAGTGCTTCTGATGGTAAGCAGTGATGCAATCGGTGATGGTGAGGCGCTCTAGCTTATTAAGAGCCTCTAGCTCTTAAAGACTGCAGCCGACAAACTTGTCCAGTCCCACGATGTACGCGGCATAAACGACGAGGCAAAAAGCTTAGTCCGGACCGTAGATGTCTCAACAACGATGTCTTTTTAAGACGTCCATGGGGCAGAATGCGCCATCAAAATTTCGTGCTCGGTCTTTACCAGCCAGACGGTGATTTACCCATTGCTCGTCGTCTACAAACTCATGCCTAAAGTACACGTTGGTTGACAACTTACGTTTACGTTTACGACACATCCGTAGTTGCCTATTGTCGTACGAATCAATACACTCACTGATACGCCAAATTATTGTTTCCTTGTCATTACGATCGACAGGCAATAATTTCACATTCAATAGCCGTAACGAAGTCAACTTCCTACTCGATAATTATTAACAATTAGCAGTTTTAATACGATATGCAAATTAGTGATACAGTTCTTTGTTAAAAACTGGGCAAGACCGAGTCTGGCTTGCACGTTGAGGTTCCGTAAAAACTAATGTTCAATTTCCTAATTGCCCTATTTTTTCCGAATTGCTTGTTTTTTGGCATAAGTATCTACAATTTTATTATTCCATTGTGATATGAGATCTTGGCAAATTTCGGGATTCTACGTCAACGTGGAGTACCCCTAGATTTGTGATTCCTTTGAAAATGTCAAAATATACGTTGGTTTGTAGAGTAATTCGGCTGTAACTAAAAGGATTCGGCTGTAGTGGTCTTTGGATTATAATTTGTGTAAATAAACGGTAGCATAACTGTAAAAAAAAACTTAAAGTAAAAAGTAAAAATTCCTTTATTTTCCACATTAAAGTACAATTACAATTGGTTAAATAAATGGAGTGGACTGGATTGGATTGGAGGGAACTGTATTTTTATTAAAAGCTGGGGTTGTCGGATACTAAGCCATCAATCAATTATTAAATATTACGTACAGTTGCCAAGAGTCTTCGTTTACTTAGTTTCGTCGCGGCGATTTTGCAAGCGTACCCATAAATCTCGCTCAACTTGCCGCTAAAAGCCGATGCTTAATCTCACTTAGTGTGCAATGTCCACTTAGCTTGCATACCACTGACGTAAGTAGGGACAAAGAATATGAAAATCAAATGGAAGTTTCAAAAACCGGGCAATAAATAAAAAAAAAAACAGCTCAATACCTAAATCGAGTTTCGGTGATTTTACCGAATTGCAAAAAAGTTTTTGACCTATGAGACCTTGCTTTATGCCAAATTTTAGGATTCTAGGTCGACGGGATGTGCCTTATGAATTTTGATATCCTTTAGAGTGTCGAAATATACTTTTTTTTTTGCAAATAAACTGTCACAAGTATCTTTTTTCCGTTAACTTCCGCATCCAGGGACCGCAGTTTTTATTTAACTAAAAAGAAAGAAAAACAGTTTAACAGACAAACAGAAAACAAAGTGATTCTATATGGGTATTTAAATACATACGAATTATTTTGCGTTCTAGGCACCTTCAAATACTGTAATTAAATGCGTTAAAACATAGCTAGTTTTGCTAGCCAGTACTAATTTAGGAAAGACAAAGTTCTTACAATCTTTAGCTTTGGCGACTTTGACAACGATTGGCGACTATTTCGGAATAACCATTTGTAGCTTCAAAATCTATCGTTTCTTCCCCCAATCCCTACGATTCATACCAATTAACATTTATACTACCTTTACTGTTTTGAAAGTTTCTCATACTCAAAACACTATAATTAAAAACATGTTCCCCTCTATAATATCTTATTCTATGTCAGCGGTTAGCGGTTCGTTCTTAATAGCACCATCTATGGTTACCGTAAATAAGGCTAAAGGTTTGGTCACACTTGTCTGTAATCGATTCGAGGAAGCACGTGCTATGTCGTATGTCGTTTACCGAATTTTCGAGTTGAAACTCAACATTTGACTTTGAAGTCGTTGTTTTTTTGGTACAAATAAAACTTTGCGTGCTCTTGGTTTTTTTTTTATTGTGGACAAAAATCATCCAATGACGAACGCCACTCATAGGGCGGAGTGGGGAACAGTGTCAGACTCTTACTGACTAAACACCTCACCCCGTTCTTTCTTTGCCCTTCGCACTGGAGCCAAGCCTTCCTTTCAGAAAAAGACCCCGGGCCCCAGTAGGCTTCGACCCTTTTGCAGAGTCCCAATAGCTTTACTGACAACTCCTTGAGGCACGCGGTCCGCACGAATCCGATGCAGGTACCTCCCGAACTTACCATGTCCGGTGAGTACATAGATCTTGTTCAATATTTTTTCTGGTATTAATAGTACTGTTGGCCAACCTGAATCAATTTCGTGAATATACTAATGTCCCTCCGTGAAGCCCTCAAAAAACATTCTTTGCAAAACTAAGCTAGTTATATAAACCAAGATTCAATCGCTAATCGCATCGACAGGGAATATAGCTATTGTAGTCTATATACCTTCCATTTTACGATTTAATTCAGTTAAGTCAGTCAAAGAGCTTTTTTTATTGAGGGAAAAATCTTCGAATGTCGAATCCCGCCCTTGAGCGAAGCGGGAGACAGACAGGTGTTAGACTTTTACTAAATAACGACCCACCGTTCCTTCTGCCTTAGTTCATTGGCCCCGGTGTTCCGTTTTCGCATCAACCCTTGGCCCCAGAAAGCTTCGAGTCTGCTGGGCCAGTCAAATCAAAAAGGATGGAGCTATAATATAGGATGTATGGCTCCATTCCTATTTCGAGAGACTAATATTTTAACATATCATGGTAAAACTCTCAGGGGTCTTCCTTAAAGTCTGTAGTGCCATAATACTTACTAGACTGTTACTAAAATCATAAAAATAAATTGTGATAAGCAGTGGACACTGATCCGGGAAGTAATAAAGCAGTTGATGATACCCATACTACGTTTAGGTGCAACATAGAACTGCGTACAATATAATTATACATCTTATATGACGGTAATTTCGCACTCACTATGGGTAGTAATATGAGTATTACTATCAAAAGGAAGTCATTAATTTCGTTAAATTCTCTCTCTATCAACTAATCTTCGGATCAATGATTGCATAAGAAGTGCTAATACCAAGTATCCGATGATAAAAATCAGAACTTCCACCAGAGAACTATTACGTAACCGATGATACTAGTAACAGTGTCGACCCTGCTACCGGGTCAGAAAAGTTAACAACACGATGTAAAACGAGTCAAAGATTTGTTGATCATTTGTCATCGATTATTGCCACGTCATCACTACACATTGGAATAGAGTAAATGTTTAATCAAAAGCAGCCTGCTCTCAAAACGGTAAAGGAAAAACATGACGAGGAAACAGCGTGTTTTAGAATAAAAAAATCGAAGACATGTAACATCCACCAACTCACACTGGGCCCACGGCGCAGGCGCAGGCTTGTGGACGCCGAGCAATGGGTAGTTTGCCGTCCGGTCGTCTGGTAACAGTCCGGATTAAGCCCAAGTCATCGACGGCGCGCCTCAAGGAGCTGTCAGCAAAACCGTAGGGACTCTGCAAAAGGGTCGAACCCTACTGGGCCCCAGGGTCTCTTTCTGAAAGGAAGTCTTGGCCCCGATGCGAAAGGAAAAGGAGGAACGGGGTGGGGTGTTTAGTTAGTAAAAGTGTGGCACTGTTTCCCGCTTCGCCTAAGAGCGGGATTCGTCATTGGATGGTTTTTGCCAGCCATAAAAAAAACTGAACCCACGTGGTGGATTGCGGTATTTACTAAGATGCAGCCTGCTCTAATCGAATCGCGCTTGTTTAAATTATAATCATTCCAACAAATTATTTTAATCCTTTGATATAACGGTATAAACGACGAAGCTTAACGCTTGGTTCGACAGTAGAGGTCTCCATATGACAACTCTGTTTTCTGTGTTTCTGTGTTTTGTTTCTGTGTTTCTCTGTGTTCTTTGACAATGACCGAATTGAGAGAGACAAAAAAAGTGTAGACCTACCTTAATAAAAGCTACGAAAATTACATAAAACTATTTAAGATGAATGTGTTTTGAAATATGATTTCGTGTGAATTCATTTTGCAATTTTGTGCAAGGTTAATAGATGAGGTCAATTGATTGGTCGCGGTTTTACGGTATGTGTGAATGTCCACGGTTAACGCTAACCGCGTTTAGCGGAGCTTGAGGCAATAACTGTTTACCACCAATTAAATAGCAGAGCAAAGGAAAAATACCGAAGGTGGTAGTAGTTATCGATGCTTTTAGAGCTAAGTGGAAATAATTTGGGTAGCATAAAAAAGTCGATCATCAATCAAATTAATCAATAACTGTTGTGCAATAAAATCGAATGTTCTGCATTAGCCTTAATTTGCAGTACGCCAGGATTTTTAATTCTTTTATCATCTCAAGATTTTACATGACTATTTATCATCTTTATCATATTCATCAACCTTTGTCTCGTTTTATTTCTAGTTGCTGTTAATGTTTTTATTTTTCATATAATTCTGTTACCCATTATACCATCATTAATGCTCCATTCTTTTATACCACTAATTTCTTTTTCTCTCTTTTCTCCCATAGTACCCCTCACACAATCCTCTTCTTTTTGGTCTCCATCTACCTCTCGAATGGAGAGGTACCCATTCGTATACTTATAACTCTTTTAATAACATGCTCTTTTACAAAACTATTGGGTCTTTAAAATATCTAGCATATTATACAATAATATTATCATTATCCAGCACCATTTTAGTCTAAAGATTTTCACTGATATACTAGAAGCCTGTAGAGCACCCTACGACTAGCGGATATGTGTATCTCGTAGCCAGTAGGTTTCCACATCCGTTATCAGGTCAGAAGTCCGCCTTGTGAAAGGCCTTTTAAAGTTATGCCTTCCGATACACGGTTGTCTCATCAGAACCTTTTGACCCCGTCAGCCATCCGTTCTGGGAGTAATGGTGAGCTCTTAACATTGATGATGCTTATGTAGATATATCGCGTACATAAAATATAGCCTATGCCACTCAGGAGTAAAGCAGCTTTCTATTATTGCTAAAATTTCTCCAATCGGACCAGTAGTTCCAGAGATCACCTCCTACAAAAAAAAAACAAACTTTACCTCTTTATTATATTAGTGTAGATTGTTCCTACTATTGGGATGCAGGCCTCTCTAAAAGAGGTAATGGGCCATAATTCCATCACGCGGAAACCAGTGCGGATTGGTTTGGTGGATGTCACATGTCTTCGAGTTTTTGATTTCTAGACTTGTTTTTCTTCATCGTTTTGAGAGCATTGGTGATGACATAAATTACATAAGGATAAGAAGAAAGAAGCGCTTAAATAGGACTGAGTCACCGCTGCTCTCAATGCTGTATGCACCGTTTCAAAGCGTTAATTCATCTAACTAATTAACCAAAGAGGCCAGATCTCATATCCTTACATCATTATAACAAAAAGTAGTTACAGATATTGTAAGCGTGTGTGTAATTTACTTTTTTGTGGATTAATGCAACAAAAAACACTGGCACAGTTACAAAATACCAACTGCATAACTTGCATAAGTCCCGCAATACTCAGGATAATATGGAAACCTTTCTAGTAATTTTCTTCACGTTAACTAGTAAATTATAAATGTTGTAACTTAAGAAATGTTGCAAGCTTGGAAAACCACTAAACTGTGGGGTCTTAGGTCAGATGACGTAATGAGAGTGGTTGGAGAAATGGTGACGTAAACAATGGATAAAATTTTAGTCACCATCAGGGACATCTTTATGTTTTTAGTCATCATTAGTTGATAAAGTTTTGTGGTCATGGTAACTGGAAACCACATTTAGGTTAAAAATTAAATTGATAATAAAAATAGCTTGAGAAGTAAATATACAAAACTAAAAATAATAATATGTACAAATGATTAGAAAAAACTCACTGGTCGGCTACTTTCTACTGATATCCCCAAAAACTCAATGAGCGCTCGGACCCCATAACAAACAATACTACTACTATTATGCTAATGTTAAAAGTAATTTGGATAGTTAAATTCAAAACATTAACACAAGAAAGTAGAATTTTAAAAGCATAGAAACTGTGTGAATGCATCTTCAATTGTAACAGTTGAACTTGTTGGGTCAGCACTGGACTGTTTACAAACACAAAGACATTCTTAGAAACAAAACACAATAGTAGAAAAAAAAATGTTTTAATAGTCACAACATTCGCTCTGAAACAGTTATAAAATCTAAAAGTCACGTGCTAAGAACGAAACCCGTGGCGAGAATCTTCGAATCAATGTCAAAATTGAATGACACAGAACGCAAAATCAACTGTTATCTGTCAGCATCATCTGTCATCTGTCATTCACTTTATTTTCTGTTTTCTTTGTATGACACTACTTCGGTATACGCAAATTGAGTCTTCTTCAGTGATGGAGTAACTTTTATACTATTGTAACGTGGTGTTGAGGAATGATATGAAGTAGTAGTCCTTTGTATTGATTGACCACAGACCACTTAACTTTTTCAATTTATAATAAGAACTGGCATCGTCATGACATAATACTAGTCAGTAAGTGGCAGCGTTACTGGCTGACTGTACAAAAATTATAATAAATTAAACTGCAAGGAACTCTCGTTTTCATAAAAGTGAACGTCTTGTGGTTATTGTAAATAAAAAAATAAAGGAGTCTTTAAAATAATAATCTTCTACTAGCACTTATATGGCACAGTTTAATTTCAAATATCGTAAGATTGAAACAAATGCAGAACTGTAAATTCTTGACAGAATTATGTATTTAATGGGAATTCTAAAGTTCTAAATATGCAATAAATGTCCAATCCCTGCTTTTAATATCACTCACTAATAACACTGATTTTATGTCTAAAAAATACAAATGATATATATAAGTCTACCTTACGATGAATATTTTTGGACATAATATCTATTATTGCATTTCTTTCCTTATTATATCATTGCAGAAAGAAATATTATTACTTACTTTTTTCTCCGAAACACTCATAAATTCCTTGCAAAAATCTTTCTTAACGTAAGCGAATGAACCATTACGCATAATATTTTTGTCATACCGGAAAATAATTTCGTACCAATTTTCTCCGCACCTAAAATAGCCATAAACCTCCATATTCGGCTTAAAATAAAGTAATACACGAACGGGGAAGGCTGCGTTATGGTGAGGTTGCATATGCGACTACTGTGACGTAAGACTTTGAACTGTATGTCAGCCGGTCTTGTGGTGATATAACTGAGGTTGCAGTTTTTGGACATATACTTGATTTAGGTATATTTGGTGAGATAAATAAATGGATCATTCTGTTTAGTAGCCTTTCTGTTCAAGGTATCAATCTTCACGTCCACTTTTTGGCATCACATAGATCAAGTGTCGCCAACGACCGGTCCTGTATTGCCCCCACAAGTTTATCGGTCCACGCTTTGAGATGCCTTCCAATAATACGTCACTACTCCAGAATATTTTGACACCATCTGTCCTACGAGTAGTTTCGAGTTAATAGGATTGCAAAGGTTTTATGGGTAATCTTCACATTTAGCTTCTTTAGTTTTGTATTGAAGAACTTTATTAACTTTTCTAAACTCCAACTGTTCATTATTATCTAGCTGGCATCACATCTCGAGTCAGAAAGAGGAGAAGAAGAAATGTTGACTTACTAAAACCCGGCCGTATTTCTGCAATTGCTCTTTGCATTTCAGAGCTTGATGAGTCATTTGATCAAGACACAACTCTGACAGACCTAATAGGGCTTATGAAGCCCAGCTTTTTTGCAGAAATATCTTTAAAACCTTGGTTCGGCTGGCAGCTATAAACAGAAATTTTTCTTCATCAGAAATATGAACGATCTATAACATAACTAAATACTGGTTTCTTTAAATGCTTAAGTAAAAGTAGTTTTCAATTAGATAAAACTTGTTTGGTAAATCAATAAATTAAAACGTAATACTTTACCACACGTAACATCTGACTGTGAAGATGAGCAGGTGTATTGATGCAACTTGAAACATCTGTTCATAGCAACAACAGGTGATGAAGCAGGTGATAGAGTTGCAGGTTTATTTAAAAGAGTTATTATTGTTCTAGAACGTAAAGACTGGAGAATAGAACAAGGCTGGGTCCTAGTCAGTAAAAATTTGATACTGCCGCGCTTATGATAATGGCAGTAAGTCACATTTTGGTTGATATTGAGTTAAGTATACAGGAATGTAGATCTCGATCTCTACATTCCAAATATATAAAGATAAGTCTCACTCCACTCACAGCAGGATAAGTCATTAAATTATTTCCTGTAGTTATAGTAGACATTGATATCTCATTCTTAGTGATATAGTGTGTTGGCTTCTGCTAGTGGCTTCGCTCATGTGAAAGTTGGTTATCCTACTTAAGGGTGGAGTTTCGTAAAATCCTGCTGATGCCTGCCAAATTTTAAATTCGTAGGTGTCTCTGAGATAAAGTAATTAATCAATTAATGATATTTCGCTTTAATTATCATTTGTTCATTTAAAAAATGCCTCTTTTTATTTAGTATTGCAATTATGTGTAAGTGAATTTGATACTGACTCATATATTGCTACACCGGCAATGAATCTACTTTAAGATTTTTATCTATAAATATAAAAAGAGAAACTGACTGACATTTCAAGGCACAGTCGAAATTATTGGGACCGGGAGCATGAAATTTTGCACACTTGGTTTCCTTTTATGACGCAGGTAAATTTCTCCCCGATGAAATGAATAATTTCATGCGGGTGAAAATGCGAGCGTCTAATCCCTCTTCTTTATGACCATACCAAGACAAACGATTTCCTTTCAACGTTTCTCAGAAGCCAAAGGTTCAAATAAAAAAAAATCCTTTGGTGTTGGATAGCTCATTTATCGAGAAAGGTTCAATGTTATATAAGATCACACTATAACCAATAAAAAAGAAGTAAATAAAGACGCGAATGAAACCACGAAGGACAGCGTTAATGGTAAAAAGAGCGTTGAAATCGCAAAAAGACAAATCGAAAGCATCAAATCGATTAGTTCTCCTCATCAATATAAAACGTTACGGAGCGTATCATCGGTACTGTTGGACATATGTTGGTACCTTGTTACGTCATCAATAGATTGTAGAGGTAACATCTCTAGTAATTCGTTACGTCACTTTTAGGAGTAAAAGTATTGGTGGTCAGCTAAATGATTAGCCGTACTTTTACTCATAATTAAATGTTTCTGCAATAGTCAATTTATTAACATTGTTTCCGGAATATGTTTTTTTTTATCAACGATGTGCATTTTTTTTTTATACAATGTTGATATGACAGATGGGTTTTCCTTAAAAACGATCATCATAATCATTAAGGAAATATACTCTGGCGATAAAAAAAATGTCCTATGCTACGTCTGTGCTAAATTTCATCCAAACCCATTCAGCTGTTTAAGCGTGAAGTAATAAAAAATATATCCACATTCAAATGCCTCTAACGTTTAAACATACCTTATACATATCTAGCGTCTATACTAAAAAATAACAATTATTTTTTTCTGATTCTGCTGATCATAATTATATTTCTTTTTGCATTACAAACCTTGCGATTAGCTTCAGTCACTCAAAACTTTTAAACACTAGAAGTGCGGAATATAAAGGTCAGCTTTGGTCAATGTTTTTTTACTAAAGTAATATGAAGACATCTCTCCATATAAGGGGGTGGATGGAGAAGAAGAGGAACGCCGAAGAAGAGATGGATGAATTTTGTGTGAGGAGTGATATGAAAGAAAAGGGAGTTAGTGATAGTGTGACGGGTGACCGGACAGCGGAAGAAAAAAAACAAGTAATATGCGATAAGGGTACGAAGAAGAAAAATACAATATTTTTCACGCACACTAGAGCTGGAAACATATGGAATGGGTCAAAAGAGAATACCCCAATTTATATAGGAATGTTTTACCAACTTGTTTCAAACCAAATTAACTCTCAAGAGTGTACAATTTTTTTTTAAATATTGCACTGCATATTTCAAATATAAAAAAAAAACATATGCATTTTTTTTCTTTTGGAACGCCCGCGCTTCTAAATTTAAAACACAACTTATACCGACCAGTTCCCGCGTTAATCGTAAAACTTTTGACACCGACAGTACTTGTGTAATAGCTAATAGGAAGTTACGCAAACCGTTTGACCGTTTGTATCGTAAAACATGTGAATTTGTGGTCGACACTTGACACTTGGACGATACAGTTGCACCTGTTCATATTTGTGATGGGAAGGTTGCACAAGCTGAAATGTTACACTGATGTGTTTATAGGTTTCTAGAACTGGACATTTTGAACTGGTGCTAAAATATAGTAGGTATGTTATAATTGCCGTAATATCTTGAGTCTAGATATTGCGTAAATAGTATATTGATAACTAGCTATTTAAAAAAAAAAAAACAATTTTCCATTGACATTGATTGAAGTTTTTACTCAAGGCTCTCTCATTCTTAATATGGGTTTGAGAAACTCATATTTATTTACCTAACTTTTTTACTATGAAATTTAAGGAATGGTAATGTCTTGCAAAGTAATCAGAATATTTTCATTTATCATTGATTAAATGTAGTGTGCCGTCTAATCGTAAAATTAGATTCGATAAACAGTGAATTTTATTCAGAACTGTTTTTTTTACAATAGATTTATTATTTTTCATCGAATACAGTTGTATTTTTCTCAGCCATAAAATATACTTTAGGAAGCGGTACTGCGCTATCTATGGAGAAAGTGTTGTATTACCAAAACAAATGACTTACGACAGTAAAGACAGCCGTGGACATAGCAGTTCTTCTACTACCTAATAGATGGCGCTGTTCACAATCAAATTAAAACGCCCTCTTTTGACTTGCCCCGCAAAACTTTACTACTTTTTTTTAGCAAATTATTAAAACCATTTTCTGTTTTTTCCACAGAGTTACAAAGAAAAAGACGCGGGCAAAGTGGTAGTGTATACGACGACGATGGGAATCGTTCGGAGTACATACCAACGATGCGTCCTCGTGAAGAAAATCCTGAGGAACTTACTGGTGAAGTACGAGGAACGGGATGTCTTCATGAGCACCGAGTATCAAGACGAGATCCGGGACCGGATGAAAAGCGACCAGATCTTGGTCCCGCAACTGTTTCTTGATGGACAGCATATTGGGGTAAGTAAAATCAATCTACTACATAAAAATAAGTCGGGTCTTCCTTCCTGACGCTATAACTCCAGAACACACGAACCGATTTCCACGGTTTTGCATTCGTTGGAAAGGTCTCGGACTCCGTGAGGTTTATAGCAAAGAAAAATCAGGAAAAATCTATAATAAAAAAATAAAATAGTCAGATTAGGGTAGAGTAGAGTAGAATAATCTGTTGCCGGGAGCGAAGTCGCGGGCAAAAGCTAGTCGTTTATAATAGTCTGCTCAAGTTTCAGATTTACCGACAACTATAGTAGGCGCCACATAACAAAACACTAACGGTCATTAACCTTTTTGTACCCTAAAAAAATGCGAACTACTTTTCAGTTCAAATTAATTAATTGAACAATTGCTATTTTTCAAAAAAATCGAGGGTTTATTATTATTTATGCTATGATTTAGCATAGCGTTTATAAAACTGTTATGCATCTTCGGCTATAGTAGATCTTAGCCACATTTTTATGCATGTGAATAACATTTCGATTTTCGCAATGGAATAAGGATCCATTTTTAGGGCTATCCCGATCTGCAGGTAAAAAAATATTTACATAAACAAAATCAGCATAACAGCAACTACATCCTCCCTCCCCTCCTCAGACTTAATTAGACAATATTAACACGCAGTTCTAGACCCAAAACAAATTCAAGCAAAAGAAAATTAAGTTCCCAGTCAAATGAAACAAAAGCATCTCCAACCTTGGATTAAGTACGGTATGCAGCACATCAGAAAACAACAAACTGTCTAAATTCTGCAAACGATTTTCAACTCTTAACCATAATATAACAAGGTCCAAAATGTATTGGAGAAATCTGACAGATTTGTATAGTCTGATGGGCTACTGACTGTACAATAAATTTAGAAACAGCCCTTATTCAGCTAAGTTTCCAAGATAATAATACCGTAAAGTTTTTGGGTCATGCCGTAAGGAGGCCAAAGACCCTGGTTGCTACCCTAGATCAGCTACTTTAGGATTATGAAACTTTGATAAACCTGCTGAAACGTTTTGTCTTGGGAAGACGTTTTGAGGAAGCTGTTTACCTTGTTCTGCTTTAGAAAACTTCGCTTGAAGTACTTAAGAATATATTTTGGATTGTTATAACAGTTTCTTAGAATGAAACAATAAACGTGAAGATAGATAAACTTGAAAATATTGCTTATGACAGTTTTAAACTCGTAGGTTTAAATTAATTTTATACAATTAGTGCTTGTGAATTAATTAACTTGTTTTTATTTCTTTTTCGTTTGTTAGAAGATTGAGTGAAATAGGTTATAAGCTTACTTAGTTAGGTTCATCATTTATCATCATCATCAGTAAGGTTATAAATTACTCAAAATATATAATACTTATACATATTTTTTTAAATATTGCTATAGACTAATGATTAACTGTAATCTCACCTGATGGTAAGCAGTGATGCAATCGTTGATGGTGAGGCGCACTAGTTTATTAAGACACTTGGAGAAATTACCTGGTTATATTTTTTTTCGTGGGATCAGATCATCCAATGCATTCTCCTGTTCTTCTCTGATTCTTACTGTCAAAAAAGAACCCAAAGTGGTTCCTAGTCAAAATAAAGTTGGAAACCACTACTGTAGAAGCACACCTATAAACCTTAAAGTAAATATAACTGCTCCTAATAACAACAACAATATCAAACCGACACTTTTCAAAACTACTCCAATAACTTCCAAACCACTGCCTTTCGCTAAATTGGAAGCTTATTCTGACAGCTTCTCAATACTAACACGAAAACACACCGCTTTCGAAGATTACTATACATTTCAAGGCCTTTCAAGATTTACAATACAATCACAGATTATAATCGTCCTTCGCAAGTTACAATAACAAGCCCAATTAGAGTCCTTGAGACATTCGAAGGTCTCTGTGCCTAATACTTAATCTTGGTCAAACCTAATCCTGTTCTGAAATATTTTATCAATATCATTTGATATACACCGTTAAATTTTGTTCGTTTTAATCCCATGGAGGATCAATCCGGTACATACAATACTATTGATTTGTAAAGATAAAAATAAAGAAATAAAGTAGGTACTTTTTATTTCTAAAACTTAAATTAATTTACGCGTAAACAAATTTCATATCTTTAAGTAAAGAACAGCTGAGCGGGTTCAATGGCCGTAGGTGCTACTAACTACGCTCAGCTTTAGAAAAAAAGTAATTCATTTTTTAATTTTATTTTTGTCAAAATTTAACGGTTTGTGTGTCAAATGATACTGAAATCGCAAAAAAATCGGCAAGTTTTTTTATCAGTTAGGTGAACATAAAAGTATTGACCACGAGATTTTATTTCGTGATTTAATGTTTATGAAATTAATCTTTATATCTGACTTAAGTAGTTTTATAGATCTTCGATGTCCAATGTCCACATAATGATATGATTATGAAGACATAAATGACCGAAGTATTCAGGCAGTTACCTTAAGGTATTAAGACAATCTTCAAACAATTAACCAAGTTCAGCTTTCACATGCTATTAGTAATTCACAGGAACTCTAGTCTTTCAATTAGGTAGTAGGTAGTTACGGAGATATCAGGCATTTAGGGTGAAAACCAATTAGTTAGTTGTGTCGAGATTAGTGGAAAAGAAATCTTGATGCAAAACTGACAGCGATGGTACTATTGAACTGATCTGAATATGGATGGTTAAGCCACTACCCATAATTTCCGAGCCTTGGTAGAGGCCATGGTCCGGAGTGAGGAAGAGTGGCAGGCGGTCGCTTCCTTTTGCGAAGCAGTAATATTAGCAAAAGAGGAGGTAAAGGCAACGGCGTTCACGCCGCAGCCGCTGCCGCCGTGTCTCCGATTCCGATTTCCGGCTACCGTAGGCGTGGACTTGCGGACGGCGAGCAATGGGTAGCTCGCTATCCGCCCATCCGGGAACTGTCGGACCCAGCCCAAGCCGTTAACGGCGCGCACTTTTCCCACGCACCTCATATAATCATATTATATGTAGCCTATATTTTCTCACTCTTGGGTTAAGGCCTCCTTCTAAAAGCTCATTCCGAGGCTACACACACAAATACCGACAACAGTTTTAAATCAGATATCCAAAGTGACATTGTCACATTTAATTGAGTTGAACATGTTGCGTCCTGCCTCGTTATTAACTTTATAATAAATATAACAAATAGTCTCTACCACAATGAGACCGCTCAAACAGACTTAACTAGCCATCGAGTTAGGTTAGGGTTGTGATTCAGAAAAGCTTTAAAAAATTTATAGTGTAGACTAATTCTTAGAGTATTATACTCTAAAGAAAACAACGTTGATGCTTAGAAATTTGAGGAGAAGAGATTGCTTAGCAACTGTCCAAATTTTTCCTAACTTAAGAATACAAATTGCTACTGAAGTAGTTATTTTTCCTAACTTAAGAATACAAAGTGCTACTGAAGTATCATGTTTTATAAGTTTCTTTATGTTTGTATGGGTTTGCTGGAAGAAAACCCAACTATGGGTTAAGCTCGCCTGTGTACATCACCTGTTCTTTTACTTGTAATTATAATTATTAGTGTACAATAAAGAATATAAGAATATAAGAAGTAGTTACTTTTCCTCAAGCAATTTTTTGTATACTGGCTTGATTGTTTACTGGCTTGGCTAGTTTGATTTGTTTACTGGCTTTTGTCAGCGGCTTCGCCCGCGTACATAAAATATAGCCTATGTCACTTAGGAGTAAAGCAGCTTTCTATTCTTCCTAATTTTTTTCCAGTAGTTCCAGAGATTACCTCCTACAAACAAAAAAAGAACAAAGAAACAAAAAAAAAACTTTACCTCTTTATTATATTAGTGTAGAAGATAGTGTAGATAAATACGGATCTTCTGGTAAAGCCCAAAAGTTTTCACGGAAACTGATATGGGAAACCGATTTCCCGGTTCAACCCTAAGTGTTCCGCAGTCATAACCGCAGGTAGGATATTCGCCGTTCATTGCGCGCTACCAACTTTATTGCGACTGTCTAGGCCACCAGGCCTGCACGCTTAGCTTTGATTGTATATATTGTATTACGTATAGGTGTGTTTGTTTGTCCTTCAATCGTAGTAAAATAAAAAAAAAACTTTTTACAAAAAAAAAACCGCCTTCAAAAAAAGCCAAACGATAAAGGTTCCTACACTAAAAAGTTGAACATAAAAATTTGAATTGCTGTAAAGAAACTTACACCCGTATTCACAAACGTTACTATGCGGTCTCACAGTGCTCGCGAGCGCACAGGGCTGGGTTTGTGAACTACGCAACACAAACGAACCAATCACACAGCTCTATTTCAACACTGTGCGTTTGCTTAGTCAAGGGTCGTTTGAGTATTGTTTGTGAATACGGGTGTTAATTTATAGGTAAACTTATTTTGCAAATATTCAAAATTTATTACTTCTTTTTGGAGTCGGTGCCATGAAAAATGGGACCAATCTGGAAGCATATCCTTTCAAGTACAAAAAAAAATTTGCAAATCCATCCATAAACAACGGAGTTCTGAGGTAACAAACATAAAAAAAAATAAAAAAAATACAATCGAATTGAAAACCCCTCCTTTTTTTTGAAGTCGGTTAAAAAACAAAATTGACAATGGGCAGGGTACATTGCTGGCAGAGCAGATGTCCGATTGCCGTTGGCCGTGGCCGCAGGCCGCATACAGCATCCTATAAGATGGACCGATGACCTGGTAAAGGTTGCGAGTATCTAAATGGTTACGAGACACACAAGAGCGTACGTTTTGGCGATATTTAGGGGAAGGCTATGTCCAACAGTGGACGTCTTTGGGTTGAAATTATGATGAACATAACCGTAATGTAATATCTGGCTGACCGGATGAAGTTTAACAAGAAGTTTGATTTATATTCTGTACTAGCATATTAGATATATCCCGAGACAAAAATATTCTAGAACATATTCAGTCCGTGTACCTAATTTAATTCAAATTGGTTTTGCCGTTTTGAGACACGTAAAAACTTTCGACTTTATATCTCTTGTTATAAACAAGCAAATATTACCCTTTTACTACAATGAGTTTAGATAAAAAAAAGTATTTCTTAACGTAGAACTTTCTCTGCATATATATAAAAATCAATGCCACTTTTTGTTGTAATTTTATAACTCAAGAACGGGCCCATCTCTCCAAACGAAATGTTTAGGCTTTGTTCGGAATATTTAGTAGATGGTTAATGTAAAGTTTGCACAGAATCGTTTGAGCGGTTCTTCATTTATTTCATTGTTCTGCTGCCGAAAGCAAAGCCGCGGGCAAAAGCTAGTTGTTTTATATACAAAAGTTAGAGAATATAATATTTAAATCGCAAAACTTTCAAACTGTTGCGCTGCCACGTGCTCAAACACATATGACTAACTCAGCTCGTATAAAAAACATACGTAGTATCATAAAACAACAAACAAAACTAAAATTGCGTTATAACGTGCATAAAATATGATTATTTAAAGTTAAAGTGATCGCTTTAAGGGGTTTTAGTAATGCAATAAAGAACCATTAATACATCTTTAAATTTTCGGTCTGGTACATGAAGCTCTATCGATTTGTAAAGATAAAATTTAAAAAATATCTAAAACCCGAATTAATATAAGTACGCGTGTACGAAATTAATTTCTATCTGTATATATCAGCCGAGCAAGTTCAATAACTTGTAGATAGATCGAGAGATAGATATATGAGGCATAAATTTATTATAGATACGATAAGGTTTTCGTAGCATTTTATACGAAAACATTGGCTAAATCTTGTTGCTTGGTAAACTTTTTTTTTTAAAGAAGTTTTTTTAAAAGTTAAAAAAAAAAAAACTTGTAGCTATAAAAACAAATATTTTCAAAAATTTTCTGTAGTCCTTTTGTATAGATACAAAAGGCCTACAGAAAAACAAAACACGTGGTCCTCCCTACACTTCAGTAAAAAGACACTCAAATAATAGCCCTAATGACTACAACACCTCACGTGACCAAAAATGACCTCACAAGGAGTCTAATAAACTACCGAAAAGGTCCTCTTTCCTAATCAATGGATAATTGACCCAATCTTCGTTCAGGCGTAAAGAAAATACAGTTAATTGTATCACACGCCGCCTTAAGGTATGTGTGGGGTTTATGTTGCTTTAGTTATTACTGGGAGAGAGTTTTGTTAGAGGGAGACAGTTCGATTTAGTATTATTTTTCTTGCTTTTCATAATAGTTCATTTACTTTTGATAAAGTTTACTTATCCACTCTTAATTCCACCGAGGGCGTTTCGTCATTGAATCAGACGTTTTTTTTTTTATGGTAGGTGAAAATCATCGAATGACGAAACCCGCTCTTGGGCGGAGCGGAAGACCAGTGTCAGACTTTTACTGACTGACTGACTGACCCTGAAGGGCCCCTGCAGTTTGCTGACAACTCCTTGAGGCGCGCGGGAACGGTGCGCGCCGTTGACGACTTGGACTCGGTCTTACCAGACGACCGGACGGCGAGCTATCCATTGCTCACCGTCCGCGAGCCAGTGTCTACGGCGACGGCTACGGCGAGGGCGCTGTTGCCTTTGCCATTGAATCAGACGTACGGTACGGTTTCTGAAAGTAAGGTCCGACCCCCATATAAGGTCTAAGAAAGAATGGGATGGGTTGTTTAGTCAGTAAAATTCTGACAGTGTTTCTCGCCCCGCCCAAGGGCGGGATTAGTCATTAGATGAATTTTCGCACCAAAAAAAAAAAACTAATAGGCGCACGATCTTAAAAAAAATTGAGGACGCATTTGTTGTGCAAACATCTAAGCGTGGAATCCTTTGTCAGAGTCTGTATTTCCTGATAACTACTTTCTGGGAGTTATAACTTCTTTTATCTTTGTTTTTTATATCTTCATTCTTACTACTTCTACTACCTACTTCATATGTGTAAACATAAAATTTTACCTTTTAAAAAATTCACGCTCCTATATAGTTCCAATAGTTTTGACTATGCGTAGATAATATGTGACTCAGTCAGTTTCTTTTTTATATAAAATATTGATTATGGTATTTTTTATCCATATTTATTTCTAATAAATTTAGAAAAAAGCTACTAAAGCTATTCTTTATAAGCGATCATTAATTTGTCCATAAAGTGATCTATTGTGAGCGATTAGCCTAAAGAAGGTGTCATATTTATGACCAATGCAACAATAAAATTATGCAGACATACAAAATCTGCTCATTTTTATGCGCACACCGTTACAGCGAGGGCGCTGATGTAAACATCTGTTACGGCCCAGTAACCTTCAATATTAAACATGTTTATTTATAAATGTCATGTTTTGAAAGGAAGAACAATGATTCTATTGCCGCGTTACTGTATTGACTAATTGTTGAGTAACTAGCTCCAGTTCTGGTGCTGATGGTCTTGTATTTTTTAAATTGATATTATAAACTAGCGCTTGACTGCGATCTCACATAATAGATAGTAAGTAGTGATGTAATCATTGATAATGAGGTGCACTAGTTTAACCTTTCGAATACCGAATTATAAAATGTACCTACTTAATTTTCACTTCTAAGCTAAAACCATAGTTTTAAATATTGTTTAAAGTCCGTTCGCATGTGATACAAATTAGGTTAAGCAGGGAAACCTATTATTAGCCGTACTAAACTGCAATATCTTTGTTTGTATAATACCATATATATCGCTGTTGGTTTTCTGAATAAATAAAATAAAAATAAATAAATACCATAATTACAGACCAGACATAATTAAAAGAAAATAGGTGTGCGGACACCTGTACCCTCTTGGGGCTTAATAAACTAAGAGCAGCCAAACCAAAGCACATTTTCATAAAACCGCTCTTGCATGATTATGATATTATTACACATCTTACTGCAGACATTTTGGATATCTTGTGGATATTAACTAGGCTTCTACAGACATCAAAACATTTTTTTTGTAAAACTAATGCAGTAAAAATAAAACTATCCTAAAAATTTACTTTTTTACGTGAATTTTGACCTTCCTTAATCTACACTAATATAATAAAGAGGTAAAGTTTGTTTTTTGTTTTTTTTTTTATTGTAGGAGGTAATGGAAGGAACTACTGGTCCAATTGGAAAAATTTTAGCAACAATAGAAAGCTGCTTTACCACTGAGTGACATAGGCTATATTTTATGTACGCGGATGAAGCCGTTGACAAAAGCTAGTATACTCATATATTTAAAAAATAAAAAAAATACTTCTGCAGAAGAATTATAGCACATTTAATTGAGATTTTAAATAACGACAATCTTTCTCAAATACTTTCAGTAACGAAACGTTTCAATACTGTCAAAACCGTTATCAATTTTTTTTTTCTTAATAAAAAACAAAATAAAAAAAATTCTTGGTTCCGTTTTCAAGAACACACACCAGCACGCGTTATCCGGCTGTGTCCACGTGCATCCTATGCCCTTGAACCTCCCGTGCGCTACTAGTACGTTCCTCTCCGCTTTGTTTCCCTGATAACTTGCTGGAATAAGTGGAGCTTGAGTGGTGGTAGCACTTTGCCTAACTCTTTGTTTATGTACGGTTCGTTGGAGCGTTCGCCTTTTGCAGAGGCCTTCCCGTTTGTTTATAATTTAGGCATCTTTAAGGTACTGCTGGGACTCTGGCCCCCTCTCTAGAACAAATGCGGATTGGTGGATACCACATGTCTTCAAATTTTTGGTTCTAGGACATGCCGATTTCCTCACGATGTTTTCCTTAACCATTTTGAGAACAGTGGTGATGTAATAAATTACACTAAGTAATGCACCTGACTGTGTTTAACCCAGTTACCTACAGGGACCGTTAACACTCGGCCATTACTTCTCTAAGAGTAAATAGTGTGATTCACCGGCTGCACCATTGCTTACCATCAGGTAGGACCACAATCAAACTTATATCAACAAAAAAAGAATTCGTATTCAAGTGCCAACTAATAAAGTCCTCCACTACTCAGTTTCTGGAGAACTCGATACTATTTGGTTAGACTGATATGGTCACACTTTCTTGCATCTGACCACTATGACGATTATCAATAATATAACTTAGAGGTGATTTCATCATTCAATTTTGGGGCCAAGGGTTGATGCGAAAGTGGAACATCGGGACCCTGGAACTAAGGTAAGAAGGAGCGGTGGGTCGTTTAATCAGTACAAGTCTGACAATATCTCATCATTCGATGACTTTTACCACTTTAAAAAAAAGTCACCAATCACTGTAAAAAAACTCAGTTAAACTAAGCCGAGAGTAATCTAGTTTAACGAACGTGTCGAAACTAAACTGAGTTTAGCGTAAACTAGATTCAATTCATAGCGGTGAAACGCAAAATGAAGCTATAATCTCGATTAGACGCTTAAACTGTGTTTTGTTTTAAAAAATTGCGTTTAATTTTATTGGTGAATTTATCCCTTACAAGTCAAGGTCTGCAGTAGGTTTTATATGTTAAGGTAAACGGTTACACCATGTATAAGAATTTGTTTTCGACCTCAAAACAATTGAGGCCAAATTGTCACTTGTATGATAAAATCTGGTACTTTATAATGACAATGTTTGCAACATGGAATTTAAAGTAGTTTCATAGAATATTGTGAAACTTACTCGCAATTATTCTTTACTTATATTTGCAAGCTTAAGAACCCATAGGAGACATATCGTTATAGAAGTACTTTTTTAAATGTCAGAGAGCTGACGCCCTGGTTCCGAAATGATATGTGATGCTAAAAGACGAAGAGTACCCAGTAACAAAAGCCTTTAAGATACCAAAAAGGAGAAAAGGCAGAAGGCGCTCCCTATCTACGTGGTGAACAACCGTATGCAAAGAGCTGGAACGAGCTCAGCTGAATACATAGACAACCAGGGAATCCCAGGATCGACTATGGCATCCTAGAGAAGCAACCCCGAATGAAAGGATTAGGCAAGAAAGACAAAGAATAATAATATAATGTTCTGAGTAGTAGTCGTTAGTATCTCGTACTTCTTGCATTATCTACGACCATCTTAAAACTACGATATATCTCGTAACTGGTATTCAATGTGTTAAGGTAGGACTTAGTCAGTAAAATTCTGACAAGCCCTCTAGTACCACCCAGAACGGTGTAGCTACTTGATGGTCTTGCTGTGCAAGGCATGACAATTTATTAACTCAAAAGAAAATGACAGTATGACAAGGCCAAAATTCAAAGAACAATATCCTTTAAAAACACATACCTTAAAGCGAATGTAAGAAATTTCCCGGAAACAGGCCTACGGAAGACGAAGAGAGCATTTAACATTAAAAACCAACATTATATACTAACCTACTTGAAATGAAACTTATGGCAACGAAGCCATTAACTCTACAACTTTGAAAATACACCTTAACTCTCAGTGATAAGGTGTAAATTACAATGTGCTTAAATAATAATTTCCCCTGAAGATTTTCTTGAATGGTCTCATTATGTGAAATGTAATAAAAGTAGGTAAAAGTTTGCACTTACCGTCAAATAGATTAAGATCTTGCGTCGGTTTAAACGAGTTTTCTATTGAGTTCAGTTATTGATTACTGTACTGGTGTAATCGTTTTTAATGTTGTTAAAGAAACAGTTTAACTTTAACCTTTCGTCTACCGTAATTACAGACACAATTAAAAGATAATATGTGCGGACACCGGTGCCCTCTTGGGGCAATCGCTTAATGAATTAAGAGAAAAACAAATTTACTATATAAAATTAAGAATCAGTTTTTAATAATACATTTTAAATACTAACTGCCGCCAACGGCTTCGCCCGCATGGTTTTAGAAAAATGTAACAAGGGAAACGCGTACGCGCTAAAAGCGGTTTTCTTAATGAATTGAGGGACAGGCCATGGTCTGGGCTGAGTGGACTTTGGGCAGCAGGGTCCTCCTTCTGCAAAGCTTTCTTAGTCGTACACTCTTGACAGAGTAATCGTGGTCATGTGTCGGTCGAATCCTGCGCCACCGTCTCTCTCGCGATGCGACGCCATGAAGTTCTGTGTATGGCGGCTTGGGAGTTTTTGTTGACGCTGCAATGCGTTACCGATTTGATGACGTCTGTCCACCGTTTTAGAGAGCGTCCACGTCGTCTTTGATTCTCTGCAAAGTACGTACTAGTAGTTAGTAAAAATGACACACCCTTTCACTTCATCCTAAAGCAGAGAGATGTAATTAAACAACTTTCCACCTAAAAAAAACTGCTTTTGTCAGTGGTCTTTAACCCAGTCTCCAACCAAAGTCATTGGCTCTTTTCAGTAACGCTTCCACATTAATTTGTAGTCAACAAAAACGTAATGTGATATTGCCTAGGGCGTTTATCACTGTTCTCAGAATACACGCAATGTTTTTATTGGAAAATTTCCCTAGGGTAACAATAGTGTCTCGTTGTAAAGTCTGAGACACACAGCAGTTAAATAATGGATTGAAATTGATTTATTTTGTTTGGTAAACAAAATAATCAATCACTTTCCTTAACTAAAGAAAGTGAAACTTTTCATAACTATGAAAAGTTTGACAAATGATAGAGTTTTGGATTTGATAAGAAATGTATTAGAGAGATAAGCAAAAAACTTGAAAATTGAGAGCAGTGGTGACCGATTGATAATAGCCCTGACTTACGAGGTGTAGGTTGCGGGTTCAAACCCAGCCAGGTGTATTACTTTGTGTAATTTATTTTATCACTACTGCTCTCAAAACGGTGAAGGAAAACATCGTGAGGAAACCGGCATGTCCTAGAACCATAAATTCGAAGACATGTGACATCCCCTAATCTGCACTAGGTCCGCGTGGTGGATTATGGCCCATTCTCTCTTCTAGAGAGGAGGCGTGTTTCCCAGCAGTGGGAACATTAACAAGACTGATGTTGATGATGATACTAATCGTAATCTGTACCGAAGTATCTCTCGATTCGTGTATAAACTCCAAGGGATCTTTAGCAGAATAGGAAAAAATTAGCAGGAAAAAAATCAGGCCCTTTGTAATTTGAGTGACACGTGTAAAAAATCTCACCATTGTCATTTCAATGTTACAAATTTTAGGCGAATTTTATGTATTCATTATTTTAATTTTATTTTCCACATTTAGGAAAGCTTACAGATAAGCTATTGCATGATTGTAAATCTTATTGTGATTTGGCAACCTTCCGGATCGTGCCTAAGTCGTCGACGGTGACTTAAGAAGTTATCAGCAACTGTAGGGGCCCAGCAGGGTCGAAACCTTAGGGGCCAAGGGTTGATGTAAAAGCGGAACATCTAGACCTTGGAACTGGCAGGAAGGAATGGTGGATCGTTTAGTCAGTAGAAGTCTGACACTGTCTCCTGCTCCGTCCAAGGGCGGGATTCGTCATTCAATGATTTTTCCCACCATAAAAAAGTCTTATTGCGATTCGATATAATGACCACGATAAACATAACATACAATGTGTCTGGAAAGTTTCAACGTTTAGTTAATTTGTTGTACAATACTTTGACCGACTTTTGTTTACATTTCTTAACGATTGGTTGCCAAAACCACCGTCTGAACATAATAATTTTAAGTATTGTTTTGCTATAATAAAATTAAAGGTATTCTAAGTTATTTATTATTATGAGCCCGTTGTGTCCCACTACAGGGCAAAGGCCTCCCTTCTGTTATTCCAATCTTTTCAGTCCTTAGCCAATTCTGGTCAATCCTTAAGGTAGGGGTCCAAAATGTCACACCATCTCCTTCTGGGCCTACACCGCCACCAGTTCCTGCTGTTCGGAACTCAGTCAGTGGTTGCTTTAGACCATTTTTCTTGCAACATACGGTAACACCTTCAACCTGCCCAGTTTAATTTTAGTTTTAGCCGCCAATTCTAAGTAATAATACATTCAAGTTCTCCATCGATACGACTACATGCATACTGTTAAAGTTGAACTAGAGATACCGCGCAGGTAATAATCCGGTTTCCGCTATGAAGACTGCCACAAACTACACACTAAGAGGCTATGCATCTGCTTCTGAAAGCAAGGTTCGGCCCTGGTATGAAAAACAACAAAGGGATAGGAGTGGATCTTTATTCAATAAAAGTCTGTCACTATGTCATTGATTTTATGATTTTCTTAACTAAAAAAAAAACATACCAATATTTGTTTCGAACCTTGGATGTCGCCAGTGCAGTAATACATAGCTCAATCACTGTGCCAACCAGGGCGTCAAAACTATTTATCAGGCCATGTACACAAGGCTTTACATATTTCTAATGCGACATCCAACAATGGCAGTATGTCTGTAATGTGAGAAAACTGTGTTTTTATAGAACAGATCATTAATATCTATCGCCATTACAATGTCAATAACCATAATTACTAGGAATCGTAGAAAATTTATATGGAATAATTATTGCAATTTGCATAATTAATCTGATTGTGATTTTTATGCGTGACGTCATTAGTAGGCAAAGCCTTCGTTATTTATCTAGTCTCCTAAAATGCGGTGTACGGTATTTAGATGTGCGGTAGTTAGTACGCAACGACTGATAACTACCTATAGGTCATTGTCTCGCTCAGCTGATGTTTACTTACAGAAATTAATTCTGTACATGGTTACATTAATTTGGATTTTAGAAATAAAAAATAATTTATCTTTTAATTTACGAAATCGATAGTGTTTCATGTCCCGGATCAATCCGCGACGTGATTAAAACAATCTAAAATTTAGCCATGTATAAAAAAAAATAATTTTAACATAGCTATCTCGAATCAAATCACAATCAAGTACCTAGTCTTTGAAATTTATCTAATGAAAAAAGGCTCCAAATGGCTGAAAATCAATCCAATAGTTAGCTTGACCTATTTAACCCAGATCAAAAACCTTTTAACCTGGAACCCTATTGTATACCCTATTATAATAGGCCTTCGTACCATAATCCTATTTTTATCTTGATACCACGAGAACTAAAAGCGGATAGCGTAGCGTATAAAAGTCCACATTAACATACAAACTAGAAGCTAAAAACGTTGGCTTAAGAAGAAAAATGGATAAGGTTTGAAAAGCAAAAATGGGTAGGGTTTGAAAACCAAAAAATGGATAGGATTTGAAAAGCAAAAGTTCGCCTTAAGGAGTTGTCAGCAACCGTAAGGACCCTGCAGAAGGGTCGAAGCCAATTGAGGACAAGGGTTTGTGTCTGAATCTGAAAGAAGGTTCTGGCCCTAGTATGTATGGCAATGTAGGAACGGGGTTGTTTAGTCAGTTAGAGTCTGACACTGTTTCCCGCTCCACTCAAGGACGCGACTCGTCATTGGATAATGTTTACATACCTTTAAAATAAAAAATGGATAGGGTTTGAAAAGCATTCAGCTGTAATGCGTTTTATATAGCAATAGACTTGTAAAGCTATGTGAAACGAATGCCACGCGATTTTATTATATGTACAACTCAGGTGTCCACGTGCGCGTTGCTCTAATGTAGTTCTCTCTTAACTCAGACACTTTCTACAAAAGAAAATTTGATATTTTTATATAAAAAAAAACAACCTAATATTTGCATTTGTTAGAGTATTTTATTTAAGCTAATTATATATATATTTATAGAGATAATTTAGCTTCGCTCCCGGCAACAGAAAAAATGTGATAAATGAAGAACTGCTCGACTGATTTTGTGCAAACTTCACATTATAAACCATCAAAAATCTAATCTATATATCATCTAAATAGTCCGAACAAAGCCTAAACATTTGGTTTGGATAGGTGAGCCTGTTCTTGAATTATAAAATCACAACGAAAAGTAGCATTGATTTTTATATTTGTGGATGAAAGTACCGCATCCAATCTCAACGCTCCTCTATGGCAGTGAAATAAAACTGATAAAACCCAGAGCTAACTATGGCTACCCATCGGAAACTGCATTACAGACGTACCGTGTGATAATGCACTACTTACCGAACGTTTCCTGGCTTTATCTGCCCTATCATATTTATATTACAAGCTTTACATTAGTTTCACCTATCTGATTTTTTTTGTTATGGTGAGCAAAAATCATCCAATGACGAAGCGGGAAATAGGGTCAGACTCTTGCTGACTAAACAGCCCACCCCGTTCCTTCTTTGCCCTTCGCACTGGGGCCAAGCCTTCCTTTCAGAAAGAGACCCTGGGCCGCAGTAGGCGTCAACCCTTTTGCACCTATCCGATGTTTGTGATCTAATCTTGCAACTCAATTTTTGAAGCAGATTTCTTCACCCGATTGAGCTGCAATTTTGCATGCAGGTATAAATCGTATGGCAATGCAATATTATGATGACACGGAACTGATCTGATGATGGAGCTGGAAGGTAGCCATAGGAGCTTAGAAATAAAACTACTCAACCTTATCGTGTTTGGGCTCATCGGATTTGTATTGACGCGTACTTTGATCCTATATGGTAGTCAGAGTCTGATGGTGGAGTTTGGAAGGTGGCCATAGGAACTCCGTAATATAATTAGATAACCCTAACGTGTTTGTAGTTTTCGGAAAGGTCTTGATGAGTATTCATAATAAAGGTATACCAAGCTATAAAAGCAGTTACGATGTTTGGATGTTTGTTACTCAATCACGCCAAAACGGCTGGACGGATCTGGATGAAATTTGGCACAGGCATAGGATACACTCAGGAATAGGACATAGGCTACTTTTTATCCCGGAAACCCCAACCCTAACCCCAATACCACGCGGGCGAAGCCGCGGGCAAAAGCTAGTGAAAAATTATTTTCATTGAAAACTTGTATTAGTTTCACCTGTTCGATGTTTGTGATCTAAATTTGATCTACTTTCCGATTACCGATCGAACTGAAATTTTGCATGCACGTGTATTTTGCGTGACAATGCAATATTATTGTGACATGGAGCTGATCTGATGATGGAACCGAAGGTGGTCATAAAAAAAATATTTCTTGAAATGGGAGTGTCTGTGAAATGGGAGTGTCTGTGAAGTGAAGGTCTGTCGATCGTATATATCAGAAAAAAACTCATTAATAAACTCTGTAAAATAATATTATTTTGGCTTTCCATAAAAATAGCCGAGCAATAAATATAAAGATAGCATTAAAAAGGTAAATATAAAACTTGCATCATAATATTCCTCAGAAAGTCACTATCATTTCCTTGACTATTCGCGCGGAAATTCATCACAAATAATACTAGGAAAAGGGAACGTGCTTACAGTTCCGATTCACCACAGAGCAATGAAACTTTTTTTCTGTACAGGTAAACCGTCAAATAACTTCTCTCTCTAAAGTAGAGTGAGACGGTGTGTCAGACTGTTACGGACTAAACAAACTATGTCCTTCAGTTGTGTCAGACTGTTACAGACTAAACAAACTATGTCCTTCAACTGAAGGACATAGTTTGTTTTGTTATCTTTTGCGTTCAAGGGGCTCTCTATCTAAAATTCCCGCGACCCAGAGGATAGAATCACGTTGCACGTTGGAAATTGCGGCGTGGTTAAGAATATTTTCCAAGTTTTTATTGAATTGTTCCTTCTAGCTTCTTAATTTATTTGAGTATGATGGTTTGAATTTTGCAACTAAATTTTAATACAATTCTCCTCAATCAATTAAGTTGAAATTTTACATACACTTTTGATTTGGATGAAAATGTCATAAGTCAAGTGACATCCTAAATCCAACATGATGGGCTTCTAAAAATGGCGGACTAATAATTTTGTAATATTGGTAAAACGGAAAGTTTTCTAACCTGAGAGACACACTGAAAGATATCTATTTAAATAAAAAATGCATGGCTAAATTTGTTGTTAAGTACGACACGTACTCGAGAACGATTGAATAAGTTTGGACAGTTTATTTATTTAAGTTTCGGGAACACATAATTGAAAAAATGCATGAAAAGCGTTACAAAACACATTTTTCATTATTCATTAGATTTATCTGTCAATCAATCAACCTTTGTGTACCTAATTTATTTCATCACCACTGCTCTTAAAACGGTGAAGGAAAACATTGTGAGGAAACCGGCATATCCTAGAACCAAGAATTCGAAGATATGTTACATCCACTATCGCACTTGATTCTTCTCTCGATATTTTAAGTAGTCCATTTTGTAAACTGAGTGACGCAAAGAAAAAATCTAAGATGGAAAAAACAATGGAGTACAGTTTTCCAAAACTAAATGCATGAGAGATTACCTGTATAAATTTGAAATTGGAATTCCTTCCAAAAAGATCTCCTCTTTGGGAGGAATTCCAATTTCAAATTTTCAAATTTGAGTTCAAAGTGGCAAAAACGAAAAAACACCAATTTCTTGTGTAAGGACCTAATATTAATATTAGTTTAGTAACATAGCGCCTCTAGTCATTATTAAGTCTGTGAATTTCTTATTGTTGTGTGTTTTCACTGCCATCCTTTACCGGCTTTTACGTGTCCCTGCATTTCCATGGAAATCGAATAGCTGTGAAATTTATGAGAACTCTTCGTCTCCTTTAAAATGAGAGCGAGATTGAAAAATGTCGTTTTGAATTGAAATATTATAGACGATTGCATTGTGCTCTGTATGCAAATGACTTATGATGCATTTTATTTATTATATTCTTCTGTTTTTGGTGTGAAATAACAATAATATAATCAGACTTTTAATGTTCCCTTTGCTGGGACTCAGGTCTCTTCTCTAGGAGAGGAAATGGGCCATAATCCACCATGCAAGTCCAGTTTGGGTTATTGAACGTCACACGTCTTCGAATTTTCGGTTCTATGACATGCCGGTTTCCTCACGATGTTTTCTTTCACCGTTTCGAGAGCAGTGGCGATGAAATAAATTACACAAACTAATGCGCCTAGCTGGGTTTGAAACCATGACTTTACAACTCAGTGCCGTCACCATATGGCTACTCTGTTCTGAAAATAAAATATTAATAGCTGTGATCTTATCGTTCTTGCTAATAATATGGTATTATCATTATCTAATTAATTACATACTATCTTAGCATCTTAATATTATGATAGACAACATGTTTATCTATATAATCTGCAATCTGCCGGATACAATCTATCTGATTATGATCTGAATCTATAATCAGATAGATTGTAGTAGATAGATGTTTTGGTAGGATGAAACCACTGTCTTGATTCTCTCTTTAGTCATTTTTTTATTTATTTAGGATCTCCAACGTAGAATACACAATTACATTTACATGTATAGGTATACATCAGTTACATTTCTGTGTGCTTCTCCAATTATGGGAGACCACAGCATTTGCAGAATAAACTAGATTAATACAAACAAGTTTGACATAAATTTATACAAGCAAGAAAAAATAATAAATAAAGGATGCATTACAAGTCATGTCCACATTTGCTGTTTGCAAGCAATTGATTGGGTTTCATTTTACAAGCATACTTCAGCTCAAACCAATTCAGATTTGATTAAAAAAATCAAGCAGATTATGGTAATTTTCTTGTTATTAACTATAACAAAATACCCTACAGTAATGAAGAATTGAAATAGTAAAAGAAAAACAAAACCACAAAGAAATCATACTACAAAACTACGTTTCACAAACCCGCTACATTTTTAATTTGCTTCGCCACAATATCGCAGGATTTCCCAGCGAATGTCACCGAGGTGGCTTAATTAAAAACTTTTTTAATTAAATCCTGTCTTATTTGGTTTCAGGATGCAGACACGGTGGAAAAACTGAACGAGAGTGGAGAGCTGAGAAAGATGTTGAAACCTTATAAGGTAAATAATTATAATTAATTAAGATGGCCGGTTTAACCAAAAGGTTCGGCTGGAGTGACTGCATACCGGATCCCGGGATTCCGATCCCGAATCCTGGGTTTGCGGACGACGAGCATTGCGTAGCTCGTCTGGTAATTCTCCGGAAGATGCAGCGATGATGCAGCATACCAGACGATACAGCGTTGATAGACCTTCTACTAGGGGGATTGATGTCCTGTCGAGGGTCGTGAGAATTTGATGTGGCAATATTAAGACGAATCAGCATGTAATGTTGCGTAAGTGCATAAGCTTCCTAGAACTTACTAGTATTATCAAATTTTGAAAATCGTAAAATTGCCACGAATTGCCAACATTTTGATTCTGCTGAAATACTTGAATATGATTCTGCTAATTCGTGTACCATTTTACGAATATTAGCAGAATTGCCAATTATAACTAAGTAATAATTTGTATAAAAGGAATTCAGGAAGTGAATTGTGTTTAGAGGAATTGCTAAATGTAACCATTTTAGGGTGCCAGTACGATTGTTAAACACAGATTTATTTTGAAAAGTGTTAGATTTTTCATGACCAAAACCAATCTATGATTATATAGTTGGCCTTTGGGATCCAAGGTCACGGCAACTCTTGTACAATCTCGTAGCCCGTAAAATGTCGTAGGGAATCTGCAAAAGGGTCGAAGCCAACTGGGGCCCAGGGTTTCTTTCTGAAAGGAAGGCTTGGCCACAGTGCGAAAGGTAAAGAATGAACTGAGTGAGGTGTTAAGTCAGTATACATCTGACACATTTCCCGCTCCGCTCAAGAGCGGGTTTCGTCATTACATGATTTTTTCCACCATAGACAAACTTGTAAAACATAGATATATCGTAGTAACTCATAACATTCATTATTCAGTCCATAGGGAGACAAATTAGTAGCATTGAACGGTTCAGAGAAACCATAATTAGTTTCACCTAGTTAGCATAAAATGTTTGCTAACTCTAGATGAGGTCTGAATAAACAGAACATGATATAGAGACTAATGTAACAAAGCCGGTCAAGTACGAGTGAAAATTACGAAGCGATGGTTCCGTATAAACTTAAGCTTTTTAAATAATGATAAATTTGTCATTTAGAAGGATGCATAAGAGGGTTTAAGGAAATCCAGACCAGACGGATGTTGTGTCCTAGTCCTGACAACTGTTCAATATTTGATTTCAGACTAATTTTAATAAAATACTAATATAACCATGATTTCTTATTTGATCAGGCGGTAAAAATTAATTTAAATTGCAACAAACGGGATTCAATTTTGTTTATCTGTCTGTCAGTCTAATTTTAATTCAGATCAATTGAAAGGTACGAAAATATTTAATTAAATTTTAGCTACACAAGTCAAATCTATCTGTATTTTACAATTATTAAGTTCATATTGAAATTAGTTACAAATATCAAGTTATTATTAACCTTTCGAGACATAATAGAAAAACAATAGGTGTGTGAACGCCGGCGTTCGCTCAGGGCGCAAAAATTTAACCCAATAATTTAATACAAATGTGAAAAGTTCTTAAACCATTTCAATGTCAACCTCGATTTTTATAAATAACCTCGATTTTTCGAGACCAACCTCAAAAATAAAGACATTTATCATCATGATACACAAAAGATACTCCTTTGTCCGTCCAATCCATCAGTGTTACCACAAAGCAACTGTTACATGCTCACACAAGGTTGAGCACACATGAGACCGCAGGACAAAGTTTACTTTGTACGTAATTCATTGTACAACGTGAACACAGAGTAAATAGCTGCAGAAGACCGCATCCATACAGCGAATACATGTAGCGACATCTGTTTCGCCATATAGGAACTAAATCATAAAGTCCTGCATCGTGGTAGCAGAGTTATATGGGCAAAGGTTGTCTTTTAGTGTTAAAACTGCCTAATGTTTATAAATTTAAAACTAATAAGTGGTCACACTTATTAATTTTAAACTCCTACTGTAATAGTATTTGTGGTGTAATTAGAATACATGCAACAGTCTAAAATCAACTATGAGGCAGTTGCTCGCACTGGATGTATCACTTGTGTGGTCTGAGGATCCTCATTTTTCAATAAAGGTTTGCAGGACTATGTACTCTGTTCCGTGCACGTTTCAGAATACACTTCATATTATCATACTCAACAATTTGAAACTTGTGAACAGAAACTTCTGAACAGATAACATCTGGTAAACAGATAAAATAAAAGTTATCAATACAAAATCGTTTTGAATTATTATTTTTTTTAACTATTGCTCCATTTTTATACTGCACTACTAAACACAGTATAAACTCGTCTCAGTACCACTGTGTCTGATTCTACCAGTTATTGGGTGTAATGTTAGCCTTCTGTACCTATTTATTCTGTGTTGTTGCTGGATTTGAGTACGTAAGCTTATGTGCGTTTCTAGTATCTAATTTGCGTTGATCAAGTTATAGTTGGGGATTTGTAAATGATGTGTACGATAATCTGGGTTGATTGACTCTCTCTCTGAAAGTCATTGATGTGTCAATTGTTTCAAACGACAGAGTTTACACACTAGTCGAAGAAGACAAAAAAAAAAAAAAACACACATTGTACACTGCTACGAAGCACATGTAACACAGCACCTATAATTGTAATTTTGCTCGCCCGATGACCGTTAAGCCTGTATATGGAACACGTAAATTTTACAACTCATGAATAAAAGCATTCATCAATGTTGTATAAAAATAATCGCAAAGTCCTAAATCCTTACCCCCAAAAAACATACTGGGCCAAGTGTTGATACAAAAGCGTAACACCAGGGCCTGAGAATAAGGCAAGGAAGGAATGGGGTAAGTTTTTTAGTCAGTAAGAATCTGAAACTGTTTCCTGCTCCGCCCAATAGCGGGATTCGTCATTGGATGATTTTTACCTACCATAAAAAACCCCAACGAACAAATACTCTATTTTGTCAGCTCTGGGGATAGAAGAGTTAAACAAGGAGTACCCAGTCGCAAAGACAAGAATAGAACACTAAAACAGCCGTCCAGCAAGTGTTTGCTAAAATTGGACATTCAGTCTTCCATTTTAGCAACTGAATTCAGAATCTAGTTGTTACGCGATCGTTTACTATACCGAGATTGTCCATCTATTTAGTAACGAGTACAGAAATTATACTAACAAGAGAAATCGATTCCTTCTTCACTAACAATTTTATTTTAGTTAGCGTCATTACTTGTGACAATATTGCGTGTCGCGTTGTGTAATAGGAAGTGACAAATATGCGTGGCCTAGTAAACTGGTTGGCTGAAATAAGCAACAATGGTAACAGAATAGTTTCTTTTTTATAGTTCTTGACTTTTTATTACAAAACTGTAAACAAACAAAGAATCATGATGTTAAGTCACACTGAATGGCTAGAGCACTAACTATTCAGTTATATAACATTATTTTCAGTATACGTAAAACCTGAATAAAGTTTTTTTACACCAAAATTTTGTACCGTTATGTGTATGAAGTGTTAAATAAATAAAATAAGTTTTTTCCATCATTTTTTATATTTTTCCCAAAAATCCTACTACTATTATAAAGGCGAAAGTTTGTAAGTATGGATGTATGGATGTTTGTTACTCTTTCACGTAAAAACTACTGAATGGATTTGAATGAAATTTGGCACAGGCATAGGATACACTCCGGAATAGCACATAGGCTACTTTTTATCCCGGAAACCCCAAACCCACGCGGGCGAAGCCGCGGGCAAAAGCTAGTATTGTAATAAGGTAACAAGTTGAAAACTACCACCATCGACACTAAGTACAATACAAGTCTTGGAAATTCAAAGCGGGCATTAGGAGCCAGCTCACGGCTGGGAGTAAAACAATCTCTCATTGGCTCATATGACCCTGTGACTGGTCACAATTATCTGGATATTTGTGTGGACAACCAGGTAATAATAATAACAAGCTTATGATTTTTCATGATACAGTTAAGTATTATGCGTTCCAAATAAGAACAGGAAAGTCAATAATCTCGATCTGTCAAATTTTGAGTGAAAAGTACGGTTTGCAAAAAAATCTAATTTGCGTATCAATAAAAAGTTTTTTTTTTTTGCTTTTTATTACTAAATTTTAGTTAATTCTAGTTGAAGTAAAAACGTTAGGGTTAAATATAAATTTGCCAAATATATTCTTTTAAGTCATAAATAATTTACAAGAAAAACTATTTTCTTTCTTATTTTCATTGTTAGAAACAATTCGCCTTTTTCTTCTATTTACCACTACTCAGACACATCACACAGTGAAACAGAGATAAACAAAATTGAAATACTGTATTCTGATTAAACTTTTTTCGTATACGGTTACGATACGGTGACGATTTTTTTCTTTTTTCGTTTTCGATTTATTTTTTTAATATCTTTTTTTGTTCACTTTACCTAATTTCTTCGATTTGACAGTTCGACGTGACGTCACAACATGGCCATCGATCCTATTCTCATTTGGAACGGGTTGTATGAAATTTTGTTATTTTGTTTCTTGTTTCGCATATACTAAAAATAAGGTTTTATAATCTAGACTGTTCAATCTTGGATTGAGGATATCTTACTCTTCAGTTCTGTTTTTCTTTAAAAAGGCAGTGGAAGGCATACTATTACTTGGTTCAAATTAATAAGTTGTTGTTGCATCATCTATGACGTCACATAAGAACTAATCCTTTATCACGGAATCTAAGTTCTTCGCGCACAAAATTATCTATTGGACAATGATTGGACAGTAGCCCACCAGACGTAACACCTGTCTGGTCGGAAGATCCCCCTATTTCAACTGAGGTATGTAGGACTTTCTGTTCCACACACATCTAAAATGTTTTTTCACCTCATTTTTTAAAGAGATCCAGAAAAGTAAAAAAATACGAAACGTATGACAACAATCAATATTATTGCTGACAGCCAAATACCAGTTGGCAGTACCAAATCATAAATGTAAATAAAGATACCGCCGAAAATCATTAATCATTTTTATCTTCCTGCCAATTAACTTGTAGACAAGTCTGACAAAAAAAAAAACGTAAAAAAATCAACCGAAAAAAAAAACAGTTGCAAAACAGTTTACGCCCATTTTACTTATGCAAGATCATTCACATACCGCGAACAAATTTCGAAACAAGAACATAATAATATTTGTTTTTACACCCATAAACGTAATAAATGTTGCGTGAGGCGTAAAAATTGATAAAGGTGAATTGAAGGTCGGGTCCAATTGAAGAACAGGTCCAAATTGACGGCCGGATACGACTATCGACGCTGTTGAAATGTCTCTGTACAACCTTCGAGAAGCTCTCCGTTCGAGATACATTGTTGTCATGACCTTTCGTTTTTCAATACAACAGTCAATTAAAAGTTAACTGTTCTTCGGCACTTGTTCAGGTATTGGTAAACAGGATGACAGCAGATTTGATAAAAGAAAAGTTTCTGACGTCAATCGAACAATCAATCTTCGTAGCATTATTTTTTATGCAATCATGTGTTAGTTTTATCCCAATCCTTATACGATTGCATCACTGCTTACCATCAGGTGGTATTGCAGTAAGTCACTAGTTTATATAAATTTTAAAATATACTATACTTACGTGATTAGGTCATATTTCTCCATATATTCTTAGTCTTATGAACTGCACCGGATTCGTGCGCACGTAAGTTCTGGGTGTCATCAATGTGGTGAACGTCCGGAGTACATGGTGGAGCACACAGTAGTAGTATGCCCCGCTTAGAAAAAGCAGAGGTATGCACCGCCACGTTCTCGTAGGCCCGATTGGAGGCGGTGATCTCTCGTGCCAGGCCTTGGTAAAGGCCATGGTCCGAAGCGAGGAGGAGTGGAAGGCGGTCGCCTCCATCCGATGCAGTAATGCTAGCAAAGGAGGAGACCGCACGCGTGAGGCAACGGTCCTCAAGCTTCAGCCACCGCAGGGATTTCAATCCCGATTTCCAGCTACCGTAGATGCTGGCTTGCTTTATTTGTTTCAGGATTAGTAAGTTCAATATCATAGAAAAATTAAAGTGCCAAAACTGTCTAAAACCGATCTACACGTGGGCCACGTTTAATTTGGATGAAAAGTCGCGTCGCGTGGATTTAATGTAGTTCTACAAAATCTAGTCCCGAGCGGCGTACGTGGCCCACGTGTGTGCGATGTATTTACACTTTTAAGGTCACCACGTCTTTGCAGGACATGTCGACCTTAAGGTCACAATAGCCTTAAGCCTTAAATTATGATCACAGACAGGAAATATATTTCAGTTCTCATAACTCACGCGTCTAACACAGCTTTGAAAGCAAAAACAATCGTATATATTTCTAAAGAAAATACGACTGCATAACATATTACATAATTTATATTTTCTCAACTGCAGTTATGACATCTTATTTATTGAAACGCGGGTCCAATTTACCTCTAAAGCAGTACTTTTATATTCGTATTTATTTAAAAAGACTTTGGTTATTTAGCTTTTTGCAGCTAATGCGTTGAATAACTAGTTGGGTAATGATCACACTACCAAAATGTGCTTAAGTAGTCAACGATTACTGTTTGGTCCAAATTGATGAGGAAACATTTGAAAGTAGATCTTTTTTGTGCTGAAATTCTTTTGCTTGATGACACCTCTCTACACTTCAAAGAAAATAATGAACAATATAAAAAAAACTCTGCCTCAAACACGCGTAAAAACTCAAACTCAAATTATTTCAATAATTATGTTTGCATATTTTAACAAATCTATAAAATTATGGCTCTTGGTTTTGGCAGAAAAAAAAATTACAAAAATCGTTTATTTTAAATGAAACTTCAATCCTTTAATCATAAAAAAAAGTTTTAAAAAACTTCATTCAACATCATTTCAGTAGACGAAAAAAGAACAAAAAAATATAAATAAATATAGATGAGTACGAAGATCAAAATGCTGCAATTTAGGACACACTGCAAAAAACATTCAATATACGGTCTCATTGGCATTAAGACTGAGTTTTGCGTGATTTTAAATATTATTAATTGTTACCTTCACGTTAAAAAGTTTTTACATGATAAGAGAACAGGCATACAATGCCCGTTTTATTCATAACTTCTCCCAAACGAGACAAAGTCATTACACTACGAAGGAACTTACACACCATTTCATACCAAGACAATGCACTGCGAGGCGTAAAATTAAGCCACAATTCAGTAGGACTGTAGTCGGTTGTACAGTTGAGAGTCGCTTGGCATGTGCCGGACGTGGTCTTCCTATGTGTTGACGTTACAGACAGTCTACCTGCAATGGGAGATGGTACAAGATTGGGGGAAGAGCGAGTTGGCCTTTATTTGTCTGTAAACTGAATTTAACCTTTCTGTCTTGTAATTACAGACACCATTAAAGAACAATGGATGTGTGAACGCCGGCGTTCGCGTGGGGGCTTAATGAATTAAGGTAGTCGCTTATCGTCAACGTCGATATAATGGTTTAAAAGCTTTGATGTTTCAATTAAAGAAATTCAATGCGATTTTTGATTGATAGGTAACGCGAAAAAAGAGAGATAATACCTGAAAACTTTATTGGCATTCTGTAATTTCGTAATTTACTCGAATATTTAAAAAAACTCGTTTTAAGAAATACATGTTTTTCCACCAATGTAATAAAACTTAAATTGGTCTAATGCTATTTTGAACAGAGTTTGTAAGTCTGCGTCTATGAAGACCGGGGATCACCCTGCGACTTTCGATGCTTAGTACGTATCTTATGGCGGCGACTCAAGTAAGAGGATCGTTCCCTCACGATCGCTTCAGTTCATGGCCTGAACCAAGACTCAGTGTGAGACGTTGCCGTCGCAAATTTAGTAGATAGACCTTACCCAAGGGCATGCCGGTTCACTAGACCATGCAATATAGGTATACAGCGCCGGTTACGCACCAAAAAATTAAACAAACCTAATGTCGATGTCACGGGGAAGTCCACCTAAAGGTGAGGTTAGAAGGCAATACAACAATTTATCCATCTTTTCTTTGGTTTCCCTTAGCCTCTCCTTCCACGTGTATACTCATAAGTATAACCCTTTTAGTAACATGTGTTTCATCCCTCCTCTTTACATGACCATACTAAGACAAACAGTTACTGTAAATCATCTTCTTAGTCGTACACTCTTTACTGAGAGGTCGTGGTCATTTATTTAATTTAATTTAAACAGTACGGCCGAAGCCAATTACACCATTGTCACTTCTCAGTCGAGCAGCAGTGGGAACCTTAAAAAGGCTGATGATGGTGATGATGATGACCGTCCACCGTCGACGTGTTGGAGATCTTTTGCCTTCCACTTTCCATTGTACCACCAATTGCTTCATCTTACTGTAAAAAAAACAGTCTGAAATTCAGACAAAATTAAGGATAGGTACTACCAAAATACGTTTCTTCTTTGAATAGAGATCTATTAGGTTCAATTTTCATTATAGGAACCCTGTATCGAAAATTATTCCTTCCAGTAATCAAATAGTCAATAGGTACCATAAGTACGTAAACGTCTTTCTTAGGAATACACTCTAATTCGATCGTCTACAAAAGTCAATTAGACCTGATTACACGGTAGGGGTCAAGAAAAAAATAGTCTAGACGATGTTATTAAGTATCAAAATACTTAAACTATTACCGACGTCTTAGCCAGTAATAAAATAAAGACTATGTAAATTTAGGCTATCCGTCTAGTATTTGTCTAACTTTTTCCTATATTAAGTGCTACCAGCGCTTTTGTTCACGAGATCGTAGAAAATTATCCTAAAGGACTTTTTGCTTTTGGGACAAAAATTATTCTATGTACTCCAGATCTTGTGTACAAAGTTTAATCGAAAACCCAACTAAGTACGAAAAAGTAACTAAAATACAAATACTTATAAACCCTATGCCTTTAATAATAGTTTGATTATTATTAGTATTTTTGTATTTTACTGGGAACAAGACTGCCTTGCCGATCTCAACAAACTAGAAACAGGAATCGAAAATCGGAAGTGTTTCTTTCAAATAGACAACGCCTTCCAGTATGCGGTCACCACTCCAAAATCTTTCGGCTCCATCTACTATCTGTTCTACGAACACTGCTACTTAAGTACCTATGGCGAAACTTCGATCTATGTCAGTAACCTGTGGATCTTTATTCTTGATGCGAACTCCGAGCATACCCCTTTCCACTGACACGTGTGGCTGATATTGCTTAACCAAGGAGAATTGATGTATATGCTTAGGATTTACTTCGTCTAGGCAAACAGTTCGCAAAAAGATGAAAGGGTTATACGGAATATATTTGTCGTTTATGTTAGAGATGTAAAATGAGGATTTTATTGAAAGGAAATATGATTTTGATTCATATTGCTATGTCAGGTCTGAATACCGTTTCAGAATATTTGGGAAAGAGTGTATAAAGTCTTTTTATCGAGTCTTCCCTTTTAAGTATAAAGTATTTGGATGAAAATTGGATAGATGAACTGTTATAATCTAAATGTTGTGAAACGTCCGATTATAATTTAAGTGTCTTCAAAGTTTAAGACAACGTCCGTGGTACATTAGAGACCACTATAATTGTCTACAAACAATGTCGCGACATCATAATTATATCAAAAAATAAACTAGTGCGCATCAGGTATTATCATTGTGTTTTAAATAATATTATTTAAAAGTACCTGAAGATATAAAATTAGGTCATTTAGTAAACAGAAGAAAATATCATCATTTCAGCTGAAAATCCTCCATTGTGGAACATAGGCCTCCCCCAAGTGTCTGAAAGAACAGTCGTCTCTCTCATCGCACCCTAATCATTTTATCTGCGCGCTTTGTGGGAGGCCTTCCTTCAGGCACCATCAATTATTATCTGTTTTGCGAGCAATGTGCATAGCCTACTACCATTTATGTTATATGTTCAATACCGTGCCTCGAAAAGTACGTAAAGCGTGGGCCTGCACCTGATCTCTCTCTGGTCATGTCGTCGGACTATGAAAGTAAAGGAACAGAGAGTGCACCTGAGTTTGCGCATATACTTGTGCATTATAATATCTCCTGCGTACTTGGCTATTCTCAATTGAGACCGGCCACCATGTTCGAAATTCGGTTGTGAGAATTTTTTCCAACATGTACTGCAATCTTTATTAACTCTTCAAATGTCTCAATTCCAGAGCCCCGATGCCTGCAACACCTGCCAAATGTGCGGCGGGTTCCGTCTCCTTCCCTGCAGGATTTGCAACGGGTCCAAGAAGAGCCTTCACAGGAACCACTTCACGGCAGAGTTCGTGGCCCTCAAGTGCATGAATTGTGATGAAGTGGGCCTGGTGAGGTGCGAAGCATGCTGTTAAGAGTTGGCGAAAAAGTAGCAGATTTTATGAGACAAAGTGTTACAAATAAGGACAGAATTTTTGATGTGTAAATGAATTTTAGAAGATATGAATCGAATATAATACATTCCGATATGTTTTAAGATTTAAAAATATAATGTTGATATAAATAGTAGGTATCTGTCTTTGTCAATACAAATCTAAAATTTCAGGGTGAATGCTATAGGGTAGACCGCGAAATTAAGATTTTTGCAAGTTTTTGAAAGTACTCATTACCGCAATTATAAATATTTTTTATTATATTTTTTAATAAACTTACTCGAAAATTTTCTCCTACCGCTTTTAGTCACGCAATTTTACTCAAACAATAGAATATTTTTCAATTTTCCACACGAATGCGCAGTCGTGCGTCACCAACGCCAATTTTTTATTTATTTATCTATTGTATCTGGTAGGGTGCTTAGCGACCCCCACAGATCGCTGACCAACTCCTGTTTATTTATTTTTTCTTTAGTATTTTCAAAACCAATTTGATACATGAGGAAGAAATTTGTCAGTGCAACACTCGTTTTCATAACGCCGTTACCTACGACTCGGGCAGATTTCGCCTCGGTCACAAGTCACAAGTTTCTCCACTTATATCAAAATGTACTATTTTTATCTAACTACGCGGTTCTCTACTGAAATTCACAAAACGTATGAACATTCGATTTTTTCAGGATACCCTGTATATTCACCTAAATGCAAGCGCTATCTAAACTGGAAATATGTTATGAAACAAATTGTACTTAATTGTAATTTATAAAGAAATCATGTAGCGATATTATCTGTCATGATTGCTTCTAAAATTTTAGATTTATAAATAAATCACAATAATCAAGAAATTAAGAACTATATTTACTACAACGCCATCTAGCGTTGTTGTCGGAGATTATTCTTATTATGCTAATATAATTGAATGCGATTAGTAAACTGCTTATTATTATATAAAATAATAGCATGTATAAGGCATTAATGATAAATAGGAGACGAGCAAAAAAAAAGAGATTTCGTAACATTATTTTCTTTATCTATTCAATTTTGCTCGATCCTCCAACGGGCATTTCTTTTTATTGTTAACCTTAGCTTATTTCTAGAATAATAATAATAATTGCTAACATTGTAAACGGTTGACAATTTTGTATCTTCATTTATTTTTTTGTATATATTAAATTAATACATCAACCTTTGTTAGTAAAATATATTCATAAATATACCTTCATGATTTTATGTTACGAGAGTAATCCTAAATTACTCTTTCAAATTAAAATAACAATTTTTGAAACAGCGGCTTCAAGCTAGGAATAGTAACAAAAAAAAATGGAATATTTTGGTAATAACACATGATAAATGATGCGATTTTGTTTTTCACAGTTGCAGTATAATTTAGTATAATTATTCTCGTCTACATGAGAAGGTATTGTATGTGAAAAATTGTTCAAATTGTTGCGTACGAATTTTGATGTGTTGCAAATCGGCTTATCACTGAATTGAATGTGGTCTTTTTATTAATGGATATTTATTTAAGGCTTCGGCACACCAAAAGCGTGACAGGCGCAGCACCTGAGCGGAGCGGGGCGGTTGCGCCGCGGTTGATGTCACACCAGAAACGTGAGCAGTCAGAAAGCAGTTTGAGAGCGGGCCTGCTTTA
The DNA here is from genome assembly GCA_029852875.1 of Mythimna loreyi. Lineage (NCBI taxonomy): Eukaryota > Metazoa > Arthropoda > Insecta > Lepidoptera > Noctuidae > Mythimna > Mythimna loreyi. The sequence goes on along the minus strand of CM056795.1, from coordinate 8,067,037 downwards.
TAACTGCGTTATGTGTGTCGTGTCGATAGCCACACTCAGTACACTTCAAGATGTCGAACGGTTCTGACTCTGACGAAGAGGAGCTATTGTTGCTTCTAGCTTTAAGCAAAAAAAAAAAATGGGTTTACGATGTAAATAAGAGAAGAAGATCATGTAAACATTAATATTTCCTCACGAACTCAATCCATTTTTCATTCGTTTCCATGATAAAGTTGTAAAAAATCACAACCGTTTACGAACTGCGCTGCGTCTGTCCCGCTCAACTGCTTTGGTGTGACATATCAGTATGGCGGACGTACTAATACAACGCGTACGGACTGCGGCCGCCCCGCGCCTGCGCTGCTCCCGCTCACCAGTTTTGTAACAGAGCAGTGCGTGCGTGGCGCGGTAGCGGAGCAGGTAGGCGCAGCGGGCCCGCGTTTGTGCAGTGTGTCATCCCTCATATAACTACATAGTTTTCTAACGTAGACGCACTGCTACCGCGCCGCAACTGCTTTTGGTGTGCCGAAGCCTTTAATGTTGCCATTTCTAAGTACTATTATTTGTACGAAACTATAGCCGCAAATATAATTTAAGTTCTACTTATTCCCGATGCAAATAAACGTGTAGAAATAGAGCTTAAGTAACTTTACCTGAAGTAAATAATTCAGGAGATATAACTTTAGGTACAGATAGAATAATATGCCATAAATTAGCTGCAATATTTTATTATTTTTATATACAAATGTTTATAAATCTTTTGTCAAACTTAGGGTAGTATAACATTTTGTATGTTTTATGTCATTTTAACAAATGGAGCATGAAAATTAAATTGTATTTATTTTTTAAATGTGGATTAATTTTAAGTAAGTCAAGGTGATTTTAGATTCTCTATGTTTTGAGAATAAAATTTTGCATGTTTATACTTGTTTTTTTATTACCTTTATTTTAACAAAGACATTTTAAACAAATATAAAATAGCATGTGACACACATATGTCATATACTATTTTATATTTGTGAACTTTAAACTGAACAAATATTTTTCTAAAACTTTTTTAATCTCTGAGGTTACTATTTGTACTAAGTATCAAGTATTTAGGCCCAAAAACATAATTTGTCATGCAAACGAAAATTCCTCTCCCCCATCCACTTAACAATTTAAAATTGTACTTCAAAAACTCTTAGTGTTCGCAAAAAACACAAAAAGTTTAAGAAAAATTTTATGTTCCAAGACCCAGTAGTTTGTATATTTGGTTAAGAATGTCCTAGCTATGTAGTTAAAAAACGTTAGTATCATTGATCTCTATTATTTATTACACTGAACTGGCTACCCTCTAAATGCTTTTGTCCCCGATTGATATTCGCCATATTGGCGCTGATGGTCTCAGTGACAGTAGCGAGTGTCTACGGAACTAAAACTGGTAATATCGCGCTGCATACAATAGTAGTAAAATTAGTTCTCTAGACGCTCACGAGAGGCACTTCAAATAGTTACAAAAAATGTGCTGTCCAACATTCGAATTAGCCTGTCCAGTGTTAAAAAGTAGTGGATAGTGGTTAGTATATACTCTAAGTACATAGACAGTTACAATCTAGTATCTAATAGAATAAAGTTTTAGAAAGATTATTTCACCCCAGCTCTCAAAACGGTGAAGGAAAACATCGTTTGGAAACAATAATCCTAGAAACAATAATTCGAAGACATGTGACATCCACCAATCCGCACTGGGCCCGCGTGGTGGATTATGGCCCATTCCCTCTCCTTGAGAGGAGGCCTGTGACCCAGCAGTAGGAATATTAAAAAGGCTGATGATGATGATCTAATAGTATGATTCAATCAAGAGTTCACAAAATTAAATTATATGAATTTCTTCAAGCATCCCTAAGAATCGTTTCACCTCATGTGAATTAGAAAATAAAGCATGCCTCAATTCACACGATTATATCGTTTCTTTTATTGTTACCTGATCAAAGATTATTAACCTAAATGCACATTATTTATCAGTTAACAATCAAAGATCATGAAAAGCCTTTTATTATTGTGTTATATGATTACTGGGTTCTATTAAACTTTCTTTAAGGGCAATTCATAAATATTGAGGTAAGTTTTACATAAATATATAGAGTTAGATGGTAGATTCAATTCTTTCACCTGCATATTGTACCAAATTTTTTTATATTTTTAAATTAAATATTGGCATAAATCCTTAACAAAGTATGTTCAGATTTTGATAATGTTGCATGTGCAAACAACAAGAATTACTAGCTAAGTGATCCATCAACACAACTCTGAACTAATTGCTCTGTATAGCATGAAGATAAGCAGTTGTTATGAAATAGGCATGTGCTAAGAAAGGATTTTCTTAGCACATGCCTATTTAAATTTATTAAATTTTATTTTGTTCAATAATTAACATGAGGTGAATTATCATTTCAGCCGAAAAACATCCTTTATTGAATTAATTGATTCACCTCCTCTAAATATCGCCATAACGACCGGTCCTCTCTGTTCCGCTTCTATCAAATTCCCTAGGTCTACAATCTACCTGGTAGGCCTTCCAACGCTGGGTCTTGCGGTACGTGGTGACTACGTCTACTACTGCTTCATAAGTGTGTGAAAGCTCTTAACCAGTGTAAGAGCCTTCACAAACTTATGAAGCAAAACCAGTACGAATGGGCGAAGTGATTTTAGTACCTATAAAAGACTTAGGCATTTGCCGCAGAAAAGGACGAAAATATTTCGCTAAAAGAAATACAAAATTTATTAACAATCTTTGCCTTAAGTTTACCCAACGATGACTATAAAATAAGCCTGATAATGAATGGCTGTCACAAATCTTGACAAATGCTGTATTATCAATCAAACGGTTGATCAAAAGATCAAGACAGTTCAGACATGAGAATAGTCATATGTTTTTATATGGTTTTTATAATGATTATATACTTAGGAACACTGTAAGGGTAGACACATATACTCGTAAGTAGCGGTATATTTTGGGGATTCATAGTAAAAAGTATAGTAGTATTCTTAGTAAAAAGTTCACAAAATCCTTGAATTCAGTTTACACTTCATTTTTTGACTCAATACCTAAACATTTTGAAGCTGAAGGCTCCAAGCTTCATTCAAACAGTGACCCTCAAAATAAGATAGCAAATGAAAAATGTGCTGGTGGTTGGGCACGGTGGACAGAAAAAAATATTAGAGAATTATTGAAGAGGCTCTACATTAACTACTACACCTAACAGTCTAAGTAGATCACAATCCTTTACAAGATTTCTACTTCAGTTTGTGTCCAGAGAGCAAATGTTCGATCAAGCATAGACATGTTTATGAAATAAATAAATAAATCCAGATCCCTAATTACTTATTTATCTTACACAATGCAATCGTGTTACTAATACCCTGCAATAGATATATTGTAAATGTACAAATGTATGATAATACATTTACAAAAAAAAGAACGCCATTTAAAAACTGTGTAAGGTTAAACTATGCAACTTGAAATCGTAATGAAAAATCATCATCATAAGCTTGTATGTCCCAAGCTTTATAAAGTAAAAGGTTTTTGCAACGGCTTCGACTGCGCGAAAATTTATATTGACTTTAAGGGAACTTACTGTCGAAATTAAAACAGACCCTTATTTTAAAAGTCCTTATATTTTGCATTTCATCCAAAGTAACTTCTATTCCAAATTGTTCAGAGAGAGGCATGATTGATCAACAAACAAACAAATTGTCACACCTATAATCTTAGAAGTATAGGACTATTGTAGTTTAATTTTAGTATAAAAGCTGATAATTTCTCAATTCGCTGTCATAAAGTTTCAGGTAGTCTATTAAAAATGTCTTATACTTCTCCTCGTAGTTTTCGTAATTTTCTTTTTGATTACGAGCCTCCAGAGTAAGTTTTAATGCAGACGTTAATTTTCATTTTGAGAAATAATACCAATTTGCACCTTCTCGACATCAAACTCTGATGCGTCAGGGATAGACACATATGGTGAAAAATTGTCAAACATAATATATAATTATGTTTGCACGTCCAGGAAATCATAGTTTTTTTAAGTTCGATGTCGATGATAATGGCGACGCAAGGAGCAAGATATTTTTTTAACACAAAAGGAGATGTTGTATTGTACTGCAAATTTTTCAAGGACTATGTTCAATTGTTCAGCAGAAGAGTGCAGTAAGCCAAGTTGACTTTGAACTTCTTTGTATGAGTAAAAACTTTACCGTGTTTTTGGGACAGTTGATATGACTTCATGATTATGATCATTTATTGCTATTGTCCACAGACGTAGGTATAGGTTCATAAACGCGTATTCATCATTAATTACCGTTGGTGTGCGCCTGTTCACAGCTTACATACTGTCGATGATGTGGCAGTGACACAACGGCACGATATTGCCGCTTCCTTGATGATGCTTCTATTGGCGGCTCCACATTAGTGCCGTGAATTCACGCCATGAACTAACTGTATAAGTCGTACTCCGTGAACATTCCGCGAAACCATCTACATTCACGTTCACGCCGGTTTATGAAGATTCACGGCACTAATCTGGAGCCGCCACTAGATGCTACGTATTTATGGACTTTAGAAAACCTTACTTGGTGCTAATGAAGACCAAAAGTACTCTCAATACGCTAAGACTGAAAGCCAAACCCAGTGGTCGGGAATATGCTGACTAGACCAATGATGATGAATTTATGTATTTTTCAGAGGCGTCACTTCACCAGCTGACTATGCGTATATAACAATGATGCGTCACATGTTATCAGTAATAAGCTCCTGGCCGCTTAAGATTCTCGACCCACAAGACACAGTTGCTATACAAAGAAGGAGGATCTGGGTGTATATCCAAAGGTCCTTCCATATGTCTGTATGTTTGTTGACTATGGTCGGCGGGATAATGTATGTTCTACTACATAAAAAAGCTATGACTTTCTTCGAGCTTGGTCATTTGTATATTTCACTCCTAATGACTTTCGTTATTTTTGTAAGTATTCATATGAGTGTTATATTGTTCTTTTTCCTATATTATAAACTAGCTTTTGTCAGCGGCTTCGCCCGCGTACATAAAATATAGCCTATGCCACTCAGTGGTAAAGCAGCTTTCTATTATTGCTAAAATTTTTCCAATCGGACCAGTAGTTCCAGAGATTACCTCCTACAAACAAAAAAAACAAACTTTACCTCTTTATTATATTAGTGTAGATGAAAACACCGCCCACCATGCAGCCACTTTACCAAAAGTATTTTATTTCCTTATTTTGTGTCTTAAATTAAAGTGAGCTAAAGTCTTCAAACTGAGAACAAAAACCTCGCGAAAAAAACTAAACTGGCTAATCCTAAAACCAAAAACTCGAAGGCTTGTGATGTCCATATATCCGCACTTACCCCGCGTGGTTGATTACTGCCGATTTCCTCTCCTGGTCTGAGTCCCAGCAATGGGAACACAAATTACTAGGCTGATTATAATTATGCTCGTAATTAAGTTCCAAGGCCAATTTTAGCTTGTTTTAGTCACTTATATGTAGTTCAGTTTATTTAGTTTTATAGTTAAGATTTTTTTAAGCACATTTATTTTGTTAAAGTTGTTACGATGTCTTTGGATGGTTAAAATTTTGAAAATATTTAGAACTATTAGGCCTAATAAGATATTTAAGGAGATAAAAGCGTATCGTGAGGGTTAGTATAAAACAGCTTAATAAATTGTGCCTGGATGAATAGGGGAAGGTCTTTGACTATTTGTGGGGTGGGAATGTATATGCTAGATTTAATATATACCAAGATAAAATAAAGTGATAGGTACTTTTGTGTGGAATAAACACCGCTACCCTACTTTTTATAAGTCAGACGATTAAATAATATTGAAATATTGGTTGCAGTCTAGAATCACGACATTGTGTTTTTCTGATGAGTATTTTGTACTCGCCAGAAATTTTTTGGAAAAACTTCATCTGTTCTTCTACAAAGATCGTTCTGATTACTCCATGGAGGTAAGACAACGGTCAATTTCAATTAAGAGCACAAAACATAAAAATATAACTTATTGCTCTAATTTTCTAGATGCTTTACCCAAATAATGAAAAAACGCGACCCTATTTCAAGCGTACTTTCGATGTTACATTATATGTTTTCTAAATTGTTTTTTTCTTGGTCTGTACTGATCGTCATCTCGTTAAAATTGTGGGAAAGAAAGTCCTTGTTTCTAGCTTTCTCGTCTTTAAAATATTGCACTGTTTCTTTGCTTCACTTCTATTATTTCCATTCATACACAACACATTCATACTCAAACCTTTCTTCACCACTTTTTACTTTTATATTACAAGCTTTTAATTACTGTACCTGTCCCGTTGTCTGTCGTTCTGTAATCAAATCTTGCAACTTAAATTTGATCCACTTCCCGGTTTCCGATTGAGCTGAAATTTTGCATGCCGGTGTAAATCGCATGACAATGCAATATTATGATGACATGGAGCTGATCTGATGATGGAATCACGAGGTAGCCATAGGAACTCTGTAATTAAACGGCACAACCACGTCGAGTTTGGACTCGTGTGAATCGTCTTGACGAGTTTTAATTATATAATTATAGACCGCTGCTATAAAAGCTTGTTATGAAAAAAAAATTTTTTTCATTAAAAACTTGTCTATCATTGCTATCAAAAAATATTAGGCCAGTCATTAAAGCCTCAAACCCGGAAGAAATTAGTAACACGGTGAAATTTTGAGGGGTTTTTAAGGAAGGTGAAATAACTTACCGAGTGATTTTGCAGCGCTCTGGGGTGTACGGAAAGGGTTGAAAAGGGGTGAAAATGGTTTTTTGTTAATAACATTGTTAAAAAAATTAGTAACACGCTGCAAATTTAGAATTAGGTTGTTCTTACCGGTTTGTAACGTGTATTAAATTTGCAGCGTTTTGCAATGTACGGAACATTGTTTATTATTAAAAAACATTAAAATTTGTTAATAACAAGGGTAAAAAAAATAGTAACACGCTGCAAATTTGGAATTAGGTTGTTCTTACCAATTCGTACCGTCTATTAATTTTGCAGCGTTTAGCAACATACGGAACATTGTTTATAAATAAAAAACAATGAAATTTGTTAATAACAAAGCTAAAAAAAGTAGTAACACGCTGCAAATTTATATTTAAGTTGTTTTTACCGTTTTGTACTGTACACAGTTTTGTTTTGTACTATAAACAATGTTCCGTATGTTGCTAAACGCTGCAAAATTAATAGACGGTACGAATTGGTAAGAACAACCTAATTCCAAATTTGCAGCGTGTTACTATTTTTTTTACCCTTGTTATTAACAAATTTTAATGTTTTTTAATAATAAACAATGTTCCATACATTGCAAAACGCTGCAAATTTAATACACGTTACAAAACAGTAAGAACAACCTAATTCTAAATTTGCAGCGTGTTACTAATTTTTTTAACAATGTTATTAACAAAAAACCATTTTCACCCCTTTTCAACCCTTTCCGTACACCCCAGAGCGCTGCAAAATCACTCGGTAAGTTATTTCACCTTCCTTAAAAACCCCTCAAAATTTCACCGTGTTACTAATTTCTTTCGGGTTTGAGGCTTTAATGACTGGCCTATATTGTCAAACGGTGTGAATGGGAACGCAAGGGTGAATCGAAACAAAATTTTTATTTGGACTTTTACTCATTTGTTTTAAGATTGCATTTAGCTAAGCGCCTATTATTTTTGTATTACAATGCAAAAAAAAATGCTTTGGTTTAAATGTTGCTGACAATTTCTTAATAATGTTTAAAATCCCTTCAAAATTTTTGTTTTTATTCACCTCATTTTACTGTATTTTAACTAAATATATTTTTATTTCAGACCCATAAACAAGTCCATCGAATCTCCCACCTTTTCACCGTGTACCTCATTGGCCAAATGTTAGGAGGACTTTCTCTCTTCAACCTTACCCCTATGTATAACAATTATTCTGCTGGCAACTACGCTAAAGATGGTTTGAAGGGAAATACCACATATGAACATGCTCTTTACTTCTCTTACTCTTTCGATGTGTCAACGGATTTGAAGTGGTATATCCTCGCTAATATATTTCATTGGTAAATAATTATGAAGCATTTTTTAAAATATTCTTAATAAGGAAATTGGGGTCAAAAGCAGATGTTTTAAATAACTAGTTAAGTCTAATTTACGCCTTCTTAGAGAGAAAGCCTTTATCCCAGCAGCGGAAACATTAAAATAAAAAGGCTGATGATGATGATAATAACCTGACGCTAGTGTACATTTAATTGCTCTACTGGATTGAAACATGTTTACATTGATACAGTGCTGGAATCGAGTGATGCTGGCCGCAGTTACTGCATCAATATAAATCAGCCTTTACGCTAGTAGAAATAGATTGCATGAGCATCCAGACACACTTTCTTAACTATCAGCACATTATGATTCAAAACAAATTCAATACTATGATCATTGTTGACTTGTATCATAGTTTAAGAGATATTTAAATAATTATGTCGAGCATTGAAGAACAAAGTACCTACCATTTCTTTATGGTAGGTAAAAATCATCCAATAACGAATCGAGCTCTTGAGCGAAGCGGGAAACAGTGTCAGACTCTTACTGACTAAAAAACCTTTGCCTTATCCCAGGGCCTGGTGTTACGCTTTCGCATCAACCCTTGGCCCAGGAGGCTTCGACCCTGTAGGGCCCCTACAGGGTTGAAGCGGTCGGCCTCCTCCTTTCCTAATATCACTGGGACCATTTAGATTGTAGCTTACAGTAAGTTTTAATTACAAACCATAAAATATAGTCACTGTTTTCTTTTCAGGATAATCTCATACCTGTGTTCAACTTGGTTCTGCATGCATGATTGCTTTCTATCTCTAATGGTATTTCATATTTGGGGTCATTTCAAGATTTTACTTTATAATCTTGAACATTTCCCAAGGCCTGCAAATAAGACAACTTTCATTCCAGAAAATAGTAACGCGAATTTAACTTATGAAATATATACGCCAAGTGAACAGAAAAACGTGGCGATTCAATTAGGTGAACTGATTGAATATCATCGAGAGATTGTCGGGTAAGTTGAGTTATATATATAAAAATATTCAAATAGTCACCAAAACCTGCTAAAATGGCGTTAGCCAAAACCATCAACCACAGAACTGGCGAGAGTGCAATTATATAGCCTTAGTCTAGTGGCTTATTAAAACCTCAATATTTTAGGGTATGGATTCAGAAATAGATTGGGATGTAAATCTTCTGATTCAAAATAAAACAGGACCGAATATTGAGCCTTGTGGTACACCTGTTTTCGCATTTAAACGCCGTAAATTGACATAATTTATTTGGAGTACTGCCTGTCATTTAAATGAGCTGATTGAAAAAGTTTCGTAATTAGTTCAATCAAATGCTTTTGAATTGTCACAAAAGATGCGTATCGCATCTTGAGCCTTGTAACATTTTTACCTTTAGAAAATAGAACTACAAAATATTTTTATTTATGTTTCGCATTATGATTTAAGGAGTTGACGTATTTGTGAATGTTTTATATTAATATATGAATACCTATATATAATATATAATTATACACTATCGATTTGTGTAGATAAAATAAAAATAAAGTACTTTTTTTCTAAATCTCTTATTGATATACGCATTTACGAAATTAATTTCTTTAAGTAAACGAGTCATTGACCTTGTAGATAGTTGTCGGTCGTTGCGTACTAATTACCTACAGGTCATTGAACTCGCCCAGCTGATGTTTACTTAAAGAAATCAATTTAGAACATGCGTAAATTAATTTGAGTTTTAAAAAAAAGTACTTTGTTTTTTCATTCTAACTTTACCAATCGATAGTGTTTCATGTACTGAATCGATCCTCCAAGGGATTAAAAGGATTAAAACGATCAAGATTTAACGGTGTATATGTTACGCTCAAAGATCGAAAACGCTCATTGAGCGGAAGAATAGCTCACAACGCGTTGTGGTTAAAGTAAAACATCCACATGGCGAAATTCGTGTTATGGCTCTAATGAAAACGCGCACGACGCGTTGTGGCAATCAAAGAAAGACCACATAGCAAAATTCGTGTCGTGGCTTACATGCTATTTGATCTCAACGCGTTGTGGCAATGAAGAAAAGCCATGACGCGTATGGAATATTATTTAATTACGACGCACACTACTTTCCGATATGGATCCTACTAGGCCTAGGTTGAAAATGTTTTGGTAGATGTCCTTAAGAAAATTTTTTATTTTATAAAATCACGGCATAACGTGTTTCTGATTATCAAATATATTAAGTATATTAATTATATAAATTAAAATGAAACGATATTTGTTATTTATTGATATTACTTTATATTTAAAAAAATCAACGTATTAAGTAACAAATCACTGAACACAAAATATTAATCATTTGTAAATTACCTACTCCTAATTCACTTAAAATAATAAGGGCACTGTACAACTCTAACAAAAATAACTTACCTCTAGTCCGTTTGTGACCGACGTTAGTATGTGCTTTTTCCAAAATATCAAACAGTTCATCTGTTTTGCAGAAATATCGAATTTTTGAACTTGAGCTTTCTATTCCAGCTTCAACCAACTTTTCAGTATCACCAATCTTTAAGACATCATATCGTTTAAGACGTCGATACTGCTTCGACGACAGAGACTCCTTTGTCTTTTTAAGAAGTTGAGACTGTTTTGTCTCATTAAGTAACATTTCATATTTTTCTGTAGTCATGATAAAACTGCGATCAGTGCTTGTTTCCACAAACTCACGTAATTTATCGTAAAACAATTCTTTTTTATTCGTCATACTTAGCGCTGACATTAAAATTCTCTCTCATAAACAGAAAAGAAATGAATAAAACTGATGTTTCAATGCGTCTTTGCACCCGAGCCGACACCGACAAGTTACAACCTGTCCGTCGTGATATGGTTAACACAATAAATGCTCAGAACGCGTCATGGCTTTTCTTCATTGCCACAACGCGTTGAGATCAAATAGCATGTAAGCCACGACACGAATTTTGCTATTTGGTCTTTCTTTGATTGCCACAACGCGTCGTGCGCGTTTTCATTAGAGCCATAACACGAATTTCGCCATGTGGATGTTTTACTTTAACCACAACGCGTTGTGAGCTATTCTTCCGCTCAATGAGCGTTTTCGATCTTTGAGCGTAACATATACAAGGTGTCATTGACATGTTAACGCAAACGAATACCATGGATCCAGTACATGATTCTGGACCCCCCAGTGGTGGAATTTATCGTCGTTTTTTTTTCAAAATTTTGAAAAAAGAGTTTTGTTTTTTTATTTTTAACCTGTATAAAATCGTTATTCTGACCAATTTCAATGATATTTTTAGAAGAAAAAAAGAAAAAAAAAGTTTTTTACAAAAAAAAAAATATAAAAAAATCATCGAGGCAAATAAAGTCGTTATTCTAATCACACCCGATGACATTTTTAATTTGGAATGTAATGCAATCATTTTTTTTGCAAAAAATGTTAAATTGACGTTTTTATACAGTTTAATTAAAAAAACGTTAAAAATTCATTAAAAAAAATTAGAAAAAACCGACAAAAAATTCCATCACTAGGGGGTCTAGAATCATGTACTGGATCTATGGTATTCGTTTGCGTTAACATGTCAATGACACCCTGTATATATATATTGTTAGAGGCATAGTGAAGAAACGCCAACAAGGAGGTTCACAAGCGGTGACGGCTATCATAGATAAGTTCGTGCGCGCGCCGTTCTGGTGATTTTTGGACTGTCAACGTGCGGAAAAAAGGAATGGCTCCCGTTTTGAAAAGCCAATTTGCCTAATTTTGTAATATAAAATTGTTTAGTGTTATTTCGGTTGAAAATAATTAAGCTAGTTCCGTTTGGTTTCTTTCTCTTTGTAATTTTGGTTTTGTTTCGTTAAAAAGGAAATATAAAATGTCATAGTCTGTAGTTATTGGTTTTTTTTTAATTAGACTCACTTCTGGTTTTTCCTAAAAAAATATATATATTTACATCATGTGTATTCATCTACTGCTATGTCCTGTTTTTTTCTTTATATTAGAAATAATCAAACATTTCCAGGTCAGAGTGGTCTGATTTGGTTCACAATTGTATTGACCTGAACGCGCCTGTGTTCAAACATTTTCGATGCCTGAACAGTTTTGGTAACTTTAAAGCAGGTCCGTTTTTGGTCAATGCAAGAGTGCCTGGACCAAAATGATTTATTTGAAATCAATGCTTTGAAAATATACATGGATTTAACACATTTTTTTTGTCTTAGCTTCACAGACAAAATGTCGGAAGTGTTTGGTCCAATGTTGTTTGCTTATTACGGGTTCCATCAAACAAGCGGATGCTTACTGCTTCTGGAGTGCTCACAGATGGTCAGTGTATACCTACGTTATAATTATTTGCTAGCGCGACTGTTTTTTAACCAAAATTTTAAAATACGTTTATTACGCTCCAGGGCACAAAATATTTTTTATTTCTTAATAACATACGTATTTTGGCTCTATTTGTAGGTAGGTGAGCCAAAATACGTAAGGACTAATTTGTTATTTGTTTGGAACGATTTAGTTTTTACTAGGTAGTAGTCGTTTTGCTGAAAAGTTTATGTTAATGAGAAAAAAAAAATATTCTGCCCGGAGCTTTTTGGACCAGGACCACGGTCCCAACTTCCTATAAAAGTTGTCTTTTTAAGTGGTTCTTTATTGGAACACAATACAGAATAGTATTTATTTTATTGGTGTATCCCAAAATACTGAGTCACCCAATAACCCAGTAACCCGTAGAAATCTTTAAATCTAGACCGCAGTCCCAACTTCTACCTAGTATTTTGACCTTCGTCTTTCATGTCCAGTCAGTCGATGAAATTGATAAATAGTCTAAAGAACTTTTTTAATGGTAGGTGAAAAACATCGAATGACGAAACCCGCTCTTGGGTGGAGCGGGAGACCAGTGTCAGACTCTTACTAACTAAAAATCCTACCCTATTCCTTCCTTGCCTTATTCCTAGATCCGCAGTAACAGTTTCACACAAACCGGCAGGCAAAGACGCTTCGACCCTGAAGGGCCCCTACAGTCTAAAGAACTTAGGCTTATATGAAAAGTGTCAAAATAGCTCTCTCTATTCTCCTCAAAATCCATTCCTAAAATTAATCGTGTGTTTTATTCCAGACCGCTGCAGCTTTAACCCGTTATTTACCACTAACAATAATTCTGTTTCAACAATTGATACAGCTGTCTATCATCTTTGAACTTATTGGAAGTATTGTAAGGATTATTTTTTTTACTTTTATAAAAGCATCATTAACTTGTAAATTTAAAGACTTACACCATCATCATCAGCCTTTTTAATATTCCCACTGCTGGGACAGGCCTCCTCTCTACTAGAGGGGATGCGCCATAATCCACCACGCGGGCCCAGAGCGAATTGCTCATGTCTTCGAATTTCGGGTTTTAGGACATGCCGGTTTCCTCATGATGTTTTCCTTTTGAGAGCAATGGTGATGAAATAAATTACACAAAGTAATGCGTCTATCTGGGTTTGGACCCGCGACCTACAACTCGTAAGTCGGGGCCGTTACCACTCGACCACCACTGATCACCAAGCTTAATAATTCACCTTGTTTATTCATTAAGTGCAATTTAGTTCTTTCTGATATTCCTTGCAGAGTGACCGACTAAAATTTGCGGTCTATGGTCTACCTTGGGAGTGTATGGACAAAAAGAATCGGCGTACAGTAGCCTTCTTCCTAATGAACGTACAAGAACCAGTACATGTGAAAGCATTAGGTCTAGCTGATGTCGGCGTTACTTCTATGACTGCGGTAATTATTCGTCATCATCATTTCAGTCTAAAGACGTCTATTGTTGAATATAAGCGTGCCTCAACTGATGCCATAGTGACTGATCTTGTGCATCTCGTATTCATTTAATTCTCGCGACAATCACCAGGATTTCTTGTGGGAGGCCTTCCAATGCGATAGACCCAAATAGACATAAGGACATTGTCTTTCACTTAAGCTCAGATAGCCCAAGATCGATAAAAATTTGATCTACAGTAGGATGTCTTTTAGGCTATTTAAAAAGAGGATTGATACGAATAACTAATTTTACGAAATGTTTTTTACAGATCTTGAAAACATCGCTTTCGTACTTTACTTTTCTGAAAAGTATGTAACTTCTGCAAATTTTATTTTAAATTTTATTCAAGTCTTATTAATATTAATTTGAATTTTAAATAAAATGTCACATTTCGAATTCAGCAAATATACAGCTCATGTGTTTTATTTCCTTTACCTTTTTTTAGATCCTTCGCCACTCTTACGAACTAAGGATATTTGAAGATAGTTGCCGTTATTCATGATAGTTGCCGTCATGACGATAGAAAGTATCGGATTCTGAACTAATTGTGTTCTATTGATGTAATTACTGTAGAATGTTAATGTGTTTATATACTTTTACTTAAAAAACGAAATACCACTAACTGATTAATCACGAAATCTCAGAAACTATAATACTTACATGCTTTAAATTTGGCAGGTAGATCTGCACCCTTATAGGGTGCAGATACCCGCTAAAACGAATATATATATATATATATAAGACTCTACCCCCTAAGGGGGTTGGAAGTTAGTATGGGAAAAGTGACATTTACGTGCGTGCGTGCGAGTTACAGGCAGTAAATAAATAAATTGGTTAGGAAAAATTAGTAAAAGATTAGTTATACTTACAAAACTTAGTCTACTGCCGCACCAGCAACAACAACCGATGACTGCTCAATAGCATTCTTTGTACCTTAGCCCACCGATAAGCATAATTATTCAATAAAAGGGATGCCGTTGGAGCTAGTCCCAGCTCTGTATAGCAACGAAGGAGTCTCCTTGCTCATTATAGCGTGAAAATCAGTCACAGACGCTGAAGAAGACATGGTCGATGCTCTGCAGTATCTAGGCAACCTCAACAGTACCCTGAAACCATTATTGTTGACTGGCCTGTAGATCTAGTGGTTAGTGACCCTGCGTAGAGGCCTTAGTAACTCACGCGGCCTTTATTATTTTTATACGTCCTTCAACCATAACCTAGAATTGTCGAAATCGAATTTTTCCTATCTTTAAAAAATCCTCAAAAGAAAAAAACAAAGCCTACTGGAGTCAAAGGTTTGCTTTTGAAAGGAAGGCTCTGCCTTGGCATAATAGGCAACGAAGAAACGGAAATAGTTTGACATTGTCTCCGGATGATGTTATTAGATGATTTTTACCCACCGAAATAAAACCGTATAGGATCAAAGTCAGAATATTTTTATTTCACATAGGTCACACGGATCCAACTTGGTCGATCACTTTATTATGCGTCTGTCTGTCAGAAGCCCGTGAAGGTTCCACCTTGAAGCTGGGAAAAATCCAAATCTTAAGTTAAAGGAAAAAAAAGAAACGACCGTTTGTGACGCAAGAACGTATATATTTCACCACTGCCTAAGGAATTAAAATTCTTCGAGTACTCTCCGTTGACCTGACTGCGTCTCATGCAACGTGATAGCTTTTTACAGATGATGATAAATGATATTTATTTTTGCAAATAGGTTTTCCGTAACACTTTTACTCATCATTTTTTTTATCAGTTTAAACTAGATGAGTCCGGTGTTTCCTAGCTGACTACCCTAAAAAGAAACACCGAAACAAACTCATGGGTCAAAGTCTTTTTTAAAGTCCATACATCAAACATGTAATAGTCAAATCGAACAATACAGATTAGTGTCTGATATAGTCTTTTGAGGAACCATACAGATTTGAAATACTTGCTTGGACTGGTCCACAGTCCAGTCAGTGCAAGTATTTGTCAGTATTCGTATAGCTCAACTTAGGATAGGGAGTTAGTGATAGTGTGACTGGTGACAGGACAGAGTGGAAGAAAAAAACATGTTGCACCGACCCCAAGTAACATGGTATAAGGGTAGGATGATGATGATGATATAGCTCAACTTAGGACTACTAAGGAGCTGAACAATTTGACGATCAATGCAGATTGAGGCAGTAGCTCCGTTTCACTTCAGTCCCGCTATTATTCCCGCGGCATTACTATTTTTATACGTTCTTCAACCATGACCTAGAATATAATCAAGGTAACCACGCAATTCCTAAGTCTCTCCGGGAATTGGAACGACAATTCGAAGAACTTTTCTTATTGTAGATGCTAT
Organism: Mythimna loreyi; assembly: GCA_029852875.1. NCBI lineage: Eukaryota > Metazoa > Arthropoda > Insecta > Lepidoptera > Noctuidae > Mythimna > Mythimna loreyi. The sequence continues at coordinate 8,050,833 of CM056795.1, read as the reverse complement.
TGGGTTAGTTGGTTCTAAATGTCCTAGAAACTGTGTGTTCAGGGGTTTTTTTAAATGGGGAAGTTATCTGCAGACCAGGGCAAAGGTAGTAAGATAAGTTTGACAACCACGGGAGGGACTAGCCCGCAATGGCTGAGGACAGACGTATGTGGAAAAGGGAGAGAAAGGACGTAATAGGCTAACTTATTTATGGAGACTTGTAGGTTTAAAAAACTAGACAAAATGCAAGTTGGATCGGCATACTAAGTACCACGCAACTTATGTAAATAATTCAATTCCTGAATCGAGTCTTGTAATTTTTTCCGAATTGAAAAAGTTTTTTTTTGTGATGTAAACACAAATTTCCAGTTTTCAGATTTATCCCTATATTTGTACTATAAACCTTTCTTCATGCCAAATTCAGGGTTTAAGTCAATGGGAAGTACCCGTGAATTTTGATTCCTTTGAGAGTATAGTTTCAGGAACCTTACACATTAAATTGAGTTTATGGGGAGGGAAATTTTTTATCAAAACCTTCTAAGGTTTTTAAAAAATACATATTTCTTGGAACAAGTCTTGTAAGATATTCTAGTGAGTGACGGAACCACCAGCAATGAATTTAATACCAACCCGCACTGGGCCCGCGATGTGGATTACGGCCCATTCCCTCTCTTAGAGAGGAGGCCTGTGTCCCTGCAGTGGGAACATTAAAAAGGCTGATGATGATGATGACGGAACCACGGAATGCCAATAGAGCGCTCAGACGTTATTTCTGTTTTATAACATTTAAACTATGGCATGCTTAACCTTGTGTATAATAATCAGAAAGGAAAATGCTCTCTTAAATGCAAATTGTATTCCATGGAATACTATAGTATAATGAAAGCTAAGTAAAAAAATATTAAAGGGTATATGAGACAATTAAAGTATGTTTGCAAACATTATAAAGACCGATGTCTTTTATAATTATTTTAATGTTTTACTTTGAACGTGCAATCACAAGGAAGAATAATCTATGAGAAACGTGCCATGTTTTGAGAAATATTGTATATAAGGGTGAGACTACGTAACAGAAAGATACTGAATGGGTTATCATCCAAAAACAAAAAAACAGAAAAACAAAAATCTATTTAAGTTTTAAGTTCACGAAAGGGAATGGAATGGCGACACTTCTTTCGGCGAAACAGTATTGGTAGTAAAGAAGATTGCTGCCTCTGTAAAGAAATAGACATCCTCACGTTAAATGTAATGATTGTTTGATACTTTTTTTATAGTAGGTAAAAATTATCCAATGACGAATCCCGCCCTTGCGCTGTGCGGGAAAATGTTAAACTCTTACTTACTAAACAACCTACCTCATTCCTACGTTGCCTTTAAGACGCGAACCCTTGGCCCCAGTTGGCTTCGACCCTTCTTCAGGGTACGGTTTGCTAAAAACTCCTAGAGGCGCGCGGGAACAGTGCTCGCCGTCGACGACTAAGCTTGGTCCGGACGGTTACCAGGCGATTGGACAAATAGCTACCATTGCTCGCTATCCACAAGCCCTTGTTTGATAGCTTTAGGGTTGCGTCATTTCGTGTATATAAACTGTTTTTCTTCTTTCTTTCTGCAGTAAAGTCAGTCTGTTAGCCACAGGGTGATTCCCAAATCCCCAGCCACCGGCTTGCATACTTTGAGCATTGGGTAGCTTGCCGTCCCGCCATAATAGAATTTAGAGCGACATAATAGAAAGACAATAGATGTGCAATCACCGGCTTTCGCTTGGGGCTCAAGAGTTTTAAACGTTATCCTTCCTTAGTAGCTGGGTAACTTTATTTAGTTTTTTTTTTTTTAGCTATCTCCGAGATCTGAGTTTACATACGAGTATAAGAAACTTAGAAACTTTATTCAAAACTAGTTCCTGCTAACGGTTTCACCAGCGCGATTTTAGAATTTTTGCTCAAGAGCATCATACTCTGGCATAAAAATGATTCCAAGGCATGGTCTATCTGTGAGTCTAATTTGGTCCAGCTCAGCCATTTAAGTTAAAAGAAGTTACAAACATACAAATATTTGTGTGATAAAATTCGTCAACTTGACCAAATAATTTCTCTTTTCGTAAGTCGGTATTAATTGTATTAATTTTTTGTTTTTTGCTTTGGTTTTATTCTAATAAATGTTTACTTGCTTCGGTGTGGTCTTAACTTTAGACGATAATTGAATGTTTATAAAATCCTTGAAAGGAACTATCACAATATCTAGTTAATACAAAACTACGGTAACATTGCCCGAAGAAACAACAACACATAGAAATTTCTCTAATCCAGACAGATTTAGATAATACGAGCTAAAATGACGTTAAAGACATTCTTATTCAAAAATGAAGCTGTTCAGTAAGTTTTAAAATTTTATTTTATATCAAATATCTTGCGGTTCGTCTGTCTATTATCTATCTGTTTGAAGAATTTTGAGGGGATTTTTACTGGTACATAACTTTTTTTATGCGGGTAAAAATTTCGTACTGTTCATGCGCGTCTCAAGGAGTTGTCAGTTACTGTAGGGGCCCAGCAGGGTCGAAGCCTTCTGGGGTCATAGTTTGATGCGAAAACGGAATACCGGGGTCCTGAAACTAGAGCAAGCAGGAACGGTGGGTCGTTTAGTTTAGTCCAAGGGCGGGATTCGTCTTTCGATGATTTTTCCACCATAAAAAAAAAATCCTAGTTTTTTTTTGTTCGTTCTAGCAGAGCCTCGAGTGACGTTTTTACAATACCCCATGGCCCATCCATAAAAAAAAATTCTCAAAAGGAAAAAACTAAGCGTACTGAGTCAATGGGTTCGGTTTTAAAAGAATGGCTCGGCCCTGACATAATAGCCAACAAAAGAACTGGAAAATTTTGACACCGTCTATAACCTCCTTTTTGAAGTCGGTTAAATCTCTTTCTTTTTTTGTTACAGTGGTATCAAAACACCATCTGATTACTTGTACATAAAAATCTTGCGCTTTATGCTGTTAGTCATCGGTTCTTGGCCTCGAAAAGAAATAGGAGAACCGGAGCCATACTACCAGGAAGTGTTCTTTAAATTATTTTACTTAGCCGTAACAACTGGTTGTTTTTCTGGAGCTGTAACTTACATCATCATACATAATAGTGAACTAACATTTCTGGAAACTGGACACATGTATATTATTATACTTATGAGTATAGTTGATCTGGTAAGTAAATATTTCAGGGCGGTGCCAAAAAGGTTTTTGAGTTCAAAGGTGCTGGTGAAGCGTCAATACCTTTTTTATTATTATATTTTAAAATTAAATAAAAATAATATCTAATTTGATAATTCCTCACGCTGATACAAATGACAGCTCCCTCACCTAGGTACCAATGTTGTTCTGGAGTTAACTCGCTGCCGGACTACTAGATGGCGCTGGCGACCATCGAATAAAATATAGTTCTAAATCTTCCTTTTTTGGAGAACTCCGGTAATTTCTGGTCAATTGATGGACCTGAAGTTGTATCATAGGCTGAACTAACAATGCAGTGCTGAATTTGAATGTTTGGAGCGACTATCCGCTGGAAGTCATCAATTTACCTGCACGCAAGAAAATACACTTCACCTGGCCAGGAGTCTCAGTGGGTGCTCTGGATGACTAGGGTGAGTGAGGCTTTAATCGCTGTCATAAATATTATTTGTGAGGAGTCATCAATAGATAAAAAAAAATTACTTCCCTAATTAGGGAAGTATTACTTTTATTAAAACGCTAATTCAAATCCGCCATTTTGCAATTATGGTTTCCATAATCCCCTGTTTCACTGTGTTGTAAAACAGGCTATTTATACGCCTCTTCAGGTGCTAAAGTTGTGCTGTGGTTAGGTTGCTAAGGTAGCTGCTAGGAAACTCGGCGTTCTTGGAAAAGTCCGACAGTACTTCACACCGAGACAGCTTCTAATGCTGTACGAAGCACAGGTCCGATCGAGTCTGGAGTACTTCAGCCACATATGGGCTGCAAAATGCAATCGTTGATGGTGAGGCGTTCTGGTCTATTAAACAGCTTATTCACTTCACTGCCTTGAAGTCACCTAAATTATAACCGGACGAGAAGACCACGCAATGCTTTCAATCCCTCGATGTACGCGGTTGTTTCGAGCCTTTCTTAATCCAAAATTCTATTCAAGCTTCAGGTTACCAAATAGATCTTTTTATTTATTTATAATAACGTCATGCTACACAAAGATACACAGGTGGACTTAATGCCTTAAGGATTACCAGTCAACCAAGGGCGGTGACAAGAAAACATGGCAGGTTTTCAAACAATCGTCTTAACAAAAAAGCTAGTTGTGATGGTACGAGTACCAGTAAGTGAAATTCGTCAATTCGCTATACAATTTTATGTCTTTTGCAGTCCAGAGTGGTCACACTGACTTGTTCTTCTAAGTACAGAGCGGTTGGTAAAGAATTTCTAACGAAAATCCATCTGTTCTTTTTCAAAGACCGTTCCAAATATGCTATGAAGGTAAGAGAACATCACATATATTGGTAGACTTTTTTATGGTGGGCATAAATCATCCAACGATGAATCCCGTTCTTGCTCTTGGGCGGAGCGGGTTTCGTCATTGGTCATTGGATCCTCGGTAGCCGGTATCGGATGGATGCGAAAGGCACAGGATCGTTCATTATGGCGACAATTGGAGATGCCTATGTCCAGCAGTGGAAGTCTTTCGGTTGAAATGATGATGAGCTAGAAAGAATACCTAATTTTCACTTTGACTTTGTTTCAGACACACAAAATGGTCCACTTACTATCACATCTCTTCACGTTGTGTCTATTGACGCAGATGTTATTTGGCCTATCTCTCTTCAATTTGATACCAATGTACAACAACTATGCTGCAGGACGATACAAAAGTGTGAGGCTTGACAACTCAACGTTTGAACACTCTTTGTACTACTATTATCCTTTTAACACGTCAACTGAAATGAGGGGTTACGTGATTGCTTGTATTTTCCACTGGTAAGTTTTTCAACGATATATCAGCGGCGACATCTATATCGCCTAAAAAGAACTAAAACTCAAAATCCTGCATCCTATGGAAACTGAGCATTCCCCTTTGGACATTAGTAGTAAAGTTGGGTTTAACGCAATTTATTTCTGACCGATGTCATTATATTTATTTATCTCAGGACCCTGAGGTCCTGGACCTTTGGAAGGCGTTCACGGGATCGAAACCAATTCACAGAGACCCTTTTTAATGTTTTTTTTGGAATGTGGTGCTAGCCGGTGATTATCCCTGTACGCGATGTGCTGGTGCATCCAAGGGCAACCCCCGGTTGATGAAAAACTATTCCGACATATAGAAAACTAAGATATAGGGCTATGGTTTTTGGAATTTTAAGTGGACTGGTTACTAAGAACTATATTAAGGCTATGGCCCCTGTGAGCAATGTTATTAAATTCCATCAATAAAAAGGCAGGGGCTGATTTGCCCCAAAAATGGCTGTTATCACGAAGTGATGTAATAACAAGAGGGCAACATATTTTGAGGTGCTTGAGGAGTAGTGAAGTATACCAGGTTATCAGGACAATCCCAGAAGTACGGTCAAGATAATAATAATAATAATAATAATAATAGTTTATTGACCATAAGTTTAGGTTACAGTACACCGGTAATACATATTTCCATAGTAGGTACATAGTATAGGGCACACTCGGTTACGTTCAACTACAACAAGTTAGAACTTATGTAGGTATAACGAATAGCAAGGGGATTACAGGAACAGTTAAATTACATTACAGTTAAATTACAATAATGCTATCACAAGTAAAGCAATGGTTCACATAATTGATAAAATATTTATATTAATGCCCAATGACGGTATACAGAGAAAAGTTCTTTACCTCCCGTGCTAGTCAAAGACTGTGTTACGGCAAGGTAAGATTCTCGCTCATTGAATAGTAGACATAATGTAAACATATTAAGACACTTTTTACCAAATACATTTGTTTTGCTGTGAATCATAGATTGCGATAACGAGTTACAAGCCTAGCGTAAACAAGTAGTATATGCAAAGGAATCAGACAACGCAACTACAAACGTTATTTCAATGTAAACAAAGTTTTTTCACAAACAATTTTTGTTACCAGCACCTTACTGGATTATACAAGGTGTCATTGACATGTTAACGCAAACGAATACCATAGATCCAGTACATGATTCTGGACACCCTGGTGGTGGAATTTTTCGTCGGTTTTTTTTTTTCAAATTTTTGGAAAAAAAAAGTTTTGTTTGTTTATTTTTTACCTGTATAAAATCGTTATTCTAACCAATACCAATGATATTTATAGAAAAAAAAAGAAAGAAATATAATAAAAAAAAACATCAAGGCAAATAAAGTCGTTATTCTAATCAAACCCGATGACATTATTAATTTAGAATGTAATTCACTCATTTTTTTCGCAAAAAATGTTAAAATTACGTTTTTATACGGTTTCAGTTAAAAAACGTAAAAAATATCATTAAAAAAAAATAAGAAAAAACCGAAAAAAAATTCCACCACTAGGGGGTCTAGAATCATGTACTGGACGTATGGTATTCGTTTGCGTTAACATGTCAATGACACTCTGTATATATTATCCTTCTCCCGAGCACGTTTGCTCTTGCGAATCTCTCTCTCAATCCAGACAATAAAAACAAGAGAGGTAGGTAGGTATCACTACGGCCGGCGTTTATCACCGTTAGCATTTGGCGGTAGTTTTCGTGTAGCAAGCAGGGTGATTTGCGGTTCTAATTTATCCTACACTAATATAATAAAGAGGTAAAGTTTGTTTTTTTGTTTGTAGGTAATTTCTGGAACTACTGGTCCGATTGGAAAAAATTTAGCAACAATAGAAAGCTGCCTTACTCCTGAGTGACATAAGCTATATTTTATGTACGCGGGCGAAGCCGCTCACAAAAGCTAGTAACTAATATTTTCAAGTTGTACGCCATTTCTAACTTGACATGTCTAAAGTTAGGATCGACGAACGCGTAAAAAATAAGTGATTTAAAATATAAAGGCCATTAAATTTGCAGATGTTACTGCTGTTAACAACTGATATTGCCATTTATTTTTCAATACACTTACTCGAAAAGTGCCTCTTATCGCACTCTTATTAGGTTCAATATAGCATGTATATCACCCAAGTGCTTTTTTGAGTTTATCACAACAAGGGCTTTTTTATTCCTTCCTTATCGTCACGGTCACGGGTGATTATTTTGTTTTACTTAGTTTATCGAATCAGGCGCGAGGCGTCCCCCAGAGTCGCTGGACGACCCCACGAAATTAGAAACAGACCAGAGCAGAATCGAATGCTATACTTATATATTTCTTATATTTCTACTGTATGTTTGAGATACGATTTTTTTTTTCTTTCTTTCTTTATTTCACAAGTTTCAAGTATTGAAAAACGTCGTTTGACACACGTGCAGATTTGTCATTGCAGCCCTCGGCTCCATAACACACTCGCCTACGGCTCGTGCGAATTTCGCCTCGGTCGCAATGACAAACTTCCTGCACTTGTATCAAAATGTACTATTTTTAAACCATATTCCGGGTAAAATGGGATGAATAGAAACTCAGGGGGTGAATAGAAACAAAATTATTGTTAGGATTTTGATTTCATGTTTTTAGTTTTAATAAAGCATTTTTTTGTTTTCAATATTGAATTTATAAAAATATTTAAATGCTGCAAACAATTTTTAAATAGCGTGAAAAAACAACAAAATGTTGATTCTATTGACCCTGTTTTACGGTATATTATTTTAAAAGGCCACAAGCGGTAAAGTTCTTAGAGCATAACTATAGACACGCCAAGTTTGAACGACCGTACTGCACAAGAGCAGTGGTGGCCGAGTGGTAACAGCCCCGACTTGCGTGTAGTAGGTCGCGGGTTCAAACCCAGCCAGGCGCATTACTTTGTGTAATTTATTTCATCACCACTGCTCTCGAAAACGGTGAAGGAAAACATCGTGAGGAAACCGGCATGTCCTAGAACCAAAAATTCGAAGACATGTGACATCCACCAACCCGCACTGGGCCCGCGTGGTGGATTACGGCCCATTCCCTCTCTTAGAAAGGAGGCCTGTGTCCCTGCAGTGGGAACATTAAAAAGGCTGATGATGACTGCACAAGTGCACCTTTAAGTAACACCTGCTCATTATTTTGTTTATTTTGCAGGATAATATCATATTTATGCTCAACTTGGTTCTGTATGTTTGATCTTTTTCTATCAATAATGGTTTTCCATCTTTGGGGCCATTTCAAAATACTCATAAACCTTCTAAACGATTTCCCAAAACCGAGTACAAGTTCAAGTTTTACGACGGAGAATGGATATTTTATTAGTGTCGAAAAATATTCCCAAGAAGAGCTCCGGCAGGTGTCTGAGAGACTGGCAGAATGTATTATTTACCATCGACAGATAGTAAAGTAAGTTTTTTACTGTAGTGTAAACTTTATAACATTACTATACTTCCTATAATAATAAAAAAAGCTTATTTAAAAATTATTAATGGGGAGAAAAAAAATTAAAAACGCATGGTGTGATTCACGCTTCTATTCAAATTCTGTGATTTTTTTATGGTAAATTTTTAAAACACTGCTATTAAAAACATTTCTTACAGATTTACAAATACAATGTCAGATGTGTTTGGGCCGATGCTGTTCATCTATTATTTGTTTCATCAGACAAGTGGCTGTTTGCTGCTCCTAGAATGTTCACAGATGGTCAGTATCTGTCAGTTATCAGAACCGAGGCAACTCTTGGCGCCTCAGGGCAATTTTTTCAGTAGTAAAGACATAATTTTGACGAATGAAAAGCCTTTAAATTTTTGTATGTAAAATATATAGACTGACCTGTTGGTCTAGTGGTTAATGGCCCTGACTGCTATGCTAGAGATCAAGGATTCGATTCCTACCCTGGACAAATGTTCGTGTGCCGAGAAAGATCATTTGTTCTGTGTCGGGGTGTAATTTATCTATTACTAGCGACCCGCCCCAGCTTCGCACGGATGCAATACTAATATATTACGCATGTATTATACTTATAAACCTTCCTCATCAATCAATCTACTTATTTAAAAAAACCGCATCAAAATCCGTTGCGTAGTTTTAAAGATCTAAGCATACATAGGGCAGAAGCGACTTTGTTTTAAATTATGTAATGATAATAATGTATGTATTTAGAAATTAATAAGTATATTTATCAGTTGTCTAGTACCCATACTGCACAGCAGCACACACATATACACTTCTTATTTACTGGATATTTCACTACAAGTTAAAATAGAAAAGTAAAACAAAGTATAGTAAAAAGGGAAAAGAAAAAGGAAAAAGAAAAGGGAAAAGTATACCTAGTTAAAAGGGATAGCGTTATAAATCCAACAAGAAATGCGAAAAGCGTCCGCTTGGGGCTCAAGACTTTAAGAGCCTGGGGGCTTAGACAAAGTCATATTCTCACTGACGATAACGAAATTCGAAACTCCAAATGTATGGAACTGACATATGTCTTCGAAAAGTGACGTGGTCAAACGTTTTCGATTCGCTAATTGTTATTAGTTGTTTATACGTCAAATTGAACGTTTTAATTCGATAACCATAGCCAAGAAGTTGTTATTTTATCGAACCAATACTTCGACTTACCGATATGTTAGTCGATGTCACTTTGCCTATCATTTTGTGGTCGACATCGTTAAGGCGAAATCGAACTTAGAAATGGATTCGACACGGAGCGATTGCCACTTGTCTAGGGCCCCTGTTCACTCTAATCTTGAAGATACCTGTATATATATTCCTCACACTTATATAATACTATGTGGCATTCATTTTTCAGACAACCCAAGCTCTTATGCGTTATCTGCCCCTCACGATAATTCTGACACAGCAACTCATACAGTTGTCAGTGTTTGGTACAGAGCAGTGGTGGTCGAGTGGTAAAGGCCCCGACTTACGAGTTGTAGGTCGCGGGTTCAAACCCAGCCAGGCGCATTACTTTGTATAATTTATTTCATCACCACTGCTCTCAAAACGGTGAAGGAAAACATCGTAAGGAAACTGGCATTTCCTAGAACCAAAATTTGAAAACATGTGACATTTACCAATCCGCACTGGGCCCGCTGGTAGATTATAGCCCATTCCCAAATCAAGAGAGGAGGAAGCCTGTGTCCCAGCAGTGGGCACATTTAAAAAGCTGATGATAATGATGATGATGATATAATATTATGTGGCATTAATTTTTCAGACGACGCCAGCTCTTATGCGTTATCTGCCCCTCACGATAATCCTGACACAGCAACTCATTCAGTTGTCAGTCATCTTCGAACTCGTTGGAAGCGAGGTAAGAGATGTTCGGAATGCTCTTTCTTGCCTTAAGACAAGAAACAAATTAATTAATTGCAACCTACCTACTACCATCCTAGAACTTTCAACTTAAGGTAAAAATGTCAGGATATCAGAAAAAGTCAGGTTCTATAATTTCTTTTTTTTTTGCATTTAGAGGGTTAGTCACAAGTTCTACGTTAATTAAAGTATGATTTGCTACCGTGACGCATTTCTTATTTTTATTTAGTACGCAAATAATAACAATCTTAATTTTCTAGTATATTTGCTCATGAAACAAGATCTTTCACTCCCTTAAAGCTAGTATTTGTACTCAAAAAATCTTTTTTCTAAGTAAAAATACAACCTCTAAGGGAGTGAAGTATTTCTAAGCAGCTTGATAGACAACAAAAAGTTTTTAGTTATTATATTAACCAGGAATATTACTGATTTCAAAATTGTTAATTTTGACAAGTTTGGTAATCTACTAATATCTATGACGATGGCATCATTATGACTTTCCAATGATCAACCATTGACACTTCATTAAAAGAATTTTTTTAGAATGGTAATCTCGTACATAATGACAAATGAATGTTTGACATATGCGGTAAATTAATAAAATGTTGACAGTTCTTTTAATCAGTGATTTACGATTTGAATGTAATTGTGCAGTTATTGTTTTTCATTCGTTACAAACCAGCTCGTACCACAATTCTATTACGGCACCACTGACCGTCCAATGATCAACCATTATGAATTAACAGATTACGATTTTTTATCAAAATGACAATGGTATCGTATTGGAATGACAATATTTTGAAAATAACGCCCCTGCTGTAATTTTCTAAATACGAGTATACTTTATTACTATAATTTCAGAGTGATAAACTGAAACACGCTGTTTATGGCGTACCATGGGAGGCCATGGACTCGAAGAACAGGAAAGTGGTGGCCTTCTTCTTGATGAATGTACAGGAACCTGTTCACTTGAAGGCTCTGGGGGTTGCTGATGTTGGAGTCACTTCTATGGCTATGGTAAGTCTAGATGATGATGAACAGTTAAACAAGTTTTCAATGAAAATATATATTTTTTTCATACCTAACAAGCTTTTATAGTGATGGTCTATACTTATATAATTAAATCTCGTCAAGACGATTCACACGAGCCCAAACTCGACGTGGTTGTGCCGTTTAATTACAGAGTTCCTAGGGCTACCTCGCGATTACATCATCAGATCAGCTCTATGTCATCATAATATTGCATTGTCATGCGATTTACACCTGCCTGCAAAATTGCAGCTGTTGAAGATATCTGATTTGAGCCGAACATACATAGTTACATTGCAAGCTAATAAAAAGCTTGTAAAAAATATAGTTATTGAGTCCAAAACTATTGCATTAATAAAAAATAAATAAATGTTGCGTGACAGCCTCGCTGCTGTCGCGTGTGTGTATATTTAAATTTGATCCGAAATCTGCGTCGTTAGGTTTTTTATGGTACGTAAAAATCATCCAATGACGAATTCCGCTCTTAGGAGGAGCGAGAAACATCCCGTTCCGCCCAAGAGCGAGATTCGTCATCATATAATTTTTCCCATCATTAAAAAAAACCTCAAAAGGAACAAACGTAGCCTACTGAGGCCAAGGGTTCGCTTTTGAAAGAAAGGCTCGACACTGGCATAATAGGCAACAAAAGAACGGGAGCAGGGTTTCTGCAAAAGGGTCGAAGCCTGCTAGAGCCCAGGGTCTTTTTCTGAAAGGAAGGCTTTGCCCTAGTGCGAAGGGGAAAGAAGGAAGGGGATTGAGTGTTTAGTCATTAACATGCATTAAGTTAGAATTAATTTGTTTATCTTTTAAGCTAAATTTTATTCAGTTATTAAAAAATATATCTTTACAATAAAGTACAAAAAAAAATTATAATCTAATAATTTAATCTTATAATTTTAATTAAATTAGTTTATAAAATAAAAAAAAAATAAAAAAATTATAATCTAATGAAATTTCTATTCTTTACAGATTTTGAGAACTTCAGTTTCTTACTTCACTTTTCTGCGCAGCGTGTGAAATATTTAACCTAAAAATATTATCCTTCAATAACTTATAATGTATTACTTATTTTAGAAGATTTTTCGATATCCACAAAAATATTTTTAGAATTACTAACAAAATATTTTTTCTTTCACATCAGTTTTATCATGCCTTTTAGTCACGCCTCTCAATGTCTTAATCTATTCACAGTTTAAAAATATATAATTTTTATTTAGCAATAATAAAGTATTTTAATTCATTACAACGCTTTTTATTCAAACTGTCCCAGTCGTTTTCAATATTGTTTATGATATCTTATTCATTCCAATTGATAAAAAATATATATTTGCTAAAAATTTATTTATTACAATTTTATTCACCAGCTCTTGCAAATAAATATCGGTAACTAGAATATTTAGATTTTTCTTTGAATATTGAATGCAAATGATATTTACTTGTAGATAAATAACCATCGACTTAATATTTAAGAGACAAGTCAGTAAAAGTAAAAAAAAAACTATCAAATGACTTTTCTCGCTCCACGCTAGGCCGAGAGAAGTCATTTGATAGTTTTTTTTCTGTCTACTATAATTTTTTTTTAATTTATTTATTGATTATAGGTTTGCGCTTGACCGCTATCTCACCTGTATCTGTATATTTCAAAATACTATATTCTCTGTGAATATAATATTTAAAAAAAAAATTGTTTTCGAAATACAAAATAATGTTTTGACTGAAACATTCATTATTTTAAGTACCCATGGCCCTTGTCCTACAGTTTTGCTAACCTCACTGCACAACACCCAATCATCCATCAAAGAATCGGGCTCAATTAGTTACCAGAGAGTCGAACGGTGAGCTCTCCTTTGCTCGTCGTCCATAAGTTCGCGCTTACGGTGGCTAGGTACCCCCTCTTTAGGTGAGAAAATCATCTAATGAACTTTCCCGCCCTTGAGCGGGGGATAGTTTCAGACTTTTTCTAAGTAGAAAACGATCCTGTTCCTTCTTTGCTGGGCCCTGGAATGACAATTCTAGGGCCCAGAGTTTCAATTTCACATTAGCCACAGCCCCAGGAGACTTCGACCCTGCTGGGAGCAGGCCCCAGCAGGTTTGGTTTACTGACAGCCGGAGATCGCCCTGCAATTCTCAACGCCTGATGGGTCATGGCCTCATGGGTCATACTCGTGTACTCTAGGTAAACTGAGGTAGTTATGCTTCTGCAAATTGCCCCTAATCAAACATTAAACGGTAATTGAGACAATTAAAGCTTGTTTGCAAACATTATACAGACTGGTTTTGTTATTATTTTAATGCATTGTTTAAACATGAAAGAAAAGGGAAATTAGATTGTGAGAACTATCAGGGATAGTTGAGACGCGGCGCGATGCGTTCATCGTACATTGCAGCAGTGGGCCGCGTCATCGCACGTGCAAACACAAACATATGGCAATGTACGAGAAACGCCAACGTGCGGCGCAACGCACCGCGTCCCCGTAAACAAGAAATTAGTACGGAGTTACAGAAAAAGGGAAGCAGATAGAATGTACTCAGTTGTTCTTTACTTAAAGATATAAATTTCGTATACGCGTAAATTAATTTTAGTTTTAGAAAAACAAAGTACCAACTTTATTTTTTAATTTTATCTTTACAAATCAATAATTTTTCATGAACCGGATCGACCCTCTACGGGATTAAAACGACCAAAATTATACGGTGTATAAAGCTTGTAATGATTCAATTCCCGAACCGAGTCTCGAAGATTTTTCCGATTCGGAAAAAAACCTGATACTATCTCCCGCGCCCGCCCGCGGAGATCTCTTTGTATGATTTTCCCATTTTCCCATTTTTTAAATAAAAATTTAGCAAAGAACCTCTAGGAAATATACTTGAGAGACGTACGGTGGAGTACTAATCGTTATTGAAATGCTACTCAAGGAATTTTTGATGAGAAAATTATGTCTCTCAAAACTTAATTTTATTTTCTTGGAAGTTTATATTGCAGATAAACTTCTTCAGAAGTGGATTTTCAAGGAATTTCTTTCTAAATATTTGATACTCATCATTCCTGCCATTTTTCACGTTAATGTTATACACTTAAAGATAAATTAAACTTAAAAATAACGTTAAAAGGAAGTTATACTTTAACTTCCTTTTTACGTTATTTACGTTACGTTACGTTTTTTCGTTTTAACGTTAAAAGGAAGTTATACTTTAACTTTCTTTTAACTTCCTTTTTAAAGATTTAAATAACGTTAAAAGGACGTTAAAGTATAACTTCCTTTTAACATTTTTAAAATATATGTATTTGTAGCACATATGTTATCATTATGAGACATACAAAATATTAATTCACAGTAAAAGCATTTTCAAGACCGGTGTTACAATTTTAGAAATCTTTTTAGACAAATAAAAGCGTGTAATCATTATTATTTTGATATATTCGTAGTCAGAGCTATTTATTTGCAAGAACTGTGGTGTGAGTGCTAAAAATATGCATTACAATACAAAATTTTACTAATGTACAAAATTTGTGTAATATTTTAAAGAAGACTTTAAAATTCAAGACCAAATGAAAAATAGTCTTTAAGACATTGTTAAGGATATATATTTTGAAAGAACATAAAGTCTGTCTAATGAAATTATAGACGAAATAAAAACATATTTTTGAGATGTTTTTCATATTTTCTAAACTATGGTTATGTGGTTATGTATATGGTTCAGAAGTTGAAGGTTTTTTTTTTTATTTTTGGAGCGATTATTTCCGATCGTAATAATTGAAAAATAATATTACGGGTCTCCTAATCATTTTTAAATACCTATCCAACAATATATCACACGTTATGGTACAAATGAAAAAAAATCACTTCCTTTGAAGTAGGGGGTGTAAGGGAGGTACCCTAATAGAACACTTATTACCACTTTTTATTTTTGTACATTATCGGCGTGTCCTGCTCAAGTGCTCATTGCCAATTCTTCATGCTATTTCGGCAACTTTGGTTTGAACATGCTCATATCTGATTCGCTCACCCAAGGAAACTCCGGGCATAGCTCTTGCCACTGATGACCTTTTTCCGATGACCTGGTAAGTGTTGCAGGAATAAGATGGATGCGAGACACACAGGGCCCTTCATTGTGGCGACACTTAGAGAGAGGTCTATATCCAAAAGTGTCCGTCTTTGGATGATAATGACAATAAAAAAAGTTTTTCATTAACCGAAAACGAATAAAAAGTATTGTATTAGGAGTTTCTCATTTTTTCTAATTTCACGCTCCTAACTTTCATTGCCAAAGCCTACGCAATTTCTTATTGGAGCAATAAACATTGCGATACCCACGCGGTGTACCTTCGTAGCGGAACTACTCTCTGGGATGAGATCGTGAAGATGTATTGGCTATCTAATTCTTTATTTAGTTCTATCAACTCAAATTACAATAGGATTTATGTCGTAGGGAAGTTGCAGAAGGGTCGAAGCCAATTAGGGCCAAGGGTTTATGTCTGAAAGTAAGGCTCTAGCCCTGGTATGAATGCTGATGTAGGAACGGGGTAGGTTGTTTAGTCAGTAAGAGTCTGACACTGTTTCCCGCTCCACCCAAGGGCGGGATTCGTCATTGGATGATTTTAACCTTCCATAAAAAAAAATAGGATTTATGTCATTTAATGCTTAGTTAGTACATCCAAACCGCACTGAGCCAGCGTGGTGGATTACAACCCATTTCCTTTCGTAAAAAAGAGGTCTGAACTGACACCCGTATTTATAAACAAGTAACTACTTGTTGCTTTTTAGGTCATTACTTGACGTTAGAAATTCTCATTAAAGATTTCAATTTTTTAAACCTATATAATACCTATATATATATATATATATATATAACTATAGAATACAAACAGAGACAGTTTGTATTCTATAGTTATATATATATATATTATATAGGTTGTTGATGAAGATGGGCCTTCCTCACTCGCCTATCGTCAACGTCGCGCTAAGTTTAAAAGCTTGTTGCTTCAATTAACGCAATCGAAAGTGATGTTTAAAGCAAAAGTAATGCGAAAAAAGAAAGATAACACTTGAAAACTCAGTTGGCATTCTGTATTTCTACGATTTACTCGGATGTATCACAAAAGCTGCTCCAGGAACTACGTATTTAAAAAATAAAAAAAACCTATAAGGATTTTTGTAAAAAAAAATACGTTATCTAGAATCTCGATGAACGCAAGGCTTCTATAGAAGTACTTTTTTTAACTTTTAATATAGGAGTACATTAAGGACAGTCTAAGTTCACGTTAAATAGTAGATTTTCAGATGTCTTTACTGTTTTACTCTAATATAAAATGATGTTTTGATTTCTATAGAACCCCAGGTAATATCCACAAGATATCTGTATATCCAAAATATGTGAAAAAAGATGTGTAATATAATCATAATCACGTAAAAGAGCGGTTGTATGAAAATGTACCTCGGGTCGGCCGCTCTTAAGTAGTTACTTTTACTGAAAAAATTATACGGGTGTTAGTTATGCTTGTTAAGTAGATTACTTTAAATAAATAGGACAAATCATGTTCATTTTATACTAGCAAGTTGAAAAGGGTTGGCTACACATTCCAAAGGGATTCTAATCACATAGACAATGGCAGTATGGCGCGAGGTGAACCGTAAATCTCGACACTGCCTGCGTTATCTGGGACTGGTCATTCGATCAACTAAGGGGCCTACAAGCCCTTATAGCAGTATTACTTCGATATTACTTTCAGTGGGAAAGAGACGGCGCTAGACAACGTGTCTAACGCTGTCACTTGCACACTCTGGAACAGGAATAAAACAATCTTACTTTAAACGTCATGGTCAAGGTCTAAGTCTGAGCTGGCGGATTAAAACCGACACCTGTGTTGTGTTCCTTCTTTGTCTTTGTTCCTGAACCCCCGGGTTCTCTTTCGCACCCATAGCTCTAGTAAGCATGGGGTGATCCGGCTGGGCCTCAAGGCTGCTATTACAATAGTGTCAGAATAATCGATCATTGATATACAAATACAAATATGTTTATTGTTCAAAAAGGGCAATTACAATAATTTAACAGATCTCTGTACTCCACACTAGGATTACCTGTGTCGTGGAGTCCAGTTTCTTCCATCTTATCAAACATAATAAAATATATATTCAGCAAAAGATATATATACTATTTCTAAACAAGATACATAAAAAAAAATTAGATACTTAAAGAATTAACTAACACATGGCATATTTTGTGTATTTGTATGAAAGTGTATTTGTAGTGGAGTGAAGAGGACTGTGTAAGTGTAGGGGGTGAGTGTGTGAAACAGAGGAGTGCGAGCTTGTGTGTAGTGTTTAGTTAGGTTTTTTATCTACATCTACACTAATATAATAAAGAGGGAAAGTTTGTTTTTTTATTTTTTTTGTTTTTTTGTTTGTAGGAGGTAATCTCTGGAACTACTGGTCCGATTGGAAAAAAATTAGCAACAATAGAAAGCTGCTTTACTCCTGAGTGACATAGGCTATATTTTATGTACGCGGGCGAAGCCGCGGGCAAAAGCTAGTAGTGTATATAAAGTCTTTATAGATGTCAATCAATTTTGACAAGTTTGGTAATCTACTTATATGATGGCATCACTGGAAGTTTATTTTTAGAATGGTAATCGTACAAATGAATATTTGACATATGCGGTATATTAATAAAATTTTAACAGTTCCTTTAATCAGTGACTTACGATTAGGATGTTATTGTGCAGTTTTTGTTTCAGCCATTTTGGAACGACGAACTTTTAGCAAATGACAATGGAATCGTGTTGGAATAGTCATATATTGAAAATATGAGACTTGGGCCCCTGAGTCTTTGTTTCTGCAGTAGAAACATTAAAAGGCTGATGATGATTATGACAACAGATAGGTAAAACACATAATATTTTCCACGATGATTTTATTTGAATTTCAATAGTTGACAAAAATAAAAACCCTAATTTTTCTATGTAGCCTAAATGGTTTAACAAAACCGTAATCTAAAAAATCTTTTCTAAACGCTAGGAATTCGCAATCTCAAGTTTTTACAGCGGGACCTGTTGCTCTATTCGAGGGGAATACAAAAGAGACGTAGAATTTGTAATCAAAGTAAATACACATTGGTAAATTGGGCTTGTTTTACCCGAGTACAAGCTGTTATATTAATCTCCACATGTTTGTGTGGTTTGTTGTAGAGAAATTACGGTCCGGACTAAGCGTTTTGTCTCGTCGTTTATACCATCGAGGGACGTCGTTCCATCGAGGGACTGGAACAGTTTGCCGGCTGCAGTGTTTGCAGTGTACAATTATAATTTAGGAATCTTCAAGGCTAGAATGAATAGGCTCTTAATAAACCAGTGCGCCTCAACATCAACGATTGCATCACTGCTTACCATCAGGTAGGATCACAGTCAAGCACTAGTTTAGAGCAATTAAAAAAAATGTATATTCGTAACTATTTTTTAGTGGCATTCATTAAAGGATTACCAACCAACACTATTCTATGATCATAAACAAAGTTAGTTTTCAATTTTACCAAATCAATATTCATAACGTGTTTGTTGAATTCGTACAGCTTCAACGAGTTATAGTATCTACCTACTACTACAACATATCACTACATAGTATAAAACAAAGTAGCTTCCCGCTGTCTGTCCCTATGTATGATTTATCATCATCATCATCAGCCTTTTTAATGTTCCCACGGCTGGGACACAGGCCTCTTCTCTAGGAGTAGGAATGCCTCACTATGTTTTCTTTCACCGTTTTGATTAAATAAATTACACATAGTAATGCACCTGGCTGGGTTTGGACCCGCGACCTAGCGCTCGTAAGTCGGGGTCTTTATCACTCGGCCACCACTGCTCCAGGCGCATTACTGGCAGTCTTTTGGTCTAGTGGTTAGTAGCCCTGACTGCTATGCCGGAGATCGTGGGTTCGATTCCCACCCAGGAGAAATGTTTGTGTGATGAGCTCAATCATTTGCATATCTGGGTGTAATTTATCTATAATATGTATGTATTTAGAAATATATAATTATATTTATCAGTTGTCTAGTACCCTTAATACAAGCTCTGCTTAGCTTGGGACTAGATGACGTTGTGTGACAATTGTGGAAAATACTTATTACTTTGTGTAATTTATTTCATCATCACTGCTTTCAAAACGGTGAAAGAAAACATCTTAAGGAAACTAGCATATCCTAGAAAGAAAAACTCAAAGACAAGACCACCAACCCCACAGAGCCCACATGGTGGGTTATGGCCTATTCCGAGCCTAAGGATTAAGGCCGCAATTGTTTTGTTTCATTTGTGCAAAAAGTTAAAAATATAATTATACAAATATCGTATCCGGACAAGGCACGCCATCTAGTAGCAATTAGAAGAACCAAACAAAGATGGCGCGCTTGACAGAGTCAGCGATGTAACCGCTTTGCTACAAGCTTGTGGAGGGGAGAACCCGCGCGGGCAGCGGACACTCTCAGCCAAGCCGTCGCAGAGTCAAGACGTTCTGAAACTGTCCGTTTTGTTGTTTATTACCTACCTAATAACAGTGCACTGTACCGAATTGTATTGATTCAATTCCTAGCCGTTGTTGTTCATTGCAGGATACCCACCTAGGCCCACCTGATAGATCAGAGCTCGAAACCATCCTGGACGAGCCTATATATATCATCATTACATAGTATAAAGCAAAGTTGCTTAGTCCCTATGTATGCTTAAATCTTTAAAAGTACGTAACGGATTTTGATGTTTTTTTTTTTAATAGATAGAGTGATTCAAGAGGAAGGTTTATGTGTATAATACATGCAAAATAAATTCAATACCCGTGCGAAGATGGGGCGGGTCGCTAGTATATATATAAAACAAAGTTACCCCCATCATCTGTCATTCTATTTGCGATAAATTACGGATTTACGAATTTTCTTTTAAATTATTGTAAAGAAAAGGCGAAAATAAAAGAAATTTCTAATGCCTGTGAAGATGAAATGAGTCGATAATACCCAAACAAATATTATCTCCCTCCAATCATAGCTGATCTTTCCTATCCTTGAAAATAATACATCAAGTAATATTATTACAATTATATAATACATAATTACAATAATATTTCATAACGCCGTCTAGTCCCTGATAAACTTACCATTTCTAAATACATACATCTAACCAAATGACACCCAGACACAAAACAAGTGATCATGCTCATCCCACAAACATTTGTACTGCGTGGGAGTTAAACTCATGACCTTCGCATAGCACTTAGGCACTTACCACAAAACCAAGAGACCGATCAATATATTTATCAACAAGGAAACGAATAATTTTGCCACACCCCCAGACAGTAATGAAAACAAATACTTGAAGCAGAATTTATTTGAAAATGATTTGGAGGAGATTTATTTTATAGAATAGAATATAACTTTATTGTACACCAAAATGTAACATACTCTTACAGTACATAAATCTTAATCTAAAGGTACAATGGCGGTCTTATCGCTGATAGCGATATCTTCCAGACAACCTTAGGATGGATCGTATAACAATAACACAATCCATCGTACAACAATATTTCAGTTAAGTGATATTAAAAAGTAAAAGTTCCGGGAAGGTCAAACGTCCCGGGACCTGCGGAAAAATTAATCAAAAGAAATAATGTTACTGAGGAAAAAGTAATGGCTTCAGGCCATCATAAATTGTGAGTAAAGTAACAAAGTTGAACTACAATATTACGTATTTGTTCTATTTGATTTTGGCTACAAACAAGAGCCTAATGAAAGCGTCAACATTAACCAAACAGACAGTTTGACGCCCCTAACTTCATCCTAACTAATACTACGAGCCACAATATCCCGTGGGAGGCCGGGCCTCCCTTATTACGCATATTAACGTTACAGAGTAAGCGATATTACACTAATAAAACCCCGTCCAAAGACGCGAACAATGTAATTCGCCTGTTGCTTTTACGGGAGACGAGAAATCAATGTCACAACACACACACACACCCGCCTGTTGCACAGTACCCTGTAAATACAGGGGACAGAGCAGAAACGTGGTTACGACACGCACACAAGTGAAGACTCGAGGAAATCGAACGCACACGTATATTTTCAGGGTCTGGTTCACACACACAGAGATGTGTAGCTGCAGCTAGGTCGGGAATGACGTCAGCGCCCGCAAGGTCAATATCACTATTCTGTGCTCTTCTTCACCGTAGATAAACCTGTTTTCTGTCTCTCTCGCACAGTGGGCTCGTCGTCCCGTCTGGGCCGCGGGTTGCACGCGTTAGGGGCTCACTTGTGTGGGTAAAGCCTTTTAGCTAGTTGGAGTCACCCCTTTACACTTCTACGCTTCTGAAAACGCGTAGTAATAATATACAATTATAGCTACCTGCCATCCGCTTTTATGCTGTCTGCTGATTGCGATGGATGTGAGACGCACAGAACCGTACGTTTTGGCGTTACTTGGGCGTCTATTTACAATAATGAACATGTTTTCGCGAAAATGATGATAATGATGATGACAATATTTTCAATCTACTAAATCTATGGTCCGAACTAAGCGTTTTACCTCGTCGTTTATCCCACGTACATCGAGGGACTGGAAAAGTTTTCCGTCCGATTATAATTGAAGTGTCTTCAAGACTAGACTGAATAGGCTCTTAATAAACTAGTGCGCCTCACCATCAACGATTGCATCACTGCTTACCATCAGGTGGGATCGCAGTTAAGTACTAGTTAATAGCAATTAAAAAAAAAACCTTTACCTTACAGTTGAAGTCAAACCTTTAGAGTTATTTTATTTTATATTATTATAATAGTTGCGTACAATGTATCTGAATATTGGTTTTACCCATGTTTTACCTGTAGCTCTATTTTAATTCTGGGAAATTAGTATTTGATCCGTAGCGTACTACGTAGTATTACATTAGTGTTCTGTGGTTGTATTTATTATTGATCGACATTCCGGGTAACGTTGTATCAATTTTTGGCCTTGTAAATGTTATTATATTACTATGCCAGTCTATTTATTCTGTAGAAGATATTATAGAGGTTTTGTTCTTTTTTTTTTGTCAAGATGTAATTAATAAGATAATGATTGATTTATCCCTGAGTTTGTGTCGGTGTTTGTGTGTGTAGCTAGGGAACACCGGCCTCATCTAATTTCGAAAAAAAAAGCGTGTAAAAATGTTTTTTTAAGCCTTACTGCAAAATAAAGATCATTTAAAATGATCATCAATTTATTAAACGTTATTAAAATACGGAGGAGCAGTGGTGGCCTTGACTTACAAGTTGTAGGTCGCGGGTTTAAAACCAATTAGGCACATTATTTCGGATAAAAATCTAAGGAACTAACTGTTCGTTTCTTAGATTATTGCGTTTTTTTAGGGATGATTCTCATTAGAGCGGGCCGTGCCAGGGCCGGGGCGTGGACGAGCCGGGGCCCGTCCGTGCTACGCAATTTATTTTCGGACGCAGCACGAAAAATGTTCTGATTACGTTGGGACGTGGAGGGGACGGGGCGGGACCGTGCAACAAACGTGGTATTGAAGTGCGTCGAGCGGGCCCGGACGGGACACGGATAATGCACTGTGTAATATAAATTGATTCATACAAAATATATGAAACAGATTAAAACCGTGCCCCGTCCGGGCCCCGTCCGGGCCCGCCCCGGGCACAGCACGCTCTAATGAGAATCATCCCTTATGGTATTTACTTGATCCCAAGGCGCCGGTAACACGCTTTTACATCAATCCTTGGTCTCAGGAGGCTTCGAACCTGCTGGGCCCCTACAGTTTGCTGACAACTCCTTGAGGCGCACGGGAATAGTGCGCGCCATCAACGACTTGGGCTCGGTTTGGACTGTTACCAAACGGTCGGACGGTGGGCTACCCATTGCTCGCCGTCCGGAAACCCGTACTTACGGTGGCCAGAAATCGGGATCAGAGACACGGCGGTAACAGGGTAACAGTTTTGTAGGGGCCCAGCGGAGTCGAAGCCTCCTTGGACCAAGCGTCCATGCGAGAGCGTATTACCAGGGCCCTGGGATCAAGGCAAGGAAGAAACGGGGTAGGTTGTTTAGTCAGCAAGAGTCTGATACTGTTTCCAGCTCCGCCCAAGTGCGGGATTCGTCATTATATGATTTTTATCTACCATAAAAAACTGTTCAGATTATTTTACATTTAAAATACGAAAATAAATAATACCCGCATTAAAGTACATTCAAAAACAAAATAAGATCATTTCATACAGAGGTACCGTCATATCGATTTACGAAACACTGCAGTCTTTCTCAGTACAGTCGCGTACAATCATTTAAATATGAATCGAGCTAACGATACTGATTTAAATGTCAGCATAAATGCTTGGACATGTAATTTGTAGAGGATCCCGGCTTGCATTCAAAGACATGCCGGGATCGGATTGCATTATGATAGGGTTGTCAAAGACTAGAATATTTGCATCAGTTATGCTTCTAGGTAATTTTGTAATGTCAATTTTGGCTTTTGTTATGGTTAGAATTGATGGCTGTAGCATAACTTGCAATATAAAGGGTTATTGCTGAAACCTAAAATTACGATACACGATTAACGATTTTTTTTTTATTATGAATCGTGCTAACGATACTGATTTAAATGTCCGCATAAATGCCTGGCACATGCTCAATGCACAATGCTTGGCACAGTGGGAACATTAAAAAGGCTGATGATGATAAATGCTTGGACATGTAATTTGTAGAGGATCTCGGCTTGCATTCAAAAACATGGCGAGATCGGATTGCATTATGATAGGGTTGTCAAAGACTAGAATACTCGTATTTGCATCAGTTATGCTTCTAGGTAATTTTGTAATGTCAAGCTTGTCTTTTGTCCTGGTTAGAACTGTTTGCTGTAGGATAACTTGCGATATACAGGGTTATTACTGAAACTTAAAATTACGATACACGATTAACAATTTTCTTTTATTATGAATCGTGCTAACGATACTGATTTAAATGTCCGCATAAATGCTTGGACATGTAATTTGTAGAGGATCCCGGCTTGCATTCAAAGGCATGGCGAGATCGGATTGCATTATGATAGGGTTGTCAAAGACTAGAATATTCGCATCAGTTATGCTTCTTGGTAATTTTGCAATGTCAAGCTTGTCTTTTGTTATGGTTAGAACTGTTTGGTGTGGGGTAACTTGCGACATGCAGGGTTATTGGTAAAACCTAAAATTATGAAAAAAAATCAGCGCTTCTCTACATTTTGACGAGATTAACGAACATAAATGTAGGGAAGAGCAGTTTTTTTTAAGCGATTTCAGGTTTGGACCCACAATAAAAGTTGTTTATAATGATGAGTACAATGATAAAGGCAACAGCGCTCTCGCCGCAGCCACTCTGCTGTGCTTATGATAATTGCAATAAGTCACATTTTGGTCGATATTGAATTATGTGACTTATTGCAATTATCATAAGCACGGCAGCGCTACCGCCGCGATTCCGATCCCGATTTCAGGCCACTGTAGGCGCGGGTTTGCGGACGGCGAGCAATGGGTAGCCCGCCGTCCGCAAACCCGCGCCTATACGGTGTTATCAGACGATAATAGTCCAGACTGAGCCCAAAAACAAAATAAAGTAAAACAAAAATATGGCAGAATATAGAACACAGTTAAATATTAAAATAATTGATACTGGGAAATCTCTGAATTTCAGCATCGACAGGTCCAATCATTGCGAATATTGTATTTTTGTTTGCGGTAGAAAATTGGGTTTCGAATTTACTCTATATTAGATTTTATTATGAAATGTTATTTTAATTATAGTTGTGATGTTTTTTTTTATGCTGAATGTAAATTAGCGAGGCTGTGATTTGTGTTTTTGGGAACATTATTATAATGATAACAATGACATTAGCAAAAGCTTAATATGTTTGTAGTTATAAATGTGTGAAAGAGATAGAGCTATACAAGGCCATATAGCACTATCCCTTTCTCACTTAGGAGTCAGTTACAATACTAAATAACCTAAGAGGATACGTTTGTTGGCTAACTTCTGCACGCGGCTTCGCCCGCGTGTGTAAGTCGGTTTTTCTATACAAACTTCCAAATCCTGTTTTACCCCCTTCCCGATTTCCAGCTACCGTAGGCGCGGGCTTGCGGACGGCGAGCAACGGATAGCTCGCCGTCCGGTCGTCTGCTAACAGTTCGGACCAAGCCAAGTCGTCGATAGCGCGCTCTGTTCCCGCGTAGGTATCTCAAGGAGTTGTCAGCAAATATAGATACCCCATCTGCAGGGCCGAAGCCTACTGGGGCGTCGGTCAAGTTTCTGAAAGGAAACTCCGACCCCGGTATGAGGGCTAAGAATGAATGGGTGGGGTTGTTTAGTCAGTAAGAGTCTGACACTTTTTCCCGCTCCGCCCAAGGGCGGGATTCGTCATTAGATGATTTTTCCCATCATAAAAGACCCCTTGGGGTAAAATCCGTTATCAGATTATTACTACACTCTACAAGGAACCTAGTTGCCAAATTTTTAATTTGTAGGCGATGTGGTTTCTGAGATTTCGTGATTAATTGTGTATAATTATTGCTTTTACTTTGGAACCTACGTAGGAACTTACCGAGGTAGGTACGTGCCTACGTTTTATCGGCCTCATTTTCTTGACAGTCTCAAGGCAATTTCTCATTACTAACTAAACTCTAAGGAATATTACTCATATACTTATAAACCCTAACAACATAATTATACAGACCAAACAACAAACAACAATAATACAATTTCAACAACATTTACTACAGACAAGCTGTCTCATAATTTTGGAGACAACCCGACCAATTTTACTAGACACTTCACAACTGTCTACTGTCAACCTTACTACAACCAGTTAAGGTTCAAAGTTGTTTGTCAAAGTGATGTTAGAGGATTGTTTTCTATCTGGCAGACAGGACCGTCGAGGGAATTCAGCAGACGAGTAATGGATAGATTTGCTTGTTGCGGAAGGATAGGAAATGTTCACATCAATCTTGCACGGATAAAGGTAGGGCTGTGGGGATTTTCCTTTGTTCTATTCGTGTAGTTAAAAATTATATTTCTATAGAATTTGGTTTCTGCTAGTGGTTTTGATGGTAGAAAATATCGATATACATACTAACGCACTAGACGAGGCGTGCCGTACGGTGACTGTACTCCATTTAAACTTTTGATACCCAAGCGAACGCCGACGTTCGTATTATGCGTTCCAAATAAGAACAGGAAAGTCAATAAACTCGATCTGTCAAATTTTGAGTGAAAAGTACGGTTTGCAAAAAAATCTTATTTCTGTATCAATAAAAAGTCTTTTTTTGCTTTTTATTACTAAATTTTAGTTAATTCTAGTTGAAGTAAAAACGTTAGGGTTCAATATAAATTTGCCAAATATATTGTTTTAAGTCATAAATAGTTTAAAAAGCTATTTTCTTTCTTATTTTCATTGTTAGAAACAATTCGCCTTTTTCTTCTATTTACCACTACTCAGACACATCACACAGTGAAACAGAGATAAACAAAATTGAAAAACTGTGTTCTGATTAAACTTTTTTATTCACGATTCGTACGTAAATTATATTTTTTTATACATCTTTTTTTGTTCACTCTACCTAATTTCTTCGATTTGACAGTTCGACGTGACGTCACAACATTGCCATCGATCCTATTCTCATTTGGTACGGATTGTACACCTATACTGTTTCTATTATGTCGCTAATTAAGGTATTCAAAAGGTTAAGCTATTGTCTTTGTAATATATCTGTAACAAGGAACATTTTTGTTGAATTTCAATTCAATCTATCCAAAAGTTTAGGCGCCAACCTTTACCATAGGCACAGAAAAACAGACAAACAGACAAAAATTCTAAAAAGTCATTTTTTGTCATGAGTTACATTTTTCTAACAAAAGCTACTTATTGACGTAACAACGTCTTATAAATTGGTTTGCCGGGTGACACTTCAAGAAACTGCGTTACGCTCCGCTCACGTTATGCGCTCACAATGAGAGCGAGTGAGAGGCACGCGTCCCTTCCACTCGGGCATGGTTAGCCCGCCTAAGAGCGAGAGAGACAGACATAAAAAGTGAAAGGCACGCGTCCCATATAAGATTCACATTAAAATTATTTTACCACTCAAAGTCGTTGTCACGTAAAACTTTCGCCCGTATACCGACTTTACAGGCAACCAATTTTTTTTTTCCAGAAAATTCTCAATGTACAGCTTTTCTTTCGTTACTGTTTTATTATATGTATAGATTAGGGTATTCAAAAGGTTAAGTGATCAGCATGCTATAAACTTTTACATTGGTGCCATTAGTGCAGTTTTGACGTATCAGCGACAGCGCTGATACGTCAAAACTTTTCAAACAGACAGACGTTTGAAAATTTTGACAGATAACAATGCCAATGAAGCGCTGCAGTGGCCTTTTGTTTTAACTTTTCAGTATTTTAAGAAATAATACCTATGAACGTGCGTGCCTATTGCTAAGATAGATCGAGTCGATGGTAGAAAATAATCGGTGAATTTGTTTTAAGTTGGTGACTAAATTATCATTATCATAATCATTTCAGCCGATAGATGTCCACTGCTGAACATAAGCCTCCCCCAATTGTCGCTATAGTGAACAATTCTGTGCATCTCGCGTCTCGTCATAATGTAACAAAATCTAAGTTTCCTTCAGATTGAAAACTATATTAAAAAACAAAACAAAACCAATCTCAGAACTTTTCCATTTATTCCATCACTATTTCTAGACTAGACGAGGTACTAACAGCACTATACAGCACAAACTCTAGAGTGGTACTCGAATAAGTATTGGTATTAGAGTAAGTTCCGTAAAAACCGTTACTTTACGAGCCATCCCTTGCACCTGCTGCGTCTACCACACTAATGTGTCTGCAGTCTGTATCAACCTTTATATACCTTTATAAATAAACAAAACAGACGAAAACAACCCTTAAATTTTAGCAGATAAAGTCCAAGGATGTTTCAGAAAGGTTTTGCAAAACTTGTTAAGTGTAGAAATATTTAGAAGTATTGTTTTTGTTTGTTACCGAAAATACTAGATAGTATATTTTGTAAAGTATTTGGGTTCGTCGGTTTTTTAATATGGTATTGTATACTTGATTTTATGAGGTTCTTTTTTTAAAGTTAAGTAGTTATGAGCTTGAAAGATAGGGCATTATACTGGACGTGGTTTAGTACAGTGTCTACCCCATCTGTTGCTTCTAAAATATAATAATATATTCCACAACCGTCACACAACGTCGTCTAGTCCCAAGCTAAGCAGAGCTTGTGTTATGAGTACTAGACAACTGATAAACATACTTATATATTTCGCTCAGGGTTGCTGGAATCTGATGGATGCGAGATACACAAGACCTTTCGTTGTGGTGGCGACGAATTTGTCCAGCAGTGGACGTCTTTCTGCTGAAATGATGATGATGATAACTCGGCCGCAGTTATTTTTATCTTACGTTTATTTTGATCATAATAAGGTCACTAAGAAAAGCCTGCAAAAAAAAAACACAGAAATAATGTAGCAATATCAAAACAAACACTAACTAAATACTGCTGGATCATAAATAACGTTACTACGAAAGGCAAACCACACCACTTAGTCCCTCGATCGAATAATGAAGCCGATTAGTACCCACAATAGTCCTTTGGATCACTGGATAGGGACAAATCCCGGATAATGAAAGATGAGCCAACACGATGTCATCCCGGGATCGCGGGAATCGATAGTTAGTAGACTTCGCATACCATTGCCACGCTCCTTCTTGAAAAACTGTTTTACAGAAAAAATAATTTTGGTTTAAAGAGTTTTAACAAAATTTTAGACATTCTTTCAGGTAATATGTATAAGGGTTGATGCGAAAGCGTAACACTAGGACTCTGGGATCAAGGTAAGGAAGAAACGGTTTTTTTTTTTTAAAGGAACGGGATAGGTTGTTTAGTCAGTAAAAGTCTGACAGTGTCTTCCACTCCACCCAAGGGCGGGATTCGTCATTAGATGATTTTTCCCACCATAAAAAAAATATATGTATTTATTAATGTATGTACTAGCAGTTCTCTACTTAATTTCGCCTATGTGATAATTAAAAATGATCCTAAAGGGAACATACTCCTGTGATGAAACGTATCTTATGTGTTATTCCAGATCAAAATCTTGTAATAATTTTGTACGGAACCCTCAGTGCGAGAGTCCGATTCGCATTTTTCCTGTTTTTTTTTTAAAGTTTCTTTTCTTCATTGAAAAACAAAAATCCTTCAAGAAAGTCCTCTCGCCTATCTATATATATAAAAGAAGAAACTGACTGACTGACAGATCAACGCACAGCCGAAACTACTGGAACTAGGAGAGTGAAATTTTGCACAAAGCTTGCTTTTATAATGTAGGCGAACACTAAGAAAGGATTTTCCAAAATTCCCCACCTAAAGGGATGAAAAGTGTATCCAAAGTTTGTGTGAACACCTATTTTCACGCGTTTGAAGCCGGGGTCAGAAAGCTAGTATTAAATAAAAGACCGCCTGTATATTACAAAAAATGCTCTGAACCCATTTAAATTGCGGCGGCATTTGGAAAAACCGATAAAGTGTGATTTCCTCATTTAGAATGACCGGGTTTTCAATGTGGTGGCAAGATTGGTCCATTACAGCACAATAGGCACGTGAGTTGACCTGCCAAGTGGCTATTTGAAGGGATAGAGCAAGGAGGATTTTTTTTGTGGTGGGTAAAAATCATCTAATCACATTTCTGTGCCCTTGGGTGGGGCTGGAGTTAGTGTCAGACTTTTACAGACTAAAAAACGCACTCTTATTCTTTATTTGCCTTCTGATATTTGTTGTTAGTTTATTTTCCATCAAAACGACAGCCGCTACAAAATCTACATCATCATTATCATCCACTCACTGTTGGAGATAGGCTTCCCCAAATATCACCACAGTGCGTCCGGTCCTGTGCGTCGCATCCATCAAATTCCAGTAACCCTGACCAGGTCAATGGTCCGATAGGTGGTCGTTACTCCAGAACTTTCGGACCCAACGGCCACCTCTTCCGTGCGCAATATGCTCAGCCCATTGCCACGTAAGCGTGCGATTCTTTATGCTATGTCGGCAACATTGGTTCTCTTGCGGATATCGACATACTTACTCTATATATATAAAGGGACAAACTGACTAACTGACATCGCACAGCCAAAACTACTAGGACTAGGAGCGTGAAATTTTGCACAAGACTTCCTTTTATGACGTAGGCGAACTAGGAAAGGGTTTTTCAAAATTCAGCTCCTAAAGGGATGTCATTGGGGTCGAAAGTTTGTATGGAAAACCCTACTTTGATGCAGGCGAAGCCGCTGGCAGAAGGCTAGTTATTTATAGCCAGTTCACTATCCGATTCAGTCTTTCTCTTGATCCCCAAGCGAACACTTTCGCTTCAAGATCAAGAGGTTAAATGCATCTATTCCGGTTCAGTGATGCCTATTGCACCGATTCCAACTTCGATCCTTTGTTCTCTATTGTACCCACTTCGACTGTGTGATGGAACCATTACATAGCGCTCACCAGGTGATCGATATACCATCGAAACGCCGGCCATTAGTAATCACAATAGGTAATTGGTATCTCGAATGGAGGGAATTATTACTTCAGTGGGCATAGATATTACAGAGTGATCTAGTTTGAATCGCTATAATATCTAGGTTTGATATTTTATATCTACACTTTATCCTCCTGATTTGGAGTCCTGGTTATGGTTTCGGAATTATATGGTTTCACACTGTTCCCGCGCGCCTCAAGGTAGTAGTCAGCAACCGTAGGGTCGAAGCCAACTAGTGCCAATGGTTCGTGTCTGAAAGGAAGGCTCTGGCCCTAGTAGGTATAGTAATGTAGGAAAGGGGTAGGTTGCCTAGTCAGAAAGAGTCTGATACTGTTTCTCACTCCGCCCAAGAGTAGGATTTGTCAATGGATGATTTTAGCCCACCATAAACCAAGCTATTAGTAGAAACTGAAGCGTTTACTCTACTTAACTCCAACCCTGTAATCTCCGTTGCACAAACTCCTATCCTCCTCTCAAACTATTGCCCGACGCGTACCAGGTGGTCGATACATTACTGTCCGTCGAAATGGAAGCCATTTGCAATCATAAACGGTAATTGGTGCCTCGGACGGCGGGAAAAAATTGTTTCAGTCGGGCAGAGATTAAAAAGTGTAATCGAGTTTGAAATCGTATAGAGATAAGGATTGGGTTTTTATGGACTTTGATTATGGTTTTGTAAATGAATTACAAAATATTTTGCTTTGTTGTAAACTTGGAAATTATACGTTTAATTGTTCAATGAAAAATACCTATATGTAATGAATCTACATAGTAATATGTATACATATAGTATGTACTCTTTAATTTAAATAAAGTTAAAGTAAAGGGTTTGTAATATTAAATTAAGTTTTGTTTTTTTTTTCTGAATGCCTTTATAAACATACTTTGTATTTAACGAAAAATTTAAGAGTACATAATTATTATTTTTTTGTCTGTCTTTTTATTTCGGTAGGACTGTCACTGACAGATAGATGATATTACAAGAAGTAACCAAGGTTTATTTTCATTTTTCTGTTTGAATGTGAAGAATGCGAAAATATACTCGTACAAAACAAATCTTAGGTTTGATCATTCGAGAGCTACGTTATTTAATTTACTATATCTGAAAATAATGCTTACCTAAATATGGTATTAAATAGGAATATTACTAATAATATAGGTTGGTTTGGATAGGTGAGGTCGTTCTTGAGTTATAAAATTACAACGAAAAGTGGCATTGATTTTACATACATTGAAATATTAGTTACGTCAAACTTAACAGAGAACACAACATACCTATACAAATTAAGATATTATAAGAACTCATAATAGACATTATGTGTTGTCTTTTTTCGTTTTTTTTTTTTTGTGTACATAAATTGTAAAATAAAGTAATAAATGTCAAAATTATTTCATTAATAAAAAAATCTTAAGCAGTAAATGTTTAGGTACGACGAGTATATTAGCCATTATGTTAAGTGATGGGTTTATTTTTGAATCTGTCAAGGATAAGAATGATTTTATTTTAGTTTACCGTCAAATATTGCGCGCAGTTATTCTTAATCTTCTACTATTAATGTTTACATTATAGTATAGTGATATATTCGATGTACCTCTCGTACATCGAATATATCACGTTCGCTGATATAAATAGAAGTGATAAGAAAATCGCAGTATCCCATTCATGACGTCAGAAAGCCAATCGTGTTGTAGATACTAGATGATAATTTCATCAACGTAGGCAAGTGGTAGCGTGGCCGAGCGGTCTAAGGCGCTGGTTTAAGGCACCAGTCTCTTCGGAGGCGTGGGTTCGAATCCCACCGCTGCCAAATTTTTAAATATGTTATGTTTTTTTTGTTACTTATTTAATGTTCGTTTATCTCGTGAAAATGTAGGGAACAGCAGATTTTTTTCGCGATTTCTGATTTGATCCCATTGTAAATGTTGTTCAAAAGGATGCGTACAGAGGTTGTTAGTGTTTTACCAATTACCCTGTATTAATAATTTTAAGAGTACCATACCCGAAGAATGCCAAACGGATCCTAATACGAAGTCACTGTTGTCCGGCCGTTTATTAGCGGGTTTTGTCTTATAAACTGTAAGTTTTTAAATGTTCATTGAATATGTATTTATATTGCCGCTAAAACAATATATATTAAAATTAAAAAATAAAGTAGGTTCTTATACAAGAAACGTAATTTTTGCTGGATTTTAATATTGTTGGCAAGTTGGAACCCTTCGTGTTTGAGTTCAAATCGCATTTGGTGAGTAAATTTTTTTTTTGTTTATATACAAAATATTAGATCACACGCACCAATAGTCCCACTCTAACTCTAACAAATGAAGTAAAAAGGTAAAGGTTGGTAATTAACTCCCCTTCCATATTTTTCACACTTCAATGGTTTAAAAACCTGAAATAGAACTGAAGACGACAATCAATTTCAAACCTTAACTCTTTGGACCAAAGATTCGAAATCAATTGCAGTGCTGTCACATGTAGTGCAGTTCTATATGTCTTAGTAATTCTTTTTTCTCAGCTTGTATACGCTCTGTCCGACTTTTTTCTAACTGTGCAGCACGAATCAACATTTTTTATTAGCTGCTTCGCCCGCGTGGTATTGGGGTTGGAGTTGGGGTTTTCGGGATAAAAAGTAGTCTATGTCCTGTTCCGGAGTGTATCCTATGCCTGTGCCAAATTTTATCCAGATCCGTCCAGCCGTTTTGGCGTGATTGAGTAACAAACATCCAAAATCGTAACTTTCGCATTTATAATATTAGTAAGATAATAAAAGCTGTTTGTATTTATGTGTGTAAAAATATTTAATAGGATACCGAGTGACTTAAAAATTCTTAATACAAGATTGTTTAAAAGTAAATTGTACGATTGGCTGTCTACTAATAGTTTTTATAGTATTGAAGAGTTCTTTGATAAAAAACATTAATGACCTAACTGTATGCGAGAGCAGTGGTGACCGAGTGGTAACGGCCCCGACTTACGTGTTGTAGGTTGCGAGTTCAAACTCAGCCAGGCGCATTACTGTGTGTAATTTATTTTCATCAACACTGCTCTCAAAACAGTGAAGGAAAACATCGTGAGAAAACTGGCATGTCCTAGAACCAAAAATTCGAAGACATGTGACATCCACCAATCCGCACTGGGCATCCGCGTGGTGGATTTTGGCCCATTCCCTCTCCTAGAGAGGAGGCCTGTATCCCAGCAGTGGGAACATTAAAATGGCTGATGATGCACAAAAATTTGCACGCTTACAATGTTAAGCAAAAACATGTATGCTCTGTATCTAATCTTTGTACCATCTTTTATACCGTGTTTTTATGCAAATAAATGTTGTTCTATTCTATTTTATTCTTTCGATTTTTTTTTTTTGCGTACATAAAATAACATTTAATCATAAAGTAGAAGCTACAACAGAGGAAACTAATATCAAGTCAGCCAGTAATGAGATAACTTAATAACCAAATATGGTAACAGCAATTGAGGTTTCTTCGTAGTATAAAGGGCATCCTTCGACCCGCCACCTAAAGAAGAAATAGTCAAGCTTTAGGAAGAATGTCTTTTGTCACCATCCGAATACAGAGTCTCTTTCTGAAAGGAAGGCTTAATCCCAGTGCGAAAGGCAAAAAGGAACGGGGTTTAGTCAGTTTCTCGCTCTACCCAAGAGCGGTATTTTTGCCAAAGGCCCCACCTTTAGTTTTGTGGACCGCCGTTCTCAAGCCTGCATTTATAGGTGCGATTTTTTATTTGCTTAGTAAGAAACACTAGCAGCTAAAATTAGCAATAGCTTATGACATACTTTTTCAATGTATTTTGTGTAAACAATACTACCACGCACTAAATATTGTAATTTATGTGAAAATCAATGATCATTATAATATTTAAATTCGCTGCAGACTTTGTATAATGTTAACGTGCTAGTAAAATGGAATTATTATTGCGTGAGTACGCTTTTTGAGAGCAGTGGTGGCCGAGTGGTAACGACCCCGACTCAACCCAGCCAAGCGCATTACTTTGTGTAATTTATTTCATCACCACTGCTCTCAAAAAGGTGACGGAAAACATCGTGAGGAAACCGGCATGTCCTTGAACCAAACATTCAAAGACGTGTGACATCCATCAATCCGCACTGGGCTCGCGTGGTGATGAATTATGGCCTATTCCCTATCCTAGAGTAGAGGTCTGTGTCCCAGTAGTGGCAACATTAATAAGGCTGATGATGAATGTTTTGTAAAATGTTTAAAATGTTAGTTTTGGGTATGCGTCTTTTTCCAGTCAAACAAAATGTTTTTTTTTTCGTGGTCTGGTCTGGCACTACCATATACCATAAACTCGTCTTACTCTCAGATGGCGTTAAATATTAAATTATATATATAATAATATATATGTCCACAACTATCACACAACGCCATCTAGTCCCAAGCTAAGCAGAGCTTGTGTTATGGGTACTAGACAACTGATAAACATACTTAAATATTTCTAAATACATACATATTATAGACTAGCTGTGCCCGCGACTTCGTCCGCGTGGAATAGTTATTTTGGGCATCATATTTATTTTTGCAAACAACCTCCTCAGCTTTATAAATTATACCTGTTACCCACGACTTTGCCCGTGTCAATTTTTGTTATTTTTTTTTTCGACAATTTAGTTTTTAAAAGAACATAATTATCTAAAAGTACTTCATAGAGCTTGGGCACGCCATAATCTCGGCGGTAAGTCAAAGAGGGGTCTTTGAGGCGTGGTTGGATAGACATCACGGTGTCCTCACTTACGCATGACGCAGGTTCTCACCGAACATGGCAAGTTCAGGAGATTCCTGCGCCGGATTCTTGCGGAAGAGACGCCCGGGTGTCGCCACTGTGTGGCCAGCCAGGAGCACACGGTGGAAGTGTGCCCCGCTTGAGAAGCATCACCGTGTCCTCGTGGGGGTGATCGGCGGCGGCGACCTCTCGCGCCGGGCCTTGATTCAGGCCATGGTCCGCAGCGAAGAAGAATGGCAAGCATAAGGCAAGGGCAACAGCGCCCTCGCCGTAGCTGTCGCCGCCGCGATCCCACCGATATCCGGCCACCGTAGACGCTGACTTGCGGACGGTGAGCAATGGGTAGCTCGCCGTCCGGTTGTCTGGTAACAGTCCAGACCGAGACCAAGTCGTCGACGGCGTGCACTGCTCCCGCGCGCCTCAAGGTGCTAACAGCAAACTGTGGGGCCCATCAGGATCGAAGCCTCCTGCAGCCGAGGGTTGGTGCGAAAGCGTTATACTGGGGCTCTGGGATTATTCCCAGAGAAATAACCTACCCCGTTCCTGCCTTGGCTTATGGCAAGGGAGGAACGGGGTAGGTTGTTTATTCAGTAAGAGTCTGACACTGTTTCCCGCTCCGCCTAAGAGCGGGATTCGTCATTGGATAATTTTACCTACCATAAAAAAACCCCTCCGCGCTGCCCGCAAGCAACCCTTCTCGCCCGCCGGCCAGGCGCAGCGTCATATTTTGCACATCATGCGGTGCGTGTAAATAAAAAAAAAAAATATCGGAGTTATTTTAAAATTGTAATATCTTCTAAGATGTTCATTGAAAATAAGTGATGTAAAAGACAATTTTGTTCACAATTACATACTCTTAATCAACAACACATTTATTTGGATAAAGTATAAAATTATTATGTTGATACAACTCAAACAAATTAATTGGTAATAATGCATTAATTTCGGCCAAATTTGATTCCCATAAAAACGGTTCTAGTGAGTTAATCTTAAAAGATAGACATATGCTGTCGCGGACATTTTTTTAGATCATTTTAAGAGGAATAATTCTTTTATACATATTTTTTTAGTATCTTGAACCGTTTACGCAGCGCACGCAACGGAAGCCCTCAAAGATGAATAATTTTCCCCGTTTTTTCCACATTTTCCGTTATTTCTTCGCTTCTATTAGTCGCAGCGTGATGTTATATAGCCTAAACCCTTCCTCGATAAATGATCTATTCAACACAAAAAGAATTTTTTAAATCGAATCAGTGGTTCCTGAGATTAACGCGTTCAAACAAACAAACAAACAAACTCTTCAGCTTTATAATATTAGTATAGATAAATTACACCCAGACACAGAACAAATGATCGTGCTCATCACACAAACATTTGTCCTGGGTGGGAATCGAACCCACGACCTCCCGCATAGCAGTCAGGGTCACTAACTACTAGACTGACAGGCCAGTCATTACATTTTAGGGTTCCGTATACAAAAGCAAAATTAATTCGTTATCCGTCCGTCTGTCAAGACCTTTAGGAACGCTTGAAGCTATCAAGTTGAATTAACATCAAATACATATATATTTATGATCCCTTACGGCGGTCTGCACGTGCTAGTTAAGGGGATGATATGTGCTAGCGACCTTGAGTGAATAAAATAAGATAATAGCTAGCATCACTTGTCGCGCATAAAGATTATTCGAAAATTAATTGGTCTTTCATCTATTAAACATAATATAAATAAAAGCCGTATATCAAAAGATTAGTAGTTAAATTACCTTTTAGTTTGTGAAAGTTTCATAAAAATACACTCGATAGTTTTTGCCTGGGGCCCAAGTCTGCTATTTTCAAAATATTGTCATTCCAACATGATTCCATTGTCATTTTGCTAAAATTTCGTAATCCGTTAATTCATAATTGCTGATCATTGAGCAGTCAGTGGTGTTGTAACAGAATTGTGGTACGAGCTGTTTTGTAACGAATTAAAAACAATAACTGCACAATAACATTCTAATCGTAAGTCACTGATTAAAGGAAATGTCAAAATTTTATTAATTTACCGCATAGGTACTCGTATGTCAAATATTCATATTTCATTTATACGAGATTACCGTTCTAGAAAATTTCTTTCAATGAAGTGTCACTGGTTGATCATCGGAAAGTCATAATGACGCCATTATGTTAGTAGATTACAAAACTTGTCAAAATCAACAATTTTGAAATCAATTCAACGCCAAAAAAATTGAATAAACAGAGAATTTTTAATGAATTAAATTAATATAGGAACCAGTCAATTAGGTTAATTAAATGCAAACAGAATAATATAATAAGTTCACTTTTATAATTAGGAAAATATGCATTCATCTCTCAAATAAATTTGCAATTTAAACAAAGCCGATAATTATAGTTTAATTAATTATAATGTACATCCAATATTGATCAATTACAGCGCTGTGACCACAGATCGTGCGTAAAAGGTAATTTGTTCACGTGATACCTAACGCGGTAATACACGAAAATGCTGGAAGTGGAAGAGACATACAAATTATAAATTCACCAGTTTGAGAACATGCGGAACTGAGAGTAAAGTTCCGCAAACCTCCGTTCAAAAGGGGGAATCCTCCGACCAGACAGGTGTTACGTCTAGTAGGCTATTACCCGGTAGATGATTTCGAGTTGTTCTATATGTTCAAATCGCGCGGAGAACTTTAATTGCGCGAAACAGGATTAGTTCTTATGTGGCTCCATAGATGGCACTACTCAAGCATAGCTGTATTTTATAATCAACTCGTGCTAAGAACCTATTGTAATACTAGTCAAAATTCTACCAATCTGCTCATGAAGCCTTCTGGAGCCAAGGGTTGATGCAAAAGCGGAACACTGGGGCCCTGGAACTAAGGCAGGAAGGAACGGTGGGTCATTTAATCAGTAGAAGTCTGGCACTGTCTTCCGCTCCGCCCAAGGGCGGGATTCGTCATTAGATGATTTTTCCCACCATAAAAAAAAACCTGCTCATAGATAGCTAAAAAATCAATCCCAATTTCACGGTCTGTTCCAGATCAAATCTATATCCACGTTTTCTCCTGGCCATCGGATGACGACAATGTCAATGTCAACGACAAGTAAGTTAATGTCAACTCCGGTATCGTCACGTGGTACCTGTGTATTGCATACTTGTACCTACTGGTACTGGGAAGGTTAGAGGTAAGCCATATTGATGGGTTGGGGTTACTGATGGGCTGCGGGAGTGTTTGAGAGAGTTATCGTGGTAGGAAAAAGCAATGGATGACTGAAGATACACAGATAAGTTTTAGTGAGTTAAAAACTGAATTTGCCATCTAGCTCCGGTCAGAGTCGGACCAAGCTAGTTCGTCGATGGCGCATCTGTGTGTCTGTCCCAGTGCTCCTCAGGGAGTTGTCAGCAAATGTAAAGACCCAACTGCAGGGCCCAAGCCTACTGGGGCCCCGGTCCAGTTTCTGAAAGGAAGGTCCGACCCCGGTATGAAGGCTAAGAAGAAATGGGGTGGGTCGTTTAGTCAGTAAATCTGACACTGTTTCCCCCTCAACCCAAGGGCGGGATTTGTCATTACATTATTTTTCCCAATATAAAAAAGAGCGGAAACTTTGATAATTTCTCACCCCAAAAACGGAGTTTATTCATTCATCCAAAACCAGTGTGATTAACGGCAGCAAGTCTTTTTTTTAAGGAGTTGCTGCATAGACCTTACAGCGCGCTCACTTTCCGCATGGTAAGTTTTGGTGGTACCGGTATCGGAGTCGCCGAAAGTGAACGGAAATGACGGCTGTATGTCGCCACTGTGTGGATCGAGCGGAAGACATGGTAGAGGTATGCCCCGCTTGGGCAGAGTGTCGCCGTGTCCTTGTGGGGGCGATCGGTGGCGGCGATTACAGACTCTCACTCATAACAGTTTGAGCCTAATAGGCAATTGGTCACTGGTCATATCCAAAGCGTTGTCCAGATCCCTCTCAAGGCTGAAGACGTAATTAGATAGATTGAGAGATTTGAAATGTTAGACTAAAAATTCGATAAGTAAGAGCATCTCTACGACACCGCGTCCTTTCGCCCCGCACTATCGTCTCTGACATTTTTTTCAAATAGAGAATTACGTGCCCTTTTCAGTGTGTCATACTTTGAATAGTTTTATAAGTTGTGATTAAATGATTTTTGTGAAATACGCAAATGACACTAATTTTCTAGACTTCTTCAAATGAAGTATCGAAAAGACTTGTACATAATACACATATAATACATAGATTCATCTCAGATTTCACTTAAAAGCCGCCTTTGAATTGAGATTAGCAAAAATCAAACATTAAAAACGATCGAACATCATTCTACACCCACAGTTTTATGAATGAATCCAATCAATTAAAATCAAAACAATATCCCTGACCTTTAGGAAGTTATCCAACGTTTTGACAAATATTTATTTTTGTTTCGCAGATATACCTTGTATTACCTTATTCATCAGTAACTCTCAGTGGTCGGTAAAAACAGGCGATATCCAATCACGAACCAGTTAAGGACGAAATGTGCGTACAAATACATGTAATTATATTTTGAGTGGTGTAAGTTATTAGCGAGAGAAGGTTCGTAATAGAAATTAATTTTATTTATTTATTACAGCTTATAAAATACTAATTAAAAAGAAAAAACAACCTTAGACGACTGTTAGCTTTATACAGTCTTCACGTATAGTGTCAGAATTAATATTAAGATGTGAGCATAAACATATCTCTCAAGGAGTTGTCAGCAAACGAAGAGGCTCAACTGCAGGATCGAAGCCTACTGAGGCCCCGGTCGAGATCTGAAAGGAATGTCCGACCCTGTTATGAATGCTAAGAAGGAATGGGGTGATGCCGTTCCTATGTCGCCATAATATATAC
This sequence comes from Mythimna loreyi, assembly GCA_029852875.1. NCBI lineage: Eukaryota > Metazoa > Arthropoda > Insecta > Lepidoptera > Noctuidae > Mythimna > Mythimna loreyi. Next base: position 8,010,232 of record CM056795.1, on the reverse strand, counting down.
CTTTCTTTCAAACCTTTCACCCCAGTTGACTTGGATCCTTCTGCAGAGTCTCTACGGTTTGCTGACAGCTCGTTGAAGCGCACGGGAACAATGCGAGCTGTCGACGACTAGGCTAGGTCCGGACGATTACTAGACTACCGAACGGCGAGCTTCCCAATAAAATACAAAACTGTCATCAATAAAGTAAATGTTCAGATTAAAATAAAGTACACTGCGTGCACATCATCACGTACAGTTAAGCACGCACCACTTATCAAAGCTCAATTCGCCATCCGCTCACATTTTACACTGGCGGCCAGCAAAAATGACCAAATATGAATTTCAGATTGTTATGACGCTGTCCGTCGCTCAACCCTCAATGTGCGTCATCGTTAACGCTACAGGAATAGACAATATAGACGTACGATAATGTCACCCATCAATATTGTTCTACATTTATATATTCTTGTTTACGAGGACGTTACGTGAAAATGAAGGTTTTTCTAGGACATACTTTTATAGGAAGGAAATCATTGCGCGAGTTTTTTTTTTCAGTAAACCTAGAAGGTTTCGACCCTGCTAGGCCCCTATAGTTTTGCTGACATCTCGTTGAAGCGCGCGTGGAACATTGCACGCTGTCTACGACTTGGATTTAGTTTACCCTGTTACCGGACGGCCAGACGTACTTAAGTGCATTTCGGCTCCAGATGGAAATATAACGTTCTTATTATTAGTATTTCTTGTGATTTAAATCAAGTAATCCTTACAAATTCCTCATCCTTAGGGTGCTCTCAAATTAGCCGCAAAAACGGCACAGCACAACCGCAGCTCTGATACTCGTATAGCTGCATAGCTATCTCACAATCATCATCATCCTACCCTTATCCCATATTACTTGGGGTCGGCGCAACATGTTTTTTTCTTCCACTCTGTCCTGTCACCCGTCACACTATCACTAACTCCTTTTTCTTTCATATCACTCCTCACACAATCCACCCATCTCTTCTCCGACCTCCCTCTTCCTCTCCATCCATCTACGTGTAAACTCAAAACTCTATTCGTAACATGCGTTTCATCTCTCCTCTTCACATGACCATACTAAGAGAAACGATTTCCGTCACTGACGCCACTTTCATACTTCATCTAATATACTATTTCTTATTTTATCCATTCACGTCACACATCCATCTCAACATTCTCATCTCCGCTACGTAGCAACACTCTCATCAGCTGCATAGCTATCTCTACCTATAAAAAAAAATACTGTATCATCATTATAATTTGGTATGTGGCAACGAATAGACGTCTATAAAGAAGAATGTGCAAGAAATTCTATGGACACTCTCAATCATGTTACGTATTAAGGTCATAGACCTAAAAAACATAAATTCTTATCTCTTTTACTCTTAATTTATTCTACCAGTGTCAAACTTAACAAAAAGTAATTAATCTCAATAATTGCATATTCATTGTGATTCGCAGTTTCCGCACATTTATCTTACTAATTACCCTCGATAAAATATGTTCCTCATAGTTGAGGAAAGACATGATAAACTTGACTTCTGAATAAGAAAACTCAGTGTAAACTAAAGCATTTAAAACTTTTCTTGCGTGGGCTGAATCTGACTACGTAGCTTGACCTTTTAGCGAGTTTCTGGTTCTTTAGGTCAGTAGAAATGTAGCAGAGAAGGCTATTTGGATATTTGGGTGAGATATAGGTTGCTTTGAGGCAGGCTAGTATTATAGTTGAACATATTGCTTAGAGAGGAGGCCTGTGTCCCTGCAGTGGGAACATTAAAAAGGCTGATGATGATATTGATATTGCTTGCAATAATGGTCAAGCCTAACATTATAATGTTGAAAGTTTGTGCAAAGAAACAAGAACAAAACAAAAAGACCGTAGTCATACGTAAGTTGATACGAAAGATGGAATTTTCTTAAAAAAAAAAAAACAAAACCGCTGCTTCATAGATTTTGTCGAATTATGACGAAATGTATAGCGGGTATTTTTCGTGATTTTTGGGTTGGTCTCATAGTAAAAGTTGTTCATATTGCTGTGTACAATGATCCTTTTTAAGCAAACATTTTAAAACGTGTGACTACGGCTTTCCTTTTTGTTTTGATCTGATTTCTACAAAAATCTTGTCTTTTTCAGTACCTATCCTGAAAATCTAATATCATACTTTCTCAGCATTTTTTTTTGTCGCAGTCGGGATTTAACTTTTGTCCTCATCATCTTCCTGCCGTTGTTCTATTTATTTAGTTTCGGCGCAACATGTTTTTTTCTTCCATTCTATCCTAAGCACTAACTTCCGATTCTTTCATTATCCACCTCTCACAGAATCCATAATTGTTTTGGTTGGACTTTCATACATATTTTTTTCTGTATTTACAACATAGTGACTTATCGGAAAAACAATCTTTAAAGAAAAAGCTGCACTTCTATGTGCAATATAAAAAGAGTATTCAGGTTGGCTATAAGGGAAAAATATTTGCTTAGTACCCCGTGGGCGGAAAACACTTCCAGTGGATTATAGAGGCAACTCGTAAAGTTGGAACTACTTTCACTTGGTATTAAAGTGTTCATATTGTAAAAGATAAACTGAAATAGGTAGCAGATTATAATTTGTTTTTGGTTTTTTAACTACTTTCTTTTATTACTTTATTCCGCCCCTCTGTTATTTTACTTATATTTTGTCCCGCTCGGGCCGAACACCGCCGTGTTCTCATGAGGGAATAAGACGGTAAGAGCCTTTCGCGACAGGCCCTGTTACAAGCATGGTCCGGAGCTAGAAGGAATGGCAGTGGGTCACTTCCTTCGGTGAAGCAGTAATGCTACCAAAGGAAGCTGTGACACGTGAGAAAAAGACTTCCTCACGTCCCAGTGAGTCTGGTAACCATCTGGACCGCACCTAAAAGGAGATATTAGTAAAAACTGTGGGGCAAATGTAAAGGCCAAACTGCAGGGCCGCAGCCTACTGGGGCCCCGATCCCAGTATGAGAGCTAAGAAGGAATGGGGTGGGTCTTTTAGTCAGTAAGAGTCTGACACTGTTTCCCGCCCCGGCCAAGGCCAGTATACGTCATTAAATGATATGTCCCACTATAAAAAAAATAGGGCCGATGTCCAAAGAGCCATAATAAATTGTTAAGTAGCAACCCCAAGGCTCTGGTACATAAAGGTCAACTGAAGGATTTGATTATGACAAATAAACGTCTTATCTTATCTTAAATTCAAATTCAAATTTAAAGCATTTATTTCAAATAAACCTTTACAGGCACTTTTGAAAAGTCATAAAGTCGGTCTGTCAGGAAAAAAATGACGCTAATTGCACATTCCAAAAAGTAGGTCTCAATGGAGAAGAATGTGCAAGAAACTCCATGGACACTCTTTTTAATCATGTTGTGTTTTACAAATGTATAGGTTACATATTTTTGTCGCTGCTATGATGCGAGAACAATGTAACTAAAATAATAAAAAAGTACATGTTCTAAACAAATTAAAATAAACCACTGGCAGCTAAGAGATGACCAGTCCCAACTGACAGCGCCCGTTCACGGACATGACGCGTATATCAGCACCACTCAGCTCAACCATTATGAAGGGAACCGAATGATCCAACACACGCGCCACCATCAGCGAGACATTTGAGTGAGCATGACAAACTCTCAACTGCCATGGCCATTTACGTCAAACAACTTTAAACCATAAATTACTCCATGGTACTCACATTTACAAACATTGGAAAAAAAAATGCTTCTACATTATACAATACTAGAATAATGTCAAAATTTAAGATTAAAAATATAAATAATAATCAATTCGTAGGTACTAGTGGTAGTGGAGCTGGACCAGCAATGAGCCAAGCATTTTTATCTTGTATATAATCCTCTAACTTATAATATGCTTGTCTACATAGTGTGCGTTTAACACAAGATTTAAATTTCATTTCATTGAGTTCTAATATATTGGGAGGTATTTTATTATAACATTTTAGTCAATCAAAATCAGACACGCCCTCTCGCCCCACTCTAGAACAAGTATAGATATTGAAAAGAAAAAAAATATGTAAAGAAAGGTTATTAAATTAATCATGAAAGCACTCACACTCCCACGCATCATTTAGAGACCCCAGTCTCCTTGACATTTCAGTTTTATCCCATGTCGTAAGTTATTTGATACTGAGTCATGACGGCAATAATATTATTGAATTTCTTGTGTGTATTATGTTTGTGGGAATATTCAAAAGAATGTTACAAAATATCAAAGAGCGGAAAGATAACAAGTTCGATTTTGTAATAGTAGTCTAACACGCCCTCCCACCCCATCCACAATTGGAGGTTATACATATTATAGAATCAACGGTAATATCCGAAAACCGGCTAAGAGCGTATTGGACTACGCTTATTGTAGGGTTCCGTAGTTTCTCTTACAAATTTTACAAATTTCACACAATGTAACAGAACCCTTAAACTACGACTTAACAGCGCAAAGTACTCCATGTATAAATTAATAACCCAATTCCACGAGAGATGGCGCTGTACCTATGTGGTAATTTTAGATTCAACCGATTCAACCGATTTCAATTTTTGTTTGTTTTTCTATTTGATAGATGATACGTTCAGGATGTAATTTAAAAATCATGGAAAAAAAAAGAAAAAACCGACAAAATTTCCACCACTGGGGGGTCTAGAATCATGTACTGGATCTATGGTATTCGTTTGCGTTACGATATCAATGACACCCTGAATATGTGGACAACGTCACGGATTTTAAAATAAAGATAAATTTATTGCGTAACTGTGTACATTAACTTCTTCTACATGCAAATTACATTTTTAGTTTCAATAGTCTACCCAAGTCAAATATGCAATAGTATTAATTGAGGAAATTATAATTAAAATTTACAAATATACAATGTGTCCGGGTTCGGACTGTACAAACTTTAAGGGGTGATACTTTGCTCTATTTTATCACTAAAACTATTCTACATGTGAGGTCTAAACCCAACATCTTCTGAATGGCAGCCATTTTTGTATTTTGGTTCAGTTTTGGGTAACGTCCATACTAAAACTTATGTAAAATTGGAATTTAATGCCCGATTATCGTATAAAAAAACTTCCCGTAACGGCAAAGTATTAGCAATCAGATAAATAACTCAATTTATTTTAATTTTTGCTGTATCATACTGAAATAAATGCTGAAACATCAACTTCATGTCAAAATTATCATCGTTTTTTTAGTTTTTCAAGATTATTTCAAAAAATACCCCGAGAACTACCATTTTTTATAAGCGTAACTCATGGATGATATGTTTACCTAGATAATGATACCAAAAACTCGATTGTATGACAATTCCTTTAAGAGATATTGTTGCTTAAACCTAGCCCTTCTGTGAGTAAGATATGAATGAGCGTTGTATTCTATGGGGAAGTAGGAAGAAAAAAAGGTTTATTGCGTGTCATTGTAATGAAAATGGGACAAATACGATGTCAATACAAAAGAAGTAAGTAATCGTCAGATAAAACTCGAGTAGATTAATGTTTACCATGCCCTGTCTTCTGGCTATTGTGGCTACAAATAATTTGGCTCCTACCTAACGTTACCCAAAACTGAACCAAAATACAAAAATGGCTGCCATTCAGAGGGGGTTGGGTTTCGACCTCGCATATAGAACACTTTTAGTGATAAAATAGACCAAAGTATCACCTCCTAAAGTTTGTACAGTCCGAACCCGGACACATTGTATTTCTTTATCAAGAATCTCATTCAGATTTTTATAAAATGCATTTCTAGCTAGTTTCTATACTAATGGAAGACTAAAAGCTTTATAACTTCATGCTATGACCTATAGATGCCAAAGCCGTGGTTAAAACCGCGGGAATAACTAGTATAAAAATATAATTACAAGTATATTCAGTTTCACTGAACCAAAACAATCTAATTAGTAACAAAACTAACAATGGACAGAATAATGTTACCCACTAGTATAAAATAACAGTCAATTACTAATATTTTGGTAGGTAACATAGAACACAGAAAGGCCTATTTGGCCAATGCTGGAGAAGATATTGAAAAAAAAAATCCGGGAATCTTTAAGTCAAGAGTGAATGGGTTATTTCTAGGTAAGCGCGTTCCACCGTCGACCACATCGTCGCTTTCCATCAGGTGAGATAGCGGTCAAACGCGAACCTAACCAAAAAAAAAACAGTTCATACATATAAAAATGTTTTTGAAGATCAAGGTTGCCAGTAAATGACAATTATAAATATTTCTAGTCCTATTAAAAAAGTATCTACTATTAGATATAAACCTTCTTTTACCACAATATGATCAGTCCTACGCATCTCGCATCCAACGGGTTGCGGGTTGCACTGTTTCCACAAACACAATTCCACTTTAGTTTCGTTATTCTTCGGGTTTCGTTAGTGACCTTGAATTTCTTGTGAATATCTTCATTCTTGAAGCGGTCACGCAAGGAAACTGTGATTACCCCTTTCCATTCCCTTTGTGTGGCTTTTAGGTTTATGATGTGGTCCTTTTTATGAGCGACTGTTTCAAATGCCTGCGTGATGCAGAAATTAAGATATCCGCAAGAGAACTAAGGTTGCAAACATAGAAAAGAATCGCCAAACTTAAGTGGCATTGGGCAGGACACATTGCACGCAGAACAGATGGGGCCGTTGGGGTCGAAAGGCTCTAATGTGGCGGCCGTGTACCGGAAGACGCGGCCTTGGAAGACTACCTACTAAGTGAAACGATGACCTGGTCACACGATGAGTTACTGAAATCCGATGGATGCAAGATGAACAGGCGGCGCTTGGGGAATTCCTATGTCCAACAGCGGACGACGTTCTTTCGGCTGAAGTGATGATGTTTCAAAATTATGTGTCAGCAATAAATGTCTATGAGATATTATGGTGGTCAATTTTGATCAGTGCAACTGCTTGACCACAAATATTATTTCTAATGGCATCTCTAGCAGCTGATATAGATATAGAGATGCCATAGGAGATAATATTTTAGAGACCAGGGAGAAATTCTTAGCTCTGTAGAATATTAGTCCGTTTGTTATTTAATACCGGGAATTTGATAAGTTGGACCTTAAATTATTATTGTACTGCTTTGTAACTATTGTATATCTTAATAGGATTCTGGACAAAGATTCCGTACTTTTTTGTCTGTCGGGTAGATTAATAATGAAACTATTTTGGGATGACCGGGTAACTTTGAATTTGTGTTTATTAAAAGTGGCCAATTAAATTGGGTAATAGAATTCAGTAGACATGAGATGGACACGTATAAATGTTATTATTAGTAATCTTTATGCATATTTTAATTTTTATCAATTTTATAAATGTATATTGTTCTATGTATGTTCTTTTTACGTTTTACATCTGTTATCAATAATTGATTACATTACTTCTGTTGTTGTTTGTTTTGTTAAATGGTAACTCAGTTTTATTGTGTAGAGATCAATTAAAATACCCTTTAAAAAATTTGTGATATATATTTTTTTGTTTTCAAGCATATTGCACCCAAGGGCTGCAGCTGAAAATCAGCGTCAGATGCTATATCTATAATAATATAATACAAATAATATGACCCTACAACAACTCTTTGTGCTAATTCTTCAAAAAACTTCCAATACATTTCACAGATAAACCTGACGATTTCAAAGAAATATCTCAAATATCATTATTTTCCATTGAACAATCTTAATTAATTTTGGTATCGGCTGTTCTTAAGTGCTAATAAATTTCTGTAATTGAGCCAACAAAGAATTTCAGCTGTCTTTTATATTATTTTTACCGTCAAACGTTGAGGGACTATGTTTTAATTAAGAAATAAATTTTAAATGTTATATATATTCTCATTAGGTGTTCTCTGCCAGTCTGTCTACATTTGACGTTTAGTCGCATGTAGATCTAAATGCTACTACTAATGATACTAGACGATCTTTGTAGGTATCACTCTTGACAGAGTGGTCGTGGTCATCACTTCAGGTGCTGGTGGCAAGCTTTACAACACGCCGCCACTCCTTTCTGATGGCCGCCCTCCTCGTGCATTCTTGCAGCGATGATGAGCCACATACTGAAGTTGCTCACTTGCTGTCCACCTCATAGACGATCTTCTTCGTGACTTGGTCCCTAAAATCTTACTTGTATCACAAGTCGCTCAATAGTTACCTCCCCTCGGCGGCATACATGACCAAAAAATGTGAGGATACGAGACTGTACCAAAGATGATAAACGCTGCTTGATGCCGAGTTCTCGAAGTATAGACTCGTTGGTACGAAATTCAGTCCACGAGGAGGAGAATGCTTGGAGTAGCATCCTCCTCCATCATCATCTCTAGGGCGTTTATCTTCTCCTTCTCCACTTCCCATAGACTATACTCAAATCTAAAGTAATTGATAAAAATGTGAGGCCTTGAAACGCAATCTTGTCAGATTGCGTTTTCAAATCAAAATTAAAAAGTTTTTTTATGAAAATATATTTTTTCATAACAAGCTTTTATAGCGGTTGTCAACTTACTATATAATTTAAACTCGTCAAGACGATTCACACGAGCTCAAACTCGACGTGGTTGTGCCGTTTAATTACAGAGTTCCTATAGTCACCTCCCGGTTCCATAATCAGATCAACTCCATGAAATGACATTTTGCATTGTCATCTTATTGACACATGCATGCTAAATTTCAGCTCAATCGGTTGAAGATATCTGCTTCAAAATTGTGTTGCAAGATTTGAGCCGAACATAATTATATAGTTACATTGCAAGCTAATAAAAAGCTTGCAAAAACAGCTTCAATACGCAATGATCCATCATCATTATCCATCGAAAGACGTTCAATGTTGGACATAGGCCCCATAAACATATATTTTTTTCAAACCTATAGACCTGGAGAGCAGTGGTGGCCGAGTGGTAACGGCCCCGACTTACGAGTTGTAGGTCGCGGGTTCGGACCCAGCCAGGCGCATTACTTTGTGTAAATTATTTCATCACCACTGCTCTCAAAACGGTGAAGGAAAACATCGTGAGGAAACCGGCATGTCCTAGAACCAAAAATTCGAAGACATGTGACATCCACCAATCCGCACTGGGCCCGCGTGGTGGATTATAGCCCATTCCCTCTACCAGAGAGGAGGCCTGTGTCCCTGCAGTGGGAACATTGAAAGGCTGATGATGACTATAGACCTAGCTGTTATTGAGGAGTAGGCTTCAAAGAGTTATTGTTTTTTAGCACTGTCCGGAGTTAGGGCTTTAAATAAATATAATATTTCGCAGCTAATACCAACCCTATTTAATCGTAGTGAAAAGATTATATTTTACGGGTAAACTCGAACAGGTGGCGAAGTTCACAGGAAAAGTAATAGTATTACTGAAATATATTAATTGTATGAATACCTTCTCGGAAATTGGAACAAAAGACCCTCTCGTTTTTGATACCACACATAATACTATAAAGGTGAAAGTTTCTGAATATGTATATTTAATACTTCTTCACGCTAGAATGGGTGAACGAATTTATCTTGTGTTATAAAATAACGCTTTTGTCACCCTTTATCCCAGGAACTTGTTCCCATGGGACCGTTTTCTACTCATACGCGGAAAGTAAATATTCCATGTTCTATAGCAAAAGAGGAAGCCGATCGCATCAGGCAAAGGCAACGGAGCTAACGCCGCAGCCGCCACTGCTGTGTCTCCAATCCCGATTTCCGGCCACCGTAGGCGCGAGCTTGTGGACAGCGAGGAATGGGTAGCTCGCTGTCCGCCAATCCGGTAGCCGTGCGAATCGAGTCCAAGTCATTAACGGCGCGCAGTTTCCACACGCCTCAAGGAGTTGTCTGCAAGTGTAGCGACTCAGCTGGGTCGAAACCTTCTAGGGTCAATGGTTGATGCGAAAGCGGAACACCTGGGACCTGGAACTAAGGCAAGAAGGAACGATGGGTCGTTTAGTAAGTAAAAGTCTGACACTGTCTGCCGCTCCACCCAAGGGCGGGATTCGTCATTAGATGATTTTTTCCGCACCATAAAAAAGTAAAATTAGATTTGAAGACTCAACTATAAGACTATATTTTGGCCTCGTAAGCGTGTTGTGGCATAACTAATTTAAAACAGCGAATTTGAAGAAATTATTATATAAACGGATCTACAAAAAGGAAAGCTGGAAAATGTATCTGAAATGGAACTAGATGTACAAAGATTCAAAAGAAAAGGAGCGAAGGAAAGTACATAAAAATACTCTGAATTTGCACAAATCGTCGCTATCATTAAACAAAGTCATATAAAAAGATTAACGTTTTGTTACGATTTTTTTCTCTATCGGTACAAAAGCAAAACAAATGGTTTTTAAGTGAGTATATTGCAATCAGTATAAATGTACCAAAATCAAAAATGATACTAACGATATTTAATTACAAAGATATACTGAAAACATTAAAGTCGTTTTTGATGGGTTTCTAAGTTTTTTAAATCCTGTACAACGAATTGTATCAATTATAATAAAATTAAAATACATTGAGAAGTTTCTGAAGTCTTTTATGTTTATTATATAAATATTATAAAACTGAAGAGTTTGAAAGAAGAAGAAGAAAGAGTTTATTTGAGTTTTCTTGGTTGAACCCGCTAAGCTCGGGACCAACTGAGCCGATTAAAAAAAAAAAATTCGGTGTCATATAGCCTATTATTGAGGAAGGCTATTTAGACTATATAACAGTACAATAAATAATACGCTAAATAGAACTTGTCCTAAGCAACAGTTACTCAAAACAATTTTCTACAAAGAAATTCAAACGATTAATGTCAATAGCAATGCCGTCAATCATTAAATGCTACCACCGAAGCTATATTAATATTCATGACTATATCAATTAAATATGAATTCAACTCTTTCTAATCGCTGTCCTTCGTCCCTGACCTTATATTTTCAGTTCACTAGATGATGATAATATTTTTGTTACTCCTTATACTTTGCCTGACAACAAGGTAGTCCTGCAATCGTTGATCAGCTTCACAGTTAGCTCTGGGTCGGTATATACGTAAGTAGAGAAGAGAGCAGTGGTGGCCGAGTGGTAAAGGCCACGACTTGCGAGTCGAGTTCAAACCCAGCCAAGCGCATTACTTTGTGTAATTTTTTTCATCACCACTGCTCTCAAAACGGTGAATGAAAACATTGTGAGGAAACCGGCATGTCCAAGAACCAAAAATTCGATAACACCAGGGCGCTGTTAGCCATCCTTGAGAACCTCGGATCGAAAGACATTATGTCCACCTTTCAAAGTTACGGACAGCAGACTAACATACAACACTATACACTTTTTACCTTTTAGAAGAACATTTATCTGCAATGTCTTGATTGTAACTTAAAACTACTGCAGACGTGAAAAGATGTAGATTAACAACTTATGGTTATATTTTCTTTTGAAATGAATAACGCAAATAATTATATGACGAGAATCGATATTGTGATGCTAAAAAAAAATGTCAATATCGAAAATCGTTATTACCTGAAACGCATGTTACAAAAAGAGTTCGAAGCTTACACGTAGATGGATGGAGAAGAAAACGGAGGCCGAAGAAGAGATGGATAGATTGTGTGCGGAGTGATATGAAAGAAAACGGAGTTCAGGGAGAAGAGCAGAATAGAGTGGAAGAGAAAAACACGTTGCGCTGACCCCAAGTAATATGGGATAGGGGTAGGATGATGATGATAATGAAGATGATGATGAAAATGAAAAAGTACAACAAGACACAACCGCTTGCTGATTCATCAAATTATTTTACATTCCATGAATATTACTTCTATCTTCTATCTTTTGTATCTTCCTACCAGGAAAAATACAAAAGCAACCAATTAAGACCAATTAAGTGATTTTGTCGAAGTACATAATTGTTTACACAGTACTGAGAAAGAACAACAAACAAATTTTTGAAAAAAAAAAAAACAAGAAACATGTCAATTAAAGAACCCGAACTTTCCAAAGTCGAAGCGAATCTCGAATTTTTTTGGAGCGAGGGTATATTTTTTTATTTGCATAATGGCTTGAAGTGGCTCTCGTTAAGGTAAAGCCTTGGATCGTGACCTCCTTCGAGCACTCTGTGTTCAGCCTACAGCGACCTTAGAGAGTTGCATTCTTTGAATACTAAACGTTATTTATTTTTAGATTTTGTTTTTGTTTAGGGTGACCGGAAGGTCTTTTATGTTATTCGATTTGGTGGAAATTTTAAGATTGCTTATTTTGATTGATCTTTTTTTTTTCTTCCGGGGGAATATTAGTTTTTATATGGAACAAGTTTTCAATGTTTAGAATGTATTTTATATGTTCGTAAAAACTTAGGACTTTTTAAAATTAGAAGCGATCTCCATAACAAAAACACACGTAATAAACATGAAATTGTTATACCTAAATGGAGATTAGCTAAGAACAGCAAGTCATTCTTAGTAAATAGCGTACGCTTTTATAACAAGCTGCCAAAGGAGGTGACAGAATTACCGAGAGAAAGTTCAAAACTCATATTAAGCGTGTCCTAACCAAAAAAGCATATTATAAGGTTAGAGACTATGTCGAAGACACGACTGTCTGGCAATGACTGCTTCTGCTCATGTGACCCCCTGGTAACTTATTAATATTCTGTATAATTGTCTGTTAACTGCTCCATCTTCTTTCATTTTTTTTTTTTTTTTTTGTATATACGACATCTCTTCATTCTTTTATTTTGACACATTCTCACAATATTCCTTATTCCACTTTATAGATCCATCATATAATGTAATTGTCTTACTGAGACTTGTGATTATTTTTCTTGCTTTTATATAGCCTCTTTCAATAATGTGAATGTGAGAACATTGTAGACGCAAATTTTAGATTACTCCCTACCATTTTAACGGTAGGAGTTCAATATTGACTGGTCTGCACTGTCCTTACATAATGTATGTGTATGGAAATATTGTAAAGATAACAATTTTTTTAAAAGAGTAACCATGGAGTTTCCTGCCGGTTCTTCTCCACAGGAAACGAACCGTGCACTAGCTTCTGACGTTTTATAAGTGCCCATGTAGGCCCAAGTGAAATAAAAAATTTTGACTTTGACTTTAATGAAAATATTCTTTTCACAACAAGCTTTTATAACTCGCTATACCTTTATAATTAATACTCATCAAGACCTTACCGAAAAGTACAAACATGTTAAGTGAGTGTGAGTTTCTAGGGCCATCTTCCAGTTCCATCATCAGACCCTGGTTACAATCTAGCACCAAAATACTCGTGAAGACGAATCACACGAGCCCAAACTCGATTGCGTCGTATTCTTTAATTACCGAGTTCCTATGGCCATCTTCTAGCCCCATCATCAGATCAGCTCCATGTCATCATAATATTGCATTGTCACGCAATTTACACATGGTTGAAGATATCTACTTCAAAATTGAGTTGCAAGATTTGAGCGGAACATACATAGTTACAATGCAAGCTAATAAAAAGCTTGTAAAAAAGTCTGTAGTGGCGACAGTGTAATAAAAAATCGGCCAAGAGCGTGTCGGGCTACGCTCAGTGTAGGGTTCCGTAATCTCCGATCCGTCACAAATTTCTCGCAATGTAACAGAACCCAGTTGCCCATGTAAAAATTAGTAACCCAATTTCCCGAGAGATGGCGCTGTACCCGGTGGTAATTTAAATTTTCGTGACCCAATTGTTCTTTTTGTATTTTTTTTTTTTAAAGAAGATTTGCTCAGGATAATGAAATATGTAAAAAAGTTTAAAAAAATGGTTGCATGTACGGTTAAATTATTACAAAATTAGTTCAGAACGTTTTTTTTTTAATTTTTCAAAAACTGTTCATCCTATCAAGTTCAAAATAATTTTCCTCATTTTTACTTTTGGAGCGATTATTTCCGAAAATATTTACATTATCAAAACATTATTTTAAAAGACCCCTAATCATTTTCAACAATATATCACACGTTATGGTGGAAATGAAAAAAAAATGACTTTCCACTTTACGTGTAGGGGAGGTACCCTAATAAAAAATTTTTTACCACTTTTTGTTTGTGCACTTTGTTGGCGTGGTTGATATACATATTGGTACCAAATTTCAGACTGCTAGTGTTAGCGGTCGCTGAGATTATCCGCGGACGGACAGACAGACAGACAGACCGACATGGCGAAACTATAAGGGTTCCTTGTTGACTACGAAACCCTAAAAACCAGGTGACATCAGCAGGATTCACATTTATTCTAGACACACCTAAGTTCATAGAAAGTTATTTTTAAAGGTGAGATTGATATCTCATCATTCGAAGGCATTACATGATTGTAATGATTTCTACCTAGATCGGAGCAGGAGGTTTTAAAATCACACATGTGTTCGATGACCTTTGCGTTATAGACCCAAGTGTAACATTTTCAAACAGTAGTTTCTCAAGAAATATATTAAATTAATTATACATAATTATAACAGCACTTAAGTTTGTTTATACTACTTACTTTATTGAAATTAGAATAACAGACATTCTTTTAGCAACATTAAAACAAATGGTTATGCAAACAAGTTGCGATAAAATTATTGAAGATAATAGAAATACATTGAAACCCATAGTCAATACTATTTTATTTTGAGGAATTCATGATTTGCCACTGAGATTTACTTACGCTAAAAATTAATTGATGCTATTTTGCGACAACATTTTGAAAAAGTGCAAAAGAATGCTCAATATACGTCCCCAAAACTACGAAATGATATTTTAGACATATGTGATGTCCTAATAACAGAAAAATTGGTCGGTAAGAGCCGCACGTGTCTACAGGATTTAGGCTGATGAATCAACACGATCTGATAAAACACGCTTAACATGAGTTTTGAACCTTCACTTGCTAAGTTCAGCTACCTCCTTTGGCAGCTATTTACTAAGTATGACTTGCTGGTCTTAACTAATCTTCATTTAGGTAAATAGTAGATCCAAGGGCTGATGTGATTTATTAATGCACGACAAAAGTTTTCATTAACTCCAAACTTTATGTAAAGTTTCAAATTTTAGTTGTATTACAAAACAAAACATTACATACAAAACACATCAATCTATAAAGCTATTCACATTACTGTTCAAAGTATTCTGCACTCAACAATACAGGGGGGAGTTTCAACAAACTTCAATTGAAAGCTACATCAAGTGTCTGAAGGGAGTTAAACGAGTTGACTACAAAAGGTTCAGTTCTCTTTGTCTGTCAACCGTACCGCTTGTGTGCAGCTGTTCTGTAAATATATGCCTTTACTTTATTGAGCTTTAGGATGCTGTTCTATCGCAGACGAAGCTGTGACTTTGTCTTAGTCGTACACTTTGACATAGTGGACGTGTCATGTCTCGTTCGAGGCTTGGGCCGACGCTTTTCAAGGGCGGTTTACGGGACTTTACTCTCTGTTCTACATATCCAAATATATTAATAATAAATGATGGCGAAGACTCGCTTAACTAGTTGGTTGCTGAGCTGCACTTGATCAGCGACCGCTTTGAGGTTAGAACACATATGTAACACTTGGAACTACACACTCGCTACTAACTGCTCGCCATCTGTTCGCCAACTTTTTTCTAATCTCAATCTCTGCTCGCTTCTCGCTCATCGTTGGTACTGTGACAAGTGCCTCATTGTCCTCCAATTTGGTTTTGAGAGAAATTGTGGGTTTTTTTTTGGTGGGAAAAATGATCCAATGACAAATCCTGCCCTTGGGCGAAGTAGGAAATAGTGTCAGACTTTTACTGACTAAACGACACACCTCGTTTCTTACCTCACCTTAGTTCCAGGGCTATGGTGTTTCGCTTTCGCATCAAGTCATGGCCCCAGGAGGCTTCGGCCCTGCTAGGCCCCCACAGTTTGTTGAGAACTCCTAGGGGCGCGCGGGAACAGTGAGCTCCTAGGAGTTGTCGGCCACTTGAGCTTGATCCGGACTGTTACCAGACGACCGGACGGCGGGCTACCTATTGCTCGCCCGCGCCTGCAGTGACCAGAAATCGAGATCGGACACTTGGCGGTGGCTGCGCCGTAGGTGCCAGATACTTTTCGGACCACCCGTGTAATATTATTTAAGACGTAAACATACCATTTACGTCTTCACATTCACCAAACAAACCTCTCACCTCGTTTTCATAAAATACCCGCAACTACTGCAGTTACTTCCATAGGTAGGAAAACAAAGTTGGCTAATGAAATGGTCGACTGGCCGGCGCGTATAGTTGGCCAACTTTCAAGGGCTAACCTGAAGATAAACTTATATTGCTGGCCTGTAATTGTCTGAGGTAAGCCTGGCTTTGCGGAAAATATCGTAGTGTGTTCTTTCTTAGGATATTGTACAAACCTCGACCCGTAGCAATGTAACCTACTTTTTTTGTGTTGGAGAATAATATCATCAACTGAAATGCTCTGACTTGGACTCCTACCTTAAGGATTGGCCCGTGAGCGAGACAGCGAGCAATAAGTAGCTCTTAAGAATAATTATATTATAATATATTCCACAACTGTCACACAACATCGTCTAGTCCCAAGGTAAGCAGAGCTTGTGTTATGGGTACTAGTCAACTGATAAACATACTTATATATTTCTAAATACATACATATTATAGATAAATTACACCCAGACACAGAACAAATGATTGAGAGCTCATCACATAAACATTGGTCCTGGGTGGGAATTGAACCCACGACCTCCGGCATAGCAGTCAGGGCCAAAACCACTAGACCAACAGGCAATTGAAATTAGTCACAAGTTTTCTGATCACTTCTGGAAAATATCGGCCCCCTAGCCCTGGCCTAGTTACAATTGTTTCGTGACAAGTATCTTTCTACAATCGAAACACATCAAAGTAAGTATTAATTATATCACAAAAGTACAGGATGTAGCGATGATCATTGTAGAAAAGAATACATTTCATTCTGTCATTTTCAATAATGTGAACTTGGCTACTAAATTCGTATATTATATACCTATTATAGTTTTCAGCGTTAAATTGTATTTTGCCTCTGACTGTACTTTAATTATTATTCATTATTGTCCTTAAATGAGAGTAATTTAAGCTTTACAGTTTTATTTACCAAAGCCAAGACCCTGATAGTGACATTTTAATTATTTGTGACACAAAATAAAATCTAAACACAGTAAAGCGATAAAATTGTTTATAATATATCTGAAAAGACAAAGGAATATTTATATTATAAAGTCTTTCCCTGATCGAAAAATGAATCGTTTTAGTTGAGTATAAGTATTTAAGAGCGGCCTACCCGAGAGCGGACAACCGCTTTTACGTGATTATGATATTATTACACATCTTTCTTCAGATATTTTGGACACACTGATATCTTGCGAATATTATCTAGGCTTCTATAGAAATCAAAACATAAATTTGTGTAAGGATAATCCAGTAAATACCTCTGAAAACCTGTTATTTTACGTAAACTTTGACTCTCCATTATGTACTCCTATATTAAAAATATAAAAAAGCAATTCTATAGAAGCCTTGCGTATTTAATAGAGATGCTAAATTATGTAATTCTTTTTCAAAAATCTTTAAGCGTTTTGTTAACTACACGTATTTCCTTAAACAAGTTTTGAGAAACATTCGAGTAAATCGTAGAATTACCGAATGCCAACAGAATTTTCAGGTGTTATCTCTCTTTTTTTGCATTACTTTTGCATCAAACACCAATTTGGGTTGCATTAAATGAAGCAATAAGCTTTTAAACCATGCAGACGGTAACAATAGTCGAATGAGGAAGGCCCACCTTAAGCGATGCCGCAGGTAAAAGCCAAAAACAGTTACTTCATAAATCCCTTTTTAACGCGTTTATGGTACGAGCACCGAACTGTTTTCTGTACCTTGTTATGAATCGTAGGCGCGAGCTGGCGGACGGCGTGTAGTGTACGTTGTACGTACGTTTGTACGTAGTCTATACGGTATTTTTAATTATGAGAACTCTTACCTGGTGTTGGTACCATACTAATTAAACAAAGGCCATTCTAAATTCATAATTAATTCACTATCCACACTACAAAGCAAATAATTATTTTCACGAAACTGAACAGCCCACGCTGGGCAAGCAAAGTTTCTAATGCATGTCCTTACCTTTGTTTGTTTTTTTCAGGGTTTGCCCGCAGGTTAATCTGAGGAAAGTAAATAATTTCATTTTAACCTTTTAGCCATTGTACGATTATGTTCCTGAACGTTAAAGGTCAGGGCGTTAAATTTTCTAGGAATCGAGGTTTATTATTATTTTATTATTATACCTAGTCTGTATTGTCCCTCTGCTGGGCAAAGGCCTCCCTCCATTCTTTCCAATCATCTCGGTCACATGCTTTGCCGCTCCAATTCTCAAGGAAGACATCCAGGTCGTCCCGCCATCTCCTTCGTGGTCTGCCGCGGCCCCGCGTCGCTGTGTCCGGGCACCAATTCTGTGTTTTACGGGCCCACAGCTCGCTAGACATGCGGCAGACATGCCCTGCCCAGTCCCATTTAAGTTGAGCAGCCTTTTGAGCCACATCCATTATTTGTGTTTTGGAGCGCAGTGTAGTGTTTGGAACGTGGTCTGTTAGTTTAACACATAGTATGTTGCGCTCCATAGCACGCTGGCAAACCATGAGCCTGGACTTTTGGATGTTAGTCAAAGACCAAGTCTGTGCACCATATGTCAGAATAGGGAGAATACACATGTCCATCAGCTTACGCTTCAGTGACATGGGCAAAGTGCCCTTGAATATTTCCTTCATGGACCAAAAGCTCTTCGAGGTTTAGGTTAAGAAAATACAGCAGGTTTTTTTATGGTGGGCAAAAATGATCCAATGACATCTCTCTAGGCTGTATAGCATTACCAGCTTTTCAAAGTCCCTACTGCAAGAAAAAAAAACCAATAAAGAAAAGACCTCCTGACGTCTTCTCTTTAGGATATGAAATGGACCATAATCCACTATTTCATATCTCCAAATATCCCCCAATAAAGATCAATCCTGTGCTGTGGTCAATGAATGATGATGAATGAAACGATGAATGCGAGTCATCGTTTCATTCATCATCATTCATTGACCAATACATATTTTCTGTATGGACTTTAAAAGAGACTTTGACCCCTGAGTTTGTTTCGGTGTTTCTTCTCAGGGTAGTCCGCTAGGAAACACCGGACTCATCTAGCATAAAAAAAATGACGTGTAAAAGTGTTTTTTAAACCTACTTGCAAAATAAAGATCATTTATCATTTATCGGATTTTCGTGATCTAAATCAGTTCAACGGTCCATCTTGTAGAAAGACCTTCCAACCTAACCGCCCTCCAGAACCTTTCATCCCCATGGACCATCTGTTCTGTTCTGCGAGCAATTTGCCGCCCAATACCACTAAAGTTTGACTATTTTTGAAGATATGTACGTGTATGTAACCTTGATTTTCTTGCGGTTATATATATTCCTGATGTTTACGCAAAGGAACGTCAACCATAGCCCTTTTCTTGGGGCCAAGGGTTAATGCGAAAGCGTTTAACACCAGGGCTCTGTGATCAAGGTAAAGAAGGAACGAGGTGGTTCTTTTAGTCAGTAAGAGTCTGACACTATTTCCCGCTCTACCCAAGGGCGGGATCCGTTATGAGATAATTTTTACCACCATAAAAAATAAGCATAGCCCTTTCCATTGCTCTTTGGATTAACACAACATTAACATTTCTAATTTATGTTGTTTTTAGAAAAAATCACATTTGACAAATAAAAACTGCCTGCCTTTTTGTCCAGAATTTTCGTCCAGAACCCGCACCGTTTACTATATAATCTATTAAGTAATCAAAACTGCCATTTAAAAGCAATCATAGTGATATTATAATGTTGACAGATGTACTTTCATCTTTATGCTGAGGCCCGTTTGATGGTTGAACGGACTTAATGACGCTTAGTACTCGTGTAAACTTGTGGCGTACGTAAATTGCTTTGGTGCTGTAATAGGATATCTAGCCGAGTCTATGGACTTAGGTTGCGGTTCCATTCAGTGCCGTAACTGGCATTTTATCCGCCCGATGTCGTGAAACTACTCCGTGTCGGGCCACGCTCAGTGTAGGGTCCGTAGTTTCCCGTCCGTCACAAATTTCTCACAATGTAACAGAAAACAGTAGCCCATGTATAAATTAGTAACCCAGCGAGAGATGATGCTGTTCCCAGTGGTAATTTAAACCGATTTTATTCTTTTTTTATTTTTATTTGAAATAAGATACGCTCAGATAATGAAATATGTAAAAAAGTTTAAAAAAATGCTTTCATGTACAGGTTAAATAACAGAATTAATTCAGAATGTATTTTTTAAAATTTTTCAAAAAACGGTTCATCCTATAAAGTTCAAAACAATTTTCCTAGAAAGTTTATAAAAAGTTCTACTTTTGACATTTTTATTCATATTTTCTAAACTTAAGGGTTCAAAAGTTAGAGGAGTTGGCATTGTTTTTTGCTTTTAGAGTGATTATTTCCAAAAATATTTACATTATAAAAAAACTATTTTACGGCCCCGTAAAATAGTTTTTTTTTAGTGCTTTAATAATTTTTAAATACCTATCCCACAATATGTCACACGTTATGGTCAAAATAAAAAAGAAACACTCCCCATTTTACGTGTAAGGGAAGTACCCTAATAAAGCGTTTTTTACCACTTCTTATTTTTGCACTTTGTCGGTGTGATTGATATACATATTGATACCAAATTTCAGCTTTCTAGTGACAGACAGACAGACAGACTTGGCGAAACTATAAGGATTCCTTGTTAACTACGGAACCCCAAAAAGTTCGAGTGGGGTGACGCAAGTCCTCACCGAAACAATGTAACTTAATAACTAATAAGAAATATCAATGCCAATCACAAACAGACATGACCTTTGAACTTTTGTTTGCTACAAGTATAAACAATATCGAAAACCAATCAAACTACCGTCTTAGTATGAGGAAATCTCTCAGGAGACTGTATAAGTGTACGGACCTCATGTAGAAACAGTAATAGGTACAGTACAGCCGTTCTAAGCCTGCCTGAACTTAGGCTCTGCGAACTTTAGCGCTTGTGCATTTGTCCAAAAATAATGGATTAAAAAAAATGCGTTTAGCAGTTGTTATTGCTGTTGCCAACTGTTATAGGTATTTTAAACCTTTTTTAAAACTAATATAATAAAGAGGTAAATTTTGTTTGTAGGAGGTAATCTCTGGAACTACTGGTCCGATTGGAAAAATTTTAGCAACAATAGAAAGCTGTGTTACTTCTGAGTGACATAGGCTATATTTCATGTACGCGGGCGAAGCCGCTGACAAAAGCTAGTTTTTTATAAAAGTGCAGCTTAACTTCAAGTTCACCAAGTTAGAATGGTCGTACTGAATATATGTGAAGAATATAAATACCTACCCCAAGTTACAGCAAGAGTCTCGATGCGATATTGTTACTTAAATGTAGAGCTTAGAATTTTATAGACTCGGCAGCAGTGACCATTCGTACGGGGCCCTGGTCTAGGCTCCATAGCCCACGACCTGAGACCTGTCATTCCAGAGATGACCTGCCATTCCTTTTCGCTCCGGGTATGTTCCCGGAGGAAGGTCGTCTCCTTCCATGCTAAAGGAGGAGGCCACACGTGAGGGAACGAACATCCTCACGCCCCAGCAGCCACAAAAGTCTGACACTGCATTGCTTTTATCAAGAACGGCAGAATTTATTTAATTATTTCGAACCTACATTTTTTTTATTTTGTATGTTAATTTTTTCAACTGAATTTATAGTGTAAGCTGTGCATTCCTGTAATAGGCTTGCATACCAGTATAAAGTATTTTTGTATTATTTTACGTGGTATTCCTGTATGTATTGCTGTTGGTGTGCCAATAAATAAATAAATAAATAAACACACTATAACACATGCCCAATTGTGAATCAAAAGTGGATCCTCAGGGATGGTGATAGGTCCTCATGATGTTTTCTTTTTTTTTTAATTGCCGTAAAATAGTACTTGACTGCGATCCCACCTGATGGTAAGCCCCGGTGGTGGTTTCTTTCACCGTTTTGAGAGCAGTATGGTATCTCATAGACTCGAATGATTTCTTCGCAACTAACCTTAAAGCAAATCCTCTCCAGCCACTTATTTTCCTTCTAAGGTCTATGTGAACAATTATTTTCGCATTCTCGTTCTGATTTCCTCTGAGTACTGAGAGCGGTCACAACGACTGTGTAAATGTATTTACTGTGTACTAGTTTACGTCCCGTGGCGGCGTCTATTGCTATAATATTACTGTTTAAAAGAAGGGGTTATTTTCTGATAGCATAAGTTCTACTGCAAAGTTGAACGGGGGATTTATTGATAGTATAATCGAAATGGTTGAAATGGTTTATCATAAAAATGTAACTAGATTTGCCGAGAAAATCTTCTCCGGGTTTTTTTTTTTATTGTGGTGGGTTAAATAATCTAATGACGGAACCCGCCTTGGGTGGAGCGGGAGACAGTGTCAGACTTTTATAATATAATAATATAATATGTCCACAACTATCACACAACGCCATCTAGTCCCAAGCTAAGCAGAGCTTGTGTTATGGGTACTAGACAACTGATAAACATACTTATATATTTTCTAAATACATACATATTATAGATAAATTACACCCAGACACAGAACAAATAATCGTGCTCACACAAACATTTGTCCTGGGTGGGAATCGAACCCACGACCTCCCGCATAGCAGTTAGGGTCACTGACTACTAGACGGACAGGTTAGTCACCAACGACCCACCCCCTTCCTTCTTAGCCTTACCGGGGTCGGAACTTCCTTTAAAAACCGGATCGCGACCCCAGTTGGCTTCGGCCCTGCAGTATTAGGTGTATTTATTTTGAATTTTTTAACACTTAACATTTTATCCGCTAGAGGTCACTTTAAAATCAAGTAATAATCTTTATTATACATTTTTTTATACCATGTTTTATTTATGTGTCGCATGTAAATCACTGACCAACAACAATAATTTCTAAACACTGATAATTATTACAAAAAAATCCTGATACTCCATTCTAAAACCTAACACATCGCCACAGCTCGAACAAGAACCTTTAATTACAAACGAGCAAACTGTTACACAGCTTCACCCCTAAAACACACGAAAATGAAGACATACACTCAAATTAATGCAAATTAACATCCGGGGAACTCCACACAACTGTATAAGTTTAACCTAAACCTGTGCTTCCACTGAGGCGATCTCGTAGTATTTAAACTTTAACAATCGGATGCAGTGGTAATTTTGTTTTTTTTTTGTTGTGTTGTGTTGTTGTTGTATTGTTATTGTTTTGTGTGTTATATCTTGTTGTGTAAAGTCCTCCTATGTACCACTTACTTTACATGTAGTTTGAATGATAAAAAAAATTAAACGACTAGTTAACGAGTTAGACTCCTACCTAAAGAATTGGGTTTTTTTTATGGTAGGAAAAATCATGTAATGATGAATCCCGCCCTTGGGTGGAGCGAAAAACAGCATTAGACTTTCACTAACTAAACGACCCACCACATTCCTTCCTAGCCCTCATACCGGGGTCGGACCTTCCTTTCAGAAACCGGACCGGGGCCCCACAAGGATTCGGCCCTGCAGTTGAGCTTTTATATTTGCTGACAAATGAATATATTTATATTATGTTACTAAAATAATTCATATTGCTCTGCTAGTGACCCAATGGGAGCAGAGCTTTACAAACGCTGGCAGGCATGAAATTAATAAAATTAATCATACAGCTATGACAATTTAATTTCGAGTAGTCATTAGTGGTACAGACGTTTGGAGGTTAAAGACACATATATTCTGACCTTGAGACAAGGATAGGTCATTTTTTCAGGTTACCAGCCGAATTAGGCCTCCCTGAATTAGTCTGCCTAAATAGAGTTTTAGGTTAGGTTGTTCATTTTGTATTAAGAATGTCTTAGAGCGTCTTCAAATTAGCCGCAACGTGAATGAAACGTGCGGTTGTCGTGCGACTCCTGCACCGTAGTAGCGCTGCTGTCGCGCGACAATTATTTGTATGAAAAAACAAATCAGCGTGACGTCAGCGCTGTTGTCGCGCGGCACGTTGCGACTAATTTAAAGGCGCTTAAACCTTACTTTTTGTTAGACTTGAGACTGACTTTCATGCTCCGGAACTTTGACATATAAGATAAATCTACCATCTAACTACTAGGATAGGTTCTAGTATTTAAATTGTGCTAGTTAAGGTTCTGTACCTCAAAAAGGAAAAAAATACGGAACCCTTATCGAATGACCTTGTTGGCCGTCTATCTGTCAAGAACTTTTATCTCGAGAACGCATGGAGGTATTGAGTTGAAATTAAAACCATTATAATAAATTCAGGTCTACTTGAAGCTGTGAAAATTATATGCGACACCCTCAAGGAAATCAAAATTCATATGGTACTTTCCGATAATCTAGAACCCTGACATTTGGCATGAAGCAGGGCCTTATAGCATAAGCATAAGAATAAATCTGAAAACTAAAAGTTTCTAGTTACGTCATAAAAATAAATATCCTTTCTATTCGGGAAAATCTTCAAGACTCGATTCAGGAATAAAAATATTTACATACCTAAGTATTTGTTCGGAACCCGTAGTGTGCGGGTCTGACCCAAGCTTGCCCAGATTTTTTTTTATGTTAACTCATTTACTTTTAATACATTTTTAAATATTTTCTTACAAAAAAACATTTAACTATTTTTAAAAGAAAATATTAGCCCACCGGCATCGGGAATAGGGACCGGTGGTCCAGCTCCTGAGAGAGAAATCTCCGAACAATACCCAGACGAGACATATTATTTTATTATTATACTAGCTTCTGCCCGCGACTTCGTCCGCGGAAAATTTATTGTAGTGATAGCTCGGTTAACATCTATGTTATATAAATAATTTATAGCCTATGTCTTTCTCTCTTTCAGCTTTCTATTGTTGCTAAAATTTTTCCAATCGAACCATTAGTTCCTGAGATTACCTCCTACAAACAAAAAAATTAAAAAAACAAAAAAACAAACTTTACCTCTTTATTATATTAGTGTAGATTGTTGTGCTACAACAAATAGGTATCAGTTTTATAATAGTATTTGTATTGTAGTTCTATCCTAACTTCACAAAATAGACTCGTGTAGGGGATTTGGGAGTTGCCTGCAGGCATCGCACATGTCAAAATCGCGTACACAGAGAAAATGTGCCACGTGTTTCTATGTACGTGGTAGTATCCTGGGCTCCTCTACTCTAATAGATATTAGTAGGAGAGCCCAGGATGCCAAATTTTCAGTTACTAAAGCGCCATAGGAACCTGTTAGATTGTGAAGATTAGGTTCTAATACGAAAAAAGTCTATGGCAGGTTTTCATTTTGGTGGGGAGAGCATGTAACAGTTTGTCTTAAATGAAAAAAAAAATAGCGTTTTGCCTTTTTGATAACCGATAGATATATATCAAAAACCAATCACCATAATATTTCCCTTGCCGCACCTTCCTCATCACTTTTGACAGGTTACAGAAAGTTCAATATTCTCCAAGTTGGAACCAGGATGCAAGTCAGGGAACAGTTTGACCTACTTCCTGGAGAACAAGGCGTCGTGAAGGCCGCGGCCTTAAGGCTCTATTTATAGACGCGGATGAACGCAGCCTTTGCGAAGGATCACCGGGGTACAGAAATAAATAGCTGTGTATTTATTTCCGGTTGATTGGTTCTGGTGTTTTTTTTTTTTTATTATTAAAAATTAAGCAATTTCGTGTCGAATTTTAAGTCATGATAAAGTAGATTACTTTTAGGCAAGCTTTACTAAGTATTGAGGTAGAGTCTGTCTGAAGTGACTACGACTTTTTTCGTCAACTTTTTTTGGTGTTGCAAATTATCCAATGAAATCTCCCGCTTTTGGGTGGAGCGGGAGATAGTGTCAGCCTTTTATTGGTTCAAAAACCCACCCCTTTCTTTTGTTGCTTTTCGACGGAATTAAGAAAAAAGGAAAAAAAAGAAAAAACGAAAAAGGAAGGCTCGGACACAAGGTCCGAGCCTTCCTTTCAGAATGAAACCCCAGTAGGTTTCACCAACCTTGTTCGGTTTCAACTGTTTTCTGACAATTCCTTGAGACGCGTTGTCAACAATTCGGGTTAGTCCGGATGGTTACCAGACAGTCGGACATCGAGCTACCCATTGCTTGCCACCCGCAAACCCGCACCTCCGGTGGCTGAAAATCGGTATCGGAATCTCTGTGGAAGTTGAGTTATGAGGCCCGTTGCCTCACGCGTGCGGCTTTCTTCTTTGCGAGCATTACTGTTTCGCAGAACGAGGCCATTGCCTGCCACTTCTTCTGGGTTCGGACCATGGCCTGTACCAAGCTACCCGGCGCGAAAGATTGCTGTTATCCTGTGGAAAAATATATTGCGAAAGTAAGTTTTAATACAGCTACAGAGAAGACATTGTTAAAACCCTGGTTATCATCAGAAAAAAAGTATTTTCTGTACAGAATTTACGCTGCTACATTTCACCTCATTAAGGAAGCAATTCAACAAAGAAAGAATCGAAAGTACGGCTTACCTTCTTTCGCTGGTTCTTAAAGTACTTTGAGAGGAGCTAAGCACGTTTGACAATACGGCTATGCAAAATCTGTCCTTGATTTATCGATTGTCACGCACGATGCTACAAGCAAACTTTCCTTTGTAATCTTCAAGGGACAAAAAAATCGTGCAAGCGCAAGTCGGGCTCGCGCACTGACCGTACTTTGCTTATAAAAACAGTTCTATTCCCGAATTGAGTTACAAAGATTTCCAGATGCGCAAAACAAAATTACAACATAACTAGAAATTTACAGTTTTCAGATTTGTCCCTATATTTTACCGTAATTACGGTAGTCGAAAGGTAAAACCTTTAGAACTTGTGACGTCGCGTACTATATAAAATGTATGGAAACTGCTGTGCCCAGATTGGTGTACGTAGGTACTTAGGTACCTTCTAATTCGACTGCAGTTTTGACTCGTTTGAGGTCAAAATTCTTGGGTCACGGAGTCCCAAAGTACATTTCCTTTTCAAGGAAATTTCTCGCCGACTGATTGACACTTTGCGTGACCAGAGGGCAAGCTCATACTTGTTAAAAGTATATTGCTGCCAGTCTTCCGGGCACGTGTCCGGATGATAGTGATGTGCGGATGTACTTCGAAGTCTAAAACAGTGTAATCTAATTGTCTTCATGTATTAGCGGTTCTGCCCGAAAACTCAGTTTGCGTCTGAAAAAATTAAGAACCCGATTACAGTGCCACCTACTGGGTCCATTTCAAACCGTCCAGGGACCTAATTGCATATACCCACAATGTTTCATACAAATCGGTCAAGCTGTTTCGGAGCAATCAGGTGACAAACACACGTACAGAAGAATTATGAATATAAAGTAAAAAATACTGAACGCAAAGAACACCATCAAAACATAAATATTTTTTTAATAAATTACTGAGTACAATCATAATAGTCACGCTGTATAAAAATATTTTTACTCTGTGGTTCGTGGAAAAATGTCGACGATATTTTTGAGATTATCTGTAATTTATTAGTCTAGTATAAACACAGTTTTCTGGATGCTGTAAGTAAGATAAGGAAACTAGAAATTTAATTTCTTAATTAAGTAGAATCTTACAGAGACCTCATTAAAGTTTCTAACATGAGAATTTAGGTTAAAATTTTTAAAACATAATAAATTTTATACATGTGGAGATGAAGATTTTAAAAAGTGGTCGTACCAATGTATGAAGAAATTGAATTTTCTAATATCTTCGGACAAATACTGCGACTTAGCAACAAAATGCGGCAAATTAACGACAAAAGGACGAAAACCGATCTTCGCTAGGTGCTCTAGTTTTCGAAATATAGCTGCGAGAATTTTTCATTGACAACAAACTAGAAACCCTTATAACTTTGTAATCAGTGACTTGGCCACAGCTCACATTTTGATAAATTATCTCGTCGATAATTTTAAACTTCTATTTAAAATTTATATTAAATTTGTAGTTTTTAAATTAGTTTTCGTATTATCTGAATTCAGATGCGTGATATTGGGCAAGCCGGAGTCAGCCATACATCTCGTTTATATTTCAATTTTTTTTTTATTGATAACTTAAAACTTGGCATAAATTCTAACTAATTTCCTCAAAATACGTTGTAAACGTTTTTATTAAAAATTGATAAACAAAGTTACTAGCAGAGTGCTACTTTGAAATAATGCTCCTGTGTTGTTTACTTTTCTTTTATCTCGATTTATTTATACAGAGTAGCAAGATTGTTTGTTTATAAGAAAAATCAATAGCAAAAGTCGAGAATAGAAGAGGGACGGTTGTAAGTCTCGCCCAAGGAAGCGGTTTCAAGGTAACATTTAATGGAAATGGGACATTCAAATTAATATTGTATAAGCTTTTATTAGCGGCAACCGGAAGTCGCACTTGAAAATCAAAAATTATCTTGTCTTGTTTTAATGAAATTGCGATTCGGAAATAGGTCTATCTATGTTCCTAGTATTTTTAGTAGGTAAAAATCATCCAATAACTACTCCGGCCCTTGGGTAGAGCAGGAGATAGTGTCAGGCTCTTACTGACTAAACAAACCACCCCGTTCCTACATGGCCTTTATATCAGGGTCAGAGTTTTCCTTTCAGACACAAACCCTTGGCCCCAGTTGGCTTCGACCCTGTTGAGTCACCACCAGACGACCAGATGGCGAGCTACCCATTGCTCGCCGTCTGCAGGCCCGACCCTATGGTGGCCAGAAATCGGGATCGGAATCTCGGCGGCGTCTAGAGCGTGAGCGCCGTTGCGGTCCGCATCTGCAGGCGAGCACTTGCCACTCCTCCACGCTCCTGACCATTTTAAACCATTTACATGATGATGAACTACATGTTAAACTTAAGTGACAATGGGCAGGACACATTGCACGCAGAACAGATGACCGCTGGGGCCGAAAGTTTCTAGAGTGGCAACCACGTACCGGAAGACGCAGCGTTGGAAGACCTCCTGCAAGGTGGACCGATGACCTAGTCAGGGTTGCTGGAATCCGATGGATGCGAGACGCACAGGACCGGTCTTTGTGGCAGCGCTGAGGGGAGTCCTATGTCCAGCAGTGGACGTCTTTCGGCTGTAATGATGATGATGATGATATGTTATGATATATTATGTTATTGTTGTTATTAATGAAATGTTATGTTATTGTGTAAGTCATAACAATAGATAACACTATTTGCACGTTCCAAAGCGTAGACCTCCTTGTAGAAGAACGACCTAACCTATTCACATTTGACCTTAAGGCTAATAAGTAGAACGGTACGGATCGAATTCCAAGGTCAAATAAAATTGACTACCAAATATGTAGGAATATTACCTTACTGTGATGCTCGTTAAACCCTAGATCCGATGTCAAAAAACATCATTATTATAAGAAAAGATTTTGCTAGTCGCTTTTTGACCTGAATGGGAAAAGTTTAAGAAATATCATTATTTTGTTACTCTGTAACTTAGTCTTTAGGGTCGAGTCACACCGGAATGACAGCGGACGGTACGATGCAAGGAACATCATTAGTGTAAAAAAAATTAAACTTGATTTTTACACTAAAAATTAAACTTTATTTTTATACTTAAAAGCGGTCAAACCGACGTACATTTTCATACAATCGCTCTTACGTGATTATGATGTTATTACAAATCTTTTTTCAGATATTTTGTATACACAGATATCTTGTGAATATTATCTAGGCTTCTATAGAAATCAAAACTTAAAGTTGTGTAAGAGCAGTTGAGTAAAGACCTCCGATAATCTGCTTTTTTACGTAAACTTTGACTCTCCATGATGTACTTCAATATTAAAAATATAAAACAATTACTTCTATAAAAGCTTTGCGCATTTAATGAATAGTGATTCTAAATGATGTAATTTTTTTTTCAATAAATCATTAAGGGAATAATAATCATTAACACATTTATTTATTATATTAACAAGTTTTTGGGAACATTCAATTACTGGATGCCAACAAAGTTTTCAGTTGTTATCTCTCTTTTTCACATTACTTTTGCATCACACATCACTTTGGATTGCGTTAAATAAAGCAACAAGCTTTTAAACCATGCGCGACGTTGACGGTAGGCGAGTGAGGAAAGCCCACCTTAAAGTACCAATATGGCGTGAATAGCTTGAAAAGGTAGCAAAGCCGCATACGTCGCCGCTGGCAGAACTAACGACAAGATATTTACGCAATAATGGTCTTTTAAGTCTAGAGATACGTCCAAGTCTTGAGAGCAGTGGTGGCCGAGTGGTAACGGCCCCGACTTACGAGTCGTAAGTCGCGGGTTCAAACCCAGCCAGGCGTATTACTTTGTGTAATTTATTTCATCACCACTGCTCTCAAAACGGTGAAGGAAAACATCGTGAGGAAACCGGCATGTCCTAGAACCAAAAATTCGAAGACATGTGACATCCACCAATCCGCACTGGGCCCGCGTGGTGGATTATGGCCCATTCCCTCTCCTAGAGAGAGGAGGCCTGTGTCACTGCAGTGGGAACATTACAAGGCTGATGATGAAGTCTAGAGATAAAGTTTATATTTGTGTTAATAAATCAGAAATGAGGATATCCGCAAGAGAACCAAGGTTGCCGACATAGCGAAAAGAATCGCCAAACTTAAGTGGCAATGGACAGGACACATTGCACGCAGAACGGATGGTCGCTGGGGCCGAAGGGTTCTGGAGTGGCGACCGCGTACCGGAAGACGTAGCGTTGGAAGGCCTCCCACAAGGTGGACCGATTACCTAGTCAGGGTTACTGGAAGCCTATGGATGCAAGCCGCACAGGACCGGTCCTTGTGGCGGCACTTAGAGGAGGCCTATGTCCAGCGGTGGACGTCTTTCGGCTGAAATGATTTGTGTTAAATTATTTTACGCTGAAAGTGCTCGCCGAATCGCTGCTGGCCGCTGCTACTCCAGTGTGACTTGGCCCTTAGTCTTATACTGTCAGGTGAGAATGCTCGTTTTGTTGTTTTTGTATTTTGTTTTTAAATTGATACTGTTGTAAAATTTACGCCAGGAAAAGTTATTCGTTCCACGTCGAAAATAAAGGTCGTTAAAAATTTCAGATAAGGAAAATTAAGCGTTGGAGGTAATGATTTATTTTGTATGTACGTAAAATACACACAAATCATTAAGAAAATAAATAACAGAACACAATTATTGTGCATTGTTAAAATAATTGAAGAATTAATTTTTCCATAGCTACATAGACGAATGAATCGACCGATCATTTAGTGAATACCTCAAAACTTGCCAGTTTTGAGGTATTTACAAAATGATCAGCTCAAAGATCAAGCCGAAAAGAAGATGACTTGAAAAAAAAAGATGTCTTGGTCAAGCCAAAAATTCGGCCACTTTTTGGCTGAAACTGGAATCGAAGCTTTTTTTGAGGTGGAAAATCATCTAATAACTAACCCGCTTTAACGTGGAACGTGAAGGCGTGTCAGACACTATATTTTACTGAATAAAACTATCTCAAATATTCTATCTAGTACCTTTTCCGTTATAGAACCACGTGTATCCTAACCTAAATTGTGTCTGTCTGTGTGTAAATCAAAGTAATTCTTCCGGCATAATTTGGCACAATGGTCAATATCAACAGAAACCGCCCAAATACGCAGGAGATATCATTGTAAACAATTATGCGCAAACACAGGAGATAGTACTCCTGTGTTCTTCTACAAAATAACGTAGATCCGACAGGATCGTAGTCCTGTGATGACTTAGTAAAACTAACAAAATTATTTTAAGTTGTTTTGTTTTTATTGTACACATGTTACATGTTTTAGTGTATACATGTTAGCCGAATACGTAAGAGATATTATATTAAGCATGAATTTACAAACATAGATGCACAGAGAGTGCATCTATGTTTGTAAACGTTCCTTTGCTTAACGATGTATATCCAACACGACCAAGCGCAGAACTTCAAAAACCATATTGAAGATCGTTCGTCCCTCGATATTGTTGTTACAAATCAGTAAATATTCACCTTCGTGTAACACAACACATAATAACAACGGGTGACAGAATAACAATATGTTCTTCCATGTAATATGGTAATAATGTTTGCAGTACATCGCACGTAAATTCACCTAAAACATTGGAAGTAACAGGAAGTAACCTTGCCCTACTTATAACACTCATACTTGGTAAGACATGATATTGACATCATCATATTTACGCCTATATTGTTTTGCATATAGTGGAAAAGAGGATTTTGGTCTCAACATTGCACACAACGTTTCGATGTATGTAGAGTTGAAAATGCATATAGTCAAAAATGAGAACATTTAAGTTTGAAAGTGAAGCCAGTGATTGAAAAGTTGAAAGACATTCGTTTGTCTTGATACCTAAGGTCATATCAAGATGACGAGATGATGAAGAGCAAATATTCTGCTCAGCTTTAGCTTTATTTATGTTGTGTAGTGTAGTGATACGTAGGAAAAGACTGGAAAGTTAGAAAGTAAAATGATCTAAATCAATTTAAATAAAGATGATGAAGTGAAGATGCCAAATGTAAAACCAAAGGCAGAGACCAAAACCAGATACTAAAACAGAACCAAGACCAGAGGCCAAAGTCTGAAGCCAAAGGACACTTTCGGCCGTCTCTTTTGCTTAAATAACATAGTCAACCCCATCAACAAATCTGTTTGTCTACTTTTTCAAAAACCAAATAAACCTCTTGACTTTCAATAGATATTCCATTACAGTTTTAAAACCGAAACCTCTTATTATCGTATTTCAAGGAAATTGGACATCCACGTGCTTTCAAAGTTCAAACAAATACTTGGAAATGATTTTTATCTTATTCAATGACCTCTGCCATCAGATTCACGTGTTTATCGGAGTATATTCCTAGAAAACAATTAACTTTTATCCCATTCAATTCGATTATCAAATTTCATCCAAATTGATTTGACCGAAACAGATAAATGTTAAAAAAAAAAAAAAAAACATGCAGAAATTCGCAGGTATTTAAGAAAGATATCAGATTATCTTTTATTTGGAAAGAAAAAGATCTTTTAATTACTGTAATTGGAGCATTGTCCTTGGCTCTTGTCCTTAGATGGACAATAAAAAAAAATACAATACAAATGTTGTTGCTTATCTTTCTCGTTACAGCTACTTATAAATTGTCTCGAATTGTTCCTTTTTTCCCGAATTCATGGGTCTTTGTTTTATGTAGTGTTTGTGTTATTTCAGAAAACTAGCTTTTTCCAGTGTCTTCGCTTACGAAAAGTTAAAAAATTAACCTATAAAAATACATTACCGATCATCATCATCATTCCAGCCGAAAGACGTCCACAGCTGGACATAGGCCTCCCCCGATTGTCGCCATAATGAACAGTCCTGTACACGTTGCATCCATCGGACACCCGCAACCCCTGCCAGGTCATCTATCCACCTTGTTGGAGGCCCTCCAACACTGCGTCTTCCGGTACGCGGTCGCCACTAAAGAACCTTTCGACCCCAATGGCCATCTGTTCTGTAAGCACTGTGCCCTGCCCATTACACAAATTTTGCGATTCTTAGGCTATGTCGGCAACCTTGGTTTTCCTGCGGATATATTCATTCTTGTAATTCATTTCAAGATATATTGGTGATATACGAGTATAACAAGTAATTTGGTGATTCTTTTTAAAACACAATAAAGTTCAGTTTCCGATGCATGATATGTTATGGGTGTAAGGATATTTATTCTCATTCGTACTAAAAAGATCACTAGCGCTGTCTCATGAATGTGCTTGCTTGGAATTGTGTTGTATTATTTAGAAAAAAAATCACCAATTTAGTAAAGGGATATGTATTGACGATATATAAGTATATATCATCAACATACATCCCTTTAATCTAATATATACCATTGTAAACCAGTGATATAGTATGGTCAGGAGCGAGGACGAGTGGCAGGCTGTCGCCTCTTTCTGCGAACCAGTAATGCTAGCAAAGGAGAAGGCCGACCGCATAAGGCATTGGCGCTTACGCTCCAGACGCCGCCGGAATTCCGATCTTGATTGCTGGCCACCGTAGGCACGGGCTTGCGGACGGCAAGCAATGGGTAGCTTGCCGTCCGGACCAAGCCGAGTCGTCGACGGTGTGCACTGTTTCCACGCGGCTCAAGGAGTTGTCAACAACCGTACCCTGCAGAATGATCGAAGCCAACTAAGGCCAAGGGTTCATGTCTGAAAGGAAGGCTCTGGCCCTAGTTATGTATGGCAATGTAAGAACGGAGTAGATTGTTTAGAAAGTATGAGTCTGACACTATTTACCGTTCCGCCCAATGAAAGGGCGGGATTCGTCATTGGATGATTTTATTTTACCTACCATAAAAAAACCAGTGATATAGTGCCGTCAACTTTTGAGTTTCTATGTATCGTCTGAATGAGTCAAAATAATAAAAGCTTCGTTTCCAACGCTTCACTACGGAACCCTAATCCTCAGTTAGGTACCTACAATGTTACAGATGTAAGTCCGGTCGGGATCCAATTTAAATTCAATATGTTTGCGACTCCGTCTGGGTTGTCGTTTGTCAATGTGGCAGGTGTTGCTTTACAGACCTGAGGCTAGATTTATACGATGTGTTGCTGGGGAGATTCTGGAAAGGGTATTTTATCAGATTTCTTTGGGGTTGAAGAACCAGCTAAAATTTTTGGATGTGAGGAGTTCATAGAGTTGATTTGTGGAGTTAATTTTAAAATTCCATTTTTTTTTTACTGTCTTTTTACTTACTGTCTTACTTCTAGGTAAATTCCTCTCCCAACTCCTTCCAAAACTTTTTCCCGCGCCGTCTCAAACCAGTCCCCTCGGTACGCGTCTAGATCATCCCGCCATCTCTTTCTAGGCCGGCCTCAACGACGCTTTCTCCCTGCTGGTGCCCACTGTGTAAGCAATTTTTTATGTTTGCAATTTCATTTTTTTTTATGTTGGCAATTTCTATGTTCCTAAAAAGAGATTTTACCAGAGTCTTTACCTTTTCCTATACCAATTAAGCTTCTCTTGCTTTAGTTATCAGATACGTAGCTTATTTAATTCTTTATTTTACACCAAACAGCAGCAAAAACATATAACAAATATGCATTTTATTGTAGTTTAATAAACGCGTATTTGTTATACGCTTGGTATACGCCTGCGCGAAGTTAACTTACTGAACTATGGAATTAAAAAATAATAGTACATTTTGATACAAGTGCAGGAAGTTTGTAATTGCGTCCGAGGCGAAATTCGTACGAGCCGTAGGCGAGTGTGTTATGGAGCCGAGGGCTGCAATGACAAATCTGCACATGTCTGAACAGTTTCTAATTTCGTAGGGATCGCCCAGCGCCTCGTGGGGGACGCCTGGCGTCTGTTTCGGTAAACTAAGTAAAAAAAGAATAATCACCTTTGACCGTGACGATAAGGAAGGAATAAAAAAGCCCTTGTTGTGATAAACTCAAAAAAGCACTTGGGTGAAATACATGCTATATTGAACCTAATAGGAGTGCGATAAGAGGCAGTTTTCGAGTAAGCGTATTGAAAAGTATATTTCATAGCGCATAAATAAAGACCCCTAGGTTGTAGCTATCAGGAAACACAGACTCCGGCAGGGAATTCCACTCCTTAGCTGTAAGCATAATGAATGTGTTCCCAAAACGCTTTGTACGTATGGGTGGAATCTCCACCTTGTACCGGTGGCACAACATCGTACGTCTGGTCGTCGGATGATGAGGTGGATTATGAAAAATATTGTTTCAATTAAGAACCTCTAGAATTTTAAGCGACTATTACAAGTAAAAAATTATAAATAATGAATTTGATCGTCTAAAACGAAACAGATTTTTTTTAGGAATGTATCAAATGAAAAACCAATATTAAAAATGTCAACATTTTATTTCATAAATCAGTATAAGTAGTTACATCCACTTACATCTATACAGTTTTACAGTATAAAGACTTAGCAACGTTTACGACAAGTATCCTAATCTCATACAAAAATATTACCTCTCATTCAACCGACTCTTGTACTGTCATTTCCATTATCTTTGTTAATCAGTTTAATAAAAAAAAAAAGGTTTAAAAAATAAATAAAATAAAAATACTATTATAATAAATAAACAGTCAAAAATAATCCATTTATAATATTATTGTATAATATTTAAATTTTATTAATTTAAAATATTTAATATCGTACAAATTTTCTCATACAGAGAATTTTGTTTCAAAAGTTCATTGACATCTTGTTGATCGTGAATACAGAATCCAGACACAAGACAATTTCTGATCAAATGCATCTGGCTTGGACTTCAAAGAATATTTTATTTGACCCTCCATTTTAGATTTCACAAAGGGAGTTTTGGTAAAAATACGCCACGGCCACAATTATGGTAGACGGAAGTAAAACGTTAAATGCCTCTGGGGATCAAAGTCTGTAAAAACGATCAAAATCGTTTAAAGAAAATTATATTACGAGGAAAACCTCGCTAATATACAACTTAGAACGAACATTTTCCTCCAAGGAATACACAATTAAACAGAATTACACAGAATATCAATACACTTTAAGTTACGTAGATACACTTCTAACTAAATGAAATTTTTGGATCATATACTTGGATCCGCGATATATGAGTTTTGAACCGCAGTATAAATATCACTTCCTTACCAAATAATTGCATTCAATTTTCAAGTCCTCCAGTTACCGGCTGAACCATTTATTATGGAAACTTGTCAGAAAAATATCATTTAGGAAACATGGAACTTTAGTGACACAATACAATAACAGTAGAAAATAAGCAGGCTTAGAGAGGGTTTCTAAACTTAATATTAATCTATTATAATACCTTAACATTAATACATAATTTTATATTTAGATACATAGGGTATACATCCATAAATTTTTACCAGAACAAATAATTTTCATAAAATAGCAATTTAATTTTTATTGAATATACCAAAGTTCATTTAAGCTATATTCGATTGAAAAAGGATTATCTGAATTGAAATAAATAGCTTTTATAATAATCTCAGTTTAATTTTAAATTCTCGCGTCGTACAAAGGGTGCACTGTAATAAATATGTCAATTTTAAATAATCTCGCAGCGGCTGAGCCGCATTGTAAACGATTTTTCTGCTTCGTGCGTTTAATGTATATGACAGCTCTATTTATCAATCTCCATTGTTTATAATTTAATAAACATTTTTAATATGTAATTTTAAACTTATTTATACAATATATACTTTAAATACATTGATATATTTTAGATATATTTTAATTTTAACACGATTTAAAGCTTCATTTTCATCTTACAATTTCATGTAACATATATAACAAATTATATATTATTGAATATAAGTAGATCTTGTGCCTTCTGTTAAATTATATTTTTTTAGTATTATGCATACATACATATTTATTTTTCCAGCTACATTATTGTCCGAATATAGAATGTTTGGAACATTCATCCGTTTTCAACAAATCGTTACTCTTTGCAGTATATAAGGTATTAGAATCCTTAGAATCCACATTAACATATCAAATTGTTGAGATGTGACAAGTTTAAATATGCTTATCATAAAAGACAACAACTATACAACATTAATAAGTATATAATATGTACATGCTGTGAATAAGTCTTGAATTTGAAATGTGCGTATTCCAAGGTGTAAATAGAAATAACATTGTATATAAACCTTGACAAAATACAGGGCCAGTAAAGTATATAGACATAGGAAATGTATGGCAATGATATGAGAGTACATTTGATTATCCAAACTACTTACTACAAATTATACTCCATCTATAAACAATTAGAACTTCTATTGGATAAATTCATTTTCTTCTACATCAACAGATATCTAATCTAAATCTTTCTCTACGTTTCAATATCACGTAACATTGATTCTGATTCATTTCTCTACAGTAAATGGACATGCAACTGTTTATCATAATCACATTTACTAAGTATAAACGTTTTGGCATCGCGAGATAACCTGCCTACATCGTAAATATCCCACACCATTTTAATTGATGTTAATTATCTTCAGTCCTTTGTTTTCAATCTCTTCATCTGAAAAAGGGATAATAATTAGCACAAAAGTCGGATTATAAACAGTTTTATAAACATTTTAAACAGCTTTATAAACATTTTAAACAGCTTTGAAAATTTACTTTGTGTAAATTATGAAATGTTTTCTGAATAATTATGTTGAGCGAACAAAGAGTTTGTTTATGGAATTGAAAGCAACAACTTCGAAGTCAATGACTTCGGCGGTTAGTTTAAATTGTTATAAATGTCTGCAGTGGATATAAACACTGATATCGAAGTAAACAGAGGGGATCAAGTCGTAACTTCAAGCTGCAAAGATCAATTTATTAAGTTAAGCTCGTTATGCAGCTGACAATATATTGGTAGTAATATCATGGTACATTCTAAATCATTACATAGTATAAAACAAAGTTGCGCTGTCCCTATGTATGTTTAGATCTTTTAAAGTACGAAACGGATTTTGATGCGGTTTGTTTTAATAGATAGAGTGATTAAAGAGGCAGGTTTATGTGTATACATGCATAATATATTCAATATCAGTACCCGTGCGAAGTTGGGGAGGGTCGCTAATCTATATATTTTTATAGCTTAGCATACTCAGGTTTATTATGTTTGTTGTTTTGTTGCTGGGACTCAGGCCTCCTCTCTATAGGAGAGAATGAATCGTGATCCACCACGTGGGCCCTGTGCAAGTCTATGTGTATATTTACAAATTGCAAAAATATTTACGCTTAGTAATTTTTACAAATTTTAGCGATTATCGCAGGGTAGCTGTACAAATGTTGCCAAATATCGAGATGAGATAATGTTAACAAATTTTGGTTAGTAATACAACCATACTCTATACGCAAGTTTGTCTGCAAAATAGCTATTGATCGATATAAAAATTACCTACCTAAAAAATTAAACTCCAAAAACAATGTATATTTAAATAAAAATACTTTATAAAAATGGCAAAATATAAGTAGCCTTTTTAATAACGAAATTTGTCTTTTATATTTCTGTTTTATTTGCTGGCTAGACATTCTTTTAACATTCAAAATAAATGTACTGGATCATGTTTTTTGAACCAAAAGATATGCTGACAAAGAACCTAAGAGGCAGTACTTAATTTATTTTCTTGTCTTGCCTTAGGATTCATAATATTTTTATTTGTATGTAGCAAAATTATACATTTGCTACATTAAAAAAATATAGATAGTACAAGTACCTGTCTGAGTATAATCTATGATTACTTTCAATATTTCTTTTCATTATGTAGCCATTTTACTATCCTATTTTATTACTAAATAACTCTTCTGTTTTCTCTTTTCTTTTGTTTGAACACCAATTACCAAAGTTTTTACTGTTTTGACAAATTAGTCAAATATGATAAAATAATAAAAATTAAAGATACTGAACAAAAAACACTGTTGCTTCAAAATTCACGTCGGATTTGAGAACACATACGTAAAAAAAAAATGGAAAAAGTATATAAAAGGAAAAGAGTAAAGAAGAATAGGGAAAATAATAAAAAGAAGGGAGAAAGGAAAATTATATAAAAGGAAAAACTGTCTAAGTGACATAACAATGCACAGCTGAAACTGGAAAGACTAGGAACGTAAAATTTTGCAAATAATTTCCTAAGACGAAAATGAACACTAAAGAGTGTCTAGAAATTTAACCTTTAAGGGAACGAAAAGGAGGAATTTCTTTTGTATGCAAAATCTTATTTCGTATGCCAATATACTTGAAGTCGACTCTTGAGTTAACAAAAACTTGAAATTTGGTACGAATTCTAATCAAAATTTAATAAAGTCCTTATTAAAAAAAATCAAAACTATTCTCCTGGAGCTGCCGGTTTGTGTGCAACTTTTACCGCGGCTCTGGGACTAAGGCAAGGAAGGTACGGGGTAGGTTTTTTAGTCAGTAAGAGTCTGACACTGATCTGCCGCTCCGCTCAAGAGCGGGTTTCGTCATTCGATGATTTTCACCTACCATAAAAAAAACCTCAGTACATACGGTTGGAGTGTTAATGTTTTTATGATAACATACTCGCGAAAAAAATCACTAGTAAAATGCTACTTATAAAATGTTTTTTCTCCCGAGAGTATGTGGTTGGCTTAAAATGATTGAATAATACAAACGATTTGTCATGTTCGAATATGACCCAGAAAAGGTACAAGAGTAACAGTGTCCTAAGAATTAATTATAGATTGACTGAATGTAAAACGATACGGCTAAAATAAGACTACTATGATGCCGACGAATAAAGCCAAAAAGAAAATATATTTCGTTGACCCAAAATAAATTTTGAAAACGAGACACGTAAAAATGATTATGTTCGAAAATAAAACATGACGAAACTATTTTGTAAATATTCACTGTGCTACGACAGTTCTACGCAAAAATATTCGTAGCACTTTCGTAGCATTTTGCTACGAGAATATACGTTATGTTGGAAAGAGACCCGATAGGATCGCGTAGCAGGACAGTACAAATATTTATATTGTGTATAGATGTTTGTTCGTAGTCTCAGTGTTTGTGCATGTAATCTGTTTGTGTCGTCTATGTAGCACACTGTTGATATATTTCCTTGTGTATTCATTGTTCTATAGTTATCATGATATCAGCTATCATGGTAATCGTACCAGAATATAGTTTATGCGGTGAAAAAAACTGTCAATGTTGTGATCTGCCATACGAAATGACACAAAATTTAGCTTCATTTGCTACTACTGTCTGACTTAAGATTATTGTCACTTTATTGTAGAGAAGACACTAACACCTGCAACATAGTTTTTACTAGCGCAGGCGTTAGAAATTCCTATAACCCAAATTGTAATTTATGTCAATAAAGAATTATTATTATTACTAGTACTTTTACTATTTCCATAAAAACTTTACGCCACTTAAACCATATTTTGAGGGTAGTTCTGAAAAACTAATAATTACAGTCTTTATTGTTTATTTTAATTAAAATTTTACACAATCTTTAAAACTCCGAAGTTGTTTTATTGGGAGTTGTTCTAAAAATAAATATTGGCATACATCGAGCAGCCACCATATTCGCCAGATATGGCTCCAGCCGTACTTCTATCTTTTTTTCTAAACTTAAATTACCACTTCGTGGCACCCGTTTTCAATCTGTACAAGACACAAAGGAGAATTCGTGGCGAAAACTGAACACAATTTCGGAAAAAGCGTTTAAGAAAGGGATGCCCCTTTCTTAAACGCTTTTTCCGAAATTGTGTTGACTTTGAAGACTTTGAAGGTGACTTTGAAGGTGATAAAATAAATTTGGATGAATAACAAAAATTTGGGTTCCCTAATTGAAATCGAATGACGATTGCTCAAATAACATTTGCTTGAAAACGTTTGCTCGACAGTACATGAAGTCGATGGATTATGAGCGCGACAGTTCACTATCTCTATGTATAAAAGTCTCGAAAGCTATAAGGTCGAATCATCGGCAGCAAGAACCCTCGAAATTTTTTGTGTATTATTAATCTTTTCCCGGTACTGTCTTGACAGAGTATGACAACCTTTATTACTTTTGTACTTTGGTGAATACGAATAATAATGAAATACACGTAACAAGTTTTGCATATAAACAAAATTCCCCCTTTTACACCACTAAAAGTTAAATTACCAAAAACCCCATTTTAGTGACGTTCTATCACATAAAAGAAAGCCTTCTGTAAAATTTGATGTTTTTGGATGTGAGTTAATAAGTTAGTTTCTCCTTTCATGTATAGGGTAGGTAGGTAGAAGAACCTAATCTTCTGCTTCAGTTTTCGCGATAGTCTCGATCATTGTTCACTTACTCACTACACCACACACTCACTACTCACTCTCACTCCCTCTCTACTCTTCACTTCATTCTTTCTGTTTTCTTTTGAATTCACTTTTTTTTAAATATATAATCTGAACATTCAAATTCGTTAATTTTGCCAAACTCACCTTCCATTCAAGCAGCTAAGTCCAGAGTTCTGCGCATCATTGCTGGGTATCGTGATGTTGGCTGGGGGGCTCTTGTTCAGGGGGTACCACTGCGCCACCGGTTTGCGAGGGTTGTCCAACATTTGCAGCCAATGATCGCGACCAATGCCAATCAGCGTGGATCCGATTGCTGAGCAGCCAATCAGCTCGTTGGGGCCAATCCTGTGGACAAAGGTTTAAGGTTAAAGCATATGCTTCTTTTTATCAAGCTTCAATTTATCAACTTGACCCGGTCCGTTGGTCTAGGGCAGTGGTTCTTAACCGGTAGTCCGCGGACCACTGATGGTCCCTGGAGTCAGTCCAAGTGGTCCGCGAAGCGATCATAAATCAGTGACGTGGCGTAACGCGATGAGTCGATTCAACACAATGCAAAAATCTGTAGGTAACTTTATTATAGATTATCACTAAGTAATTAATAAAAGAGTAGTAGTCATAAAATTATTTGTGTTTATGATTTATTTACAATTAGGTACCGTATACATTTCTAATAAACCAACTGAGTGGTCCCTGGCGAAACAGGAATTTAATCAAATGGCCTCATGCCTAAGAGGTTAAGAACCACTGGTCTAGGGGTTAGTGGCTCTGACTGCTATACTGGAAGCCGTGAGTTCCATTAGCACCCAGGACAAATGTTTTTGTGATGAACACGAAACCACGATCATTTGTTCTGTGGCAGCGTGTAATTTATCTATAACTAGCGATCCGCTCCAGCTTCGCACGGGTGCAATACTTATATATTTCGCATGTATTATGCTTATAAACCTTCCACTGGAATCACTCTATCTATTTAAAAAAAAAACGGACGTCGCTATGTCTGTTTTTTCAAACACTTCAAAACATACAATTCTTGGTAAGAATGTTTTGCAGACCACTTCAAAACATATCTACCAAGTATAACATTCCAAATTCAAATTATTTCAATAAACTATAGATACTTGAAACCAATCAGGTATTGTTTAAAATAATTTGTTTTGGAATTCAGAAATTACTGATAACTGGTATTTGATATTTTGATCCAGAATTACCCTAAGACAATTCTTTTGGTTTGTTGGCTTTTAATCTTTGAATCAAGACGAATAACAAACGACCTAATAAAACTAATAAACGTATCTACGTTTAAACAAATTATTTTAAACAATACCTGATTGGTTTCAAGTATCTATATTTTATTGAAATAATTTGAATTTGGAATGTTATACTTGGTAGATATGTTTTGAAGTGGTCTTAAAAATATATCTACCAAGTATGTTATGGTTTTGAAGTGGTCTTCAAATTATATCTACCAAGTATAACATTCCAAACTTATACTAATCTTGAACTCTCAAGTGTATCTTGAGATTCAGATTAAAATCAGCTTATACTATCGAGAACACTCGACCTATTTTAGGTTATAACAGTAAGGTAAGGAGACCAAATTTAAATTCCTGGAAAGGCTTGGATATCGTGATTGGATCGAGGTTTGATGAAATAATCAATTTGGGAGGACCATCGAACCTATAACGAAGGTTCTATATTAAATTTACTTAGTCTACAACACGTGCAATATCAAGATATTGCAAGCCTTTGAGCATACATAGGTTCAAAATTGGTCTGTCAAAGACGCATTTTTTATTTATTTACTACTAGCTTTTGCCCGCGGCTTCGTCTGCATGGTATTGGGGTTGGGGTTTTCGGGATAAACAGTAGCCTGTCCTATTCCGGAGTGTATTCTATGCCTGTGCCAAATTTCATCCAGATCCGTCCAGCCGTTTTGGCGTGATTGATTAACAAACATCCAAACATCGTAACTTTCGCATTTATAATATTAGTAAGATAAACTAATGCTTGACTGTGATTGCACCTGATGGCAATCAGTGATGCAATTGTTGATGGTGAGGCGTATTACTTGATTAAAAACCCTTTATTTATTAAAAGCACTCTAATTTTGAAAACGCCCAAATTATAATCGGATGGGAAAACTACA
The DNA here is from genome assembly GCA_029852875.1 of Mythimna loreyi. Taxonomy (NCBI): domain Eukaryota; kingdom Metazoa; phylum Arthropoda; class Insecta; order Lepidoptera; family Noctuidae; genus Mythimna; species Mythimna loreyi. The sequence goes on along the minus strand of CM056795.1, from coordinate 7,966,217 downwards.
GCAGGCAAATTGTTCCAGCCCTTCGATGTCCGCGGAATGAAAGATGAACCGAAACGCTTAGTCCGAACCGTAGAGGTTTCAACAACTTAAGGATAGATACTTGTATCCTGTTGTCCGATGAAGGAAATGGTACGTTGATATAGAACTATGATTTTCTCATTACTCCAGTGGTAGATCCAGAGTATTTGATATTTTCACCTTAATACGTCCACCAGTTCTTGAGAAAAAGGTTCCTGATAAACAAATAACAAATTAGTCCTATTAGGATTCCGTTTTAGCCGATTAAGGTGCAGAACCCTAAAAAGGATAATAAGCTAAAGCTTCTTAACCAAGAAATTAAATTGAAATTTAACGTAATTAAAGGTCGTGAACTTGAATTTTCAGCTCAATTTTCAAATCTTTTAGTTAATGTTAAATATTTCGTGAAGAATCCTGTCTACATTATTGTGAATTGTAAATGCTTTGTTATTGTTTAACAAAGAAATAAACGTTTATTGTTTTGTGATTTGGTAACAAAAGAAATATATACGATGTTTATTGATTGTCTAAAATATTATAGCAATACTGATTGAATTCCTCGTGTATGTTAGTTCATTAAGGAGGACACCGACATCCGCAAACCTATTCTCTTTTAATTCGACTGTTTAAGTTGACTGGCCTGTCAGCCTAGTAGTTAGTGACCCTGACTGCTGTGCCAGAGGTCGTGGGTTCGTTTCCCACCCAGGAAGAATGTTTGTGTGATGAGCACGATCATTTGTTCTGCGTCTGCGTGTAATTTATCTATAATGTATTTATTTAGAAATATATAAGTATGTTTTCAGTTATCTTGTACTCATAACACATGCTTTGCTTAGCTTGAGACTAGACGGCGTAGTGTAATGGTTGTCGAATATTATATATCATTACATAGTATAAAACAAAGTTGCCTGTTCCTATGTATGCTTAGATCTTTAAAATTACGCAATGGATTCTGATGCGGTTTTTAATAGATAGAGTGATGCAAGAGTAAGGTTTATGTGTATAATACATGCATAATATATTCAATATCAGTACCCGTGCTAAGTTGGGGCGGGTCGCTAGTATTTTATATAATTGTGTGGCCAGGGTTTCATTCTTGGTGAAAAAAGCAAACTTATGCCAGTAATGTATGTGTACGGCAAAAGTTTAATTCCCCTTTAAACTTCTAATCTATTCGTCGACTTTAACAGGATCTTTAGTAATTAACATTAGAAACGTTACAGCTGTAAATGTTGAATGTATGTTTCTTACGAGTTGCAATTGCGCAAATTATTCTAATGTAACATGTCTAGACCGTCTCATTAGAACTATGAGTATTATAATACTTAGTTCTTACTCCACCTCGAATTATCTCTGGGATTAAGACAAGGAAGGAACTGGGTCGGTTGTTTAGTCAATGAAAGTCTGACACTGTTTCCCGCTTTGCCCAATGGTGGGAAACCTCATTGGATAATTTTAATAAACATAATTATAAACAAAACCTGCAGCGTGAGGCGCCGCCGCTGAGAGCGCTCCACACCCTCAACCTCATCGCCAATGACGTCGACATTTCCTGTTGTACTTCGAGTACATCTACATACACGCTATGGTATAAACAGTACTTTTGAAAATAGGGGAATTATAATATCGCATTGGACTAAACTGTAAAGATATTTGTAATTTACTGGAAAAATAAATAAAAAATAGTCCTCTAGACGTATTTAAAAAAAAGATTAAAGAGCACTTTTTTTCACAATTGACATAATATTAGTACATATTGGTGTTTATTAGTATATATTATATGTATATACTTACTTCTAGACTTATTTATAAACGATAATATACACTGTTATGATAGTACACTGGATCCTGCCCTCGAATGTGATGTCTCTCTGTCACTCAAAGGTTTGCTGGCAGAAAACTCTTTGTTGAGTTAAGCTTGCCTTTGTAGGTACATCAATTGTCAAAAATTGTTTTATTGTAAGTTGTTTTTTGTATACAATAAAGAGTTAAGAAAAAAAACCTGCCCCCTGTCGTAACATAAACTCAGAATATAGGCCAACAAAAAACTCTTTAGCCAATCTTGTAAACATTACTTTCAGTTTCTTTATCTGATAATTATTCTTGTCACGGTCGCACAGGTGCCAATCTATAATGTGCCAGATAGAGACAGAATATATCTAAACACGTGCTTAGAATATTGTCAACCTCATTATCAGGCCGAAGGAGATGTCCCAGGCGTCGGTAAATTCGAGTGCAGGGCAAATTTCGGCTACTGTTAAGGCATGGGTTTGCGGATGAGCTGTGGGTAGCTCGTCGTCCGGTAAGGACCTAAGCCGAGTCAAAATCGCGTAGTTGAGCCGTCAAAAAGAGAGCAGAAAAACGGAACTTGTCTAGGAGGGTGAATGCCTGCTGGAACAGGAGAAACGTTTGAAAGAGTGACCGTGGTCCTAGAAAGCAAGACCATCTTTTGTGGATTTTAGATTTCAGTAAAAGTCTGTCATGCCCTCTCAATGTTCAGCTAAGCATGATGGAATGGAATTCATCACGCCCCAAACGTCTGGACCCTTACCCCAATTTTTAGCCATCGTAAGAGCTGGAAATCACAAAATTTGACAAGCTTTGGGTAGATCGACATCCAACCGTCCGGTAACGGTTCGAATCATGGCCAAGTCATAGTCAGCGTGTTCTGCGCAAGCCTCCAGAAAGAGAAATCATCAAAACCGAAATTTTCAAAAGGTCAAAACATACTAGGACCAGTGTTGACTTTTGAAAGGGAAAATCAGAGTCTGGAAGCGAAAAGCAAAGAACGGACATAGGTTTGGTTTTGATCAGTTAAAAATCTGACATGGTCTCTTGTTCCACCTAGAGAAGAAGTTATAAAAAAAAAAAAACTAAAGGTACCCACTACAATGCGCACATGGGGGCCACGTAGGCTGATCCAAGCGCGTCGGTCTCCATACATTTACTCTAGGCTCTAGAGGTGTAGCTGCTATAGCTACACCTCTAGAGCCACATTACATCCACGCCACGCACACCACGTGACGTCGTTCTACGTGTGCGTTGATCTAATGTAGTTCTCCTTGTATTCTTACCTGTCATAATCAATGACTTTGACCATCAGCGTGATATCATACACGTTCTCTGCTGGCAGGTCGAAGACCAGCGCCTCGTTGTAGACTGGTGAGAGAGTGTTCTTCTTAACCGTCGTCTTCTTCTTCTTGATGCGCTTGCCCTGGCAAATGAGGCAGATCTTCACGTACGGATCTGTGTGGACAAAAATATATTGGTGGTTAGATTAGGTTTTGTTCAGAATAGAAGACGTAGAATCTGTGGAATAATAGACCATTGGGCAGACAAAAATTTTAAAAAATGCATTTTCGAGATAGGTATCGAACACACGTTCTCATTTGCATCTGGTAATAAATATTCTTTTACCTAACCATCACTCTCCCATTTCTGGGTAAGGATGCGCGTCGCCCACTATATTTGTAGTACATTGCAGCACAGGGCCGAGTCATCGCATGCGTAAACACAAACATATGGCAATGTACAACAAACGCACAACGCACCGCGTCTTCGTAAACAAACACATACTTAAAAGCTTTAATACTAAACATTTTTTTTTAATGTACGTTTAATATCAGCCTACACTTTTTCCAACACGATGGAACTGTTTATTCTGATCTCTAAAGCCAGCTTTGTTCTATCATATCCTCCACTTAAAGGCATATAAAGCAAAGCCAACACAATACCGTTTAAAACAATATCAAAGACTTTGTTCTCCTAAATACGGGATATCATTGAAATTTTCTTTAAAGACTTTTATCGAGAGATCCTCATTTAGTGTCTATTGTTGGATGAATAAAGAAATAAAAACATCTACTTGTACTTATGTAGATAAGGGTGCTTGAATTTCGGCTTTTTGTAATTTGGGCTCTCAAGCTACTGACTGAGGCCACTTTCATTTGTTTTTTACTAAATTTTTTATAGTACATTTCAGAATAGTCTCCTCATTTCGTCATTTTAACATGCCACATTATAAAATGAAAATGGTTCCAAACAAACTTTAAATTACTATTAGTTCTTAAATGGTAATTTTTAGTGACGCGCAAATCCACGTCATGAATAAATTACACAAGGCAAACCCTCGCGAAACCAGTCCACATTTACGTTCACGCCTCTTTACGGAGCTTCATAACAATAATCAACCATAACACTAATTTCAAGTCGTAATTTTTAAGTTGAGTTTGCACGTTGAGCCCGCACCTTTGTGGTGCGGGCCCCAACTCAACATTTGGAGACTTTTATCAAAGGAGAGTTTTGGCCGAAAGGTACGTGTATCGACGATTTCATGGTAGGATACTGACCTCGCAGTGGAACACGATGCCGTTACTTCGTGTGCAAATAGTTCATATTTAATAAGTTATACTTTCTTTTGTGTTTATTATTTTGTAAGATTACCTATTTGTATATTGTATCTAAGGGCCTTAGTTGCCTGATAATAAAGGATTATTATTATTAATAATAATCGGGAGCCGCCATGAAAATCAACAATTTTTATCCCATGCATTTGGTATTTATTTATTTATTTATTTAATCTTCATGTACAGTAGTGGTACATGAAGTGGTATCTAAAGCACCTTAAAAGAACTAACAGAATGATAAACATATGACCTCCTTTTGCGACACGTAGTCGGGTAAAACCTGATGGGTTAAGAAACCCCTATCAAAATTCAAAGCCACCTGCCTGTTAAGCACCTGCTATACTTTCACACACTAATGACAAAAATCCTTGGAACGAAATTATGGGCCCATTTTACCCATTGCGAAAGCTCTCTAGAATACAAAAGGCGATTTAACCTTACATAACGTACTCGTATGTTTCGAATTTCTATAGAATACTAAAAGGGTTAAAGGGTAGGGTTTCTTTTAGTTTTTAGAGGGTTGGAAATCCCTTAAGTAGTTGTGTTTTGCAAGATGTTAGCGGTCATTGACCCATCCACATTTGAATGACAATCTGGACCAGAGGGTTGGTTTGTTCTTTGTCCAAATGACCATTGAAAAGCATTATCATTAAATGGTAGTGCTTTTAGTCCTCTGAGTAAGTTCCCTGTGTACACAGGTTATAACCATGTGGAAGAATATTTCGACGCCTAAACTTCGTACCGCCTAATAAGGGTCTCAAGTCGTCGACGGCGCGCACTGTTCCCTCGCGCCTCAAGGAGTGTAGTCAACTGTAGGGGCCCAGCAGGGTCGAAGCCTTCTGGGGCCAAGGGTTGAAGCGAAAGCGGAACGTCAGGGCTCTGGAACTAAGGCAAGAAGGAACAGTGGGTCGTTTAGTCAGTAGAAGTCTGACACTGCCTCCCATTCCGCACAAGGGCGCGATTCGTCAATAGATGATTTTTCTAAGTATAAAAAAACCGCCTAATAAGAATAACGACATATACAGGACCTCAATCTAAAATAATTTTCATCACACAAAATGAAAAATCATGACAGGACGACCTTAATGCCGAAAAACCTATTTCCGGGTCCATCGTAGTGGGGGGTTGCGCGTTATCAAAGCTTATGGTTCAATTTACTTGCCGCGTATTATATCTTCTGGGATTCGTTAGCCTAAGTCAAGAGTGACTAGGTCACTTTCAGGTATGCGTGCTCTATCGTCAACTAGATAATAGTTTACCATCAGGCAAGATAATGCTCAAATAGTTAAACGCAAGCGTACCAATAAAAACAAAATCAAAGACGTGATTTTTATAAGTACTCTGCAAGTCATTCAAAGGATACTTAAAATAGAACGAACCAATTTGGAAAACCTTGTAGCCGTTTCATCTCATATCATTCCATAACTCGTTCATCTAATAAAGCCTACACAAGAATAAAATTGGGATATCAAAAATAACCCATTCTTAGGCACAAATCCGAGGCCTTGACTCAAATCGTATGTAAATTACTTTAGCCCACACGTTTTCAGGCCGAATGCTGAGGGCCTCACGAACCTAGTCCAATTTTCTGCATTAGGGCGTATGGGATTTTTATTCAAGCGGCTCATTTGTGGAATGCATTACCTACACAAGTGAGGCTAAGTGCTTTAACGCTATTGACTTTTTATAAAATGGTTGAGATCATCTTTGTCTTACCCTTTTCCATATAGTATGTTATCGGGCCTATCCGATCGTCCGGTAAACGTTCGTACCAAGCCCAAGTCGTCAACTGTTCCCACGCGTCTCAAAGAGTTATCAACAAATCAGACTGTAGAGGCACAGGAGGATCGAAACCTCGACCTTCGAAACGATCGGACCAACTTCTAAAAAGAAGGTCCAACCTGTATGAAGGGCTAAGACGGAAGGGGGGTAAAAGTTTGACAATATCTCCCGCTCCCCGCAAGGGCAGTAGATGCCATTGGATGATTTTGACGACCAAAAAAATCCGGATGTCGCAATGTTTTACGATATAAACCCAGATATAACTCCAAATGATGAAAGCCAAATGATTGAGCTCTTCACACAAACATTTGTCCTGGGTGGGAATCCAACCCACGACCTCTGGCATAGCAGTCAGGGCCACTAACCACTAAACCAACAGGCAAGTCATGTTCACTTATTTCAGTTAATAAGAAAAGTATAGTAATAAAGAATTGAATTAAAAATATGTCGATCTGCAATTTATCAATTCATTATAATGAGGGTGTCTTTTCCTTTGAAAACTTATATATGACGCTGACGTCTAACGTTTGACGTTGACAGGTGCCTGGACCTGACGCCTCAGTGTTGCCACCTGGTGAACGACATTTTAGAACACCCTCATTCCTAGCAGCAAAACTTTCATTGTGTAGAAAAATAAAACTTCTTAATTCTAAACTTTCTTCTTATAAAATAAAGCTTGTGTTAAATGTCAAAGTACCCGTCTACTTGACAAATGGTCTCTTACACAACACAATGCAATTCTTTAGCGTCTATTTAACACTTATAGGCTAGAGTAGAATGAATTGCAAGATTGATCGAAAGATTCACCGTAGACCTGGGACGTAAAGGGCAACTGAAGGACACACAGGTGAGTTTTAGTCAGTAAAAGTCTGACAATTTGTCTCGCTCCACTTAAAGAGGAATAATTGTGATAGAAAAAAAAACTGAGCAAGTGCGTGTCGGACTTGCATACTGCGGGTTCCGTAACAAACAAATTATGTAAATATTTTAATTCTCAAATCAAGTCTCAAAGATTTTTCCGAATCGTTTTTTTTTTGGCATTGTAATCATATTATTTACACTATATATATTATTTATCGCCATAAAATAAACCTGTGGTCTACTAAAAATTAAAGTTACTATTTGCCCATTTAATTCATTAAGCTTAAACAGGACATCAATGTCCGCACACCTATTGTCTTTTAATAGTGTCTGTAATTACTGTAGTCGAAAAAATAATATGAGGCTCATAAGTTGAACCAAAATGGCAATCAACCTTCAATGCGAAGTAACAGATATCGGGCCTCATAATCATTTATTTGTCAGAATATGGTAGGTATGTACCATGTATGTACATTACATGGTTTTAGATTTAAACACACATTTAGTCTCAGTTAGTTTATTTTAATTGAATTGCAACACAGCGGGGGGCTATACGCAACCGTATTACTGTCTTTTTAGTTCAACTTATTCTCCGCGTACTATACTTATCTAACATATTGAAAAACAATAAAACTGATACAATTAACTGTATTTTTTTTATACTGACGTGTATTGTATCGCAATCAAAAGCATTTAACCACATATGAAACACAGTAACATATTTTTGCACTTAGTGTAGGTACGTGCATGACTGATGGCCCTGTATCATAATTATGAGATATAATAAATTGGTTAACAGTAGTAAATAATAACAGTCGAAAAATGTGGTAATTTTTTTTAAATTTAAACTAACTTTTTACCAGTGGCTTTACCCACTTGTAAGTAGGTTTCTCCATACAAAATAACCTCCGTTTCATCCCCTTAGGGGGTAAATGTTTTGGAATTCCTTAGTGTTCGCTTTCGATATAAAATAAAGCATTAAGCCTTAGTAGTTTCCGCTGTGCATTGATATGTCAGTCAGTTTCTCATTTAATTAATATATGTAGATGTTTGTATTTGATAACAAAAAATTTCAAGCTACGATAAAGAACAGATGAAGACACGTGAACATATTCGTAAAACATCACAAAATTGATTGGTTTTATTTCACAATAATTTACTCACTTACGAGTACAAACATATAGGTACGTATCTATATGTACCTATTCTGCAGGGTAAGAGGGCAAATAAAAATCGCAAATACACAAAATGTTAAGTTCCAGGGTGATGGGTTGATGCGAAATCGAAACACCATTGCCCTGGAACTAAGACAAATAAAGATCGTTTAGTTAGTAAAAGTCTGGCTCGTCACTATTTCCCGCCCCGCCCAAGGGATTGGTAATTGGATAATTTTGCCAACCATAAAAAAGTTGCACCTGCCTTATTATTATACTAGCGACCCGCCCCAGCTTCACACGGGGGCAATGTTGACATTAAATATAATAATCATGTATTATACTTAGAAACCTTCCTCTTGAATCACTCTATCTATTAAAAGAAGCCGCATCAAAATCCGTTGCGTAGTTTTAAAGATTTAAGCATACTTAGGGCACTGCGACTTTGTTTTATACTATGTAATGATGATTACAGTATGCCACAATGAGTAAAATGAAGATAAATTATAAAACGCAAAAGCGATCGGTAACTTAATTAACTAAAAGATGACCGGAATCTACCTTTTTGACCAAAACACGCTTATTTAACCAGAGATAAATGTCAGATTAATTTCAGTTGGCCACCCACACAAAAATAACTCTTTTCCGATACCCTTGTACCAACCTACACGGAAAAAACAAACAAGTTTAGAAATGACTTGTTTGTATAAACTTGTAATTAAAGAATCCCACTCATAAAGCTAAAAATAAATTAAAATTGTATGAACTAAGTTTTCAAGTTTTATAGTTAAAACGTTTCATTGCTCCATTGCCCTACATTTCCTTTAGGGCAGATTCGGGGAATTTCGAGGCCATTCGTAAGACTTCGGGGATCTTCGGTAACTTAGTCACGTTGGTACATAACAACTTTCGGAAATTGACGTCAATTGTTGATTTTATGATGAATATGTGAGGGTTTACCTTTTTTTCTATTGTCAAGGTATTTTCAAGAATGTTTTGCCATTATTGTCAATATTTTGTATAGTCTGCAAAGTTGTTCCGGGTATTGTGTGTGTGTGTGGGTTTTTATATTTGTGAATGTACTTTTAATTCAGAATTGCTAATGTTCGCTTTTTTCGCTACAAACCAATGCATGACTACAATCCCACCTGATGGTAAGCAGTGATGCAATCGTTGATGGTGAGGCGCACTAGTTTATTAAGAACATATTCACTCTTGCCTAGAAGATACCCAAATTATATAATCGGATCGGATGGCCGCAGCAGCAGGCCGATTATTCTAGTCCGTCGATGTACGCGCAATAAACGACGACACGAAACGCTTAGTCTGAACCGTAGAGGTTTCAACAACGTAAGTATGGGTGCTTGCCGTACATCGGGTAGTTCAATCAAAGAAATAGGATTAAGATTAAATAGGATTAATTTTTTAGATAGTAATTCTGACTGGAACCAAAACGTAAGGAAAGATGATTATGTAAACCATTTCTTAGCACTCACTTACATCATAAAACGATGCTTTGTGTAAAATCTTTTTTTTGTTCATACAATCTTGACTGTGTGTTAATATGTCAGAGTTTTTCTTTTTTCTCTTCTGTATGTATATATAATACAGCCTGTGTAGAGTGAGGATGGACTGGACGTACTAACAAGTAGCTATTGTACGAGTTTTCAAGCACTAAAATTTACAGACCCTAAATTCAGACTTGCCAAGAACCGACGACCGTATATTACTCAATTATTGAGTAGATATGTTCCTTCTTTTGTTATAAAAAAAATGTATTCTAACAGCGCTTGTTGAAAAATAATAGTAGTTTTTCTAACAAGGATCCAATTTTCTTGTAATTGGCTCTCAGTATTTGCATGAAATGGTAATCAGTATATTAACCAGCTTTGTGGTTAGTTTCTAGGTCAACAAAGGAATAATGTAATTTATTTATTCGAACAGAGGAGAATAAAGGAGGATCAGCCCTCATCATACTTTACCATGGTTGTACCATGACCAGATCACGGTCATGGTACGATCATCGTATAAAAAGAAACAAAAACGACACAACACTGTATTTCGAGAAAACTACGTAAAATGATCTTCATTGCTAATTAAAATGGTAATAAAAATAAGTGCTTTCGACGAAAAAGTTTAAGACCTTATTCAGGTCTTATTCCCCTTCTAAAATAATAAAATAAGTCTAAAAGTCACAACCGAAGAACTCAACAAAGGGCGCAGACAAAGACCTACTTTCCGAAAGTTAACAGCAGACAAATAAACTCTCAGTTGGAACTGAAAAGTTTTTCATATTAATTCATAATAATTAATATCAAAGTTTGGCAAATCGTTTTTTTTCTTTTTTGTTGGCGTTACCGTGTGTGAGAGATGCGGAACTAATGGCATTATCTAAGGATTGTTGTTCCTATTCATTATAACATTCATATACGCGTACTGTTCCACGACTAGGTAAGGGTTAACAGGACCGAGACCTATTAGGGCTTCTGAAAGGAAGCTCCGGCACCGGTATGAAGGTCTAAAAAGAAACGGGGTGGATTAATCAATCATATCAATAAAAGTCTGACACTATCCCGCTCCATACAAGGGCGAGAGATGTCATAAGATGATTTCTGCCTACCACAAATAAAAGACGCCTTGTTCCCTGTCCTTCGTACTCTCTTTTCCCTCAACACTCTTTTTTTTTTGACATCTTTATCAAATAGTAAGATGTCTTGACAACCTTTGAGCCGGTTTGTTCTAATAGTCCCCAGGCTAAATATTCCATGTTGTTCTCGCAACAAGTAAATAAGTTCTGCTGCACTCTTTTGGACACGCGACCAAATCTAGGGTTTTGTGACATGTGTGAACTTTGTGCACAGTCATTAATAAATACTTTTACTAATGTAATTGTTGAATAGCTGTTTTCGTTACAATAGAATAAAAACCAATCACTCGACTCATTTTATTTCTTTTACAAATATCTCAAAAGATACGACAGCACACGAGTTTTATGTGATCTATACTGTGTCCAGGTTTTATGACTTACTAATCCGTAGATGTATCTGACCTTTAACTTGATACAATCCATTAGTTCTTTTGAATTCGTATTACTATGACCATACTTATTAAATATGACACTGACTCCTCTCAGTGGTTTTGTCTGTTTCATGTCGCTCTGTGCAATATAGCAAATCACAGGCGAAATTTTTTTTCAAATTGATTCATTAATTTTTGATGTTGTTAAGCTATGCATAGCTTTTATCGCAGGCCTTGAGCGCGGGGACTAAATCCAGAAATTCCGTAACGAAAAAACCTCACGCTCCCCACTCCGACGGGCACGGAGGTGTGGCTTGAAGGCCGTGCATCGTCTAACGTCGTGTCAGTTCGGCAGTCTTCGACACGGCGCTGTGTGTCGTGCGAATATAGTAGAATATCTTTAAACCCGGCCGCACACCAGGCATACAATTGTTTCTCCACAATTGTAGCGCCACATTTGAAACGCGACACATTTATCGCCCCCATATATTTCTACGTGAGCCCGCACACCGAGGAAACATTTGTAGCGGGCGCACTTTGTGGCGAGACGTCATCCGCGCTACAATAATTCAAGATCGAACCGGTTCGTTTTTTGTGTCGCGTTTCAAATGTGGCGCTACAATTGTGGAGAAACAATTGTATGCCTGGTGTGCGGCCGGGTTTAGTCTGCGCGCGCCGAAAAAAGGAAACTAATCATTTGCCGTCATCTTGACATTTATGTCAGGTGTCAGGAGAACGTGTTGTGTTCTGTGTTTTTAATCGTTTTCTAAAATAAATAATCGTCATCATTATACCGAAAGTGGTTAAAAGTGTTGGTAAAGATATTATCTTGAAATTCAAACGTGCTTGTTAAGAGGAATCAGAAAATATCGGGCCTACGATACGATTTTCCAAAGGTGGACCATTTGTCAAATATTTTTTTCGGGTGACCAGAACAACAAATTTCCCTGAATATTCGTACCCGAGTGGTTCCTGACAGAAAAACAGAGTTGGTTGAAAATGGACTGCTACCATGTATTTGATTCTTAACAAGTGATTATTATAACGTGCTATTAGAGTTTGTTGAAAATTGACTGCTACTGTGTATTTGAATCTTAATCAAGTGACTATTATAACAAGCTATTATATATTAAATAAAGTACTTAATTTTCTAAGTTCTCATGACTTTTTTATAATAATTAAACAATAATTCAATCTATTTGTTTACTTTTTACTACTAGATCAATGCAACTTTAAAAACGTCCAAATGTTTAGGCTTTGTTCTGACTATTTTGTAGATGGTTCATGTGAAGTTTGCACAAAATCGGTCAAGGGGACGGTCTTCATTTATCACATTTTTCTGATACCGGAAGCGAAGCCGCGGGCAAAAGCTACTAATATGTAAAAGCGAAATACCACTCACTGATTAATCACTATATCTCAGAAACTATAACACCTACAACTTAAAATTCGGCAGGTAGGTTTCTCACAGGAAGTAGACGTCCGTAATTACGTAATTACCTGTGCAAATGAAAGCAAATACAGTTGATTTGTTTAAATACTAGCTGAAAAGAATGTAAACAATCTTGACATGTTTCTTTATCTAAAAATACTATTAAATTTACATTTCTTTAAAATAGCTACATCGTTAACTAATCGTCATCTAGAATTTTAGAAAACCTGAAGAACAAACTAAAATGTAATAATATGTAATGAAATTAATCGTATTTCCCATTATTGATTTCAAAACGTATTTCTTGTGCTTTGTTTACTTTGTATTTTTTTTATTATATGAGGGAAAGTAGATTAATTACACTGGCAACATTAAGCACGCTCCCAACCACGCACAGACTTAACGTAATCCAACTCTAGACGTATTGTACGACTTTACGGAACTCGCCCGAATCGAGACGAGCTGCTCCGAAATCGGACGAATACATAATCAGCTGTTTGTGAGAAAGTATATAGGTGTATAAGTATTTATCTACAACAGTGAACGGCTGTACTTGTAAAATTTGTGTATAAAGTGTTTTGAATATGAATGAACAAAGTGCAAAAAATAAATAATTATAATTGCATGCAAGTTGATACAGAATGCTATGCAATAGCTTTACCGCGGCAGTCCCCGAGTGCCACACGTATTTTTTTTTTTTTCAATCAAAAATACACACATATAGGTATAATTATTATGTGTGTTTGTCATCTTACTACTCCGTAACGGCTTGTTCAATTCGGATTATTTTTTTTGTGATTATGTAAGTGAGTTCTTAGCTGATTTGAAAATAAATTTGAACCCAGTTGGTGGTGTTGCGATCGGATATTTTAGGACAACATCTTTAAAGACCGCTGCAGCATGCAAAATACAGTGTATTTTTTAGGCTATAAGATCTTACCTGCTACTTATAAAGTAGAATTGGGCGAGACATGTCTGCCACATGTCCGATGAACAGTGGGCTAAAAGAGTCACTTATTGGGTTCCAATAAACGCACGGTGACATCGAGACCGACCAAGACGAAGGTGTAGAGATGAGCTGAACAGTTACCAAATGATTTGGCCCTCGATAACCGAGGGCAGACATGTGTGGAAAAGGAAGAGGAAGGTCTTCGTCCAGCATTGAATTGCATTGATTCAGCCTTATAATGTTCCCAAGGCTGGGACTAATGCCTCCTCTCTATAGGAGAGGGAATAGTTTGTAATCTACCACATGGCCCAATGAAGATTGGTGGATGTCTTCAAATTTTTTGTTCTAGGAATTGTTTCTATTTTTGGATTGGATTTTTCGTCCAGCAGTGAAACATAATTACCTGGTCAATAAAATAATTCTTGCAAATTAACGTTTTCATTTGACTTGACCAAATTACGTCGTTACGAGTATTATCTTCATAAAAATAAGAACAAAACCTCCCATCTACCACGTACCAAAGAGATGGCAATTTCAAAAGTTGTATCGGCAAACTACGAGACCAGAATACTAATACATGTACTACTCCATTGAATTGGTATACCGGTATCGGTATTTGGAACGGTTCCACTGATGAACTTTCCAATAAACCAAAGGAATTGGAAAAGCGGTACGGGGAATTTTTATTCCCTGAGCTCGACGTGAAATTGGAATTTTATAAAGAAATGCAGTGGGCGATTATCTGTATAGATGATTGTGGCTTCAGAAATATTAGCATAAGTGATTATAAGGATAGAATGAATATGCTGTTAATAAACTAGTGCGCCTCACCATCGACGATTACATCACTGCTTACCATCAGGTGGGATCGCAGTTAAGCAATAGGTTATGTCACGAAACAGTAGGGGTTTTGAAGCGATATAGTATTGAAGATAAAGAGCAATCACTGTATCGTTTTTCGCAACAGGATTTTTTGCATAAACGTTTTTGTTTTTTTTTTTTCTTCTTATTCTTTATTGTACACAAAACATGTAATAGTACACAGTATTTAGTAAATTCATGTACAAAGGCGAGCTTAATTCAACAATGAGTTTTCTGCCAGCAAACCTTTGAATAACAGAGAGAAATGATCTAGGGTAGAATCAAGTGCACAATAAACTATATACATATTACTATATAAACCTACATAAATAAGTCAAATATATAAAAATATACGTACATACTAGTAAATACAATATATTATGTCAATTGTGAAAGGAAGTGCTCTTTAACTTTCCTCTTGAAGACCTCCAGAGATGGGCTGTCACGAAGGGAATGTGGGAGAGAGTTCCAAAGACGCACTGCAGTAACATAAAAGGAGCCATCGTAGCGGCTGGAAGTGTGACGCGGAGTACGAAGGAGAAGAGAGTTGGTTGTACGACAGGGTTTACCCCTCGGAATGAAATACTCAAAGCGTTATATTAATACTCAAACGTTAAATATGGATTAAGATATTTATTACTCAAAAATATTTTTTTTATTTCTTAGAATGAGAATTACAATTTATTCTGAAACACTAAATACATTAGAAATGTAGGCAATCAAATAAACTACTCAGTACAAAAATAAACCCATTACTCCATAAAAATTGTCTGCTTCTTTTTTTCGTGATTTTTGTGTTGGTCTCATAGTAAAATTTGTTCATATTAGTGTGTACTGTGATGACTGTAAAGAGATCACATGCGTTACGAATTAGCGCACTGGCTTGTTAGACGTTCGCAGACTGTTCGTAGTTTAAATTCTTTGAATAAAAAATAGTATGTTGTTTTATAAATGATTGTATGTCGAACCATCAGAGTGAAAATACAGAAAAAGTTCAAAAATCAACGCGGGTTTTATTTGCTGCTACCACGACCCTGGTACTGGAGCGCCTCGAAGAGGAGTCCTCGGGTTGCTACAGTACAATGATCCTTTTTAAGTAAAGCCCATCTGTCCTATCAACTTTGTATATGAAAAAAGGGTGACAAATCTAACATTGTGGGTCTCATAGCCGCACCAAATAAGTCCAGTTCAGCAAAAATGCCATGCAAACCATAATATATTCCACAACTGTCACACAACGCCATCTAGTCCCAAGAAACTAGAGCTTGTGTTATGGGTACTGGACAACTAATAAACATACCTACTCATATATGTCTAAATATATATAGATAAATTATGCATAGATAAATTATGTATATCATTACATAGTATAAAACAAAGTCGCTTCCTGTCTATGTATGCTTAAATCTTTAAAACCATGCAACGGATTATGATGCGTTTTTTTAATAGATAGAGTGATCTAAGAGGAAAGTATATATGTATAATACATGCATAATATATTTAATATCCGTATTGCACCCGTGCGAACCTGGGGCGGCGCACTAGTTATAGATAAATTACACCCAGACTCAGAACAAATGATTAAGCTCATTACATAAACATCTGTCCTGGGTGGAAATTGGACCCACGACTTCCGTCATAGCAGTCAGGGCCACAAACCACTAGACCTACAGGCACTCTTGTTAGTCAGTAAGTCTCACTATAATAGTATAATATAATATATATATATATAATATGTCCACAACTATCACACAACGTCGTCTAGTCCCAAGCTAAGCAGAGCTTGTGTTATGGGTACTGGACAACTGATAAACATACTTATATATTTCTAAATACATACATATTATAGATATATTACACACAGACACAGAACAAATGATCGTGCTCATCACACAAACATTTGTCCTGGGTGGGAATCGAACCTACGACCTCCCGCATAGCAGTCAGGGTCACTAACTACTAGACTGACAGGCCAGTCAATCATTTTGAGTAATCACTTATACTACAAAGTTCTCAAAGACCCATCTGTTTAGAAACAATAGAGCCAACAATGATATTAGCGGGCGCTAACGCAATTAGGTACAGTCCACTTAGCTATTAATTCAGTTAATCCGTTTTGGGGAAAACATAATTATTGGGCAATACTTGGGTGTTCGATAGATAATCAGATTAGGTGTTTGGAATTCGTAAGTAAGTGTTCGCGTCTGGAGGACATGGCTTAGGTTAAAATTAGCCGTATTAGAGCGGATATGGATAATTATGTCATATATATGCACAAGCTAGTAGAAAAACATTGCTACATTAATTCTAATTTAAAAGTGAGCTTTCTTAATTATATGATTCTTATAATATATTCCAAATTCAACTTTTATCGCAGTATTTAGTTGTGTATAGGTAACTAAATTTTTATCGTTTTAATCCCGTGGAGGAACAAACATCAGCTGAGCGAGTCAACGACCTATAGGATTACCTATAGGTTGTTGACTCGCTCAGCTGATGGTCGTTGCGTATTAACTATAGTACGCAACGACCGACAACTATCCACAGGTCATTTTATATAGAACTAGCTTTTGTCAGCGGCTTCGCCCGCGTACATAAAATATAGCCTATGTCACTCAGGAGTAAAGCAGCTTTCTATTGTTGCTAAATTTTTTCCAATCGAACCAGTAGTTTCTGAGATTACCTCCTACAAACAAAAAAACAAACTTTACCTCTTTATTATATAAGTGTAGATTTAGCCGGGGGTTAACAGGTACTTTTGAATTGTCAAAATTATTGTCGGTTAAATTGTTCATTTGCAGTAAAGCGTTTCTGATTTCTCTGCTGAAATTTTCTTGATGTTTTTATGTCAAATTGCCTTATCTCTAAGACTCACCTGACGATCCATTGATGTCCATTGCTTTCAGGTTCCTGGCTTTGATGACGGTGACGGTAAGCCGACCCGCAGTGGGTAGGTAGCACAGCGATAACATCAGTTCACCTAGGTCCTTTTTCTCCTGTTGACAAAAACAGTATTCTTTTAATTCTATTAAAAATAAACTTTGACCCCACACTAGGGTAATGGTGGCTGAGTGATAAAGGCCCCGACTTACAAGTTGTAGGGTTCAAACCTAGCCAAACAATGTTCTTTCTGTAATTTATTTCATCACCACTGCTCTCAAAACGGTAAAGGAAAACATCGTTCGGCATGTCCTAGTATCAAAAATGCGAAGAAATGTGATCCACTAACCCGCATAGGGTCCGCGTTGTGGAGTACGGTCCATTTCCTCTCCTAGAGATGAGGCCTGAGTCCCAGCAGTTTGAACATTATAAAGTTGATGCTATGCTATGTAGAACAGTGCAAATAACTTTGAAAATGGCAAAAAGTGGAACCAAATAGTAATAGGATGAAACCTATTGGAAAAGGAAGAGCATATAATAAAAATTAAAGGAAAAATAAATTAGGGTCGATCTAAAGTACGGAAGTGAATGGGGGTGCGGTTTTAAGAGTAAAAAACGGTTTATCTCGATTTCCGGAAAAACTACTGGTCCGAGGGAAAACACTCAAATGGCAAACTTGTAGGACACTAGTCGTTATACTAATATTTGTTTCGAGAATGATTTGAACCCACGATATGCAGCGCAGCAGTCTATCACGCAACCACTACGACAATTGTACCGTCGTATTAATATGATTGTGACTATCCCGTTTATTTTTATTATTGTGACCGGACACAGCGACGCGGGGCCGCGGCGAACCACGAAGGAGATGACGGGAAGACCTGGATGTCTTACTTGAGAATTGGAACGATAAAGCGTGTAACCGAGATAACTGGAAAGGATGGAGGGAGACCTTTTCCCAGCAGTCGGACAGCGCCGGCTAGCTACAATAATAATAAAATACCGTTTAACCACAGTGCAGTGGTCGCCAATATAAAATACCAAGCATAGTTTCGAACCCCTGTTTGGAAAGTGTAATTTGGTTTTCCTGTAAGGAATTTCTCAATAGTCCAAACACAAAACAGATTGTTGCGCGGTTGTTTTGATTCGTAAACACAGGTAGTTAGATGCCAGATTCTCTGAGCATCAGTTTATCTAATGAGTATTCTCTTCTTCTCAGTTGTAACACTCTTATCAGAGTGGTCGTGGTTATCATTGTGGATCACTATGAGTGATCATCTTGGTCATACGGCGCCATTCATCGTGGACTGCAGCTTTCTGGGAGCATTCGTAGACCGAGCACTTAGTTGGGGCCTTGATCTAGGCTGTCCATCTCATTGATGATATACCACGTGACCTGGTACCCTCAACTTTGCCCTGCACTACGAGACGCTGTATGAAGTCAATACAACGCCGCGATACATGGCCGATGAAGGTCGTAATGCGCGACTCCATTGAGTATTATGTAGCCTCTAATCTGTATTATACTAATACTTTTTTACTTTTTAATTTATAAGAGGCCAAAATGCAACCAAAATTTTTCGGTGGTCTTTTCAGGATTCATTCAACACAAAAATATACATTTATGTTTTGAGTTCAGTAGATGCCAAGATCCACAAGATATCTGTGTATACAAAATATCTGGAGAAAGATGTGGAATAACAGCATAATCACGTATGAGCGGTTGTATAATAATATAATATATTCTACAACTATCACATAACTTTGTCTAGCCCCAAACCAAGCAGAGCTCGTATTATGGGTACTAGACAACTGATAAACATACTTATAAATTTCAAAACGATCGAATGTATGCAACATTATTTTGGATAAATTACACCCAGACACAGAACAAATGATCGTGCTCATCACACAAACACTTGTACTGGGTGGGAATCGAACCCACGACCTCCGGCAGTCAGAGCCTCTAAACACTAAACCCACAGGCCAGTCAAAATGTATCTCGAGTTCACCGGCCATAAAAGAACACAGCTGTTATGTTTATTTTTATTTTATTTTTTTGACAGTTTTTGTACAGTTTAATGGCGAGTTAAGCTCGTTTTTTTTTGACATAAATCAACAAAAACCTACCTTAGTAGGTCGCAACATATGTTAAGGTAAGCAATGTAATGTCATTACCAAGAAAAGCCCGTAAGAAAATATTATGAAGAAAAATTGCTTCGTAGTTCATTAAATTAGTAGGCAAGAGAAATAATAACAGCCTCTACACACTAGCGAATACACGCGACGATTCAGACGCGGTGTTCAATGTCAGCATTTTTATAACTTAGTAGGTTTCCTGATCAATTAATCGTGGGCTGTTGAATGTCAAATGACCGCGACCAATGACTCATGACCGTGGAAATGACCTAACTTAAACCTTTAGAAAATTGGTTAACATAATGTAGATGTTCCGTCCGGTTCTAACTTAAGAGTGAATGGGCCCTTAACAAACCAGTGCAATTAACCAATTTTAAATAATTTTTATTTAAATGTAAATTATTTAACTTTCTTTTTAGCAAATTTTACTGAAGATTTTGCCTAAATATTTTATTTACATCATCATCATTACACAGTATAAAACAAAGTCGCTTCCCGCTGTCTGTCCCTATGTATGCTTAGATCTTTAAAACTACGTAACGAACATTGAAGCGTTTTTTTTTAAATAGATAGATTGATTTAAGAGGAAGGTTTATATGTATAATACTTGCATAATATTTTTAATATCAACATTGCACCGAAACGGTCATTAAGTAGGATCACAGTCAAGTATTAGCGTGTTTCATTAATAAAAACTTGATAAGGACAAAGACACATTGTCAAAAGACTCCAATATGGCCTTACAAATACAGCCAGAAATATAATCTCTGAGCATTTTGCCGTCGACTTCATATAAGCTCCATTACAGCTGCCTCTAGCAAACAATATAATAATTAACCTGCCACTACATGATATATTGTATAATTTGTTATTACAGAAAAACATATTGCCGCCAGAGGTTCGTTCGCAAGGTACAAAGGATCTACAGGTGGATTATGAACCATTTGTGAGACAAGGTAATATTTATATGTTAGCCTTTCGGTGTTTTACCTGCTGTTGTAATAAATATTACCTATATAGTATTTACGTTTTTTATAGTACGAGAGCAGTGGTGGCCGAGTGGTAACGGCCCTGACTTACGTGTTGTAGGTCGCGGGATTAAACCCAGCCAGGCGCATTACTTTGTTTAATTTATTTCATCACCACTGCTCACAAAACGGTGACGGAAAACATCGCGAGGAAACCGGCATGTCCTAGAACAGACATTTGACATCCACCAACCCGCACCGGGGCCGCGTGGTGGATTACGGCCCATTCCCTCTCTTAGAGAGGAGGCCGGTCTCCCAGCAGTGGGAACATTAAAAAGGCTGATGATGATGATGATATAGTATTTAATTCTAAGTACATTTAACTATAATATCTAGAGACTCATCGACCCCAAAATTGAACCATTGAAACGGTTTTGTGGGGCTTATTTTATAATACCTTTGTGGAATCATCATCATCCCTTCCCTTGTCCCATTTTATTTGGGGTCGGCGCAATATGTCTTTTTCTTCCACTCTGTCCTGTCACCCGTCACGCTATCACTAACTCCTCTTTCTTTCATATCACTTCTCACACAATCCATCCATATTTTCTTTGGTCTCCCTCTCCCTCCCCATACATCCACATTTATATTCGTGTTTTTTTTTGTAACATGCGTTTCATCCCGCCTTTTTACATGGCCATACCAAGACAAACGGTTCCCTTTCAACTTTTCAGTCACTGGCGCCACTTTCAAACTTCCTCTAATATATTCATTTCTCACTTTATCCATTCTCGTCACATCACACATCCATCTCAACATTCTCATCTCTGCTACATGCAATCTCTTTTCATCCGTCTTTTTCATAGCCCAACATTCTGACCCATACAGTAGGACAGGCCTTATCATGGACTTGTAGATTTTACCCTTCAACTTGAGGGGCATCCGTGGGTCGCAAGTTGTTCCAGTGACCTGTCGCCATTTCATCCATCCTGAGTTGATCCGATGTGCTTTTGTGGAATACAGATATATAAATAAATAATAAATAAAAAAAAAAAACTCACAGAAAGAAACAAGGATCTAAAGTTTTTATCTAGAAACTTACTTTTACGTAGACGAAGCCGCAGGCAGAAGCTAGTAAGTGTATAAGTACATAAGTATATTATTTCAGGATGCCGATCAGACAGGAAATCTGCTCTAGAAACCATATTGTGTGGGTGATGTGTGGGTAGCGAGCCAATGTACAAACTACTTCAGAACACGTAACTGATTTATTACGATGTAAGCTTAGGTATTCAATTATATAAAGCTGTAAGACAGTTTCTTGGAACTTGTTATACAAAATCATGTTATATTCACTTCAACAAACTGTACTTATACAATGACATCTATTTTCCATACATATAAAAGCGAAATATTACTCACTGATTAATCACAAACTACAAATCTACAAACTTAAAATTTAGCAGGTAAGTTCCTTAATTCTTATAGGTAGGTTGTAATCATCCGATAAGAAATTTACGAAATTCCGCCCCTAGGGGGATAAAACGGGGTTGGGAGGCATACGTTTGAAAATTGCAAAATTATAATAACGTCACAACAGTTTTTTTTTTCTGTTTGAAAAAATAGTTGGAGACTCGATTCGGGCATTGAACTCCATACATAGTTTATACGGAATCTTTAGTCTGATCTTTAACGATAAATTAACTATAGAATGTAAAGTTTCAGACTCGCAAAAACTAAGAAGAATTAAATTATAAACAACAAAACATAGAAATAGCGGCCATATCGCATTCTGCGATCTCTTCCAGGCAATCACGATGTAATATGTTGTTAGATACAAATCTTACTTGTTCAAAAATGACAAAACGAACAATATTTTCTTCGATAATAATCAGGAAGAACAGATATTGAAAGAAATGGGAAGAAGCGCCTCTAATGAAAAAAAAACAAGCCAATAAAAATGACAATGAAAAGCTTTGTGAATACTGAGATTGCATAAACAAACCAAGACGAAACGATGGCAAAGTTTTTAAGAAGAAACATTAGAATACTATAAACCATTTCCTTATAAACTTTTCAGTAACGCGTGGCCTAAAAAGTCAGGTTTTAGAACCTTACGTACCAAAACAAAGGGAAAACAGTAATAAAAAGGATATTCTAGAAAAATATTTAATCAACGCTAATATTATCACCACAATGTGAGTTACGGAAGGACCGAAGATCTCAGTCATGACACAGGGAATTTTAGTACGACTTTCAGCAACCAACATATAAATCTATTTCTGAAATAATAACTTATTCTTAGCCAAACTTTGTTTGTAGGTAAGTAGTGATTAAGTGGGATTTTCTGAAATGGAAACCTACGAACGCTTCAAAATAACACAGGTGTGGTTTTCGTTGATAACAATTTTACAAGCCCTTTCATTTCTCCCTAGAGCAGGATAAGTCATTGGGTGATTTCCCACCTCATATAGCCCTAGTACGTCTACGTATCTATTCTATTAAATCTGATTCAACAGGTAAAGCAAATAAATGAGACAATTTTCTTAATTAACATAGAAACAATCACTATATTTTTAATTTTGTAACGTTAATGACGTATCGTCAGCAAACAATACAATATGTGGTTGTTTTTTTTTTAATAGTTGCGGTAGATCATTAAAATATACTAAAAAGAGGAAAGGGCCCAATATTGAGCCTTGTGGTACAACCATTTCAACTTTTAAACCTAGAAAAACGACATCTTTTAATTGAACTTGCTGTTCCTGATAAGAAACTGAGTACAAGTTTACCCATAATGATCGTGCTTTAAAAGGAAGAATTCATGATTAACGCAATCAAAAGCCTAAGAGAGGTCATAGAATTCCTATCGCATCTTGGGCTTCTTCCCACGATGAAAATTTATGTTTCATGTAAATTTACATGAAATAAATCTAAGTACTTTTTTTCTTTTCAGTAATAAAACCAGACCCTAAACTCCCACACTAAAACTCCAATAAATTTTTAGTGTGGGAATTTTAGTATTAAATATCTAAACCACAAATTCCAATCACACTCCGAAAATAAAATCTCTGCCTTAAAATATTGTATTTTCTTGCCAAAATTAATTTTAATAAAGCCTTCAAATATTTCAATATCAATTTAATATTAGATGAAGTAAGTTTGCACGTGGCTGTATGCGAACTAAACTAGGCATCGTTAAAATGGCCGATAGCTGCTAACGTGATAAGATTTATTAAAAGACATTGTGCCTTAATTTAAAATCTAATTATCTAATATTTAATAACTATAAAAGAGATTTTGATATTGCATGGAGTGGCTATAGCTGTACTCGTATTATACGTTATTAGTTTGCCGGCGACTAATTTTGCGTAAATGTTTTCATAAAACTTAACACTCTTCTAAATCTGATTTTAAGGATAATTTTGGAAAACTAATTCATTACAATTTTTTCAAAACTATCCTTAAAATAAAAGACTTTGTTTGAAATTCGTTATATCAAAGCATATAACCGACTTTGAAAAGGAGAAGGTTCTATGTTCAGCTGTTTGTACCTTTTTTTAAGTAGAAGAACATCACAAGATGAAGATGATGCCTTGTGAAAAGTTTCACAGTTCTAGTCCCAATAGTTTTTGATGTACGTCATTCAGTTTTTACAATTAAAAATATACATAAATATGTCACTGATAACTCGACGTATTTTAAGCAAGATATAATATCTTTTTTTCTGTTGGGGCACCATCTAACGACACACTCCAGCTATGGGCGTAGCTCATGGGAGTGTCAAACTTTGACTGTCTTAAACCCAACTATGTTTCTATACATAACCTTAATGTTTGAGAGCCACTGTATCTCTTTCGAACATTCCCGCAGTAACATAAGTAATTAAAACTAACAAGAACTTGATAAGTTGGCAACGAGTCTCTAACTAGGCGCAGCCTATATCTTGGTGGTCCAGACATTAAACAAAGTTTTTAATTTGACGTAGACTGCGCCACGTGTTTATTTGAAATAAGCAAAAAACCAGAGATAAAAGAAAGTACTATGGCAGAAGGGGATGTAAGGTAAAAAAACTGTTAAGCCTGACAGGTCTGTTAATCTAGTGGTTAGTGGCCCTGATTACTATGTCGAGGTCGTGGGTTTGTTTCCCACCCAAGACAAATGTTTGTGTAATGAGCACGATCAGTTATTCTGTGTCTGGGGTTAATTTATCTATAATTATGTTTATCAGTTCTTTAGCACTGTTAAGTTTGAGACCAGATGGCGTCATGTAGAAATTGTGAAATATAAAAAGTAAACACAAGAAAATTATCAGCATGGCACAACAAAGTCCAAAAATGCTACACAAATAAAGAACAAAACCTAATGGACCATAAAAGGTACCTTAACATAAAGAAGAACATATCTAAACATCCCATCAATATAACCCTATAAAATTAGGTCAACCGCTTTATATTCAGGAGACCATACACCTCAAGGCAAGGTGCAGGATAATAGCTACCTTGTCCTTCGAAATATATTGAAAGGACCAAAGGAAAAGGGCGCAAGAAAGCAACGTAAGATGAGGCAACTTGATTAATGAATTTTGGGCTTTGCTTAACTGTGGTTATAGCCTTGGGCGATACGAGAAGCGTAGCGATCCGATTTGCGTCAAGGGATAGGAGTGAGCGATTGCTACACGATACGTCAGACTTTTCAAACCGCACTCGCTGATTGTTCGCGAGCGCTCTGAAGACAATTTAGGATTCAAGGTCGCACCAAACCAGTGGCCCTCTAGCGTTTTCACACCCTGGTACTATGGCAAAGAAGGAACAAGATGCATCGTTTGGTCAGTAAAAGTCTGACTGTATTTGCTGTTCCGCCCAAAGGCGGGATTTGACATTAGATAATTTTTCCCACCATAAAAAAAAAACTGGCGTTTTATGAGCGTTGATAATTGCCACTAGAAACTCGGGATTTTAATTTCACGTCTGAGCAGCGCCACCGTAGCGATGATCATTGTAGAAACGATAACATTTCATCATGTAATTTTGAACGATGTGAACGATGTGTGTTGGCTACACATTTGATTAGTTTTCTACCGGCGTTAACTACTGGAGAATATCAACATGGCTAAGGGGGCTTATTATAAAGATTCTTTAAACGCAGCCTATTCGTATACTCTAACCAACTTATTTCGGAGCGTATATCTCATGGCCTTAAGAGGTGAGGCCAAATCGTATTGTTAAGCCTCGCTGTATTTTTCAACCCACAAATTAAATTAGGCAGAAGGAAAATTGCAGCAATGATTAATTGGGTCGTATTGAAATGTCAAATCTGAGATGTTTGATTGAATTTCGCGTAGCAGAGGATCATGTTATTGGAAATTTTGGTTGGATTCATCAATTCACTGTCCGTCATCATCATGAGGGACCTCTGGCATTTTCTGGTTACAGACTGGGCTGTAATTGATGTTCACAACTTGATGAACATAATGAATACAGCACAGTATGGCAATATTGAGATAACTACTGACACAGCTACAAAAAAGCAAAAAAAAATTGACGATGCTTCTTTATATGCAATATGCATAATCAGCTTTATAAGGTTTTCTCTGCTGGAACTTAGGCCTGTTATATAGGAAAAGGAATGGGACGCAGGCTCGGTGCGAAGAAGTAGATGCAACATGTTTTCACGCGTTCCGTTTCCGTGCGCTTCAAGGAGTTGTCAACAAATGTAGAAACATCTACCTATCCGCACTGGGCCCGCTTGGTGGATTGTGGCCCATTCATTCTCCTAGAAAGGAGGCCTAAGTCCCTGCAGTGGGAACATTAAAAAGGCTGATGATGATAAAAACGCACCTATGTCCAAGTCACCAAGGTCAATGTAATTTTGTTGAACGATTTCATAACGCTAATAAAATGTTATAAGCTAGCAGTTTGTTGCTATGAAAATTAATAACATGGAAGAATAAATCAAAATAACATTCTAGATTTAAATCCAATTAACATACACCTCACATCGCAATATACCAAAAAACGAAAAAATACGTTCTAATGACGAAACACAACCAAATTTGAGAATTTTATACACATTAAGACATGAAAAATATTTTCTCATTTTATGAACATCAAGAACATTTTTTTGGCAAAAGAACCAAATAAGAAAATAGGTAACGAAATAGCTAGGAGTTAGTAAAATAATTAAATATCATCTGACATTGCTTATCCTAAAACATCTCATCTCATTTTTTGTTTTCCATAAAGATTTTTTTGTTTTCCATAAAGATTTTTTTTATAATAGGTAAAAATCATCCAATGACGAATCTCGCCCTTAGGCAGAGCGGTAAACAGTGTCAGACTAAATGACAAATGATCTTTATTTGCAAGTAGGTTTTAATTTTTTTTTTTAATTAACTATGCAACCTACCCCATTCCTTCCTTGCCTTAATCCCAGAGCCCTGGTGTTACGCTTTCGCATCAACCCTTGGCCCAAGGAGGCTTCGACCCTGCAAGGCTCCTTCACTTCACCATACACTAAAGGTGTGTATTTATTTATCTATTTTAATGTTAAATATGTACTTTGTTTTTTTAATTTTTAAACTTATATTGGAAATGCACCAAGTGCAACCTCTCTTTATGTCCAGGCAATTTCTATTCATTCCATGTGACCTGGAAGAGACCGCAGATGATGCAGAGATGTGATTATGGCTGAAAATGTTTGTCTGCAATTTAGCCTTTCGATCTTGTAATTACAGACACAATCAAATAACAATAGGGGTGCGGACGTCGGCGATCGCTTAATGAATTAAGGCTCAAATTGAACTATTTATCCCATAGGTGTACAATAAAGTGTCTATAAATAACTATGTTTAGTTTTAGTGAAAAATATAAAATTGAGTTCTTTTATTAACTCGGAGTCGACAAATTCTTTCCAATAGCAATTGGATTCTAACAGCTGTATTAACAATATTTAGTATATTGGTTTCGTTATAATAAATCTCTTTTAACAGAAAGCAGTGTTCGATATTTTATTCTTAGAGTTATTTTCTTCCAATCATTTGGTATCAAAAGAAAATAAACAGGATACTTATTTTTAGAACAAATTTTATTCCATTTTTAGGAAGTCTGTTTTATGTATTTCTTCTCATCTTGTAGATTCTGTACCATTATGTAAAAAAATGTTTTTTGTGGTATAACAACTATAATTTTATTTCAGTTTATAATAATAATAATAATACATACATACATACTATCATAATTATATGTATATGCTTTTCTTGGATACTTTCTTCCCGTGTACCAAGTTTATTCACAACCCGTTCAGCCATTGAGTCATACAGAATAACAAACATACACACAGCATAACACACTTTAGCCTTCATTAAATTAATGTAATTTTTTTTCGTTATTCTCTCAAACATCTCAAAGAACAATTAATTAAGGAGGAAAGTCCCTTTTTTGAAAAATGGTTGAAAAGACCTCACGGTTATCTCACTTTCCGCCTGCTGCTGGTTCTTACTTCACATAGTACGTTTGAGGATTTCCTATAACGGATTTGTGCAGAAGAAATGCCCGGAGGTCACCATTGCGTGGACTGCAAGAAGGGTACGGTGAAGCATAATAATGTTTTTTTTGTATGATGGGAAACATCATCTATTGACGAATCCCGCCCTTGAGCGGAGCGGGAAACAATGTCAGACTCTTACTGACTAAACATCTCACCCCATTCCTAAGTTGCATATATCCAGAGCCTTCCTTTCCTGGTGTGCCCAGAACAATAACAAAAACTCAAATGTTTATCTCACCTGAGGCGCAGCGAGTATGTTCATGGTATACTCGATCTCCTGGTGAAGGTCGGCAGACTCCAACAGGCCCTTGAGGACCACGTGGCCGATGAGATCATGGCGGCTGAAGCGGTCGAAGTCGTATACGGAGAACTGGATGTAGCGTTGGCGAAGCTCTTCATACGGGACGCTAAAGAAAGAACAATAGAATTGGTCAGTAATACTGATTTATTTACTCGAACATTTCACAATCCCTGTTTCAGGTCACGTGTTTCTTTACAACCACAAAGTTTTGAAAAAAAATATAATCACTCAGAATCTCAATCAAATGAGCAAGGTTTCTATAGACGTACTTTTTTATATTTTAAATATATGTGTACATTGGGAGTAGTGGTGGCCAAGTGGTGAAGGCCCCGAGTTACGTTGTAATTTAAGTTATTTCTGTTACTTTGTGTAATTTATTTCATCACCACTGCTCTCAAAATGGTGAAGGAAAACTTCGTGAGGAAACCGGGATATCCTAGAACCAAAATCATTTCACCACTTCGCACTGGGCCCGCGTGGTGGATTATGGCCCATTCCTTCTTCTAGAGAGGAGGACTGTGTCCCAGCATTGGGAACATTAATAAGGCTAATGACGATGATGATGATATAAGTACATCATAGAAGGCCAAAGTCAACATTAAATAGCAGATTTTTCAGAGGTTAGTCAAAGAGATTTTTCCTGGATAATTTTTTTTTTAGAAGTCTTGATATTTTCTACAAGATATCTGTGTATCTATATCATAATGTATGTAAAATGTCTGGAAAAAGATATGCTACAACAACATAATTACGTACAGTACAGCCGTTGGATCTTGGCGAGTGTGAAGTTTTGCAGAAAAATTCGCAGAGCCTGCGAATTTTAACTCTCGAAACTCATAAAAAAAAATATTAAAAAAAATAAATGCACTCTGCATTTGTTATTGCTGTTAAAAACTGTTATTTGCATAATTTTTTTAAAAACCTTTATTTTTTTACAAGCTTTTATTTACTTTCACCTGTCCCGTTGTCTGTCGTTCTGTAATAAAATCTTGCAACTTAAATTTGATCCACTTCCCGGTTTCCGATTGAGCTGAAATTTGGTATACACGTTTAGTTCGGATGACAATGCAATATTATGATGACATGGAGCTGATCTGATGATGGAATCGCGAGGTAGCCATAGGAACTCTGTAATTAAACGGCACAACCACGTCGAGTTTGAGCTCGTGTGAATCGTCTTGACGAGTTTTATTTATATAAGCATAGACTACCGCTATAAAAGCTTGTTATGAAAAAAAATTTTTTCATTGAAAACTTGTTACGAGTTTGCAAGCACTAATCGCAGAGCCTAGCTTCAGACTCGCCAAGTTCCAACAGCCGTACTGTAAGAACGGTTGTATGAAAATGTACCTCGAGTTGTCCGGCCTTAAATGATTTTATTCACTTTAGCTACGACAAACTGAAAAAAAAATTGTATAAGGGATGATTCTCATTAGAGCGTGCCGTGCCCGGGGCGGGGCCCGGACGGGGCCCGGACGGGGCACGGGTTTAATCTGTTTCATATATTTTGTATGAATCAATTTATATTACACAGTGCATTATCCGTGTCCCGTCCGGGCCCGCTCGACGCACTTCAATACCACGTTTGTTGCACGGTCCAGCCCCGTTCCCTCCACGTCCCATAGTAATCAGAACATTTTTCGTGCTGCGTCCGAAAATAAATTGCGTAGCACGGACGGGCCCCGGCTCGTCCACGCCCCGGCCCTGGCACGGCCCGTTCTAATGAGAATCATCCCTTAATGGTGTTCTTTGTTTAAAGAAAAGACAGCCCCAAGAGACTTCGAAATGAACTCTTACGAAACTCTCCAATGAAAGTGGATTAGAAAAACAGTCCTAATAGCGCAATAGAATACTGAGAAATCGTCTTCAATCATTTGATTTTTGTACTAGTATTAAATTTTCTTAGGATAGTTCAGTTGTCTAGTAGTCATAGCACAAACTCAGTTTAGTATTGGACTAGATCGTCATCTACGCCACGTGTGGCGTGAAAGTTGTGGAATATAATTTTCACTATTTTCACTATTAATCACTAGCTTTTGCCTGCGGCTTCGCCCGCGTGGTATTGGGGTTGGGGTTTCCGAGATAAAAAGTACCCTATATTCCGGAGTGTATCCTATGCCTGTGCCAAATTTCATCCAGATCCATCCAGCCGTTTTGGCGTGATTGAGTAACAAACATCCAAACAACCAAACATCGTAACTTTCGCATTTCTAATATTAGTAAGATTTTATGTTGAGTAAGATATTTATGTACATATAATTTGTTAAATGCCAAATATCTATCTTCCATAAAAAAATTAGAGGTATCGAATAAAAATGACAGTAACATTTAGGTATACAATCTTATAAAAGGCTTTGTCTATTTCGAGTAAATGGTCTATTATATTTCTACAGATAACACGAAATTCGTATAGACGTTAACAAAATCAAACAACAATGAAAGGATTCAACTTTAACATGTAAAAACCGTATGTAAAATATCTAACTTGGTATGACGAACTTTGAAGTTTACTGCAGAAACCTCACTCGTTTCGGCCAATCAGAAACTTATGATTACCTTTGAAATTCACTTTTTCAGATGTGTCTGGTAAGGTCTATGAACTTATGGAAAAACTTTGTAAAAGTTAGTCAATTTATTTATTTTGCATTCACATTAGGCATTTTTGTCGCCTGCAAAATCCGTAGAGTTTATTCACCCCGGTTAAGGGTCGGATGTAATTATCAAGAGTTGCGAAAAGTTTGTAGAAATTGTTAAGACCTTTATTACGCAACTGGATGATATTTTACCGGAACCTTTTAAGAGTCTCTTTAGGGCATAATATAACTTAGTACAACAAGGACTTGTGAAATATTATAGATTCTGTACCTAAAATATTTTTTTCGCCAAGTGCCTATGGTTTGCTATTGTTTACATTTTGGAAAGTGGCCATTGTTGAGGCAATTTAATTACGCGAATAAACGCGGCAACTATGGCGGTAGCCAAGGATTTGTGGGCTTGCTCTTGGTCTTGGCTTGGGTTGCAGGTTAGATAAAACCTGAATGCGCGGTGTTTCATACCAGACGATGGACCACGTATTGCAGTGCCCCAAGTGTCCTTATAATTGCACTTAGAAGGGCTTTAAAATCACCACTAAAGCCTCTATAAACAAGGCCCCTATCTGAGCCCAAATACTAGGACGGAAAAGAAAACCATTGATTCGAAAAGAAAAAAAGAAAATTACGCCCTACCTATTACATCATCAACAAAACGTTTTAAAAACACATTGATTGTCAGCTAAGAAGTGGAATTCTTTAGCCTATAAATCAAATACTTAATTCTATAAATCAAAAGTGAATAAGTTAATTTTAGGCCAACGTGAATCATCATCGCTTAGCAACGCGGTGCGGTTTTGATGGTAGTTATTTCATAATACCAAATATTTAGAATTAATCTGTCTTAAAATTAAGTAACAAGAAAGCTAATTTTCCAGGAATTCAGAAGAAACTTTCAAAGTGAAGAACAATTAACGTCAAGATGATAAGTATGGGTAAACTCAATTTACTGATAGACAAGTCAGGTGGCACTCAACAGAACTAATATTTTGATGAAATATTGCCAAGTTACTGTCGCCAAGTCCCGAGGGAAGGATCGAAGACGGATTAAAGTAGAAATAGAATTTTAAGGAGTTTCGAATCTCTAGAAAATTGTCAAGTATTATATTTTTATGGTTGCCGAGTTGTTAAGTCGCTTCCCGATGCATTTGCGATGGCTAGTAACTCGTTTTGGAAATTGGTAGGGAAATATTTCTGTGCCATTTTTATGATTCCCAGTTCTTTTACCTATATATTTTTTTACGAGGTTCTCAAGAGACATGAATAGGAAAGTGCTACTCCAAAAGTAAAAGTCGTAACTCTTTCCCAGGTATAGACATGTAAGAAAGATCTTGTTGAAGGATACCTGTCATGGTTACGGGATTATTTGAAAGAATCTCCATGACTTTGGATCGCGAAGAGCAATTGAATGAACACTGGTGGATTTTAATCAGTAAAAATCTGATACTCTCTTTTACTCCATTACATTATGTGATGTTTACTAACTTCGTTCAGTCTATGCATCGAACATCGTTCGGTCCATGGCCCTTTATGGAGTACCAGTGTAGGCGTCGTCGCTGCGAGAGCGACCGACGGTTAAGCTGAAAGCTTGCCAGGTCATGGTCATACGGATCGGATACGGTCCGGTAACAGTCGTGACCAAGTCGTCGACGGTGCGCACTGTTCCTGCGTGCCTCAAGGGCTTGTCAGCAAACTGTACCTGTAACTGTACCCAGCAGGGACGCAGCCTCTTGGAACAATGGGTTTAATGCGAAAGCGTATTGCCAGGGCCCTGGCAAGGCAAGGCAAGGAAGGAACGGGGTAGTTTGTTTAGTCAGTAAGAGTTTGACACTATTTCCCGATCCGCTCAAGGGCGGGATTTGTCTCTGATGATTTTCACCTACCATAAAAACCCTCGCAATAAAAGGTCCTCCCTCCCACTGCCTCCAAAGCGGGAAAACTTATTCTATTGATAATTTCCTATGTTAAAAAGGCCATACCCGTAAAATTTATTATAAACTTCCAATACGATTTATTAATCCAGCACCACTGACTTGGTAAGGTTTCTGCCACGTTAACCGAGTAACTAATCCTTTACAAGCGTGCCTATCTATAAATAGAAATCAGAATACCCTGTCATGGATTAGCAGTGTTAAATTACCTGATGACGACACCGTTCAGCATAATATCTATTGCGTAACTTTTTTTTGATGGTAGGTAAAACATCATCCAATGACGAATCCCGCCCTTGGGCGAAGCGAAAAACAATGTCAGACTCTTACTGACTAATCAACCTAACCCATCTCTACGTTAGCATACATACCAGGGCCAGAGCCATCCTTTCAGACGTGAACCCTCGGCCGAAGTTGGCTTCGACCCTTTTGCAGGATCCCTACGGTTTGCTGACAACTCCTTGAGGCGCGCGGTAACAGTGCAGCGACGACTGGGCTCAGTCCAGACGGTTACCAGACGATTGGACGGCCAGTTATCTATTGCGTACCTGGGTAACTGGTGGACTATTCTATTACATCAATCTAAAGATACAAAATTGTAATGTTTTTAGCTGAAGAACAGAAGCTGAAG
This sequence comes from Mythimna loreyi, assembly GCA_029852875.1. Classification (NCBI taxonomy): domain Eukaryota; kingdom Metazoa; phylum Arthropoda; class Insecta; order Lepidoptera; family Noctuidae; genus Mythimna; species Mythimna loreyi. Next base: position 7,932,747 of record CM056795.1, on the reverse strand, counting down.
GACACTCCATCAAGTGTAGAGGCCTATATCCAACAGTCCATCGGATGTCCACGATTCTCACCAGGTCATCAATCTACCTCGTGGGAGACCTTTCAAAGCTGCGTCTTCCGATACATGATCGCCAATCCAGGCAATCTTTTGGCACCAATGACCATTTGTTCTGCGAGCAATATACCCTGCCCAGTGCCACTTAAGTTTGGCGATTCTTTGAGGTATGCGCTAACCTGGGTACCCTTAAGGATATCCTCATTTCTGATGCGATCACACAAGGAAAGGATGACTTTAAAGCCTCTGCCCCCCTAGCCAAGATACAATAGTTTCGTTTAGAGTTAGCGCTTGTAGATAGCCACGCCCTCAATTCCTTTATTAAGATATCGTCCAAACAAGTTAATTGGAGGCATGACCAACTAAAAGTGCTAACTCTAAACATTACTATTGTAACTTGGCTAGGGTATTTGATGACACACATTGTGAGCACGTTTCAGAAGCATATTTCATCACTGGCAACACACACTTCCTCTTGTTCTGCTAAAACTACTGTTTCTTTTATCTTTTACTAACCTGAACAAGAAGGTCTCATTGAACACCGGGTTCAGGTTCTTGCGGTGCACCTTGGTCTGGAACTTCTTCTTGCGATCAGGGAGAAGGAACACCTTGATGTAAGGATCACTGCTGCCGGTCACGTCCTTGATGGGCAGATCACGGGCTTCGAAGATCTGGACAAGAAAGAGTAATTATGGTTATACTTTAAATTTACCTGTTTGGTTTTACAAGATCTTTAGTCATAATAATGTGTTAGTATAGATATAAAAGACTAGTTACTGCCAGCCGCTTCGTTTGTGTAAATGCGATGGTTTCCGCAATGCAAACTTTAGACCCTTTCATCTCCTTAGGAAATGTGAATTTCAGAGAATCCTTAATTTTTTTGTATACAAATCTAAGCTAAAGCTAAGACTGACTTTTTGTAGTGAGTATCTTACAAAAGAGTTACCGTGGCCCTGGAATTCATTGGGGTTTTAGCCAGTAAAAAGCCTACAGTCTATCTAACTCCATCCAGAGTATTGAAAGTTATTTAGTGATATCACAGCTCGCAAAAAAGGACGTAAAGATTAAATTATTATCATTGGTATTGCAACACGTGGAGCCCATATTTTGTTTTATATAGGAAACCGATTTCGTGTTGTTTTTCCATCTCCATCGTCAGATCAGCTATATGACAACACAATATTGTGTTAACATCGGAACACGTGTTTGTAAATTCAATGTCAACGCAATCGGATTATAGGAAGTGGATAAAACATCGAACCGAAGATTATATTTATACAGTGCTAAAATCACACCCAAAGCTATATTTTCAACCAGGATATCAAACTAGTGAAATTCAGCCCATCAATTTAGAAGTTAATCCTCCCTGACGTTTTTTATATGTACAAATACAACATTGAACATAGGATTAGGTTCCTAAAATAGACCGAATTGGTCCATGTTCTTCGGGTAATCATCATCGTCATCATTTCAGCTGACAGACGGCCACGGATAAACTTAGGCTTTGGGTTGCCATAACTACTGGTTTTCGGTCTACCTTGTGGGAGAAATTTTAACGCTGCTTCTACCGGTACGTAGTTACCACTCAAAACCCTTCCAGCCTAGTCTGGACCAAGCCAGTCGTCGACGGTGCGCTCTGTTCCCGCGCGCTTCAAGAAGCTGTCAGCAAATGGAGAGCCCAACTGCAGGGCCGAAGCCTAGACTTAGGGGTGGGTCATTTAGTCAGTAAGAGTCTGACACTGTTTCCCGCTCCGTCCAAGAGCGAGATTCGTCATAATTTTTTCCCAACATAAAAAAACAGCATTAACAACCATTTATTAGTTCTATGAGCAATGTGCTAACCTACCCATTGCCACTTAAGTTTTGCGATTCTTCGCACTATGTTAGTAACTTTGGTAAGAGCTAATACTTTGGACATTAAAAACGATTTCTATGAATTGAAAGCCTTCTTTTTTATGAAGTCGGTTAAAAACCACGCTCGAAGCCCATCCCATGGCAACCAATTAAATTATTGAGATGTCAGTTTACGAATCCTTTCCGACATTTTCCACACGTGGATGTCCCAGATTCAATTTAACATAAATTAATTAATTTACCCGTAAGGTTTCCTATACAAATGAATGGCTCATCAGATCTTCGATTTGCCAATTAATTTTGAGTGGCTTTAACAAAACTGCTGTTACACGTGCCAGCTTTTTTTCATCTTCTTTATAATAATAATATTCCACAACTATAACACAACGCCATCTAGGTAAGACCACCCATTGTACCCTTATGTTTTTAATAATGTTTGTCCTATTTATTTGTAATGCGGTGTACAATAAAGTATAAATAAACTAATTAGAACTTGTGCTATACATTAAAATATTAGAATTATAGTTTTAAATATATAATATATTTCAGACATGTTACACCCAAACACTCTGCGGGGTGTCAACTGAAAACCAGTGCTGGGTGTTTGACGCTCAGCAAATGCTGAAGTGGTAACCTTTCGGGTAGGCCTATGGCCTGTGTCACATCCTCGTAGTTTATTTAGATACTAGCTTTCTGAAGCTTCGTGTGAAAATAGGTTTTCACCATACTTTGGACACGAATTTCATCCCTCAAGGGAGTGAATTTTGGAAAATCCTTCCTTAGTGTTCTCCTACGTCATAATAGGAAGCCTTGTGCAAAATTTCACACTCCTATTCCCAGTAGTTTTCGCTGTGCGTTGATATGTCAGTCTTTTTTCCTTAACATAGTATAAAACAAAGTCGCTTTCTCTGTCCCTATGTCCCTTTGTATGCTTAAATCTTTAAAACTACGCAACGGATTTTGATGTGGTTTTTTTAATAGGTAGAGTAATTCAAGAGGAAGGTTTATAACTATAATATATCACAATTGCACCCGTACGAAGCTGGGGCGGGTCGCTAGTATAATGTATAGATTATAGTTATATTTACTGTGATAGGATTACATTTTGAAGTATTTGCGCTTCAGGCCTACTGTACACAGAGGCAACATGACGGACGGTACAATGACGCCGCTACGTCGACAGAGATTCATAGTTTTGTTCCTATGTGTTCGCGCCAGTCCCTTTAATGCTAAATTTACTATATCCCGCTTTTGATATCCCTATCCTAGTTCACGCCATAAGTGACGCAGTAATCAGGGGCCCAATTCTGCTATTTTCAAAATATTGTCATTCCAACACGATTCCATTGTCATTTTGCTAAAAGTTCGTAATCTGATATGGTTAGTCAGCGGTCTCGTAATAGAATTTTGGTACAAGCTGTCTTATAGCGAATGAAAAACAATAACTGCACATTAATATTCTAATTTACTAATTAAAGGAACTGCAAAATTTTATCAATTTACCGCATATGTCAAATATTCATTTGTCAATATGAACGAAATTACCATACTAAAAAAATGGAATAGATGAAGGCTCGGCTGGTGCAGTGAATGAGCGATTGACTGCTGCGCTGAGGGTCGCGGGTACGATTGCCGCACGGAACAAATATTTGTATGGCATACAGATAATGTTCCGGATCTAGGTATCTGGCACCCACGACACAGCCCTAATTCCTAGTGTGGGGCATCGTTTAAAAAAAATCCTTTATCTCTCTCTCCCGCATCTATAACGGCTTAGGATCTAGTACACCGCATCACCACTATGTAAGCTGTAAACAGGTGTATAACAAGCGTATGATGACGAATACGCGTCTATGAAGCTACGCGTCCGCGGTCAGTTGGCCTCAATCATCGCGCTTTGTTGTGGTTTTCCAATAAAGGCCGAACTACCAGCATTTCGGTGTTGTTCAATGCGTTCTTAGTATGACGTATTATTCACTGTTTCCACGGATTTATGTAACACTCGCCAAATAATCTTTTTTTTTGTAAAAACTCGACATTATGACAATACTCATTATGCGAAAGATTCGGAACATTTTATATGAAGAAGTTGTAAAACTGAATTTTGATTTTTAAGGCAAAGGTGACAGGGGTCGCGTAATTTTCAAATTTTTTAGAGGGAAAGGGCCAAAAACCACTATGTTTTTGATCTTATACGAGCTTAAATTACAATTATCAAAGTCATCAACAAAATACTTTTAGTTCGTCTATTCTGTGGGTTAAAGTTATACGTGAATTCTGTGGGTTAAATAGTAGTAGTTTATGTATAGTGTGTGAGGCACAAATAAACGTTTTTCTTTCTTTCTTTTCTTTCTTTTTATATACGTAAGACAATCAACGCCCCGTAATATAGCAACGCGTTTAGGATGGCGACTGCCGCGGTACCGCATTGTGTGCAACGCGGCGTGTTTACTGACGTGCGCATTGTTGGCTTTCATGCCATCTTACAAAAGAAAGCCGCCATCACTGCAAAGTCGTACCCGCGAGTGGTGACAATGGCATTCGTGGCGTTGTGACTGGTTAAAAAGAATAAGAATACCAAAGACTGCGCATTCTCGTCTATTACATATTATTATTTATACGATAAGGCAAATATAAGTCGAAATTTAAAATATAATTAACTAGCTTTTGCCCGCAGCTTCGCCCGCGTACATAAAATATAGCCTATGTCACTCAGGAGTAAAGCAGCTTTCTATTGTTGCTAAAATTTTTCCAATCGGACCAGTAGTTTCAGAGATTACCCCCTACAAACAAAAAAACAAACTTTACCTCTTGATTATATTAGTGTAGATAATAAATATTATTATAACTATAACCGGTGTAACAGTTTTGACAATCATGAAGAAAAAGAAACGCGGCCGAATAGACAGTCGCACCAACTTAAACATACTTAGCAAATTTTTTAGGTCGCGATTTCAAACCCAGACAGGCGCATTACCTTTCCTAGAGAGGAGACCTAAGTCCCAGCAGTGGGAACATATAAGGCTGTTGCTATGCTTTGCTATGATAATTTTAATATTGGGAGCAAGTTTTCTTGTAATATTTTTTTAGTTCAAGTAATCGAATCCGAGGACAGAAGCTAGAATGAATACAAGAAAAAAAATGGAGTAATAAAAATGACACAAACATATTACATAGATTTACAAAAAAAAATACAGCCCTAGACAGTTTACAAGGCCAAAATATTATGTTTATAACAATAACGTTGTTGTAGTTATTATATTTTAGATCTCATTTTAATTTTATGTTAAAATATTTTATGTTTCTTTGATGTTTTTATTAAAACTTAGGTATATTTTATGAAAAATCCTTAACGTAATACCTTTGTATTATTTCACCAACAACTGAATTGTATTTTAATTGTAGATTTTGCTGGATGCGAGACACAAAGGATCCGTCGTCATGGCCACAGTGGACTTTCAGCTGAAATGACGATGCTTGTACTGATCTGACTAATCTGTGAAAATAATGGTAGCCCAGTGATAATGGTCTCGACTTACGAGTTCTAGGTCGAGGGTTCAAACCCAAGCGCATTACTATGTGTAATTTTTTTCATCACCACTGCTGTCAAAACGGTGAATGTAAACGTTGTGAGGAAACTGCCATATCCTCAAAAAAAATCGAATATATGTGACATACATGGGCTCGCGTGGTGGCTAGTTAGGTACTGTCCATCCTCGTTCTTAGTTAGGAGGTTTCAAGCCGGGCCACGTCTCCTATTGTTTTGTTCTGAGGTCATTTCATTTTTTTTGTTTAGAGGTTTTGTCACGTGGTCAGAACAAAGGAATCGGAGGCGCGATCTACTCGAAGCGTTCGACGTAAGAGAATAAAAATCAAACGATAATAACTCGGCTGAAATTCTGCTAAAAACGACATAAGGTAAACATAAATCACACACATGCACCACAAGCATCGGGCACGAACTCACTAACCAAACACTCTCGTAAAATCGTATCAAATAAATACCATCAACTTCATCCATTCAAGTTTGATAGAGTTCAACAACCTCTAAAGGTCGTGACCCACACGCGGGGAAATTCAATTAAGATCCATCTCATGCTGTCCTGAAAAAAAGTTTGACATTTTCAATCTTAAGGCTCGTTTACGAGGAAAAAAAGCGCGAAAGATCGTATAGGTGAGCTTATGTAACAAAGATTCACCAAGAGATTTGTAGTCTGAGTCCATTAATTTTCACATAAACAAGAAATGTTCTTGACCAAGCGGATGCCAGTGCTACGAATAGAATAGAATAGAACGGAACGGAACGGAACATAACAGAATAGAATACATCTTTATTGTACCCCAAAAAGTTACACAATCTTAAGGTACATAAAGCTTAATCTATGGGTACAATGCCGGTCTTATCGCTGATAGCGATATCTTCCAGACAACTTTAGAATGGATCGTATGGACTTGAAATAATACAGGGGGCAGTCAGGTATTTTTTCAGAATTGCTGGTTCTATGACATGCCGGTTTCTTCACGATGCAGCTATATTTCCTTCACCGTTCTGGGAGCAGTGGTGATGAATTAAATTACACAAAGTAATGCGCCTGGCTGGGTTTGAATTCGCGATTTACAACTCATAAGTCGAAGCCGTTACCACTCAGCCACCACTGCTCCTTAACCTTTCGAATACCGTAATTTTAAATATAACAGAAAGACAATAGCCGGCGTTCGCACACCTATTGTCGACTTGGGGCTCAAAGGTTTAACGAGGTCTTACTGAATAATACGTAGCATGAAATACTCGTAAAAAAGTTTCCAATGTCAAAAAACATTATAAACGCGTATTAAGGTGCGAGTCAAAAAACAATTCCCTATAATTGATTCAGAACAGTTTCCCAAATCTTAGCCTAAGGCAGTGGTCCGACCGCCGACGATAAACGAGAAACGTGTAGAACTAGACACTATAAAAGAGTTAGCGATCACCGGTAAGCGAGTGTATAGTTTCGATAGTTTTGTCGCCGGGCTATAAGCAAGTGCGCAAGTGCGACGAGCGATTACTCGCGCCACTCGCCCGCGGTCGCTCAGTCCTGTTCAAACCGCACTGTAAAGAAATGATCAAGCGAGCGAGTATCTCTGAGCGAGATTATTTTTGAAAACTCGTCGCTCAGCGTCAAAACTAGTAAAGCGAGTCGTCACCGACAGTGTGAACAGTCAGAGAGTACCTAACTTTTAATGTATGCGTTTCTTTCGTTTACACGGAATGTACATGTATTGTGTGTTTCTTGAGAGAGAAAATCACCGATAGTTAGTCGTTTTCTCGCTGGCGGTCGGACCACTGCCTTAACGTCCCTTGCCCTCGTTTCAAAAGTCCGTTCTGAAACGATTGATTTGTAAAAAAATTGGTCCAGTCGGCAAGTTACTTCTTGCTGACCTAAAAAATGTTGATTGGACAAAGAATGGGGGCACAGCTGTGAACATAGTTGAGATAAATGATTTCATTTTGGCTTTTTCGTGTTAGAACTTTGGTTGAACTAACCTTCACTTTTTCATTTTTATTCGATTGTGCGTTTTTCATGCATAAATCATATAGGATCTTTCAATAAGTTTTAAAACCTTTTTTATTTTTATTAATAGTCTCGCGTTTGACCACTTTGAAAATCACCAGGGCCCTGGAACTAAGGCAAAGAGGGAACAGGGAGGGTCGTTTAGGCATTAAAACTGGCCTGATGGTCTAGTGGTTAGTGACCCTGACTACTATGCCAGAGGTCGTGGGTTCGATTCCCACCCAGGACAAATGTTTGTGTGATAAGCACGATCATTTGTTCTGTGTCTGGGTGTAATTTATCTATAATTTGTATATATTTAGAAATATATAATTATGTTTATCAGTTGTCTAGTACCCATAACACAAGCTCTGCTTAGCTTGGGACTAGGTGGCGTTGTGTGATAGTTAAAAAAAAAAGGCTGACACCTTTTCCCGCTTCGCCCAAGAGCGGGATTCATCATTAAATGATTTTACCCAACATAAAATGCCCGCACTAAATACCTCACCCCATTCCTTATTTGCCTTTCGCACTGGGGCCAAGCCTTCCTTTCAGACAGAGACCCTGGGCCCCAGTAGGCTTCACCCCTTTTGCAGAGTCCCTACGGACAGATTGACAAGGTTGGGCAACCTACCAAAATACAGCAAATATTTTCAGCCATAAGCCGTTTACTTTCAGCACCAAAAAATATCGCTGAAACTGTATCACTTATTCATTTTTATTTTCATTAAAAACCAGGAAAATTTAATTTCACGTCAGCACATTAATAAACAAGTATTGCTACAAACTGTACGTACGCCTGTAAAATGATTAATCTGCGATAGTACCTTCGTTCCGCCAATTCCGCGGTTTTCAACCCTAGGTCCTGGTAGGGGTGAATGGCCTCGTTATGGTATAGAAATGGGTCTCTTACAAGTTAAATAATAATATTAAATTGGAACTCCTGTACAAGAGAATAGGGTATATACCGGTATTTGAGCGTATACGAGTACGCTTGAGTACTTAAATGGTACATAATAGATGAGAAAAGATCAGAAGGTAAAGAATATTGTGATGTTGAAGAAGATCGTAGTAGTTGTTCTTTATATGAGCTTGAAAACAGCTGGCAAGATTCTTGTAATACTTTTTAAGGTTTATACTTTTTTTAGGTCAGGAGCGGGAGGGTCTGATACTTTTACTGACTAAAACCAACTCCTGTTCCATCTTTGCCTTCATTCTAGGGTCTTATGGTTCTCTTTCGCATAACCCATGTCCCCAGTAGGCGTCAACCCTCCTGGGCTACCTTCAGTTCTGCTGACATCTACACATCATGGAACACTACGCGCTGTCGATGATTTGAGCTCTGTTCAAGTTAAAGGAGGAGGCCGACCGCATAAGGCAACGGCACACACCGATTCCGATCCCGATTTCCGGCCACCGTAGGCGCAGGCTGGCGGACGGCGACCACTGGGTAGCTCGCCATCCGGTCGTCTGGTAATCATCCGCACTAAGCCCAGTAGTCGTAGTAGCGTTCAGGAGTTGTCAGCAAAAGTTAAGGGCTAGTATAGTATATCGGGCTGGTGTCCGCAACTCCAAGTCTAAACAGCGTATTTTGCGTACAGATGTTAAGGACTAACTGCAGGTCGAAGCCTACTGGAGCCCCAATCCGCTTTCTAAAAGGAAGGTCCGACCCCGGTATGAGGGCTAGGAAGGAATGGGGTGGGTTATGTAGTCAGTAAGAGTCTGAAGCTGTTTCCTGCTCCGCCCAAGGGCGGGATTCGTCATTAGATGATTTTTTTCACAATAAATAAAAAAATCTCTGTCCGAGGACTTGGAGTCCAGAATTGGAGTACATTTTATACAGGTAAATTTCAGTGGTAAAACTGTCGACCTTAAGGCGATTGAAGTCGATGACAGAAACTTTGTTGGTACATATTAATGTTACTATGGTATTACTGTTCAAAACATCAAGGAACAGTTGAAACCCAATTACTGATACTCTAATAGGTTTACCCTTTCAAACAATTAATTGGCTATCGAAATCTAAATGATACCTACTAGTGGTTATACGAAAGGTCGATAACCTTATCTATATATTTAAAGGGAGGAACTGAGTGATTAATATGGAGTAGTAAGTAAAACGAGTATTTGCGAGTCGGGCTTGCATTAAGTGTTCCAGGTACAAAAATACCCATGAAAACCAGTTCAATTGAATTCAGTTACGAGGATTTTTCTGAATAGAAAACAAAGTACAGAGTAAAGAACACACAGACACACGGTCAACAAAGTGATCTTAGATCATTTTTAAGGTTCTGTACCTCAAAAGGAGAAAACAGAACAGTCTGTCAGTTTGTCTTTTAACCCCTTGACACCCAAGCGAGCGCCGGCGCTCGCGGGTACTATAGCGAACGCCGGCGTTCGCGGGTAATAAAGGAAACTATTAACGTACAATATTTGATTTTTTTTTTTTGTAGGGTATTTTGATATTTATCCAAGAACGTAAAAAAAAAGTTTTTATAGATAAATAACTTTCCGTTAATACCCGCGAACGCCGGCGTTCGCTATAATACCCGCGAACGCCGGCGTTCGCTGTATGGCTGAGGAATTAAAACCCTTTGTCTTAAGTCCATCAGGTGGGATCGCAGTCAAGCACTAGTTTATAGCAATTAAAAAAAAAAGTACACGTGGACATATCGTCAGCTAATATTATATTTAATAATGGTACGGTTATAGACTTTGATATAAAAATAAACCTAATTGTAACTAAATGGAAAAGTTCCTCTTAAAAAATAAAACAAACGGTAGAGGAAAAAAATTAAGAGCAATCAAGTATAAGTGCTTTTTCCTAGTTGTTTTTTTTTCCTAATTTTAAGAGATCTAAATTTGCCTGTACCCTTATAGATGATTGAATTTCATTGTGTATTTTTACACAAAGTAGAAATAACTCGATTAAATAGCACCAGTCAGTTTTTTTGTTAGGTGGATAGAAATCAGCCAATGACATCTCCGCGCCTTTGGGTGGGGCGGGAAATAGTGTCAGGTTTTTACTAAATAAAAAACACCTCCTCCTTCCTCCACCTTCCTCCACCTCTTCCTTCTTTGACTTTGGTGCTGAGCCCCGGGTGACGTTTTCACAATATGGCCCCAGCAACCAGCCCGTAATAGCCCAGAAAATCGTCAATCTTAAACGGCAGTGACCAGGTATGACCCTTGTAGAACTCATTATCATTGGGCCGAAAGATCCTGCAGTAGTGACCGTGTACCTGAAGACACAGCGAAGGTCTCTCGTAAGGCTTGGTCCTGACAACGAGCTACTCAGTTCTCGCCGTACGTAAACCCTTACAGTGGATAGGAATCACCCGTCTCCTGCAAAGGAGAGGCCTCAACAGTACGCCACACTACATGCTTTATGTACCATAGCAACCAATAAACAAAACACAATCTTAATTTAAATGTTTTCTCTGTAATGACACGTCCAGACGGTCTAAAGCCTACCACTTCCAATCTAACGATAAGCTCCGTGGACGCGATCGATTGTATGTAAGCCCTGCTATTGAGTAAGAAATTCTAAAGAAGTATAGAAGCGACGCTCGAAATTCTATATTTTTGAGGGTAGACTTTTAGTCTTTTAGTGTCTAAAATCTGCCGGGTGTCCAGGTCTGATGCCCTTGCAAGCTAGGACTGTAGTAATTTGATGACTGTCCTAAATGATAAGGAAATTGATGTTGTGATATATTTGCTTTAAGATAACCCATTTACGTATTCAAAACATAAAAATTCTAGGCCCTGGTTTTTTTTTTTAAATAGTGTAAAAATAATTATGAATCTTTCTACTTTGTATGGAGCATTAAGAACTCTAAGAATTGCTCTTTGAGTTCCAAGCTTTGACCACTTTTGGAGCTTAGATGAGAGACGAAGAGATGTCACCAAAGCTGTAGGGGCCAACAGGGCCGATGCCCGCTAGAGTAGACCCAGAATGTCCAGGAAAACTGAAGAACACAAGTGTAGTCAGTAAGTCTTATACAGATATCGCCACGGATCTTGAGCACTGACTTTTTGCTTCTTTTTACTCGTACTTATGAAGAAGTGAATTATCGGGTCTCTTTAGTGATATGAAGTGCTTCCATCGTTCGTCGCTTTCCATCAGGCGAGATAGCGGTCAAACGCGAGACTATAATCAATAAAAAAAAAAATGAAGTGAGACACGAGTGCGAGGTGTGCAATCCTTGTACTTGTGATTGGCTCGCCGATATGTACAATGCCCAAAGCAATCTTCGCTCTTTCACCGAGCTTTCTATATTTATGCCGGTATCCTTACGACCAGCCGTAGGTTTTTTTTTATGAATATCATGTAGAATGCATTTGGAACAGGATTGTCGTTTCTATACACTCGTCTTCTTTGCCGTATGACTAAAGGTCAGTGTGTCGGCACTACTATCTGCCAGGAGATAAGCTGCAGGTAACGATTCGTTATATGAGATCTCGTTCCTCGAGGGCGGTTTAGTTTGTGTTGAATTCTACGATTATCTTTTAAGAAAATATTGTATCAGTCTAACTTTAAAATCTATAGTGATGGTAAGTTATGTTAGGTTTTTGGAAGTAGTTGTGGTTGATTTTTTATCATATACCCACTTAATAAACATCTACCCCCTTAGCCAAGGTACGACTTTTTTACGCCCCCAAATTCTTTGTTTTGACGTCATCTGAACGATCAGTCGCTTGACTAAGGTCATTAATTATATTATTAACGTGCTTGATCCCCATTTATGACGATTTCGTCAAATGATTTCTCTCGCTCTGAGTAGAGAGAAAGGATGAGTCAGATCTTAACTAACCAAAATTCTCTCCAGTCCTCTATTCCTTCAGTTTGAGTTACATCCCACAGTTCTCGACTGTAACTAAAAATATATTATGTCCTGTTTGATTTCTGGTTCAGTTACAAGTATGGAACCGCTTTTGAAGATCACTTACATGAACAACGAAGAGCAGAGAGAATTTTTTTAACAGATTTTTTTTAAGTTTGACTGTAAATCAGAGCAGTGGTGGCCCAAAGGTGGCAACCTCAACTTACGAGTTGTAGCTTGTGTGTTCAAATCCAGCTAGGAACATCATTTTGTATTATTTATTTCATCACCACTGCTCTCAAAACGGCGAAGGAAAACAGCATGTCCTACAACCGTTAAAAGCAGTGGTGGCCGAGAGGTAACGGCCCCGACTTACGAGTTGTAGGTCTTGTGTTCAAACCCAGCCAGGCGCATTACTTTGTGTACTTTATTTCAATCACCACTGCTCTAAAACGATGTAGGATAACATCGTAAGGAAACCGACATGTCCTAGAACCAAAAATTCGAAGACACGTAACGATTTACTAACCCTCATTGAGCCTGATGGTGTATTTCGGCCCATACCTTCTCCTAGAGACGAGACGAGGCTTGAGTCCCAGCAATGGGGACATTACAAGGCTGCTTAAGCTCCAATTACTATGTAATTAGGATTACATATATTCAAGTAAATATACGATTTCATACCTTTACGATGGTATCTCATCAGTGCGTACATTGTTAATTAGTGTTAATTATCTTATTAAGGCTACAGTAACGTCGTTTGCGCTTTTATTATTCATTATAATAATTATATTCATAAGTTTCAGGTGAACGTACCTCGTATTTATTTTATGTAGATTTTATTTTTGCAAAAAGAAAGAAAATTATTTTTCATTACTCATACTCTGAAAGTATGTGTAAAGTTGCCTGTAGACAGGGTTGGAAGAAGTACTTTTACTCCCTAGGGAGTTTTACTTTTCAACTGACAGCTGTCTAAATATTTAAAAAAAACTAGTTCTATTTTGACATTTCAAATGAACTGTGACCCGAATTTCTATACTGCCAGTACAATTGAAATAACATAGAGATAGGAATAATTTAAGAATACTTTTTTTTAATGACTTGATTTTAATTTACTTTCAACTATTTCATTAAAACTAATATTATATTTGAGAAAAAAGTTAACCTGACCCATTTTTACAATGATGAAATGAAAAATATTGACTGAATAGCCAGCCGACCACTGAAAAAAAAAATGGCGGGTAAATGGTAGTCTCTCTATAATCTGTGGCCGATTTGGTCTGATTTATTTTTTCGAGGTGTGGAGTTTTGTTTACATTTTGCTAAATCTCTGTTATAAGAAATTTGTATTAACACGAGAAGTTCATCAGCTTCAGTTATAAATTTAACGCAAGTTTCTTAAGAGGGGAAAACCGCTTACCGCCTAAATCAAAAGAAATATACCTACCTAAAAGCATACGAAGACCATTGACGACGACTCAGGTTTTTATTATTTTTATTTTCCTCGTATTCGTAATGAAAAGCACAGTGTTTACCTCGGGTTCAAGAGTTATTAGTCCCTCGAACTATTAGCGACCTCGCTTTCGCTCGGTCGCCAAGAAATTTCTCGGGACTAAATAACTAACTTTCATCCCTCGTACAACAATGTACTATTATTTGGCACACTTAATCATCATCAACAGCCTTTTTAATGCCCCCACTGCTAGAATCAGGCCACCACGCGGGCTTAGTGCGGATTAGATGTCACATGTCTTTTTTTGTCGATTTTTTTGGTCATGTATGTGCCGGTTTCCATACGATGTTTTCCTTCATCGTTTTGAGAGCAGCGGTGATGAAATAAATTACACAAAGTAATGGGCCTAGCTGGGTTTGAACCCGCGACCAACAACTCGTAAGTCGGGGCCGTTACCACTTGGCCACCACAGCTCTCAGACTCTCCTCAGACACACAACGTAAAAACTTCTATCTCGGCTTTCCAATCGGAGGAAGGTTTTTGGGCGAACACAAAGTGGAGCTCAGTCTGATCATGGGACATGAGCGAAATACCACGTAAGGTGCACGTCAAGTTAGGTATCACGCTCCATACTTGGATAAATGGAGTGGTCGGATGATAAATAGCAAGGGGCTATGGAGCATACGCATATGGGATATAAGCATACAGTGTCTCCATCAGAGCGGTTGGCGCTTTTTTTATGGTAGGTAAAATTATCCAATAACGAATCCCGCCCTTGGGTGGAGCGGTAAACAGTGTCAGACTCTTACTGACTAAACAACCTAGCCCGTTCCTACATTGCCATACATACTAGGGCCAGAGCCTTTCTTTCAGACACGAATCCTTGGCCCCAATTAGCTTCGACCCTTCTGCAGGGTCCCTCATCGGTTGGAGCTCAGTTAATTCGCGACAATGTATATCTTCGGTACGCATTGAACCATCATGGTGGTCGACCTTGAATGTCAGTACCTTCGGGACTCAATCGAAGTGGGGAGCTGCGCGTAATCACAATAACGGATTCAACTTATTTGCCGGCTGTATAAATCAAGCAACTTACCTTAACAACAAGAGCCTCGACTTCCTGGTCGTATTTGAGCGCGAAGTGCAGTTTCCCGCAGAACTCGAGCTCAGCGCTGTCGGTGGAGGACTGGCGAACCAGCTCGTTCTTGTACAGCTCCGGCTGGAAGGAAGAGGTTCATGTTAGTACCATAATATTTCACTACTGTCACACAGCGTCGTCCAGTTCCCAGCTAAGCAGAGCTTGTGTTGTGGGTACCTACTAGACAACTGATAAACATAGACAATTGTTGTACACATATATATAAGAAGAAGATACAATATTATGGAATAATGGTACAAAGGTACTACTTATTTCTAAAATATATTTCTTCCAGCAGACCCGCGAGAGATAAGAAGAAATGTAGACCAAAGTGTAGATATAAATAGAGGAGTTAATGAAACCTATATATCCTATACTAATTTGCACAACCAACAATCCTAATAACCCCAGTTTAACACCAAATAATGTCCTCAATACAACAACACCCAACCTGGCCAATTAAAAACAATAAAATTACACTTTACAGTCAATTTAGCCATGAAATTTAATTTACGGGTCAAACTTGGCTGTTTAAATTTAACGTGGCCAATAAAAATTATTCAATAGAGCGTGTTGTTTTACGGTGGATGTAATTTTATGGGTGGCTTTTAAAAATATGGTACAATAAACGGTGGCCCAATGACTTTGGCATTAAGTGTAATGAAGCGGGGAAGGTTTGTGAGTGGCAGATGGATTTTTTTAGATCTATATACTTCCGTACCTAACTAGGAAGTCAAGACTAATTTACGCCCATCATAAATTAGTCTTGACTTCCTAGTTAGGTTAGGTTAGGTTAAGGGTTTTTTAATATCGTGCGGATTTCATCACGCATGCGGATTTGGTCCGCATGCGTAACCTCCACAAATATCCTTTTCATACAAGTATTTATAGTAAGGCGTGCAATACAAACGCTTTTTTGCATGCGGAGCAAATCTTTCTTTTTTTTTTAAGGTAGGTAGGTAGGGACCCTGCAGAAGGGTCGAAGCCAACTGCGGCCAAGAGTTCGCGTCTAAAAGGAAGGCTCTGGCCCTGGTATGTATGGCAACGTAAAAATGGGGTAGGTTGTTTAGTCAGTAAGAGTCTGACACTGTTTCCCGTTCCACCCAAGGGATTCGTTGTTGGATGATTTTTATCTACCATAAAAAAAATCCTTATAAAAGTGCCTGTAAATGGTTTACTTGAAATAAAACGATTGTTTTGGTTTAGCTTTGAATTTCGCCGGGTGCCCTGATTTCTTAACAACTATGTTTACAAAATTTCTGACAATTTCACGTAATATTTTACGACAAACAAATGTATTTAGACTAAACGGCTGTTAGCATCTACGTCTTTCTCAATCTTTTCAACTAAACAAGTCTTTGAGCTTATTTAGTAAATTGTTTTCAAAATGTCTTCATTAGGAAAATCTCTTGATGTAGGAAAAAGAAAGTTGTTTGATATTTTTTCTTTTCTTTATTCAGTTACGAAAAGTATTTCTTGAAAAGTAATTATAGCATTACTTGTATATTGTTATCCTAGGGGTGAAAGTAATTTGAGTAGTTTGAGGCTAATAGTACGAGGGACTAAATAACTCTTTAACCCGAGGTAAACACTGTGCTTTTCTTTACAAGTACAAGGAAAATAAAAGGATAATAAACTACTATTAAAGCCGTACTTCAATACTATAAATGTGAAAATAATTTGTATTTTTTTTTGTTATGTTAATTAATTTTAAATTAAAATAAATATACCCACCCACCATATTGAAACCATTAAATCAATTTGGATAAATCACATTATATATTACACTAATATTTTAAAGGCGAAATTTTTGTAAGCTTTGATTAGAGTTTAATTCAAGCGAAACCGCTAACAAATGCTTGTATCGTAGTCACACGTAATTAAACTTCAACATAAATAAATGAATTGGATTAGAACTAAAATTGAAACGTGTGTCCAATTCAAATTGCTTTTAGAAAATACGGCACAAGTTGCTTCAATTTTGTAATTATGTAGTTATTATATATATATGTAATTATGTAGTTATTAAAAATGTATTATATTACATTCAATGTATGTATATGTTACATTATAATATTATAATACAAATTATTTTATGAACCTGGACCTTTACCCAAAAGTAGGCATTCGTCATAAATATTGCACAAGAAGCAGGGGTCAGTTATCGGCGGTCTCGAGGACGCTTGCCAAGACGACCCATGTTATGGGCCCGATAGTTATATAATCAGTGGAAAGGCGTGCAAAGAGGCTGATTGGTGATCACAGGCGCAGAGTAGCCAGCCTTGCGGTTTTCTACAGGATGCATTTTGGAGAGTGTGCGCAAAAATTGCATGATTTGATTCCGCCATCCCAATTTCACCTTCGGACATCCACGTACGGCAAATAACCACCCTTACGTTGTTGAGACACCTGCGGCCCGGACTAAGCGTTTTGCCTCGTCATTTATACCGCGTACATCGAGGGATTGGAACAGTTTGCCGGCTGCAGTCTTTCCGTCCGAATATAATTTGGGTGTCTTCAAGGCTAGACTGAATAGGCTCTTAATAAACTAGTACGCCTTACCATCAACGATTGCATCACTGCTTACCATCAGGCGGGATCGCAGTCAAGCACTAGTTTATTGCAAGTAAAAAAAAAAAAAAAATCAACTGCCTGCAGCTATTTCTGGTGCCCAGCAATAAGCAGCTTCAAATGTCGATTGAAAAAATGGTTTATCGAGCAAGCTTTTTATTCTATTGACGAATTCAAGATAAATAATGTTATTACTACTATTGTTTTTATTTTATAATTAATTTTAACTTTGACATAATATTAATTTGGACTCAAAATTGTGACGAATTGTGATGTTGACTATTATACATATAACATCCTATATACCTAAGCCTTGTAAGAATCTCTTACCAATTAATAACTACGGCTATGACTATTTTGTTTAGGCCTCAATTTTACGTGTGAACCAAATATTTAAACATTAAATAGGTCCTGGCTACTACCAGCGACTTAGTTGCGAAAATTTTCGCAACTATGCAATATTGATTTAAGATAAAATTGTAAAATAAAGTTCTTTTTTTCTGAACTAAAATTAATTTACGTGTATACTAAATTCATATCTTTAAGTAAAGAACAGCTGCGCGGGTTCAATGACCGTAGGTCGTTGCGTATAAACTACGTACGAACAAATCAATAGTGTTTCATGTGCCGGATCGATCCTCCATTACATTAAAACAACCAAAAAACGGTGTATAATAATAATTATATTATTGTGAATTAGTATTCTAGACATGTGTTTTAATCAATCAAAACACATATTATCTACAAACTAAATTCGTTTCAACAAATAGGTACGAAATAGTCGGAACCAAACTATCAACTAAACTGTTTGGTTATGCAAATAGCACAACTGCCGTTAATTTACAGGCCAAACAATAGTTCAGTTGAGTCTACATAGAATGAATTGTTTAACAGTCAGTAGTACCTATACTGCTGACTACAAACAACGTTATTGCTTGGAAACTAAAGTGATGACCTTGGATATTGTTTATATTAGAACATGATTAGAAATACACGTTTAGCTACTCTTTACTAGTTCTTAGTAAGTGTCTGAGAAAAACGAACATTGTCACTACTAACTACTCAGTTGCGCATTAAACTACCCAGCAACGCACGATACTACCCAGCAATGCGCGAAACTACTCAACAACGCACAAAATTATCCCGACATATTAAACTACCCAGCAACACACAAGACTATCTAGCAACGCCTGAAACTACCTAGCAATGCACGAAAATACTCAGCAGCACACGAAACTACCCAGTAACGCATGAAACTACCTAGCACCTCATGAAACTACCCAATGTGAATGTATGAAATTACCCAGCAACGCACGAAACTACTCAACAACGCACAAATATTCTCAAATACGCACAAAAATATTCAGCAACTTACAAAATATATTCTCTTTTAAGAAAAAATACTACTCAGTAACGCACAAATATTCTCAAATACGCACAAAACTACTCTGTAACGCACAAATATTCTCAACTACGCACAAAACAACTCAGCAACGCCTAAAATTACTCAGCAACGTTTGTTCTTAATATTTTATTAAATTGCCAAGCAACACCAACAATAGTTATATGCGTTGCAGCAACAAAAAAGTTGCCGTTAAGAAAGCCAATTGCGTCACTATAAAATAAAGAACTTAAAAAAAAAGCCTATCCAAACCCTGTCTTCGATTTCCCTCATTAAAATGAAACAAGACTATCCTGCCCTTCAGGTGACAACTCAATTTCCATCCCCTCATTATCTATAGCGTCGATCGAGAACACTATTCAATAATGCTGCCTTAGATTGAAAAGGGAGGGCCTATAATGGTCTCTATTTCAGTGTTCTAGTGAAACGATGCATAATATGTATTTTTACGGGCTATGGGATAATTACTTTGTACTATATACTTGGTGCTGTCACCAGCTGGTTGGCACAGAACCTGCTCACTCTGAACGTTGATAAAACGAATTACCTTACCTTCTCGCTTTCAGCCGCTGGAAAGCCACAGTCCTCTTCTCTAACTTTAATCGCTCACTCCTGTAATTCACCTCACAGTAAAGGTTGCTTTTGCCCCCACTTAAGTCGGGTAAGTCATATTAAGTATCTAGGAGTGCAGATAGACGACTGTTTAACCTTTAGTACTCATATTGATACACTTACTAAACGGTTACGCAGGTTAATTTACGTTTTTAAGAACCTCCGTTACATTGCTGACTCAAAGGTGATTAAGCTTGTGTATCTAGCTCTCTGTCAATCCCTCATTCAATACTGTATCGTTGCTTGGGGTGGTTCAGGAAGGTCCCACATGTTGAAAGTAGAACGTGCCCAACGGGCACTACTGAAGGTCGGTTGGCAGTTACCCTATCGCTTTCCCACTACAGACCTTTACAAAACTTGTAAGGTTCTGACTGTCCGTAAATTATTTATACTCAATCTTTTAATGACAACTCACGGGCACACTCCCTACGATCCTTCTTTGATGTCACAACGACGAAAGCATTCGGTCTGTCCCTTAATTCGTACAAATTGTGCTTCGGCCAAACGCTTCTTCCGCTTCCTTAGCAGTCATGTGTACAATAACGCAAACAAAATTTTAAACATATACCCCTTGTGCAAATCCAAATGTAAAATAAAAATAATAAATTGGCTTCTTGATTTTGATTATTCTGAGACAGAAAATATTTTAGCTGTTTTAAAATGATTTTGATAGTAAATTTGTAGACCACATTTTAATACACACACTTACACTCACACAACACACACCATACACTACACAGACACACCATTTTGTTTTAACATTTATCCTATTTTAGTTTTTAAATATTACTCTCTGTACGCTGATGTTTTCATATTAGTATTTAATAGTATTTTTTTAAGAGGGTGAGAGCCTGGAGATCTGTCATACAGGTCCCGAACCTACTATAGACTCCAGCTCTCACAAAGGTTTCTAATTTGATTTGAAATTATATGTCATGAACCTATGTCTGTACTTACCTTTTTGAGAGAAATAAATCATTATTATTATTATTATATTGCTGTATGGCTCAGAAGTCTGCTCAGCTTAAGTGGGACTGGGCTGGACATGTCTGCCGCATGTCGGTCGAGCGTTGGGTCAGTAAAACCATAGTAAAACACAAAGTTGGTGCCCTGAAATCGCACGCAGGGGTCGCGGCAGACCAAGAAGGAGATGGCGGGACGACTTGGATGGAATTGGCAAGAAGTGGCTCAAGACCGTGAACACTGGAAAGAATGGAGGCCTTTGCCCAGCAGTGGGACAGTATGGGCTAGAAATAAATATATTGCACAGAAACCCCGACTTACGAAAACCCAGCGAAAGCCATTACTTTGTGCAATCAAAATGGTGCAGCAAAACATTATGAGGAAAGCAGCATTTCATAGGCTCATGAATAGAAGGCAGTACTGTCTAAATGTTTCGTGATTTGCGAGAAGATTGAGTGAGTAGTTATACGTATATCTGTTATAATATTATTTTTGACGTGACAACGTCTTAAATTAGGTTGCGGCTGGGAGTCACTTATGAAAAAGTGTAACGCTCGGTAATGTTACGATGAGTCACCGAACGAGAGAGAGGCCCGCCGAATGCCTTGCGTCTCTCTCCCACTCAACTATGATCGGTCTGCCGCGCGCGCAGCACTAGAGAATTAGGCGGTCGGTTGTCACGTAAAATCTTCGCCCGTATAACCGACTTTACAGGCAACCATTTTTTTAATGTGTTCTACACAAATTGTACCTAATCAGTGTAATTGGCATTTTGTCGTTCTGGTTAAAGAATAAATAAATAAATAATATTAAATAGGCATGCTCACCAGCCACAGGCTGGAGCAAACCACTTTTATTGAGTCTAAAGGTGCTTATACACTTGAAGATTTAGTTGTAATGAGCATTCTACCGAATGTTACATTACAGAAAAATAACGAGAGCGTTTTAGCGAGCATTCTGTCAAGCGTTCAGACGAGCGTTTTATCAAGCATTCTGGCGAGCATTCTAGAGAAGGACAGTTCGTTCGCTAAAGTGCTCATGAAAATGTTCGTAGCAATGTTTGGCTCTATGCTTGGCTCGGCTCATTGTTTAGTTCGACAAATTTAAAAACGGCGGATGCTCAATGTTCTGTTACAAGTGAATGCTCAGGTCTATCAGCACCTTTAAGTAGTTCTAGCTTTATAGCTACGTCTGGGATTATAACTGTCACCATAACATGTATTATTTTGTCCCAAATAAATAAAACTAAGTTACTGCAAATTCCTGTGTTACAAAAGCCAACTAATAAACAATTACGACTTCATCCCAGAAGTTTATCTTCAGTCAACAAAATGAAAGAAAGAAACTTCAAACAATTTCAGGAAAGAAAAAAAGACTTCATTATTACTTTCGAGTTTTAGTTTTTCTGAACAACGCGTCTCTCTAGGGCTGCTACGTTAGAACTATTATGTTGGTCTGTTTTTTTTTTTATTTTTGGCAAAAATTATCCAATGATTAATCCCGCCCTTGGGTGGAGCGGAAAACAGTGTCAGATTCTTACTGACTAAACAACGAACCCCGTTCCTTCCTTGCCTTAATCCCAGAGCTTTGGTGTTACGCTTTCGCATCAACCCTTAGCTCCAGGAGGCTTCGACCCTGCAGGGCCACTGCAGTTTGCTGACAACTCCTTAAGGCGCGCGAGAACATTGTGCGCCGACGACGACTTGGGCTCGGTCCGGACTGTTACCAGATGTATTATTACCTGAGGGGTCCCAGAGACACAGAGGCGTTTAAAGTAATAATAGCTCAATAAAGGTACACTATACTAACACATCCATACACGGGATTTATCTCAACAATTAACTGCCTTTAGTTACCTTTGCATGTGTCCTTACACAAGACTGCTGTTAGTCAGTAAAAGTCTGATACTACAAGAATCTCACGTTCTATCCTAGACCAGAAGTCATTGAATAATTGCACACATAAAAAACAGGGCTGAGAGGACCTGGGTTCCCAGAACGAGAGGCATAAAAAAGGAACATAGAAGTGGGTTTTAGTAAGTACAAAATTTGACACATCTTTCCACTCCGCCCTAAACCGAGAGAAGTTTTTTAATGATTGGAAATCTAAAAACACAATGAACGGCCAGCAGTCAATAGCAAATCCTAATAAAATTATAAAGGGATCGAGTGAGTTCTCATTACGTCAGCCAGACACCCTGCGATGCGGAAATCATGTGGAAATGACATGTCTGCCCGTGAAGTGTCGGTGACAATCTACGTGGAAACAATGGAGCTAATTTAGTACCTGCTTACTGCTCAGTAGTGGGTTTGACGCGTTGTGCAATGTTGTGTGACTGGCAGATGTGTTGGTTATGCAGGACCAATGTCAATGATATAAAGGGAGAGTTATTTTTTAATGAGGGTTAGTTCTGATGATGACGTGTGATGTGACGAGAATGGATAAAGTGAGAAATGAGTATATTAGAGGAAGTCTGAAAGTGGCGCCAGTGACTGAAAAGTTGAAAGGAAATCGATTGTCTTGGTATGGTCATGTAAAAAAGAGAGATGAAACGCATGTTACAAAAAGAGTCCTAAGTTTACACGTAGATGGATGGAGAGGAAGAGGGAGGCCGAAGAAGAGATGGATGGATTGTGTGAGGAGTGATATGAAAGAAAAGGGAGTTAGTGATAGTGTGACGGGTGGCTGGTCTGAGTGGAAGAAAAAAACATGTTGCACCGACCCCAAGTAACATGGGATAAGGGTAGGATGATGATGGTTAGTTCTGATGACGTTTTGTGTAGATGCGTTAGCGAGAGCAGTGGTGGCCGAGTGGTAATGACCCCGACTTACAAGTTATTTGCAAGTTCAAACCCAGCCAGGCGCATTACTTTGGTAGTTTATTTCAATACCACTGCTCTCGAAACGTTGATGGAAAACATTGTGAGGAAACCGTTATGTCCTAGAACGCGCTCACGAGATATAAGGTCTTGACAGATAGACGCGGCCACGTGGACAACAAGATCATACAAGTGTTCCTTTTTTTATTTTGAGGTGAGGGATCCTAAAAAGTACTAAAGCAATTCGAATTGCAGAGGATTTGAATTGCTTTATATTTACTAAAAAAAAATCGTTTAAACAAACTTTTTATTTACTATATGACTATTTTAGTATACACCGTTAAATTTTTGGTCATTTGAAGTACAGCTGAGTGGTTTCAATGACTGTAGGTAGTAGTCGATCGATGTGCACTAACTACTTACGGCCATTGAACCCGCCCAGCTGTTCTTTACTTAAATATATTATGAATTTCGTATATGTGTAAATTAATTTAAGTTTTAGAAAAAAAACGTACTTATTATTTTAATTTTACCTTTACTAATCGATAGTGTTTCATGTACCAGATCGCCCGTCCACGGGATTAAAACGACTAAAATTTAACGGTGTACATTACTATATCAACACTGTGAGTTCGAAATGTAATATTAGATACTTACATGATATTATTATTACATTCATCGACTTAATCAGCCTGTAATAAACTAAGATATAATACATAAGTTGTTGTGATAAATTTCGTTTCAACATAAACATGATTTACATATACATATGTATCACATCAAAGCTTACTCATGAGTTATGAAAACAGATTTATTTCATATATCATAACAGGAATGTTAAACATAACTGAGAAAGGTATTACTGAGTTTACAAGCTTTCTTTTAATTTGAATTTTTTATATGTAAGGTTAAATTGGTGGGTGGGTGTAAGGGTTGCGGGTATCTGATAGATTTTTTCTTTATGGTGGGCAAAAATCATCCAATGACGAATCCCGCTCTTGGGTTAAGCAGGAAACAGTGTCAGACTCTTTCTGACTAAACACCTCACCCCATTCCTTCTTTTCCCCCATCCCGTTCCTTCTTTGCCCAGGTATTCGATGGATGCAAAATGGATAGGACCGGTCATTATGGCGACAATTAGAGGCCTATATCCAGCAGTGGACGTCTATAGGCTGAAATGATGATAATTATGTAAGTAATACCTATACATACATTACATTTGGTGTTTAGAGCAAATCTTCCAAATGGGTTTCATAACAGTTTCCTTTAACAGATTGTGCTGAAATTCCGACATATTTTTTTTTTTAGTGGCTAAAAATCATCCAGTGACGGCTCCCGCCCTTTGGGGGAGCGAGAGTGTGAGACTTTTACTGACTAAAAAACCCCTACGTTGCCTTTCAAGAAGCAAACCCTTGGCCCCAGTAGGCTTCGACTCTGCTGGATTCCTAAGGTGTGTTGATCAACTCTATACCTCCAAGAGTTCCCGAAATAAAGGGTTATGATCTGTCATAGCTCACAGACGACTGCAGACGGGCCACAAACTGACATAATAAGAGTTCTTCCTTTTTAGAGCAAGAGTCAGCGGCCCGCGGGCCTTCGGTTTTTTTTTTTTTTTTTTTTATGGTAGGTGAAAATCATCCAATGACGAAACCCGCTCTTGGGCGGAGCGGGAGACCAGTGTCAGACTCTTACTGACTAAAAAACCTACCCCGTACCTTCCTTGCCTTATTCCTGGAGTCGAGGTAACAGTTTTCCACCACCCTCTAGGCTCCAGGAGGCTTCGACCCTGAAGGGCCCCTGCAGTTTGCTGACAACTCCTTGAGGCGCGCGGGAACGGTGCGCGCCGTTGACGACTTGGACTCGGTCTTATCAGACGATCGGACGGCGAGCTACCCATTGCTCACCGTCCGCGAGCAAGTGTCTACGGTGGCCGGATATCGGCAGGATCGCGGCGGCGTCGGCTACGGCGAGTACGCCGTTGCCTTTGCCTTATGCGGTCGGCCTCCTCCTTTACGAGCATTACTGCTTCACAGAAGATAAAGGCCTGGTAAAGTATAAAAGCTGTAAGTTTCTCAATGTATGTCCCCAACACAGGTAAGAACGAATCCCGTCTATGTAACTTGGGTCGCGGTGGCTTTCGCAGGTATCAGGTAATAAAGGTGTGTAAAATTGTGTGTTAAATTTGGTAAAGTATAAAACTTAATTTTACATATTTTACTTATAATAATCCCAAAAGTCACCTTGCCGAAAGCCAGACACTTCGTACGGTTCCAACCCTCTGCCAGACACCCTTAACCAAGACCCAAGACCCAAGTTACATAGACGGGATTCGTTCTTACCTGTTTTGGGGACATACATTGAGAAACTTACAGCTTTTATACTTTACCGTAGGCCTGCGGGCCGCTGGCTCTTAGTCTATTTGAAAACCCTAAAAATGGATGGTTTTAGTTTTTTTTTTTTTACTTTGCTTTAAACTAACAACAATTTTGATTTTGATCTCAAACAGACCTTTTTACTTGCTTCCACAATTATTTTTATTTTAATAAGCAAAGAAGATTTTTGATACTCAAAGTAAAGCGATCACGATGTTTAGACACAACGAAGGACTTTAAGAAAACCGTTTAACCTGAATTAAGTATTTTGTAGTAAAACGCTTGAGAGTTTCATGCTTGAAAAAACTTAGAAAGACAGGTAATTAGATACAAATTAATATAACTATGTAGGTACTTTTGTCCCCATAAGGACGAAGGGTTCTGAAGCTGGTCATCATCATCATCCTACCCTTATTCCATATTACTTGAGGTCGGCGCAACATGTTTTTTTCTTCCAGTCTTCCCTGTCACCCGTCACACTACCACTAAGTCCCCTTTTCTTTCATATCACTCCTCACATATTCCATCCATCTCTTCTTCGGCCTCCCTCTTCCTCTCCATCCATCTACGTGTTTCTAAAGGTATACGTACTCACATTGTCCGTTGATGATAGAGGAGTAGAAAAGAAGGTACATTTCAAGTACATCCCTTTCCTTACATAGTCATTAAAAACATCTCAGTGTACAAAAACCCATTAAAAAAATCCACATTTCCACGTGTTTTATTAATAGATTTATAATTATATATTCAAATATATTCTCTTAATAAAAGCTGGATACTAAGTATAGTACTTTTCCCTTCAGAAAAGAGACAAATAATACGCCCTACAAAGACGTGTCTTTTTTGAACACAGCTTCCAATTTCAAAAGTAACGAAAATCTATTTTTTTTTATTGTAGGCTTGGGACACAAGCTATTCCCGCTTTTATTTTCTACCAAAGAGTTTTGTTACACAAAAAGTCACTAGTACAGTAACTACGAGTAAAAAATATAAGAGAAAACGTCACAAAATGCTCGACAAAGACAAAAGAAGTGATAATTAAGACACCAGAATCATGTGCAACAAGCTTTTATTAGAGGTAGTGTCTTTTGTCAAAGAGACTTTAATGAGAGCGGACTTTTAAAGTAATAATGAAGAGGCAAAAAAGCTGATTTTAATTTAAATTCTACCGAAGATAACAGGTTTTTGTATTACACTTCTACCGGTTTAATTTCGGGGAGCGTGTGTCGTAATTGCATAATTTTATTCCACCAAGCCCGTTCCATCATCGGGCCACCAAACGTACGGCGAGACGCTACCATCCTACCCATATCCTGGATGTTGGTGCGAAAGCGTTATACCGAGGTTCTGGGAATAAGGCAAGGGAGGAACGGGGTAAGTTGTTTAGCCAGTAAGAGTCTGACACTGTTTCCCGCTCTGCCCAAGAGCGGGATTCGTCATTGTATAATTTTTACCTACCATAAAAAAAATAACCATCCCACCCATACGCACAAAATATATTTGGAAAACATTCATCATGCGCACAGTTAAGGACTGGAATTCCCTGTCGCAGTCTGTGTTTCCTGATGGCTACGACCTAGGGTTCGTTAGTCAAGGGTGAATAAGTTACTTCTAGGCAAGCGTGTTCTATCGTTGACCACATCGTAGCTTACAATCAATTGAGATGGTGGTAAAACACGACTCTATCCGTAATAAAAAAAAATATTTAGAAAAACAAAAAACATGTTTTGACTCATCGTCAGAACAAAGAGGAATTTTTACCGACTAGTATAATGTATCAGCGTGTACTCAAAAGTTTACATATTTTTAAACTAGGTTGCTTCACACTAGGTATAACTCCCGTATTGCAGGTGTATTTTCAAACATGTGAACTTACATGAACTAGACATAAAAAACCTATGATAACCATACAAGTACTTATTTATTTTGTGCAAGAATCGAAAATTACGACAACACAGCAGCCCCTAGCCATGTTGCGATCATTTCGTTAACGTCGAACGCTTTGAGTTAGCCATGCCTCAATTCCTTTATTCAGTCTTCGTCATCTCAACGCTCAGTCACGTGTTAAGAACAGAGGAATTGGAGGCGTGGTTAACTTAAAGCGTTCTACGTTAACGAAATGATAGTTACTTGGCTAGACTGAGGGGCAGGATCGCTCAGCAACTGCACCAAAAGTGCTATCAGCAAAATAAAATGTCTAAGGCAGAAAAAGCCATACGTCAAGTAAACACACATCACTTAAAGTCAATTTTTCTTTTGTTCTTTCCAAAGGTACATGAACTCTTGTTTGTCAAAGCAAGTACATCGATCTTTAAAAGTTTTAACAACCTCTTAAGTTACTGACAGAAGAACTTTTAAAAAATAAAGCTAGAATGACAAAATCGTGACTAGAAAATTCTGGTCACGATTTTGTAGTTTTTTATTCTAAACTAGCTTTCGCCAGCGGCTTCGCCCGTGTACATAAAATATAGCCTATGACACTCAGGAGTAAAGCAGCTTTCTAAATTTTTTTCCAATCGGACCAGTAGTTCAAGAGATTACCTCCTACAAAAAAAAAAACAAACTTTACCTCTTTATTATATTATATATATATATATATATACTAGCTTTACTCTACCCTACTCTACCCTACTCTACCCTACTCTACCCTACTCTACTTACTCTACCCAACTATTACCTATTTTTTTTTTCATAAGAACCTTCTCCTGACAGTAACAAACACAACAAAAAAAGAATTAGCGAAATCGGTTCAGCCATTCTCGAGTTTTGCGCTTACCAACACATTTTGCGATTCATTTTTATATATAACATAGACTATCCCCAACTTAATGTTTAGATCATTCCAGTCTTGTAAGGATCCAGTATTTTAATGACGCTGTCATAATATTAATAGGAGTTGTATTTCGTACTTCCGTACAACCGTTGGAGCATAAAGGAGTTCCGACCATACACAAATACATACAATCTTTTACCTATACAATATTAGTGTGATGCGATATGACTGCTATAATTTGTCTCTTGAACATTAGTCCAGTGCAAATAGCACTGTTAATGATAAAAAGTGGAACAAAATAGTAGTAGAATGAAACCCATTGGAAAAGGAAGATAATATAACAAAAATTTAAGGAAAAATAAATTACGGTCGATCTGAGGTCGGGAAGTGGATGGGTGTGCGGTTTTAAGGGTAAAAAATGGTTTATCTCGATTTCGGGCAAAACTACTGGTTCTATGGGAAAAAGTCTACTAGCAAACTTGTAGGTCATAAAAAGATCTACCACTTTTGTATGTAAATACAAATGAAAAAGTGTAAACTTTTTCACATAGCCTCAAAATCTATGTGAAAAGTTCAAAAAAACGAGTTTTTGAATTAAATTTTTTGTAATGATATGTATTTATTAAGAAATTTTTCAGTGTTTTTATCAGTTGTCTCACAACACAAGCTCTGCTTAGCTTGGATAGTCCCAAGCTTAGGGCTTTGGTTAGACACAACATTGTCTAGTGACAATGTTGTGTGACAGTGGAATATATTATATTATATTCCAAAATCTTATAAACTATCTACTTATTTACTAGAACTTGCTTCAACTTCGCCAGACACAGAGTCAGTTTACTTAATACTAGTTAGAAAGCCGAGACTTCCAATTTAGTTCATTAGCTTCAAGAATCAGATGTTTAGGTAAGGTATCGAGTAACTTAACTAAACTAGCTAGTTAGTGCTAGTAACAGTCTCGTAGGGTAATTAGAAGAATAATTTAAGGGGTACAGTGTTAACACACACTCGAATTTGGTTCGATGAATTTGGTCTGTTCGTACCAAGGTCGAGCGACTACACGACCAATCTCAAGTAATATCCCACACACAACTTCTATTACAAAACGCTGTCTAGTCGCAAGCTAAGCAGAGCTTGTGTTCTGACTAGAAGATAAGTGATAAACATACTTATACATTTCTAAATACATAAATATTATAGACTAGCTTTTGCCCGCAGCTTCGCCCGCGTACATAAAATATAGCCTATGTCACTCAGGAGTAAAGCAGCTTTCTATTGTTGCTTAAATTTTTCCAATCGGACCAGTAGTTCCAGAGATTACCCCCTACAAACAAAAAAACAAAAAAACAAAAAAACAAACTTTACCTCTTTATTATATTAGTGTAGATAAATTACACCCAAATACAGAAAAAAATATCGTGCACACAACACAAACATTTGTATTGGTTGGGAATTGAACGCACGACCTCCGGCATTGCAGTCAGAGCCACTAACGACTAGACCAACAGGCCAGTGGCAGTGGGCAAGGCACATTGTTCGCAGAACAGATAGGTTGTCGATGAAGACGAAATGTTTCGAAGTGGCGACCACATGCTTTCCACAAGGAGGACCAATGAGAACAGAGTCAGTTAAGTACTATTTTTTTTTATTGTTGATAGATTTGTGCTTGACCGCTATCTTACCTGGTGGAAAGCGACGATGCGGTCGACGATGAAGTGTGCTTGCCTAGAAGTAACCTATTCGCTCTGGACTTAAAGATTCCTGGGTTGGTTGGATGGCTATCAGGAAACACAGATTCAAGTAGGGAATTCCATTCCTTAGCTATGGGTAGAATTAATTTGTACCGAAAAAATTTTGTAATTTATTATAAAAATAAATTTGTCCATTTTTCACACTGCCACGATTAAACTACTTAACTGATTTTGATGAAATTTTGAGTAAACTTGACTCCCAAGAAAGGTCATACTTTTAATTTGGCTTCGACATTCCGTCGGCAATGAACGACATTCCCTCGCAAAGTCGTGGGCAAAGGCTATTATTATATTATTAAACAAACGTTAACATAAAATACCATGTTAACGTCGGCAATATGCATGTTATAATATCATATGCATAACTTATAACTCACTCGTTCTTGGGCGGAGGTAGTTAATTTTAATTTATTCTCGGATGGCGAGAGTCGATGTATCTACGTCGTACGCGATATAAGCTTCATCTATCAACTTTATTTTGTATACATTTTTTAAATTATTTTTTGGTCTTTTAGAATAAGTGTTGAAGAAGATTGTTAAGATTAAAAAGTTGAACTGACATTATTTTTGTTTTATGCATTTTTAGTTCACATGCGGAGCTGATGCCAGATATCACGGACCGCATCCCGCGTGCGTCTTCCACGCATTACAAAAAATACTTGTATATATAATAATAAATTTATTTATTTTCTCGCCACAACATTACAAAATACAGAGGAATAGGGAATACACATACTTCAATTGACAAATATTGTGGGAGACTGGTGCCTGAACTAGGGTCAAAGTCTGTATTTCAGGACACCAGGATCTCCGCCACTTACATTTGCGTAAAAACTTACTATTTAAAATGTATTCGTACACTTAATCACAAAAAAAAAGAAAACAATTATAGGGTAGCAAGAATGGTTTATATATATATATAAAGGATATTTACGGGTAGCCCCCGTAAATGTCCTTTATATACAAGTATTTTTTGCAGAGCAATCCCGTATGCGTGATGAAATTCGCACGATATTAAAACACCTATAGAAAAACTACAAAACACTCTTACCTTAATAAGTCCAATAGAAGAGTCAGCTCGCTCCAGGCTGCAGATGCTGAACTGGATGGAAGGAAGGTCGAGTCGGTGGGACAGCTGGCGTTGGAAGGTCTGGTGACGCGTCGGGACGATCGGGAGCGTGGTCTGGCGGAGGACCTGCTAACAATGTAAAGTGTTAATAGTAAGAGGCAATAAGTTATTTGATGGCAGATACATTTGAGGGCTTTTTTTATATCATCAATCATCTAATAACGAATCCCGCCCTTGGGCGGAGTGGGAAACAGTGTCAGACTCTTACTGAGTAAACGACACACCCCATTCCTTTTTAGCCTTCGTACCAGGTTCGGACCTTCCTTTCAGAAGCCGGACCAGGCCTCAGTAGGCTTCGACCCTGCAGTTGGGCCTCTTCATTTGCTGACCATTTCTTGAGGGCAGGGGCGGCGCTGTGGCAGAACAATTACAGTGACACGCACACAACCTATGTGACGTTTGTCAGTCGTTGTTCAAGGTGATTGGTGAACAACGACTGACAAACGTCACATGTTCACCAATCACTTTGAACAACGACTGTGCGAGTGAGTGTGCGACAGAGATAACGCTCTACGAAGCCGAAATTAGCCGATTGTCTCTTTCCAAAGGTCGATGTGCAATATTTATTGCCGGGTACTGTAACAGCTATGCTGTCAAGCGTGGATTCTCGAACGGAGACTCAACTAATTTAGCTTATACATTTAACTAGTCACCCGCATCAGCTTTGCACAGAAGCAATGCTGATATAAAATATATTTTAGCACGTATTAAACAAATAAACCTTGCTCTTAAATAAAAAAAATATTATCTAATTATTAGACCAACAGGCCAGTCTGTAAAATTAACAAAAGCGTTCTATTACTTATGTTAGGGTGACAACTTATTGGAACAACCATGTACGGCTGTAGTTTATTTGAGACATTCTATGCATCACGGGCGTAGCCGTCTAGCCGGTCGCCATAATAATATTGCTGAATAAGCATTGTACAACGTGTCCCTGCAGAACAAATATTTGCATACTACAGATAGTTGAATGGCCTGTCATCCTAGTAGTTAGTGACCCTGACTGCTATGCCGGAGGTCGTGGGTTCGATTCCCACCCAGGACAAATATTTTTGTGATGAGCACGATCATTTGTTCTGTGTCTGGGTGTAATTTATCTATAATATGTATTTATTTAGGAATATGTAAGTATGTTTATCAGTTTTCTAGTACTCATAACACAAGCTTTGCTTAGCTTGGGACTAGACGACGTTGTGTGATGGTTGTGGTTGAAAAAAAAGATTGTTTCGGATCTGTGTATGTTGTGTATGTTAGTTTGTATGTTTGTAACCCCACGATAAAGGAGGAATTATCTCTTAGCATTGGCCCTTCTGTGCCTCTACAATTTTACTGAAATCTCTTTGAAGCGTATAACTCTATGCCATTAATGATTCGAGCTCAGTCCTTACCTGACGGCTGGACGGCGAGCTATTTAGAGCTTTCTTTTCTTATGGTGGGAAAAATCATCTAATTACGAATTTCGCCCTTAGGTGGAGCGGGAAATAGTGTCAGACTTTCACTGACTAAACAACCCACTCCATTCCTTCTTAGCCTTCATATCGGGGTCGGGCCTTCCTTTCAGAAACTGGATCGGGGCTCCAGAAGGTTTCGGCCCTGCAGTTGGATTTTTATAATAGCTGACAACTCTTTGAGGCGCGCGGGAACATAGCGCGCCGTCGACGACCTGGATTGGTTTGGACCGTTGCCAGACGACCGGAAGACGAGCTACCCATTGCTCGTCGTCCGCAAGCCCGCGCCTACGGTGTCGAAAATCAGGATCAGAATCCCGGTAGCGTCTGGGGAGCTATCTAAATCTCAATCAGAGTCTGCAATTTTGCTCCTTTAGCGGCCAGGAATCGCGGTACCGTCATACTATCTCTATATGGATAATATTTAAAATTAACTTCAATTTATAATCCATTAGTTTGACCTTCCTAAATTCCCAATAGACGTAATAGGTCGTTAAGGTGATTCAATTAAGTGAAATACAGTTTTACGGTTACCGTATTGATTTAGATAGTATTTAAATTGAAATCCAATCACGAAACACCATTAATAGGTAGTAAATTATTTGAGAGTTCGTTTTTATGTTTACTAGATAGTATAGCCACTGCCGGCGGCTTCGCCTGCGTGTTAGTAGAAACTTATTGTTCCAACGGAACTTACGCCTAGATCAGACGTACCGATTAGAATGTCATGCATGAACATACCGCCGAGTATCGGCCGAATGCATATACCACTGTCTCGGTTGAGCAACATTTTACAGGGGGCTTAGACAAAGTCACATTCTCACTAACGATAACGAAATTCGAAACTCCGAAATGTATGGAACTGACATATGCCTTCGAAAAGTCACGTGGTCAAACGTTTTCGATTCGCTAATTGTTATTAGTTGTTTATACGTCAAATTGGACGTTTTAATTCGATAACCATAGCCAAGAAGTTGTTATTTTATCGAACCAACACTTCGACTTATCGATATGTTAGTCGATGTCACTTTGTCTACCATTTTGTGGTCGACATCGTTAAGGCGAAATCGAACTTAGAAATGGATTCGACACGGAGCGATTGCCACTTGTTTAAGGCCCCTGGTCCGTGTGATCAAGACCTACCCCTACTCCTCTCGGGATAAAAGTTATTATGGGTCTGCAATAAAGAATTTTTTTTTTTTTTTTATGTCGCTAGTTGTATCGAAATCCTTTTAGTGTGAAAACTAAGAAACATACAGAATGGCCGTCAGATGATGGCAAGTCTGAAGCTAGGCTAATAAATGCAATTTGCAGCTGTTATTGCTGTTAAAGACTGTTATTGGAACTTATTTTTTAAAACCTATATTTTTGTACGAGTTTTCAAGCTCTAAAATTCACAGAGCCTAACTTCACACTCGCGAAGATCCGACAGCCGTACTGTACCCTCAATTTTTACTAAAATACGAATGTGCTTTAGCTCGACATACGCCCTGACATGTGACGTGCGGTATAGCATGCGTCATGAAGCCTATATATGGACACGTGCACGACTTTGACGCTCTATTGACAGAATTTCATAGTTTTATTATGTAATCTTTGAGCTTATTTATTTATTTATTCTTCATGCAACACAAGGTACAAAGGCAGCTTAATGC
This sequence comes from Mythimna loreyi, assembly GCA_029852875.1. Taxonomy (NCBI): domain Eukaryota; kingdom Metazoa; phylum Arthropoda; class Insecta; order Lepidoptera; family Noctuidae; genus Mythimna; species Mythimna loreyi. Next base: position 7,898,408 of record CM056795.1, on the reverse strand, counting down.
GGACTTGCGGAGAGAATGTCTAAGGAGACATTCTCTACCAGTCAACCAAGGGTGGTGAAGAGACAATATGGTAGGTGCATAAAAAGAAAATGTTATGTTAACAACACAAAAGTACAAATATTACATAATATTAATATTTTTTAGCTTGGTTGTACGTTTACAACATTTTTTTACACATTGTTTCTGCAATATTTATATTATCGTATGTAATCTGTAAGCAAACGTACTTTATTTTTTACACATTATTTCTGCAATATTTATATTCTTTAGACCTCAAAAATCTAAATTTATTAATAAGTAATTTATTTTATTAGCATCTCATAGTGTAACTGTTGCAGTGATAGATATAATTTTTAGAAGAAACAACCAATTTGGAACCGTGCACTAGCTTCTGACGTTATATAAGTCCCCATATAGGCCTATGTAGAATAAAAACTATTTTGTTTTTTTTTTTTTGATAAGCGCATAGTGACGAATACGCGTCTATGAAGTTATGCATCTATGGACAGAAGACCATATTGTTTTGTTATTTACCTTTCAAAAAAGGAACATAAAAATTGAAAAAGTAGCACAATCATGTCTAAAGGATGTCTGAGAAAGGAACTCAAAGTGTTTTTTATTTTAACAACTTAAAAAAAAACTGCCAATCTCCTTAAAAAATAAATACGGATAAAGTTCCTAAAAGGATATCGGACTACGTAAATAAGACACAAAATCTCGAAGCCAAAGTAAAACCTAAAAAACCAAGAGCTCTCTATAAACTACTGTTTACACAAACCGAGGCTTTACTAAACTCCGGTTTAACTGTAAATAACACTTAAAACGAAGTGCTAACCGACGATTAACTATTTTGCAAGGCAAACAACACAGAGCTAAAGTTTTGCTGAATGCGTTCGTGCTTCAATTTAATTGAATATGTAGCTGAGTTTATGGATATTGTTTCTCTTAGTAATTTGGTTTGAAATTAATTGTGTCAGTATAATGAAAGAGATTCGCATCGTTTTTTTTAATTTAAATTGCTATAAACTAGGGCTAGACTGCGATCCCACTTGATGGTATGCAGTGATGCAATCGTTGATGGTGAGGCGCACTAGTTTATTAATAGCCTATCCACTCTAGCCTTGAAGACATCTTAATTATAATCACCCTCGATGTACACGGTATAAACGACGAGGAAAAACATATAGTCCTGACCATAGATGTCTCAACAACGTAAGAGTGGATATTTGTCGTACGCCGCAATGTCCGATGGTAAAATTGAATGTATAAAAAAAACGGTTCTTAGTTACAAAAAAAAAATACTATACGACCCTCTATCAGCAACTTTGCCTGCCTGAAAGTAAAAAGTATTATAACTGATTATAACCTATAACTTGATGAAAAAGCAGCAATCTATTGGTAAATGATTTTTTTAATCGGTTCAGTAGTTTTTGAGTATATCGTTAAAAACAAAAATACTAACTTAAAAAGGTTTTCTCTTTATAAATTAAATAAAAGTATTTATTTCAAGTAACCAATCGAACGACTACAAAACAGAACATGAAAGCTTTTTAATATATACACATATAAAACTACGTTTTAAATACAAGCAACAACAGTTAATATTCGGTCCCCATTTATATGTTATATAATTATGATGAATATGAAATCGTATTGTTTTCCAAACTACACGAGTGAGTTTCTACATAATCGGATTACAGGAATATAGTGGAAATATGCTACAACATCGGACTGGTAGTTACTTTGATATACTGATAATTATAATAGTATAAAGCTGACGAAATTCTAAAGTAGGTAGGCAAGTGGGTAAGTTCGGGAGGTCCCTGCACCAGATTCGAGAGAAAGCGAAGCCCGGGTGTCATCACTGTGTGGACCACCCCGAGAACACGGTGGAGTGTAGAGGTGTGCCCCCCGCTTAGGAAGAATGTGGCCGTGTTCACGTGGGGGCGATCGAAGGCGGCGATCTCTCGCGTCGTTCCCTGGTAGACGCCATGGTCAGAAACGAAGAGGAGTGGGAGGCACCCGCCTCCTTCTGCGAAGCAGTAATGCTAGCAAAAGAGGAGGCCGAGGCAACGAGGTTCAAAAAAAAAAAAAAAAGCAATGAGTTGCCCGCCGTCAGGTCGTCTGGTAACAGTCCGGACCGAGTCCAAATCGTCGACGGCGCGCCCTGTTCCCGCGCGCCTTAAACAAACTATAGGGACCCAGCAGGATCAAAGCCTCCTGGTTCGATGCGGAAGCGTATTAACGGGGTCCTGGGATTGGGATCAAAGCAAAGAAGGAGAAGGATTATTTAGTCAGTAAGAGTCTGACACCGTCTCCCGCTCCGCCCAAGGGCGGGATTCGTCATTGCGTCATCGGATGATTTTTACCTACCATAAAAAAAACTCTTATCTCATCTAGCACTCATTATTCTGTGTAAACGAAGAAGCTACTCAAGCTCTTTCCGTATTAACTTCATATTTAAGACTACGTTAAGTCGGAGTAAATTCTACCGACTGGTATTCTTGCCTTAAGTATAAGTAGTCGTATATACACAATACAATAAAATTATAAAAGCGAACGTTTGTATGTGACGGTGTGTGTGTACGTTTGTTACTACTCCAATTGTATCGATCGGATTGGAATTGAATAGTCTCTCAGGTGTTTTACAATAAAACATAGGATACTTTATTTCAAGAGCAGCTTTTTTAAAGAGCAGTGGTGGCCGAGTGGTAAAGACCCCGACTTACGAGTTGTAGGTCGCGGATTCAAACCCAGCAAGACGCATTACTTTGTGTTATTTATTTCATCACCACTGCTCTCAAAACGGTGAAAGAAAACATCGTGAGGAAACCGGTATGTCCTAGAACCTAAAATTCGAAGACATGTGACATCCACCAATCCGCACTGGGCCTGCGTGGTGTATTATGGCCCATTCCTTCTCCTAGAGAGGAGGCCTGTGTCCCAGCAGTGAGAACATTAAAAAGGCTGATGCTGATGATGACTTTATTTCAGCAACCTCTTGCGTCAGACTCTGGTACAGGCCATGGCCTGGCCGGTCCATGGACCGGAGAGTGTTGAAATGGACCGCCCATTCCGTGCGGTGCGTGATGCTAGCTAAAGAAGCAGCCACACGCATGATGAAACGGACATTCTCATAGCCAAGCCGCTAAGACCACGACCTCGACTTCCAGCCACCGTTCACCGGCAAGAAATGATTAGATTGCCATTTGGCCGTCCGGTAATCGTCTGAATCGTGAATAGAGTCGTCAACGGCGTGTAGTGTTCTAAATATCAGCAAAACATAAGGGCCCAATAGAATCGAACCCTACAGGGGCCTTAGGTTGACTTCCGAAAGAGAAACCCGTGGTCCTGGAAAACAAAGGCAAAGAAGAAACATATGTTAGGCAGAAAAAGACACTGAGACTGACACGCCTTTCCACTCCACCCTGGAGCGCAAAAACTGATAAGATGACTTGAACCTTTAACCTTTCGATCTTGTTATTACAGACACAATTAAAGAACAAGAGTGCAAACGCATTCGCTTGGGATTTAATAAATTAAACAAGTACGCTATTTATTTAACAAAAATACTTATCTGGATTTGAACCCACAACGTACAGCTAGTCACTTCAAACGGGTTACCGTTTTTACTGTGCCTCTTTTCATAAATAAATAGAATACCTTCAAATAATACCCGTTTTATTACAAAACAGAGTTATTCCAAGAATCGCCAGTAAAAACAAGTACAATATAATAATTATGATATTGTTTATCTTGGTAACGCTCTGAGCGTTTTATGAAATGAGGAGGCGCATGTTCAAGGTTGTCTTATTATATTTTTACATGGCAACAGTTATAATAAAGCCTATTATATTGTTGCTATGTACAAAGGTTTTACGTCACTCCTTTGTTTCAAAATGTAAGTTTAGACCTCGGAATAGGTGGGCGTAACTCTTTGGGTTACGGCAATATTTACAAGTTTTGTGTGTTTAAATTAGAATAGTGGTTGTTTCTATTATTATACGTATAGTAGCTTTTGTCCGCGGCTTTGCTCCTGACAACTGACTAATCTACCTACTCTGTCTTCGGTGACCTCTCGCGCCGGGCCCTGGTTCAGGCCATGGTTCGCAGCGAAGAGGAATGGCAGGCGGTCGCCTCCTTCTGCGAAGCAGTAATGCTCGTAAAGGAGGAGGCCGACCGCATAAGGCAAAGGCAACAGCGCCCTCGCCGTAGCCGTCGCCGCCGCGATCCTGCCGATATCCGGCCACCGTAGACACTGGCTCGCAGACGGTGAGCAATGGGTAGCTCGCCGTCCGGTCGTCTGGTAAGACCGAGTCCAAGTCGTCAACGGCGCGCACCGTTCCCGCGCGCCTCAAGGAGTTGTCAGCAAACTGCAGGGGCCCTTCGGGGTCGAAGCATCCTGGAGCCTAGGGTGGTGCATACTGTTACCTCGACTCTAGGAATAAGGCAAGGAAGGTACGGGGTAGGTTTTTTAGTCAGTAAGAGTCTGACACTAGTTTCTTGCACCGGCAAGAAACTCGATATCGGCAATTATCTCTTGGAAACTTATAGGGGAGTTTTAACACATGTTCGCAAACTGATAAAAATGATATATATGAATCTTGCAACATACGTTCACTAAGGATTCCCCCTGGGAACACCGAAGACGTTGCATCTTACATATAAATCGTATGAAAGCCCTTTCAATTCGCTGTAGCCCTTGAGACATCACTTGAGACCAATTAGATTTATGTTTGTAGTGTAATTTTTTATTGTACACAAATATTTTACATAGTACACAATGTATTAACGATTCTTGTGTAAAGGTTAGCTTTAAAGGTTGACCAAATCGTGGTATACCAACATCCTAACCAAGGTGACCTTGAACAGTTTCAACCCGTGTAAACAAAAGTTATAAACCATGACCTTCAACGGCCTTGCGGTGATTGAATTTCGAACGCGTGGTTTACATCCACAGACCCGCAATACAAACTAAGCTTCAAACAAGGTGACCTTGGTTGGAACGCTAGATTGCAACGATTGTGACGTCGATTCGGGCTTGGCTTGTGTTGTACGGAAAGCCACAGGTATCTCCCGAAATACGAATGCCTGGTGAGGTTTCTGGTCAGACAGAAGTCTGACCAGATCAGGTTAGACAGAACGCTGACCTTCGTCCTCAGATCAGAAGAACTCGTGGTACTTCACTTCACTACTCGAAGAACTTAATGCTGCGATTGTGGCGTGCGAGAAAAAAAAATGTAAGTACAGTACCCGGCAATAAATATTGCACATCGACCTTTGGAAAGAGACAATCGGCTAATTTCGGCTTCGTAGAGCGTTATCTCTGTCGCACACTACCTATGTGACGTTTGTCAGTCGTTGTTCAAGGTGATTGGTGAACATGTGACGTTTGTCAGTCGTTGTTCAAGGTGATTGGTGAACATGTGACGTTTGTCAGTCGTTGTTCACCAATCACCTTGAACAACGACTGACAAACGTCACATAGGTAGTGTGCGACAGAGATAACGCTCTACGAAGCCGAAATTAGCCGATTGTCTCTTTCCAAAGGTCGATGTGCAATATTTATTGCCGGGTACTGTAGTCGGATATTAGAACAATATAGTTAGTAGTTTAACATTTTTTTTTTTTCAAAACATACCCACTAGCCGTTGAGACGGTGACGAATGTTGGACTGAAAAATCATCAAAAGTTGCATATCTTCCCTTAAGTGGTACCTACAAATATTCCACCTAGTCATTTTCTATTAATTCCAAGTCCATATGAGTCCCCGTTTTTGCAATTCCTAAGAGCGGCCTTTCTAGTTGTTGACCGTAATAAACTTAGATAAACGTACTAATATATATTTATTGTAAGAGTTTTCCTCTATAACAAAGAATGAAATGAGTTCATTGGCCTTGTCGGGTTTCGATCTGACTTGTGAAGAAAAGTTAGATATCTACATATTAAAAGTTAGATCGAACGAGCTTCACTAGACTCAGTCGCTTTGACACAAGAAGAAAGCATCGATTATTGTCAATAAATAATAAGATAAAGCTGCTAACACACAGTATATTTATGTTACCCATCAACCCATCATCAGCTTTATTAATGTTCCCAATGCTGGGACAATCAACAATCCTCCTCTTTAGCAGAGGGAATGGGCCTTAATCCACCACGCGGGTCCAGTGCGAATCGGTGGATGTTCGAATTTCGAATTTTTTGTTATAGGACATGCCGGTTTCCACACGATGCTTTCCTTCACCATTTTGAGAGCAGTGGTGATGAAATAAATTACACAAAGTAATGGGCCTGGTTGGGTTTGAATCCGCAACCGACTAGCAAGTCGGGGCCTTTAGTATTCGGCCACCACTGCTCTCAATTTATATTATTGTATAGTAGGTAATCATCTTCTTGCCCTTGTCCCGTTTAATTTAGGGTCGGCGCAACACGTTTTTTCTTTCATTCTGTTCTGTCACACGTCACGCTAGTACTAACTCCCTTTTCTTTTATATCACTTCTCACACAATTCATCCATCTTTTCTTTGGGCTGCCTCTCCTTCTTCATCCAACCATTCGTAAACTCAGAACTCTTTTTGTAACATGCGATTCATCTCTCTTCTTTACATGACACTGGCGCCAATTTCAAACTTCCCCTAATGTACTTATAGTATAGTAAACTACACATTATTTTTGTGTAATTTATTTCAGCACTTAGTCTATGTTCCCTGATAGCTACAACCAGCAAGATTGAACAGATCGCTTTAAGACAAACTTGCTCCATCGTCAGTCACATCATCAAAGTGGTCAAGCGCGAGCCTGTCTCTAATAAAAAAGCTTTCAATATCATCCCTTACCTAAAGAAATTTTATATTTGTATACATAATATTTATAGGTTTTTGCTTGTCATAGTACTTTAATATTCATAAAACCAACTTTGCGTTTTAAGCTCTGCCAAAAAAGTATCCCCAAAAGATAATTATCCCTTGTATTAAGTTCTCAACTAAAGATTTGAAGGATTGAATTACTTAAGGTTACTTAAGGTTCGTTTAAAAAGCGATTAAATTTCAACACTTTAAGAAGTCAATGAACGAAAAATATTACAATACTAAGCCATTACAAAGCACAAACTATTAGTCAAACTTGAACCACAGTAGCGTAGCTAAGCGTGGGTAAAGTGGCCCTTGGCCGACGGCCTAAAGAGGCCTCGAACAAGCGAAGGTTCTTTAACAATGAGGGTGTTTTTATAATAATGTATAAATTCACTCTTGACCTAATGGTACAGATACCAGAGTGGATTTGGTTCAAGACTGATTTCCACTCGCGCAAAGTGAAATATCGTGTCACTTTAGTGATAAGTAGGATATGCAGGGGCGAGGAGTGCAATCCTTGTATTAGTGATTAGATTGCCAATGAGTACAATGCGCTAACCGATCTTCGCTCTTTCACCGAGTGCTCAAGATTCATGCCGGTACCTGTAAGCGACGATATGGTTTGAAACTGGGTTGCAACAGTACCTACCTCATTTTGATGAAAGAAAAAGGCCTCACAGATGCGCCTTCGCCCCCGTCATTATTAGTCTATGCTACGCCTCTGTTGAACAAAGCAGAGATTCCAAAGTCATAGGTAATTGCTCCTTGACATTTAGATGTATAGAAATAGATGTTTTTTATTAATTAATCAACGTCCACTAAGTCTTATAATTGTCCTAAACAGCGAGCGAGGCGTGAAAATAGGGGTGGCATTGTAGTTAGCTGCCATAATATTTTATCTATATCAACACTTATAAAGATTGAAACTTTTTCTTTTTTATTGGTAACTTTGAAAATTGTTGATGATTATATTTCAAAAAATATTTCGTACTTGTTTACAAAACTGACTGGCCTGTCAGTCTAGTAGTTAGTGACCCTGACTGCTATGCGGGAGGTCGTGGGTTCGATTCCCACCCAGGACTAATGTTTGTGTGATGAGCACGATCATTTGTTCTGTGTCTGGGTGTAATTTATCTATGACTAGCTGTGCCCGCGACTTCGTCCGCGTGGAATAGTTATTTTGGGCATCATATTTATTTTTGAAAACCACCTCAGCTTTATAAATTATAGCTGTTACCCACGACTTTGCCCGTATCAATTTCTTATTAGTAATTAAGTAATAAGTTATTAATTTAGACAATTTAGTTTTTAAAAGTACATAATTTTTAAAAGAACATAATTATCTAAAAGTACTTCATAGAGCTACAACCCCCACTTGGGCACGCCATAATCTCGGTGGTAAGTGCCCTCTTTGAGGCGTGGTTGGATAGACATTACGCAGGACATGACGCAGGTTCTCATTGGACATGGAAAGTTCAGGAGATTCCTGCACCGGATTCGTGCGGAAGAGACGCCCGGGTGTCGCCACTGTGTGGCCAGCACGGAGGACACGGTGGAGGTGTGCCCCGCTTGAGAAGAGCATCGCCGTGTCCTCGTGGGGGTGATCGGCGGCGGCGACCTCTCGCGCCGGGCCTTGGTTCAGACCATGGTCCGCAGCGAAGAAGAACGGCAAGCGGTCGCCTCCTTCTGCGAAGCAGTAATGCTCGTAAAGGAGGAGGCCGACCGCATAAGGCAAGGGCAAAAGCGCCCTCGCCGTAGCCGTCGTCGCCGCGATCCCGCCGATATCCGGCCACCATAGACGCTGGCTTGCGGACGGTGAGCAATGGGTAGCTCGCCGTCCGGTTGTTTGGTAACAGTCCAGATCAAGACCAAGTCGTCGACGGCGTGCACTGCTCTCGCGCGCCTCAAGGTGTTGTCAGCAAACTGTGGGGCTCTTCAGGGTCGAAGCCTCCTGCAGCCGAGGTTTGGTGCGAAAGCGTTGTACCGGGGCTCTGGGAATAAGGCAAAGGAGGAACGGGGTAGGTTGTTTAGTCAGTAAGAGTCTGACACTGTGTCCCGCTCCGCCCAAGAGCGGGAATCGTCATTGGATGATTTTTACCTACCATAAAAAAAACCCCTCCGCGCCGCCCGCAAGCAACCCCTGTCCTCGCCCGCCGGCCAGGCGCAGCGTCGTATTTTGCTCATTATGCGGCGCGTGTGAATCTTATATCGGAGTTATTTTAAAATCGTAATATCTTCTAAGATGTTCATTGAAAATAAGTGATGTCAAAGACAATTTTGTTCACAATTACATACTCTTAATCAACAACACATTTATTTGGATAAAGATTAATATTATTATGTTGATACAACTCATTGGTTGCATGCATTAATTTCGGCCAAATTTGATTGCCATAAAAACGGTTCTAGTGAGTTAATCTTAAAAGATAGACATATACTGTCGCGGACATTTTTTTAGATAATTTTAAGGGGAATAATTCTTTCGTACATATTTTTTTGGTATCTTCTACCGTTTTCGCAGCGCACGCAACGGAAGCCCTCAAAAATGAATATTTTCTCCCGTTTTTTCCACATTTTCCATTGTTTCTTCGCTCCTATAAGTCACAGCGTGATGTTATATAGCCTAAAGCCTTCCTCGATAAATGATCTATTCAACACAAAAAGAATTTTTCAATTCGAACCAGTAGTTCCTGAGATTAGCGCGTTCAAACAAACAAACAAACAAACAAACAAACAAACAAACTCTTCAGCTTTATAATATTAGTATAGATATGTATGTATTTAGAAATATATAAGTATGTTTATCAGTTGTCTAGTACCCATAACACAAGCTCTGCTTAGCTTGGGACTAGAAGACGTTGCGTGATAGTTGTGGACATATTATTATATTATTACAAAATCCAAAAATTGTGTACTAAACCCCTATTGCTAATAGCATGCGCATATAGCATAGCATCAGACTTATAATGGTCCCACTGCTGGAACTCAAGCCTGTTCTCTAGGAGAGGGATTGGCCCATAATCCATCACGAGGACCCAGTCCAGATTGATACATGTCACATGTCTTCGAATTTTTGGTTCTAGAACATGCCGGTTTCCTCACGATGTTTTCCTTCACCGGTTTAAGAGCAGTGGTGATGAAATAAATTACACAAAGTAATGCACCTGGCTGGGTTTAAATCCGAGACTACAAATCGTTAGTTGCCAAGCCATTACTTCTCGGCCACCTCTGCTCTCCAATTCCCTGTTGTATTATCTTCGTCAAAATAAATACTCGTACAATTTATTGTAAAACCTATAGATATCTTTTAGAAAATCTCGAAGAATTTCAAATTCTCTAAGAAACCAATCAATTACAAAGCATCTCAGCCATCTTAAAGGGCGAAGCCGATCGTGTAGGATTTCAACCATTATTTGTTCGCGGGTCAAATTGCTCTTAAGCCTCAACCCTTTAGGTGTAGGGCAATGAACGGTCAAGAGACTTTTGAATAGTCGTTTGCAATCATTCAATAGGAAACTGCTTAAGAAAAATTGTAAAAAAAGTCTTTGATATTTCCTTTTTGTGAATTGGATTAAAGGTTGTCCGGGTCTTCTAGGGTTAATGTATTTTGAAGTGTTTAGGCTATTTACATTGTAGATTACAATTACAATGTTGGTTAACCTCTGCTTTTCACACTTTGCCAAAAACAATTTATATTATGACCTTTTAATTGAGGTTAAGTTTTTTTTTTGTGGTTTGGGTTTTGATGTGGGAAATCTTTCTTTTTTTTTTGCAAGCTTTATATTCGTTTCACTGTCCCGATGTTTGTGATCAAATCTTGAAAAATACTTCCCGGTAAAAGATTGAGTTGAAATTTTGCATGCATGTATAAATCGCGTGACAATGCAATATTATGTGGGGCTGATCTGATGAGGGAGCTAAAAGGTGGCCATAGGAACTTGGCAATCCGACCCAGTTCCCACTGCTCGGACACAGGCTTTCTCTATAGGAGAGGGAATGGATCGTAATCCACCACGCGGGCCCAGTGCGAATACTTCGAATTTTTGGTTCTTGGACATGCCGGTTTCCTCACGATGTTTTCCTTCATCGTTTTGAGAGCAGTGGTGATGAAATAAATTACACTAAGTAATGCCTGGCTGGGTTTGAACCCGCGACCTACAACTCGTAAGTCGAGGCCGTTGCCACTCGGCCACCACTTAAGAGTTACTTTCCCATTTATAATATTAATATGGATACACACGAAATATACATAATCTGAGGTTTATGATTTCCCTAGTAGTCGAGTAAAACTATTCTTCAAGACATAATAGTATAACGTAGAATTCTTAATTTCTAGAAAACTAGCACAAAAGGCATCATCCACGTCACGTCAGTCACGCCTGAAGAAATGAGCTGACAGGTCGGCATGATGTAAGCTTAGAACATTATTACAATGCCTATGTAAGTAGGTCTTTATGTTCAGATATACTTCTAGGAAGGTACTTAAGGAGCTGCGTGATTGTGTCGAAAGTGTTGCCCTTGCCCTAGAATACAAAAGGTGACTGAAGGACGGGTTTGAGTCAGTGAAAGACTGACATTCTTTCTCACTCTCCAATAGCTGGAAAGGTTATTGGAAGATTTTTAATCTAGGTATGTTTAGGTACACACGAGTGGCATATTGTCACAGTTAGAGGTAACTAGATACTGATTCTGACATTTGACTCACAGGAAGACTGACTTTAGAATAGAATAGAATAAAGTTTGTAGTACGTATGTACCTAAACTTACACACGTACTACACAAAATAGGTTGCTATTTTGGTGTAGGATGTTACAGAAACTTAAATCTATGGGAACAATGGCGGTCTAACTATGCCGGAAGCCGATCCCAAGCTAAGTAATGAAAACGGAAAAGAGCATGTTGGGCCACGCTCATGGTAGGGTTTCGTAGTTTCCCCTCTGTCAGAAAGATCTCACAATGTAACAGAACCTTTAAACTACAACTTAACAGTGCGAAGTAGCCCATGTATAAATTTATTAGTCACCAAATTTCCCGAGAGATGGCGCTGTACCCGGTAGTAATTATGGATTACGTGAACCGATTTTAACTTTTTTTTTTGTTTTTTAAGGAGGATACGTTCAGGATAATAAAATATGTAAACTAAGTTTAAGAAAACGCTTGCAAATACGATTAAAAAAAAATATTAAAATCTGTTCATCTTATCAAGTTCAAAATTATTTTCCTAAAAAAGATTTATACAGTTCTACTTTTAAGATTTTTTTCATATTTTCTAAACTTACTGTTCAAAACTTAGAAGGGGGACGTATTGTTTTGTTTTTTTTACTTTTGAAGCGTTTATTCCCGAAAATATTAACATTATCAAAAAATTATTTTAGGGGAACCCTAATCATTTTTAAATACCAACAACACACGTAAGGGTATAAATTAAAAAAAATCACTCCATTCTTTATGTGTACAGGAGGTACCCTAATATTTTTTATTTTATTTTAGCAGTGTCAGTGTAATGGATAAACATATTGGTCAATTTCAGCTTTCTAGTGCTAACTAACGGTCGCTGACATTGTCCGCGGACGGCCAGACAGACGGACATACAGAATTGTAGAAACTATATGGTTTTCTTGCTGACTACGTAACCCTAAAAACCTTCTAGGGAGACGATGAGTCTTCAGAGTCGTTCACAATATTCTTAAAAGAACTACACACTATTCTCTCAAAACGTTTTTGTAAACATTCTTCAGTAAAAACGGTACACAAGCTCTTGTACCTCATAGAAACCTTATAACAAATAACATCAAAATAACACATTTACGCCTCGGAAACCTTATTTTCCCTTTTAGTGTGTATGTTACGCTCAAAGATCGAAAACGCTCATTGAGCGGAAGAATAGCTCACAACGCGTTGTGGTTAAAGTAAAACATCCACATGGCGAAATTCGTGTTATGGCTCTAATGAAAACGCGCACGACGCGTTGTGGCAATCAAAGAAAGACCAAATAGCAAAATTCGTGTCGTGGCTTACATGCTATTTGATCTCAACGCGTTGTGGCAATGAAGAAAAGCCATGACGCGTTCTGAGCATTTATTGTGTTAACCATCACGACGGACAGGTTGTAACTTGTCGGTGTCGGCTCGGGTGCAAAGACGCATTGAAACATCAGTTTTATTCATTTCTTTTCTGTTGAGAGAGAATTTTAATGTCAGCGCTAAGTATGATGAATAAAAAAGAATTGTTTTACGATAAATTACGTGAGTTTGTGGAAACAAGCACTGATCGCAGTTTTATCATGACTACAGAAAAATATGAAATGTTACTTAATGAAACAAAACAGTCTCAACTTCTTAAAAAGACAAAGGAGTCTCTGTCGTCGAAGCACTATCGACGTCTTAAACGATATGATGTCTTAAAGATTGGTGATACTGAAAAGTTGGTTGAAGCTGGAATAGAAAGCTCAAGTTCAAAAATTCGATATTTCTGCAAAACAGATGAACTGTTTGATATTTTGGAAAAAGCACATACTAACGTCGGTCACAAACGGACTAGAGGTAAGTTATTTTTGTTAGAGTTTTCTCTCTCATAAACAGAAAAGAAATGAATAAAACTGATGTTTCAATGCGTCTTTGCACCCGAGCCGACACCGACAAGTTACAACCTGTCCGTCGTCATATGGTTAACACAATAAATGCTCAGAACGCGTCATGGCTTTTCTTCATTGCCACAACGCGTTGAGATCAAATAGCATGTAAGCCACGACACGAATTTTGCTATGTGGTCTTTCTTTGATAGCCACAACGCGTCGTGCGCGTTTTCATTAGAGCCATAACACGAATTTCGCCACGTGGATGTTTTACTTTAACCACAACGCGTTGTGAGCTATTCTTCCGCTCAATGAGCGTTTTCGATCTTTGAGCGTAACATGTATATAGAAATCGATCAATTGATTTCGTCTAGCCGTCCCGACCTTTGCCAGAAGTTTCGAGGAGTTTCCAGCAGTTTTGTAAACACCCTTTGTTACCAAGTGAGGAAAGTAGGAGCACAACATTATATCATAAGGTTCTTTGAAAGTTTTGTAGTTCTAGTTTCGGAATTTTATTAGTACTCTAGCTTTTGTCCGCAGCTTCGCTCCCGGCGACAGAAAAATGTGATAAATGAAGAACTGCTCGACCAATTTTTTGCAAACTTCACTTAAACTATCTACAAAATAGTCCGAACAAAACCTAAAGATTTGGTTTGGATAGATGAGTCTGTTCTTGAATTATGAAATTTCAACGAAAAGTGGTATTGATTTTTATATATAACTAGCTTTTGCCCGCGGCTTCGCTCCCGACGACAGAAAAATGTGATAAATAAAGAACCGCTCCAGCGGTTTTGTGCAAACTTCACATGAACAATCTGCTAAATAGTCCGAACAAAGCCTAAACATTTGGTTTGGATAGGTGAGCCCGTTCTTGAGTTATAAAGTTACAACGAAAAGTGGCATTGATTTTGTATATATTGATTGGAAATCTTGTTTTGTCGATATTATCGTGTAACGTGAACTTTGAAGGTTCTAGATAATTTGTTTATTTTTGGTAAGTATTTGTACTTACCAGGAGAGCAGTGGTGGCCGAGTGGTAACAGCCCAGATTTACAAGTTGTAGGTCGCAGGTTTGAACCCAGGCAGACACATTACTCCATATAATTTTATTTCAACACCACTGCTCTCAAAACGGTGAAGGTAAACATCGTGAGGAAACCGACATGACCTAGTACCAAAAATTCGAAGACATGTGACTTTCAACCACCTGCACTGGACACTGGTGGTGGATTACGGGCCATTCCCTTTCTAAGAGAGATGGCCTGAGTCCCAGCAGTGGGAACATTATAAAGCTGATGTTATGCTATGACGTACAAATAGAAAGCGGTATCATAGCAAAGAGAAATTAAAGAGCACTTCCTTTCTCAATTGACATAATATTAGTATGTATTAGTATGTATATTATATCTACATATATATGTATGTATGTATATATTAGACGTATTTATGTAGGTTTAGATTGTACACTGGTTTCTACCCTCTTATGTAATCTCTCTCTGTTACTTCAAGGTTTGCTGGCAGAAAACTCATTGTTGAGTTAAGCTCGCCTTTGTACATGAACTGTCATATCATTGTATTTATATTAAGTTGTTGTGTACATTAAAGAATTAAAGAATAGAGATTCCCGTTTTATACCTTTTGGGTATAGAACTCTAAAATTTTTGAACATGGAATCAATTTTTTTTGTTACGGCTTTTTTATTGTGCTGATATGGACCAGCCATAGGCAAAAAGCGCGCCATAAATTATAATACAATTTAAATAACTTTGAAAGGAACGCCAGATAAATGCTAAGAAAAAGGTTTTCATCATTTTCATACGCATAACTCAGAGGAAAGGAGGCCATCGCTCCCCTAGGAAGAAATGTGTGAACCAGGACTCTCGATGAATACATATTTATTTATTAAAATTCTGTGATCGTAGAATTTTCTGTCTACAGGACGTGAACTGAACTGGAATGTATGTTCCAATGTCATACATAATGAAGCTTTAGTAGGGGCAGAATAAGGATATTATAATCTTCCTTTAAGATAGAAAAAACTAACGCTTTTTATTTCGTAAGGCCCTGCAGATGGGTCGAAGCCTTATTGCGGCCAGGGATTCACGTCTAGAAGAGTGGAAGCCTTCTGGACCCAAGGGGCGATATGAAAGCGGAACACAAGCCCTGGAACTAAGGCAAGAAGAAATGGTGGGTCGTTTAGTCAGTAGAAGTCTGACACTGTCTTCCGCTCCACCTAAGGGCAGGATTCGTCATTCGATGTGTTTTTGCCACCAAAAAAAGCGTTCGCGTCTGAAATGAAGGCTCGGCTCTGGTATGAAATACAATGTAGAAAAGGGGTGGGTTTTTTAGACAGGAAGAGTCTGACACTATTTCCTGCTCTACCCATGGGCGGGAGTAGTCATTGGATTATTTTTACCTATCGGAAAAAAAATCAAGCTAGTTAGAAATGAATTACTACTGCATCGTGGATGCATTACAGTGACTATAGTTACTTGATCCATGAGGCAAATGGCATCTACCGCTATAGTATATTTGTATATCAAATTATTAGGTAAATAGTCTAGTTTAACGTATGTTTTTAAGCAAAGCATACGAACTAGCTGTTTAGACGTGATGTTTGATTAAAAAAAAAGCTCTTAGACAAAAAAAACATATTCTAAATTTGAATATTATAATGATAAAAAAATTGAACCAATAGGTTTAAAAAATAAAGCGGTACGATTAGTGTTCATTCGTAAGCATAAATTAAATAGAAGGGACATTGGAGCATTGAATATTTTATCTAGTCCCAATTCGAAAGTGGCCAATGAAGTTTATAAATTTTGTATGCAATAGATCCATAAGAGCCTTATTTAATATCTAGTGTAAGGCACAAGAGTTAGTTTTAATGAGGTTGTCATAGTCGAAATACGACTAAAGCCTCGAAAAAAAAAATTGAACTATCTAAACACTGGTCTCACTATCAATATTGTAAATATTAAAACTGAATTCATGAAAAAAAAACCATTTTTAAGAAAAAAAATATGTAAATGACGAGCATTTCTTGTAAATAAACATAAGATATTGCAATTTAAAAGAATCAGGGTCTTTCAATGTACTGAAACTTATTAATCTCAATTTAGTGAGGTCGTTGTCTTCAAACCGTCTAAGTAACAACACAGTAAAAGTTTTTAAAGGCAACACTTTTTAATTATAATGGAAAGTCTCGTTATTTTGCTGTCAAAAGATATTTTAGCCAAAAATATTTGCTTAAAGAAACTGCAAAGTCTGGACACATTGAGTCTAGACACAAATATATAAATTAGAAATAAATATAAATTAATTTAAAAAATAGTTTTTTTTTACAAAGCTTGGATACCTTGTGGTAAGTAGGACATAATAGTATGCACACAA
Organism: Mythimna loreyi; assembly: GCA_029852875.1. Classification (NCBI taxonomy): domain Eukaryota; kingdom Metazoa; phylum Arthropoda; class Insecta; order Lepidoptera; family Noctuidae; genus Mythimna; species Mythimna loreyi. The sequence continues at coordinate 7,881,590 of CM056795.1, read as the reverse complement.
ACTAAATAGAAAAACACCAGTTAACCCTGGAAGGCATCAGAAAAGAATTGCGGCATGTTGTGCCTTTGTCACATTATTATTTATTTGTTTTACTATTTATGTACACACGTAAAGTTCATAAAAACTGAACAATATAATAAAAAGAATGTTCAGACATCGCGGCCTCGCGGGCAATATGAGCAATGGGTAGGTCACCGTCCGGTCGTCTGGTAACAATCCGGACCAAGTCCAAATCGCCGACAGCGGGTTCTGTTTCCACGCGTCTCAAAAAGTTATCAGCAAACGTAGAGCCCCAGCTGCAGGGCCGAAACCTACAGGGGCCTTGGACCAGTTTCTGAAAGGATTATCCGACCCCGGTATGAAGGCAAAGAAGGAACTATATTAATCAGTAAGAGTCTGACAAAATTTCCCGCTCCACTCAAGAGCGGGACTTGACAATTTTTCCCACTGTAAAAAATGAGTTTTACATACCACCCTCAATATTCATATTACATTCAAAAAGCAATAACTTACTTAAGGACCTCCTACATGAAAAGGTTAAATAACTTCTCTTTCGACAATTTCTCCAGCAATATGTAAGAGCACGATGAGTATTCACTTTGGGGAATAATATTTCAATTCTAGGTACCTTTGCCTCTAAGTACCGTCGAATTGGGTAACGAAATATGTAAAACGGGCCTTATTTCTTTATCAAACTACATATTTATGAAACTACACAAGGGATTACATCTCATGTCGTGTTGTTACAGAAATCGAGAACATTTTGTTGAAGTGATCGGTATGTGTAGATTTATTCTCTTGTCTAAATTAAGTAAGATTGTTTTTTTTGTGGTGCGAAATTATCCAATAATTTCACCATTTTAGAATGGACTGGTAGAGCGTTTCATTACATTAGCAAAAGAAGAGACCGACCACATCAGGTAAAGGCAACGGTGGTGACGCCACGGCCGCCGCCGCCATGTCCCCGATCCCGATTTCCGACCACCGTTGGCGCGGGCTTACGGACGGTGAGCAATGGGTAGTTCGTTGTCCGCCCATCCCATAACTGTCCGGACCGAGCCTAAGTCGTCAACGGCGCGCACTGTTCCCGCGCGCCTTAAGGAGTTGTTAGCAACTGTAGGGACCCAGCAGAGTCAAAACCTTCTGACGTTGATGCGAAAGCGGAACACCGGGGCCTTGGAACTAAGGCAGGAAGGAACGGTGGGTCGTTTAGTCAGTAGAAGTCTGACACTATCCCCCGCTCGCGGCGGGCGGGATTCGTTATTCGATGATTTTTCCCACCATAAAAAAAAACATGATCATTACAAATCGTTTATTATACACAGACAAATGATCGTACTCATCACATAAACATTTTTTGTCCTAGGTAGGGATCACTAACCCAAAGAGCAACAGGCCAGTAAATATATAACAGAAAATGGTTCATTTTTCTCCGAGTCCGTCGACATACCAGAGTAAAGAAAGTACGTATCAAAAAGACCCTTGTATTATTTACCCAGGGCAATCTCGCCACATGTTTACCTCACTTTGAAAGGTTTTCTCTGTATACGTGATTTATCTCGAAAAGGAGGCTGTTTTCTTAGTCGCCACCTTTTAAGTATGAATTATTTTGTTTTGATTTGAGAGGTGTGGAAGAATGTATACAGTAAGCTGTACTAGCAAAACCAGTATAAGTTGGCCTCGCATTTTACTGAAACTCAATGCTTGGGTAGGCCAGGTCAAAGTCAAAAGGTTACGACCGGCGGCGACGGGAGGTTTTGTGTGATGTATTTGTTTCATTTTATGAGATGGAATCGTTCGTCTGCACTTAGTTGATTTTTTAAAGTCTAGCTGCATTTTGGTTTGCAGAATAAAAGTATTGCCAGGTCTAACAATAAAAAAGTTTTCAATTAAAATATTTTTTTCAATACACTTACTCGAAAACTGCCTCTCATGTCATTCCGATTAGGTTCAATATGGCATGTATACCCAAATGTTTTTTTTTTTTAATTTATCACAACAAGGGCTTTTTCATTCCCTCCTTATCGTTACGGTCAAGGCTGATTATTTTTTTTACTTAGTTGGTTTATCGAATCAGGCGCGAGTTGTTCCCCACGAGGCGCAGGTTTCCCACAGATTTAGAAACTGACCAGAACAAATTTTAATGCTATTTTAATTATAAGTTTCTTCTGTATGTTTGAGATACGATTAAACGTTTTTTCCCGCGGTCATCTGTCCACTTTATGGACCTTCCGATACGTGGTTGCCGCTCTAGAAACCTTCATCCTCAACCCAGAGTTCTGTGTGCTATGTGCCCTAGTCGACTGCCAATTAAGTTAGGCGATTCTTCAGACAATATCGGTAACTTTCGTTCTCCTGTGGATATCTTTATTTCTGATGTGGTCATGAAAGGAAACTCCGAGCATAGCCCTTTTCATAGTACTATCAGTGACATTAAGCCTTTTGATGAGTCAAAATGGGAGAAGTAATTTGATGATTTTTAAAAGATAATCTGTTCTATTGTAATCCAGTGGACAGCATTGCCGCGGCCAAATACTGGGTCAGGCATCGACATCGACACGCTAAGATTGTAACCCAAAATCCGTCTTTAAATTTTATCGTAAAAGTAAAGATTCATGGCGTGGCCTTGACGCCAAACTCGTCTAATATTTGATCTATCAACTTAAATTACTGAGGTAAGATTCAGTAAGAATAAATATTATCTTGTCTTATTCGCTGAAAGCTCAAACGTCGTTTTCATGTTGATTTATTGACCTAGAAAACAAAAAGCCTTATCCATTTTTCTTTTTATTGGTTTTCTTCGCGGTACAATGTTTTGAGGTTTTTTTTTTTATGGGAGGTAAAAAATTATCCAAGGACGCGGGTCTCGTTCTCCTTGGGTGGACCGGGTAACAGTGTCAGACTCTTACTAACTAAACGACCTACCTCGTCCCTACGATGTCATACCCGGTCTGGCCCTGGGGCCAGAGCCTTCCCTTCAGACATGAACCCTTGGCCCCAGTTGGCTTCGACCATTCTGCAGGGCCCCTACGGTTTGCCGACAACTTTTTGAGGCACGCGGGAACAGTGCGTACAGTCGACGACTAGTGTAAATAACAAAAAAAGAGTCTTTAAATTATTAAAGCGACAGAAGTTGCTTAACGATTTCCTACTAAAAAAAAAAACAAAGTTTCCTAAAGCAAAAAAAAACGGTAATGAAACAAATTACGATTTATCTCACTTTCCTCAATTTGCAATGCCGTAACAAGGCCTCCCCAATAGCTGACGGTACCGTCTTATTTAAATAGGTAGCTTAACTTCCTGTGTTGATCTTCGTATTAAGTTGTCGAGACAGGCCTTTAGTTAGAACTTACGTAAGTTCGTTTAGTAAGGGATATAGGTCAATGTAAACCACGTGTAAAGGCCTAGTTAGGGCCCTGTTGGGTAACTATGAATACATTTGCTTTGTGTAAACGTATGAATTTATTGCAAACTTTTTCATTTTTTTTTTCAGAAAAATAAAAAAAATTAAGCATCACTATACAAAATTATTATTGAGAGCAGTGGTGGCCGAGTGGTAAAGGCTCCGACTTACGAGTTGTAGGTCGCGGGTCCAAACCTAGTCAGGCGCATTACTTTGTGTAGTTAATTTCATCACCACTGCTCTCAAAACGGTGAAGGAAAACATCGTGAGGAAACCGGCATGTACTAGAACCAAAAGTTCGAAGACATGTGACATCCACTAATCCGCACTGGGCCCGCGTGGTGGATCATAGCCCATTCCTTCTCCTAGAGAGGAGGCCGGTGTCCCAGCAGTGGGTACATTAAAAAGGCTGATGATGATACAAAATTATAAACTTCATAGGACAGTTTATATGGAGAGGGTATTGTAGAAAGTTGTTCAGTTTTGTCTACTAAGTAAGCCTTTAAAGGATTACAGCGAAGCCTCAAATACATTAACAATCTCATCAACAATTTTCTCGTCATTGTTTTATAAGGAGACCTGTCCTTTACACCCTGTATAAATAGATTATAACGCTTGCGTCCGCTCCGTTGCTTTAATGACCGAAAAACATAACAATACGATACATTAGCGTGTGCATAAGCTTGTCAAGCACCTTTTAAATTATTCCAAGCATATAATATATAAATATTGCAATCAATTTAATTCCTCTTACTTTCTTAGCAGGATCTTTATGCTCCTGGACATACTCCTGCTTCAAAGGCTCGGTCTGCAGATCAGGTAGAGAGTGACTGATGCGGATAGCAGCTTGGCGGGAGAGGGAGTCGCAGTTGCTGTCTTCGGAATCCCTCCGAGCCCTGCACCAAAGTGATCTGTTAAGAAACCTTGGAGGTGAGTTATGGTGATAGTGATAGATCATGAAAGAAGTTGGGGTGAAAATACAATGAAAAAGAAAGAAAGAAAAAGATATAGAAAAAAAGAAGAAGAAGATATAGAATAAGAAGATATAGGAAATGATCTGAGAACTACCAAAGGTTCAAAAGAGAACAGTGAACTTCAAGATTTACAAGAACATGAGCAATATTGTTATATATTTAAATGAAGGATATCATGCACTTTTACCAACGTTTTATATTATTCTTTTGGGTTAAAATTTATGGTGCAATCGTAGATGTTGCTATGAATTATGTCTCTTTCAGTGTGCCTACCGTTCTGTCAATCTTCACAACTTCACATTTTTTTTCTCATTATTAAAATAGTCCACATTATATTCAAGTATATAAGTAATAAGTCCATATTTAACTAACTACTTAAGACTTAACAAAGTGATGTCATATTAGTGATTAAGATTATAAACGATTTCTTCCTTGAGTTTCATCATCATCATAGTTGGACATTAGCCTCACTCAAAGTGTCACGACAAATACTGGTCCTATGTGTCTCGCATTTATAGGATTCGCGCAACCCTCACCAGGTCATCGGTTCACCTTATGGGAAGCCTTCAAACGCTATGCGGTCACTTCTCTAAACCCCAGTGAGTCTCATGAGTCTACTTTACTAAAAACCCACATTTTAATCCCTTATAAACTGAGTAATGGATTTTGGTACTGATATAGTCATTATGTCTAAGTCCTTCTACAAAACAAGCTTGCAAGTAAACCATGTGTCTATGAGAAAATTTCTTTAAGAGCTTCAGTGAAGCGACTGACAAAGTAAATAGTAAACAAGTCTCGTCTTAAATTCTCAAAGACACTAAACGAAAAGCACTCCTAAGGAAATTCACTTCGCAAATGTTTTAAATGCCATTTCATTGCAGACTGCAGGATGTCTGCTAAACATGCATTCAACGTTAACATCTTACTTCCGATGCCTGAAGTCTATTTAAATATTTAAATTTTGAAGCAAGTGAAGTAAGTGCTGAACGGAAAATGGATGTGAGAAAATATAGACTTAGATTTTTAGCTTTTAAAAATATGAATTATTTTAAAGGCTAAAGGTGTTTGATAGATTTAGAAAAAGAAATCTTTAAGCACTACTTAGGTATACTTAACAGAAGAAAGGATGTGGTTATGAGATATGTAGAAGAAATTAGTATTGATATTACGGTCGTTCGAGCCGGATACTGCTGCGTATCACTGTCAATCGATTTCTGCTGTATAATTTGTTTTTCACATATTACAAAATTCTGTTAAATTCAACCTACCTTCCAACTATCCATCTCCACGTGGCAGCACATTGGTAGCCCACAGCAGCTAACAGAACAGCGGCCATTGCAGCTAGCAGTAAGGCTGCTGCGTAGTCCACGGAACTGCCGCGCACCGTCGCCGGGCTTTCCAAGCTTTCAGCCGGCCACACTCCTAAGAACAAAAGAAAAAGTCACATGAGTTTGTGCAGGAGTAAAGAGTTATTAAAAAATAATAATAAAGTAACGAAAATGACTTAATAGCCAATCAACCAACACTTTAAGACGTTCGCTTTAGACGACTGCATCAAGTGCTTGATTCAGAAACCGAGAAAAAAGAACTCTCCAACAATACGAGTAGCTTCGAGGAGTATCAACGCTGCTCGTATTAACACTTGTAAGAACCTTCTAACGTTCTTTTTTCTTGGACCCTGACCGCTGGTAGCTTGCACCCTTGTTCCGATACCGATGTATTTTTTTTATATTAAAATATTTAAAAATGTTACTTATTTTTAAATATAAATAAAAATGGAATAACAACTAACGCACAGGACCGGTCATTGTGGCGGCGCTTGGGGGTGGCCTATATCCAGCAGTGGACGTCTTTCGGCTGAAATGATGATGATGATGAATAACTAAATATCTTTATACAATAGTACACAATAGTAATATTTTAAAATGTTGTGATAACTGTCTTAATTTTATGGGAGACTGGTGCCTAACTAGGCTACAACCTTGTATTTCAGGACACCAGATTTCTGGACGACGTGAAGCTAAATCTCTTCCGGAAAGCCAATAATCGCAAAAACACTCAAAACTTACTAAGATCCACAGTCCCGTGGGTCGAAGTCATCAAATACTGACCCAAACTACCACACATCAATATCACTTCAGCGCACACGTGGGAAGCACTGCATATGAGTTCTTGAAACTTTCAGGGTCAGCCTTAATAATTTACAATGTCATCGTAACATTTTATACTTGGGCTATTCTGCTTGTCAACGAAAATTGCTTGAATTTTAATGTAGCTTTATTTATGTTTTTTTTTTTTTTTGTTGTTTGTTTTTTTTTTTTGTTTTTGTGAGTATATTAGTTTATTCTAAAGGAGAACATTTTTTATGGTGGGTAAAAATCATTGGGTGATTTGCCTTTATACCAGGGCCAGAGCCTTCCTTTCAGACGCATCCCGGCGTACGGCAAATATCCACCCTTACGTTGTTGAGACACCTGCGGCCCGGACTAAGCGTTTTGCCTCGTCGTTTATACCGCGTACATCGAGGGACTGGAACAGTTTGCCGGCTGCAGTCTTTCCGTCCGATTATAATTTAGGTGTCTTCAAGGCTAGAGTGAATAGGCTCTTAATAAACTAGTGCGCCTTACCATCAACGACTGCATCACTGCTTACCATCAGGTGGGATCGCAGTCAAGCACTAGTTTATAGCAATTAAAAAAAAAAAACTCTTGGCCCTAGTAAGGGTAGTAGGGCCAAGAGTTTGCGTGAGAGGAGATGGTGAAGATTTGAATTGCTACCGAAAGCATTAGCCAGAAGTGATAAACAATACATTGGAAGGGAGGTCTTTGCTGCGGGGATACAAAAAGCTCATAATAACAATAACTATAGCTTCTGTCAGCGATTTCGTTCGCATCAAAGTGGAATTGTCCTAAGCAAACATACTCCTGTACAGTTAGAGCTCATTTAGCCAAGTTAGAGCAGGTGGCATTCCGTAGTTTCTGTCTAGTCTATAAGTAATGGCGCTAACTTATACTTATAGGTATTAACTGTTGATGATGATGATGAGATGAAGCCGCTTTCATTTCCTCATCTTCCGAAATCCATCCATCATTTCAGCCAAATACGTCCACTATTGGGCATAGGCCTCCCCTATAGGCGTCACCTGTGTGTAGGAAATTGTCTCAATGGAACATACTCCCGGGATAGACAGGATCCGAAACGCTATTCCAGGACTAGAACTCGTGTATATTATGCGGCAAATAAGTATAACTCATTTGGCCGTCATTGCTATAGTTACACACAGCCACCCCTATGCAACTGAATGTTGATCGCCATTTTCAATTTCAAGTTTCATCCCAGAGCCCTGGTGTTACGCTTTCGCATCAACACTCGGCCCTGCACGGCCCCTTCAGTTTGCAGCCGTTTGAGCTTGGAGAACTAACAAACACGTTTGTTAGTTAGTTTGCTTTTATAATATTGTGATAAAAAATGTTCTTCTTCTTCTTTCCATTCTTCTCCATCTTTCTTCTTGTTCTTTAAAATAACTGCAAATTGTATATCTATCTGCCCATTGTACCCTTGTTCTTATAACAATGTTTGTCCTATATTTTTTTAATGTGGTGTACAATAAAGTATAAATAAATAAATAAATAAATCTAAACCCAGAATGGCCCACCTATCGTGAAATATTGATTACAGTTAACAGTTCAAAGAGTTATTTGTATTCAGTTAACGTAAATGATGATTTATTTTTCCATGAAAATTGAACTTTTCTCGGTAACGGAACTTGCAACGGGTATCGTAAATTTCATTGGAAAAATACTTTCGTGTTGTGATTTAATATTGTATCAACAGTGAATAATTTTATTGTTTTTGTGTTAACGAAAAATAATAAAAGTGGCTGCCAAAAAATTGAGTATTGTCTTTTTTTTTTGCAGTTTATGGCAGACCAAAAAAAAAAACAAATGAAGGAATGATTGTACCTAATTATGGATCTTGCTTATATAAATGAATTATATTTTATGAACTACTTAGATACTGTATTTTTGTAACCTTTTTCTAATTCAAAATTTTATTATTTTGGACGATTTGTCTTATAAGTTATCTAATGCTTATGAAGCTACCGGTTTTTTTTTAGGTTTGTTGTAGTTACTGAGCATTCAATGAGTATTTAGTATAAACTCCGCCCAGATCCTTGCGGCCCCAAAACAATGGTTTTATTTTCATAAAAAAAAAACTATTCAAATTTTTTTGTATTTCCTTACATTGATTTTTTTATTATAAACTATATGCGAAAACATTTAACTGGTTGATAGTTGTATATGTTGTTATTAGTTGTTAATACTGTTTATTTTCCTACTAAAATGAAATAAAATAAACAAACTTTATTATTTTTTCTTCAACGACGTTCGTTCGTTCGTTCAATGACGTTAGATTCGTGAATTTCTTTTAATAAGCCAACTAATTGTTATTATGTTTTCAATACTTAAACGCCACAGACGTTCATATTTTCATTTTAATAAAATATTTTTTTAAGATATTCTGTTATATATTTGTTTAAAGATTTAAATAAGTTAAATATGGAAAAGAACCTGTCCTTAAAGATATCAGTTATGTAATGTGGGTACTTATATAGACCTCGTTATTTGTGAAATATGAAGCAAGATCCCAGACACGACAGAATCATGATTAGAGACAATTGGTCGTAAAAGGCGAAGCTTACAATGACACATACGACCTTTTGTGTGTATTACGATACTATGTCGTAATACGTGATGCGAGTATATTTTAAGGCGTGGTCTAGGTACAGTACGGCCTTCGGAACTTGTCGTGTCTGAACTTAGGCTCTGAATGGCCGAATTTTAGCGTTTCAAAACTCGTAAAAAATAATTGGTTTAAACGAATAAATGTAATTTAAAAACTATACTATATATCCAAAAATTTTGTGCCGTGCTGTTACGGGGTGAACTGACAATGAGCTCCCAGATGGGGATGGTATGAAATTAGCATCCCCAACTGTTGTGATTTTTGTCAGTAAAAGTATGACACGCCCTCTTGCTCCGGTTAAGAGCGAGATAAGTCATCACATCATCATCAGCCTTATTTTTTAATATTCCCACTGTTGAGACAAAGGCCTCTTTTAATAGTCATACGTAAAAAGTTTAATTACAAGCTTTATATTAGTCTCATCTGTCCGATGATTGTGATCAAATCTTGCAAATTAAATTTGATCCACTTTCCGATTACCGATGGAGTTGAAATTTTGCATACATGTGTCAATCCGATGACAATGCAAAAATATTATGTCATGGAGTTGATTTGATGATGGAATCGCGAGGTGACCATAGAAACTGTAATTAAACGGCACAACCACGTCGAGTTTGGGCTCATGTGAATCGTCTTGATGAGTTTTTATTATATAGGTATAAACCACCGCTATAAAATAGGCAATGAAAAAAATATTTTAATTGAAAACTTGTTTATCTAAGGATGTTGAGTTATCATTTACAAATGACTGATCAATTTATGAAGATTTCTCTCATCAAAAACAAAACCTAAAAAAAAACCATCAAATAAATAGTAGTTTATTTCATTCGTTTCCTACTCGGGGTATTTTATCGGGATCCCAGGCTATGATTCGTATCCTTGGGATCAAACTGTCGCTTCCATATATTGAGTAAAGCCAGTGCGTTATATTATTCACGGGCTCAATAAAATGAGTGTCCAAGCGCGAGCTTATCAATAATAAAAAATACAGGACCAATATTTATTTATTTATAAAGGTGCTTTAAAGGTGCTCACAAAACGGTGACGGAAAACATCGTGAGGAAACCGACATGTCCTAGAACCAAAAATTCGAAGACATGTGACATCCACCAACCCGCACTGGGCCCGCGTGGTGGATTACGGCCCATTCCCACATATCATCCTAGAGAGGAGGCCTGTGTCCCAGCAGTGGGAACATTAATAAAGCCGATGATAATGATATTAAAGTAAAAGTTGTTTGTTATCTTGATTAAAATCACGTGTTTAAGAATAGGGCGTGAATGACTTCCGCTGCTTGAGGTTCTCCGCAGTAACTATAGCTTTTTTTATGGTGGGAAAAATCACCGAATGACGAATCCCGCCCTTGGGCAGAGCGGGAGACAGTGTGAGACTTCTACTGACTGAACGACCCACCAGGAGGGATCCTGCCTTAGTTCCAGGGCCCCAGTGTTCCGCTTTCGCATCAACCCTTGGCCCCAGAAAGCATCTCATTGCTTGTGACTGTACAACTAAGGATGAATTGAGGTGAAAAGCGATTCTCAAACAAATTGAACTGTTATTTTAATAGTTCAATGATATGGAAATGTTTTTGTTGTGTTTGTCAAAAACAGATTGGTTTTGTGTTTGCCTCAAACCGAATTTAATCTAAATGAAATCACTATAGTTCATTAATTCGTATTTGTTTGATTTTGAATCGAAAAGGGTAGCAATTGAAACCTGTTTCATTAGCATAGCAGTTTAGTCTTTAATTGGATATTGAAACGGGCATTTTAATGTTAAACATTGCATAGAAAACTATCCTATTACAAAAATGCAACTACCCTTATTTCTTTTTTAAGATGAGTAAAAATCATCCAGTGACGAATCCCGCCCTTGGGCGGAGGGGGAAATAGTGTCAGACTCTTACTGACTAAACAACCTAACTCATTCCTACGTCGCCATATATACCAGGGCTAGAACCTGCCTTTCAGACTCGGCCCCAGTTGGCTTCGACCCTTATACAGTGTCCCTACGATTTGCTGACAACTCCTTGAGGCGCGCGGGTACAGTGCGCGTCGTCAACGACTAGGCTTGGTCCGGACGATTACCAGATGACCGGACGGCGAGCTACCTATTGCTTGTAACCGGAAATCGAGGCGGGAATTCTGGCAACATCTGGGGTGTGAGCGCCGTTACTACTACCCTACTACCCTAACCTAACCTTATGATGTTAAACCACGACCAATAAACATGCAAAAAGTAACCTATTTTTGTCATGGGTCACGTCGTAAAACAAAGAATAATTCAATAAATAAAACCACAAAAAATGAAAGCAAAGCCTAAATAATAAAAAAACAATAAAGCCCATTTCAATTAAAGCATTCGAAACTAAGAAAAAGGTCGAAGCTTCAAGACTTGTTTTTCTTCAAAACTAGGTCAAAAGAAAGAAGCTAGATTTCACAAAGAAAACCAGCAATTAAGAACTATGGTTAATATCAAATTACTGGCTAGCATTAGAAGTAGTTAATCTGAAGTGGCAATGGGCAGGGCACATCGCACGCAGAACAGATGGCCGCTGGGGCCGAAAGTTTCTGGAGTGGTGACCACGTACCGGAAGAAGTAGTGTTGGTAGGCCTCCCACAAGGTGGACCGACGACCTGGTCAAGGTTGCTGGAATTCGATGGATGCGAAACGCACGGGACCGGTCGTTGTGGCGACGTTTGGGGGAGGCCTATGTCCAGCAGTGGACGTCTTTCTGCTGAATTGATGATGATGATGATTAGAAGTAGTCAAAAAAAAATCGGAATTTTACCGATATAATTAGTTGGTAAATCTTAGAATTTACTCTACCATCGTCTTTGACCAGTACATATTTTCTGTATGGACTTTAAAAGAGACTTTGACCCCTGAGTTTGTTTCGGTGTTTCTTCTCAGGGTAGTCAGCTAGGAAACACCGGACTCATCTAGTATAAAAAAAAAATGACGTGTAAAAGTGTTTTTTTAAACCTACTTACAAAATAAAGATCATTTATCATCAGGTGGGATAGCCATGCCACCTCCGCCGGGACCCGAAAAACGAGGAAGGCCTAAGAGGCTAAATATGCGAGCTAATGAGCTTAAGGCAAAGGACGCAAAAGACCGAGCGAAGTAGAGGCGTGTTTGTAGGAAAGCGGACCCCTGGCACCGAGGTGAAAGCCAAGGGTAGCAACCGGGACTGGCGCTAGGTTGATGATGATAATCAGGTGGGATAGCAGTCAATCACTATTTTATTTCATTTTAAAAACAAAGTTCGAACTTCTACAATAACTTATACGAAATTTATACGTGATCAGTCAATATATAAATTCTTTATTGACAGATACTTTCTTATTTTCTTATAATAACAACCCTAGATCCTTTCGCGCAGTCCATCCAAAGGTTGTCTGTAAGAGATTGCCTTGTGCGATAAGACCGCCCATTGTACACTTATTTTTTTAAATAATGTTTGCCCTATGTATTTGTAATGCGGTGTACAATAAAGTATACATAAATTAGCAAATAAAATATCATCACAAAATTCTACACTTTGATTTCCAAGTTGATGCAAAATAAACATAACGCTAATAGACCAGTGCAAATAGCTTTTGAAAGGGACTTAAATAGTAGTAGAATGAAACCCATTGGAAAAGGAAGATAATATAGCAAAAATTTAAGGAAAAATAAATTACGGTCGATCTGAGGTCGGGAAGTGGATGGGTGTGCGCTTTTAAGGGGGAAAAATGGTTTATCTCTAATTCCGGCAAAACTACTGGTTTTATGGAAAAATGTCTAATAGCAAACTGGTAGGTCATAGAAAGATCTACCACTTTTGTATTTACATTTTTTCACATAACCTCAAAATCTATGTGAAAAGTCCAAAAAACCGAGTTTTTGAATTTAATTTTTATTTCCTTTAAAAATTACTTTTTTTTCACAAACTTTGGTGAGAAGTTTCCTTTTCATGTCCCAAACTTGCTATAATTTTTTTTATGAAAAATATTCACAGTTGCTTTTTATTTTGACTTAACATCGAAAAAACAGCCTATTTTTCAATCGAAAAATCTCACGTAAAAATATGTGATTTTTTAAAAAAGTTTATTGGCTTCTTATTCGTCGAAATTTTTACTTTTTGATGGTGTAAAAAAATATATACATTACTATAGTAAATTTTCTCAGAAAATGCGAAAAACTAAAAAATCTCGAATCAGAAATTACTTTTGTTTAATCATTATTAGCGACCTGCTCCAGCTTCGCGTGGGTGCAAAGGTGATATATTATACCTATAAACCTTCCTCTGGAATCATTCTATCTATTAAAAAAAACCGCATCAAAATCCGTTGCGAATTTTTTTGCTTTTAAAGATCTAAGCATACACATGGATAAGCAACTTTGTTTTATACTATGCAATGATGTACTGAGGTATTTATTTAATTTTTTATAAATAATTTAAAGGGTGTTTCATGTAGGAAATGTGATTGCTGCAATTTTATGCAGTAAAAACGTTGTCTTGTTAAATTTTAGCTTCGTTTAATCAGTCAACGTTATTTATAATCATAACATATGTTTAAATAATATAATCTTGCCTCATAATATTTTATCTTACATTCTAATCACTTATTCATTAGTTTTTGTCTCTTTGATAGCATTTCTTCATGGTTAAATTCGAAAAACTTACTTACTTATGATTCAGATGATGAAATTCATCATCTGAATCATTAACTTCCTCGTAGGTTTGTTTTTCCACATTGGAGCATTATGTAAGCATACGCAATTGCAGCAGCCACATTTCCAACATGAAATCCCCTTTAAATCTTATAAAAAAAATAATAAACACCTCAGTACATTATTACATAGTATAAAACAAAGTTGCTTATCCCTGTGTATGCTTAGATCTTTAAAAGTTCGCAACGGATTTTGATGCGGTTTTTTTAAATAGATAGAATGATTCCAGAGAAAGGTTTATAGGTATAATATATCACCTCTGCACCGCTGCGAAGCTGGAGCGGGTCGCTAATAATGATTAAACAAAAGAAATTTCTAATTCAAGTTTTTTTAGTTTTTTGCATTTTCTGAGAAAATTTACTATAGTAATGTATATATTTTTTTACACCATCAAAAAGTAAAAATTTCGACGAATAAGAAGCCAACAAACGTTTTAAAAAAATCTCATATTTTTACGTGAGATTTTTCGATTGAAAAATAGTCTATTTTTTCGATGTTCAGTCAAAATAAAGAGCTACAGTGAATATTTTAGATCAAAAAAATTAGAGTAAGTTTGGGACATTTAAAGGTAACTTTTCACAAAGATTTGTGAAAAAAAAGTGATTTTTAAAGAAGATAAAAAATAAAAACTAGAAACACAGTTTTTTGCACTTTTCACATAGATTTTGAGGTTATGTCAAAAAAGTATAAATACAAAAGTGGTAGATCTTTTTATGATTTACAAGTTTGCCATTTGAATGTTTCCCCTAGAAGCAGTAGTTTTGCCGGAATTAGAGATAAACCATTTTTTCCCCTTAAAAGCGCACACCCATCCACTTCCCGACCTCAGATCGACCGTAATTTATTTTTCCTTAAATTTTTGCTATATTATCTTCCTTTTCTAATGGGTTTCATTCTACTACTATTTAGGTCCACTTTTTATCGTTAACGGTGCTATTTGCACTGGACTATAAATAAACTTTCTCAATTAAAATACGAATACCAAAAGTACCATAAAGAAAAGCAACAATATTTGTTATCAGTAAACAAAGATATCAAATAAGGAAAGATAAATATCAATAATATTGATTTAACGCAATATTCCTGAGCAAGAAGGTTCCATCAAAAGATATAATTAGCTAATACGCAGTTACGAGTATAAACCGTTAAATTTTGATCGTTCAATTCCGTAGAAGGTCGTACCTGTAGTTAGTTAGTACGCAACGACCAACCACTACCTGCAGGTCATTGGACCCGTTCAGCTGATGTTTACTTAAAGAAATTAGTTTCGTAATTTTTTTTATGGTAAGTAAAAATCATCCAATGACGAACCGACCTTAGGCAGAGCCGGAAACCACCTACCCTATTCCTACGTTGCTATATATTTGCCAAGACCACAGCCTTCCTTTCAGACGCGAACCCATGGCCCCAGTAAGCATCGACCCTAATGGGTCCCTACGGTTCAATGACATCTCTTAACCTCAACAGGCTTGAGAAAAAGCAATGAAGATCATTTATTAAAAAAACTGGCTAAGTGCGAGTCGAACTCCGCACGGATTTTTTTTTTTTATTGTGGACAAAAATCATCCAATGAAGAATCCCGTCTTTGGGCGGAGCGCTAAACAGTGTCAGTCTCTTACTAACTAAACACGCCATCCCGTTCCTTCTTTGCCTTTCGCACTGGGGCCAAGCCTTCCTTTCAGAAAGAGACCCTGGGCCCCAGAAGGCTTCGACCCTTTTGCAGAGTTTCTACAGTTTTGCTGGCAACACCTTGAGGTGCACGGGAACGTAGACGGCGACGACTTGTTCTTGGTCTGGACTGTTACCATACAACCGGACGGCGAGCTACCCATTACTCGCAAGCTCGCGCCTACGTTGCCCGGAAATCGGGATCGGAAGGTGTCACTCGCGCATGTAAGGTTCTATACCACCTACCTGTTGCCTTTGTTATTATGTAGCAAAAAAAAGGTAAAAACAAAATCACTTTTGTGGTATACCCCCCAAAGGTAGGCCTCCTCAAATATTCTTTTTATTATGTTTTTAAATATTGTTGTTATAGCGGGAACAGAAATAGGTACTTCTGCGAAAATTTCAATTGTCTAATGTTTTGAGTACGAAACCCTAAGGTAAAATAATATCAATGTTAATTTTGATTTAAATTAATAACAATTGTAATATTAAGGATTTAATTTACCTGAATAAAGATCTTATTTTTATTATTTTTCATAATATACGCAAATTTTGAAATTTATAGAAAACAATACATGTAAGTAGCTTTCTTAAAATCAAAGACAACCTATAATTTTGGTTTTCCTTCATAAATTACAGATGTTTTATTTTATGTAAATTAACTCTTTGAATCATTAGTTCACCAAAATATATTGAAACCAGTATGCCTTTTGATATGAGATAGAAAATATCATATGTTATGAAGACGAAATTACGAATTTATTTATCACATCTCCGAAAAATATTTTATTTTAATTTCAAATAATGTTATTATAGACGGCAAAGACATCTAATTATGTAGTTTAATAAAAACATCATTATAGTAATTAACTTTTTGATGACTGATTAGCAAATATTCTTTTGAACTATAAATTTAAAACTGTTGGCGGTTGCTATGCCAGCAAGGCTTGAAGGTGGTCGAAGGATGATTACGGCGTTGGAAAGCTGTGTGTCGTCAAGGGATCGGCATCTAAGTTTGTGTGTGAATGTGAGAACATTGTAGAAGCAAATCTTGGATTACATGCTACCATTTTTACGGTTATTTTTGTTGTGCTCTTGAGTACAATATTAACTGTGCTGCACTGTCCTTACATAATGTATCTGTTAATACTGTAATATGGAAATATATTGTAACAAATAATTATATTGAAATACATTTTTTTTAAAAAGTTCCATGGAGTTTCTTGCCGGTCTTTTCCATAAGAAACGACCAATTTGCTGCACTAGTTTCTGACGTTTTACAAGTGCCCATGTAGGCCTATGTGAAATAAAGTATTTTGAGTTACATTTTGACTTCAGTGCACGCACATACCCCGAGAGACAAAAAACATGTCAGAGGGCATGAGAACTTTAGAAAGCCCAGTGTTTCCATCAAAATAAATGTTGTGTGACTGATGTGATTTAAACAAATTTTGTTCAAGTACTTTATTTGACAACTTGGTATGATAAATTTTACATACTTATTACCTAAATGAAAATGCGTGAAATTTTTACTTATTTTTACGCACTAAACAAAAAACTTAAAATCTTGACAAAACTACGCATGAACTAAATTACTGACACTAAACCACTTAATTACTATAAATAGAATTTCAATATAAAATTATATTAAGATTACAATCAATCTTAATATAATTTTCATATTTTTTTTTTGTTTCAATAAACACAATAAGTAAAATAAAATCAATTATTAACTCGTGAGTACCCAACAAAACAAATTTTACAAAAAAATATAGAGATTTATTTTCACCCCGTTCTCTCCTAACCGATCACATGAATGTCACACAAGACATTATTATGTCACCAATACAAATATTATATTGTTTGCTCAGCAGCCTTGCAGGGTGTGAATGATAAGCACGGGGTTGGAGCGTCATATCGGTTGTCAGGGTCGTGTCACCCACATGTGCGAGGTGTTTGTAGCTCAAGGCCGTAGGTGTACAAATTGTTTCCAGGAACAGTTACGTTTCCCTTGGTAAAATCAACAGGAACAAATAATATTGGTGTTTATTTTAATTTATTAATAGCGACCCGCCCCAGCTTGAGCAGAATATATTATGCATGTATTATACACATAAACCTTCCTCTTTTCTATTTAAAAAAAACGCATAAAAATCCATTGCATACTTTTAAAGATTTCAGCATACATAGGGACAGCAGTAAGCAACTTTGTTTTATACTATGTAATGATTATTGCGCAGATTCAATAAGTGTTTCAATTTGTTCCTTTTTTTCAATTGATATTGTGCTTGACTACACACAGAAGAACTATGTATCCAGGTCCATAGAATGTTCCCCCTTCTTTAAACTTGGTTTTTAGGGCTCCCTACCGAAAAGTAAAAACGAAACCTATTACTCTCTATTAGTCTGTCTGTCACCAGGCTATATCTCAAGAACTGCGATAGCTAGACAGGTGAAATTTTTACAAATTATGTATTTTTGTTGCCGCTATAAAAACAAATTAAAATAAATATTTATTTATCGTCGTCAGACTTCATCATCATTTTATCGTAAATATGTACCCGTGCGAAGCTGGGGCCCGCCCTCTACATAATTAAGTATATATATATATACAAAATTTATTTATATAGCGACCCGTCGCTAGTAGTAAATAAATTATGTTTCTATAAATATTTTGTGTTTTTTTTTTGGATACAAGCTTTATTATCTTACTAATATTATAAATGCGAAAGTTACGATGTTTGGATGTTTGTTACTCAATCACGCCAAAACGGCTGGACGGATCTGGATGAAATTTGGCACAGATATAGGATAAACTCCGGAATAGAACATAGGCTACTTGTTATCCCGGAAAACCTAACCACAACACCAATACCACGCGGGCGAAGCCGCAGGCAAAAGCTAGTTAATATATATTAATATTAATTTTATGTACTGAATGTCAACTATAACAACGCACTCCCAACAATTAGTATTCAAATATAATCAAAGGCATCCATCCGCAATGCGGTTAACTATCATCAAGATGCTATATCAAACCGAATTCCGTGGTATATACCTGTTCGCCACATTACTGTATTGGAACACAGTAATATAATTATCACATCATCCGATATATCACAACCATTGCAACGATAAAAAATCAGTGAGCTACGGGTTCCGTACAAGTTACTTATGAAAACAGTTCAGTTCCAGAATTGAGTTACGATGATTTTTTGAGCAGTGGTGGCCGAGTGGTAATGGCCCCGACTTACGAATCGTAGGTCGCGGGTTCAAACCCAGCCAGGCACATTACTTTGTGTAATTTATTTCATCACCACTGCTCTCAAAACGGTGAAGGAAAACATCGTGAGGAAACCGGCATGTCCTAGAACCAAAAATTCGAAGACATGTGACATCCACCAATCCGCACTGGGCCCGCGTGGTGGATTATGGCCCTTTCCCTCTCCTAGAGAAAGGAGGCCTGTGTCCCTGCAGTGGGAACATTGAAAGGCTGATGATGATGATGATGATGATTTTTTCAAAAAGTAGTTAGTAAAGACGCAACGACCGAAAAGTACTTACGATGTCATTGACTCCTTAACTTAAAGCAATGAATTTTGTAATTCTTATAAATACGAGATTTAGAAAAAAGTGGGTACTTTGTTTTTTATTTTATTTACAGAAGTCTTCCATGTGTTTCATGTCGCTGGATCGACCCTCTTCGTTATAAAAACGAACCAACATTAAACGGTGTTTAATTATAGACTACACAATAGATTATGCAGATCGAACAGTCACTTTGCTTCAGTTCAGTGATCGGCATGCCATAAAATTTTACTTTGATAACATCAGTACAGTTTTGACGCATTAGCGCTGTACGTTACAAAAAGTTTTTATACACCACGATGGATGCCAATGAGCGCTGCAGCGGACTTTTGTATTAACTTTTCAGTTCTATGAACGTGCTTCTCTATCGCTCGGTTATAAGACGATGGCAATATAGAATTTTTCTGTTCATTTAAGATATTATTATATAATCTCAAACATTCCTGGAGCTTTTAACAGAGTAAAAGTTCCACGCAATAGCAACAAAGTCACGCTTTCAATTTAATATTGCTGTACATTTTTGTGTCAGTACCTTGTATATTATATGCAACGTCTTGTTTCAATATTATGCAAGGAATGTAAGAAAATGCTAAATAACTGCATACTTACATACGTTCATTTAAAACAACAGCTTTTGCCCGCAGTTTCGCTCCCCGCAACAGAAAAAATTGATAAATGAAGAACTGCTCTATGCAAACTTCACATAAACTATCTACTAAATTGTCCAAACAAAGCCTAAACATTTGGTTCGGATAAGTGAGCCCATTCTTTAGTTATAAATTACAACAAAAAGTGGACGGGAAACTACAGAACCCTACAGTGAGCGTGGCCCGACACGCTCTTGTTCGGTTTTAGTTGGCTAATACGTTGCTGCCACGATCATGGTAAAGGTGTCTGCACACAGCGGGCGCGGCGCGGTGGTACCGGGCGGCGACGTGACACTGAGCAGTTGTAATGTACTAGATAGTACGGACGACGCCACACAGAGCCGTCCCGCTCGACGCGACGGTAACCTCGGATCTGTATGGCGTCGTCGCGTCGCCGCCCGGTTCCGCCGCGTCGCGCCCGCTGTGTGCAGAGACCTTTAGATACTCGATACGGTACTACTGGTACGATACATGTAATGTAGTGCGCAAAATATTGCACACACCAAAATTAACCAGTTTAATCAGAAGGTCACGCAGTAACCGCATACCACAAAAAAAAATACAATGCTTGATATAATATTATAAAGTACGCGATGATAGAATATTAACTGGACTGAATATGAATTCTGTGGTGATGCAGAGGATACCACTATTGTGCTGAAATGAGTAAGCTTTATTTAGCCCAAAAGATATTATAATTCAAAGGATTTTCAACCCTAAAATGTTGGCAACTTTTATAAATAAATAATGAATATGGTAGCACTGCTTATGTAGGCTTCAATCATAATTTAAAAAGTGGCAATGCTGCCAACGTTTTGGGGTACTTTACCTGGCGACATGAATGCTGAAAGGACTTACTTTAGAGTTTTTTATTATTTTTTTATTTGTAAAAAAATCCTTAAGTTTAAAAATAAATTTGTCACTCTAATTTAAAATGACTATAATTATTATCAAAGACTTATTTTTTAATTCGTGAAGAAAACCAAATGTCTTAGAAGTGGGTTTTTTATGGTAGGTAAAAATCATCGGGCCCACGTGGTGGATTACGGCCTATTGGCCTCCTAGAGAGGAGGCCTGAGTGACCTCCTCTCTAGGAGAGGCAATAGGCTTATAATGTTCCCATTGCTTAGACTCACCCAGCAGTGAGAACATTATAAGGCTGGCTATGTAAGAAAGCTTCGTACATTCATCAGAAACAAAACAATAATATCTCGAATAAAATTGATTCTATTCTATATCAACATTAATTTGAACAACTTGCTCTAATCGGACGGTACACGGAACCCGAGTGATCGCAACTTTATTACCGCGCATAACAAGCGGTCACGGGGAACTATCGCTAACTTTGAGTACCGGCTACTAAAAGTTTGAATTATACTGTGATATTGTTAGTCTTCAATTTGACGAGCGATGGGTTTGAATTTCAGTATTTTAAACTTCTTTTTTTTTCTAAAAACACACAAAAGTATTCAATTTTTTTTTACTTTTTAAGGATCCATCTAATGGCTTCTGCCGTTTTGTGGGAACAGGAGTGTGTCAGACATTTACTTACTAAAACCACAAGGTAAGGAAAGAACAGGGTAAGTTGTTTAGTCAGTAAGAGTCTGACACTGTTTCTCCCAACGCCCAAGGGTGGGATTCGTCATTCGATGATTCTACCATAAAAAAACCTGTGTTCTTCAATTTCCTTTTGCGTGCTAGGACTAATTATTATTATTATTATCATTTATTTCAAGTTGTTTACTCATATAATGGTTAGTAACAATATTTACTTAAAACTATGTTAGTAACAATAATCAAAAGAAGAATAAAAATTTAATGCTTTCCTTTTCAGAGATTCTCCGCGGTCCTTGCTAGCGAGCGTTGGCCCTACTGGGCCTCTACAGTTTGCTGACATCTCTTTGAGGAGCGCGTGGATTACTACGCGCTACTAACGACTGGCTCGGTCCAGACGGTAACCAGACAAACGGCTACCCATTGCTTATTCGAAATCCCGGCGGCGTCTGAGGCATGAGCGCCGTCACCTTATGCGTCTTCCGGTACGTGGTCGCCACTCCTGCCCCCCGAGCCAAGTTACAATCGATTTTCTAGAGTTAGCGCTTATAGTTGGCCGCGCCCCCAATTCCCTTGTTCTGACGTCATCTTAACAAAGGAATTGGGGGCGTGGCTATCTATCTCTGTCTCTGTGGATCTGTCTTGGGGGGCTTAACTTTACGTTCCAGTCGACAATCTATATAATCTGCAAGCAAGACCCAATACCACTTAAGTCTGGCAATTCATCGAGATGTTACGCTGTTGTGAGACCAAACGGATTAAGAATATCAAGTAACCAAAAAATGTGTGATACAATTCTCCACATCAAAACAAAAGGTCATTAACCTATCTATAGAGCTTCAATCCTGACCTAACTTAATGTCAATGACCTACCATCAAAACACAGTGCCCGAGTGATCGTTTGTCAATATTATTATGACTGTAGACTACGTAGGTGTCTGTCTGGCAGATACTAAATACTGATTAGATAGCGATGTCTGCTGTACAATTTTTTGTAGTGATTTTCGCACGGGAATTAACCAGTATCAACTTTTTGAAGGGAAAACTTGGTTTCTGCTCAGCAAAAATACCTAATCTAATAAAGCGTCAAAAAACTCTTCCGCATCGCTGTCGACTGGTAAAGTGCCCAAAAGGCTGGCCGCATTGCCACGCTGTATGGCAATGCTTATTCTTTGCCCAAAGTAAAAGCCAGCCCTTGGGTCACGCAAAGTGTCAACAAGTCGTTTAGAAAATTCATTAAACAACTTGTGGGCACTCGGACCCCACGATCCGAGAGTTTCAACCCCAAACGGCTCGAAAATATAACTACCAACAAGATTAGTATATTTCCGCCTCGTGAGGTTCTCCGCAGCCGCCGCGGCAGCACCGGCACAGCATGATGAACTAGGAAGATGAGATGGCGCAAGAGTATGGACACAAGTTGCGTCCCACACTAAAAACCTACCCATCTTCCATGGAAATAAAGACATACCGTCCGGTCTCTTGCCATCGTCGCGTGCCAGGCCATGAGGCCTAAATTCATGAATTCCTAATTCTAAAATTCATGTCTAAAGACCCCTATAAACGCGCAATATTGATCAATTTATAGCTTGCACAATATATTTCCGAATATAGCCCAGCAACATTCTGCAATTGAATTGCTGACGAATTTTGTTCCTTCATTCGTTTAAGTATGTATTAGTATATTTGTATTATATCTATATATTTATGTATGTATATATTAGACGTTAATATGCAGGTTTAGATTGTACACTGGTTTCTACCCTCTTATGTAATCTCTCTCTGTTACTTAAAGGTTTGCTCGGAGAAAACTCATTGTTGAGTTAAGCTCGCCTTTCTACATGAATTGTGAAATCATTGTATCTATGTTAAGTTGTTATGTACAATAAAGAATTAAAGAAGAAGAAGAATTAAAATAGTACCAGGTGGCTACACTTCTAAATTGATACAATTATTGCTTTGTATTAAGCGATATAATGAGCAACTTGCCGGATATAGAATTGTAGCATGAAATTGCTACAAAACTAACCCGTTTCCAAGGACCTTTAAATACGATAAAGTTATCAAAACATTATTTTGTCAAAGCAAGTGATAACAGTCGCTAAACATGCAACATCAATAATTCTGCGGTTTAACACGCGGTCAACCACAGCTCGTGTTTACAGCGGCAGATAATATAATAACAGACACGCAAACAGTAATGCTAGTAAGATATAAGAAAGCAAACAGTGACCAAACTTCAACCTGAAGGGTGGATATAGACTTTGTGAGGCATGCGCCATGAACGGATGCCTCTGCTTGCCATGTTCTTGCGTAGCACATACTTCGCCACGAAAATAAAGGTGCACACCTTCCGACGCATTCGCTGTGCACCTTTTGCGGCGCATGCTTCGCAAAGTTAACAGCCACCTCCAGATGTGGAATTAGCCAAAACATTTGACAAATTATAGCGAATGTGTACAAATATATTCTTTAATTATATCAACATAGGCAGGCCAATGTTTGGCGCAATATTCTCTAGTAAAGTTCACGGCCAGTTTTAATTATTCTCAAAATGTTTTCTAGTGGATATTGTGATCTGCCATTTATTTAATTGCTAAGTGTAGTATTTTGTCTCGGCTATCTACGATACTATGTAGTATCATTAAAACAGGACTAGGTGATCCAGACCATGGTGGACATCCTAATCTATACGCTCAAAATGTTTTGGGGACACCATCATGAGTCTCATTTCAAATTTTTCATCTAATTTCATCGTCGACGGCATCGTCGCTTTCCATCAGGTGAGATAGCGGTCAAGCGTGAACCTATCATAATAAAAAAGTGAAACATCACTTTTGTCCTTTATCTCATGTTTTCACTAGCTACTAAAATCTGTAGAATAGATACTCAAAGTTTGACAACCCAAAGGTCGCGTAGTCATCATAAACTTAACTTTGACATAGTAATCTCGGAGTAATAATAAACTTACCTATTACTGGGTTAGCTACAAAACCAAGCCCATACAATGACCACAACAATTTACGGTACCAAGTTAAATTGCTATTAGAACTGCTCGCAAATGCGGATTGATGATCACACTGTTACTTTGTAGTTATTGAAATAGTTTACGGCGAAATTGTATGTCTGGGCTACGGTCAAATGTCTTTGGCCTTGACTAGAGTGGCGAGCCGTGACTGTAGCGGAAGCGGGCGCGATTAGGTCGGTGCAACACGATTTATAGCCTCGGGCATTTGTTCCCTCAAAACAAGAAAACAGCCATTTAAAAGTAATTTAAAAAATTCAGTGGTGGTCCAGTTCAGCATGAATGCCAGATAACTATTGCTGACGCTGGTTTTTCAACTGACCTGTGGTTGTGACGCAACGGATGTAAAACCGTTTTGTAGCGGTGATGCATACTAAAATAATATAATATATATATATGTTATATTTCCGGATGACAGCGATGTGGATGAGTACTTTGACGCCTGCGTGTCTTTTTGTATTATATGTACCTACATATAATACAAAAAGACACGAGAGGAGGCCTGTGTCCCTGCAGTGGGAACATTAAAAAAGGCTGATGATGATGATGTACCTACATTGCTGAAAACTAGCGCTGTGACCTCATCGCATTTTGCATGGGACCATGGCCGTTTATGCGCGAATGTGACGCATTTCTTTCTATAAAATATTAATAATTGATTGTCTAATAGCTTTAAGGTTGCGTCATTTTGGTGAAATAAACAGTTTTTCTTTCTTTCTTCATAGTTAGATTTTCTATAAATTTTATTATAGTTATGTATAACCGTTTTAATGTAAATAAATCTTTTGATTTTGAATATGATTAAATAAAGACAACAACATATTAAATAATATTAAAGTACTCGTGCAAAATAGCGTTTTCATAATTCTGTGTTTGAAACTTCGATTTCATACAGTTTGAAAGTTTGCGCCCGCCTTAACTCACGCGACCTTCTAACCTTGCCTAAGGCCTTACGATTCTCAACAAAGTGACACGGTTGAAATTGAGATAATCAAGACCAGTGATTCCCAAAGTGGTCCAGGTGGACCCCCAAGGGTCCACGGGAGACTTGCTGGGGGTCTACGTAAGCGTGAAAAAAAAATGGGGGTCCATAAGATGTTAATGGGGATCCACGAAAAATTATCTGCTTGTGTTGTAAAGAGCAAAAATGTAAGCATAGTTTTTATAAGGGCCTACCTACATTGTTACCTATAAGTATCTATCTAAGCAGACAATACTTTTTCAATACAACTACTCGAAAACTGCCACTTATCGCACTATGATTAGGTTCAACACACGTATATCAACCGCGTGCTTTTGTTTCATTTATCATACCAAGGGCTTTTTTTTAAAGCAAAGAGGTGCAGATTTTTGAGGTTTTAATATTTAATTAAAATTTAAATCGTGTTTTTAACAGAATATAATGAATGAACATGATTATTTATGCAATAATTTGTTATTAACTACAAATAAAAAATTATCTGTGTTCTAAATTCAAAAATATTTGAATTTCTATTCTTAATATTAAGTAGGATGTATAACGGTTTGATATCTTTGCTTCTTTTTCATCCTGCAAAGGCATAAGCGCGGGAAAAAGTCTATTAAAAAGTAGTCATATTATTAACTTATTTAATGGTCATTGTGAAAAATATGTTGAATGTAAGATATAAAAAATTTTTTTAGACATTAAGCCGCTGCCATCAGATATTGTGCTTTACTGTAGTTTGCTGCAATCTAAATCTAAAATGTACGGCAACTTTGGAAATTTTTCTTCAGTAAGAAATTAACGAAAATGCGTTGTAATTTTCAAAGATAGTAAGTGTATTATAAGTGTAATGTGTTCGTAAGTGTATTGAAAAACCCTCGGCTCCATAACCGAATTCCGCCTCGGTCGCAATGACAACCTTTCGCCACTTGTATCAAAATGTACTATAATAAGGCAAGTGACTGTCACTTGTCCAAACTTGCGTATTCGATATTAAGTAAAATTTCATTTACAGATCTTCAGAAATTTTTTCGACTCCCCATACAAAATTACTAAGTTACGTGACCGACTTTGTATGAAACTTGAAATTTTTTTATGCGAATTTCGAAAAGCCATAGAACAAATGTTGTTCAAAATGGTTGGTAGAACACTAGGTTGACGAGATGTGAATGTTCACAGATACACCCTGTATAGGGACAGAACTCAGAAGCGACACAATTTTTATTTTTTGGCGACTTTAAGAATGTGGTAGAAATGTAGCAGCAGGGGGTCCACCGAAACCAGTAAAATTTTAAAAGTGGTCCACGAGAAAAATAAGTTTGGGAACTACTGATCTAGACTAATCGCAAATGCTACTGCTAAAGATGAGGTCTTTCGACTACCGTAATTACAGACACAATTAAAAGACAAATGGTGTGCGGAGACCGGTGTCCTCTTGAGGCTTAATGAATTAATCCTGGATTTGTATCGTAAGCACTTTTTCAGTAGTCTGTTGTCTAGATTTATGCCCAAATGGTAAGCAGTGACTCATCTTGTATTACACGAGACTTAAAGTGTAATTGTTTAATTATCGCACTAGGGCCAAACCTTCCTTTCAGAAAAAGACCCTAGGCCCCAGTTAGCTTCGACCCTTTTATAGAGTCCCTACGGTTTTGCTGACTACTCGTTATCTCAAAGGATGGATATTTTTCCAGGATAAAAAGTTGTATAATTATATGCCTTTTTAAGATATAGTCTACCCGTGTGAAATATTTATTTTATCTAAGGCTCTAATTTCTCGTACCATAATTTTATTTACAGATTTAAAAGATCGAAGTTTCTTGAAAGTCGCCAATATAGAGATCTTTGCTGTGGAACGTGCAATTCTTTTTTTTTATGACTGATTAACCTTGACAACTCAAAAGTATCTGTAAATTAGTTACTTCAAATAAATTATTTAACCTTTTGAATACTGAAATTAGAGATAGAAAGACAACACTTGGGGCTCAGGAGTTTGCGAAGACTAAAATAATTCAGCGAAATAAAAAATGTGACTCCTTGACTTTGAATATTTTTAATTTCAAATATTATGTAGATCTAAGCATATTTGAACAGCTCCCTGATCTGAGATCAAATCTTCTCAAACAAGTGTTTTAGATATTATAAAAAAATGTGATTGGAAATCTAACAGAAATTTATCGAATATACCAAGAGTTGTGCAAACAAAATAAATGTTATTATACTTTCAAAGTGCGAATATGATAATTCTGTTTGCGAAGACAGAAGACACTATGATGTAAAAGTAAGATAGATACACATTAATAGAGAGAGAGATACAAAATTATAATTTGAAATCATACAGACAAAATAAATATACTTAAAGTGACTGGTAATTAGTAACCAATTAAACACGTGATTGTAGTGAGACCAAGTCTGAAAACTTTTTAATGCCGTAATTACAGACACATTTAAAAGATAATAGGTGTGGAAACGGTGAAGGAAAACATTGTTAGGAAACCGGCATGTCCTAGAACCAAAAATTCAAAGACATGACGTGACATTTACCAATCCGCACTGGGCCCGCGTAGTGGATTATGGCCCATTCCCTCTCCTAGAGAGGAGGCCTATGTCCCAGCAGTGGGAACATTAAAAAGGCTGATGATGATGATGATGTGTGGTATGGGGCTAAAGAGATTAAAAATGTTGTCATTATAATTGCCTTAATTGCTTTATACTTAGTAAGACTGCCTTTCTGATCGATTCTAGTATTAAAATTACTAAGCTATCAAAAGTCATACTTTGATACTTGTCAAAAGATAATTCTCAAAAAATAAATTATTATTATTTAAAAATACCTCCTCTTCTTTTTGAACACTACCTTTAAGAAGAGCTCTTGTCATAGAGAAAAGATTTACCAGCCCAGCGTCGCCGACTTCCAACAAAAAGCCGGACTTTGGTATTTAAGTATCATTGTCGAGGCCCTTTGTGCCTTGGCTTTTATGCAATATTCACTCTCCGTAGATTTAACAGTGTCGTGTCCGTCGGTAAGATAAAATTTACTGGAAATCTGTGATGGGGTGTACCGTTTATTTATTTATGTATTCACAAAACTCTGAAAAGAGAATAGAAAATATAGGCATAGAACATGAATTTATTACAGAAATATAAAAATAAACACTATTACACTAAAAATGACCTAAATAAACTAAAAATACTCTAATATTTACAAATGATTTATTGGGCATCAAAAAATTCATCCACATCGATATCAATGGGAAAAGTGCCCAGAACGCTGGCAGCATTGCCACGCTGGATGGCAGTGCTGATTCGCCGACAAAAATAAAGCCCAGCCCTCTGGTCACGCGAAGAGTCGACCAGCTGTTTGCTGATGTCGCGTACAACTCGATGAGCGCTCGGACCCCATGGCCCTAGTGTTTCAACCCCAAACGGCTCAAACATATAACTCCCAATAAGGTTATTATATTTACGCCGTTTGAGGTTTTCTGCTCAGCAGCTGCCCCAGCACAACCTGCCGTACCCTGAAGATGGGATGGCGCAAGGGTGTCGACACATGTTGCATCCCACACCAAAGGCCTACCCAACTTCCAGAGCATTATGGTCATCCCGTCTGGCCTCTTCCCATCGTCACGTGCCTGGCCATTTTTTTATGGTAGGTAAAAATCATCCAATGACGAATCCCACTCTTGAGCGGAGCGGGAAACAGTGTCTGACTCTTACAAACTAAACAAGCTACCCCATTCCTACGTCGCTATGTAAACCAGGGCTAGAGCCTTCCTTTCAGACTCGAACGCATGGCCTCAGTTGATTTCGACTCTTCTGCAGGGTCCCTACGGTTTGCTGACAACTCCTTGAGGCGCGCGGGAACGGAGCGCGCCGTCGACGACTAAATTTGGTCCGGTGGATTTTTGAAAAATATCTATAATATAGATAATTTCTAATAATACAAAGTTAAATGGTTACACAAACAGGCTTTTATCTCTGTCGGCAGCCGTGTAAACAAAGTCTAGTCTGGGCAGCATCTCACGGCTCATTATTAAGATAATACCTAAAGCTACCATCATAATAAATATCGGTGTATCCTCTTGGGGAAAATCGACGGTGGTGACATCTCCATGATCCACAACGAGGAAGGTGGCAGGCGGTCGCCTCCTTGTGCGAAGCAGTAATGCTAGCAAAGGAGGAGACCTACCGCATCAGCCGCAATTCCGACCCCGATTTCCGGCCACCGTAGGCGCGGTTAAACAGCAATCCAGACCGAGCCCAAGTCGTCGACGGCGCGCACTGTTCCCGCGCGCCTCAATGAGTTGTCAGCAAACTAGAAACTCCTGGGGTCAAAGGTTGACGCCAAAACGTAACACCAGGGCTGTGAAATTAAGGCAAGGAAGGAACGGGGTAGGTCGTTTAGTCAGTAAGAGTCTGAGACTGTTTCCCGTTCCACCCAAGGGCGGGATTCATCATTGTATGATACTTACCAAAAAAAAAACCCACATAAATGTTCTCTGAGGAAGATTGTCACTGTAATCGGCAAACTGAACGTGTACAAGTATTTTTTCTCTCACAAATTGAGCGAAAAGAAAAACACTTTTCAGCTTCAAGTACGACAGTACTTGGTTTAATGCATTTTTTATCCGAAGCCCGTTACTCGTTTAAAAGCTACATTGTTACGGTATTTAGCCGTTACGTAACGTGAAAAACGTTTCAGTAAATAGCTGTTGTAATGGGACGTTTGTAGCCGTTTTAAATAACGTAACTGGTTTAGTGTAGGGGAGTGGTTATTCGTTGTTGTGAGCTTTGGATTAAATGCGTAGTTTGATTTGAAATGTTTTTTCAACATTTATTTAGATTTTTTGATCTGAATTTCTGAGTGAATGTCTAATCTATTTTATGCGGCCGGATGGACGGTGGAGAGCAGTGGTGGCCGAGTAATAAAGGCCCCGACTTACGAGTTGTAGGTCGCGGGTTCAAACCCAGCCAGGCGCATAACTTTGTGTAATTTATTTCATCACCACTGCTCTTAAAATGGTGAAGGAAAACATCGTGAGGAAACCGGCATGTCCTAGAACCAAAAATTCGAAGACATCCAAAAATCCGCACTGGGCCCGCGTGGTGGATTATGGGCCATTACCTCTCCTAGAGAGGAGGCCTGTGTCCCAGCAGTGGGAACATTAAAAAGGCTGATGATGATGATGATGATGACCGAGGTAGCCAGTCAGGTCACGTGAGTTGTCAACTTAGCGTTAGGATAGTTCTTGAAAAACGCATTTAAGCAAGAGTTTCAACCCCAAACGGATCAAAACTGCCGACGAGGTTGTTATACTTCTGCTGCTTGAGGTTCTCCGCAGCCTCTACGGCTACCGTACCTTCTTTAAATCTACATTTAAAGTAGGTACAGATCACAAAACAAACTTTCCACTCACTTAGGTTCAAACAATGTTTTTAACCATTCATCATAACTTATGTAAATTACCTACAAGACCTACAAGTATCAAATTATTTGTGAAACTTCTGTCGTTACGTCGAGAAATTTCTAGAAGTATTAATCTTTAGGTTTTCTGTAATATTCGTAATGTATTTTAGTTAGAATTATTTATGAGATAATGACTAGACGGAATACTTCTTTTACGGCACATCAATAACACAAATATGTGAATTTTTTATGAAGTCTCGTGATAGATAGTGTTTATGTCTAAAATAGAAGACGGCTCGGCTGGCGTAGTGGTTGAGCGATTGACTGCTGCGCTGAGGGTCGCAGGTTCGATTCCCGCACGGATCAAATATTTGAACGGCCTAGTTGATATTCCGGGTCTGGGTATCTTGTGTATGTGCCTCTATATGTTTGTGGACGAGGCAACGTTTCTAAAAAAGAAAAGAAAGAGGTTTTTCCATAGGTACAAACTTTGGACACCTGTTTCATCTTTTTATGGGATAAAGTTTAGAAAAAGAAATTCTTAAGGCTTCATCATCATTTCAGCCGAAAGACATCCACTGTTGGACATGGGAAAGTCTGGCCTCGGCATGAAGGGCTAAGAAGGTACGGGATAGGTTTTTTTAGTCAATAAAAGTTAGACATTATCTCCTGCTCCACCCAAAAGCGGAATATGTCATATTAGATGATTTTCACCCATCACAAAACGTGTCTCATGACTCAGTGCCTACTTACTTCTTATGAAGTAAGTGAAGTGAAGTAAGTACACTCTTATGAGTGCATAACAACATAAGTTTTGTATAATGTTTCAAGCCTATAAAGAAACTCAAAACTTAAAGTTTCACTTTGTCAAATAAAATAACACAAAAATTTTGTTTATTTTTTTTAATTCTGATACAACGTACTATTACAAATGTCATAAGTGTAAGTACAATGTCAATAAAAACCAATGACTAAAAATGTCAATAAAAATAAATACCTATTGCTCGGTATCCTACGAAAAGATAATTGGAAAAGGGCAATGTCCGCTGTAATAACGAAACAACTTCAGAAATAATAAAAACAAAAGAAAGTCTGACGTCTGACATCTGACACAGTCCCCGACCTCAATATGACAACCCAAATCGTGGCCACATCACTGGTGAGTTTGTGGTTTCATTCCCACGCTTAGTCGTAATAATACCTACTGTTTTATTCGTGTTTACCTCAAATTAATTAGCAATTCCTTTACGGTTAGGCCTGTTTTACTATTCACACTAATATATTTTAATTTAAATATTTGTACGAGTACAACAATCTTACAAATCATTCTCATCTTCGTAAGAGAATGTAAGGAGATTCGATCATAACTTTTTCTATCATCTACACTTTTTAGGGTTCTTTTTATGGCGGGTAAAATCATCCAATGACGAATCCCGCCCTTGAACTGGGCGGATTACAGAGTCAGACACTTACTGACTGAACGACTCATCCCATTCCATCTTAGCCTTCATACCAGGGTCGGACCTTTCAAAAACCTTTTTGGGGTTCCATAAGTACCTCAAAATGAAAAAACCATGCAATTGTGAGTCAGACTCTCTTGCAAATTGTCTAGAGACAATTATATTTGTTTGGCCTAGAGGCCATACAAATATTTATTTGATGCGGGAATCACAGCAGTGAAACGCTAAACTAATGCGGGAACCGTAGCGTTAACTTTGTTCATTAATGAAGTTGTTGGTATAGTGTCGCAGAAGATGGAGACTAACTAAATAGCTTAGTTCTTGTTAACGGAGAAGCGGCGCGTTGCCGGCTTTAAAACTGCACAAACATATGGCAATATAGGTACGACGACTACCTTACGCGCTACCCTACGCGAGGCGTCTCCGTAAGAAACCAGCACTAAGAGTAATTAACTCATCAAACACAAACCCGGGATTGAAAACCGCATCAAAATTGGATAATTAGTTTAGAAAATAGGTGGGAACATTACTTAGCACACACACGAACTCTCCAACATCTCTCACCCTAAACGCATATACTTACTCCGTTTCGTCGTAGGTAAAAACCAGCATAACTGATAAAAAATCACGACCTTAAAATAAGACGCCATGTTCTGTGCGGAAAGTAAATATACCCACGAGGCTAACATAAATTGTCATAAAAGAACAACGGATAGAAAACAAAACGCATTCCAAAACCAAAATCGTAAAAGTATTAAAAAACCAAACCGTTAAATCGTTAAATGAGCAAATCCCATTACAAACCAATGAAATACTTGGACCAAATCTAACCAATTCACAATTAATCAGTCTAGCATTCACTTAGAAGAATCCCGAAGGAAATTTAGCGTAAATTAAACCCAATGAACGTTACCCCGCGTAGAACTTTACAGCTATATTCAAGTAATACACCACCCCCATTAATAGTACCTTCACCCCCAGATAAAGGGATGAATTTCCCCGCAAAACGTGTAAATTCATCCCCTGTGTTAGTATAGCCTGTTGAATATGCATAAGTTTATGTCCATAGTTTGTGTATGATAGGGATATTTTTGCTATGAATTGCCTTTTAAATGTATCATGTAAATCCTTTGTTTTAGTGTAATGTCTTGTTGCATTTGTAGGGGTTAAGAGGACTCTTCTCCATTTGATTATCGCCAACGCGAATATAGTTTAAAAACTTGTTGCTTTGTAGATATAGCAAGCAACAAGTAACGTTTAGTCTTGCCTTGGATTGCGTTAAAGTACGTTTTGACTACGGTACGACCTTTTATACGGTACACTCGGTGTATACCACCTATATAGAGTATTTCTGAGACGCAATATTTGATGAAGAGGCAACGCGAAAAAGAGGGATAACGCCTGGAAACTGCGTTCGCATTCGGTAGTTCCGTCATTCACTCGAATTTTCACAACCCTCGGACAATACGTGTTTTTTTAAAAAAACTTTATTTTTGTTTGGAATAATCTTTTGTCACTAAAGATCTCGGTTAAATGTGCGACGTTTCTGTAGATTTATTTTTCATTATCAAGGGCCAAAATTCACGCAAAATAGCAAATTTTCAGAGGTCTTTACAGGCTTCATTTAACACAAGTTTATATTTTGATTTCAACAAAAACCTACAAAATATACACAAAATATCTGTGTTTCCAAAATATCTGGAGAAAGATGTGTGACGTGTAATCACGTAAGAGCGGTTGTATGGATTACCTCGGGTCGACCGCTCTTAAGTAGGGGTGATATAGTGTTATAACAATTTGCTAATGTGCAAACATTAGCAAATTGTCCGACCGCTTGCCAGGTTTTAGGGTTGTTTGAAAGACTCACCGAAGCCCTGTAATGCAAAGGGCATTTGACAGAATACGGGTAGGTTTTAGGCTGTTTTTAATATTGTACGGATTTCATCACGCATGCAGAAAATTTTACGCAGTGTGAGACACGCTTGCCTACGATCTAGATTTTTTCGACCTAGGTTATGCGTTATGGTTCAAACCACCCATTGTATATTTACTCGCGAGGATGCCACGCAGAACTGTTGCCCGGGATCACACCCCGCCTCCCGCATACGTATTTCACTTATGACAATAAATACTACTATGAAAAGGAATCCCGCATGCAACTCCTCTAAGTCAGTATGTAATAATAGAGAAATCATCAAATAACTTTTCTCTCACTCTAGGGTGGAACGAGGGAATGTGTCAGATTTTTACCGTCTAAAGGCCGCTGAATACGTGACGAGATAATACCTCGGACGGGACGTGAACGGGAACGGGACATGACTGCCTCGTTCAAGACCGCCCCGTCAGTGCCACGTTCCCGTCCCGTCCGTGTTCCCGTGACGAAACGACATTTCCAAAATTTCCCGTTCCGTCCCGTCCCGTCCATGAAAAAAACCCGTCACGTATGCAACGGGCTTAAATCTCTTATAATATATAACGCAAATATCTTTCAGTTGCCTTTTGGATTCAAGGCCCACGGTCACTCTTTCAAATATTCTCACAGTTTTGCAACGTATTAGGCTTTGCTTGGCTCTTTCAGCACTGTGAGCCGTCCACTCGGGCCTGGTCCTTATCGAAGTCTCAAGAGCAACAACTAAACGACTACAGTCTTGCGACGACAGAAACGGTTACTGAAAACCTTTATCGTCGCGCCTTTAGAATACCGTAATTAAAGACATGAAAGAAAATACGCATGGTAGGCTTAAAGACAAAACTGTCGTTGAGTGAAGAAGTTGCAGAAAACGTTCGTTGTCGCTACTAGATTAAGGACGCTCTATGAGTAGTAATAAAACTTGTGCTTTATTACATAGACATAACGTTATTTTTTCATTGCAACGACTGTTTTTGAAAAGACGCAACGAGTGCGATAGTTGAATCAATAGATTCTCGATCTTAATTCCTTAACAGTAAGATAAAAAATTCCATACAGTAATACGAAGACTGGTCGCAGGACGGAAAACGGTTGTCCCGTTGCAGAACAGAAAACGTTATTTGAAAACAGTTCGTTATTGAAACATTATATTGTTTACAAATACCTAAACTTTACTACACAGAGCGTAAACAATTTACCTACTTTGTTTAACGTTGAAATTTTCAATCTTACATCAAAGTAGTTTCGTCTTCAATGATTGATGTTTGTTTAGTCTTTGGAGTCGGGTCTTGGTTTAGACATTTGATCCTGAGTAATGGATCGTAATCTAAGATGTAATTTCAATAGTATGGTCTTGAAGGGCTCTGAATATGTTTCGTATTGTATTAGGCGTAAATACCAGTAATACGAATTGGAATACGTAACTAATATTACACTCTACCAAACTATAAAGGTTTTTTTTGTATAGTGGGAAAAATCATCGAATGACGAATCCTGCCCTCCAGTCAGTTCTCAAAGAGGAGACTAACCGCCACGATTCGGGCGTTCTTAAACTATAATATCCACTTGGAATCAATTTGGAAATAATGGGAGAGCAGTGGTGACCGAGTGGTAAAGGCTCCAATTTACGAGTTATATAGGTCGCAAATTCAAACCCAGCCAGGCAATTACTTCGTGTAATTTATATATTTATATATATATATGCGTGAGGAAACCAAAAATTTGTGACATCCACCAACCCAAAGTCACAATCTTTATCGCAGAACACAATATAGTAAATTATACATTTCTGGATGTCAATTCACATGACATAGAAATGTATAATGAATATGTAAATTACATAGACTATGCTCAGAAAATTGAGTTTTACCCAATAAGGCATGCAAAAATATAATAAATTCAAAAACATTTTGTGAGTAAGATTATACATAATAAATGTCAAAGATAAATACAAATGTCCCATTCCCTCTCCAAAAGAAGAGTGTAATGATATAATATTGCAAATAATTATAACGGTTACTGAATTTCCCTCGAAAAATTTTTGACGAGTTTGTCAACTTTCGATCTAGATTCCTAAACCTCCTTGGTTATTTACATACAAATTAGACTGCCTAACATATGTATGTAATAACTTTGTGTTAACTTTTATAACAAGAAAGTGATTTCGGTTGAAAAATATGTGGTCGTAAAAACGCTAGTTTTGGCCTTGGCAATATTTATCGTTATTGTAGTCTACAGGGCCTCACTTGGATTATGTCGTTTTCCAAGAAGTAACTCTGTCAAGTCAACTTATTTATTTTAAACTAGCTTTTGTCAGCGGCTTCGCCCACGTACATAAAATATAGTCTATGTCACTCAGGAGTAAAGCAGCTTTCGATTGTTGCTAAAATTTTTCCAATCGGACCAGTAGTTTCAGAGATTACCTCTTACAAACAAAAAAATAAAAAAACAAAAAAACAAACTTTACCTCTTTATTATATTAGTATTAGTATAGAAGTATAGATTGACACACAAACGACTCAATCAGCAGTTAATAAAAAATAAGTATATTTGCAAATGGCTTGAATCACTAAGATTCGTCGTGAAATGCGTGCAAAGCACTTACAATTACACAATAATTGAAAATATAAAATAAATTAATTAAATTAAAAATTGCATAGATATGTTAGTAAAATTAAAAAAGAGAATTTATTCAGTGATCACTTAGATTTTAAACAGGAATTATAATTAAATTAATTAAAAAAAACACTTTGCTTCATCATTACCTCATTTCACGCGCAGTATGTTTTTGTATTTAGTTGCATAGCTACAAATATAATCAGTCTTATAACGGCTAGAACTCGACTCTCTCCTCACTAAGAGAAGGAACGGACCGGAATCCACCACGCGAGCTTAGCCTAGGTTAAACTCAGGTTAATAGATTTTTACAAGCTTTTTTCCATTTGTCTGCCAATTTTTTGACAGACATGTCGCATGTCACGAAAACGTCACTTTTTTCGTCAGTAACATACATCACAAATATGTTCAAACATAAAACACCAGCTAGATACTAAGACTACACATTTTACGACATCAAAAGATTTAGCTCAGATCGAAATTTAAAACTTTCTGAAATATATGGCGACCGTAAAAATCAGCCGGGAGCACACCAGCCGACCCTGTGAAGTCATAAAAGTAAACCACTCTCATTTGTCAAAGCACACCTTTATAAAAAAGCCTCTCAAATTATGTGACAAATTACGAAAGTTACATTGACTTAGTATTTTTTCGTAGAACAGTCTGTAGGAATGAGATGCTTTGACGGTTTCAAAAATCTCAATAAAGTCAGTAATAATTTGATGCATAAGTTTTTTTTTATGGTGGGCCAAATCATCGAATGACGAATCCCGCCCTTGGGCGCAGCGGGAGACGAAGCGACTCAACGTTTCTTCCTCCCTTAGTTCCAGGGCCCCGGTGTTCCGCTTTCGCATCAACCCTTGGCCCCAGAAGGTGTGAAGTGAAAGCATATTACCTGGTCCCTGGGATTAAGGCAAGGAACGAACGGGGTAGGTTGTTTAGTAAGAGTTTTACACCATTTCCCACTCCGCCCAAGGCTGGGATTTGTCATTGGACGATTTTTACCTACTATAAAAGAAAAACCTTAAAAAATAGTCACTGAATTTCACACGGCAAAATTTCATCAGAAAACCTTTCTCAGCTACATTAGTCTGACTTACCATCTTAGACAAAAGCCACAAACTTACTTTATGTTCCAACTATAAAAGGGAATATAAAATGTCATATAAACCAATGCACATACCGTTGAATATCAATCCGAATGTACAATTCAATTTAAAGCCGGGGATGCACTATCAGTATCCATTATATTCTCTGCAATGTCATTGACATTGGAATAACAGCTTTAACGGGGAATTGTAAGAATGCATTACACGTTTTCTGAATTAAATGGATATACAGTTGTGTTTCTTATTTAATTGTCACGAGTGATATATGTCTTGTGTTCTGTTCGGTATTTTGCTATGAAGAGACACCAAGTGAATAGGTTTTTAATAAGAAGGATTTAGGAGGGTTCGACCCTATTGGTCGTCTACAGTTTGCTGAGAACTCCTTGAGGCGCATACAACGTGTCGTCGACGACTTGGGCTCGGTCCGAACGATTAAAGGACGATCGGACAGCGAGTCACGCATTGGTCGCCGTCCGCAAGCCCGCGCCTTTTGTGACTGGACATTTAGATCGGAATCGCGGCAGCGTCTGGGGCGTGCACACCTTTGCCTTATGCAGTCGGCCTCCTGATTTGCTAGCATACAAATATATCTAATATATAAAAGCAACGGAGGAACGCATGTTTAATCAGACTCTGATACTATCCCCTGCTACACCCAAGAGCACGAGATATCTTTGGATGATTTTTATCCACCGAAAAAAAAACCACCTGGGTTTGAAGCCACCTCCTACCACTTGTAAGACGTTCCATCACCGCTAGGCCACAAAGACTCTTGAAGATTAATGATAATGTTGCGATAGAATAAATGTTTTGCGTTTAAAACAATCCGACTGGAATCAATCAAGTGTTTCCATTTGAGAGATTTATTGCTGTGTTTTTGTTCACGCCATAGATTTAAATTTAATACTGGTATTTCATCACTGTTATTGGCAGCGGTTTGAACAATAAACATATACTTTTATATACGTATGTAGATAAGTAATGGTTTGACCATCACCATCATTACATAGTGTAAAACAAAGTCACTTCCCGCTGTCTGTCAATAAAACTACGTAAATCTATAAAACTACGCAACGGATTTTGATGCCGCTTTTTTTAATAGATAGAGTGATTCAACAGGAAGGTTTATGTGTATAATACATGAATAATATGTTCAATATCAGTACCCGTGTGAAGCTGGGGCGGGTTGCTAGTAAACAAAAAAAAAAAGTATTTTGGGAATACATTCTTCTTAGCCTGTCGATGGCAAAACTTTTATTACCTAAATACTTTTGATTGGCAAGTATTCGACCACGGTAATGCCGCCCGCTGTCGGTATAGCTAGATTTAATTGGCATTAAACCTATTAATTTTCCCGGAACAATTTTAGATTACGTTTTGGAATAAAGCTGGACATGTTTGTGAATGCAACCACGATAAAGCAGTAGTTCTATTTTGGCACTAAGGCTTTTAAGCCTTTTGAATGTTCTAGTGACAGTTCTGACTCAAATTTTTCGTCATAATAATTGTCATAATTTTTAAGTTCTGTTAATTATAATTATTTGATTTTTATCTTAGTATTTATTAATCTACACTAATATAATAAAGAGGTAAAGTTTGTTTTTTTTGTTTGTAGGAGGTAATCTCTGGAACTAATGGTCCGATTGGAAAAATTTTAGCAACAATAGGAAGCTGCTTTACTCCTGAGTGACATAGGCTATATCTTATGTATGCGGGCGAAGTCGCTGACAAAAGCTAGTTTATAATATCAGAATATATACGTATTTTATTATTATAAGTTACTTAATTTATTTTACAATCTATTTCAAATATCTGTTATTCATTTATTGTGCACACCTACCACAGTGTTGTCTTTTTTAACCCAAAGGTTGACTGGTAGAGAATGCCTTGTAGCATTAAGTCCGCCTATGTACCACTACTGTACATGAAGTTTAAATAAATCTACACTAATATAATAAAGAGGTAAAGTTTGTTTTTTTTGTTTGTAGGAGGTAATCTCTGGAACTACTGGTCCGATTGTAAAAATTTTTGCAACAATAGAAAGCTGCTTTACTCCTGAGTGATATAGGCTATATTTTATGTACGTGGGCGAAGCCGCTGACAAAAGCTAGTAAATAATAAATTTTCTTAACAAAATCCGAATTAGAACTGTCATTCAGAAAAACCCAATGTCATTGCGCAACCTGTAAACCGAAACCAATAAACAACTAACAAAATGTTACTACAAACTCGAGTATTTACTAACACAAGCTTAGCACAAAGTCCCGTAATGGGTTTGAAACCAATCTCTTAAAACCCTGGAAAAACACTGAAGTAGACGAAGTTTTCAGAGAAACTCCTTGAAGACACAGTTAACAAACAGAAGTACCTATCTAAGTTTTCGTAATGGTTTGTTTTGGCTCGAACAAGAAAAGTTTCGAAGCAAAACGTCGCCATATATCATAGTAAGACGACATACCAAGGTTCTGTTTTAGTTTCTGATTATATTTGCAGTATAGATAACCTTGAAATAATAGTCTGTTTTTATAGACGAAAATTCATCAAACATGTCGTGTATATTGGAGCGTGAGGGATACTTATACTCAGACCCCGGTATGAAGGCTAAGAAGGAATGGGCCGGGTCGTTTAGTCAGTAAGGCCCGGTATCCACCAAAGCGGAGAGGAGAGGAGACGAGAGGAGATGTGCCGCGAAGCTGGCAGGTTATTTTCACCAAAGCGGAGAAGAGATGCGTTGCAGAGAGATGTGAGCTGTGTAACAGAGATGTGAGCTGTGAGAGATCGAAAACAGTCAAGTTCTGTCTACGAAAGGAAGCCGTCATGCGAGGCGCGCGGAGAAGGCAGCGGGGTGAACGGTGCGCGAGCACGTGCGCAGCCCGGCCGCCCGACTAGACACTTCTCCGTTCAGCCGCGCCGCTTGCTCGCTCGCTGCACAAAATTCTATAGAAAAATGAGACATCTCCTCTCCTCTCCGCTTGAGCCATTTCCACCAGAGCTAAGCGGAGAAGAGATGTGGAAATAACGAAATCGGATTGGTTTATTCAAACACATCTCCTCTCGTCTCCTCTCCTCTCCGCTTTGGTGGATACCGGGCCTTAGAGTCTGACACTGTTTCTTGCCCGCCTAAGGGTGGTATTCGTCATTAGATGATTTTTCCACCAATAAAAAAGGGATACTTTTGCTGAAACTCATCTGTGTTCCTTTTTGTTAGGTAAGAAGTCATTCAATGACTTCTCGCGCTCCAAGGCTGATCGCGGGAAGGAGCGTCAGACTTTTAATGACTAAAACCCGCTCCTATGTTCCACCTACTTTGTGGCACCTACAGTTATACTGATATTACGCGCGACATTGACTCGGACCATTCGGTTACAGCAGTGCTCTACCCAAACGTGGCACATTTTCACCGTATACTCCACCAGGACTACAGACGGGTCACGTATCGCCGTACATCTGGTCGTCCAATGATGGAATGGGCTCAGCAGAATTAAGTTGTCCAGTTTCGCTTTATTGCTCCATCGAAGTAAACTAGATCTCGACCCCAATATATATAAATATACTCGTATATATAGTTAAGAAAAGGCTCGACAGATGATCGTCAAGACTACGAACTAGTAATACATGGAGTGGATAAAAACGATGGCTAGAAATGAGTACGACCTCGTATGTTGGTAGCGATAAAAAGTATCGGATATTTTTTACTTTTTTTTTTGTACAGAGGTGAAAGAAAATGTCTGTCGGTAGGACTAGAAGTGGCCAGTGTTTAAGTGCAGTTTTTTTTTTAAGTTTCGTAACACAAAAGGAAACAATCTGAACTCTTATAGGATTTCCCGCGCGCCTCAAGGAGTTGTCAGCAACGTATGGACCCTGCAGAAGGGTCGAAGCCAATTAGGGCCAAGGGTTTGCGTCTGAAAAGGAAGGCTCTGGCCCTAGTATGTATGGCGATGTAAGAACGGGGTAGGTTGTTTAGTCAGTAAGAGTCTGACACTTGTTTTCTGCTCCACTCAAGAGCGGGACTCGTCATTGGATGATTTTTACCTACCATAAAAAAAGAAAAAAAAACCACTA
The DNA here is from genome assembly GCA_029852875.1 of Mythimna loreyi. NCBI lineage: Eukaryota > Metazoa > Arthropoda > Insecta > Lepidoptera > Noctuidae > Mythimna > Mythimna loreyi. The sequence continues at coordinate 7,839,739 of CM056795.1, read as the reverse complement.
TTTAAACTCTTGAGCCCTGCGCGAACGCCGGCGTTCACATACCTATTGTCTTTCTATTATGTCTCTAATGACGGTATTCAAAAGGCTCGTGTTCCTGCCTGAGGCGGCCTTTAGAGAATTTGATCTAACGATGTAATCTTAAAGAAATCCTTGTATCAATAAAATTATCACAATTTCAAAGCTAAAAACAAAATAAAAAACTGTTCTTTCGTCAAGTATCAATGTGAAATCAAATGTTTTTTAATTTTTTTCATTATGTTCAAATAATAAATTCTATAGTATCTATTCACAGCTTTGTATCGCCTCCATACATTGTTAATGTAACAGAATTGGAATACAAATTGCAACTTCAATCTATTATTTATTTATTGTTTGTATACTGAAGAGTTTTATGTAAGTAATGCAAATGTTGATTTAAACACAAAATATTTTTTAAGGGCAACTTTTTTTCGTTTTCAATAAAAAACTGCGCCACACTAAGAATTACTTTAGTAATTTTGGTGTATTCACAAACTCTATGTAATACAAGTATACAGTATTTAAGGAAAAAGTTTGCGGGATTCGTCATTGAATGATTTTTATCTACCACTGGCTTTTGTTAGCGGCTTCGCCCGCGTACATAAAATATAGCCTATGTCACTCAGGAGTACAGCAGCTTTTTATTGTTGCTAATTTTTTTTCAACCGGACCAGTAGTTCCAGAGATTACCTCCTACAAACAAAAAAACAAACTTTACCTCTTTATTATATTACTAGCTTTTGCCCGCGGACATAAGATATAGCCTATGTCACTCAGGAGTAAAGCAGCTTTCTATTGTTGCTAAAATTTTTCCAATCGGACCAGTAGTTCCAGAGACAAACAAAAAAACAAACTTTACCTCTTTATTATATTAGTGTAGATTATCTACCATAAAAAGTCAGTAAAAATCTGTCACTCCCGTTCCATCATAGACGCGGGCTAGCTGACGATGAGCAATGAGTAGCACTCCGTCTGGCCGTCCGGTAACCGTCTAAACCGAGCAAAAGTCGTCGATGAAATAGGCAACTAAAGGAATCTACACTAATATAATAAAGAGGTAAAGTTTGTTTTTTTTTTTTGTAGGAGGTAATCTCTGGAACTACTGGTCCGATTGGAAAAATTTTAGCAACAATAGAAAGCTGCTTTACTCCTGAGTGACATAGGCTATATTTTATGCACGCGGGCGAAGCCGCTGACAAAAGCTAGTATACTATAGTGTTCGTCAGCAAAAGTCTGCCAGACCCTCCCGTTCCACCCTAAAGCGGTAGAAATCATCAAACGAATTTCTACACAAAAATAATCATTAGTGACTACATCGTTAGGTACTAGTTCTTAGATTAAGTTCAAATAAAAACCTCTTTTACGTAAATTAAGTTTTCTCCCTTTAGTGTTGTATCATTAGTTTTAATCAAGACATTTGGAAGTATCTCCTACATTTATTTTGTTTGTAAACTCAACAGGTTTTGTCGCAATCTCCGAGCAACAAGTATATCGCTATCAAGATGGTCTGTTGAGATTATCCCTAGTTTTGTGCCCTATTTCTTACTTAGAAAAGAAAAAGCGGAACTTAATTGTTCTGTGTATTTCTTATATGTTTGGAAAATCCTGGAATTGCTGATCGGTTTACAATGATGGAGTGAAAAACTTTTTCTCTTGTAAGTGTTGGATTTCTGTACGGAACCTGACGTGAGAAGCTAATTTAGTACATAGTGTGACCGATACTTAAACTCATGATTGCAGTCATCATAACAAACAACTTTTACTATGGGATCAAAACTGAAATCACGAAAAAAACAGTTCAGTACATTTTGACCAGCTAAACGAACATAAAATGTACTAACCAGCATATTTTTTAAAAGGAGAATCTGTTATCAGCTGTCAGGCTAAACTACGGTACCTAGGACAATAAATTTTTGAACAAGATATTATTTTATTACATAAGCTAGCTATGAGGAGATTTTTTATATAAATATATACAAAAGGAGAATTTTACAAATCAGCGCACTGCAGAAACTACCAAACTATGGGCGTGAAATTTTGCACTAGGTTTTCTTTTATGACGTAGGCGAACGACGAAGACAGGATTTTCCAAAATTCTCCCCTAAAGAGATAAAACGAAGGTCCAAAGTTTTTGTGTAAAAACCTACTTTCACACGCGTGAAGTCGCTGGCAGAAACTAGTTTATTAACACAAATATTGTGACCAACATTGCCACACCCAAGTATGTCACAAACATTGACCCAACATACTATCCCTTATGAACCTTGAACTCCGCCATTGGGTCGTAAAACTCTGACACTTACCAACCTAACATACCCATATAAAATATTTATATATTTAGGATGAGTATATACATGACTTATCCCTGTTTCTATGTCATAAAACTGATGGAAAAACTTGTCTATAGTTGTGTCGTTTTAACATAATTGTACTGTCCTGAAGCGTAAGGCTTTGAAATCATAGTAATTAAGCCAAAGTCAATAAGTTTTTTTTAATCTACGATAATGAATATCGTGCTAATGAAGAACATAATTTTATTAATCTATCTGGCTACAGCTATATAAACATTATATAAACTTATTTCTTTCTAAAAACTTTTTATTAGCTTGCAATGTAACTATGTTTGTTCGGCTTAAATCTTGCAACTCAATTTTGAAGCAGATATCTTCAACCGATTGAGCTACAATTTGGCCTTGGCATGCAGGTGTAAATCGCATGACAATGCAACATTATGATATGGAGCTGATCTGATGATGGAGCTGGAAGGTACCCATAAGAATTTAATTTTCTTTTTAGCGCATTTAATGAAAAGCTTGTTTTTTTAAAAAAAAGCCCTAAATGTCCCTTAGAAAGTTTTTTTTATTTCTTTTATATTTATAACTGTGTATCTTTAAATTGTTGTGTTACAAATTGTCCAACTTTTTACTGTTTGACATAAATAATGAAAGAATTGAAAAATCTTTATCGATCTTAAGCACTATTTTTGTTCTGATATCGAAATAAATGAATAAAATTACTATTAAGTTCCGCGTTACCCAAAATGCGATTTTATCACAAATGGACATTATTTATAGTTTGTTGACGGCACTAGAGCGGTCATTCGCGTCTTCAGTCTTCAGCGTCTCTTTTCCTAATATCTTTACAGAACCCAAATATTAACATGTGTACCAAATTCTATTAGTACTAAATATTGATGATTCAAGTGGTTTAGACAAAGTGACATTATAATTATGTACAATGACAATTAGTGACATAACAACAAGTACTAGTGATTAATGTGCCTTTTGAATTTAACAAGTTTTCAATGAAAATAATTTTACATAATTTTTTTTTATAGCTCGGTATATACTTTTATTATTAATACTCATTAAGACCTTTCCGAAAACTACAAACACGTTAGGGTTATCCGATCAGACCCTGACTACCACATAGGATCAAAGCACTCGTCTAAATATATAATAAACGAATGTTAATACTGTAATTGCTAAATAAAACATTATATAAATAAAACCTTCCAAAATATATAAGGATGTTTGTTCGGGCGGAATCTTGCAACACCATTTTGAAGCAGGTATCTTTAATCGATTGAACTAAAATTTTGTATACACGTTTAATTTAGATGACAATACATGGTTACTTATTAACCTCTTTCTAAATACAATATGGTAGAATACCCTAGATTGCGGACTAGTCATTATAATGCACCCAAATGAAAAAGAGTGTACTACGCCAAATCGAATAACAAATAATCGAATATCAATTGGTCGACCACTATAAATCGAACGTCTAAATACTCGAACGTTCATAATATCGAATGGTTATTAAGTCGAACATTCAATACATCGCGCACTTAATACATCTAATGTTCAATATATCGAATGTTTGTTTGATCGAGCGTTCAACGCATCGCCTATTCATTCTATCGAAAAATCAATATATATAAAAGAACACAAGAAAACCACAAATTTTACTAATAAATCACATTTTAATCTTTAATTAATATCTTTTAAAGGTAAAAAGGGATGATAATGCGATTGAAAAATTTTAAATAATAAAAACAACAGGAATCTATTAGAGTTTCTCCGTGCAATTCACACAAAATATCAAAATGTACGTATAAAAGATATTAATTAAAATGTGATTTATTAGTAAAATTTGTGTTTTACCTGTATTCTTATATATATATATTGATTATTCGATAGAACGAATAGGCGATACGTTGAACGCTCGATCAAACAAATTCGTTATTTTGAACACTCGATGTATTAAGTGCGCGATGTATTGAATGTTCGACTTAATAACCATTCGATATTATGAACGTTCGAGTATTTAGACGTTCGATTTATAGTGGTCGACCAATTGATATTCGATTATTTGTTATTCGATTTGGCGTAGTACACCCAATGAAAAATCTTGCTGATAAAACGAATGCGAAATAAGTAAAAGAAAATATAACTAAATAGGAAAAAATTAATACAATTACTTAAATTTCGTGATAAGTTGTTATAATTATTATAAATTGTCTAATGACGTAAAAAGTAAATAGAAAAAAAATAAAAGAAAACAATATTTTATTCTTTTTACCGCGTTCAATCAAAATCTTGTTGTTGAAAAGGTTTTGTAATTTTTATTACAACCAATATATAGTAATATGTAGGCAGGTCACTGACCGTTATTACCAAGCTAAAACGAAACAACTATAGTGTCTAAATATTTATTTATTATTATTAAACAGGTTACTTGAAAGTTAAATGGTTTTGTATTGTTGTTGCTCGGAGGCTTCTAATGGCTTTCAAATGAATGTTGATTTATACTTGTTTCTGTTTATGATGAAAAATGGATCCACTAACTTTTGGGTGTTTTAGTTTTCGGCCGAGTTTTAATAGGATAGTGGAAACAAAGTAAATTATGACACGAAATGTGTTTTAATCATTACATAGTATAAAACAAAGTTGCTATGCCCAATGTATGCTTAAATCTTTAATAGTACGCAATAATTTTAATGCGGTTTTTTTAATAGATAGAGCGATTCAAGAGGAAGGTTTATAGGTATAATATATCACCTTTACACCCGCGCGAAGCTGGGCCAGGTCGCTAGTAGTGTATAAATTCGGTTTGCAAGTATTTTATTTATTATTATTTATTTATGTATACACAAACACTTGCAAAAAGAAAATAAAAAATACGGATAGAAAGGTACAAGGGTGCTAAGGTGCATTTTATAATAGTTAAGGGTTTGAAAAACTGATAAACAAAATTTAAAGACATACACTGACTAATTGACTAGCCTATTATTCTGGTAGGCGGCGAGCCTAAGTGCTACGCCGGATGTCGTGGGTTCGATTCCCACCCAAAAACAATGTTTGTGTGATGAGTGCGATAATTTGTTCTATATCTGTGTGTAATTTATCTATAATACCTATGTACATATGTATTTAGAAATAAATATGTATGTTTATCAGTTGTCTAGTACTCATAACACAAGCACTGCTTAGCTTGAGACTAGACGGCGTTATGTGATAATTGTGGAATATATATTTAAATGTCGGAAACGACATCGATTTGTTGACAACAATACAAGGCACGCCATCTATGGCATCTAATGGCAACTAAAAGAACTAAACAAAGGTCCGTTTTGTTGTTTCAACCTATCTAGTAACAGTGCACTGTACCAAAATGTATTGAGAAGTAAACTGATTCAACAGCTAGCTATTGTTATTCGTTGCGCGATACCCACATAGACCCACATGATAGATCAGAGCTCGAAAACCATCCTGGACTCGAGCCGATATATATATATAACATCCACCAATACGCTTTGAAATATAAGAATCAATTAGTCTCTCCCCTAACTATAACTAATTATTACCTACACCATAAACGTTGACACATGATACAGAATGACGGACATATAGTCGATATAGTATATAATAGTGACAAGATATATCCATTACTGTAATGATTGATCTGTCACCGGCGTTGACCACTAAGCGGCCAATCAACTGCCATTGTATACCATTGTCGATCGGGTAAAGTAAACGTATTTCGATCTCAGCTTTTAGCAATTCAAAAGTAAATGCTTTTTTTCTAAATTTTGATCTGTTTAAAATTATTTTTTATTATATTTCTAGAGAAATAAGAAAAACAAAATTAAAAAGACTTAACCAAAAATATTAACAACAACCGCTTCGCTCGCATGAATGTGTGTGTCTCCATAAAAACACAACAACAAACAAATCCATAGCAGTGGAACTAGTGCTTAACTGTGGTCCAACCTATTACTGTTTACCTGAAGGTAAGCAGTGTAGCAATCATTGACAGTTAGGCTCTCTAGTTAATAGCGCATATAGCCAAAGTTATTTAGGCATTTTATAAATATGTATTTAATTTGAAGCCCAATACAAAGTATGCAGAAGGGGCCAAGGGTTCCCATATGAAAGGAAGGCCCTGGCCCTGTTATATATAAGAACGTAGATATGGGGTGGTTGTTTAGTCAGTAAGAATCTGACACTGTTTCCCGCTCCGCCCAAAGGCGGGATTCGTCATTGGATTATTTCACCTACCTACAAAAAAGCCCAAAAAATAATAATTTTCTACTAAAGGAACACTAGCTTATTATAAAAATATGTCACAATTTCTTACCTTTTTAATCACACTGAAGTGACTGCAAAAGATGCAATAAAATAGTTTTCAAGGAAGTTCAGACTTATATTAAATTCCTACTTTATGTGATGCATTCCTGCATAGGTACGATATTGCGTACCTTGCCGCAATAATACGCCGTACGCCGTTTCGTACCGATTATGATGCATACGACACGCCGTAATAAGAAACGATACGTCGTATCTATCCATTATAATACACGGAACTATACTGGGTTACTAGTAAAACACTAACAACCTCTTAAGAGGTCATTGTACTCATCATAAGTATGTTTATTAGTTTTCTAGTACTCATAACACAAGCTCTGCTTAGCTTGAGACTAGACGGCGTTGTGTGATAGTTGTCGAATATTATATACCTATATTATATATTATTACTAGCTTTTGCCCGCGGCTTCGCTCCCGGCAACAGATTATTCTACTTTACTCTACCCTACTCAACCCATTTTTTTTTTCATAAGAACATTCTCCTGGCAAAACAACAAAAAAAGAATTAGCAAAATCGGTTCAGCTGTTCTCGAGTTTCGCGCCTACCAACACATTTTTATATTTTAGATGTCCCTAATTACTTTATTCAAAAGGTTAAGCACCAATAAAAGAGAGTGAACATTACATGTGTAGAAGACACGTAACTCTCAAATTACGAACATGTTACTCAAATGAACATGACACAACAAGTTCTAATTCGTAACAAAACACGAAAACCGGCCTCATTATTACTTATAACCCACAAAAATAATTACTTTATATAAAACTAGCGACCCGCCCCAGATTCGTACGGGTATAACTGATATTGAATATATTATGCACGTATTATACACACTAACCTTCCTATTAAATCACCCTATCTATTTAAAAAAAACCGCATCAAAATCATCAGGTGGGATCGCAGTCAAGCATTAGTTTATATCAAACTAGCGACCCACCCCAGCTTCGCTCTACGGTGGACGCCATCATGCGCGTGCGAGCCCTCACGACGGGGGATGCGGTGTCCCGGGGCAGGTGTGTCTTGGCGGTGTCGTTGGACATTGCCAACGCCTTTAATTCCCTGCCCTGGAGTTGCATTAGGACGGCACTCCGGTATCACCGGGTGCCCGACTACCTCTGTCGTACAATCGAGGCCTACCTGTCCGACAGGTACATAGTCTACCCCGGTCACCAAGGAGATTGGAAACGGCGAGAGATGTCGTGCGGTGTCCCACAGGGATCGGTACTAGGACCGCCCTTGTGGAACATCGGGTACGACTACGTGCTGCGCGCCGACCTCCCCGTAGGGGTCAGCGTGGTCTGCTACGCAGACGACACGCTGGTCCTAGCGCAGGGAAGGTCGTACCAGGCGGCGGTCGAACTAGAGACACGTGGGGTTGCGACAGTCGTTGAGAGGATCCAGCAGTTGGGACTGCACAAGTCCGAGGCCATGTGCTTTCACGGCCCTCGGAACGCGCCACCAACGGGTTCCCAACTAACGGTAGAAGGAGTTCACATCGGCGTCGGGTCGACGATGAAGTACCTAGGACTTGTCCTCGACAGCCGATGGAATTTCGAGGAGCACTTCCGACGTCTGACCCCCAAACTCAATCGGACGGGGGCTGCTCTCAAGCGGCTCCTGCCGAACCTTGGGGGTCCAGACGCCTTCTGCCGGAGGCTCTACGCCGGCATCGTCCGGTCCATGGCCCTTTATGGGGCACCAGTGTGGGCGCCGACGCTGCGTAAACGCCCGGCGGCCCAGCTGAACGCCTGCCAGAGGGTCATGGCCATCCAGATGGTGCGGGGATACCGCACGGTGTCCCGCGAGGCGGCGAGCCTCCTTGCTGGCCTACCACCATGGGATTTGGAGGCAACAGTCCTTGCACACATGCACGACCAGCGCGTGGAGATGCTACGCCGGGGCGAAGATCCGCTGCCCGAACATGTCGAGGCGTGGCGGAAGGAGCTCCGGCGAGATCTCATGGTGAAGTGGAAACAGCGACTGTCGCAGACCCAGCGCTGGGCACACCGTAATCTCAGCGGTAGTGCCCCTCTTTGAGGCGTGGCTGGATAGACCTCACGGCGTCCTCACTTTCCGCATGACGCAGGTTCTCACCGGACATGGGAAGTTCGGGAGATTCCTGCACCGGATTCGTGCGGAAGAGACGTCCGGGTGTCGCCACTGTGAGGCGAGCCCGGAGGACACGGTGGAGCACACGGTGGAGGTGTGCCCTGCTTGGGAAGAGCATCGCCGTGTCCTCGTGGGGGTGATCGGCGGCGGCGACCTCTCGCGTCGGGCCCTGGTTCAGGCCATGGTCCGCAGCGAAGAGGAATGGCAGGCGGTCGCCTCCTTCTGCGAAGCAGTAATGCTCGTAAAGGAGGAGGCCGACCGCATAAGGCAAAGGCAACGGCGTACTCGCCGTAGCCGTCGCCGCCGCGATCCTGCCGATATCCGGCCACCGTAGACACTGGCTCGCGGACGGTGAGCAATGGGTAGCTCGCCGTCCGATCGTCTGGTAAGACCGAGTCCAAGTCGTCAACGGCGCGCACCGTTCCCGCGCGCCTCAAGGAGTTGTCAGCAAACTGCAGGGGCCCTTCAGGGTCGAAGCCTCCTGGAGCCTAGAGGGTATGTGAAAATTGTAACCTCGACTCCAGAAATAAGGCAAGGAAGGTACGGGGTAGGTTTTTTAGTCAGTAAGAGTCTGACACTGGTCTCCCGCTCCGCCCAAGAGCGGGTTTCGTCATTGGATGATTTTTACCTACCATAAAAAAAAAAAAAAAAAACCCCAGCTTCGCACGAGTATTGATATTGTGTATATATTATACACATAAACTTTCCTCTTGAATCACTCTATCTATTAAAAAAAGCGCATCAAAATCCGTTGCGTACATTTAAAGATATAAGCATACATAGGAACGCGCAACTTTGTTTTATACTATCTAATGATTGTCCTTGACATTATAATAGTGTTCACACAAACAGACTAAAAACGTTACGTTTCTCGGGTCATTTACCGCCCACTCCAGTGTGTAAACATTATACCCCAAGCTTATATTTTTTTTATAGCAACATTTGCACTGAAAATTCTATACAAGGCTTTTAAGTTTTGTATGTCAAGGATATTGTACCGATGTTCTTTTGTGAATAAGTGTTTCCACTTTTAAAGACAGTTAAAAGTGTACAGTTCTTTACATTGTGGTTTTATGGCGACAATATAGTCACATAATTTGAATGCCATGGCGAAGTATTACGTGCTCAAATTTGGCAGTTTATTTCACAACGTTTTTAGCATTAATATATATGTACTACACACTCGATGATTATATGATAATTACAGTAAGTCACATTACTCAATATCGACCAAAATGTGACTTAATGTAATTATCATATGAGGCGGGTAGTACAGTGACTTTACTCCACTTAAATGATCAGCATGCTATACACTTTTACATTGATGACATTTTACGTATTTTGACGTTTGGCGCTGTGAGTTTTAAAAGTTTTGATAGACGACAGTACCAATGAAGCATTGCAGCGGACTTTTTGCGGCTGTATTTAGTGCTATACGGACGGTCCGTACGGATGGCCGCCATACGGAGTTTTATTATAACGAATTAACAACGAACGCTCCGCAAATCGTGTTCCACTAAACGCAATTGTTAAATTTCTATAATACGGCTCCGGACGACGGTCATCCGGACTTGATTTCGTGATTTTTATTTCTTTTACACGTCGATTCCTCAGTTGAAACTAGATGAGGCCGGTTTAGTTGGTAAAAGTCTGACACTTCCTTCTATTTCACACAAAGCGTGAGAAAAAATATTGATTTGATTTTTTCCGTGCGAAAATCAAAACAAAAAAAGAGTATAAAATCATAATATTCTCATGCAAATAAACAAAAAACAAGTAATATATCATAGAACAAAAACGGAAACCTATTCCCAAAATAATGTACTAAATAAACTAGTAACTTAATCAGGCAAACTTCCCTGAACTACACCCCGGCTTCCTATTCCCTCATTCAAGGTTGTTAAGCGCCATAACAACCCACCATTTAGCACTAATTAAATAACAAAGGGGCAAAATTTAGGACCAATTTGAAAAAGGTGAATATTTGGCCGCAGACATAAAGCCCGGTACAGACTGCTATACTGTAACATGCAATGTAACACATTGTCGCTTTGTATCATTTTTGTATTTCGAGTTGGTGTCCGCAACACCATGACAGAAGTGCGTATGTTGCGCACGGGTGGGCCATATATATGTCATTCGATTCACCCCAGCACCTCAAGGTAGGCAGCACCTTGGTGTTACTGACTATTTCGCGGAGGTTACCTAGGTTTCCTAAGTATTATGCCCTGTGTCCAGCGACAACCGAGCAGCACAGTGCAGCCCACAACTGGCTCTGCACTGTGGGTTGTCTGTTACTCTTATTACAGAGGTGCTTATTAAAGGTTCTGTGGCCAGTTGTAACGGCCGTCACCTTGCACAACTATTTTTTTTTAATATTTTTTTATGGTAGGTGAAAATCATCCAATGATGAAACCCGCTCTTGGGCGGAGCGGGAGACAGTGTCAGACTCTTACTGACTAAAAAACCTACCCCATTCCTTCCTTGCCTTATTCCCAGAGCCGCGGTAACACTTTCGCACCAACCCTCGGCTCGAGAAGGCTTCGACCCTACAGCACCTTGCACAACTGAGGTTTGTTAGTCGCAGGACCTGTTTTGTAAAGCGGCCATCAATAGAGAGAAGTGTCTTCTTAGCCTGCCTGCACTTAGTATGATCTACCCACAGTTTGTGATGTAGGTCTCTGGTTCGTTTCCTTGGCAAATTACGTAGGTAGCAATGTATCATGCAATGTAACAGAATCCCCATATAGTAAAAGCCTTTCGCGCGCAAACCGTGCACACTACGTTCGCGAGACCAGAGCATTTCAACTATTTACGAGTAAGTAGGTACATGCTCATTGCTCGGTTTGTGCGAACGCTGCGTGCACATTTATGAAATTCTCTATTCATGTTACATTGCATGTTACGGTACCGCAGTCTGTGCCCAGCTTTGGTATTTAAGCGATTTTAAACCCTATTAGCAAATACATTAATTTGTTTATCCCGTCATCAATTTCGGACTGAAAAGGCTAACTGTTTGACAGATAAGGACATGGAATGGGACGCCTCTTTAGATAAGCTGTCTGGAAAATATCTGATCGTTTCTAGAGCAAAAGGTCTTTGAACTTTTGACGATTTAGAATGAAGAATGGATCAATCTGATGAGTTGACATGTATAAACGCACCGCAGGATACTGGACCAATTCCTAGTCTAAGGCAACAATTAAAAACTTTTGAGAACAACAAAAAAATACTTACAAATTATGTAATAATAATTATTATTTAATAATGGTTTATTTATTTATAAAATTTCTACTGTGTCATCTATACATATAATAAAACAGTAACGAAAGAAAAACTGTACATTGAGAATTTTCTGGAAAAAATGAGTGGGTTTTGTTAGAAAAACGTAACTGATGACAAAAAGTGACTTTTTAGAATTTTTGTCTGTTTGTCTGTTTGTCTGTTTTTCTGTGCCTATGGTACGGGTTGGCACCAAAACTACTGGATAGATTGATTTGAAATTCAGCAAAAATGTTCCTTGTAAACCAAGGAAGGCTTTAGGCTACATATTATCACGCCGTAAGTTATGAGAGGTAAGCAATATTGAATTTAAATGGTGCAATGGATGCAAGGGTGTAACTTTTTTTTCCGTGGGCCGATCGACTCAAAACTTAGCATAAACATTACCCTAAATTAGTTATCCAGGATGCCATATTTATTTTTTCAGTAGTACCCCCAATGCAAGATTTAGGGGATGTTAAAGTTTGTATGGGAGAATCTTATTGCTTGGGTTAATTAACTTGAAACTTGGCACGTAAATTTATTTAGGTAAATAATAAAGATCCCCATTATTCATTTTTCAAAACTACGTAATTTAGGCAAAGAAACATAGTTTAATGAATATTAGTAGTATAAAGACATATTTTAAAAAGCGCCATCTATGAGATTACACAAAAATCAAATCAAGTTACATTTTGACACTTTTTGGAAATTAATAATTTTTTGACCATGTTGGCAAGGTTAGCAGTTAGTTATTCTTAAAATTCATAGATGGTAGTGCGCATTTTCTTCATAAAAGTCGTATAATTCGTTTCGACAAATTTAAGTTTCAAAAAACCCTCAAAATCTCACGACATAGGTCGTGTTCAAGATTTCGTAGTCTCTTACTGCGCGGTCGAATTTACTCACAACTGGGAATAAAAAATGAAAAAAAAATAAGCCCAAACAGAGCAAATGTTACTTATTTATTTTGAGGGAAATATGTTAGGTAGTGGTTGGTTCGTTTTACGAAAAAATGTGGGTTAATATTTAATACAAAATTTAAAAAAATAGTTTATCTCTTTAATGGTGAAACGGCGTTCTCCATGTTTATATGAAATGTCTTATTTTTATTCCAACGGTCTAACGGATTTATTTTGCAACGCAATCTTTCAATGTTATTTATATACGTACAACGACATCTACTGACTCATATTAGTACAAACGAAAATATTACATTAACAAAATAATATTATTTTTACCTTTCGACTACCGTAATTACAGACACAATTAAACGACAACAGTTGTACGGAAATTTGTGTCCTCTTGGGACTTAATTAAAGAGTTTTACGAATAATCTATACATATAGGTAATTATAATAAAGTCGTAGGAAAGTCAAAACTGTTCATTAAATATTTTTTTAAAAGAATACTTGGGAAGTGATCTACAATCGATATTGAAGCCAAAAATATAGTTTTTAGAATTTTTGTCTGTTTGTCTGTATGTATGTCCAGGCTAAACTCAAAAACTTACTTGGATATATATTTATACATACTATTTTGCTTGAATAAAGGATGGGCCAACATATAGGCTACATATTATCACGCTATCACTTACGGGGAGGAGTTGTGAATACTTATTTTTCTTACGCATTCTGTGACAGTGTTTAATCTAACGACGCATATTTAAATGTTGTTTTTGAGTAAGCCATGCTATTATCTGGCTTTACCCTATAAATAGTACGACATTTAAGTAACTTGGGCAGAGAAACATAGTTGAATGTAGTAGCATATAGAAAATTTTAAAACAGCGCCATCTATTTGATTTCATAAAAATCAAATTCTTCCTAAACGTGGTATCGTAAGCTTTATTGTACACCTCATAATGTGGACAGGATATACAAATACAAAATCGCACAAGGCAATATATAGGGCAGGGTATAGTTCGTTTTGAAAAATTCAAGTTCCAAAAAACCCTCAAAATATTAAACAGAGTTGAGCAAGACTATTAAAAAAAATGTGGTGTTAAGTATTACAAAAAAGTTATGTTCATTAAAATATCGCCATCATCTGTCTGAAGATTTTCTGCGAGCTTTGAGGCGTAACTGATGATCGTGTGCTGAACACCTCAGTTCAGTTCAAGATGTGGACATTTCTATCGGCGGCAATCCACTGATCTAATATGGATTACTAGCTCCCCAATCGTCACCGCATCAAGACTATGGAAATCGAGAGTATAACGCTGAGACAAAGTTATCTTCAGAGCAAAAAACGATTTATGACACCGTCCTTGAAAGCGTTGTGCAAAACCGGGGCAAAATGTTTTTCTTGGGTTGCTCCTATTGGAACAGGAAAAACATGGCATACTTGCAGAGGTCAGGAGGCAAGGCAATATTGCTATTGCTGTCGCGTCGTTGGGAATTGCTGCCACACTGCTTCCGGGTGGCAAGACAGCACATGCCATGTTCAAATTCCCATCCGTCATCCGACAACAGTCAATTTCTTGGGTGTGTGAGCGGGAAATTTTGACGTCCGAAAATGATCAGGCTACAGCAATTAACGAATACATTCTCTCGGAAATTGAGAGAAATGCAGTGATCTATACTTCAATAAACACTGTCATCGAGCAAGATGACGACACACATTATCCCGTAGAATTTTTGAACTCCCAGCAAGCAAGTGGACTTCAAGCGCATACCATCAAGCTGAAAGTCGGAGACCCGATTATGCATTTTCGGAACCTATCTCCTCCGAAGTGGTAATGAGACCCGTCTTAAAGTCATCTCGCTGCACAGACACATCATTGAAGCAAAAATTCTTACGGTTTATGGCGAAGTCGAGGCATTATTTATACCTCATAACTTCCCGTTCCAGTTCAAGCGTGTACAGTTCCCCGTGAGTGTTTGCATCGCGATGACCATCAATAAGTCGAAGGGGCAGACACTGAGTGCAGCGGATGTCAACTTCAGGACGAGTTGTCTCTTACGCGGGCAACTGTATGTCGCTTGCTCCCGCGTCACCAGTCCTGACTCTCTTTACATTTTGGATCCTGGCAGCATAACTATCATCGTAGTGTGGTGGCGGAATGGTAAAGGCTCCGACTCAGTGGTGGCGAAGTAGTAAAGGCTTCGACTTACAAGCTGTAGGTCTGTCATTCAAACCCAGCCAGGCGCATTACTTTGTGTATTTTATTTCATAACCACTGCTCAACGGTGAAGGAAAACATCATGAGGAAACTGGGACCGTGAATGTTTTAGAACCAAAAATTCATCAAGTGTCATCCACCAAACCGTATTGGACTCGCGTGGTGGATTATGGCCCATTCCCTCTCCTAGAAATGAGGTCTGTGTCCCAGCAGCGGGAACTTTATAAGGCTGATGCAATGCTATTTTAAAAGTTGTTTACTTATAATGCTATGCCATCTGATATACACTGATCATACACTGCCATCTCAGGTTTTTTTGGTGCTGTAGAGCCTTCACGCAGACAACGTCGCGGGCAGCAGCTAGTGCGGAATAAAAAAACATTCATTCGTAGACCGTAGAACTATATTATTTCTGAGTGCAAATCCCTAGTTTAGGTCCCGTAGAAATAGGAACTTTAAAACACTAGTACAATTTAACTTTGTATTGAAAAGATATAAATTATTGATCCAACGTAGCAACGCTTAGTCTCGGCTACGGTTGTCTGCTACGTTCTCGTAGCCCGTAGTAGAGCCGCTACGAATCGCGTAGTAATTCTCGGAATATTCTTCCGTAAACATCGTGTGTTTAGTTTGTTCAAAGTTTGTTTTTACGTACATTAACATACATTTTTTCATTGGGTGGAATCGTTTTAACAAAGCAATGATTCTAGGTTTTATCAAAATCATAGACAACCTTTGTCAAAAATATTGAAATATAGGAGAATTAGACATTTGTTTAATTCTCCTAAATAGTTTCTATTAACAACCATTAATAATGGTTTTATTAAAACCGATCAAGTTGCCAATGATCGATCAAAAAAGGTTAGCTGACTGGCACCATTGCTATTACATACATAGGTCCATTTGTAGCACTTATCCGTCAGTTAATTACTTTTTCTAACAAGGACTGCCAAACACACTTATATGTCACAAAATATCACATTAATAACATTAATATTATAAAGGCGTAAAAGTTTGTGAGTATATTTGTTGCTCCTTTACACGAAAGGCTGAACGGATTTGGGTTAAGTTTGACACACGGGTATTAATACTACATTGTATACCTGTGTGCCAAATCATCATCATCTGAGAACCATCAACGCGAGAAACCACACCTCTCTAATAAGCGAGGCGTAAATCTTTCATCGACGGTAGACCCTCTTATAAAGGCGTTTAAATGCTAAAGTAGCATTAAAGTGTAAAAACACATCCTAGGACATCTTAGGATACACATAGGATATTTTTATTTGGAGAGAGAAAGAAAAAAACACGTAACATACGACTTCTTTAAAAACCTCTAACAATCATAAAAATAGACCTTTTCATAATACACATCAATTAAATTTTCATGTAAATTTATTACAAAATTAAACAAACGATTCTGTTCTTTCGATATCTTACTTATTAAAAGAGGAAACAAGAGTCATAATGGAAAAAGACATTATGAAAAACTCGCAAATTACCATAATAATCATGATAGAAAGTTTTGTTTCATTAACTTTGAAAGCAAATACTTTCATATTGTACTTCCACATTAAAAGCTGAATTAAGTAACTCTTAAGGTCTCTGCACACAGCGGGCGCGGCGCGGCGGGACCGGACGGCGACGCGAATACGCCATACAGATCCGAGGTTACCGTCGCGTCGAGCGGGACGGCTCTGTATGGCGTCGTTCGTAATATCTGGTACATTACAACTACTCAGCGTCGCGTCGCAGTCACGTCCCGCCGCGCCGCGCCCGCTCTGTGCAGAGACCTTTAAGGAACTCTTAACCAAGATTCTAATGCTTTCAGTAATTTTTTATGAAAATAATATTCGCTTTTACGCACACGAAAAGATATGGAAAGATACTAATCTTCGTGAAAGAAACATTTCTTTCGAACGGATGTTTGTATTTTTTTCGTATATTTTTCGGAAGATTTCTGTCGGTTTCTTCATCGATGTGGAAATTGATATTTCACAAGAACTGCTCCATATATTTTTGAATAGAAATGTGTTTACTTTGACATATAGCAGTCATGCTTTTTAGCGATTCCCTTTTTTTTCTTTTCAGCTTAATAATAATAGTAGTGATGATGTGATGTTATTTGTTTAAAATATCCACTCTCATTGTTATTGTTTCATCACTGAATTATTTACTTACTTAATGATTTTGCCACTTACATACATTTTTACTAGGCTAGACTTTTACAGGGTGTCTTTAACATCAACACACAAATGAATACCATAGATTCAGTACATGATTCTAGACCCCCAGTGGTTAATTTTTTAATTATTTTTTTTAGGTTTTTTTAAATTAAACTATAAAAAAATGTATTTTTTTAAATATCATTGGGGTTGGTTAGAATAACGGTTTTATTCAAGTAAAAATAAAAAAATATAACTTTTTTTAAATTTAAAAATAACCGGCGAAAATTTTCCAGAATCATATACTGGATCAGTGGTATTTGTTTATGCGAAGATGTCAATGACATCTTGTATAGATACTTGTATCGTAGTCTCAAAACCGAATATCACAACCACGTATCTAATCAACCGGCAAAGCCTATAGTTTGATATTCAAAGCAAAATATGGCTACATAAACCTTTTACTCCAAAATTATTACCTTACTGTGTTCATACTCATTGCCATCAGATCAAAAGCTAAGGTCATAACCCTCGATTAAATTGATTCTTTCGTATTTAGATCATCTTGGGTGTAAAGTAAATAGAATATATTCATATTATTTTCTGCGGCGTAAGTCATAAAGTTGTATTAAGCAGAAGTGTAGAGTTTCTTCGCGGGGGCAATGAACCACGATTTCTCTTGAGAGAAACGATATGTGAGCTAGACTTGAACATAGAGCATCGAATAGCCATGGGACCTAATATATATGTCACAGGTTTTTCACAAGATTAGGTTTTTGATCAAAAACCTAGGTTTTGATGAAAAACAAATTTTAAACTCAATTTCATCATAAACCTGTTACAGTCCAGATTTTTGATCAAAAACCTGAACAAGTTTAGGTTTATGATGAAGTTCTGGGCAAAATTGCTTTGTTTTATGATAAAATCAATTTACATGAAATAAAAAAACAATCTATCATCATTTGTAACTTAGTAGAAAGGAAACAATTTTTTATTTATCAAAATTTTACATCTACAGCGCAAAGTACTAAATAATAAAAAAAGGAAGTTAACAACAATAAAAATATTTTATATATATATATATCATCACACGTTTCGGAAAAATACCTTTGATTTTCAGAGAAGTTCGTGCGTCTAACAAAGTCATATCATAAAAGATTAGTCAAAGTATGTAAAACGACAACAAAGTCAATATTCCAGGAAGGTACAATGTTTGACCTAAAAACGAGTCATAAATTATGTATTTATCGGTAAAGATTTCAAATAAATAACAAAATTAATCGAGCGTGATTTGGTTCGTGTTGCGAAAAGCCCGAAAGAGATTTCAACTGTGTGGCTTTTTTCTGAATCTGTAGTTTTTTTTTAACCGGGACTATTAAATGACTTATCTCGCCTTGAATTAAGCGAAGGGAGTGTCAGATATTTACACACTGACAGCGTACCTTCAGTTGCCCTTTTGAAAGAGCAACCAGGCCCACTGGCGTCAGCATTCCACGAATGCCAGAATCTTCATCTTTTTATTTGTGAAGTAGAAACTTCCAATTACAGCTCCAGCCCTTGGGTAGAGCGGGAGGTAGTGCCAGACTTTTACTCAATAAAAATCCACTCAATCCCTCCGTTAGCTTCGTTCCAGGGCCCTGATCGTCATCATCAACCTAGCGTAAGTCCCGGTTGAAACCTTGACTTTCACCTCGGTGCCCTGGGTCCGCTTTCCTGCCTAGACGCCTCCACTTCGCTCGGTCTTTTGCGTCCTCTGTCTTAAGCCCATTAGCACGCATATCGTCCCTTACGACGTCGATCCAACGCCTCTTGGGCCTACCTCGTTTTCCGGGTCCCGGTGGAGGCGGCATGGCGAGGCATCTGTTACCCGCGTAGTCTGCCGGTTTTCGTTCCAGGGCCCTGATATTGACTTGCAAATTATCCATAACCAGAATATTCATCACTGGATCAATACTTTTTGAGATATTAAAAATATTATATCTTTAGAAATACATAATATTAATCAACCTCGGCAACTCTCTACACCACGGCAACACGGCATAACCTTGAAACGACGTCATGACAATAAATAACAAATTAAAAAATATTCCTTTTCAGAGCTCCAATTATTGAAGAAGAGCGAAAAGAACTCAATCTTTTCAATTTTTCCTTTAAAAAATATTCAATACACCTTTCTCCCTCAAGTAATACTTATTCGTACAATGATAGAACCTCCTTCAACAGGTGGGCTTATTTCCCATTAGTCCTCTTGAAAATTTTCTATACAAATCAGTTGCTAGCGTCTGACAGTGATGAATGTCTGTAAAATTTCCTAGCGATCAGAGTTTAAATAACAATCGATAGAATGAAAAAAAAACCTGTTATGTATTTATGACCTTGTTTTTTCTTAAACGATTTGAAATGATTCTTTATTGTGTAATTATTTGTCTGGTCTTACTAACCGATACCCGCGACTTCGTCTGCGTCCTGTTAATTTGAATTTGTTCCCATACAAACTTTCAACCCCTATTTCAACCTCTCTTTCCCTTTTTTTTCGCAATAAAAGGTAGCCTATATCTTTTCTCAAGTCTAAAGATTGTCTGTGCCAAATTTCATCAAAATCGTTTGAGAGGTTTAAGCGAGAAAACGTAAAAGACAGACAAAGTTACTTCGCATTTATAATATTAGTATGGATTTACCTAACGAGTACCTCCTACCCTTTTTGGTAACGACCGAGTCAAATCTATGTTTTGTCTTCAATAGAAACCTAGATAACTCAAGAAGATATCTGTATTTCTAAAACATCTAAAGAATTTTTCTCATTAAGATTATTGGAAAAGAAAAAATTAGGCAAGTGCAAGTCGAACTTGCGCACTGATTTTCCTCTACTACCTTGAATACAGTCCAAATTTCTTTTTGCAGGAAATTATAAGATTGGTGGTGGCCGAGTGGTAACGGCCCCGACTTAGGAGTTGTAGGTCGCGGGTTCAAACCCAGCCAGGCGCATTACTTTGTATAATTTATTTCATCACCACTGCTCTCAAAACGGTGAAAAAAACATCCTGAGGAAACCGGCATGTCCTAGAACCAAAAATTCGAAGACATGTGGCATCCACCAATCCGTACTGGGCCCACGTGGTGGATTATGGCCCATTTCCTCTCCTAGAGAGAAGGACTGTGTCCCAGCAGTGGGAACATTAAAAGCCTGATGATGATGATGATGAGTGGTGGCCCAGTAGTGACGAGGTGAGTTGACTACCAAGCCACTCTCGGTCCGCACTCCGCACGATGGATTACGTGCGACTCATCCATTTTCCTAGAGAGGAGGCCTGATTCTGAGTAGTAGGAACATTATAAGGCTATATACACCGTGAAATTTAAATGGTTGTTTTCTCAGCGAAATGGTTGTATCTCGGTAATAGAAACGTTTGATAAAGAAATAAAATATTAAAAACAAAAAATGGACTTGAAAGCTAATTATGACGTATCACAACGTGCGAGAGCTTATTTTGGTTTAAATATTTAATGAATCGGTTTCCTTTGACGGCGGGCTGCTCATGCGACTCTAGTAGTACCTACAAATTACGTCTAATGTTACTATTGTTTTTGCTTTTTTGAGTTCATAAATATTTTTATTAATTATTTATAAAAAAAAACCTTTTTATTTATTTTTTTTTTTTTTTTGTATGCTTCAAAAGTACTCCTTATGGCAAGTCATTCTGCCGCGGGAAAACAACCATTTAAAGTTCAAGGTGTATAGTTCTTCTCATATATTTAGTTTCCCTAAGCAACTAATAATATTACCAGAAGAAGTTGAAGTATCAATATTCTTTAACGACACGCGAACAGCCCTCGAGAACGCTGTAAAGGCTATATTACCAATTCCATTTTCCACTCGATCGCTCGCGTTCGGCGCCATGACACCCCAGTGACAGCGGGCGTGACCTTGTACAAGCGTCAAAATACTCGTATAAAACAGCCATATTTTTTTAGGGGAATAATGTTAATTAATTTTGACGTCCGTAACTGTAGATTCGAAACGAATATTTTTGATAATAATGGATTTGAAGCGGGCATTATGAAGTAAATATTAATAAATTTATAATTTCAAATAAAATTTTACTTTGAAATAGATAGAGAATTATTAAAATGGACAAAGCGAATCTATTTTGTTTAGTGAAAAACTATGTGAATCATCATCATGTTACTTGGAGAGATGTGACGTGGATATGATGTGTGATGTGTGTGTGTGAGACACTTCAACCTTTCGCCTGGACACGACAACCTGCCCCCCTAGCTAAGTTACTATTGTTTCGTTAATGTCGAACGCTTTGATTTGGCCACGTAACCAATTCCTTTGTTCTGACTTCCTCTCAACGCTCAGTCATGAACTGGAACTCGGCTAGAGGGGCTGTAAGACTCTGAACATCCGTTACGTTTTTGTAGCAATTTAGTTAAAGCGTCGAGAGTCACTGCCGTGGCCATGACGAAACGTGGCCAGACAATAAAAACTTAAAAAAAAAAAACTAGATTTGCCATCGGCATTATAAAAAAAAATGGGAAAACCAACCGAACTATGAACTTAAAAAGAAAAAAATATATGGATATTAAAATATAGAAAAATATTTTTTTAAATTATTTATGTTTAAATTATTTTTATATTTCAATTTAATTATTTGTGCTAAGCTTTGACTAAGAGAATTTTGCAAGTCTCCCCTCGCACTGGGGCCAAGCCTTCTTTTCAGAAAAGATCCTGGGCCATAGTAGACTTCGACCCTTTTGCAGAGTCTTTGCTGAGTACTCCTTCAGGCGCGCGAGAACAGTGCGCGTCGTCGACGACTTGGGCTTGGTCCAGACTGTTACCATATAACGTTGTCAAAACCATGCCATTTATTCAATTCCATAAAAATTAAAACTTTAAAAGTAGCTTTTATAATAGCCTTGACACTTCAAAGGTTGTACAACAGCGGTGACCTTGTAAAGGCGTCGACTGTAAAATGAAAGTTTATAATCTTTTATGTAGCGGTCACGCAACGCATTTCAAACATAACCTGTTGGTAGCATAACATTTTCAACAGGTTTTAAATTTAGAATTTGTTTTTTAGAGTTCCCTACCTATAGAGTAAAAGCGGGACTTTATTACTAAGATTTCACTATCAGTCTGTCTGTCACTAGGCAGTATCTCACGACCTTGGTAACTAGACACTTAATATTTTCACAGATCATGTCTTTCTGTTCCCGCTAAAAACAATAAAAATCAATATTTTCATCGGGACTCTCATACAACAAACGTGTTTTTTTTTACATTTTTGCTTGATATTAATAACGGCAACAGGTAGGCCCTTGAAGTTTTTATAGAATACTTTGGTGTATACTCACTTTAAAAATAAATATCAATGTCCCACCGTATCACAGTTCGAACTAGTACGAAGGTCAGAGTGAATCGGTGTCGCGACAACCAAAGACTTAATTGTATTTATGATATTTTATATAAGGTACATGTATTTTAAGAAACTAAGTAGGCAATCATCTGTTAACATAATTGAAGATGTTGTTAGATTGTATTGCAAATTGTAATTGTATATAAATAATAGTGTTTAATTTTGAATAGATAGTAGTACGGAATCCTTCAAGTTCGAGTCCAACTTACACTTGACCGGTTTATTCTTTTGTTTTTCTTTTTTTTTAATGAGGTGTGCTAAGGTCATTTGATATTCATACGTGTTTGCATGGTAATTAACGTTATGGATTAGTGAAACTATCGTGCATTTTCGTTGTTAAAATATGTTTATTTAATATAGAGTACAAAACTGTGAACCGTGATAAACTGAAAATTAGACTGTGTGACGGTGATAAATTGAAGTTTTTTTTTATTTATTTTATATTCGAATGAAACTAAAATATTTTATTTATTTATTTCCACAACTATCACACAATGTCATCTATTAAGTTATGAGTACTAGACAACTGATAAACATACTCGTAAATTTCTAAATACATACAATGAATTACACCCAGACACAGAACAAACGATTGAGCTCATCACACAAACATTTGTCCAGGGTGAAAATTAAACCCACGACCTTCGGCATAGCAGTCAAGACCATAAAATAATGTTTCGTCATAATACATATTTAAGTATTTTTTTAAGTTTACCCGTTGATAGCTATTTTGTTATTTTCATACTATCTTCTTCTCAGTCGGTACACTCTTATCAGAGTGGTCGTGGTCTTCATTGTGGATCAAGATGAGTGATCATCTTGGTCATACTCCACCATTCCTCACAGAAGCTTTCCGGGTGTATTCGTAGACCGATCACTTAATTGCGGCCTTAATCTGGTCTGTCTATCTCATTGGTGATCTACGACGTGGCCTGGGGCCCTCAACTTTGCCCTGCACTACGAGACGCTCTATGGAGTCATTACCACGCATACTATCATCATCATCATCAGCCTTTTTAATGTCCCCACTGCAGGGACACAGGCCTCCTCTCTAAGAGAGGGAATGGGCCGTAATCTACCACGCGGGCCCAGTGCGGGTTGGTGGATGTCGCATGTCTTCGAATTTTTGGTCCTAGGACATGCCGGTTTCCTCACGATGCTTTCCTTCACCGTTTTGAGAGCAGTGGTGATGAAATAAATTACACAAAGTAATGCGCCTGGCTGAATTGAACCCGCGACCTACAACACGTAAGTCTGAGCCGTTACCACTCGGCCACCACTGCTCTCACATACTATACTCTATACGAATTAAGATTACACATTTAAAGTGTTCAACCGATTTTAATATCTATTCCTTAGGCATAAGGATGGCATTAAACTTGGCATAAGGATGGCATTAAACTCGTGCGAATTCCGCCTCGGTCGCAATGGTAAACTTTCTGCACTCGTATCAAAATGTACTATTATAAAGCCCGCTCAGCAAACATAGTAATGGCTAAATCACATAAGAACCAGATAGATTAGTGTCTCAGAAGGTTTATTGAGAGAAGAGCCACACAAATTTATCCTTTCGAGTACCGTTATTAAAGACATAATAGAAATAAAACAGGTGTGCGAAAGCCGGCGTTCGCTCGGGGCTCAAGGGTCTAAGTGGACATGTCCTATGTGAGTAACCAATTCCAATCATCTACATCTACACTAATATAATAAAGAGGTAAAGTTTGTTTTTTTGTTTTTATGTTTTTTTGTTTGTAGGAGGTAATCTCTGGAACTACTGGTCCGATTGGAAAAATTTTAGCAACAATAGAAAGCTGCTTTACTCCTGAGTGACATAGGCTATATTTTATGTACCTACGCGGGCGAAGCCGCTGACAAAAGCTAGTACACAATAAAAAACCTATACTCTTGAAGCCTGTATTTATTTCTCACGCCAACAAAAAGAAAACAAACTCAGACATCGGGCGTTGTCTTAATCGATATAACGTGGTTTGGTAAGCAATGATTCGATTATAACCTCCTCGGTAATTCTATCACGTAAAAGACTTTGGCAAGATATTCTTTGAGACGTAATATGTATGTGGAAAACTTCGTCCTAAGGTGTATTTACAGTATGATATATATTATATTTTTTATATATGATTAATTTATCTATTACTAGCTGTGCCCGCGACTTCGTCCGCGTGGAATAGTTATTTTTGGCATCATATTTATTTTTGCAAACAACCTCCTCCGCTTTATAAATTATAGCTGTTACCCACGACTTTGCCCGTATCAATTTCTGTTATTAATATAAACAATTTACGGGATTCCGGTTCCGGTGCTTGAATACGATACTCACGTTACCACAACGCTCCCGTATTTGTTTGCGAAATATTATTGCAAAACTTCACAACCTCGAAGAAATAGTGCGAACTAAAAGTTTTTAAGTGCTAGTGCTCTCAAATCCTTACGATACAGAAACCAAAACGTTAAATAAAGTGCAAAAACTATCTAAAATAACATTGCAGAATAAGTGAGGTTATCTGTCAAAACAAATCATTATAGACAAGGAGTAAAGTGACAGTACCAACATAACCACAAAAATACTTCGTTCAGATAACTGAGATACGTTCCGATCCACGCTACATTCTACATTCCGCATTAACTAAACATATTACGTTTCATTCCACTACATTAAGATGTCAACCCAACTGTCACCAGAAATGCTACTTCTACTAGAAAAACTGGAAGAAAAATTAAATCTCCAAACTACTACTATAACAGAAAACATCACAACAGCGGTGCTACTTCAAGTTGACGAAAAAATAAAACCCATCATGGAAGAAAACATGAAATTGAAAACGGAAATAGATAAACTTAACAAAAAAATTGGAATCCTCGAAACAAACGAAAAGAGAAACAACCTGTTGATACATGGCATCCCAGAGATGAAAGACGAAACACGTGAGGATCTTAAAAATCTTATAACTAATACGATGAGTGAAATTGACGTCAGCATGAAGGATGAAGACATAGATAGGTTCCTTAGAATAGGAAAACGAGACAGAAGTGATGGAAAGGCTAGGCCAATACTACTTGTTACAACGGCTCTGCAAAAGAAGATTGAAATATTAAAAAACAAGAAAAAAATGAAGCCTAATTCATACATTACTCAAGATCTTACAAAAGAAGCCCTACTTAAAAGGAAAGAAAGAACTAACAGTGACAAAATGAACGAGAAAAGGAAGAGATCTGAAACTCCTAGCCCCAAAACTAGCTATGAAGACAAGAATAAAGACCCAAAAATTAGAAAGCGGGATGCCTTTCAGTACCTGCGTGAGAGATCACATTCACTTACAGAAACACTTGAGTGCAGAAACGAAGATAAAAGAACGGCCCGGAAAAATGCACAACACTAAACAACAACAAAAAGCATGTCTCCCAATACGGTTGGTCCCCGCGGGAGCACTAGACCGCCACCCTCTAATGAGAACAAAAGAAAGAACCAAAACACTTAAAATCTCAACCCTAAATACTAGAACCCTCAGAACAGAAGAAAGTTTACATGAATTGGAAAAAGCCTTGGAAAAGATCAATTGGGATATACTGGGAATAAGTGAGATGCGAAGAATAGACGAAAAAATAGAAGAACGCGCAGATTACATACTGTTCCACAAAGGGGAAATACCTGGACAGAGAGGTGTAGGATTTCTCATCAAACAGACAATGAAACATCATATTCAGGACTTAGTCGGAGTCTCCGACAGAATAGCTGTTCTCAACATCAACATACCAAGTTACCGAAAACTATGGACAATTATCCAAATTTATGCCCCAACGGAACAAGCAACAAAAAGCGAAACAAAACTCTTCTATGATGAACTAACACACATTGTAATGAAATACTCAAACAACCATATCATACTAATGGGCGACTTTAATGCCCAAGTTGGTGAAAAACAAAACAAGGATGAGTATGTCCTAGGCAACTTTGGACATGGAAAAAGAAGCCCAAACGGTGAATTGCTAGTGGAGTTTCTCCTACAACACAACTTAAGTCTCCTCAACAGCAACTTTAAAAAGAAAAAGAAAACCAAGTGGACTTGGATATCCCCTGAGGGCAAATATAAAAACGAGATTGATTACATAGCCACCAGCCACCCAAAAGCCTTCACGGACACATCAGTAATAACAAAACTAAACTTTAACACAAATCATCGCATGGTAAGAAGCTCATTAAGAACAGAACCACCGAGGCAATCTAGAAAACATATAGGTCCACATAAAATAGAAGAGCACGACACGGAAACACTAAAGAGAGCTGCCAAATCCCTGAATGAATTCAGCAAAGAAATAACACAAGACAACAAAATCACTAATGTCACACAAAGTTATACAAAATTAGAAAAACACTTAACTTTATTCAAGATTAAAAACACTAGAGATAATAAATACAGCCTCACAGATGCAACATTAAAACTTATAGAAAAAAGGAAAAACCTGCTCACAAATCATCCCAAAAAAGAAAATATAAAACAAATAACAGAACTTAGCAAGGAAATAAAGAAAAATATTAGGAAGGACAGGAACGATAAGAGATTGAAAACAATAGAGAGACATGTAAAGAAAACAGGAGGCGTAAAGAAAGCATTTAAAGAACTTAGCGAGATAAACAAAGAATGGATACCAAAACTTAAAAAACAGGACAATATTTCAACAAACAGAAAAAATATAAACATTATAGCAACTAAATTTTACAAAGACCTATACTCGAACCTAGGTGAAAAAGAAAACATAGGAGAAAAGAACTATCCTAATGAAGCGCAAAGAAATATAGACCCAGTACCAACAATATTGCCTTGCGAGGTACAGAAAGCTATAGTTACCCAAAAGATTGAAAAAGCTCCAGGACCCGACAAAATTACTAATGAGTTACTGAAGGGAACCCTCGAAGAACTGCTGCCCATACTCACATCCATGTTTAATGAAATAATGAGGACTGGTGTTATCCCCCCCCAGTGGAAGACATCACACATCATTCTTATTTTTAAGAAAGGCCACAAAGAAGATATATGCAACTATCGACCAATAAGCTTGATGTCAAACATTTACAAGGTATTCTCCAAAGTGATACTCGAGAGAATAAGTAAAAAGCTCGACGAAAACCAACCACCAGAACAAGCTGGATTTAGACGAAAATTTTCAACCCTAGACCATATACACACAGTGAAGCAAATACTAGAAAGATATAAAGAATACAACAAAAATCTGTATATGGCGTTCATTGATTACTCCAAAGCGTTCGACAGTATAAGCCACAAAGCGATATGGGAAAGTTTGGAGCAGCAAGGGATACAGCAAATTTACATAGAAATTATTAAAAACATCTATGCAAACAGTGAAGCACGAATTCAACTGGAAACGCTGGGAGAAACGTTCAAAATAGAAAGGGGTGTAAGACAAGGAGATCCCTTATCCCCGAAACTTTTCTCAGCCGTACTGGAAAGTATCTTTCGTAAATTAAGCTGGGAGAGATTTGGTCTCAACATACAAGGAGTAAAACTGAACCATTTGCGATTTGCAGACGATATAGTCTTGTTCGAAGAAAACCCCCTACATCTCGCAGAAATGATCAACTCACTCAACGGGGAAAGTAAAAAAGTAGGCCTGATAACAAACAAAGACAAAACTAAATTGCTGACAAATTTCAAGCCAATACCTATAAATATTGACAACCAACCCCTTGATTACGTAGATGAGTATATTTACTTAGGACAGATAATCTCTCACAGTGACCAAAATACTAAGGAAATAAATAGACGTATTGCAAACGGATGGAAGAAATACTGGTATCTGAAAGAGATACTGAAATCAAAGGAGTTAGGTATGGCCATAAAAAGAAAGACCTTTGACACCTGTATACTGCCAGTCATAACCTATGGGTGCGAAACATGGTCACTTACTAAAAACCTCAGAGAGAAGTTAGCACGATGCCAAAGAGCCATGGAGAGAAGCATGACAGGTATAAAGAAGCAAGACAAGGTAAGAAGCAGTAAAATAAGGGAAAAAACCAAGGTAACAGACATACTCACTCGTATAGACCAACAGAAGTGGCGGTGGACTGGCCACATGATTCGAGATCCACAAAACAAATGGAGCACCATAGTCTCCGATTGGTACCCCAGAGATGGGAAACGAAGAAGAGGACGCCAACAAATTAGATGGGAAGATGATCTTAAACTCACGGCCGGACCAAACTGGAGAAGAGTAGCGAAAGATAGAACACAATGGAAGTCATTAGAGGAGGCCTATGCCAGGAGGCACACTGAACGGCGGGATATTCTGTAAAAATATAGTTTACATTTTCTTGTAATGAACCGTTTTGTTCAGAATAAATGGCTTTATTATTATTATTATTAATATAAACAATTTACTTTTTAAAAGAACATAATTATCTTAAAACTTCATAGAGCTACACTTGGGCATGCCATAATCTCGGCGGTAAGTCCCCTCTTTGAGGCGTGGTGGATAGACATCACGCAGGACATGACGCAGGTTCTCACCGGACATGGGAAGTTCAGGAGATTCCTGCGCCAGATTCGTGCGGAAGAGATGCCCGGGTGTCGCCACTGGGTGGCCAGCACGGAAGACACGGTGGAGCACACGGTGGAGGTGTGCACTACTTGGGAAGAGCATCGCCGTGTCCTCGTGGGGGTGATCGGCGGCGGCGACCTCTCGCGCCGGGCCTTGGTTCAGGCCATGGTCCGCAGCGAAGAAGAATGGCAAGCGGTCGCCTCCTTCTGCGAAGCAGTAATGCTCGTAAAGGAGGAGGCCGACCGCATAAGGCAAGGGCAAAATCGCCCTCGCCGTAGCCGTCGCCGCCGCGATCCTGCCGATATCCGGCCACCGTAGACGCTGGCTTGCGGACGGTGAGCAATGAGTAGCTCGCCGTCCGGTTGTCTGGTAACAGTCCAAACCGAGACCAAGTCGTCGACGGCGTGCACTGCTCCCGCGCGCCTCAAGGTGTTGTCAGCAAACTGTGGGGCTCTTCAGGGTCGAAACCTCCTGCAGCCGAGGGTTGGTGCGAAAGCGTTATACCGGGGCTCTGGGAATAAGGCAAGGGAGGAACGGGGTAGGTTGTTTAGTCAGTAAGAGTTTGACACTGTCCGCCCAAGAGCGGGATTCGTCATTGGATGATTTTTACCTACCATAAAAAAACCCTCCGCGCCGCCAGCTAGCAACCCCTCTCCTCGCCCGCCGGCCAGACGCAGCGTCATATTTTGCACATCATGCGACGCGTGTGAATTTTATATCGGAGTTATTTTAAAATTGTAATATCTTCTAAGATGTTCATTGAAAATAAGTGATGTCAAAGACAATTTTGTTAACAATTACATACTCTTAATCAACAACACATTTATTTGGATAAAGTTTAATATTACTATGTTGATACAACTCTAACAAATAATTATTTGTAATAATGCATTAATTTCGGCCAAATTTTATACCCATAAAAACGGTTCTAGTGAGTTAACCTTAAAAGATAGACATATACTGTCGCAGACATTTTTTTTAGATCATTTTAAGAGGAATAATTCTTTCCTACATATTTTTTTGGTATCTTCTACCGTTTTCGCAGCGCACGCAACGGAAGCCCTCAAAGATGAATATTTTCCCCCGTTTTTTCCACATTTTCCATTGTTTCTTCGGTCCTATAAGCCACAGCGTGATGTTATATAGCCTAAAGCCTTCCTCGATAAATGATTTATTCAACACAAAAAGAATTTTTCAAATCGAACCAGTAGTTCCTGAGATTAGCGCGTTCAAACAAACAAACAAACTCTTCAGCTTTATAATATTAGTATAGATATTCACATGTTTTTTCTCTGTTTTTATTGTACCTGCCATCATGATTCTCTGCATCATCCAAAGGTTTTTTTTTTGTATGGTGGGAAAAATCATCGAATGACGAATCGCGCTCTAGGGTGGAGCGGGAGACTGTGTCAGACTTCTGCTGACTAATATGGCGTATTTTAGGGTGCATTGTATGCATTAATATAGACATTTTGAGTACTCTTATATGTGGGTCATTGTTTGCTTAGAAACATCGCACTCGCAGAGGGTGTCGGAACAGTCTATAATCTCAAATTTTGCTAGGTTGTGTTGAGGCAGTGTTGTGTATTTTTTGAACGAGGAAAAAGGTTAAAACTGAAAAGATTTCACACTAACCCTTATTTTTAATAATGTTTGTCCTATGTATATTTGTAATAAATGCGGTGTATAATAAAGCATAAATAAATAATAAATAAATAAACTCAACTTAAGCTGCGATACATTAGAAAGGAAGAGGCATATGAGTCCGCGCACATACTCGTACTTGTTCACTATAATCTCTGTTGAGATTGTCCTCCGGGAAGATTATAACGCTTCCTTGCACCACGCAAACTCCTCGCTCCGCTTTGGTAAGTATTACCACATTTCTATAGCACCGCTCCGAAACCATAGTATAAAGAGAAGGGCAGTAGGCTATCTCCGGCCCAATCCGCGATATAATTGCCTACTGTCTTAGGGTTGTCACTTTTAGCAAAATTTTAATTCAGTGCCTATAAATTGGCAAGGGTCGGGAAGTTGTATTTTTTACTTGTATAATAAAAATAAAAAACTGGTATAAAAAATACGTTTTTTTTGCGATATAAACAGCCGTAGGTATCTGTTTTATTCGTTAACTTAAAAGTTTCGTTTTTTCACAGCTTGGGAAAAAACGAAACTTTTAAGTTAACGAATAAAACAGATACCTATTGTTTTAATTTCAACTAGATACATCACGCATTCTCGAGATAAAGGGTTTTAACAGACAGACATACAGATAGACGAAGGAACAACGAACTGATCCTATCTGAATAAATAAATAAAATAAATAAATAAGGGTTCCGTTTTTTCCTTTTGAGGTACGGAACCCTAAAAATGAATAAAGTGACTAAAATATTATAATTAAAAGAAACACCAAAACAACATTAAAAACTAACGCCCATCTCTTAGCCTATAATCGAATTTGTTGTTATGATTCGAACTTTGCTTTATGTGTATATCTGATTTACAATAAAATTAGTCAATTATTTATTTTGAATTACGATTTTCTAACTGTAAGTAGGTGAGAAACTAAAGTAACTGAGAAATCGGCATAACCAAACGTAAACAAAGCAATAGCAGCAAATCAATTTACAGATCAAAAGTAGAAATCAAGCCTACCTACCTACTTCCTCTGTGTGATAGAAAACTAATACAAAAAAAAAGTAAGTAGGTATCTCAAAATCAAGTAAAAATTATATGCTAGAATGAGTATTGAACAAGAAAGGTATTGTTCAATAGGTAATCTGAACAGAGACAATTCTAGAATCTATGAATTGTTAAGACACCCAAACACACAGCAATACCACAGGCAATACGTTCTCCTGCGATTATCAGACATTTTGTTTTGATTTAGCGGTGCCGAAAAGCAGTGACGCGCGAAACTCGTGCAGTGTTAGCCTCGACTGGCGCATTCAGAAACGGGTCGAGATTTTGTTAAAGTGTGCGTGCGTCGACGCGTAGATACTATGGCGCACACATACAAGCCGCGCGCGGTGCGTTTGTATGAAGATAACCTACTTCCCTTCTCTTTATACTATGCCGAAACCTTGTACATCGCTACATCGTGCAACGCTGTTGGGAAAGCCCCCTTAAATATTTAACGTAAAGAAGTTTATGTGGATATTTGAGGCAAGCGTGACAAGATTACCTACAGCTGACTGGTTAAAAATCTGAGTAAAATATTTTGACTGTCCACATATGTATTACTAGCTTTCTACCAGCGGCTTGGCCTGTTTGAAAATATGGTTTCGCATAAACTTTGAACATGCGTTTTACCTCTTTAGAGGGTAAATTTTGCAAATCCTTTCTTAGTGTTCGCCTACGACATAAAAGGAAGCCCTGTGAAATATTTTACGTCCCTAGTCACAGTAGTTTCGGTAGAAGATAAAGGCAAAAGTTTGTATTTGTGTGTGTTTTTTTTTTTGGGGTAAGCTCGTTTAGCTAGTTTTTAAATTAGGTCACCACAAAAATTTTATGTAAACTTTAATCTATACAAACAAAAGCGAAACGCCACTCACTGAATAAATTAATCACGACATTTCAGAAACATATAAACCTACAAACAAAAAAAAATAGGCAGATAGGTTCCGTATGTCCGTATGAGTGTAGATGTCCGCAAGAGATTATACGAAACTCCATCCCTAAAGTGGTAAATCGACTTTCACGCGGGCAAAGCCGCTGGTAGAAGCTATTTCTATATCAGGAAAATTGCTAACCACTTTAATCGATACTAACTAGATCAGTTATTTATAAGCAAGACCGTATATTATTAGAAGAAAAACAAGTTTTTAATGAAAATATTTTTTTTTTCATAACAAGCTTTTATAGCAGCAGTCTATAATTATATAATTAAAGCTCGTCAAGACGATTCACACGAGTCCAAACTCGACGTGGTTGTGCCGTTTAATTACAGAGTTCCTATGGCTACCTCGTGATTCCATCATCAGATCAGCTCCATGTCATCATAATATTGCATTGTCATGCGATTTACACCGGCATGCAAAATTTCAGCTCAATCGGAAACCGGAAAGTGGATCAAATTTAAGTTGCAAGATTTGATTACAGAACGACAGACAACGGGACAGGTGAAAGTAAATAAAAGCTTGTAAAATAAAAGCTTGTAATATTACTAACCCGTTACTAAATACTAACTTTTTTAAGTGGAAAAGGCATGCAATGACGTCTCCCGCTAATGGGTGGAGCGGGGGATAGTGTCAGACTTTTACTTTTTTTGTTTTAATTGCAATAAACTAGTGCTTGACTGCAATCCCACCTGATGGTAAGCAGTGATGCAATCGTCGATGGTAAGGCGCACTAGTTTATTAAGAGCCTATTCACTCTAGCCTACTCTTCTACTCATTAAAAACCTACTCCTGTTAATTTTTTAGCTTCATTCCAGGACCAATAGCTGACTTTTGATTGACTGACCTTTTGGTCTAGTGGTTAGTGGTCCTGACTGCTATACCCTAGGTCGTGGGTTCGATTCCCACTCAGGACAAATGTTTGTGTAATGAGCACAATCATTTGTTCGGTGTCTGGGTGTAATTTATCTATAATATGTATATATTTGGAAATATATGTTTATCAATTGTAAAGTACCCATAACACAAGCTCTGCTTAGCTTGAGACTCGACGATGTTGTGTGACAGATGTGAAATAACTAAATACACACTGTATCAGATCATCATTACATAGTATAAAACAAAGTTGCTTATGCCCTATGTATGCTTATAGCTATAAAAGTACGCAACGGATTTTGATGCGGCTTTTTTAATAGATAGAGTGACACAAGAGGAAGGTTTATGTGTAAAATACATGCATAATATATTCAATATCAGTACCCGTGCGAAGCTGGGGCGAGTTGCTAGTATTTTATAAAGAAAACCGTATATTGTTACTAAAGTGTATCAAAGGCAACCTTCGTAACACTGAATAATGTTACAACAGCATGAACGTGCAACATCCCCCTCCTCGATCCTCACCAAAATCGTTGATCATGACCGTAAACTAGGTCACAATCCCGGGACGCGACATTGACCTAACAGGGCACGTGTCATCGATCATTATTAAACTTTCTATATCAGGAATATTGCTAACCCGTTACTAAATAGTAACTTTTTTTAGGTGAAAAAGTCATGCAATGACGTATCCCGCTAATGGGTGGAGCGGGGGATAGTTTCAGAGTTTTACTTATTAAAATTCCACTCCTATTGTTTCTTTGCCTTCGTTCCAGGGCCAAGTAAATACAAACTGGATCAGAGATTTTATAAAGAAGACCGTAATGTATATTGTTATTAAAGCGTATCGTTTTGACAACACATTCATTGTACGTACAGCCAAGGAGTGGAATTCCTTGCCGGAGTCTGTGTTTCCTGGTGGCTACAAACCGGGAATCTTTAAGTCAAGAGTGAGTAGGTTACATCTAGATAAGCGCGCTCCATCGTCGACCGCATCGTCGCTTTCCATCAGGTGAGATAGCGGTCAAGCACAAACCAATCAAAAAAAAAATTAGCAACCCTCAGAACACTGAATAATGTTACAACAGCATGAACGTGCAACATCCCCTCTCAATCTTCAGCAAATCGTTGATCATGACCGTAAACTAGGTCACAATCCCGGGACGCGACATTGACCTAACAGGGCACGTGTCATCGATCATTTTTCATATCATTGTTTAATCAATCTTAAAATATTCATGAAAATATTATAATTTACTGTTTTTGTGGTTCCTTATTAAAGTCGGCAAAAACGGAAACTTTATAAGAACACTTTTTTATTCGTCTACCTGTCAAGGACCATTTTCTCAAAAATAAAAAGAGGAGGTAACCTGAAATTAATATCAAATACTCTGCTAACCTCTAGATTAGTAAAAAAACAAAAACTTCTTAGTCATCGCAATCAAAAGATAGGCCGTGTATGCTCTGTTTAGGCGTATATTTTGACCCTCTCTAGGAAACCTTAATCTATAGGGTCAACGTGTTGACTTAGACATAAGCAGGTGCTCACAAAATAAGTAAAGTTAAAAATCTGAAAAATATAACTGTGCACAGTTACGTCACAAAATAATTACTTTTTTTGATATTCGGAAATATTTTTTTTTTTCGAGTCCGGTTTCTTCCACTTATATAAGAAGTTTCCATTCCCACTTAATCAGTATTTTAATATAAATGTGACGGAAAATATATTTAAAAAATACCTACCTTTGAGAGTAACTTTCTGTCACAAATTATCAGGAAATCCTTTCGACTGACAGGAAAAATTGAGATACAGAGTATAACAAATTATAGCAATTTTATAAAATAATATCTTTTGCCACGAAAGTTAATAAACCTTTATAACATGAGCCTGAGAAAATTATTGCGATAAAAAAGGAGTAAAGAAAAATAACGCAAATTCTTATTTCGTGGCAACAATCGCATCTGTCTTCAAAAAGGTAGTCAAGGAACATTATTTCTCTGCTATCTCGTAAAATTATATATTATAGTTACGTATTATTATTATTTATCTATTGCATCTATTATTGTGTATATGTGTTTACGATTATATTTATATGTATTATATGATTTTGATTTTAGTGTATTTTAACTTTTATGAATTGTTTTTACACACTGTGCCTACATTTCTCATCCAACTGTCCTGTCGCAGGTCTACTGGAAGAAATTTCGTTAGAATTAAGCAATACCTTTGTACTCTTCTATCTGTATGTGTTCTTTCCTTTTTGTAAGTATTTGTGTGTACATAAATAAATATAGCTTAGGTAACTGTAAGGGAACAAAGGTCAAACTAAAAACTCAACCATGATGTGAGGGAAAGAATATCCTCACGCCTCAGACAACGCTGCAAAAGACGTCCGCTTTGGCCTTGCTGGGCTCCTTCAATTTTGCTGACATCTCTTTAAGGCTTACGTGGAAAATTACGGTTTGTCAACTTGGGCCTGGTCTTTACCGGATGGGTGGACAATGAGCTACCTATTACTCGTCATCCACAAGCCCGCATCTACTCTTACTGGAAATTACCACTAGCAGGGTAATTTCCAGTAAGCGTAGGTGCGGGCTTGCAGACGGCGAGCAATTAGTAGCTCGCCGTCCGGTCGTGTATTAGAAATATATTAAGTATATTTATCAGTTGTTTAGTACTCATAACACTAGCCCTGCTTAGCTTGAGACTAGACGGCGCTGTGTGATAATTGTCGAATATAAAAAAGATACACAATCCGTATCATAACCACGAGACAGATAACATATCCATATCTCAATAGTACTTCAGTCCCCAATACAAAGCTGATCATGACCGATAACTGGGTCACCTGGCTGTAGCGATCGTGACCTAGTGCGGCCATTGTCAATGGTAACAGGTATTGGCTTTCAGTTGCTCGTGAATTGTACTGGTACTGTCAAGGTTAGGTACTGGTCGTGAAAACTATATTAATATATTGTCCAGGTTAAATACTAATTATTAAAACTAGGAAATGGTTCAGGTTGGGAACTGGTATTTTTAAAGTACTGGTAAATAGTCCATGTTGGCTAGCGATTTTTAAAACTACTGGGAAATGGTCTAAATTAGGTTCTGGTCTTTAAAAGTAGTGGAAAATGGTCCAGGTTAGGTATTGGTTGCTAAAACTACGGGGAAATGATGAGGTTAAGTACCGGTCACTAAAACTACTGGGCAATGGTCCAGGTTAGGAACAGATCTTTAAAAGTACTGGTAAATGGTCCAGATTAAGTTCTGGACTTAAAAACTACTACAAATTGATCCACCTAGTAGTTTTAAAAATCAGTACCTAAACTGGTATTTAAAACTACTAGAAAATGGTCCAAGTAAGGTACTGGGGGCTTAGACAAAGTCACATTCTCACTAACGATAACGAAATTCGAAACTCCAAATGTATGGAACTGACATATGCCTTCGAAAAGTCACGTGGTCAAACGTTTTCGATTAGCTAATTGTTATTAGTTGTTTATACGTCAAATTGGACGTTTTAATTCGATAATCATAGCCAAGAAGTTATTTTATCGAACCAACACTTCGACTTATTGATATGTTAGTCGATGTCACTTTGTCTACCATTTTGTGGTCGACATCGTTAAGGCGAAATCGAACTTAGAAATGGATTCGACACAGAGCGATTGCCACTTGTCTAGGGCCCCTGATCTTTAACACTACTGGGGAATGGTCCAGGTTAAGTACTGGTCATTTACAAAGTTTGGTATTTAATTGTCGTTACCACAATCGGTTAATCGATATGCGATGCGCAACGTAGCTTAATTTTAAATATATTCTCTTTGAAGGAGTCGTACTAGCTTATGTTAAGTATAAACCTTTATATACATATATAAGCATACTGTCATATTTTATTAAGAAACAAGTACTTTTATTTTTCTGTTTCATAAAGTCTTAAATAAATAACAGCTTTCCATCAGTGAGATACGATAATGCGACAAGATTCGTAGACGCCATTTTGGATTAAATGTTCCTGTACCTTCAAAGCAATTTTAGTATTTGGACGTTGACGCATTAATATCGTATGACACCTTATTGTGTATACAAAGGCCTTACTGTTAACTGACAGAAACAAAAAACCGGCCAAGAGCGGGTCGGGCCACGCTCAGTGTAGGGTTCCGTAGTTCCGTCCATCACAAAATTTTCACATTGTAACAGAACCCAGTAGCCCATGTAAAAATTAGTAACACAATTTCCCGATAGATGGCGCTGTACCCGTTGGTAATTTTAATTTGCGTGTCCCGATTTTATTCCTTTTGTATTTTTATTGGAAAAGAGATTCGAGAAACTTTTTTACATATTTCACTATCCTGAGATAGTGAAATATGTAAAAAAGTTTAAAAAAATGCTTGCATGTACGGTTAAATTACAAAATTAGTTCAGAACGTTTTTTTTTTTAATTTTTAAAAAACTTTTCATCTTATCAAGTTCAAAATAATTTTCCTAGAAAGTTTACTCAAAGTTCTATTTTTGAGATTTTTTCATATTTTTTAAACTTATGGTTCAAAAGTTAGAGGGGGGGACGCCTAATTTTTTAGTTTTGAAGCGATTATTTCCGAAAATATTTACATTATTAAAATTATTTTACGAGACCTCTAATCATTTTTAAATACCTATCCAACAATATATCACACGTTATGGTAGAAATTAAAAAAAATCACTTCCCACTTTACATGTAGGGGAGGTACCCTAATAAAACATTTTTTACCACTTTTTGTTTGTGCACTTTGTCGGCTTGGTTGATATACATATTGGTACCAAATTTCAGCCTGCTAGTGTTAGCGGTCGTTGAGATTTTCCGCGGCCGGACAGACAGACAGACATGGCGAAAATATAAGGGTTCCTTTTTGACTACCGAACCCTAAAAAACAATGGAAAAATGCTATGTTATTCCTATATCTTAATTTAATTATAATTACTCTACTGCTTTTGCTTACAGGAAAAGTAGATGGGAAATGATCAAGGGGCAGGAGTCCGCTACCAAATCCGTGCTATACCGGAGACCACAGTCTGCGACGCCATTCACATCGCTGAAGATAAGGCAACAAGGTGAAATACAAAGTTCCATCAAAAATTATTCGTAGAGGTCACGACCTTCAGCATTGAGGATAAACAACACTAGGAGGACTCTACTGCTTATATCAGTGGCGTCACCCGGCTAAAAGTCGAAAACTGTTTTAAAAAATATAGAATTAAAAACAAAAAGTGAACATGACGCATCTATGTGCTAAAAAAGAGTGCCAAAACCTTGAAGAAGTAACAAATATACACACGGAAAAGGTACAAGAAGACGCGAAAAAGGTTCATGGCGACATAAAATTAAGCTGTCAACATTGGACAGCGATGATAAAAAAGGTTTCCGTATCCGGGAATTACAAATGCCCGTCATAAAAAGTGGGCGTATTCCACGAAGTTGGTCTTGACCGAATACGGGTCGCATGACCGAAAACGGGTCGCTTGCCTGCCCGGGCACAGACGATCTTGACCTACTCCTTTTCAATGCCATTACTGGGTTCGTTGGAGGATGTTTGAAGAGAACCGTTTTGTATGAAAACAGAGATCAATAACGTTTTTATTGAGAATCTTCTTTGAATAAAACATTATGTTGAAGAGAGTAATTTTATGAGGATGTTCTACAGAAATGTTGTTAAATTTTTGTATTGGTAACAGAGTTTTAGGTAGAACATTAATTTAGTTTTAAGGTGTTTTCCCTACTTTTCGTAGATTTAAAATTTTAGAAATATAAGATACCTGGCAAAATTATAACAAGTTAAGAGCGGCCTCCCTTCCCGTGATTATGACGTTATTACACATCTTTTTTCTAGGTATTTTGAAAACACAATTATCTTGTAGACTATTATCTAGGTTTCCATTGATATCAAATTTGTGTAAGATTAATCCAGTAAAAAATTCTGACAATCTAAAACTTTGCTTGAACTTTGGCTTTTAAATAAAGAAAATATAACTACAGAAACCTTGCATATTTAATCAAGATTGTAAATAAAACTTTTTCTTTCAAAACCATAAAAAAACACGTAGGTATTTCGTTGAACAATTTATTTTTTAATATTCGAGTGAATAGTGGAATTATTACAATAATTTATTATATATTGATTGCGTTAGATGAAACAACATGTTTTTAAACCATGCTCACTTTGAAGTTTGACAAGTTGGAAAAGCCCCTCTTAAGTGAGACATCGTTTTTCATGTATTAGTACTAAAAGAAAAATTTAATTACATTACGCCGCTTCAAGGATACTGCGTAATACGAGCAAAAAAATAACGTCGTCAATTTTTCAATTTGCTACAAAAAAATATTGTCCTCAGACCAATATAATAAAAACACCTCTTGAAATGACCTCTTACTCACAAAGTATCATCGTATTATTTTTTATAAATAGCATCACGATGTATTGGAAAAGGCGGTCGTGTAGAAAAGTACACCATCAATACCTAAACCAATATAATGATATTAGCGTTTCTTTTAGATCTTTATCATGTGTTTCATAGATAGCGTTTCATAAACCGGATCGACTCTCCACGGGATTAAAACAACCAAAATTTAACGGTGTATAAATAGAGAAAGTGACGGGTATATCAAAACGCAGCTGAAACTACTGGGTCTAAGAACCTGAAATTATCCCAAAAGCTTGGTTTTCTGACGTAAGAGAACACTAAGAGGGGATTGCCCAAAATTCAACCCCAAAAGGATGAAACGGTGGTCCAAAGTTTCTATGGAGAAACCTACCTACACTCGTGCAGAGCCGCTGGCAGAAGCTAGTGAAGAATAAGAAATCGACCAACCTTGAACTAGCATGACACTAAAATTATTCTTGAAGTCAACAACCCCACTATTACTAAAATACATAAAAAACAACCCAAACAATGAAAAACTCTGTAAACAAAATTCTTAAAAAATAAAACAATTTAAGTGGAACGAAACAAATTATTTTTTCCAATTGACCTTTTTGTTAAAAGTTTTTGAACGCTAAAATGCTTTCAAAATATAATCTCTTTTCAAAAATTTATAAATTCAGACTTGTTTTGAGTTCATATTCGTAAAAATGTGAATAAAATAAATGTTTTGTTAGATTTTTTGTAAATGTTTTGGTGTTTTTTTTTTTAATTTTTGTTTACCAAGTGTTTAGAAAAGTTGTTGAACGACAAATTTGATGAGTTTGTTACAATGTCTTTTTTTTATGGTAGTTGAAAATCATCGAATGACGAAACCCGCTCTTGGGCGGAGCGGGAGACCAGTGTCAGTGTCTCTTACTGACTAAAAAACCTACCCCGTACCTTCCTTACCTTATTCCTAGAGTCGAGGTAACAGTTTGCACCACCCTAGGCTCCAGGAGGCTTCGACCCTGAAGGGCCCCTGCAGTTTGCTGACAACTCCTAGAGGCGCGCGGAAACGGTGCGCGCCGTTGACGACTTGGACTCGGTCTTACCAGACGACCGGACGGCGAGCTACCCATTGCTCACCGTCCGCGAGCCAGTGTCTACAGTGGCCGGATATCGGCAGGATCGCGGCGGCGACGGCTACGGCGAGGACGCTGTTGCCTTTGCCTTATGCGGTCGGCCTCCTCCTTTACGAGCATTAGTGCTTCGCAGAAGGAGGCGACCGCCTGCCATTCCTCTTCGCTGCGGACCATGGCCTGAACCAGGGCCCGGCGCGAGAGGTCGCCGCCGCCGATCACCCCCACGAGGACACGGCGATGCTCTTCCCAAGCAGGGCACACCTCCACAGTGTGCTCCACCGTGT
This sequence comes from Mythimna loreyi, assembly GCA_029852875.1. Taxonomy (NCBI): domain Eukaryota; kingdom Metazoa; phylum Arthropoda; class Insecta; order Lepidoptera; family Noctuidae; genus Mythimna; species Mythimna loreyi. The sequence goes on along the minus strand of CM056795.1, from coordinate 7,798,120 downwards.
CCTGTTACAATGTCTTAGAGGGATCATAAAGTAACGATTAACTTGTAATATATAATATGCTAGCGACCCGCCCCAGCTTCGCACGGGTAGGTACTAATATTAAATATGACATGCATGTATTATACACATAAACCTTCCTCTTGAATCATTCTATCTATTAAAAAAAAACGCAGCAAAATTCGTGGGGTAGGTACTGTTAAAGATCTAAGCATACATAGGGCGCAGCGGTAAGCAACTTTGTTTTATACTATGTAATGATTTCAAGTTAAATCAACCATTATCTGAGTTAATGGTTTCGTGGATTAATTATCGGAGGATACAGCGCAGCGCTTACTTAGTTAATAAGGTAAACTTGATTTTGTATGTTTATGTACAAGATATAACTACAACAAAAAACGTGGAAATGAGAGATGTGACTAATGAATGACTGTTGGACAAGTGTTGTATATAACTTAAATGAGTTTTAGGGTTCCTTAGTCTGAACTTAATAGAGTATTTTTTTTTATTATTTGTAATTTAACCGTTTACACGAGCATTTTTTAAGCTTAGTTTATTTCATTAAACTAAACGTATCTTCTTTCAAATAACAAAAAAAAAAAAAAATCGGTTCACGCTATCCAAAATTACCAAACAGGCACATTGCCATCTCTCCGAAAATTGTGTTACTAATTTATACTACTTCGCGCTGTTAAGTCATAGTTTAAGTTTTCTGTTACATTATGAGAAATTTGTAACGGACGAGAAACTACGGAACTCTACACTCAGCGTGGTCCGATACGCTCGTGGCCGGTTTTTACGGATCCGTAGTCAACAAGTAACCGTTATAGTTTCCTAAAGTCTGTCTCTTTGTCTATCTGTCCGTCCGCGGATAATCTCAGCGACCGTTAGCACTAGAAAGCTGAAATTTCTCATTAGATTATTTTTCCACCATAAAAACACTCTACTACACTGACCACCTATTGTGCTACCAGAAATCCAGAATAATCAAAATCAATAACCAATTTCTATATACTTATTAATTAATTACGCATCAAGCGTGCAACAAGCTCACATTATGTATAAAGCGGAGTGTTCATTACTGAACCACAGAAATATAGGCTAGGTACACATCATTAATCAAAGTCGGTGTGTACGTGCCGTTAATACCTTTAGCAGTGTAGACTGGGGCTATATCAGTTTTACCTACAACAATCCCACCTGTTGTTGGATTTCGGTGAGCAATGGGTAGTTCGGAGAGCAATGGGTAGCTCGGTGAGCAATGGGTAGCTCGCCGTCTGTCTGCCAGACCGAGTCCAAGTCGTCAAGGGCGCGCACCGTTCCGACGCGCCTTAAGGAGTTGTCAGCCAACTGTAGGGGCCCTTCAGGGTCGAAGCCTCCTGGAGCTGCCGGTTTGAGTGAAACTGGTACCGCGGCTCTAGGAATAAGGCAAGGAAGGTACGGGGTAGGTTTTTTAGTCAGTAAGAGTCTGACACTGGTCCCCCGCTCCGCCCAAGAGTGGGTTTCGTCATTCGATGATTTTCACCTACCATAAAGAAAAAAAAACCTGTTGTTGGATTTGTAGGGGAGATTTAAGAGGCAGATGTACGATTTTTGATGATTTTTAAATAGAAACACCACGTCTCCAAAGTCCATCCAAAGGTTCATCATCACCATCAGCCTTTTTAGGGTTCCGTAGCCAAAATGGCAAAAACGGAACCCTTATAGTTTCGTCATGTCCGTCTGTCCGTCTGTCCGTCTGTCACAGCCGATTTACTCGGAAACTATAAGTACTACAGTGATGAAATTTGATGGGAATATGTGTTGTATGAACCGCTACAAAATTATGACACTAAATAGTAAAAAAAAGAATTGGGGGTGGGGCCCCCCATACATGTAACTGAGGGATGAAAATTTTTTTTTCGATGTACATACCCGTGTGGGGTATCAATGGAAAGGTCTTTTAAAATGATATAAAGTTTTCTAAAAAACATTTTTCTTAAAGTGAACGGTTTTTGAGATATCAGCTCTCAAAGTCGTAAAAAGTATGTCCCCCCCCCTCTATTTTTATAACTACGGGGTATAAAATTCTAAAAAAAATAGAGGTGATGCATGCTAATTAACTCTTTCAACGATTTTTGGTTTGATCAAAGTATCTCTTATAGTTTTTGAGATAGGTTGATTTAACTGTAATTTTGGTTAAGTTATTGTGCTTACACTGAAAACGATGGCTGAACCTATAAGTACAAGGCAAAATATCGGGAGAGTTTAGGCTCCATTCACCAGGTGTATAAATTGACATAATAAGTTTATTATATTTGCTGCTACGGAACCCTTTGTGCGCGAGCCCGACTCGCACTTGGCCGGTTTTTTAATGTTCCCACTGCTGGGACACAAGCCTCCTCTCCAGGAGAGAGAATGGGCCATAATCTACCACGCGCGGGCCCATTACTGATTGGTGGATGTCACATGTCTTCGAATTTTTGGTTCTAGGACATGCCGGTTTCCTCACGACGTTTTTCTTCACCGTTTTGAGAGCAGTGGTGATGAAATAAATTACACAAAGTAATGCGCCTGGCTGGGTTTGAACCCGCGACCTACGACTCGTAAGTCGGGGCCGTTACCACTCAGCCACCACTGCTCTATATCCAAAGGTTGTCTTTAAAAAATCGCTTTTAGCAATACGACCGCCAATCGGTCATCTGGTGAACGTCCAAAACAAGCCCAGTCGTCGACGGCGTGCACTGTTCCCGCGCGCCTTTGGAGTGGTCAGCAGCCGTGGGGACCCTGTAGAAGGGTCGAAGCCAATTGGTGCCAAGGGTTCGTGTCTGAAAGGAAGGCTCTGGCCCTAATATGTATGGCAATGTAGAAACGGGGTAGGTTGTTTAGCCAGTAAGAGTCTGATACTGTTTCCCGTTCCACCCAAGGGCGGGATTCGTTATTGGATGATTTTACCTACCATAAAAAACACCCTATTAATTTTAAGTATGTTTACAGTATGGCCTGTAACTTAAAATGAATAGGGACTACGCGAAGTTTAGCGTTCAAAAACTTGTTTAAAATAAAGGTTCTAAATAAAATAAAGTCTCTACAGAATATGATTCAATTCATAATGTTATCAGAAACTGTCAGATACATGCATTAAATAATTCTAAAGTTTAAAGTGATTAATTACATTTAAACTAGCAGAAAACAAAAATGTTGAAAGGCATTTGATTCTTGAACCTATTGAAAAACTTAGTATATACTATTGGTAATGTCGTTTTCGGTGCAATGCTCGTGGCACATTCAATCAATGTCGTTAATACAAAGGAATGTTTAAAATCATTGATATTTTGTAGAATATAAACGTATATCACTCAAAATCACCCAAAGGGCAATGGAAAGAGCTATGATCGGAATTTCCTTGCGTGATCGTATCAAAAATGGAGATATCCGCAGGAGAACCGAGAAAAAAGGTTGCCGCAGTAGGAAGGGTTAATGCGAAAGCGTATACCGAGGCCCTAGGATCAAGGCAAAGAAGGAACGCGGTAGGTTGTTTAGTCAGTAAGAGACTAACACTGTTTCCCGCTCCGCTTACGAGCGGAATTTGTCATTAAATGATTTTTTCATTACTCATACTCTGAAAGTAGGTGTAAAGTTGCCTGCGGACAGGGTTGGAAGAAGTACTTTTACTCCCTAGGGAGTTTTACTTTACAACTTACAGTTGTTTTTTTAATATTTAGACAGCAAATATCAAAAAAAAAAAAACTAGTTCTTTTTTTAACATTTCTATTGAACCGTGACCCGAAACTTTATACTGAATTAAAATGACATAGAAATATAAATAATTTAAGAATACTTTTTTTAATGACTTTATTTTAATTTACTTTCAATTATTTCATTAAAACTAATATATATTTGAGAAAAATGTTGACCAGACCCATTTTTACAATGACAAAATGAAAACTATTGACTGAAAAGCCAGGGTGCCGAACACTGAAAACAAGAATTGGCGGGTAAATGGTAGACTCTCTATAATCTGTGGCCGATTTGATCTTCCTTTTTTTTCGAGGTGTATAGTTTTGTTTACATTTTGCTAAATCTCTGTTACAAGAAATTTTTATTAACACCATAAGTTCATCATCTTCAGTTATAAATTTAACGCAAGATTCTTAAGAGGAGAAAACCGCTTACCGCCTAAATCAAAAGAAATATACCTACCTACCTACCTAAAAACATACGAAGACCTATGACGACGACTCAGGTTTTTATTATTTTTATTTTCTTCGTATTCGTAATGAAAAGCACAGTGTTTACCTCGGGTTCAAAAGTTATTTAGTCCCTCGAACTATTAGCGACCTCGCTCTCGCTCGGTCGCCAAGAAATTTCTCGGGACTAAATAACTTTCTTTCATCCCTCGTATAACAATGTACTATTACCTCCCTTAAAAAAAAACACCCAGTTACTGGGCATCACCCAGTAACTGGGTGTTTTTTTTAATACTCCTTGCAAAGACTGGATTTATTTACAATAATATATTAATTTTAAAGTAAAACCGCATAATAAATGTTAAGGTAAATAGGTACCAGAAAAGTAAATAATAAGGGTATATTTTTATTAGATGTTAAGCTCTTTATTAACCCTGTAATGCTAGGATATTACATTTTCTCCGAGAATTTTTGAAAGGTTTGAAATTTTACCGAACATTTGATATTCATTTGACGAATTATAACTATCATAAAATATTTAATAATCTACTTCTATTGGCTAGACAGTTGAAAACTCCCGAGGGAAAGTTCCATTAATATCAATTTTCAAATTAAAAAAGAAAAAGCAGCTTAATTTTTCCACTAAATTAAGTACAATAAGACTCTCCTGCTCTGGGAGAAGCGAGAGTAAGTGTCAGACTTCTATTGACTTAAATAAAGGTTTAAAAAAAAAAATGTCAATAACAGTTTATAACACCAATCATCATCAGCCTTTTAATGTTCCCACTGCAGGGACACAGGCCTCCTCTCTCTAGGAGAGGGAATGGGCCATAATCCACCACGCGGGCCCAGTGCGGATTGGTGAATGTCAAATGTCTTCGAATTTTTGTTTCTAGGACATGCCGGTTTCCTCACGATGTTTTCCTTCACCGTTTTGAGAGCAGTGGTGATGAAATAAATTACACAAAGTAACGCGCCTGGCTGGGTTTGAACCCGTGACCTACGATTCGTAAGTCAGGGCCGTTACCACTCACCAATAAAAACTGCAAATTGCATTTATTTGTTTAAACCGTTTATATTTTTACGAGTTTTCAAGTGCTAAAATTCGTGGAGTCTAACTTCAGACTAGCCATGATCCCACGGCCGTACTGTACAGGGCATGTAGATTCTCTATATCAGATATTTTTGAACAAACCCTTTAAAAAAAACATTAAATAAAAATGGTTGCCTGTAAAGTCGGTTTTACGGGCGAAGATTTTACGTGACAACGTCTTTTTCTCGGTAGAATATTTATTGATATGAATATAATTAAATTGCACAATAGGAACAAGGAATTGAATGAAAATAAGAATTGCACAAATTTTAACTATAGAAATATATTTTGTTTACTAAAACATTGTACACATGTGCTGCGCGCGCGGCAGACCGATCATAGTTGAGTGGGAGAGAGACGCAAGGCATTCGGCGGGCCTCTCTCTCGTTCGGTGACTCATCGTAACGTTACCGAGCGTTACACTTTTTCATAAGTGACTCCCAGCCGCAACCTAATTTAAGACGTTGTCACGTCAAAACATTAAATAAAACAAAAAACATTTCCTTGAACAAAAACCCGACATTTTCCAAACGCTCTCACAACTAGTGACGATAAATAACCCGCTTACATTTCTGACCATTCTGATATAACCCACCTGTTACTTTACAAGAACTCTGCATTACCATATTTCATAAAGCTAGTACATAAATAGAGCATTCACCTCTTTCGTGCGAAAACACAAAGAAAAAAACAAAAGAATATGCCTTCATTTGTTTCACTAGTATTTTTTGAATACTTTTACTAGCTAACCCCGACACGTACTGCCATATCTCTATCATAACTCATCATCATCATCATCCTTATTAATCTTCCCACTGCTGGGACACAGGCCTCTTTAGGAGAGGGAATGGGCCTCTTTAGGAGAGGGAATGGGCCTCTTTAAGAGAGGGAATCCACCACGCGGGCCCAGTGCGAATTGATAGTTTTTAGGAAGGTACGACTTCGGAACGAAAGCTAAGAAGGAATGGGCTGGGTCGTTTAGTCAGTAAAAGTCTGACACTCTCCCCCTCTGCCCAAGGGCGGGAATCGTCATCGGATTATTTTGGACTTCCATAAAAAAACTACTGTTTTTTTTTTGTAAAGATGAAATCATCCAAAGATGTCTCCCCCTCGGGATAGAGTGGGAGGACGTGCCATACTTTTAATGACTAAAAACACACCTGTGTCTTTCATCCGCTCTATTTCATAAAGCTAGAACATAACTGGAACATTCACCCCTATCCTGCAAAAACACAGAGTAAAACAGAAGAAAATGGCTTCATTTGTTTCACTAGACGTATTTTTGAATATTTTTAGTAACGTGTGGGTACCAAAAGTTGAGCTGCCATATCAATTATATTATCAAAGAAATCGAACAAAGTATAAATCAAAACTAAAATCACAATTAAAAACTGGGAAAAATTGTTTCTCACACTTGAGAAACAATTTAGCACTGCAAACAATTTTTGCAAACCATTTTTATTTTCACGTTATTTAAACATGAAAAACAACAAAATGTCGTTTCTATGCACCCCCGATTTGTTTCTATTCACTCCGTACCAGTACCCACATACGAGCGAATCTGCGTGCAAAAACTAGGCTATAAAATAAAGTAAATAAATAAGACATAGTTCCAACAACACTAGAACTAATATATTACATATCCGATCATTATAACTACAGAATATTAACAGTCATTAAATATTGGACGATTCTCATTAGCATACCTGGTAATCCCCTTGTGGGGAAATGAAGCCTGGATATTCCATTATGCTCGGTACATTAAAGCTTATGATGTAACAAGCTCGGACTTGGGAATACTTGTATAAGAGTTTCTTGCACGTTCTTCTCCATAGGAGTCTACGCCTTGGAACGTGCAAACTAGCTTCAATTTTGACATTTCAAAAGTGCCTGTAAATGGTCTATTTGAAATAAATGAGTTTGACTTTTGACTTTGACTTTGACTTTGATAAGTTTCGTTATATACTATCTGAGGCATTGAATGACTGACTCTATTCTTCTATTTTCTTATATTCTTTGTTTTACAAAGTTGATATGACAGAAGGACTTTTCTTAAAAAGGGTCAAATTTTACACACCAATATGAACAACTTTTACTATGAGACCAAACCAAAAATCACGAAAAAGAAAACCCGCTGCTCCGTAGATTTATGTTCACATAACTCGACAAAATGTATGGAGCAGCGGGTTTTTTTTGGGAAGGCCATAATTATGGTGGTAGTTTTTTAAATTAATTAAAAAAAAAATATCGTAATTTTTCATCACTATGAAAGGAATGAAAAAAATTAGTAAATAATTCATAGAGTCCCATTAAATATTTACAAGAATATTTATTTCAGTAACTATTTTAGTCATAATAAGTTGAGAAAGTCATTAGCATTTTCATGAAAACTATTTGGGGATTATTAATAATTTGAAGACTGATTAATTAAATCCAATATCCTTGCCGCCCTGTCAAAGAGAGATAATATTTAGAAGAACATCTGTCAAAAAGAAAATTAAATATTTATTCTTTATTTAATAATTTTGTAATCCGAGTCAATTGCAATTACCAATTATTTATTTTTGTTGAAATGTGGATAATGCAGTAAGTCACGATATTATTAGTTAACAATAAAATGTATACAAGGCAAGTCTCTAAATAGTGAAAATGATTGAAATAAAAATATACATCTCATACATTAGCAGTTTTAAGTACGTATACATCACCAATATTAGCATACCGCTTGAAAGACATTAATTCCACGGTAGAACTCATAGTAAAAAAGAATGCGAATCTTCTTAATTATTTCACACAAAAATTGTTGTAAATATTATATTACAGAAAATACAAAACACGAACCGAGGGTTTTGTCAATTGTCAATAATTTATCCTAAGCGTAAAAAAACATCCTAAGGTCTTTTTTATACAGTTACGTAAGAGTAAGATGACAACAGGAGGAAAATAAACATCATTAAGACGAGAGAAAAGGAATTTGACAGCTGTCACCCGCACCATTCTATAGCAATTGTAGTTTAACAGCAGAAACGATTCAGTTCGCAATTCATTCAAGATGGCGCTGCGCACGTCCCCTCTCCCCCTCCTACCGTGTGGTCATGACCCGGGATAAGGTCACAGTCTCGCGCAGTTCTGTTTTAGCTACACTATCAATGATAACAGACTTACCTACGTGCATGGTATACCTGCATTATTGATTGATCAATAACGGATGTTTTTTATGGGGAAAATCATCCAATAACATCTCCCGCCTTTGAGCGAAGTGAGAGATAGTGGCAGACTTTTACTGACTAAAAACCTATCTCATTCCTTTGTTGTCTTTCATATCAAGGCCAAGCTTTCCTCTCAGAAGCAGACCTCTGGCCCCAGTAGGTTTCGACCCTGCCGGGTCCCAACGATGAATAAAAATTGACGAAATTTTCAAAAAAAAAAGGTAGTATTAAATAATAAATGGCGCCCATAGGCAGGAGTAATGTGGAAATTTGACAACGTGTTGTCATGGAAATTAATCTAGAATCAATAAAATAATTTATACAAACATATTTTGTGGAACCATCGCGTCACACAATTCTGTAAGAGCCTTAATGAAAGGTACACGGTGGTAGACTTTTATGGAACCACAGTCATAGTAGTACAGTACGGCCGTCCGATCTTGGCGAGAAGAAGAAGAAGTTAGACCCTGCGAATTTTAGCGCTTGAAAACTAGTACAAAAATAAAGATTAAAAGAAATGCCAGTAACAGTTTTCAACGGCAAATAACAACTATAAATGGCATTCATTTGTTTAAACCATTATTATTATTTATTAATCACTAGCATTTGTCTGTGGCTTCGCCCGCGTACATAAAATATAGCCTATGTCACCCAGGAGTAAAGCAGCTTTCTATTGTTGCTAATTTTTTTCCAATCAGACCAGTAGTTCCAGAGATTACCCCCTACAAACAAAAAAACAAAAAAACAAACTTTACCTCTTTATTATATTAGTGTAGATGAACAATTCACATTGTATTTGATGTCAATATATGATAAACATTTGCATTAATTTTATTACGAGTTTTCAAGCGCTAAAATTCGCAGAGCCTAAGTCCAGACTCGCCAAGATACGACGATCGTACTGTATGTTTCGACAGAAGTGGAGAAAGTTTATCATTGCGACCGAAATTCACTTACAAAGATATAAATAAACGAAAGTTACCTAAGGCTCGTGGAGATCACAGAATCGTACGATAAATACAATAAGTTGTGAAAAACTGACTTTTCCGCACTAGTACGAAAAAAAGAAAATTGCATGCATAAAAATGATAGGGATAAAAGGATAAAAGCAGGTTTTCGAATATTGAAAAAATATTTTAAATAACAAAAGAACATCAGGAATTTATGAACATCAAAGTGGAAACGATTCATTCAATATGGCGGCGAGCGCACATCCCCCCTCCCCCCACCGAGTGATCTTGACCCGGTACTAGGTCACGATCACATCCCGCGCTGCCTGTGACCTTGCTCGTTTCCTGGTGCCTCGATAGCAGTACCTTGAAAACTTATTTGTGGACCGGAGATTCTATATTTAAAAGAGAGGCAAAATTGTATGTACATCGTATATATTTGTTTTTTTTTTTAATTTCAGCTTATTCTTTCAACATCATTATATTTATTTCGAAGTATGTTTAATGAAGGTTCGAAGTAATAATTTATTTTTCAATAACTCCTATCCCTATCGATTTTAAACATGTAATTTTAATTTATCGCACTAGTGCAAAAAAGCGACCTCGCTTGCCCCAGCTACATTACATGTATCGTATCGGGGTGGACTCTAAGTAACTACCACGAGTCTGGCACCATACGGAACGTAATTTCCAATATCAGAAAGATGAAGGACTTTTTATAGCCTTGACAAGTATATAAAATTCCTATTTTTATCATAAAACTGCTAATAGTGATTCATCACTCATCGTTACTACGTGGAATCTAGAAAATTCTCATAACTTCACGATTTCAGATCACTTCGAAAGTGAGCGCTATCCATCACGCTAACTACGGTACAGTGAATGATGAATGAGCGGTACTTAGCTGTCGTTCATTCATTCATTACATTCACCTATGCGGTTTTTTATAAAAACGAACAGTATTTTTTTATAATAAGCTTTATTGTACACCTCATAATGTGGACAGGATATACAAATATAAAAACTAAGTGTACAATGGGCGGTCTTATCGCACAGGGCAATTTCTGACAGACAACCTTAGGATGGACTAAATGAAAGAGGATAGATTTGGGGCGGTCGGTGTATAAAAAACATAAATATGATATATTAATTACATATAATAATAAAGATACACATATACAATATCAATTAATCAGTATAATCATAGACTGGCTTTTATTATTTATTAATTATTCGGAAAACTAGAAATGTTTGTGTGTGTGTGTGAACTATTAAAGAAAGAAATTATGAGAAGTTTTTTTTAATTCGCAAGAAGTTGGCAGAATTATCATAGCAATGATTCGTTGGATTTGTTTTTACAAGCTTCTTTTTTATTATTAGCTTGCAATGTAACTATGAATGTTCGGTTCAAATCTTGCAACTCAATTTTGAAGCAGATATCGTCGCCCGATTGATCTGTAATTTTGCATGCAGGTGTAAATCGCCTGACAATGCAATATTATGATGACATGGAGTTGATCTGATGATGGAGCTGGAAGGTAGTCATAGGAACTCAGCAGTAATACAACTCAACCTTATCGTGTTTGGGCTCATCGGATTTGTATTGACGAGTACTTTGATACTAAATGGTAAACAGATCTAATCTGGAGCTGGAAGATCACTATAGAAACTCGGTAATAAGGAACGGATTTGATGAGTATTCATTATATAGCACCTAGGTAGGTATATACCGCGCTATTAAAGGTTGTTATGAAAAATATATTTTCATTGATTGCTTATTTGTATATGTATGTTTCTAAGTATGTATATATGTATGTATTTTTTTCTTTTCTATTTGTCTGTTTTTATAATTGCACCTACCATGTTATGTCTCTGCATCACCCTAAGGTCAACTGGTAGAAAATGCTTAAGGTTTGAAGTCTGCCTTTGTACAGTTTTATGTGCATAAAGTTTTTATAAAATCATATATTTTTTTTTTAATTGCAACAAACTAGTGCTTGACTGCGATCCCACCTGATGGTAAGCAGTGATGCAATCGGCGCACTAGTTTATTAATCGCCTATTCACTCTAGCCTTGAAGACACCTAAATTATAATCGGACGGAAACACTGCAGCCGGCAAAATGTTCCAGTCCCATTTATCAAAGAAATGTATATTTATTACAATCTGTTTTTATTTTACTGTACTTATACTTTCGAACGAGTTAACGACAGATAAAATAGGTGAAATCGGAAGGTCCTAGCTCGCTCGGATGGTCGAGTTTAACACGAGCGAGTTGACGAACAAGTCGAATTTTATATTTCCCTGTCTACTTCTTTCGTTTGTATATTAAAGTTTTGATATAATTGGAGCCGTCTTAAACAATACTTCGCGAATTTACACGAAGGCCGTAACATAAAGTGTTCTTGACGCACCCTTAACTTGTTCTACGCTAATTGTACCTACTTCACTACAACAATCGATACAAAATGAATTAATCGAGTCCACTCGCCAACAGTTACAAGCTAAGGGTCTTTTAGTTAAGAATGAATAGGTTAGCATCGGCGTGTTCTCGTGGGGGTGATCGGAGCCGGCTTTGATAGAGGCCATGGTCAGGACCGAGGAATAGTGGCAGGCGTTCACCTCCTTCTGCGAAGCAGTAATGCTAGCAAAAGAGGAGGCCGGCCGTATCAGGCAAAGCCGCCGCCGCCGTCGTGTCTCCGATTCCGATTTCCGGCCATCGTAGGCGTGGGCTAGTGAACTGCGAGCAATGGGTAACTCGCCGTCCGGTTGTCTGGTAATACTCCAGACCAAGCCAGTCATCGACGGTGCGCTCTGTTCCCGCGCGCCTCAAGGAGTTGTCAGCAAATGAAGAGGCCCAACTACAGAGCCGAAGCTGCAGGCCCCGCTCCGGCTTCTGAAAGGAAGGTCCGACTCTGGTATGAAGGCTAAGAAGGAATGAGGTGGGTCGTTTAGTCAGTAAGAGTCTGACACTGTTTTCCGCTCCACCCAAGGGCGGGATTCCACCATAAAAAAAGACTACCAAGTGAATCAATAACAGTTACGTTTTTTGATTTTTCGAAAGAGATACTGGTTCTGGAAAACAAAGAGCCACTGAAGAAAACAGATAACTTATAAAAGTCTGATACGCCCTGTCGCTTCACTCTAGGGTAGATTGATGATGTCTTTCCTCAAAAAAAATGGTTGCCTGTAAAGTCGGTTTTACGGGCGAAGATTTTACGTGACAACGTCCTAATTCTCTAGTGCTGCGCGCGCGGCAGACCGATCATAGTTGAGTGGGAGAGAGACGCAAGGCATTCGGCGGGCCTCTCTCTCGTTCGGTGACTCATCGTAACGTTACCGAGCGTTACACTTTTTCATAAGTGACTCCCAGCCGCAACCTAATTTAAGACGTTGTCACGTCAAAATGGTACAGATCCTAAAAATAATGAAAAATAAATCGAGTTCCTTGAGGAGTTTTGACAACATAAAGCCGAAGTTGAAGTCTTGGGAGACTTATCGATAAGCCCGGAAGATAAAGTTACTTTTCGATACAAGGTTAGAAAACGAGGAAGGAACAAGAATGCGGAAGCTTTTGACTTCCCCCTTCTTTCCCGGTCTTTTTCAAAACAAACGTAAATTGCGTAACCTTATTCGTTTTGCATAATATATATCGTTGATTTTACAGTAAGGAAAAATATAAATAAAAAAAGAAATAGATAAATGAAATAAAGGTTCGGGATTTCAACATCATGAGAGTTATGCTGGGGCTACACTAACGCCTGATGCCATTGCCTATTATTGTATACATTTTCATCGCAATATTTTTAACGCGTTAAAGTGAGTGGCCGCTCTTGAAATTTGCAATTTGCATGATTTGAATTTGAAATTTGCATGATTTACAAAAAATCCTATTTGTAAAACTAAACATGCTAGTAACATGGGATTACGAAATATTGCATTGATATAACTTACACTATCAGTTTTTTAAATAAAAAAGCAATGTCTGAAAAATGGTCTTTACAAAACACTGTGAGGCGCCCATATGCGACAATTAACGCCTTTCTTATAAAACTAAACTACAAAAATCACTACCGCAAAAAAACCGATCTATTAACATAAACAAACCACTCAACAGAACAATAAAATAATGGAAACCAAAATACCGAAATGGTAGTTAAACTCTCCAAGTATACTCGACGACAGAGAGCTTAATATAATAATAACGACCCTTGTAAACACTCCCGACGACGGAAAGTTTGGACAACTCGCTAATAATGCTCGAATACCTTTTGTCATGATTCTATTAGGAGACCATTTAATTTTTTTGTTTAGATTGATTTAATAGGCGAGCTGGTATTATTTGGACTCGGTTGAAAGGCGTGCGAAGAGGCTAATTGGTTATGTCCAATTCACAAAGATTGGACATAACCAAATCTGGATCAGCAATAAAAATTTGGAGCAGTGGTGACCGAGTTACGAGTAGTTAGTTGGTCAAACCCAGCCAGGCGCATTACTTTGTGTAATTTATTTCATCACCACTGCTCTCAAAACGGTGAAGGAAAACATAATGAGGAAACCGGCTTGTCCTAGAAACAAAAATTTGAAGACATGTGACATCCATCCGCACTGGGCCAGCGTGGTGAATTATTGCCTATTCAATCTATTAGAGAGCAGGCCTGTGTCCCAGCAGTGGCAACTTTATAAGGCTGATGTAGTGCAATGCAAAATCTGGATCAAGCTCGAACATGAAGCAAAGCCTGAGTACAAGCGTAGGGTAAGTAGTTTTTCCGGTGTTTTAAAAGATGCAATATGGAGAGCGCATGCAGGAATTGCATGATTTGATTCCCCCATTTCATTTTTTAGTAGAGCGAGTACTTGCTTTGAAGTTAATGAAACTTCTAGGGCCTGGAGCGTTACGCCACGTCGTTTATACCGCATTCATCGAAGGACTGGAACAATTTGTGTGCCATCCGTCGGCCGTCTTACTGCCCGATTATAATCTAGGACTTTAAGGCTAGAGTGAATACGCTCTTAATAAATTAATGCGCCTCATCATCAAGAATTGCATCACTGTTCACCATCAGGCATCACAGTTAAGAACTCGTTTATATCATTTAAAAAATGAGTTCATTCTCAATGGAATTTTACCAATTAAAAGTTGAAATTAAATTCTAAACAACATAGTACTTGACAGAACTGATTATTTACTTTGATTAAGTACCTTGGTTCAAACACATCATTTTCCTTAACATCCGTACTGTTCATCCAAAATCATTTCATCAAAAACGAACAACAAACCTTGAAAATGCGAGGACTTGTGTCCTTCTTTGATCTCTCCAGTTAAAACACGACCATTTTCAAATAAAATATAATTCAATAGCTCGAGAAAAACCGCAACATTCAACCCCGAGACCCTTTGCTGCACGAAATGAATCAAATGAAGAAACCTTTTGTTGCAATCTTTTTTATCTTTTCTTTTTAATTAGTTAATGTGTTGTATCTCTCTCGTTTTACCCTCGGGACCGAATCCAGTTTCTTTCTTTGTGCATAAAAATACTATTGTTACAGAGGATACCTAAGTGAGTTAACAGCAGTTTTTCAGTTTGTAATTTTTAAAGTTTAAAGATATATACGGTTTGTTTAAACTTTGCAAGCAATACTATAAAAGTCTAATTTGTTTTTATGACTGTATTTAATTAGGTGGTGTTCTTCTTGAAGAGCGTTACACATGGGTATCCCATGTCCTATAATAGAACAAACATAGAATACTTTTTTTTTATTTCGAAATTATGTTTCCTTGGGACAATATTCTACTCCACACGAACAAAGCCACCGGTAGCAGCCAGTAGTTTTATTATTGTCTAAAATAAGCCACTGAGGTTTAAACACTAATTTAGTACTAGTATAAATACACCAATTCAGCTATACTATATTCCTAATGGATGAAGTTTTACCAATAGCTTCGTTCGCGTGAAAATAGGTTTTCCTAAACCAACTTTGTAACACCATTTTTTCTTCAAGGGGTAAATTTTGGAAAACCTCTCTTGGTGCTAGCCTAGGTCATAAAAAAAACATAGTGCAAAATTTAACGATCCTAGTTCCAGTAGTTTTGGCTGTGCGTTAATATATCACTCAGTTTTTCCTTTTCTAAAAATCTATATAATATGTATATGTAACTGTCAACAGGCAAAAAGTCATAAGTTTGCTGCCTTTTACACAAAACCAGAAAATGTGGGACCACAAAGAAAATTCTACGCAACACAGCGTAAATTCAAATTCCGCAAGATGATAATTTGAACGACGACGCCTACGCCCTCTAGGGAAAATATCAAGCACCAAGAAAATGTTGAGCACAGGGAAAAGGAAATCCACAAACGTAAAAGTTACGTAGGATGCAGTCTCCTGAACGTAAATACTTATTCGTAAAGTCCTTGAGATCAAAGGTATGTGGTACTACAAACCGCAAGGCTTACTATTTTTTATTACACAGTAATAGTACAACGTGCTTGTATACGGAAAAGTAGCGTAGGCAGAGGTGTGTTTCTGTATTGCTTGCCATACACATTAAGTATCACACCAATTATTACAACATCATTTATTTTTTTATTACCTAAATAATTTGTACACATATACTTTTTTATTTATACATATCTTACATCTATCATTACAGGTATTACCTATTGGGATAGTGCGGCTTTAACATCTATACTAATATTATAAAGCTGAAGAGTTTGTTTGTTTGTTTGTTTGTTTGTTTGTTTGAACGCGCTAATCTCAGGATCTACCGGTTCGAATTGAAAAATTCTTTTTGTGTTGAATAGATCATTTATCGAGGAAGGCTTTAGGCTATATAACATCACGCTGCGACTAATAGAAGCGAAGAAACAATGGAAAATGTGAAAAAAACAGGGAAAATTATTCATCTTTAAGGGCTTCCGTTGCGTGCGCTGCGAAAACGGTTCAAGATACCAAAAAAATATGTATGAAAGAATTATTCCTCTTAAAGTGATCTAAAAAAAAGTCCGCGACAGTATATGTCTATCTTTTAAGATTAACTCACTAGAACCGTTTTTATGGGAATCAAATTTGGCCGAAATTATGCATTATTAACAATTATTTGTTAGAGTTGTATCAACATAATAATATTAATCTTTATCCAAATAAATGTGTTGTTGATTAAGAGTATGTAACTGTTAACAAAATTGTCTTTGACATCACTTATTTTCAATGAACATCTTAGAGGATATTACAATTTTAAAATTACTCCGATATAAAATTCACACGCGCCGCATGATGTACAAAATATGACGCTGCGCCTGGCCGGCGGGCGAGGAGAGTGGTTGCTTGCGGGCGGCGCGGAGGGGTTTTTTTATGGTAGGTAAAAATCATCCTATGACGTTACCTCTTGGGCGGAGCGGGAAACAGTGTCAGAGTCTTACTGACTAAACAACCTACCCCATTCCTCCCTTGCCTCATTATCTTGAGGCGCGCGAAAGCAGTGCACACCGTCGACGACTTGATCTTGGTCTGGACTGTTACCAGACAACCGGACGGCGAGCTACTCATTGCTCACTCTCCGCAAGCCAGCGTCTACGGTGGCCGGATATCGGCGGGATCGCGGCGGCGACGGCTACGGCGATGGCGCTGTTGCCCTTGCCTTATGCAGTCGGCCTCCTCCTTTATGAGCATTACTGCTTCGCAGAAGGAGGCGACCGCTTGCCAATCTTCTTCGCTGCGGACCATGGCCTGAAGCAAGGCCCGGCGCGAGAGGTCGCCACCACCGATCACCCCCACAAGGACAAGGCGATGCTCTTCTCAAGCGGGGCACACCTCCACCGTGTGCTCCACCGTGTCCTCCGGGCTGGCCACATAGTGGCGACACTCGGGCGTCTCTTCCGCACGAATCCAGCGCAGGAATCTCCTAAACTTCCCATGTCCGGTGAGAACCTGCGTCATGCGGAAGGTGAGGACGCCGTGAGGTCTATCCAACCACGCCTCAAAGAGGGGACTTACCGCCGAGATTATGGCGTGCCCAAGGGGGGGTGTAGCTTTAGATAATTATGTTCTTTTAAAAACTAAATTGTCTAAAATAATAACAGAAATTGACACGGGCAAAGTCGTCAGTAACAGCTATAATTTATAAGGCTGAGGAGTTTGTTTGCAAAAATAAAGATGATGCCCAAAATAACTATTCCACGCGGACGAAGTCGCGGGCACAGCTAGTTAATTAATAATTTAAAAGGAACTTCATCATCATCATCATCATCAGCCTTTTTTAATGTTCCCACTGCAGGGACACAGGCCAAAAGGAACTTAAGAAGAAAAAAAAATTGAACTATGATGTATATATAGTTATACATATACGTCATGGTCATCACACATATCCCACAATATACCAAAAAGAAAATAGAAAAATAGATACAATGGTGATGTTTATTTCGAAAATATAATAGTATTATTACGATATCCGCAAGAGAATCCCGGTCGCCGACATAGCTCGAAGCATACACCGTTAAATTTTAGTCGTTTTAATCCCGAAGAGGGTCGATCCAGTACATGAAACACTATCGATTCGTGTTGATAAAATAAAAAAATAAAGAACTTTTTTTTTAAATCTCTTATTGATATACGCATTTACGAAATTAATTTCTTTAAGTAAACGAGTCATTGACCTTGTAGGTAGTTGTCGATCGTTGCGTACTAACTACCTACAGGTCATTGAACTCGCCCAGCTGACGTTTACTTAAAGAAATCAATTTAGAACATGCGTAAATTAATTCGAGTTTAAAAAAAAAGTACTTTGTTTTTTCATTCTAACTTTATCAATCGATAGTGTTTCATGTACTGAATCGATCCTCCAAGGGATTAAAACGACTAAAATTTAACGGTGTATATATTATATGCCAAACGTACAGTAAGGCTGACTCGCCAAGATCCGAATCTTGGCGACTCTAAAGTTAGGCTCTGCGAATTTTAGCATCATCATCATCATCATCAGCCTTTTAATGTTCCCACTGCAGGGACACAGGCCTCCTCTCTAGGAGAGGGAATGGGCCATAATCCACCACGCGGGCCCAGTGCGGATTGGTGGATGTCACATGTCTTCGAATTTTTGGTTCTAGGACATGCCGGTTTCCTCACGATGTTTTCCTTCACCGTTTTGAGAGCAGTGGTGATGAAACAAATTACACAAAGTAATGCGCCTGGCTGGGTTTGAACCCGCGACCTACGACTCGTAAGTCGGGGCCGTTACCACTCGGCCACCACTGCTCTAATTTAGCACTTGAAACTAAATAACTTGAGTCTAACTTCTGACTCGCCAAGTTTCGACGGCCGTACTGTCCTTTTTTTATGTTATATTGCAAGACACATTGGTTGCAGAACGACGATGGTCGATGGGGCAGAAGGGTTCTAGATTGGTTACCGTGCACCGACAGACGTGAGACGCATGGAATAATGATGTACCCGTCTCTAGATCCGAAACGTCATATTCATAAGACACTTGGAGTATAATTAAGCTAATCATTTTTACAACATAGTAACAAGGTAATATAAATAGTACTTTCAAATACATGGGTTTTATTAAACACTAGCTTTTGCCCGCGACTTCGTCCGCGGAAAATTTCTTGTAGTGATAGCTCGGTTAACATCCATGTTATATAAATAATTTATAGCCTATGTCACTTAGGAGTAAAGCAGCTTTCTATTGTTGCTAAATTTTTTCCAATCGAACGATAAGTTCCAGAGATTACCTCCTACAAACAAAAAAATAAAAAAACAAATTTTACCTCTTTATTATATTAGTGTAGATTACGCCGGCGACAGTACAGCCGTGGCAGCCACGCCCACGTTTCGGGGAAGTCGCTCTTACACGCGTGTTAGTGTGAGTGTGTATTTAATATTATGATAACTGTCTGCGTTTGTATGTGTGCGTTGCTGTGGGTGTGAGCTGTAGTACACGTAGTAAAAGATATCAAGGTTAATAGTGGGTGCAGAAACTGGAGTGTTATGCCAGACGATAATACTTAACGGTTTCTGGTTTAAATATTTTTATGCAACCTTGAAAGAGGGTGTGGCTCTAGAATGCAAAGGGATAATGTAGGAACAGAACTATCACGTGAGATAGTGGTCAAGTGCGAGTCTGTCTCTGACTAAAATAAAAAAGACTTTAGAGATTTCTTGGTGTAGTTAAATTTTATTTGGTTGATGCGATAAGAAGTTTAGTTTTAGTTCTCGCATTGTAGAAATATTTGTTTGGCTTACAGATCCAAGTCTGGCTGTATAAAGTATTTAAGTTTCCATGTTTGTGAACACACTCACGATACAGAAATAAATATTAGTGTTAGTGTCCTTAAAAGAAAGAAATGCCCTTAGAAGTATTTTTAGAAAAGTTAACTACTTGCTACGAGAAAGCAATGCTACGACGTAGCACTAAATGCGCTACGCCGTAGCAAAATGCGTACTCGTAGCAAACAGTGCCTTGGTACTTTTTTTTCTAATCGTTTTATAATTCTACATTACTTTCTATTTAGTTTATAATTTGTATAACAGTCTAAAGACCAATTGCACAACAATTTAATCTCACTTTATTAATTGCCAGCAAGAATCTTTTTAATAAAAACATGACTACTCTTCACAATACCTCTCGAACATCGCAATTACTGCAGAGGAAGCCAGTAGCTGTACTTTATTATGCAGCTATCGGAAGTTCCTCTCAATAACGAAGCAAGTCTCGATGGAGGTCACAGAGAAGGAAGCTAAGGACTATCTTTTTAATTAGCTGGGAGCTTGTTATATGCAGTTTATTTTGAAGGAAAATTGTGTTGCAGTGTTTTTTTTTTTTGAGTCCTTGGTTTCCTCGATCTAAAGCGCAGCTGTTGAGAATGAAGTACTTCGCTCGATACCTAGATTTGGTAATGTTATTGTTGTTTTCCATTAGGAATTATTTATTATATAATTAGAACATTTTACATTGGGCGCATTATATTGTGTAATTTGTTTCATCACCGGTGCTCTCAAAACGGTAAAGGAGGAAACCGCATGTCCTAAGATGAGAGATTAAATTCGAAGACATGTGACATCCACAAAAAACTCCCGCGTGGAGGATTACGGCCCATTCTCTTTTCTAGAGGGGAGGCCTGAGTCCAAGAACTGAGAACATTATAAGGCTGATGCTATGCTCTGCAATGCTAAACCAATATTACAGTTAAACCCAGAGTCCTAAAAAAATGGACAAGTAAGCCCATTCATAATGTCTTGATCACTTACCATCAAATATAAAACAACTAACGACCCGCCCCAGCTTCGCACGGGTGCAAAGGTGATATATTATAGCTATAAACCTTCCTCTTGAATCACTCTATCTATTAAAAAAAACCGCATCAAAATCTGTTGAGTAGTTTCAAAGATTTAAGCATACAAAGGGACATAGGGACAGAGAAAGCGACTTTGTTTTATATTATGTAGTGAAATCCCATCCACTTCCAAATATCACTATAATCGATTGTTCTGTATTGCCAGGGCAACTATTCATCCAATAATTTATTCAATAGCAAAGATCCCATCCATCATGTAGGGTATAATACGCCAAAAATCACCTGCTACCCGTCCTTCGAGCCGGATAACCGGGCCGAGTTCGGGTAAATATCAGGGAACGTATTTCCTTATTACCAAGGACATGGGATAAGGAGTGGTTTTTTTTATTACTATTAGGTAAATTAAGATTTTTTTGCAGAATATAAATATTGATGTTTTTATTCTATTAAGTTAGATTTGAGGAAAGTTGGATTTGTTTTTAGTATTAAAAAAAAGAAAAACACTTTATTCTCGGTTAGAAAAAAAATCTTTTAAATTCATTGTTATAAAATATTAAAACTACCTACGTATTTTAATAATAACGAGAAATTGATTTTTTTTTATTTTGGACAGCAAAAATGTTTTATGGCACATTGATTAGTTGGTTTTAAAGTCTTTAAACATAGGTAACAAAAATGTGTAGTATACATAAATTGTTACTACAACATTGGACCCTATCGGACACAGCAAAATTAGGAGAGAGAAGTCATAATATTATTGAAAATAATGTTTAATATTTAAATGAAATGAAAACAAAATTTCATGACACTAATCTGAATGAAATATTATTTTATTTAAAACAAAAACTCTTAATTAGTTAAACTTATGGCGTAATCATTACATAGTATAAAATAAAGTCGCTTTGTTCCTATGTATGCTTAAATCTTTAAAACTACACAACGGATTGCGATGCGGTTTCTTTTAAAAGATAGGGTAATTCAAGAGGAAAGTTTATAGGTACAATATACATTGCACCCGTACGAAGCTGGGGCGGGTCGCTAGGAAATATAATAATCCTCTGATTTTTTGGACGCCATTAGTAATAACTACTTTACTACAGTCAGTCGTTTACAGTGTGAAGACATGACTGTTGCCTGAAAATGTCCCCAGTGACTAGTGGCACAGGTATGACACGATATAGACTATTTTTAGAAGAGTGTGGTCTATTTTAAAAATCACCTTTTTTATTAAGCAAACATCAAAATTCCTGGCTTCCATTATTCCCAAGCCGGGCTTTACGTTTTAAAATACCAAAAAAACCTAAACAAATAACGGTGAAGCCGATTATGTAATCGGCCCGTCCAAACAATTGTTTAGCTACCCACCAGAGGGCGTTAATGACCGCTTAATTATTTACATTAATTGCTTCATATTATGTCCTTGAATAGAAATGTGATTATTAATGTTAGAAGATTTTGTTAACGGTAGTAGTTTAACTTGTTCTGAAGGTACTTATTTGTCAGGCTTTGCCTAAATTATAATACATACAATTTTCTAACTTAAATTACACGGTGTTTCTTCTCAGTGTCAGGTAGGAAACACCGACAAACATAATTGACGTGTAAGTGTTTTTTTTAATCTATTTGCAAAATAAATATCAATAAAAAAATCATTTAAAAAAATGTAAGTTTAGTACTACAATTTTTTTAATGTAATCTAAAATCTAGTTTCTTATACATACTTAAAACTACATATATTTATTTAAAACAAACCCTTATGAACTAATGCAATGCTGCCAGCCTTTTGGGCACTTTACCACTCGACAGCGATGCGGAAGAGTTTTTTGGCGCCTTATTAGATTAGGTACTTTTAGTTAGTTCTTACATCTAGGGTACATGAAAAAAAATATGAGTAGTATTTTATTTTATAGAACCTAGATATTAATTATTACTATTAGCAAAATTCTTATAGTAATTTTATTTATTTATGACTTAGATTTTACTTGAAAGCATGCTGTGGCCCATAATTAGACGAGTACATAAACTTAAAATTCTATTCGATACACTCTGTTCATTTTGTAGGTATATCTTTTGTTGAAGGTAAAGTAAATAAATAAATTCTAAAGTGGACTGAAATGGCGGTCTGCTGCAAGAAAATGGACCAAGTCTCTTCATGAATACTGCAAGTCAACAACTATTGTTTCAGAAAACTTTTGATATCTTACTTAGATGTACAAGTATATACGTCTGTGACTTTGAAAGTTTGTCAATTATACATACCCTAGGGATTCGGATGGTTCAAACTTTGACCTTGGCCTGATTATTTTTTTGAGGTGGGAAACGGGTGGACCAAGAGAATGTGTCTGGCTTTTGCTGCCTAAAACCCATCTACCAGTGTCCCTTCACTTCCCCTTTACATTCCAGGGTCATAGTAACCCTTTTGCACAATAACGCAATCCTCCCAGGGATCGGCCCTGTTAGGCCCCGTCCAAAGTCAGCCTTGGCCTAATTTAGGATATAGCCTACTTTTTATCCGGGAAGTACGTGTTCATGCGGAAATTTGGTACAATGACGTAACTTTTTGACATCTGTATGAAGCCGGTAACTATCTAAGAGCTGAAAGCTGATTGATAAATAAAAAAATTATGAATAATTTATTCATTTGTACTTTACAATTTATATAAATTAGTAAACAATTACAGATATATTGTTGTTCATAATAGCAATCTAAGATGCGGACTGTTGCCTTCTAAACTAGGTCAAAAGTCAGTGTCTTAGGAGAAATACGTATATTGAAAAGATATATTTTGGAAAGTGAAAATTTAAAAAACCCATCTGGCTCAAATTTAATAGTAACACGACTAACGACGGGATTCGTCATTAGATGAATTTTCATCGTAAAAAAAAGAGCTACGAATGACAACCGGGATCAACGGCTTTTCGAGTGTATTGGAATGATGTAGGCAAATTAAATTAAATTATCTTTATTTCAGACATTATTTCCATAGCTGTTTACAAATATTTTTTTTTTTATTAAATAACTTTTTAATAGAAGAGAACTGTTCAAGTCGACGATAGTTAGTACTTTTTTTTTTTTTTAACTTGCAATAAACTAGTGCTTGACTGCGATCCCACCTGATGGTAAGCAGTGATGCAATCGTTGATGGTAAGGCGCACTAGTTTATTAAGAGCCTATTCACTCTAGCCTTGAAGACACCCAAATTATATTCGGACGGAAAGACTGCAGTCGGCAAACTGTTCCAATCCCTCGATGTACGCGGTATAAATGACGAGGCAAAACGCTTAGTCCGGGCCGCAGGTGTCTCAACAACGTAAGGGTGGATACTTGCCGTACGCCGGGATGTCCGAAGGTGAAATTGGGATGGCGGAATCAAATCATGCAATTCCTGCGCACACTCTCCAAAATGCATCCTGTAGAAAACCGCAAGGCTGGCTACTCTGCGCCTGTGCTCGAGACTTTGAAGACTGGATCCAACCAAATCTGGATCACCAATCAGCCTCTTTGCACGCCTTTCCACTGAATCCAAAGCCACTAGGTGGCATTTTGCAGCGCCAGCCCATATGTGGCTGCAGTACTCCACACACGATCGGACCTGAGCTTTGTACAACATTAGAAGCTGACTCGGTGTGAAGTACCGTCGGACTTTTGCAAGAACGCCGAGTTTTCTAGCAGCTACCTTGGCTTTGGACTCAATGAACCGCCCAAAGTTGAGATCTGAAGCAATGTTCATTCCCAAGAGCTGAAGGCGGTCGGTGCACTCCAGGGATACATCCCGAAAAGCAGGAGCCAAGGTGAACGGGCTCCTTTTGGCGGTGAATACACACGCCTGTGTTTTGGTGGCGCTGAATGTTACCAGGTTAGCTTCGCCCCACTTGGAAACTGCCTGAAGTGAGACATTCGTACGCTCTACCATAGCCTCCCTTTCAGACTGGATTAGCTCCTTACTAGCCCGAGCACTGGGCAGGTATCTCTCTACAACTGTGCTATCATCTGCATACCCAAAGATACCAGGCACTAGCAGATCGTTAATGTGGAGCAAGAATAGAGTTGCAGAGAGAACAGACCCCTGAGGAACACCGGCATTAGTCGTCATAGGCTCTGATGAGCATCCATCGACAACAACTCGGAGTGACCGTTCACTCAGGAAGTCTTTTACCCAGTTTATCAGACCAGGAGAAATGCCGTACGCTGGAAGCTTAGACAAAAGGCCATCGTGCCATACCCTATCGAAGGCCTTCGAGACGTCTAAGGAAACGGCAATAGCTTCCCCATTCCTCTCGAGGGCCTCGCCCCACAAGTGAGTGGCATAAACTAGTAGGTCCCCAGTAGACCGATTGCGGCGAAATCCGTACTGTCGGTCGCTGAGGAGATCGTTACCTTCTAGATATGCCATGAGGCGCGAATTCAACACGCGCTCCATAATCTTGCAGAGTATGGAGGTTATCGAAATCGGCCGATAGTTGGCAGGATCGGCACGACTGTCCTTTTTGGGCACGGGTTGCACGTTGGCGAGCTTCCAGGACTTTGGCACAATACCAGTCCTAAATGAGAGGCGATACAGGCGCGTCAATACAGGAGACAACTCGGGCGCACAAGCCTTGAGAACTATCGCTGGTATACCATCCGGCCCACTAGCTTTATTCACGTCTAGACGACACAGTGCTCTCAGAACTTCTTTGTTCCTTAAGCGAACCTCGGGCATCGAGGTGTCGCAGGTAGGCAGAGTCGGTGGAGTAGCACCGCAAGTGTCAAGACGAGAATTATGGGCGAAGAGTGATGCAAAGAGACCTGCTTTCTCTCTCGCGGTATGAGCCAGTGTACCATCAGGTTTAACCAGCGGAGGCAGTGTGGGCCGACAGAAGTTCGCTTCGACCGACTTGGCAAGGGACCAGAATGCTCTGCTACCGGACGGTTGTGCAGAGAGTTTTGTGCCAATGTAGGTAATGCGGTCGAAGCGAGCCTTCCTCAGTGCCTTTTTGTAGGACTTGGCAGCATGGTTAAAGGCTCTCTTCTTTGAGCTCAGATCCGGAGCTTTACGGTCACGAGCGTCAACCCAGGCGAGAAAAGCCGAATGTTTACGCTCTTCAGCTTGAGCGCTTTCGGCATTGAACCATGGGTGAGCCAGTACACTTAGTTAGGCGAGCTACACACTTTAACAAAAAAAACTTGTTTTAATATCACAGGATACATTTTATCTTAAAAACATTTTCGCTTAGGATTATTTCACGCAGGCAAATCCGTTAGCTGAAGCTAGTGTACATATTATGTCTTTAAACACAAATTGTCTGTCTGAATCCAAATTAGTTCTGTTACAAGTAGGACATACTTAATCTTGTACGCCTAAACCTTTCATGTTAGTATTCAAAACTTGTTTGTTAATCTACAAAAGATCCCTTGAGAATTTAAAACAGAAAGTAAATAACACTGAACGGATATTACGTTTTAAAGTTTGAATTTAAAAAAAAAACGAAACAGTCTTTTATTGTCTCTTTATTTCTCTTATGCACATACTAGCTGTTGCCCGCGACTTCGTCCGCGTCTATTTCGTAAAAATGCGTAAACGTAATTAATTTAGATGAGATTTATAAGTGGATGTAACCTATAATGATCATGTATGCGAAACTGGGACTGTACAGTAGTTTTTATTCCAAACATAAGCATATGTAAACAATTTTACTGATTTTATTATATGTAAAGATAACTTCAAATAGGTGAAATGATGAAAAAATTAGGATCATAACCAATGCTCTCAAAACGGTGAAAGAAAACATCATGAGGAAACCGGCATGTCCTAGAACCAGAAATTCGACGACATGTGACATCCACCAATTCGCAATGGGCCCGCGTGGTGGATTATGGCCCATTCCGTTTCCTAGAGAGGAGGCCTGCGTCCCAGCAGTGGGAACATTGATAAGGCTGATGATGATGATGATGACAGGGTTTGAAACCGCCGTTACTAACTAGGCCATTACTACTATATAATACCAACTGAATAAATTGTAATTTCAACTGACAACTGAACATCAACTGGAGGATTATTGACTCTGTCATAACAAGGTGACCTAATCAACTATTCGGAAACTACGTCACTAAGGATTATCCGCATAAAGGTCAAAGTACAATTTAATTAAAACCAACTTTGAACCAATTAACTAAAATTAATTATGTCGCTTATAAAAGGAATATTGTCACAACGATATCGTTATAAAATCTTTTTTTTTATCTAACTTAAGTTTTTTTTTAATTGAATTAAAAAATTGGCAACTTCTAATTGGCAGTTGTCAATCATCTATCATATATTTATATATATAAAAGAAGAAACTGACTGACTCTACTGAGACTAGGAGCGTGAAATTTTGTACAGGGCTTCTTTTTATGATATAAGCGAACACTAAGAAAGAGTTTTTCAAAATTCAGCTCATAAAGGGATGTAAAGGGGACCTTTAGGCTCTAGACAGACGGACTGCATTTCAACTGCAATCCAACTGCAAATTTGCAGTTCGGATGCAGTTTGAATGCAGTTGACACGACTGCAATAGAACTGCAAACCAACCGAGCAGTCCGATTGCAGTTCAATTGCAGTCGGCGTGCAGTCGTGTGAACTGTACACCGACGGTTGGTTTGCAGTTCTATTGCAGTCGTGTCAACTGCATTCAAACTGCATCCGAACTGCAAATTTGCAGTTGAAATGCAGTCCGTCTGTCTAGAGCCTAAGTTTGTATATAGAACTCTACTTTCACTCGGGCGAAGCCGCTGGCAGAAGCTAGCTAGTATCCTAGCAGCTAGTATCCTATAAACGTTAGAAATGTGACTTTTTGTATATTAAAACTGTAGTGCCTTTGGGCATGGCACATTGTTCGTTGGTGGGACCAAAAGGTTCTATTTTGGCGATAGCACACCGGAGAACACAATACTGGAAGGCCTTTGAGGGAGGTGGACCGATGACCTGGTGAGGGTCGCGGAAATGCGGTTAATGTGAGATGCACAAGACTGTTTGTTGTGACGACGCTTAGGGGAGGCCTATGTCCAACAGTGGACGTCTTTCGGCTGAAATGACGATGGGTTTATATGGAACTGTTATGCGCATTGTGAATTCCATTTAAAATAAACATTCCTCCTACTCTAATAATATAATTGTAATTTCTAATTAGTCCTGTACTGTATACACTCCTAGTGTTCAAACTCACATGTAACACAAGATACTGTGATATCTCTAAAGAGATCACATGCGCCCCGAATTAGCATACTGGCTTGCAAGACGTTCGCAGACTATTCGTAGTTTAAAGTTTAAATTATTCTAAATGAAAAAATAGTATGTTGTTTTATATTCATTGTATGTCGAGCCGTCAGAGAGTAAAGATACAGAAAAAGTTCAGCGTGGTTTGATTTGCTGCTGCCCCGTTCCTGGTACCGGAGCGCCCCTAAGAAGAATCCACGGTCTCGACAATACCTAGCTATTTGTAAGGGTTTTCTAGACCTGAAACACCTCTCTGCAGTTTCAAATGAGAATAGCCATTGAGATTGCCGTGTTGTGACGTCAATATTTGCTGTCAAATTGAGGCAAGATATTTTTAAAATCCAGTTTATTTACAAAAAAATAATTTATTTACGAACTGTGAATGAAAAAAAATTAATCAGAATCCAGTTTTTAAATTTTACTCATCTCTGAGTTCTTCAATTTTGCATCCTGTCAATCGATCATATTATTATTTGGAACGCATAGTGCAAATATTGATTCCATACGGGATATATCGAACCTGAGACATACAGAGCTGTAGCCAATCACTTAGCCTCTGCGCCAATCTAGCCATCAAATAACATTTGGATAATTTCTGTGTGAAACCGCTGAGAAAAGAATATATTGTGTAACAGAATCATTATCCGACACATTAATTTTAATCATAAATCATAATTCTTATTTTATTAATCATAATAATTATGATTAATTGAAGACGAGGCGAAGACGTGAGCTAAAAGGCTTTTAGGATCGGATATAATTGGGTGGGTCACGTCAGCTACAAGTTGCTACGCAGTGGGTTCCAGCAGAGGAAAAAGCGCCGTCGAGGTCAAGTCGTCGATAGCGCATAGGTACTGTTCCCGTGCACAACAAGCAGTTATAGGCAAACCGTAGGCCCCAGCAAGGCCAAAGCATACTAAAAGAAGAAACTTGCTGGGTTTTTAGCCACTAAAAGTAAGCAAGAAGACACTATTCCACTTCACTCAAGTGCGAGAAATGACATTGGATGATATTTTTACCCACCAAAAAAAAACTAGAAAAAGAGGTGCCTTTTTTAAGTTTTTTCTTTGCCTTGCGTTTCTAGATTCCGGGTTTCCTTCAGAAGCGGTCTCATGGGCCTTAAAGGCTTCGGCCTTGCTGGGCCCCTACGGTTTCGCTGATATTTCTTTGGGTACCCATAATGTTTTAAAACAAACGAGGATTCTATTAAGTGCGCTCGACATTTCGAGAGAAACAGGTGACTAATCTAGCCACGTATCATGAGGACTGGTAAAAAAGTACGGTAGAAAAATTTCTAGACGGTCTAGGGGAGGCCCTTGCCATAAAAAAAAATCATCGTCGACGGATCATTTAAACTCTAGCCCCGAGCGCCGACGTTTGCATGCCTTTTTTGCTATTTAATTTAGAACCAATTAAGTTCCCACTGTATTTTTTTATGAAAAATAAACCCTCTATTTAAAAGTCTTATCATCAATCTACAATATTTAAATCAATTTAAGTCAGCCATATACTATTACAAAGCTTTTACCAGATAAGTAAAAAAATGTATTATTAACTAAAGCCCAACCGTTGTTTTTATTAAAAAAAGTAAACATATATTGTTTTTGTCAAACACACAATTAATTTGAACACACTGCGTTTTGTGTTTGTTTTACTTTAAGTGTCATAGATATTAATCTAATTGGGGTCAAATGTTGTCTGAAAAGTGAAAAGTGGACTCAGTTTGGTCAACAATGAGGCTTTGAAATGCCTAAAATAATACCTTATTTTTATTAGGGATCCGCTGACCTGGCAGGCGTCCTCCTGTGAAACATGATTGGCAGATAATCCTAATCAAAACAGCTCAAAACATTTTTAATATCTTCTTCTTCCTCATCTTATCCCGTTAAGGCGATCCATCCACTGCACCGCGCCCCGTCGCGTAGCGCGGGATGGCATATTTTACTATTGTATGCAAGTATCTCAATTTATATACAATGTGCCCGGGTTCGGACTGTACAAACTGTAGGGGGTGATACTTTGCTCTATTTTATCACTAAAACTATTCTACATGTGAGCTCTAAACCCAACCTACTCTGGATGGTAGCCATTTTTGTATTTTGGTTAAGATTTGAGTAACGTCCATACTAAAACTGTAGTGTATTGCAGTTTCTGCCAATAAGCGCGGGGCGTGCCATACAAATTTGTATGATTTCGTACAAATTTCACCGCTAAGTAAGGTAGATCTGCTTCTCCGTCGCCACGCGCGTTATCCGTCACTCCGCGCAACGCGGCGGGACGCATCTTCAGTGGGTGAACCACCGACTCGTGGGCTCGAATTTCCCAGTAATGCGACGCCACCTATTACAGTTTCTAACGCCATATTCATAATTTCAGCCGAAAGACATTTTTTTTTTATAGTTATCCCAAGTGACGCTACAACGAATGGTCCAAAGAGGCTCACATCCGTCAATTTACTGCGACTCTCACCAAGACACCGGTTCACGTCGTGGGGGTCCTTTCGACGCTGTGTCTTTCGTTGCACAATAGCCACTCTAGAACCTTTCATTCCCATCGACCATCCGTTCTACGCGTGAAGTGCCCTACCCACTGCCACTTAAATTTGGTGATTCTTCGGAATATCAATGATTTTAATTGTGACGTCTTGGTCGTATAACCTTACTAACTAACTTAACTATACTTTCATGTACTTTCGGACATTTGTCATCCAGATTATTTGGAGACGCGGTATTGTTATTTTAGTATTTATAAACCAACCCAAACTACCAACGACTACGGTTTTCATTCCAGAGGCAAATACAAATGTTTGCCAAACCGTGCAGCCAGTTCGAGAGCTAAAAATAAACCTTTCTGTCTATTCCAGTAGTTTTTAGAAAGAATTGTAGCAGTTTGACCGAATAATATATGTATTTTGTTTTTGATAATAAAAAGAAATGAAAAAAAGCGGATTTGTTAATTTATACATGGACTGTTTCGTGTTGAAGTCTTACTTTAAGAGTTCTGTTACATTGTGAGAAATTAGTGATGGCCAAGAAACTACGTTACCCTACATGGAGCGTGGCCTGACACGCTCATGGCTGGTCTTTTATTTCTAGACTTACGAGTACCTACATTGAAAAATGCATGCACCGATGTTTACGAAAATATAGGGGGTGAGAGGTTTGCTTACTCATAGTAACGAGGGGGAGGGATAGGTTAATATTTACAAAAAAATACTACTACTTACATATTACACGAAGACCCCCTTATTTCAAATAGAAAGTTTAATATTCAACGAGCATTATTTGAAACAGAGGAGTATAAGTAAACTGAAACGTTTCTATTAAATAGCCAGAACATCTTAACAGCTAAGTTCAATAACTCCTCGCTCCTCTGAGAGTCTCGCTTGGTCTCGCTATCAACAGTAAACGAACCCTTGTCCTTATGCTGCCATTACTGGGATGGAGAATAAAATCTGAGAGCTACTTTTTATTGTCAGAATACACTACAGGTGAAGTGATATTAAAGAAAGAGAGAGATATGTGTTTGTTTATACCTTATACAACTTATTAAAAGAACGAAATTAGGGGCGTGGCCAACAAGCGCTAACGCTAAACGAAACTATTGTAACTTTGCTAGGGAGGCCGGCAAAGGTTGCGGGAATCCGATGGATGCGAAATGCACGAGACTGTTGATTATGACGATACTTTGTGAAGGCCAATGTCCAACAGTGGACATCTTTCGACTGAAATGATGATAATGAACGCAGCGTTGGTCCGATAGAACCCGATTTGATGTCACTGGTAGACTCACCGACCGTTGAATAATAAACTAAAAAGAATAGAAATATTTCCTGATTGCCTATTCACTTTTAACATAAATGCCTCCAGGTCATAGAAAGCATTTATGTCAGAGTGAATAGATACTTACTACTAGGAAAGCGTGTTCTAATTTCGGCCATTTCATTGCTTAACATTGCACGCGGCCAGCGACACAAATTTTAGTTTTAATGTTTATTCTTGTGGTACGTTTAAGACCTTTTTGACAACTGTCATTATAATATATTATTCGACAACTATCACACAGGGCTTTCTAGTCTCAAACTAAACAGAGCTTGTGTTATGTGTACTAGACAACTGATAAACATACTTATGTATTTCTAAATATATACATATTACAGATAAATTACACCCACACACAGAACAAATGATCGTGCTCATCACACAAACATTTGTCCTGGGTGGGAATCGAGCCCTCGACCTCCCGCATAGCAGTCAGGGTCACTAACTACTAGACTTAGAGGCCAGTCAAAATTCATTTACTATTATATATTTGTTATAATACATTTACTATTAGCTATTTTTTTATTTTGCTTAGCTTAGGTAAACCATTGCATTAAAATGCAATGGTAGTTAGTGAACAATACTTACTTACTTTTAGTTACCTTAGGTTTTTTGTACACTAATTGACATTTAACTGACAACGACTATTTATCTACTTTCTGAACTATAATTTTAAGTTCGTGAAGTTTTATCCTCCACACGACAAAGAAAATATTGTTTTAAAATATAAATAAATGTAAATCTTATTATTTTTTTAATACGCAAAAACATATCACCAATGGACCGTAAAGGACAGCTGAAAAAAAACATAATATTTTATCAAAACGGATTTCTTTTAGACATCTTTCAATGTCATCGAATTAATTTGTTAAGAAATTAAAGTCAAACTTGAGCAAAACTTATTTGAAGATCTTGATAAACTTGAGTAAAATGCGACTCGAATGTTATATCTTTGCCATAAGATCAAAGGTAAAAGATCAGGGAATAAAATGCTGGTGTATAAGAAAAAGATTTTAAGTATAATTCAGTGTGGAAAAAAGTAAACAGATTAACAAAGAGTTACTCCTTTTTTCAAGCACTCAGTTCAGGGAGTGAACTCAGCTTCATCACCGTAAAAGGTTTTTAACTCAGTACTCTCAACGACGATCTTAATGAATTAAGAACTTCTACTTAAATGAAGCAAAGAGTATTTATTTATTTTTTTTCGCAATTAATGCATCCATGAATCTCTCTAAACGTTTATCACTTAATGAAAACACTAACTGTTGCCAGTGACTTTGCCCACGTTATTGTGGAAAATTGTCCTAAAAGAAAGTAGTCCTAGGATATCAAGTATGTTATGTGGATTTCCAGGACAAAGTCTACCTATAAGCCAGTTGATTACTTCACACCCCAAAAAAAGGGTTAGATAGAAATATTCCATTGACCCCAGATTTCGTTGGGTCTACTGAAACCCTATAAAGTAATCATCATCATCGTCAGCCTTTTTTTTAAGTCTTTCGTCCTCTAAGAGAGGGATTGGGCTATAACCCCCAATGCGGATTGGTGGATGTCAAATGTCTTCGAATTTTTGTTTCTAGAACATGGCCGGCTTAAAAAAAAATCTTAGTGTACAATAAAGTATATATAAATAAATAAATATATCTCGAGTCTATTAATGATAAGAAAAAACTTACCACTGTGCCACCACAACTTTCAAACCGTGCTGCTGATACAAATCCGTGAAACCGTGAACTACTAAAACTAAAAATCACGAGTTCAGGAAACGAAAAAACGAAACTTAAAATCGAAGCTAAAACCTCGCATGTTGCAAAGCCTGTCCGATTAAACCAAAAAAAAAAACCATACTACTGGTCAGCGGTACGACTCGTGGCTATTAAAGAAAAAAACATAAAACACTTTTCAAAGTACTAGTCAGAATTTTAGTGAAAACTAGACTGAAAATCTTAGCAGTAAATGAAATATACGAGAAACCCATTTAAAGCTCATTTGCGAGAAGATTATGATAGCTGAAATCTTTTCCGCTTTTTCTTTTTGAGTTATGGAACTCAAAAAAAAAACTATTAAAAAAAAGATTTAGCATAAATTCAGTAGTAGTAATTCCGTAATCCTGGAATGAAACCTAAGACCTGACGCTCAGCAGTAACGCGTATGACCACGTGACCAACGAATCAGCTATAAATTAAATAAAATGATAATCTATGTATATAAAAGGAAAACTGGATGACTCACTGACAAATCAACGCACTTTATCACATCCCTTTTATGACGTAAGCGAGCACTAACAACGGATTTTCCAAATAAATAAATAATAATTTATTTATGCAACAACTTAAGTTCTAGGAATACAATCACTTAGAGATACCGTTCAAAAATAATAAAATTCCACTCAATGAACATCTGTGTCTGAACTAGATAAATTAATATCTGTGTCTCAGACATCAGCGCTCTTCCTTTTTAGTTTACATTTAATGGTAATCAATACAGAACAGTATATAAATTCTAAATTCATAGTTGTAGAGTGTAAGGTAAGCCTCCTTTTGTGTGAAATGACGGTGTGTGTACGTGTGTAGGAGGTTGAGTATAAAATTCAACGAGATACAATAAGTAATTGTTCAGTTTCATCATAGTTTAATTGAGAAATGTGTTCGTATAGTTTTCTTTTGAGTTCTCTAATAATTAAACATCTAATGTCAATGAGTTTACTAAATTTTGTGTACATTTGTACACAAAATTTAGTAACTGACTAACTGTTTGATGTTTGTTTGTTTGTTTGTTGTTTGTTTTTTTTTTGATGTTTGTTTGGACCCAGGAATAGAAAAAATCTGTTGGCGAAACGGTGTTTAAATACAGGTCTATTGAGGAAGGTTACATCTCAAATTTCTCCCATAAGGGGATGAAACAGACCCAAAGTTTGGAGGGAGAAACCTACTTTAATGCGGGTGAAGCCGCTGGTAGAAGCTAGTAAACAAAGGTACGTTTAGACTACAACACAAATTAAAATAAAATAAATATTACAGCAACAGTAGGGGCCCTACAGGGTCGAAGCCTCCCGGAGCCGAGGGTTGATGCGAAAGCGTTACACCGGGGCTCTGGGAATAAGGCAAGGAAGGCACGGGGTAGGTTCTTTAGTCAGTAAGAGTCTGACACTGTTTCCCGCTCCGCCCAAGAGTGGGATTCGTCATTCGATGATTTTTACCTACCATAAAAAAAATATATATAATAAACGCCATTTTTTTTTTTAAATTGGCGTACCTACAGTAGGTACACAAATTTAAAAAAAAGCGTTTTTACCTAGTGTTTACCTAGTCAATGGTACGGAACTCAAACCCGACTCGCTCGCTCACTCAGTTTTTTCTTTAATAAACAATGAGATTTTCATAATAAAATATTATCTATAGAATAAATGGAAAATAACATTTTCAAACCTGATCACTTAACTATTTTCATTTTAAAGCAATCAATACCATAATTACCGTACGTAAAAATCAACAACGCCGACAAAAAAGAAACGAGAAAAAATGCTGGCAGGCTAAAATGGGAATTGTTCGGGTCAAGTAATCAGCCGCATGCACATTGACCACTGGGCCAGAGTCTCCACAAAGTACCTGAAGATGAACGATACCGCCAACGTCGAAAACGGAAAGGTGTTTTTTAGGTAGGAAATCATTTAATAACTTCTCCCCTTCTAGGACGGAGTGGAAGTGTGTGTCAGACTTTAACTGACTAAAACCCACTTCATCTTTGTCTTCATTCCAGAAAAAAATAGTCAGATAAAAATTGGAGGCCTTTGCCCAGCCGTGGGAAAAGTAGAAGATAAAAATTGCGACTCGGTAGTCATAACGTTAATCTTCTACTTTTCCCACGGCTACGGCTAATTACGGTTAATTATAGATACAATTAAAAGACAGTAGGTATGCGGACACTGGTGTCCTCTTGGTGCTTAATGAATTAAGCTACCAAATAATGATTTTTCCGTTCAATTTCTTGTGCAAAAAAAAAAAACACTTTCATATAATTTGTTGTAAACCAAACTTAACCCACGACTATACAGGGTGACTAGTATTTAGTGACCAATACGTAAACACATGATTGTAGTCATGATAACAAACAACTTTTACTATGTGACCAAACCTGAAATCGCGAAAACAATCAGCAAGTTCTGAACATTTTGAACAGTTAGACGACAACGTACAAAAACGTACGGCAAATATCGACCCTTACGTTGTTGAGACATCTACGTTCCAGACTAGGCGTCTTGCCTCGTCGTTTATACCGCGTACATCGAGGGATTGGAACAGTTTGTCAGCTGCAGTCTTTTTCCGATTATAATTTAGATGTCTTCAAGGCTAGAGTGAATAGGCTATGAATAAACTAGTGCCTCACCATCAACAATTGCATCACTGCTTTACCATCAGGTTTTTTTTATGGTGGGAAAAATCATCGAATGACGAATCCCACCCTTGCGCGGAACGGGAGACAGTGTCAGACTTCTACTGAGTACTAAATAATAAAATGTCTAGAGAATAATAAATACTTTCCATCCGATTATAATTAAGGCTAGAGTGAATTGGCTCTTAATAAACTAGAGCGCCTCACCATCAACGATTGCGTTACTGCTTGCCATCAGGTGGGATCGCAGTCAAGCACTAATTTATAACAATAAAAAAAAATTTTTTTTGTTTCGCGATTTCATGTATAGTCCCATAGTAACAGTGGTTTGTCATCATGACTACAATCCCATGTTTAAGTATCGGTCAATAATTAACATTCACCCCGTATATGTTTTATTTTCGTAACTTTTGTACGCAAGGATCACTTAATCCTATTACGCCCACTAAATATTAATATTCTTCAGTCAAAACTCGTATATTATCTTAAAGTTTCACCAAAACTTTGCTTATTCAAAGCTTTTCCTAACTTAGAAAAAACACAAAGTATTTTTTGTTTTCTCTAGTAATAATAATACTAAAAAGTTTTTGTATAAACATTTTATAAACATGCAACGTTTTTGTATATTTTGCTGTATTAACCCTTTTGTATTCCCTAAGGTTTGTTGACCTTGTGTAAGACGCAACAGGCGCTGTACACATAACAAAGCAAGAGATATATGCCACAGCCTTGTGGAAAGTTCCTTATAAAAATCCAACATATATTGTGATACATATATTTATATGTTATGGCAGTTAGACCACAAGTTGCTAGGTTTGCAGAATAAAATAGATTTTAATACCTTTCTTATTTTTCTGTAGTAATTAAAGTTTGTTTTTTTTTTTTTTACTAATAATTCATATTCTTGTTATTCATATTTAAAATGTAATTGATCACAATACGTTATTTTTTTAAATTTAACTCATTGTCATTTCACAATGTAAATTATTTTAATTGGTTTCAATATTATCATTTTTTTATTTACATCAATGTGATTTTTCCAAATTATTTCAACACAACTTTCAAATTATTTCAACACAATTTTCAAATTATTTCAACACAACTTTCAAATTATTTGGACGCAATTTTCAAATCACTTCAATGCAATTTTATTTCAATAGATTTTTTTTCAATGCAATTTAACTTCATTCTTTTTATGTAGTTAAAATTTTCTTATTATTTATTTACTGTACAAGTGCTGTGCATGCAATCAGTAACCAATTCACTACGATTTATTTTCTAATGAATTGCCTCAGACAATGAGTCGTTGATGTGCCAAAAAAATAAATAATATAAAATCATTTCATAAACTTAATTACTAATTTATTTCGGTAATGAAATAAAAATAATTATTATTTATTTTGTCTATTACAAACCACAACGCACACTAATCAAAAACTCAATTAAGACCCAAGAGGACACAGATGTCTGGACACCTATTTTCTTTTAATTGTATCTGTAATTACGGTACTCGAAAGTTAATAAAAAAAATAACATACTTAAACTCCTCACAACCTTCACTCTCACATAAAAACTTTAAATTTATGTCACATATAAAACTAATATCCCGTCCATGTCATACAATGAAAACTTTTTGCCCAAAATGAGTAATGACATTACAAAACGAACAGAGGTCCAAAGACAATAGACTTTTATTATGCCCATGTTCATCGGGCAGAAAGGAACAGAGGCCCGGAAACGGATATTAAAGTCACCGTTCTAATAACTTTTACTTTTGTTATTTTAGTTCATGGCAGATATTAATTAATTTTACCTTAGTCATTTATTTCACACTGTTATGTCTTTGGGTTTTGAGAACATACCTATCACAACTTGTATTTTAAATAAAATTATTTTAGGTCGAAGAATAAAATGAAAAAACTTTAATATATTTTTTGGATAGAAAGCTAAAAAAATATCGGCTTCATCATGTTTAAAATTACGCAGTACCTTTAAAAACGAATAATATTCAAATTACATTTTAAATAAAAAAAAGACTTCTTCATGTTTAAAATCACACGGTATAAAAAAATATATAAAATATTGAAAACACATTATAAAAACCACAACGTAGTTTGAGATTTCACGGAAAAAGTAATCAAAAAATAATTTAAGAAAAAAACTAACCTTTATTATCCGGAAAATGCCCACGATGAGCAAAAAAGTTATCCTGTAAATGCCCAAGTGGAGCAAAAAAGTGGCGCACAATTTTCTTTAAGGGCCGTAACACTTTTATTGTTAATATTTGGGTGGGTGCCAATTATTGCAAGCAGTTTATCCCATCAGTTTTATCATGCGACTGCCAGTGTTGTTCCCAATAGTGTCATACGGATAAACCTACACAATGCTAGTTTGATAGTGGGATCCGGTGATAAACGATTGCAATATTATTTGTTATCTATTCACGTTTAGTTTGGTTTTTATTTTAATTTATTTGAACAGCGGTTTGAATTCAATGTCAATGTCGTAGATTTTTCTCATGGCTTTTCATTTTATTTTTATTATGTAAATTACCAAATATTTTCACTGTCACACCCACATTAATTCTTACTTTTATTTCATATTTAAAAGATCCTTCCTATATTTGTTGACTTTCTTTTTTTTTAATTTGTGTATCAAAAATATTACTGAAGTCACTTTAAGATATTATAAATTTTTTTTAGCCATGGAAAATTGGTATCACATTTTTTTAAATATTTAAAATCTTTAAATAAAATCACACATTTTAACACCTTAAAAATTTAATATTTAATATAGCCACAATTTTAATAAAAGTAATGTAATTTTTGATCACGTTAAAAATTCTGAACACTTTTTGATCCAACAAATACATTATAAAAAATTACCGCGCCAATTTTCTTGAACAATCCCAATTTTTTTATAATAAAAAAAATACTGTAATTTTAATCACGTTAAATATTCTGAACACTTTTTTGCCCGACAAATAAATTATAAAAAATTACTGCGCCAAATTTTCTTGAACAATCACAATTTTAATTTAAAAAGCTATAATTTTTGATCACGTTAAAAATCCCAAACACTTATATTGTCTCACAAAAAAAAATTAAAAAAAAAATATCGCACGATATTTTCGAATTGAAAAATCACGAATTAAAAACAAAATATTATTTTTATATTTTTATCACATTTAAAAACCCTAACACTTTATCCCTATTTTTTTTTTAATTAGAAATAAAAAATAAGGACTAACCTTCAGCCGCTCTCGCTTCCCTGGAATCGTCAACGATCAACAGGTGGGGTCGAAGCGGTTGCTCGACCCCGGGCTCGGCGGGTGAAGCGGTCGTAACGACTCGAGAAACGCCCATCGCGTTCGGCGGTCTGAGCGCGAATGAGGCTCGGAAACAATCGGGGGGTACCTATACGCAGGTGTGAGCTGCAGCCGAGGGTTGCGCTTTGTAACTACGTAGCGATTGTACTTGACAGATATCGTATGTTTGTTTGCGTATCGATACGGAAAATGGTTGAAAAACTCGTGTCGTATACATTTTCGCTGTTAAAAAAATGTAGCAAGGTATATGTGGGTATTGATGGTTCTAAGCTATATTTTATGCGTTCAAAGAGTAGATTTACTACGCAGTAATGGTTAATTACAACGATGTTAACGTTTAAGGGTTTTTTTTAATATTTTAGCCTTACTTTAACACAGTTCCTCAACATTATCATCAATCTTTTTAATGTTCCCACTGCTGGGACACAGGCCTCCTCTCTAGGAGAAGGCTTTAACACTGTCTTCGCGATTTATAGATTGTTTTCTAATAATTATGTGTGTTTTTAATGGTAGAAAAACTCGTGTCGGATTAAAAATTTTCGCCGTTCGCAAGATAAATGTGAGTAATGATGGTTCTAAGCCACATTTTATGCTTTCAGAGAGTAGTTTTACTACGCAGTAATGGTTAATTACAACGCTGTAAACATTTTATTTATTGATTGGTTCATTATTCTATAGCTTTACTTTAACACAATTAGTTTTCACGATTTATAGATTGGTTTCTGCTTTGTTTCATGTTTTTATTACTACTACTTTTGGGTATAATGTTGACCGATCGAAATTGTCTGGTCTTTCCTGTAATTTTTATAAAAGATGGAGCTTCTAGCCGATTCTTCTCCATAGCAATCGGACAATTGGTACCGAGTATTTACTTTTGACATTCTAT
This sequence comes from Mythimna loreyi, assembly GCA_029852875.1. Taxonomy (NCBI): domain Eukaryota; kingdom Metazoa; phylum Arthropoda; class Insecta; order Lepidoptera; family Noctuidae; genus Mythimna; species Mythimna loreyi. Next base: position 7,757,740 of record CM056795.1, on the reverse strand, counting down.
TAATGCCCATACATACATCTATATGAAATTAAATTATTTTTATTTGATTTGAAATGAAACTAGTATATTTCTTCAGTGCTCACACCTAAAATTTTAGAATATTTAGATGTAAAATTTCCAAAGTGTAATGGGAGTAATTTTTTGTCTACAGTCTCAAGGTGGTCACTTTTTTAATGGTAGATAAAAATCAGCCAATGTTTTCCGCCGTTAGGCGGGGCGGGAAACAGTGTCAGACTCTTACTGATTAAACAACCTACCCCATTCCTACGTTGCCTTATATATCAGGGCTAGACCCTTCCTTTCAAACGCGAACCCTTGGCCCTAGTCGACTTCGAAGGTGGTCACTGCAGCAATCTACACTAATATAATAAAGAGGTAAAGTTTGTTTTTTTGTTTTTTTATTTTTTTGTTTGTAGGAGGTAATCTCTGGTACTAATGGTTCGATTGGAAAAATTTTAGCAACAATAGAAAGCTGCTTTACTCCTGAGTGACATAGGCTATAAATTATTTATATAACATGGATTTTAACCGAGCTATCACTACAAGAAATTTTCCGCGGATGAAGTCGCGGGCAGAAGCTAGTTGTTAATAAAAATAATTTAAATTTATTTTGGTTTGATCTGAAATGAAACTAGTATATTTCTTCAGTGTCCACACCTTTAAGAACATTTTTATGTTCGATTTCCGAAGTGAGACAGAGAAATTTTTGTCTACGATTTCAAGGTCAAAGGATATTTCAGTGACTGTAACGTTATCCAGGTCTTTACACGCGTAGAGTGAATATAATGCCACGTTTATGTCGCCTGGTTTTTGGTAGCCATATTTTTATTTTCTATGAATAACTGACAAAGTTTCAGTATGATATGGATTGTTTTTTTTTCAGTTATTCACATCCATCAAAAATTCTATGACATGCGGGTTCAAAACCCAATCTGACATGTTACTTTGTCTAATTTAATTCATCACTACTGCTCTCAAAATGATGAAGGAAATCACCGTGAAGAAACGGGCATGTTTTAGAACTAAAAATTCGAAGACATGTGACATCCACCAATTCGTACTGGGTCCGCGTGTTGGATTATGGCCCATTTCCTCTCCTAGAGAGAAGGTTTGTGTCCCAGCAGTAGGAACATTAATAAGGCTGATGATGATGATGACAAAAAAGAAACTAAAACCAAAAAATCAGTTCAGCATTTATGCCAGACTTATGAGTTGGTTTCAATGTTTCACCTCAGTTGTTTTTAAAACCTATAATTGCAAAGTAAATATTATTCATGAAAGTTTTTTCAGTGGGCTGTAAGACTTAAAATCAGTAAATATATTCGTAAGATATATGTATGTGTATGTTTATTTATGTTTTTTGTTTATTTTGTTTTTGTAAACGCGAGCCTATAAATAATAAAAAAAAACTAGCTTTTATCCGCGGCTTCGCTCCCGGCAACAGAAAAATGCGATAAATGAAGAACCACTCGACCGATTTTGACCATACTTCACATAAACTATCCACTAAATAGTCTGAACAAAGCCTAAACATTTGGTTTGGATAGGTGAGCCCGTTCTAGAGTTATAAAATTACAACGAAAAGTGGCATTGATTTTTTAAATATGGATAATGAAATTTTACTTTACAAATTTTCTCTCACAATGAATTTAGCTGAATCACCTATTATTATCTAATATTTGCAAGATTAAATATCTGGGTGATTCAGATCTTTTAGCTATCGACTTCATGAGTTGTTAAAGACCAATTACAAAAGACTCTGATTTTGCTTTGACAGATTATAAATAATAAAGGTAATCGCAATATGATTACTTTTATTATTTTTTTCTTTTTATAAAGTATCGGCAATGGGATTGGGCAGAACACGTCTGCCGCATTCCCGACAAACTGTAAATTGGTGACCTGAGACAGTGCGACGTGGTCGCGGCAGACCACGAAGGAGATGGCGCAATGAGAGACAGATTCCTCCCGAACTGCCAACATGAAGCGCGGCTTGCGATAGGTGGAAGGAGTGGAGGGAGGCCTTTGCCCAAGAGTAGAACAGAACAGGCTAACAAAAAAAAATATACCTGGAAGGTATTCGTAAAAGAAGAGTTTTGGCCGAAAATGAGCAACCTTTCGTTAATACCCGCGTGAACGCCGGCATTTCCTTCAAGAAGAAGTATCAAAAACAAAGTAGATAGCGACTATACACTTTTAATACAAAATAACGTTTACCCACATTAACATACAGTTTAAACTCATCAGAATCCGACCACTTACTAGAGTTCCACTATCACTATAATTAAATGCATGAGCTGATCTCAAAGGCATACGAGTCAAAGATCCAAGCCTATGTTTATACGGAACCCACACGGGTTGAGACATCTGTACATGTGACCTTTGCGCACCCATCCTTAGTGCTTGTTCACGTTGACTCGCGGGCGCGGTGGCGGGCGCGGTCACGAAATATCAAACATATGGCGCAACATCCAAGTGTTCACGTAGGAAACGCATGGGCGGTGTAAGTAGCGGGCAAGCTAGTGACTGTCGCGCGCGCCGCTCGCGGTAATATCAAATGTTTGGGTGTGTTCACGTCGAACTAGCGATGGAGCGCGCGATTCACTCGCAACGTCAGGTAAGTTCAACCAGTTTGAACTGGTCGCTAGAGACGTTAGCGCGTCACACCGCGCAAACGCCTGGCGGCCAATGTGAACACAAAGCCGCCACGTCTTCGCGACCGCACCCGCCACCGCGCCCGCGCGTTCCAACTTGAACAAGCACTTATGGAAGTGCAAGGTATGTTTAATTAAGCCGCATAATGTATCTTAGAACAATATTTTGAGTGCACTTTGAACTTGATGGAGAAGTAGGGTTTATGTATAATGTTGAAAGGATTTTAAGTTTAAATAAATGTTTGGTTTTGTTTCGTTTAAACTCCATGAGGTAACTTGGAGTTATCAGTGGAATCGTTGGTTAATAAATAAAATAATGGATTGTGTGAACTGACATGAAAGAAAAGAGAGTTAGTGATATTGTGGTTTGTCCGGTCAAGCCTAGTCGTCGACGGCGCGCACTGTACCCACGCGCCTCAAGGAGTTGTCAGCAAACCGTAGGGACCTTGTTAAAAAAATTTAAGCCTACTGCCTTGTTGGTTGGGTTGGTTGCTTAGCCAGAGAGAGAAGAGTCTGACACTGTTTTCTGCTCCGACCAAAGGCGGGATTCATCATTAGATGATTTATCCCACAATAAAAAAAACGACTGACAGGACGAAATGGAAAAAAGAAACGTATTGCGCCGATCTCTAGTAATATGTGACCAGGTAAATAAGATGATATTACTGGGCGTAAAGTCCCACCGCTGGGCAAAGGCCTCCTTTTATCCCTACCAACGTTCACGATTTTTCGCTTCTTCCTTATAAAAAATAAAGTTTTAAGTATATATGAACGTTTTTATGGAAGATTTACCAATTTAAAAAAAAAATAAAAAGAAATAACTTTTTAAAGAATGATTTGAAGTTAATATTCTATTGCTTTTACACGTGTTTCTCCAACAAATGCTGATTATAATAATTGGGTTGAAGTCTTAAAAAGCCTAAAGCATTATGATAACAATAATAGTAGAGTGCGTAAGAGGTAAACAGGAAGATTTTGTAGACAATCTCCTTAACAAAACATTGTATGAACAATCCTTTATTAAGTTGAAAAATCAACCAATGGCTTCTTCCATTCCCTAGAGCGAGCTAGAGGGAGAAAGAGGGAGCGAATGGGCATTTCAGACTTTTGTGACTAAAATCACACCAACTTAGTTTACATATTTTGTTATCCTGAACATAAAAAAAAAATATATATATTAAAATCCAGAATTACCTCACAGGTACAGCGCCATCTCTCGGAGAACTGAGTTACTAAGTTATACATGGGCTACTTCGCGCTGTTAAGTCGTAGTTTAAGGATTCTGTTACATTGTAAGATTATGTGACAGACGAGAAACTACGGAACTCTACAATGAGCGTGGCCCCATTTGTAATGGACAAGAAACTATGGAAACCTACACTGAGCGTGGCCAGACACGCTCTTGCTTTTTTTATATAAAAATACGAACACGCATTACTACCAATGCTTTTGTGATGTACGTCAGTGTCAATACACCCTAACTACCCGTGTCTCACTTCCTAGCTACTGAGCTCAAGCAATGTTATAAAACTTAAGTGAATGTTTACTTAGTTACGTTACTTTATTGACTTAGTTTGAGTGCATTACGCTACATTTTCATTTTAATACCTTGTATTGGAAACTAAAAGGTTGCAGTTTAATCTTGTTAAATTATTTATTTATTTTTCATGTTGCATGAAGAATAAATAAATAATTTAAAGTACAAAGACGGACTTAATGCTTTAGGCATTCTCTACAAGTTAACCTAGGATGGTTAATTTTTATTTAATTTTTTTGTGGAAATTTGTTGAAAAAGTTATTTATTCTACTTTAATTCTTTAGGAACAAAATTCGACAAAAAAATAAATAACAAAAATATACCTATTGAAAATGAAATGGTTAATATTTTTTCTTTAGATATCCCACAAAACATATATCTTCTAATAAAAAAAAATTGAAAAGTAAGATTGTTTTAAAGCCAGACATTCAGAAATAAACATTTAAAATTAAACAAAAACAAAAACCATACAATTGGATTGACAATCTTCCTTTGAAGTCTGCCTACAAATAAACTTTGCGCGACGTACAAATTCTTAGTCTGTAATGCTACGTCATAGCACCGTAGCACCGTAGTACACTAGCAGCGTAGCACCGTAGCTCTTTGAGACGGTTGCTTCGCTTGTTTAAGGCACTAGATACCTTGAATTTCGATCTATTTTTCTCCATAACTGAATTCCGTAATGATTGTTAATTGAAACATACTTTTTATTACTTTATTTTTTGATCGAAATTTCGACACGTTTTTCATTATTTTTTTTTTATTTATTTAAATATGCTTATAAATTATTATTACAATAATAAAAAGAAAGTAGTACTTCTGGATATAACTCGTATATTTGGGATGTTCCTTTCTCAGATCTCTGGTAGTTAGGCGCTTATCCCCGTTACCAGTGGCATACTGTTTTTTTTTACTAAAAAAAAATTAAAAAATAAGATACTAGTTAACAGTTATTTTGTAAATAATGATGTGCTTGCTTGAGAGTGACCGAAAAAAGGATGTGTCAAATAAAATTCTAAGTAACGCACGTCATTAGTGAAATTCATCAGGAGAATAGGGATCTAAACGACGACGGTTCTAAAATACTCGAAACGGGCCGCACTGAATATTAGGCACCTTTCCATTTTGCCTTGCATACTACCTATAAAAACCTACCAACGTTGTATTATGGCGACTGCAACTAGCACAGTGCAAACTGTTAAATACTGGGCGAAATGAAATAGAGACGCATCCTACCAAGATCATTAACGAGTTGTACCTATGGATGTTTGTTCCTCTTACACGCAAAAACTACTGCAAGAATTCCGACCAAACTTGGTATACAAGTATACTGTTACGAACGTGAGTAATCAAATGCCGGTTTACTAATAGAGAGATTTATTTTCCACAAACAAAACACCAATTTAGTCCAATCGCCAATAAACCACTTCGTAGTGCACTCTAGAGATCCGTAGAAATATCGCTTAGGTCGTCGTATGGATGAAAACGTTCTTCACTTGACTTGGATATTCGCACTTGATCGCAGTCGAAATCAAACTGACTCCCGTCCGGCCAGCGAACACGTATTTATACTCAGAGCCAAGAAAATTCTAGATACCGAAGGTTCGAGGCCACACCAGAACAAAAGAAACCGTTTCCGCGAAGCAATAAATTATTCTTATTACCAACCGGTAGGTAACTACTCGAGCCCACGACTCATACGAATTTCGACTCTATAGTAAAAGACTGAAGGTACAAATTCCTTTACCAAGTTACTTAAGTACCTACAAAAGTTCTCAGAATTATTGAGTACCTACTTATACGTGTCGGATTTTTCTAGAATTTGCTAGGCCCTGGTACGTACTTCTATTCTGGAGGTTTCGACTAGCAATGCGTTTTAATTATTCGGTGATACTCTCAACTTTGTCGAAGAAACGACGTGTTCTATTTTTACGGCGTAACAGTGCCCCCCTCTTAGTCATGCTCGTCCCGAGCATTATTAGATCCACGGTACGGCGCCAGTCTATCCAAGTGGACTACCTTAGGCTTCCCTCTTAGTCCTTTCTTGATGCGATAGGTCACGTCGTTAATCCTTTTCATCACGGTGTAAGGTCCCTCCCATCGAGCTTGAAGTTTCGGCGACTTCCCTTTTCGTCGGAGCGGGTTGTGGAGCCAGACTAGTGCACCTTCTTCAAATCCCTTGGTGTTGGCATTACGGTCGTACCTAGTTTTCATTTTGGAGCTGGTGTTCATGCTATTCTCACGTACTCGTTTATGCACTTCGTCCAATTGATCTCGAAGGTCACTGACATAGTCCGTAACTGGCTTGGTCTTGTCAGGTGGCACGCCAGTTATAGCATCGACTGGAAGTCTCATCTCTCTGCCGAAATTCACTCTTGCTGGAGTATATCCCGTGCTATCGTGCACTGCCGATCGATAAGACATCAGAAATAGTGGAATATACCGGTCCCAGTCCTTCTGATGGTCATCGACAACCTTAGCCAGGTGATTCTCCAGGGTCTGGTTAAATCTTTCCACCATTCCGTCCGACTGTGGATGCGCAGGTGTTGTGCGTGTTTTGTAAATCCCCAGAAGGGTACACATCTCCTGGAACAGCGCAGATTCAAAGTTACGGCCTTGATCGGAATGGATCTCCAAAGGTGCGCCATATCGGCACACTACTTCTTCGACCACCTTCTTCGCCACTGTCGTCGCTTCCTGATTGGGAATGGCAAAGACTTCTGGCCATTTTGTGAAATAGTCCTGGATCACCACTATGTATTTGTTTCCATCATTTGTAATTGGAAATGGTCCAGCAACGTCGATGGCAATGCGTTCCCATGGGGCTCCCACATTGTACAGCTGAAGCTTGCCCCTGCTTCTAGTCTGTGGTCCTTTCACAGATGCACACGCTGTACATTTCCGACACCATTGCTCTATGTCCTCTCTACAATTGAGCCAGTAATACCGCTGTCTCACTTTCAGTAGAGTCTTCTTGATCCCCAGATGTCCACCAGAAGCACCATCGTGTATTTCCTGTAGCAGGGGGACCACTTCACTTCGTGGTACTATCACTTGTGTGGTCACCTCCTTGCCATCGTTCGATTCCCATTTCCTACAGAGCACATCATTCTCCAGGACTAAACTGTCCCACTGCGCCCAGTAGCTCTTTGTGACGGGACTAAGTGACGATACTTCACTCCATTGGGGCCTAGCTCCACTACGCAACCAGTCCAGTACCGGTCGAATATCGTCATCTTCTTCCTGGGATTTCTTGAAGTTGCCTTCAGTTCTAATCAAGTTCACGTGTTCTCTGGCTTCGTTTTGCTGGCAATGTCTGCAGTCTTCATCACACGGACGTCGCGACAGGGCATCAGCATTGTTATGCCCTTTTCCACTCCGATGTTCCGTCACGAAATTGAACTCCTGCAGCTGCTCGAGCCATCTTGCAACTTGACCCTCCGGGTTTTTAAACTGTAGCAGCCATTTCAATGCAGCGTGGTCCGTCCTCAACGTGAACTGCCTTCCTATGAGGTACTTATGGAAGTGCTGCAAGGTTTTTACCACAGCCAGCAGTTCTCGTCGAGTAACGCAGTAGTTCCTCTCGGGCTTTGAAAGTGCCTTACTGAAATAAGCGATCACGATCTGTCTGTCACCTTGCACTTGTGACAATACGCCACCAATTCCCGTATTGCTGGCATCAGTGTCAACGACAAATCTTCCATCTCTGCTCGGATACCCCAGTATAGGTGCTTCACATAGCCGCTGCTTCAGCTCATTGAATGCTGACTCACAATTGTTGTCCCAGATAAATTCTCTTTTATCCTCAGTCAATTGATGCAGAGGTTTTGCAATGTCCGAAAAACTCATAACAAACCTTCTGTAGTACGTGCATAGCCCTAGAAATGCACGTACTTCTGTTTTGTTCTTCGGAACTGGCCACTGTTGTACAGCCTTTATCTTCTCAGGGTCGGTTCTCACTCCGTCGGCGGAAATCACATGTCCTAAGTAGCTGACCTCCTTCTTAAACAGGGCACACTTCTTTGGGCTTAGTTTTAGGTTAGCCCCTCGTATTCTGGTGAACACTTTTTCCATGTTCCTTAGGTTTTCCTTAAAAGTGCGGCCCATTATAATGACGTCATCCAAATATACTAGACAGACGTCACCAAGAAGACCAACCATGACTCGTTCCATGAGGCGTTCAAAGGTTGCTGGAGCATTGCACAACCCAAAAGGCATGACGTTAAATTGCCACAGGCCATTGCCAATGCCCGTACTGAACGCTGTCTTTTCTTTATCCTTCTCGCTGATTTCCACTTGCCAGTAGCCACTTTTCAAATCAATGGTTGAAAACCACCTCATACCACTGAGCATATCCAGCGTATCGTCGATCCTCGGCAAGGGATAACTGTCCTTCTTCGTGACGTTATTCAGCATTCTGTAGTCGACACAGAATCTTGTACTGCCGTCCTTTTTCTTCACAAGAACGACAGGAGAAGACCATGGGCTCGTAGAAGGTTCAATTATTCCACTATCAGCCATGTCCTTTACCATTTCTGCCACTTCAGTTTCTTTAGCCCAGGGTATGCGGCGCGGCCTTTGTTTAATCGGTCTAGCATCACCTGTGTCTATCTCATGCTTGACGAGGCCTGTTCTTCCGCAGTCCTTTCCCGTCGCAAAAATATCTCGAAACCGAAGCAGAAATTCCTTGGCTTGCTGTAGTTCTGAGGTCGACAAATTGTTCTTAGAATTTTCCAGAAGTTGCTGGATGTGATCAGGTTCCCCTTTTGTCGAGTCCTGCTTCACTGGAGATGTGTTGATTTGGCGGAGATACTTCACTTCTTCACATCTTCCAACAACACTGTTTTTCTTCAAATGGACCTCCTTTTTCCCAAGATTTACAATTCTCACTTTAGATCTGCCTTTCGTCATTACTAAAGTTCTCGCGGTGATGAGTTCCGGGTGCCGGCCAGTATCCTCAACTATTACACACCTTTGTTGCCTGATTTTCTTGGGGAATTTTACTTCGACTAAAGTTTCTGTTCTCGGAGCCAATGTAGTGTCTTTTAAACAATAGAGGTTACACATGTTGATTCCCCGCAGGAACACTTCTTGGTCTGGAAACTTCAATACTCCCCTATCAATATCCAAAACACATCGGTACTTCCGCAAGAAATCCAAACCCAGAATGCAATCGTCAGTAATATTGGCAATTAATACAGAATGGGTGTAGACTTGATCACCAATTTTTAACTCTACATCTGTATCACCGAGGACGGAGACTGGCTGGCCGGTTGCTGTCTGAAGTCGGCAGGATGGAGACTTTCTTTGCCACAAGATCGTACGTTTCAGCAACTCAGGTCTTATAATAGTCCGTGACGCCCCGGTGTCAACGGTGAAATTGCAAGCTCTTTCATTCAGTATTCCTTCTATGGTCAAACTATTTCCGTTGTGGACTTGATTGATAGTGATGACTGGGGCCTTTACTTGACCAACCGGCACGCACCCCGCGGCCCTAGCGACATTAAGTTTTATCGTCTTCTCGTTAACTTGGGTTGCGGAGTCCACACTTGCCCTCTTCCTCTTGGGACAATCAGTACGAATGTGCCCTTTTTCTCTGCACTCGTAACACGTCGGAATATAGCGGGACGTTGCCGAAGAAGAAATCACCCCTTCTCGGTTACGCGGCTGCACTGAAGGCGAAACCACTACTTCTCGAACTCTGTGCGTGCGTGAATCCTGGCGTACGGCTTCTACTTCCAAAGCGTGAGCCATTGCACTTTTCAGAGTTTGGTGGTGTCCGAGTCGCACCGTAGCTCTCACATCTGTGTCCCGTAGTCCGTCGATGAATGCTTGCACCAGATTAACTTCCACAATCTCCGGTGTCATCGACCTATATGCACGCCGCACCAACCGTTCAATCTCGACTCCCCACTGCTGGAGGCTCTCGTTAGGCCTCTGCGTTCTGTCGCGAAGTTGCGCGCGGAACACGTGCTCGAGGTGCTTGTCGCCATAGCGAGTGTCTAACCCTTCCATTAGATGCTCTATGGTCCTGCCGTCTGAAGGAAGGTTCTCTAGAACCAATAGTGCGTCTCCTCGTAGTGCCAAGGTTAACGCCGCGAAAGACTGCTCATCATCCCAGCGGTTCGTCTTCATCAATGTCTCAAATTGACATTTGAACGCCGTCCATGATGACGTGCCGTCAAAACGTGGCACATCAAGCTTTGCGGCCGACGTACAGTGAGTGTGCGATGATGAACCAACGGCAACGGGTTCGCGTGCTTGGAGCTTGACGATTTTTTGATTCATGTCGTCAAATCTCATTTCCAAACTATCGGTTCGGGCGGATACCTCCTTGACCTCTAGGGTGAGGTTCTTTACTTTCTCGCCCAACGTGACGAGACCGTGATCGATTTTCTCGAGGATAAGGTTCTGCTTAGCCTCTTGATCGCGGCGAGCTTCTTCCTGGTTAGCCGCGATTAGGTCCTGGAGCTGGCGCTGGTTAGCTTCCTGTTCGCGGCGAGCGGCTTCCTGTTCGCGGCGAGCGGCTTCCATACTAGCTTGCATGGCGGCCAACACTGCAGCTAGGTTAATTTCCGAGGAAGGTCCTGTCGGCGCCTCAGCAGCTGCTGTTGCTCCCATACTGTCCTGATCTTCCTCCTCCAGACGGTGGCGCGCAGCATCCATCTCCGTTTGTCTCCTTGTTCGTGGTCGCTGTTCGTCGTCTCTCTGTAGTAATGGCATCTCACTTCTGACACCAGTTGTTACGAACGTGAGTAATCAAATGCCGGTTTACTAATAGAGAGATTTATTTTCCACAAACAAAACACCAATTTAGTCCAATCGCCAATAAACCACTTCGTAGTGCACTCTAGAGATCCGTAGAAATATCGCTTAGGTCGTCGTATGGATGAAAACGTTCTTCACTTGACTTGGATATTCGCACTTGATCGCAGTCGAAATCAAACTGACTCCCGTCCGGCCAGCGAACACGTATTTATACTCAGAGCCAAGAAAATTCTAGATACCGAAGGTTCGAGGCCACACCAGAACAAAAGAAACCGTTTCCGCGAAGCAATAAATTATTCTTATTACCAACCGGTAGGTAACTACTCGAGCCCACGACTCATACGAATTTCGACTCTATAGTAAAAGACTGAAGGTACAAATTCCTTTACCAAGTTACTTAAGTACCTACAAAAGTTCTCAGAATTATTGAGTACCTACTTATACGTGTCGGATTTTTCTAGAATTTGCTAGGCCCTGGTACGTACTTCTATTCTGGAGGTTTCGACTAGCAATGCGTTTTAATTATTCGGTGATACTCTCAACTTTGTCGAAGAAACGACGTGTTCTATTTTTACGGCGTAACAATACTATGTCCTGGAATAGCATGTAGGATACTTTTTATCCTAGGAATATGTTCCTTTGGGATAATATTAGGCGGACGAAGCCGCTGGCAGCATCTAGTTGATGATAAAAGAAAGAAATAAATAATGTTTATTTTGCCCAAAATAGACACAAAAAAAAATTTCAACCATATATAAACTAGATATTATTGAATTGCATCATAAACACTAAAAGCAGAACACAGTAAAAAAAAAGGAAAGGCTCTGCTGATCGCGGTGCCCGGCGCCTTAACAAGCTAGTTTATCGGCTACGTTCTGTTTACGCATGTAAATTGGTGCTATCACGCCATGATTTACATTTGGGGGTAAACAGAGTGGGTAGTCATAAGTGCTGTGCTTTTAATGACGACCTCGCCTTATTCCGCGAATGAAGTTTTGTTTTTTGTGTGTTGTAATGACTGGGGCTTTACCATGACATGTTAGAATGACAAACGAGCGAGCGAGAATGTAAGATAGAGTTATACATCTTATATATCTCTATTCCTTGAAAAATTCAGTTCAAATCGTCATATGGTTTTTTTTTATGGTGTTGGTGGTGGTGGGTTTGTGCGGGAAACAGTGTCAGACTCTTACTGACTAAACACCCCATTCCATTCCTTTTTTGCCCTTCGCACTGAAGCCAAGCCATCCATTCAAAAAGAGCATTACTGCTTACCATCAGGTAAGATCGCAGTCAAGCACTAGTTTATAGCAATTAAAAAAAAATACCCTGGGCCCCAGTAGGCTTCGATCCTTTTTCAGAGTCCCTACGCTTTTGCAAAACCACTGTCTCCGGCTCCGCTTAAAGGCGGGATTCGTCATTCGATGATTTTTCCCACCATAAAAAAAAACTAGGTATACTATACTAGTTATACCTCCACGCGTTTCTTACAAAATGGGTCTTAATAGACGGACAACGCAGCGATTCTATAAAGGTTTTGTTTTTGCTGGCTGAGCTAAGGAATCCAAAAAATATGTAATGATTACTTGGCTAAAATTCGTCTGAAATTGTAATGATAAAACCAATTGAAGCATCTAATTAATGTACATATTTTTACATACTCAATATTGAGATGTCAAAGAAGGTATCTAAAATTTACGTACGAGAGAGAGCTTTGATGGGAGCAAAGCAGTTTTGAAAAATAAATGAATAGTGTTAATGCGTATAAATGGACAATAGTTTTTCATTATCATTACATAGTATAAAAGAAAGTCGCTGTCTGTCCCTATGTATGCTTAGATCTTTAAAAACACGCAACGGATTTTTATGCGGTTTTTTTTAATAAGTAGAGTGATTCATGAGGAAGTTAATACGTTTAATATATGCGTAGTATTGCACCTGTGCGAATCTGGGGTGGTTCGCTAGAGACTAATAAATGTAATTTTTACCAATAAATATGTTTGGCAGCTACTTTAACGGATTATACCCGGTTGCAGATCACCTAGTTTATGCACATACAAACTTATTCTTTGTTCGATAAAATTTTGTCTTTTACACCATAGTGTATTTATTTTACACAATGCCACCCTGGTACTTTACACAATCCCTAAGAATGTTATACATTACCTATGTAAAATATATAATGCACAATAATATACATAATATTTTTTACATTACCCATACACCCCAGGTATTCTTGCGAACTTGTGGATGGAGTGCAATGGGTGGCTCACCGTCCAATCGTCTGGTAACTGTCCGGACCAAGCCCAGTCGTTGACGGCGCGCACTGTTACCGTAGGGACCCTGCAGAAGGGTCGAAGTCAGTTGGCCGTGGCTTCGTGTCTGAAAGAAAGGCTTTGGCCCTGGTATTAATGGCACCATTGGACCGTTCCTACGTTGCCATAAATACCAAGGCCCCGTTTAGTCAGTAAGAGTCTGATACTATTCTATACCATAGTATATAAAGTTGAATTATACAAATTGACAGTAACACGTATGTGTTATCGGCAGTATGTGTATGTGTGAATGTGTGTATATGTGTGGGTGTATGCCCACAGCTCCTAAATCCTATTAGACTGCTAAGTAAGTGTCGTTACCCCAGGTCCACCCTATTCCAAATCACGCCTACATGTGAATACATATTAGATTGTGGACGCGTGGGTTCTCAATCAATTACTAAAACCAATATCGTGTCGACGATGTGAGTGAGCGGTAAACCTCATTTTTCCTGTTGTTAGCAGGCTGTGGGTCAAGCAAAGCCTAGATATATAAAAAATTGGGCTACAGTAAAGAGTTCAGTGGGTTAGTTCAGTGACCTACAGTACCCTTTTCTTGGTGGCATAATAAGCATAGCTTGCTGGGACAAACGACTCCCGCATCCGGGGCAGCCTTCAGGTTCGTGACATAGCGGATAAACTGCAGGAGGGCCGTTTACGCTGGTATGGCCACGTTTTACGAAAACCGGCAGACTACGTGGGTAACAGATGCCTCGCCATGCCGCCTCCGCCGGGACCCGGAAAACGAGGTAGGCCTAAGAGGCGTTGGATCGACGTCGTAAGGGACGACATGCGTGCTAATGGGCTTGAGGCAAGGGACGCAAAAGACCGAGCGAAGTGGAGGCGTCTAGGAAGGAAAGCGGACCCCGGGCACCGAGGTGAAAGCCAAGGTAGCAACCGGGACTGGCGCTAAGTTGATGATGATGATGATGATGCTGGGACAGAGGACTCTTAAGTGCAGCCAACCCGAGGTACATTTTTACACAACCGCTCTTACGTGATTATGATGTTATTACAAATCTTTCTTCAGACATTTTGGATACACCAATATCTTATGTATATTATCTAGGCTTCTATAGAAATCATCACCGGTCGGGGTCGGCGCAATATGTCTTTTTCTTCCACTCTATCCTGTCACCCGTCTCGCTATCACTAACTCCTCTTTCTTTCATATCCCTTCTCACACAATCCATCCATATTTTCTTTGGTCTCCCTCTCCCTCTCCATCCATCCACATGTATACTCATGGCTTTTTTTGTAACATGCGTTTCATCCCGCCAGGCTTCTATAGAAATCAAAACATATATTTCAGTAAGAGTAATCCAGTAAAGACCTCTGAAAACCAGCTTTTTTATGTTTCCGCTACTGGGACTCGCGGTTCCAGTGTGGTTTGCGAAACTTAGATTCTTGAACATACCGGTTTTTTTTTTAAGATATTTTCCTCTACGTTTTGAAAGCAATGGCGATGAAAGAAATTACACAACGTAATACCAATCGTTGATTGGTCAGTGCTCTCGTAATAGAATTGTGGTTCGAGCTCTCTTATAACGAACCCCATTCCTTCTTAGCCTTCATATAGTCGGACCTTCCTTTCAGAAACCGGACCGGAGCCCCAGTAGACTTCGGCCCTGCAATTGGACTTCTACATTTGCTGACAACTATTTGAAGCGCGCGGGAACAGAGCGTGCCGTCGACGACTTAACTCAGTCCGGACTGTTACCAGACGACAGTTAGATTTCAAACCATTATCGTATCCAAGTCATAGGTTAGAATTCATACATTAACTAGAAAAAAAAATTTACCTTAATTGCGAGTTGATTTATTGCCCAGAGACAAATGTTACCTTGTTTGTCGATAGCAAACAATTTATTTACGATTCCCCCCGGGGTCAGACTGGTGTTGATCGATGTCTACTCAGTCATGTGGCTTGAATTATTAAACTTACTTTAATATAAAAAAGCAGCTTACTCGTAAACTACCCTATCTGTGTGTTGGCCCACCCGGAGAAAGCACATCAGGAAACACAGGCCTCGACTTACGAGTTGTAGGTCGCAGGTTCAAACCAAGCCAGGAGCATTGCTAAGTGTAATTTATTTCATCATCACTGCTGTCAAAACGATGAAGGAAAACATCGTGAGGAAACCGGCATGTCCTAGAACCAAAAATTCGAAGACATGTGAGCGTGACATCCACCAATCCGCAATGGGCCCGCGTGGTGGATTACGGCCCAGTCCCTCACTTAGACAAGAGGCCTGTGACCCAGCAGTGCAAACATTAAAAAGGATGATGGTGACAATGTTTAAAAGTAGAGTTCTTGTCGATTAGAATAAAATGCTTTGCAATTTTGATTAATTACTAGGTAAATTTTAATGGATTGGTTTAGCGAACGCGTTTACCCACAAGTTCATATAATTTCGTAATAGCCCCTTACTCTGTGTTGTTAGGCGATTAAGAAATTGTGGGTGCTCCCAGGAGTACAAATTGAGTTATCACTCTTCCTATGGTGTTAACTACTATCATAAATTCCAAGTTAATTGCTTTTCCCACGAAAAGCTCTAAAGACCAATAAGTTCTTTTCTTTTTTTTAATTAAAACCTATGTTAATATTCTCAGGTCCTAGTGTGAGACTAAGAATAACCCCTTAAAACTTAGTGAACCGATTACTTCACAACAAGAAGGACCCTTTTAGGGCATTCGCGTGTATTCAAATAGGTACATGCGAATGTCCTAAAAGGGTCCCTAGATTTATAGGGTTTATTAATGTCTAATCTCTAATCATCAAATTTCTATTGACTATATTCCGCAAATCATCATCATCATCATCAACCTTTTAATGTTCCCACTTCTGGGACACAGGCCTCCTCTCTAGGAGAGGGAATGGGCCATGATCCACCACGCGGGCCCAGTGCGGGTTGGTGGATGTCACATGTCTTCGAATTTTTGGTTCTAGAACATACCGGTTTCCTCACGATGTTTTCCTTCACCATTTTGAGAGCAGTGGTGATGAAATAAATTACACGAAGTAATGCGCCTGGCTGGGTTTGAACCGGCGACCTACAAACTCGTAAGTCGGGGCCGTTACCATTCGGCCACCACTGCTCCGCAAATGTTTTATTCATAAACACTCAATCAACTTTTATTTGGCTAATGCACAAATGCAATTACGTATAATATTAATTATTATTATACCCTTGATCGCAAGGCAGCGAAGGAACAAAGGAGAGTGATTTAGACAGTAAAAGTGTGACACGCTTTCTCGCTCCGCCCCAGAGCAAGACGATTTCCCACATAAATCAGGGCCTGGATAGTTTCTACTTCGAACTTTTTCACTTTCATCAATGACTGGCCACTAACTACTAGACTGACAAATCTTGTAGTTAGTGGTCCTGGTTGCTATGCCGGAGGTTGTGAGTTTGATTCCCACCCAAGACCAATGTTTGTGTGATGAGCACGACCATTTGTTCAGTGTCTGGGTGTAATTTATATACATATAATATGTATGTATTTAGAGATATATAAGTATGTTTATCAGTTGTCTAGTACTCATAACACAAGCTCTGCTAAGTTTGAAACTAGACAGCGTTGTGTGATACTTGTCGAATAATATCTCATCATCATCATCAGCCTTTCAATGTTCCCACTGCAGGGACACAGGCCTCCTCTCTCTAGGAGAGGGAATGGGCCATGATCCACCACGCGGGCCCAGAGCGTATTGGTGGATGTCACATGTCTTCGAATTTTTGATTCTAGGACATGCCGGTTTCCTCACGATGTTTTCCTTCACCGTTTTGAGAGCAGTGGTGATGAAATAACTTACACAAAGTAATGTGCCTGGCTGGGTTTGAACCTGTGACCTACGACTCGTAAGTCGGGGCCTTTACCACTCGGCCACCACTGCTAATAATATCTACACTAATATAATAAGAGGTAAAGTTTGTTTTTTTTTTGTTTGTAGGAGGTAGGAGGAGGCTGCTTTACTCCTGAGTGACATTAGCTATATTTTATGTACGTGGGAAAAGCCGCTGACAAAAGCTAGTATTACCTACATTTTTTTTAAATTAATTATAGGTTTGCGCTTGACCGCTATCTCACCTGACGGAAAGCGACGATGCGGTCGACGATGGAGCGCACTTACCTAGAAGTAACCTATTCACTCTTGACTTCAAGATTCCCGGATTGTAGCTATCAGGAAACACAGACTCCGGCAAGGAATTCCACTCCTTGGCTGGACGCACAATGAATGTGTTCCCAAAACATTTTATACGTATATGTGGGATGTCCACCATGTACCGGTGGGGCAACGCCTTACGTCTGGTGGTCCGATGATGGAACGGGGTAGGCGGAATTAAATATTATTATATTATCTGATTTTTTTTTTTGACTTAAACGCCCTAAGCATTACACTAGATCCATATATAGTATATATCTGGGATACCGGATACTAAGCCAATCATAAGGAAAACCACCTACTTTTCCTTGTATAAAATCCTCAGTACTGCTAAATAAGGGTCCTATGACACAGAAAAGCTTATTTTTCTAACATACCTACATATATCTATGTGTGATTGAGGAAGGCTGGAGTAAATGAAAAAACCCATTCTATTGTTATTTTTAATTACATTTTACGTCCATATAGTATGTAGTAATTAATATTAGAGGATTAGCGCTTTTACACTCGTAAATATACATATCACATGTGTCAAAGATACCCTTTCGCATTACTTTAATAGGTACAGTTTTATTGATTAAGTACAAAATTCATATTATCACCACGTTTGCTCAACATGATCACCACAGATACTCAGTTTGATGACCACGCATTCTCAGAAACATTATCCCGGCGTACGGCAGATATCCACCCACCCTTACGTTGTTGAGACATCTACGGTCCGTACTAAGTGTTTTGCCTCGTCGTTTATACTGCGTACATCGAGGGACTAGAACAGTTTGCCAGCTGCGATTTTTCCGTCCGATTATAATTTGGGTGTCTTCAAGGCTAGAGTGAATAGGCTCTTAATAGACAAGTGCGCCTCACCATCAACGATTGCATCACTGCTTACCATCAGGTGGGATCGCAGTCAAGCACTACTTTATAGCAAATAAAAAAAAAGAAAGATCACCACGCCTGCTTGGTAAAATGGTGATGATGAAGCGTGGTCCGCTTTCTCAATATGGTCACCACACATGATCAATGTGATCACTACGCACCCTTGTATCGTCACCACGCATGCTCAGAATTATTACCACGCATGTTTAATATGACCACCACGTATGTTCAAAAAAATCACCACGCATGCTCAGAAAAATCATCACGCCTGATAAATGTAATCACTGCGCATGCTCTGGATTCACACACATTCGGCACCACGCATGCTCAGAATGATAACCTCGTATGTATAATATGATTGAAACATTGTTTTCTTTATTTTCTTTTCTTTCTATGACAACCACGTATGTTCAAAAAGATCACCACGCGACGCGTGCTTAATATCTCCTGGTGGCCAAGGGTTAATGCGAAAGTGTAAAACCCTGGACCCTGGGATCAAAGTAAGGAAGGAACGGGAAAGGTCGTTTAGTCAGTAAGAGTCTGACACACAAGGGCGAGATTCTTCATTGGATGATTTTTACCTACAATAAAAAAACGCACGTTCACCACACTTGCTCAGTATGACCATCACTCAGAATGATCAGTACGTTTGCTTAATATAATCACCACGCAATCCCAGAAAACAAGGTAGGCCTAAGAGGCGTTGGATCGACGTCGTAAGGGACGACATGCGTGCTAATGGGCTTGGGGCAAGGGACGCAAAAGACCGAGCGAAGTGGAGGCGTCTAGGAAGGAAAGCGGACCCCGAGCACCGAGGTGAAAGCCAAGGTAGCAACCGGGACGGGCGCTAGGTTGATGATGAATCACCACGCAATCTCAATATAATCACCCCGATTTCTGAATCAAGCATTTGAAGTTAAAATCTGTCAAGGTTTCGCACTGAAGTAGGATTTGACACGTTATTACTTCAACATATTCAATTCAGAAACCAAATCTTAAACTCACATACACTTTCCTTTCCAATAAATTTTACATCGTGAATATACAAAAAAACTTCGAACAGAGAAACAATATACTACAATATGTTTCAGTATTAAATAAATATACAGTTCACTCATCTTTGAACTCGACTAAATGAATAGAATAGTAATTAATATCTGAGACAACTTAAGACACTATCAGTTAGAACTAAATCTTATCAAAACCATTGGGATTACTGTCTATCCCATTTGAAGAGAAATGACGTCTGAAGTTCAATGAACTCTCTCGCAAAATGAAATTTATAATTTTAACCCCAAACTTAAGAAAGTTAAAACAACATTATGTTAAAATTAAAAGTACAAAAAATCTGCAAAATTTCGTGGGTGGTAATGTCAATAATAAGAGGTTATTTCAGGTCATTTTGTTTAAAAAATTAAGTTGCTCAGGCAAAGCCTAAACCGCTAATATCAAAGACGTAATAAACTTTAAAGAAAGTTGGATGAAATCTACCACACTAATACCTTTATTAAAATTATGAAGCCTTGAAGTCGGTCTCAAATAAACATGTCGAAAACAAAGATACATGACCAACAGTTCTTCAAGATTAAGAAGATTTAGATTCTCTCCAGTTTCTACAGTTGGACATTGGTCTGGACAATTACCGGACGGTCGGACATCGAGCTACCCATTGCTCGCCGTGGTTGGAAACGAACGTTTTAGATTTCATCAAAAACACTACTACTCTACGATCGTTTCGTCAATGTCGAACGCTTGTGTTGGCCACGCCCCCAACGCCTTTGTGCTGACGTCATCCCTACGCTCACTCACGTGGAACAAAACAAAGGAAATGAAGGCATGGCCAATTCCAAGCGTTCAACGTTAACAATCGTAACTTGGTTACATTATGTCTGAATGTGAGAGAAATAATACTTTACCTAAATCAATCTTTAAAGATAGTCTAGTTTTCTAATACCCAGTAATTCCTGGTACATCAATGAATTCCCAAGCCACCAATAATTTATTAACCATTTCCAAGAGGTACGAATATGATTCCATTTACTTCTATAATTAAATATCCAATAGAAAAGCACTTAATTTCTAAGTCTTTTGTCAATATTGTCATTGAACATTTTTTACAAAGTATTACAGAAGTTATGAAAAGGAATTTTAGGTCAATTTAATTTTTTCGTTGGACGCCATTTTTTTGGATTTTTACCCAAAGGATAAGCGATGGGACCACTCAGAGCAAGTTATTTACAAGAAGAAGAGTCAGACTATTACTAAAACTCACTTGTTTATTCAGTTTATTTTTTTATGGTAGGCAAAAATTATACAATGATGAATCCCGCTCTTGAGCGAAGCGGGAAACAGTGTCAAACTCTTACTGACTAAACACCCTACCCCTTTCCTACTTTGCCTTTCGCAATGGGGCCAAGCCTTCCTTTCAAAAAAGACCCTGGGTCCCAGTAGTCTAGACCCTTTTGCAGAGTCCCTACGGTGTTCCTTCAATTGCCCTGTGCATTATAACTACTGGTTCTGGGCCTCTACGCTTTCACGACACTTCTTTGCGAATAATTTCACCTAGAAGGGGAGATGTCATTTGATGACTGCGCTGTCTCAAAGAGATATGGTAAGCGGTTAAACTAACTGACAATTCAGATAAGCTACGCCACCACGCCGGATCTATGGGATTCCCACAGTCGGACTCCCCCCCAGGTCAGATCCACCTTGTGGGAGGCTTTCCAACACTTCGTCTTCCGATACGCGATCGCCACTCCAAAACCTTTCATTCCCATCGACCGAGTGTTCAATCTGGCCAAAAGGGGTTTCCTTGACCCATCGCAAGTACAGTGCCAGTGTGGAGCTCCTTCACAGAATATGCGTCACCTCCTTTCCTGCTCAGCGTGCACTACCACCTTTAATGACTTGTACGAAGCCAACGAAAGAGCTGTCTGATGATGGCTAAATATCGGTCGGTCAAAATTTGAGTCAAATCGACACGAAAAGAAGATGAAGAAGTGTCCTGCGTGCAATTTGCCCTGCCCACTGCCACGACTCCTTACCTTACCATACCTTACATTGCGGATATCTTCATTACTGAGGTGATCACGTAAGGAAACTTCAAGCATATAGCCTTGACTTCAAACCTTGACATTGTCTTGACATCAAGGTTTCATTAAATATTCAAAGGCCTTTTAACAACATCAATTAAAAGCTTTCAAATATTTCTTTTATAACATAAATCTTTCAACTGGTATTTAATTAATCGCTACATGCCTTCAACGAATGCCATATGAAGCATTTTAATTAGTCGTTCTGAACGATGAGTATTTTATTTTCACAGTTTTTTCGTGTTACGTGTTTGTTTTTTTTTTTTTTAATTTACGAGTGTTTTGAAAGCAAAGAGCTCTGCTTTCAAAACAGTGAAGGAAAACATCGTGAGGAAATAAATATTGAGATTGATATATGGTGTGACGAGAATGGACAAAGTGAGAAAAGTCATTCGTTGTCTGCTAAAGAGGAGGGATGAAAAGCATGTTATTAAAAGAGTTATGTAGAGAGGCCAAAAAATTAATGGATGGATTGTGTCAAAAAGTGATATAAGGCAGGAAGAAACGGTGGGTCGTTTAGTCGCTAGAAGTCTGACACTGTCTCCCCCTCCGCCCAAGGGCGGGATTCGTCATTCGATGATTTTTCCCACCATTACAAAGTCCTCGTGCGGATTGGTAGTTATAGGCCTAAGTAGCTTGAAATAAAAAGTTCTATTATGTTTTATCGGAGAAGGAGTGCCCAACTGGCTGTCACTGCTCGATCTAAGTATGAAATGTGCTACGAGTATGAAACAGGCCTTCTATGATTCTCAGATTTCCAACAGGCTTCGGCCAAGGCCAGCTCATGGCCATTACAGCTTCCACGTACTGAAGGTCTCCCAAGAATTGTGTACAGTATATTTTTAGTTTATTATGTCCTTATTTACGTATTAAATTGGCGTATTTTAAAACGAGCTACCTTGAACAGCGATATCTTTGAATGGGCTCTTAAGTAAAAGTTCAAATAGACTTTATATAATAAAACCACCCAAGACCGTGTGAGCAATGGGTAGCTCGCCGTCTGGTCGTGTGGTAGCAGTCCAGACCAAGCCCAAGTCGTCGAGGGCGCACTCCGTTCCCGCGCGCCGTAAGGAGTTGTCAGCAAACCGTAGGGACCCTGCAGGGTCGAAGCCTCCCGGAGCTGAGGGTTGATGCGAAAGCGTTACACCGGGGCTCTGGGAATAAGGCAAGGAAGGTACGGGGTAGGTTCTTTAGTCAGTAAGAGTCTGACACTGTTTCCCGCTCCGCCCAAGAGTGGGATTCGTCATTCGATGATTTTTACCTACCATAAAAAAAAACCCAAGACCGTGTTCGGCCACGATCAGTGTAGGGTCCTGTAGTTTCTCGTGCGTCACAAATTTCTCAAAATATATCATGATCAAAACCCTTAAACTACAACTTAACCAAAGTACAGCGCCATCTCTCGGGAAATTGGGTTACTAATTTATATAAGCTAAACGGGTTATGTATGTTGGGTTTTTGGTACTAATTTTGGATTGCATAAACCGATTTAAATCATTCTTTTTTTATTTGAAAGAAGATACGTTCAGGATAGTAATTTTTTTTTTATTTTAAGTCAACAAAATGCTTGCATATTCGGTTAATTTATAAACTTAGTCCAGAAAAGGTATGTATGAATATATGAATGGATGATATATTTATTTGCATGAATATAGGTAAGTTAGGTCTTAAGATTAATAGGGTCTCACAATAATCGGCATTTCAGCCGTACAAATATTTAGTTTATAATAGGTAGTTGTAATAACTACCTTTTTTGGACTAAGTTTGTAATTTACGGTACGTTTCAACATCTGTTCATCTTTTGGTTGTTTGTAGGGGGTGTATGTATGGTGTAGGTACTCACTGGGTAGATGATGAATGAAAGTCTCCGTTATTATCTCCTGGCCTATTTTCCACATACAACACAGTTAATATTGAATGTGCAAACAGTCAATATCATAAGAAGCGATCGCAAAGTCTATTCAGAGCTGTAATAAGTTTTAGGTTTCACGAACAACTTTAATCGGCGCGCGCGCATGTATATCTCTCGGACAGCATAGATCGTGACTGGTGAGAACCCAATATAAGACAACGGCGGTAGAAGAAGATATATTGCCGGCACATCATCGACAGTGCGCGTTTCCAATGCGTCACGTCAAATGTCTGTACGAGTATGTTGTGTTTAGTGTTTGTGCATATATGTGTAGTGATATCTCGGAGATATATATTTGTATGTTACTAGCTTTTGCCCGCGGCTTCGCCCGCGTGGTGTTGGGGTTTCCGGGATAAAAAGCAGCCTATGTCTTATTCCAGAGTATATCCTATGCCTGTGCCAAATTTCATCCAGATCCGTCCAGCCGTTTTGGCTTGATTGAGTAACAAACATCCAAATATCCAAACATCCAAACGTAACTTTCGCATTTATAATATTAGTAAGATAATGAATGTTGATGGTCTGTATATATTTATTGTGTACGCATATAGTATACTGCGTAAATATAATGTGAGTCACCCACAATCTCGTCAAGTTCAAAATATTTTTTCCTAGAAAGTATTTATAAAGTTCTACTTTTGAAATATTTTTCATATTTTCTAAAGTTATGGTTCAAAAGCTATAGGGGAAACACACATTCTTCTTTACTTTTAGAGCGATTATTTCCGAAAATATCAACATTATCAAAACATGATTTTAGTACACTCCTATTCAGTTTTACCTATCCAACAATTTACCACGTTAGGGTGTTTTTTTTTTTCTCTTTATTGGTTTCGGAACTTTTGAACTTTTGTTCATGTCAGTTCCATTGTCATGTTAGGGTTGAAATGAAAAAAAAAAACGCTCCCCACTTTATAGGGGGGTGGGTACCCTGATAAAACACTTTTTTCCACAGATTTCATTTTACCACTTTATCGGCGTAACTGATATACATACCAAATTTCAGCATTCTAGTATTAACGGTCACTAAGATTATCCGACGGACGGACAGACAGATTTGGCGAAACTATAAGGGTTTTTATTTGACTTTGGAACCCAAAAAAGGTACGTTATTCTTTTTTCGACGTGAATACTCAGATGTCGCTGGATACAGGGCAAAGTACTTCGGGAACCCAGATAACGTCTGCGAAATGGTCACCAAAGCACTGCAGGTGGCCTTTCTTGAGGAGCTGGGGTACATCGGATGACACGTTTGTCCTAACCGTATGCAAAATACGCACTGTAGTCGTGGAGTTGCGGACACCAGCCCAATACACAATACAATATACCCTAGGACGGAAAAAGTCATTATAGAATTTGCCACCTTAAAAAAATAACAGTAAAAGTTTGACAAGGCCTTTCCATTCCACCGAGGGTCATCATCATCGTCCTTATTTATGTTCCCACTGCTGGGACACAGGCCTCCTCTCTAGGAGAGAGAATGGGCCATAATCCACCGCGCGGGCCCAGTGGATGTCACATGTCTTCGAATTTTAGTTCTAGGACATGCCGGTTTCCTTACGATGTTTTCCTTCACCGTTTTGAGAGCAGCTTTTATATTGGTACCAACGAGGATAGAAGAAGTTATTTCATAATAACCCAGCTCCAAAAAGGACTAATTAGATAAAAGTTATTATGTCGAGCAAGCACAAAGCACTTTCATGTGTTTGTAATAAAAACCACAAAAAAAAATCAACATTTACGTCGAAATAATTAAAATTTAAACAAGCAGTAGTACCGCTGGCTGACCTTGTAGATGAGAGTACGCACACATTAAGACGTAAGTGTAATAATGAGTTCAGGTGGGAAATCAAACGAAGTGATATCATCCGCTCGCCGTCCGGTTGTCTGGTAACAATCCGGAGCAAACCTGTCGTCGACGTTCCCGCGCGCCTCAAGTCGTCATCATCATCATTTCAGCCGAAAGACGTCCACTGCTGGACATAGGCCTCCCCCAAGCGCCGCCACAAAGACCGGTCCTGTGCGTGCGCCTCAAGTAGCTGTCAGCAAATGGAGAGGTCCAACTGCAGGGCCGAAGGCCACTGAATGAGAAGGAAGGAATGGGGTAGGTCTTTTTTAGTCAGTAAGAGTCTGACACTGTTTCCTAGTCCACCCAAGGGCGGGATTCGTCATTAGATGATTTTTCCACCATAAAAAAAATATACTTGTACATAATCCCTGTATATTTCCAGTGAACCGAAGTCAGATATTTCCACCACTTAATCTCTATACATATTTATGGCAGACACAAATTTATGACGTGTCAAGGACAAAGAGCGTGAAAATTGAAAGACGAGATCCCAATATAAACAAACACTCTTTTTGCATAATCCGTGCGCCGTAGGGACTCACACGTTACGACACGGTGGGTGGAGACCCTTAGCCGCATATTGTACGTACTTTAGGAAAATGTATGTTAAGTAACATAACCTAACTTAAGTTAAATGTTAAAGATCATGACATTTACGAAACTAGAAATCTTATTCGACTGTGATTTGTGTGAGGACTCTTCAAGTCATAGAATGGTACTAATATTATTTCAATACCTATTTTTGGATGTTAAAATATTATGTTTGAGATATTAAGCTAGTAGTTATCGAGAAGGGGTTCTAGTAATAATAATAATGTTTTATTGATATAAATTCTACATAGTGATAGACAAGCATGTTCATGAAAACTATTTGTCAAAATACTGAAAACTTAGAAATAAGTGTACTGCAGCGCTTGATTGGCATTAATATTATGTCGTCTAACAAAAATTCATCAATCAGAAGTACATGCTGTTTACAATTTTGTTTTTTTTTTTTGTTTAGTACAGTACAACAAAACAAAATTGTAAACACAAAACATTATATACAAACAACACATACATTCATATTGGTCTAACCGTTGTAAATAAATGTGTAAAATAAATAAATGAAAACAGCCTGCCTGGTTTTGAACCCTCGACGTACAGCTCAAAAGTCAGGGCAGCTACCACTAGGGCATCACTGCACCTAGTTCAACAATATTTAATAAATTTCTAAGAACGTACAAAAGAAAAACTGTGAGATAATAAATCAAAAACATAAATATCAATTTAATTTATAGCTTCTCAAAAATAAAAATTCATTCATAGACTCAATAAAGGTTTCAAATAACAAAAGACAAGATTTCAAAGGTGATATTGCAATAAAACGTTTTGTTTGAATTTAATTAAGTTTTCTTAACACGTATTTAATATATATATGTTACTGTAAAAGCTCGACCTACGGCAGATTTTAACATTTTCCAGTAAAACCTAAGAGGCGTTTAGTCAGTAAGAGTCTAACACTGTATTCCGTTTAACCCAAGGGTGGAATTCGTCATTAGATAATATATCCCACCATAAAAAAAAACCGCCTGAAAGATTACACCCTACAGAACCCGTAATTGACGTCATACGGTTGAACACTGGGCACTGCGTATGAAGGGATTTCACGGCTTCACGATAAAAATGAGCCCCGCGACGTAGGCCCGCGCTTCGCTGCACTAAGTGACATCCCACGCAAAGCTGTCATGTATGCAGAGAGATGCTTTATTATTTATAAGGGAGTTTTTAATGCAATATAATTACCGCAAATCGTCGTTGCGACTTTAAGACCTCTTATGTGTCACTTTTGGCTAAATCACTTTTTACGCCAGCTTTTTTAACATTATAGAGCTCTATCGAATGCAAATACTCTCATGTACAACCATTTAATCGTCATTTATTTACCAATTTCAAAATCTACTATGTGCTTCTTAATAAAATATTATTCTTTTATTTAAGCTAATTTTACATGAAAACTATTTTTTTTTCACTATCATACTAGTATTAAGTACAACTAGTAATAGCAAAATTGAAAGCAATTATTTAACTAATACCTATATTTATGGTTGTCTTTGGTTTCATTATACATTTTTCAGTAGACGGTTTTTATCGATTCTCTCAAAAGTAAGGCGAGCCCTTTGCCTAGCAGTCACTATCTTCATCATCTGCGTTTTTTAATGTTCCTACTGTAGAGACACAGGCCTCCTCTTTAGAAGAAGGAATGGGTCATAATCCACCACGCGGGCCCAGTGCAGATTGGTGGATGTCACATATCTTTAAATTTTAGGTTCTTGGACAACGTTTACTCACGATGTTTTCCTTCACCGTTTTGAGAGCAGTGGTGATGAGATAAATTACACAAAGTAATGCGCCTGGCTGGGTTTGGACCCGCGACCTACAACTGGCAAGTCGGGGCCGTTACCACTCGGCCACTTTAAATTATAAATAACACATATTTGCTCATAAAAAATGGATAAGAAAGTTTATTACTTGCTAAGCGCAAATTGTGGCTACATATGAGTAACTTATTTTTTTTAATTTACAAGGCGATGACCGAATATTTGATGAAACCTTAACTTTGTGGGAACTTGTTTGAACGTGCTGTAGAGGTGTAAATATTTCGTTTATTAGTTTTTTGTTTAAGCATGTGTGAGATTGTAATAAACATCGTCATCTGGGATTCATTGTGAATGCTGGAATAAATAATTACGTTTTTCGTTATTGTATTGAACATTATAATAAATAAATTAATTTATATATATGTGCGTCGGTCCAATGTAGTTCTACATTTATTCTTCTTGTGCATTAAACTTTTTGTATAAATAAAATTAGCTTTTGCTCGCGACTTCTTCCACGTAGAAGTCGAAGTTAATAATAATCATAATAATATATGCGACAACTATCACACAACGTCGTCTAGTCCCAAGCTAAGCAGAGCTTGTGTTTTGAGCAACAGACAACTGATAAACATACTTATATATTTCCAAATACATACATGTACAAATAAATTACACCCAGACACAGAACTCATCGTGCTCATCACACAAACATTTGTCCTGGGTGGGAATCGAACCCACGACCTCTGGCTTAGCAGTCAGGGTCACCAACCACTAGACCAACAGGCCAGTCAAGGGTTTCTGTTTCTAATATGATCTTTAATTGGATTTTTACGTAATTAATATTGAAAAGAAGGAAATAAACGTTGTGTTGATATCAACTTGGATGCAAATCACCCCGAAAATAATTCATCCCTTTACATGAAGAATTTCAATATAATAAGTAACTCATTTTCCATCAATTTTGTTAAAAATAAAGACAAAAAAAAATAAGAATGAAAAGAATGATCATGCATTTGAAAAAGATTAGACCAAGGTATCACATTGTCCCATATCAACTTTGCCCATCTTTTCCATCTCCTTCGGGATCAACAGAAGTCTGAGGGCAGGGGGCAAAATTGTCTTTGACCCTGAAACGCAAAGTTTTAATTAATAAATTTCTGACAAGCTTAAAACTGGATAATTTGATGCTTTCCCATTCCAAGAAAACTCAAAAAAGATAGGACAGAAGAAAGAAAGAAATGGCAATGTGTGTACTGAATTATGCCATTCTTGAATACGATATTATTTGCAACGTATATCTACGGAAGACTGGTAAAATGTACATTGTTTTACTTTTCATCCGCTGGAGAAAAAGGTGTTAATGTTTGAACAAAAAGATAAAGAGAGGATGTTACCGGTCCATTACCACGAGATGGATTTTTTTAGAGAAGCGTCCCAACCTGTATTATGAGCATTTACTTGTAACAGAACATCCATTTTGATAAAAGATATCACCAACTGTAGGGGCTCAGCAGGGTCGAAGCCTTCTGGAGCCAAGGGTTGACACATGGTTGGGTACATGTGTGAAATAGATAAACAATGGTCAAACAAAACCAATATTCAGCTAGGAATATGGCAGAGACTCCTTCGCATCGCGCAGTGGCGGCATTGCCACGTTGAATGGCAACTCTTAGGGCGGGTTGTTTCAGTCATATTTGACTGACAGTAACGTGACCCTAAATTTCGTTTTGTTTCTTTCTACGCAACTTTAATGCACACAACTGCTGAGAGATTCTCAAGTCTGGTAAAATGTTATTTGGAGTTTTCCTTCTCAGTAGCAGCTCTTTAGATTTTACACCCAAAATAAGAGGTCATCATCATGTCAGCCGAACGACGTCCTCTGCTGGGTATAGAACTCCCCCGAGGATTTCCACAACGATCGGTCCTGTGCTGTCCGCATCCAGCGGCTTCCCGCGACCTTCACCAGATCGTCGGTCCACCTTGTAGGGGGCCTGCCCACGGAGCGCCGTCCGGTAAAGAAGAGGTCAGTGTCATTCAAATAATTTTTCGAGTTCAATACTTTCTACAGGCCAAGAATCTTGATACGATTCACTGAATTCCCTCGTGATTACTGTGACAAATTGATATTTGAAATATTGATGTTTGACGTATTTCAAACCAAAAATAAAAAAATAATTTTAGCCACAAAAACAAATACTAGTAAATAAAAAACTTAACTAGTAGAACCTTGGATAACGACAAGAGATTGTTGTCCGTTTTTCTTAGAAAAAAAAGTGCCATTCATTTGATGTACTTACAATTACTCCATTATCTCTCTCAGATAGATGTTCCACGGGGTCGTTTTTTTCATCTTTTGAGGAAAATTTCGGTATGTTCAATTATCTCGCTGCCAATATCTTAAACGCCTCAAGTGGGTTTTTTTCTTATTAATAACAAAAAACTTCCCAAAAAATTCCCGTGAGGACGCTGGGAGGTCTTTTTAGCCTCTCTTAAAAGATACGACTTATCACCGCGATTATGGTGTGCCCAACACTGGGTTGTCGCAGCTCAGTGTTGGGCTCGCTGTCCTGTGTCGCTGTCCATTCCACCTCAAGATCCAACCGGAACTCCGTTCACCATGCCGCAGCTAGTCGCCGTCGCAATGGTGTTGCATCTCCACACGCAAATCGTGCATGTGTGCAAGGACTGTTGCCTCCTGATTTCTCGGAGGCAGGCCAGCTAGTAGGCTCGCCGCTTCTCGGGAAACCGTACTACCCTACTCCATACAATGCCAGGGAATACTTCTCTCACAAACTAAACGTCGACACAAACCTCACTACTGCACAAGAGA
Source organism: Mythimna loreyi (assembly GCA_029852875.1). Classification (NCBI taxonomy): domain Eukaryota; kingdom Metazoa; phylum Arthropoda; class Insecta; order Lepidoptera; family Noctuidae; genus Mythimna; species Mythimna loreyi. The sequence goes on along the minus strand of CM056795.1, from coordinate 7,727,376 downwards.
CGGATCTGCACCAAAAAAGCCTTTACGGCTGGAACATCTCGAACTCTAGTAAGTAATTGTATCCCCTAAGTTGACGTATCGTATAAGTCGAAGACATCGACCTTCAGTGAATCAACAGCTGCAAAATACAGACACCATAATTGAACTGACATCAATATTAAAAAAGCCGCCTCCACACTAACTTAGCCAGAGTATTAATTTTCACAGGCTGATTCACTTGACCACTCCAGCGAGGTTCAAACACTCCAGATCTATTAATGTACGAATGCAGTCTTAGAGTGTTGACTTGATAGACAACTTTATTGAAAAGAATTTTTGGAGAACGTTTAAGAAATAATCGACTGAATAAAGAATGCTCTTGATTAACTTATTTTAGAGACGCTTACTTCTCACAAACAAAATACTGTATTAAAAGTGGTCTAATAATGCTTTAGGTTTTTCAGAATGTACATATCATAATAATATTTATCAATATAATCAATCATTATTTCACAAAGAAAATGAAATGCTTTTAAGGTCAGCAGGGTTCAATCCGGGGGCAGTTAAGCCAAAATAAAATGCATAGACACTCGTAATGACAGACTAGGCAACACTATGTGTGCATTTAATTTCTGCCAGAAGTTCAAGGGACTATACCTACACCTAGACCTTAAAAAAAAACCATCTGATTGCCATTCTAATATTCAGAGGGAACGCATTCCAAAGAGAGATCTCTTCCACAAAATGGAAGGACTGAATCAACTTAAAACAGAGCTAGAGCTGAGACCTCGAGCTGATTACAGGTGGATCACATATTTTTTTTGTACTCAGCAAAAATATAAGAAATTCCCGAAGTCACATAAGGAGGGTAAGAAAATGGTTTATCTAGACTAGTAGACAAGGTCCCCAGCGCTAAACGCTGACGAATAGGTGACCATTTTAAATGTAATTCAGCTCGTAGACATGATCATACTTAGGGAGGTTGAAGACAAATCGAATACAGTTATTCAGAAGACAGTCAAAATTGAGATTTGCTTTCAGGTCATAATAGCACGTATTAGTATAATCAATAATAGAAAAGATTAGAGATTGTATAAGCTTTGCCTTTATGTAAGCTAGGAGAAGATTTGCGAATGTCTCATTTAGGTCAAATGACGACAATTTTCAGTGAGCGATTTATTCAGCCTTTTGAATACCGTAATTGGATACACTAGAAAAACAATAGGTTCGCTTGGGGAACAAGAGTTTAAATCGCCTTAAGCAAGTATAGTAATTAGCGCTCATACCTTCTCCGTATGAAAAGAAGGTATTATCCTGCAAAGGGAGAGTTGCAGGCTAGTACTAATTCACCATGATTTCAGCCGACAAACGTCCGCTGCTTCATGTGTATAGGTCTCCCCTAAGAGGTACCACAATGGCTGGTCTCGGTTCTATCGAAATCACGCGACCCTCACGAAGCGTTCGGTCCAACTTTTGGGAAGCCGTTTGGGAATGCTGCATCTACCGACATGTGGTTTATTCAGAACCTTTCAGACTTATCGACCATCTGTCCTGCGCGTAATATGTCTTGCCCACTGCCCACCGTCTCAAACAAAATTTTGCTTCCATATTTTTTTTTGCAAATCCTTAAACTGGCCATTATCCTGATTTGATAAAACTTAATCAATTATTTCGTTGATATGTGTATGTATGGTAACTTGTGTACATATTTAATTAATTCATCATCCCATTACATCCATTTAAAGCTGTATTTTGAAAAACCCTTTCTTATTGTTCGCCTGCGTCATAAAAGGAAGCTTCGTGCAAAATTTCACGCTCCTAGTCCCAGCAGTTTTGGCTGTGCGTTGATATGTCAGTCAGTCAGTTTCTCCTTAAAAAAAAATAAATAAAAATCCTCATGGTTGTTTTTTAGCGATCATTCTTTTTTCTTCTATCAAGTATTATTATGTCTACACTAATCTACACTAATATAATAAAGAGGTAAAGTTTGTTTTTTTGTTTTTTTTGTTTGTAGGGGGTAATCTCTGGAACTACTGGTCCGATTTGAAAAATTTAAGCAACAATAGAAAGCTGCTTTACTCCTGAGTGACATATAGGCTATATTTTATGTACGCGGGCGAAGCTGCGGGCAAAAGCTAGTAAATAATAAAAAAGAACATTATGATGAGATCGATAGCACTCGTTAAAGACGTCATTGATCGACCTCCAGCGGCTAGTAAACCTCAGAATGTTGGAACAACTCAATTATCAGCCAATAATGGGAACTTTGCTTTCATAATAATGTTACTTTTATTATCGAGATGCTTACGTAGTGGAGTTATTTTGGGATTTATAGGGACATAAGGGATATCTTCTCTTAAGGGTGTACTGATCTGTGAGGTTTGATGTGTATTTATCAGATTATTAACTTTGTTTATGTGATGTGGCGTTTTAGGTTCGATTGTATTTTTGTTGCATGGGTTATTGTGCTGACAACAGCGAAACGTTGTGTTTTTGATTGTTTGGTAAAGTTGTCGGTATAGTGTTAATTTACATCAAAGAAGTTAAAATCGGTTCATCAGACAGTAGAAAAAGTTTCTATAAATATTTATACTTATAAACATTACGTTTACGCGAATGAGGTTATAGTTCGGATCGAATTTGTTACTACTTTGGTATACAACAAAAAATATTCTATCTATCTTGTTAAATTGGAGGGATCTAAACATTGTTCCAAAAATAATGAGGCTAACTAATCATTACATAGTAAAAAACAAAGTTGGTCCCTATGTATGCTTAGATCTTTAAAAGTACGCAACGGATTTTGATGCGGTTTTTTTTAATAGATAGAATGTTTCAAGAGGAAGGTTTACGTGTACCCGTGCGAAACTGGGGCAGGTCGCTAGTTATATTATAATCAGCTTTACCAACAACTACAATGCACAAGGTGATCTCGTCAAAATAAATTGTGTTATTTCGTCCGTTGTCATGGCAACTGCGCAGAGAATCCTGAAGGCGCGACAAATGTGAACCGTTTATCTCTCTAAACGACAACACATTTATATTCAGGCTCAGCTTCACATTGTCTCAACGACGGAAGGTGTCTCTATAATCTTTCCTATACATTTGTAAAGCGGCATAAATTTATATTTATGCGGTTTATTTATTTATGAGATTCTAGCTTCTGCCTGCGGATTCGCCCGCGTAGAATTTGGTTTCTTCTTACAAACTTTGGATCCCTGACTCATAACCTTAGTGGGTTTTCTTCGCTGGGGAAAAATCATCCAACGACATCTCTTGCCCTTGAGCGGAGCGGGAGAGTGTCAAAGCTTTTAATGACTAACAACCCATCCCGTTTCTTCGTTGCTTTCGTTCCAAGGCTCTGATATTCACTTTCACATTTTTCCGTGGCTCCAATTGGCTTTGACTCTGCTGGGCTCCTACGATATGCTGACAGCTTGAGGCGCGCATGGAACGGTAGACGCCGTGGACGACTTCAACACTCTCTAGGTATGGCATCTGCCTACGACATTTTCATCTCTATATACAAGTATGTTATTGTACACACGTAAAAGGCATACTATTAAAATGGCCACAATCTCGGAGTCCTTGACACCATTTTACGACGTTCCCTAAACCCGGTTAGATTAGCGGCTTATGATTATTTTATAGCCGCAATGGGAGTGAACGAAAGAAGGTTAATATCATGCTGACGGAATAGTAACTTGGCTATAAACGCACAAATACAGAGATTAGATTTTGTGTATTTGGCACAAATTAAGTTAGTCTATTCAAGCACTCTTAGGCCATCAGGCTTTGCGAGGTGACAAAAGTCGTGGTCTCAATCACCAAGTTGGGTTTAGAAATAGGTGCTTGTACACTACTTACCCACACATTTGCAAGGTACACATTCGTCTACAAAAGTAGCATTTAGGTAGCACGTAGGTAACGCAGTGTGCGCGTGGTGTGAGGGCATATTTGTTAAAATTCTTTCAAAATATGCTAAAGATTTAGTGAACATTCCTAAAGAATTGTGTAGCTTGAAACCAGAATTTGTGAAAGTCAAATAACGGAGATATGGATTGTTAAGTTGGGCCCGCAGTTCTCACATAGGGGATTGAGGGCCCAGCTGCACCGGATAAACTATAGACTCCACAAAAAAAATTGTTTACGCTAAAATCTAAGGTGATACAAAACAAAATTTACTACTTGTCCGTGGGTACACATTCGCCTACAATAAATTAGCATTTAGGTAGCACATAGATACCTTAAAGATTGATCTGGTAAACAAGAAATATCAAAAATAAAAATCCAACACTTTATTTATTAATTTGTTTACCATCACATCGGAACGCCTTATAACATTTATACCAATGGAACCACATTAGTACAGAATCTGCTATTAAGCAAAGACTAACCTTAAACAAGACTAAGCTAAACTTATACATATAAGAGACTTGAAAACGAAAAAAGTAAGTTCTTCGAAAAAATCACCAAGAACGCAAATGACAGCTGAATGAACATAAGTAGATTTGGTTTATAAAAGTTTGATACTCGGACGGCGATTTCTCGCGGCGGGCTCTGGCACAGGTCATGGTCCGGAGCTTGGGACAAAACCTCCTTCTGCGAAGCAGTAAAGCTATCGAAGGAGGCAGAGGAATAAAAACCTCAAGCACCAGCTGCTAGAAACTCGACCTCGACTTCCAGCCAATGATGAAAGAGGCTTGTGAACGATTTACAATGGATACGAGTAGTGCGGCGTCCAGCCATCTGGTAACTATTCGGACAGAGCTCAAATCGTCCAAGGCGCATTGTACAATGTTCCACAAAAGACGATGGAGGACCTACAGGCCCAAAGCCTTCTGCGCTCATAGATTGACTTCCGAAAGGAAATCCCTTTGACCTGCAACGCAAAGGACAGAAAAGAAACATAGTAGTAGGTTTTGTTTTTTAGTTAATCAATAATCGCTTCGGTCTAAGACAGGAGAAAATATTGGGTGATTTTCCACCTAAAAAAAAAGGGTTGCAGCGACTTTGAAAATTAAATTAAATTTACTTATCTTAAAACATAAATCTATATAGATACGGCTATATAAAGTGTAATGGAATCCTTTTGATGAATTTAAAGTCGCAGATGTAAAATTATATTGCAATAAAGGGTTTATTCTAGAATAGGAACATCGATGACGTTTTTCCAAATGAATATATATTCATTCGGAAAAATGTGTCCAATGGTCTGCATTCGTATATGAAGACCAACCTAACAGAAAAATTTAATAACGAAATCGACAAATCTATTTTGCGCGGACACAGAAATAGACGATGTCAGGCAGGATGACAGTGTTGCCAGTGGTTCGTTGAAATCACCACACTAGTGCAGTGACTTCGTGGAGGCCATTGTGTTGTCATCTGGAAGGCAGAGTACCCTCGTTTTAATGTTTTCCAATACCAACTATTGACAATGGACAGGGAAATGCATAGAGTGGGGCTTGATATTAAAAACTTTGTAAAGTTTACGGAATTTTTGCCTTTGAAATATCAAAACTTTTTTTGCATTGCATCCGCCTTATAATGTTTCCACTTTTGGGACTAAGGCCTCCTCTCTCTAGGAGAGGGATTGGGCCGTAATCCACCACGCGGGGCCAGTGCGGATTGGTGGATGTCACATGTCTTCAAATTTTTGGTTCTAGGACATGCCGGTTTCCTCACGATGTTTTCAGCAGTGGTTATGAAATAAATTTCACAAAATAATGAGCCTGGCTGGGTTTGAACCTGCGACCAACAACTCGTAAGTTGGAGCCGTTACCACTCGGCCACCACTGCTCTCAAAACTATCATATCAAAATTTAAATATTAATTACTGGATATTTACCTCCTCCAAGTGTCAGATACTTCAACGACTATGTCGAAGTATACATTTGTTGAATAAAGTATTTTTTTTTTTTTATTAGGTCCATACAAAGTTTTTTTGCTGACTGTACCTTATAACCATAAATGATTTAAACAATATTGGTGTCCATTCGGAATAAAAAATAAATATAAGCTCTGCTCTGTGATATTAAAATGGAATAACACTCCAAAAAAAATAACCAAAAAAAAGATTTTATATAAACTGAAGGCCGTAAACAAAATTGTTTGCACTATATTACGTGAACATTGTTTTAAGTACAAATAAATCATGTGAAACCTTCAATAATTCGATCTCGTTAACTCAAATATTTACATAATTGAACTCGATCAGCGTTAGAAAATTGGCCCGTAATCAAATTCAATACACGGCATTTAAATAACTGAATCATCGAACTTTAATAATGCACGTATGTGTAAATAATAATTACATTTGTCGTCTAATAATTTACTTTAAAAGAGGTCAACGTTTTCTCTGAAAACATACAGAGATACATATAAATGTACCTAGTCTACATACATAGACATGTATGTGCCTAGTGTACATGTCCTAGTTTGTGTGGTTTAGGCTGGAACTAAATTATTTTTCGATTTGACAATAGGTAATAGAGGTTATGGCTCCGACCTCTACTGTATAATACTGTATAATACTGAACAAACTTTTCCATATTTTCACAAGTATTTTTTTGTACCCATTTAAAGCGCCACTCGCGAGCGTCCAGAGAACTAATTTTGACGTATAATGCAAATGGCTGCACAAAAGTGTACAGGTGGACTGAAGTATATGATGTATTTTATTTGTGTAATTCTGTTGACGATCATCTAAAAAAATAACTATTATTATTAAACAACAACAATAATCAATTTGGCAAACAATTGCATCTCCATTCCATTCGCTGTTCAATTCTCACCTCACTGGCCATCTGTTCATTTCTCTCATTCCGTCGGCGAACCAGCAAAAAAAAACAACGAAGAGAGCTCCGCCAACTATTATCTTTATATAAAAGATTCGTTTTATATATACTATCTCAAATTTCAATGTTATAGTGCGGTTTAATTTATTTTCCATCATTGTTTTATGTTAGTTGGATTTAATTTTAAGAGAATGGTTATTTTATATAAAATTTGCTTTTCTCCGCGGTTTTGTTAACCACCTACTTATCCTACCTTATAAAATACGCGGCATATAATTCGAACCAACATTTTCGGTTTAATGGATTAATTGCGTGGTAGTAGTGGTGGTGGTAATCGAAGTAGGGTTGGGTGCTACGCATTTAGATGGTTGTTTTATAGTTCAGCTTATTTGATGCGTACTGTAACAGATTTTTTGGTACTCAAACGAATCGGGGTGGGACTGAATCACGCGTAATTATAGCAACTGTAAAAGTCTGAAAACTGTAATTTTGTAGTTACGTCACAAAAAAAAATGTGATTCGGAAAAATCTTCGTAACTCAATTCGGGAATTGAAATGTTTTCATAAATAAGTTTGAACGGAACCTTCAATACACGTGTTTTTTTTTATATTTAAGGTATATAGATGAAACTGGCTTGTTGAACATGGGTTCGCCAGGAGGGTTGGTGGTTTCAGAAGGACATTCAATGACCTTTTTCACAAGTCCTTGTTTGAAGGTCAGGTAAAGCTCGTGATCGGGGCACGTGTCTAATCGATTGTGACGTAGAAATATGACCGAAGTAAAGTGTATGGAAGATTTTGTAGCACGTGTCTTTGTTTGGTTTATGGGAGGGAGATGTATGAACATGTGTACATCTGTATCATCCGTAATATCTGATAGCTAAGGTCCAGAACCCTTCGTGAAAGGGACCGGGGGGCAAAGGGCACTTCGCAAAGTTTTTCAACTTCATCTTAAAAAAAAAACTCCTCTGCTCCTCTATCCTTTCGCAGGTCTGCTGAAAGAAATTTCTATTAAAATAAGCAGTACTTTTGTACCGTTTTTCTGTGTTTTTGTATCTCCTTCGTATTTATATAATTTATATTTAAGAATAGTAAAATAAATAAATAAAAAATCTTAAAATTCCCTATGCCGCTCTAGAGTAAAGCGAGAAGAAGTGCTGACTTTTACTGACAAAAACCTAGGTCTAGGTCCATGTCATGGCACCTCTTTCATACCGATGCCTCCCACGTAAGTTGTTGTAACCCACAAAATGGCGATTTTGGGTTTTTTATGTAAAAGTGTCTAATTTTATGTAAACTATCCTACAAAAAAGCAAAAAGTCCAAAAAACCTATAATTTAAGGTACTTTTGAAACGTATAATGTTGTATATTTCGAACGATTCCGGCGTAGACTGTAGTATTTATTACTTGCAATGGTTTACAACGGGGAAAAGCGCACGTGCGTCCGTTGTATGTAACACATATCACAGATTACGCTGGAATTCGGTGCCAGTTGCACCTCTCACGCAATTTTTACGTCGTTAATTTAATATTGTAGTAATTACTATTCCGCTTAATCTTATCTTTAACTAACATGATAACCATTTCAAATATGGTATTGATCCCATACAACAATTTACGTCGCCAATTTTAAAATTATTTTATGTTAAGTGATACGTAAAACATTTTACTTCGATGCTAGATATGTAAAAGTAAGTTGTAACATCACATACAACGATTTACGTCACTATTCGTTTGAAATAAGTACGTTGTATGTATTTTTCAAGGAGTGTTTTATGAATATCACTGAAGTCAGAGTCATTCTAGGTAACCATTTTCAATGAATCTGAGAAGTTTTAAATGACTAAATTAACAGATGATGGCATATTTGGAACTTTGGACCTTGAAACTGCTCACTTACTCGTATTTCATAGCTGTGTAGTATAATAACCATTTGGATTACGACTGTTATAGCCATTTTTGTTTATATTATATCATTATTATTATAGCTAGCCTGTGCTGTCTTACTGCTGGGCCAAGGCCTCCCTCTATTCTTTCCAGTTATCTTAGTTACTCGCTTAATCGTACCAAGTATCAAGGAAGGCATCCAGGGCGTGTCGAGGAATTGTAGGCCTGGAACACAAAAGGCACCGATAGATTACATGTGAGTTTTAATCAGTAAAAGTTGCTTTTGCAAGTTGCACCAGGACTTTCCTTCTTGCTCGTGTTTATTGCTAGTTTCCCAAATCAAAAAACATTGTTCGTAACTTTTACTTTAGTCACCTGCATGTTTCTGCACTGTTGAACTCTTCAAGCTAAGTCTACTATCAGTGATTTGATTGAATAAAGTATCGTTTGAAAAAGGTAATGTAAAAAATACACATTTAAAGACTAGAGATTTTTCAAAAAGGTCAATCGTCAAAGAAAAACCTTTCTAGTAAAATATCAAAAACAGCCAGAAGGAAAACTGGTCTATTGAGTCTGCTGTAAGCACTATTTCAATAAATTTAACTTAAAAGGTGACAGAGAAAACGATGTATAACTATGGCTAATTTAGTTATAGGAGAGCCAAGCTTAGAATTTATGCTGATACTATAGCGAGACATAAGTAAATAAGAATAAATTGTCTGTTGCCGTTACTGAAACTTCAAACTTCAGACGTGTATAAACAACAGTTTCCCCATTTCTATAAGTGATTAAGTTCTTAATAAGGTGTTAGTTAAATTTGATATACCAACAGCAGTATTAATCCCAGATCAAAGAGATATTTAACAGCCTGTGAAAAAGTCTGGGTCTGACAAAACTATCATTTGTTACCATTTCAAGTCTTTTCAACTGCTTACAAGTTGAGTCACACTATGTTTGACTAAATTCACTAATGTTATAAGACACGGTTTAAACTTTTAGTGTATATAGTAATAACGTATAGCTTTTGCCTAAAGGGTACGCAGAGAAAACAGGATCTGAAAGATCATAATATCGTAAAAATAAAAGAGGTACCAGTTTGTTCTGAAGATTCAATATTATGTTTTATCAGACTGTAAGGTGATGACCACTTCTTTCAGCAACAATACCTTAAGATGCCGAAATGCTGATGATATGAATACACCAGTTAGGTGCATGAAACCAGCTTTTTAGGGTCGGGAAATAATCCCTCTATTGTACTTATATTACGAGCAAAACTTAATATTTGCGGGCTTTTCTAGATTCAGTGTAAGTTATTAAACATTACTTATTTACCTATCGTTTGTCTTGGATATGGTTACGAAAAGAAGAAGATTATAGCATATTACAGCTAAAAGTATAGTCACTTGAAAAAATGGAGAGAGGAAAAGATTACAAAGTGATAGTGAGACGGGTGATACGACAAAATAGAAGAATAAGCTTGTTCCACCGACTCCAAATCACATTGGACTAAGATAGGAACATGATGATGATTTTCCTATTTTTAAATCTTATTGGTTAATAGAATTTTCTTAATCATTTTGGTTACGATACTTTTTTGGGTTTTGATTATTTAAACTGTAGTTAAAATTTGGTTAAAGGACGATGTAATTAATTGAAAGTATAATTTAAATTTAGAAAAAGCTTAAATTTTTATTTTAGATTTTTTAAAATGATTTTTAATCTTAATCCTTAATGTTTTCCTAATCTTTAAAATATCGTTTCTTATTCTAAACTCTAAACCCTAAAATGTAAAATTTTGATAAACTTGATTGAAAATATTCTGCTTTTTTTGTATTTCGGTAACGTATCAACGAAAAGGTATCGTCCTAAATGAAATTAGGCTGAAAAAAACATTGTATTTATTTTATTATATCAAGTAATGATACACATACCACACCTTTTTTTTATTTGTAATCGACGTAAATTCATGTAAGTATCAGATATGATCCAAATCGGCTCTTGAACTCCCGTGTATAATAATGTAAGTGATAGTTACAACATTTTGTGAGGACCTCATGTCGCGGTAAACAGTTGTAACAACAAAATTCAAGAAACCGTTAAAATTATAAAGTAATGACATGTAGTAAACAATAACATATTAAAAACTATACGCTCATACCGAATTTCAAAAAGATTCTTTGAAAAATGTGGCTTGTATCGCAAAAAGTATCTTTAAAACGCTCTCCTGTAAAATTGCATTTTTGGGGTTACAACAACTTACGTGGGAGGCATCGATACATTCACACAGTCCGAATTTGTAAGCAAAAACAATAAAATAAAGTAATCTGAAGGAGTATCTGGATGACAAGTTTTGACATATTATTTATTGTTAATTTAAGTTTATTTTTTAATCTATTAATAGTGTTTTTATTATTATATTATTTTTTCTATTTTCATAACATTCTCCCTAGTTCATTGCAATTTAAAATTAATTTAGAATTTTATAATTTGACATGCATATAATCTTTGACATTTCATTTATATCGATTTCACTATCTTTATAATACTGCTTTTCATAATACTGCTTTTGTATGCCTATCGGCGGGACATGGTCTGTACAACAAAATATTGGAAAACATCTGTAATCACCTATGTTCACAAAATGAATGAATTTAAATTTGAATTAAAGTAAGAACATACTTTTATAGGTAGTTTAATCTACCTATTAAATAATTAGACAATTTAATGATGTTTATCAATAAATCAAGTTGTTTTAGAGGTTAACGAAATACTGCTTCGATAGAATTCAGGCTTATAATCAAGAAAATAGATTTTACAAAAAATTGCGTGTTCGTTTTGTTGACCGATATAATGGCGGAATGACACAGTGGCGACGCACGCGTAAGAAAACGGAACTACACCCCGCACTCCCCCTCTGGGCACTCCCCTTCCGTCCACCCGTATGGGTTCGCTGTGATGACGATGCGCAGACACAAGTCTTATATACCTAGTACTTACCTAGGAGTCATCGAACTAACTTAACTCTAATCAGATATTTGGGTTAAATATTATCATCATCAGCCTTTTTAATGTTTCCACTGCTGGGACACAGGCCTCCTCTCTAGGAGAGGGAATGGCCCAGAATTCACAACGCGGGCCCAGTGCGGATTGGTCTATATCACATGTTTTCGAATTTTTGGTTTTCGAACATGCCGGTTTCCTCACGATGTTTTCCCTCACCGTTCTGAGAGCAGTGGAGATCAAATAAATTACACAAAGTAATGCGCCTGGCAGGGTTTCAACCCGCGACTTACAACTCGTAAGTCGGGGCCGTAACCACTCGGCCGCCACTGCTCTCCTTTTTGGGTTAAACGGCTCGCCATTTTAAATTTAACTTACCGAATGATGCTGTATATTTCTGTTTGATTTCACATTAAATAATCAGACGGTTTTCACCTTGATTGACTGACTTTACAATCATTATTTCTTTACTGAAACTACGAATACAACTTTTAATGAACGGAGACAAAAAATAGTTGTCTTCACAGCTAGAATGAATTAGGTTCTTACCGCCTTATTCGAAAACACGATCTGAAGTACCTAGTTCTGAGACTATTACCCGGTGCCTCTTCATTTATTGTCAACTCCTTGAGTGCACGGGAACAGTAGCCTAATTTTCGTAATGAAAACCGTAGCGATATCGTAGCGACTTTGACATTTTCGTATTCTCATCCATCAATCGAGTTTGAACCACACCGATTTTGAACTCGTTCGATTGAAGAGAGGTCATTTAGAAATCGTTCGATTGTCGTTCTATCGAATCCCCATCAAGGAACACGTGAATACCGATTTTGGATAGGACTACGATCGAACGACAATGGAATTGGGATTCTTTGATTTTACGTGAATTAGGGCACAGTGCGCCGTCGACGACTGGCTTGGTCCGGACTATTACCAGACAACCAGACACCATCATCGACGGTTAAACCTGCTTACCATCAGGCAGGATCACAGTTAAACACTATTATGAAACAAAAAAAACAACTCGCCTCAGCTACGTTCAGCCCAAACACAGGTTCTGAGAACTATTGAATAACTCTTCACATTCAGTTAACTTTAGGGTGCTTTTCCACCAGAGATAGACGAGGTAGCTAGGCAGTGTATGTGTGTATGTAAGTACATACACTGCCTAGCTAGCTTACTTTGTGTTCGCAGTGGGGGTCCACCACGCTGTGAAAATATACTATTTTCCCCAAATATGTGATGTGTGAAATATGTGACTTTCGCATAAATTCCTCAATCGCATGCCTAGAACACATCTCGAGACTCTATCTCTTAATACAAATAACTCTAGCGGAGCTGAGTTGACATTTTCCAGTTCTGCTGAAATAATGTTACCGTCATCATTTCTTTGCTAAAAAAAGCTAGGCACAACATTAAAAATAGTGAAAGAAAGAAAGAAATAAATAAAATAGTGCTTTTCTTACTGTACTATAACAAATAAGAATTTTCTTTGCGTTTTATAGTTATTGTTTTTTTAGACACCAACAGCTGATAGATGAAATATGTGATCTTAAAGCAGTCAATGACATTGGTGTTTAAAAGACGATACTTTGTTAGCTTTAGGTTGGAGTGATAGGCATTGTCAGACTTTTATTTACTAAAGACACCCGTGTTCCTGTTGTTCTCCTTTGCTTTCAGGATCGAAGTGTCTTTTTTGAACAATCTCATAGGTACCTCTCACCTCATGTATCATCTATCTATCTAGCGCACCGCCTAGCTACCTCGCAAATTTTGACCTCGTGGACAGTCTAGCTACCTAGCGCATCGACTAGCTACCTCGCGAATTTTACCTCGTGGACCGTCTAGCTACCTAGCGCTCCGCCTAGCTATTTCGCAAATATTTAGTGGAGCACAACCTCTTCACACTCGGACGGCTTTTAGAGGCGGCCATTTTCGATTACACTTGTCGATAACATTGAAACCGAGTCGATTGTGAATCAAACCGAGCCTTTGTCCTGAGTATCGATTGATATCGAGTGGCCGTCAAACTTTCTGTTTTACTGTTAATTCTGTTTCATCAGTTTTGACAATTTTGATTTGTTGTTATTAATATTATTTAGGATGAAATTCGGCGGAATGGAATTGAAAGGGTTTGTGATGAGTTGTCTAAATGTTAGAAATACCTGCCAGTTAGTTGTTGTACTGTTGTTGGATTTAATTTAATTTGTATTGTGTACAAATAGTTGTTCCGGGTCTGTCTGTCTTGTGTGTACAAGTTTAGATATCTGTAAACACTCCCACGAAACAAGACTATTTCCTAATATACTCCGATAAGTTTAAAAAAAACTAGAACAAAAAAATATGATTCTTGATCTGAGAAAATTAAGATCCTTTTTTAGGATGGGAAATTATCAGACAAATTCCCTTGCTCTGTGTTTAGCACGAGGATGTGTCAGAACTGAACTAAAGAAATTCTTACTGTCCAACTTGTGAACTTTTTTAAATACTTTTGGAAAAAAAAATTAACATGGTGTTTTTATGGTGAGCTTTAATCATCCAATGACAAAAACCCGCTCTTGGACGTAACGGGAAACAATGGCAGACTGTTACTGACTAAACACCCCAACCTTGTTCTTTCTTTGCCCTTCGCAACTGGGGCCAAGCATTCCTTTCAGAAAGACATCCTGGCACCAGTAGGCTTCGACCCTTTTGCAGAGTCCCTACGATATGTCATGGTGTAAAAAAATTATGATTCGATTCAGGGACTGATTCTGAACTAAGTATACTCAGGTTTCGCATATACTAAAAATATATATGTACTAATCTACACTAATATAATAAAGAGGTAAAGTTTGTTTTTTTGTTTTTATGTTTTTTTGTTTGTAGGGGGTAATCTCTGGAACTACTGGTCCGATTGGAAAAATTTTAGCAACAATAGAAAGCTGCTTCACTTCTGAGTGACATAGGCTATATTTTATGTACGCGGGCGAAGCCGCTGGCAAAAGCTAGTAAATAATAATGTAGTAAGTATATAGAAAAGCAATAAACAGCGTAACGCTCGCTCACAGTCAATGACCGACAATAAGCTTCGTCTGAACAATGGCATACGCTTGAAAATTGAGTTCCTCAATTCCCTTTTGTTTTAAGTTTATTACTGAAACACTGTTTATATCATTCAAGAGCTTTAATTCTATACTTATAAATATTATTCAAAAATCTGTGTTTCTGTGTAATATCAACATAACGGTCTTCAAATCCGATTATAATTTGGGTATCTTCAAGGCTTCCAATAAACTAGTGCGCCACCATCAACGATTGCATCACTGCGTCTACCGTCATATTCGGCTGGTGCTGAAAATCAGCGCTGTGGCTCTATTTCACTCATGAGCCCCAGCTTTTTGCTGAGCACCAGCCGTTTTGTGCGGGTGTGTCACATATTTTTCAGTATTTAGTTGTTTTTGTTTTCTTTTTTTATGGTATGCGCCACACTTTTGCGCAAATAAACTTTTTTTTATTTCTTTCATTTCTTTCTTTACTGCTTACCATCAGGTGGGATTGCAGTCAAGCATTAATTTATATCAAATAAATAAATAATAATAAAATAATTTGGTAGAGCTACTCAGGCTAGCTTATCCACTGAAGAGCACAGAATACTTTTTATCCCGGCAATATGTTCCCGTGGGACAATTTCTACTATCACGCAAGCGAAGCCGGTACTAGCAGCTAGTTTTGTTTATAACGAATTTCTCGGAACTATCAACAAGTATCCCTGAAACAACAAGCGAGATCGTTCACTAAAGCTTGAAGTTAATTAATTTGTGAAGTAGATGCTACTATGTAAGGTCTCTGTAAAAAGATCGAAGCCAACTGGAACCCAGGGTCTTTCTCTGAAAGGACGGGTGGGGTGTTTAGTCTGTGTTCCTTCGCTATCATTATGAATCAATTATATATTTTTATACCCTCATCCGTGCATCATTGCTAATTGCTAACTGAAAACCAGTGTCTAACTGACTGACAAATGCTGAGCTAGACACCTTTTTAGAGCGAGCACGCTCGACACTTTTTGTACTATGTCTGTTCCGAATAAAGGCATAAAATATGTAAACTAACATACCTACACAAGACACCGATATCAGAAACACTGTACCTGTAGGTCATAAAAGTATTCGTTCCGAGCGGAAATCGAACCCGCGACCCGCAGCGTAGCAACCCACCGCTCAACCACTGCGCAAATTCTAAGGTAGAATTTGCGCAGTGGTTGAGCGGTAGAAAAATGACACCTGAGTGTCCTATAAACATCATAAAAAATGGCCCACTGTGTGAACGATGGACGTAAATGGAGACTAGATATGACATTACAGGAACCCTCGTCATGTATACGGATTTCAGGAGGAATGGACAGAATCTATACATATTTGTTATGTAAGAAACTACGGATGAATGGATAATAATATGCTTTGATGTATTGAGAGTTAGTTGAAAAGGTTACAATGATTTGTTCTTTTATGGATAAAAAGGGCATTTGTCAAAGCTTTTTCAAAAAAACTAAACGGTCTTTTGAAAAAGGAATGAGAATTTTCGGCCAAGATTTTTAGTATTCCATTTTCTTGAAGCACTGATGTGTGATTAAAGTATGCCTTCCTCACTAGCCTATCGACAACGTCGAGAATGGTTTAAAAGCTTGTTGCTTAATTTAACGCAATCTAAAGTGATGTTTGATGTAAAAGTAACGAGAAGAAAGAGAGATAACACCTAAAAACTCTGTTGGCAATCAGTAATTCTACGATTTACTCGAACGTTTCACAAAACTTGTTTCAGGAAACACGTGTTTTTATTAAACCCTTAAGTAGTTTTTTATATTTTTAATATAGGAATACATTATGGAGAAACAAAGTTCATGTAAAATAGCAGATTTTCAGAGGTTTGCTCTTTACTCATAAACAAAATTAAGCGTCAAACAGAGTCACTTTTAAATTTAAACGAGTATATTACAATTAATATTTTATTTAATATTCGTATAAAGGTGTGTCAGCAGTGGGAACGTATAAGGCTGATAACCTATCTATACTAATAGCATAGCACAGTACTGTGGTGACTGCAAGGAGGTCACATATCATTCTAACTGGCACAATGATTTTACTTTTAAACTTTATTGAAAAAAGAATACAAGGTGTCATTGACATGTTAACGCAAACGAATACCATGGATCCAGTACATGACTCTGGACCCCCCAGTGGTGGAACTTTTGGTCGGCTTTTTTTCAAATTTTTGAAAAAAAAGTTTTGTTTTTTTATTTTTAACCTGTATAAAATCGTTATTCTGACCAATCCCAATGATATTTTTAGAAAAAAAAAGAAAAAAATTTTTTTGCAAAAAAAAATTTAAAAAATTCGTCGAGGCAAATAAAGTCGTTATTCTAATCAAACTCGATGACATTTTTATTTTGGTAATGTACTCATTTTTTTTTTCGCAATAAATGTTAAATTGACGTTTTTATACAGTTAAATTAAAAAAAACCTTAAAATTCATTAAAAAAAAAAAATAAGAAAAAACCGACAAAAAATTCCATCACTGGGTGTCTAGAATCATGTACTGGATTTATGGTATTCGTTTGCGTTAACATGTCAATGACACCCTGTATAAATTTTGATAGATGAATTGTCGTACAATATCAGAGAAAAGAAAATTATTATAAAATGTTTTATGATTAAGAGCTTCGAATACATTAATATCGTATAAAGATAAAGAAGTCTCTCATTGTAGATTACCCTCCGTCACAGTACTATGCTATTAGTATAGATTGTACAAAAACATACACAGGAAATTCAGTAGCCAATATTCTGGCACCGGATCAAACACAGCACAGCCTTGAAGTGCTAAGAAGTAACGTTATTCGCTAAAACTCAAATCGCAAGAATTGTGTAAACGAAAAGTTTTACAACTTGTATGAAACGCCAACATTTATGATTGATTCTAAGAAAAACACGCAAGTTTTGGGTGAAGTATGTAATAATTTGAATATGCTTCAGTGATATATATCTCTACTTAAAAAAACCTTTCTCATATTTCAAGATATTAAATTATTTGGAAAACTATGATATTTCCAACACTCAGAAAGTGACTCGTATGGCTCCAATTTAGATAATGCTGTGTCATTTTGATTACCATTACGCACTAGTGTGTTAATGTAGCTAAAACTACTTTGTTCTCAAAAAAAGTTACAATCAAATACAAAAATTTTGATACAAGTGCAGGAAGTTTGTCATTGCGACCGAGGCGAAATTCGCACGAGCCGTAGGCGAGTGCGTTATGGAGCCGAGGGCTGGGACCTCGAGGCCCTCCGGCCTCTGATAGGGTCCCCGCTGCCGGTGGAAGTGTGCAGCGCATGAGATGGACACAATCCATTAATGAGAATGTCATGCGCTCATACTTTGGGGCTACAGAGGGGGGAACTAACCTGACTGCGTACCGTGGTCGGATGCTCTCTCTATTTCAGGTGCTTGAGCCAGCTGTCAACGTTTCAGCCCAACGACTTTCGGATCAGGTGCGGGTCATTCAGCGTAATCATATGTTGGATGACGCCGTACTTGATAGACTGCGCCTAGAATCACGGAGTAGCTGTGTCTCATCTGCTTCGCAACCGGCCGCGGTGCAGCTGCAGCGCAGTGTTTCACCGCGACCCGACAACATTGGTGAGGACGATGATGACGGGGCTATATCCGTGAGTACCCAATGTAATGCACGTTTGAGGAGCGCTTTGGAGGATGCATTCCGAGAGCACCGTTCGACACCACCTGGACTTAGACCTCGACTACCGCGTTTGCCTATGCATAAGAAAAATAGGGCGCTGGTGTGTGCTCTAGACTCGCAGCTATCTAACTGTTTTGATAGCAGCAAAGACCTTGCCGATACTCACTCGATCTTGTACTGTGGGGCTGTAGCGGCATGTCGTGTAGCTCACGTCAAATTTACTAATAATGACCGAGCTACGCGACCAGCTGTACCAGTCTGGCAGTGCAGGATCGAGCGTCGTATTGCTGAGGCTAGAGCACTCATCGGTAAGCTTATCTGCTTCAGGGAGGGCAATACTCGCCCTAGGGTGATGCGCTTTGTGAGGCGGGCGTTTTCAGGGACTGAAATTAGTTCCCAAGATTATTTACCCCGCGTCACAGAGCGCATCGACTTCCTGAAGCAGAAGATCTATGCATGGGCAAGCCGTATTCGACGGTACAAACGGCGAGTCGAGCGCTACACTCAGAATCGCACATTCCAAAGCAACGAGAGGTGGGTTTATAGGACTTGGGAGCGACCGGACCAAAGTGTGACTGATACACGCTTACCAGATGATGATGCGATGTGTTCATTTTGGCGCAACATCTGGTCGGTGCCTGTCAGTCACACCGAGGGTGACTGGACTCGGGAGGTCGAGCGGGCGTGCGATCTTATACCGGAAATGGGGGCGATTACCATCAGCCCCCAAGATGTAGCTCGTGCAGTTCGTCCGTTGCCTAACTGGAAATCCCCGGGGCCGGACGGGCTGCACAATTTTTGGCTTAAATGGTTTAAAAGATCGCACGCTCGTTTGGCATCTCAATTCCAGTCTGCCCTAGAGTCAGGGTCGCTGCCTGAGTTTTTTACGACAGGAATAACCCACCTGCTCCATAAATCAGGTAGTACTGCGGAACCTAAAAATTGTAGACCGATCACGTGTTTACCGACGGTCTATAAAGTTCTTACATCCATACTGAGAGCTAAAATTAATAATCACATTGAGACAAATTGTATCATGTCTGCCTCTCAGAATGGGTGTAGGAACGGGTCCCGCGGTACTAAGGAGCTGCTCCTCATTGATGTTGCCATCAGCCAACAGGTCCGGCGTTCTCGTAGAGATTTGTCGACATGTTGGATAGACTATAAGAAGGCCTATGACTCGGTGCCACATACATGGCTCATGAGGGTGCTGGAGCTGTATAAGATTGATGCAACTCTGCGCACCTTCCTGATGTCATGTATGGGGCAATGGAGGACGGTCCTTCACTATCCAGGATGTCGACAAATTTCGGAGAACAGCGCATCGATAAGGATTGAGCGTGGCATATTCCAAGGCGACAGTCTGAGTCCACTGTGGTTTTGTCTAGCCTTGAACCCTCTCAGCACACTGCTGGAGGGCTCCGGGTTAGGCTACCGGTTGAAAAGAGGTGGTCAAGTCATATCTCACCTCCTTTACATGGATGATCTGAAACTCTTTGCCCCCAACGACATGCAGCTGATGGAGCTACTGAAGGTAACTGAAACCTTTAGTAGTGCCATCAGGATGGAATTTGGTGTGGACAAATGTGCAGTCATGCATGTGAAGCGAGGAGAGATTATGGGATCCGTGGGAACTCAACTCACGGATTCCATAAACCTGAGATCCCTCTCTCCAACCGAAACCTATAAGTATTTGGGTATGTCGGAAGCGTTAGGCATCAATGCTGATGACGTGAAACAGTCGTTGAAGGAGCGCTTCTTCAACCGCCTGAATAAAGTACTGAATAGTCTTTTATCAGGCGGGAACAAGGTGCGCGCTTTCAACGGGTGGGTCATGCCGGTGTTGATGTACTCTTTCGGCATACTCAAATGGACTCAGACCGAACTGGACGCTTTGGATAGGAGGGTCCGTACACTGCTTACCGCAAATCGGATGCATCACCCACGGTCATCGGTTATGAGACTGTATATCCCACGGAAGTGCGGGGGTCGTGGCTTTTTAAATGCTAAGACCCTGCACAACCGTGAGGTATGCAGTCTCAGGGAATACTTCCTTGAAGCCGACGTGGGGATGCATCGAGATATGGTAGCAGTGGACAAGGGCCTCACCCCGCTCTCCTTGGCTAACGGGAACTGGCGCAAACCTGTAGTATTGGATGCTAATGAACGCAAGGAAGTATGGCAGAGCAAGGAGCTTCACGGGCGCTTTTACCGGGCCTTACATGGGCCCGATGTAGACTTCTTAGCGTCCGTATCCTGGCTGCGCTTTGGTGACCTTTTCGGGGAAACCGAAGGTTTTGTTTTTGCAATAATGGACGAAGTTATGATGACGAATAACTACCGGAAATACATTGTGAAGGACGGTACGGTTGACATCTGTCGGGCATGCCACCGACCCGGTGAATCAATCCGACACATTATTTCTGGATGTTCTCGTTTGGCTAACGGAGACTATTTGCATAGACACAACCTTGTAGCCAGGATCATCCACCAGCAACTTGCTCTTAAATACAACCTCGTGGAATCAGAAGTACCGTATTATAGGTATGTGCCCGACCCAGTTCTCGAAAATGGCAGCATCACGTTATATTGGGATCGATCTATCATCACTGACAGGACTATTGTTGCCAATAAGCCTGACATAGTGGTGATAGATCGACTGGAGCGTCGCACAATGATTGTTGATATAGCGGTCCCTCATGATGAGAACCTCGTGAAAGCCGAGAAGGATAAACAAACTAAGTATCTTGACTTGGCTCGCGAGGTTGTCGACATGTGGGAAGTGGACACAGCAGTCATTGTGCCGATAGCCAAAATAAAATTATTATTATTATTATTATATATTATTATAGTTGTGACGGCTAATGGCTTAATAGCCAAGAGCCTCGACCAACACCTGAGGAGGCTCTCGTTAGGCAGTTGGATCAAGGGCCTGATTCAGAAGGCAGTACTCCTGGACACGGCGCGTATTGTCCGGAGGTTCCTCTCTCAGGAGCCCTGACCACCGGTAGCTTGGACCCTGTCTCGATGCCGGTGGGCTACTATTTTTTATATTTTTAAATGTTTTTTTTTTAAATTATTTTTTTAAGGAAATATTTAAAAATATATTGAATATGATTGAAATGTAAATAAATGGAATAATAATAAAATTTAAGTATAAAGAAAAATCACATGTGCTAGTTTTACTGTGTGTAGTAACAGTTAGTCAAACCTTTTGTATGAATAAGAATACAGTACGGCCGTCAGATCTTGGTGAGTCTAAACTTAGGCTCTGCGAATTTTAACACTTGAAAACTCGTAAAAGAACAAATGGTTTAGACAAATAAATGCAATTTGCGGTTGTTATAGCTGTTAAAAACTGTTATTGGCATTTATTTTTTAAGAACCTTTATTTTTGTAAAGGCGCTTACGAAAAACTTCTAAAAAGCGTTATGAAACTAAAAGAAAAATAACAAGAAAACAACATAAATATTACATAACATTCAAATGATTTGGAGCAATGAAAACTGTGTTAAAACAAGATCAAAGCAGTGAGACAGTTCCAGTTTTTAATTAAAACTTTTATTTAGTAATTAATACTAACGACGGAAGTTGCCGACGTAAATCATAAATAAAGTCGCGGAGACAGTTTTTGTATCACTTTGAGACTGTTTACTTACTTCAGTTTATTTACATAATATTGTATGAGTCGACAGCTTCAATATAAGCTAAATAAACAAGCTCAAAAGGTAAGTTAATCAATTAGGGATGTTTTTTTTTTTTAATGTGGGAAAAATCATCGAATGACGAATCCCGCCCTGGGCGGGGTTGGACTTAGTGTCAGACTTCTACTGACTAAACGACCCACCGTTTCTTCCTGCCTTAGTTCCAGGGCCTAAGTTTTCCGCTTTCGCATCAACCATTGGCTCTAGAAGGCTTCGGCCGTACACCGCCGCGGGAACAGTGCGCGCCGTCGACGACTTGGGCTCGGTCCGGAAGTCTGGACCAGACGACCGGACGGCGAGGTAAGAGGACTTACTTTTCCGGACTTACTTATTAATTAGGGATGTGTATGCTTCGAGAGCAGTTGGGCCCCGATGTATGCGTGGTCGCGGGTTCAAACCCAACCAGTCGCATTACTTTCTGTAATATATTTCATCACCACTGCTCACAAAACGATGAAGGAAAACATTGTGAGGATAGACTGTAGAACCAAAAATTCGCAGACATGTGAAAGCCACCACTCCGCTAACGAAAATGGTCAAAAACCCTTTGGACTTTTTGAACTAACCGACTTAGCAAAAGCAGGACAGACTGGCCTCGGTCTAAGTTGGCCGGACACGCTACCAATAATACTGTGTCCAGCTTTATCTAGACGCCTTTAACAGTATTCTCAGTTGAACCAATTTGCAATATAAACCAGAACAATGGATAATGTAAAATTTACAAATTGGGCCACTCCGTGCCTGGCATAAAGGTGTTACTCCCCAGGTATTTCAAAGTTAGACAATAGATAAACTGTCGTCTGGGAATAGACTAACAATCTGCGAATTTCAAAGTTGCTGCGCCATTTTATAAGACGAAAATCTCATAGTGTAAAATACACTAACTTACGTTTTATTCGGAAACTTATTCTCCATCTTATTAATAGTATTTGGAGTACTTGAAATCCAGCTTTTGAAGTTAATAAAGCCAAAGTCACTCTGTATAACGTTTTTTTTTTTACGGTGGCCAATAATATTATCCAATGACATCTCCTAAATTTGGGTGTTGCGGGGTAGTTTCCGTCTTACCAAATACAGACTAAAGGCCTGCGTTACATTTTCACTCTAAACTACATTATAAAATACACTATAGATATAGAATTCCAAATAAACATAAGGTAAATCTTCATAAAAACTTTGTTTCAGAAAATGTTTTCCCTGTTATGGTACGCGGCAAGAAGTTGAACACAGACCTCCTCACTAGGAGAGGGAATGGGCCATAATCCACCACGCAAGTTGGTGTTGGGTTGGTGGATGTCACATATCTTCGAATTTTGGTTCTAGGATATATCGGTTTCTTCACAATGTTTTCCTTCACCGTTTTGAGAGCAATAGTGATGAAATAAATTACACAAAGAAATGGCTGGGTTTGAAACCGCGACATACAACTCATAAGGCCTTTACCACTCGGCCTGCCACTGCTCTTAAATATGTTAAAGACATTACTGGGATGTTGAACTCTTATTTTCCATCCATACAATAGGTGCTATGTATGAATCGATCTGTAGCTAAAACCTCGTGTGTGTGAGCACTGTAATAAAATCGAGCATCTGGGGTAATGTCCTGTGAATCTGAGATAGCTAGCAGTGTTTGAAATAATGTAGATCTATTCTTAAAATAACACCTACGCATCCTTTGAAATTCAGATCTCTCATACAAAAAAATAATAAAAGCTTGTCAAGGAACATTACCTCTCTACTGTCTCGTAAAGTCGTATGTAGTATATTATGTTAGTTTTCTTCACTCAGAGAATTAGCATTGCCATTCAACGTGGCAGTACTGCCAGCCTTCAGGGCCTCAAGTCTGCTATTAGGTACAATAGTGTCAGAATAGTCGATGATTGATATCAAAATGATTGTTGATTTTGGCAAGTTTGGTAATCTACTAATATGATAGCGTCATTTTGATTTTCCACTGAAACTTTATTGAAAGAATTTTTTAGAATGGTAATCTCGTACATAATGAATATTTGACATATGCGATAAATTAATAAAATTTTGACAGTTTTACGATTAGAATGTTACTGTACAGTTAATAATTTAATAACAGCTCTTACTACAATTCTATTACGACTACACTGACCGCCCAATGATCAGCCATTATGAATTAAAAGATTGCGAACTTTTAGCAAAATGACAATGGAATCGTGTTGGAATGACAATATTAAAAAAATAGCAGACTTGGGCCTCTGGGCACATTTCCGGATGACAGCGATGTGAAGGAGTACTTTGACGCCTAAGTGTGTTTTGTGTGTTTTTGTATTAGATGCAGGTTAGTGAGTGGTTTAGTATTATAGTTAGGTTTAGTATAAAAATTTTTTATAGTCAACCGAAACTGTAACGAAAATTTTAAAATAAAATAGTAAAAAAATATATAGTTATGTATTATTATTTTTTGTGTAAGTATTGCATCTTTATGTGTACACTGTGTGTGTGGCGCAGCCGCCCCGCTCTCTTAGGGCCTTATCACACTAGCTGATTGCCAACGTTCTCAAAGCGGAGCGGGTGCGCAACGAATTCGTCGCGAACACGTCGCGGCTGCGCAGCGAAGACGTCGCGGACGCACAACGAGATTTAAATTCGTCGATGCTTTCGTTTTCGTCTCCGGCGTCTTCGAAGCAATAAAGCCAACAGCAGTGTTTCCTCGTCGGAATTCTTTTTTTTTACTCAGTGTATTGTCCGGCGATAATTTGCTACAAACACGCCACGATAATATAATGCATTCGCCATGCGTCCGCGACGTCTTCGCTGCGCAGCCGCGACGTGTTCGCGACGCACTCGTTGCGCGCCCGCTCCGCTTTGAAGACGTGCGAGCGTCTTCAAAGCGGAGCGGGTCCGCTAGTATGATAAGGCCCTTAGAGGTGCTGTCTACTAGGGCTAACCTCCTAAATTTGCCACATTAGTATTATTAATAATATAGCGCTTTCGGAGGATATGTTTGGTCAAAGCCTGCCGAAATTTGTAGAAGCGGCTCAAGTAATTATTGAGAATTGCCCGGACTTATTACATAATTTCATTAAAGTAAACCGCAAACGGGCAGAACGTCTTTTCTATTAAAGAAATTATATCACAAATAATGTGTCCCGTCCGAGGAAACAAGCGAGCTTGTGTTAAAACCACATACGACTCTAGTTTCCTGTTCTCTTCACTTCCTCGTTAACAGGCTAAGAGTAGCTTCACATTAGATCGGACCGTTAGACTTACCGTTGGCCGACTGCCACCGCAGGTGCGGGCTTGCGGACGGCAAGCAATGGGTAGCCCGCCATCCGGTCGCCTAGTAACAGTCTGGACCGAGCCCAAATCGATGGCGCGCAGTGTTCTCGCGCGCCTCAATGCATTGTCAGACTGAAGGGGTCCAATATACGCTATTGATAAACATAGGTATGCTAATACGGATCCAACACTTTAGTCGGTCTGATATAACTATCGGTCTGTCCTAATGTGGCCCCACTCCAAAGGCTACACAACTCGCGAAGTTGTCTCGACGAAGTATTCATCGAAGTCGATCGAAGTCCGAAGTATGTGACTATACATTCGTGCAACCTCGTGAGGAGATCTTCGAGTCCTTTGACTCGGGTACAAAAACCGACAACGACTGGAAGTCGCCCGAAGCGAGGCGAGGATGCACGAAGCGAAGCGAAGTACCCTTCTTCACTAACGTATTCATTCAACTTCACGAGTAGTGTAGAGCAGGCTTAACATTGCTACTAGACACAGATCATATTTTCCGCTACCCTCGTTATCCCGGCATGTTATATTTACTTCATTATTCGTCGAGCTTCGAGGTCTTGTTCATTATATCGATAAAAAAGGATCAGTGATGAGTTTCGATACAATGTTCTTTGTTTGGGTTTATTTTTAGGAGTTCGCAATTGGTTTGTTTACTTCAATCTCAATCTTCAGTCTTAAAGCGGAATCAGGCGATTTATTTGCGTCTTTCATTCGACTTTGTCTTTTTTTTTTGTTTGGTAGGACTGATGGCTGCATGAGACATTTTTGAGTTGAAACATTCTGGGTCCAAAGGTTTCTGAAAAGAAGGCTCGATCCTGGTATGAAAGGCAAGTAAGGAACGTTGTAGGTTGTTTAGTCACTAAAAGTCTGACACTATTTCCCGCTCTGCCCTAGGGCGGGAGTTGTCATTGAATGATTTTTACCCAAAAAATCCTCCACCTCTCATCTCATCTTGCTCTATCATCTTTCTTTTTTTTTCTATTAAATTTTTCTTATAATACGGTATGCCGCATATAAATTGACTAAAGAATCTAAAATGACTACAGGAATTAGCTCAAGCATATCAAAATGTACGGAATTACGAGTGGTAGGAGCTTTCCCCACCACAAAATCTCGAGTCAAATAATTTGCCGCCCTGGTACGATAAATTTTTAGCAGAAAAACACCCACCGTAGTTATAATCTATCTACACTAATATAATAAAGAGGTAAAGTTTGTTTTTTTATTTTTTTGTTTGTAGGAGGTAATCTCTGGAACTACTGGTCCGATTGGAAAAATTTTAGCAACAATAGAAAGCTGCTTTACTCCTGAGTGACATAGGCTATATTTCATGTACACGGGCGAAGCCGCTGACAAGAGCTAGTATTATATAAAAAAACGAAATATCACTCACTTGATTAATCACGAATCTTAGAAACTACAACCTACAACTTCAGATTTCTTATAGGGTGTAGATATCCGCTAAAAACGGATTTTCACGCAGGCGAAGCCACAAGCAGAAGCTAGTTAACGAACGTTAGAAACGAGATTAAGATTTCTATTTAGTGAAGTAGAACTCCGCAATTAACTTTCGCAAACAAGACATTAACGTTCAAACTTTACGTAAATAACAGGAAAACACATTACACTCGTGCGAAAGCTATAAATTAGAAGCCAAAACAATACTTATACCTAATGGTTTAATTTCCGTTTTCACCTCAAAGCGCTAAATCACACCTTTGGTAGCGATGTAGAGGTCGATGACCGCATCTTTGGTGTTAAGGGCATTGCCCTTTACCTTGTCACCTGTTTTTTGGAGTGGAAAATCATCGAATAATTTTCTTTAATTCTGGGTGGAGCAAGAGGGAGTGTCAGTGTGTTTGTTTATTAACTAAAGTCCTCTTGTGTTTCTTCGTGTTCCCATGCTTACCTTGGCCAAGAAACACCATGTCATCACCATCATCAATTCAGCCGAAAGACTGCCACTGCTGGACATAGACCTCCCTCAAACGTCGCCACAATGACCGGTCCCGTGCGTCACGCATCCATCAAATTCCAGAAACCCTAACCTGGTCGTCGGTCCACCTTGTGGGAGGCCTTCGAACACTACGTCTTCCGGTACGAGGTCGCCACTCCAGAAACACCATGTGACTCGCGACAACACCCGGGGTGTCTCCTGCGGCGGGTTATATTGTGATAATATTCAAAAAGGTAAAAATATTTTAAGAATGTAAAAGTTACAAAAGAAGAGGACGTTATTCGGTTCTTTTATACGTTCAATCTAGTTATAGACCTCAAGTTAGTGAGAATGTACTGCAGAGTGACGTGATTTCTAACTTCGGTCCTCCCTCAGGGAGGAAAGTATCGGGGCTCAGTCTAGGCTAATACCAACTTCGCTAACGGGAAATAGACTTCGGAAAGAGTATCTAATTGACTCTGGTGGTTAAGGGCCCACAGTTCATTTTAATCTGAATATATAAATTGTAAAACTACTCATCATCATCATCTTCCTGCCCTTGTCCCGTTTTATTTGGGGTCGGCGCAATATGTTTTTTTCTTCCACTCTGTTCTGTCACCCGTCACACTATCACTAACTCCTCTGTCTTCCATATCACGTCTCACACAATCCATCCATATTTTCTTTGGTCTCCCTCTCCCTCTCCATCCATCCACATTTATACTCATGACTTTTTTTGTAACAAAAAAAAAACAATTGTAAAACTACTGTTTTAAATTTTTTTAAATAATCTCAAAAACCTCCAAGACTTGTTCACGAGACCTTTTAGTATGTGTGTGTGTGTGTTGTGGAGAGCAGTTGTGGCCGAGTCACAGTATTACAAATAGTGGCCGAGTGGTAACGGCCCAGACTTATGAATTGTAGGTCCCGGGTTCAAACCCAGCTAGGCACATTACTTCGTGTAATATTTATCATCACCACTGCTCTAAAAACGGCGAAGGAAAATATCGTGAGGAAACCGGCATGTCCTAGAACCTAAAATTCGAAGACAGGTGTCATCCGGCATTAGTGACGTCCACCAACTCGCACTGGGCCCACGTAGTGGATTGCGGCCCATTCTCTATCCTAATAAAAATGAGGCCTGAGTCCCAGCAGTGGGAACGTTATAAGGCTAAATTTGGTGTTATGCCCCTTGTATCGAAAAGTTTGAAATGAATGAATGAAATTTTAAAAAGGAAAATTTGTTTTATCTTTGTGAATGAACTGTGACCACTTTGACTGCGAAAAGGAAAAAAAATGTATTAAAGCAATTCCTTACCCGTCTATATTCTCTGTTAAATTGTTACAGCCCATTTATTAAACTAACACTCCAGAAAATATTGTATGTCAACAGAAGAGTGAATACGTTTTTCTTTTGACCGCCACGAATGGTTTTCTACAAAAATGTCTCTTAATAAAATAAAATACAAACGTATTGGTAATAAATTGGAGTTATTACATAGAGTCCTTTTTTATATTTTCTATTGGTATGATAAAATAACGCATTGAAAATATATATATTAGGTCCTCACATATGAAATTGAAGAATGGTCGTACTGGCCACTCTTTGATCTCAAATGTCTCCTGCTTGGTTACGAATTCCAATTTCAAATTTATAGAGCTATTCATGCATTTGTTTTTCGAAAACCGTAATTCATATGTTTTTTCCATCTTTGGCTTTTTCAGTTGATTAAATAGAAAACTTAAAATACTTATCATGTTATTTACGAGTACAAGTTCCGCCGTGGTATCAGTGCTGCAGAAACGGCTCGAAGGATTAATGAAGTGTATGGCGGTGGTGGCGCAAAAGAAAACACTGCGTTTTTGGTTCCAACGTTTTCGTTCTGGAAATTCCAACCTGGAAAACAAGCCCCGTGGGTGCTCTGTTTCGAATACTCGGTACAGTTCATACTGCTCGGCCAAGCGCTTATCTTTACAAGTCGCTTACGTCACTGTCTCGGCCGAGTAACATTTTACAGTCTCGACCTTTTACTCGGTACGTGTGATCATGGCATTTAAGATGGGCAACGCGGTGTACTTATTCGTTTACTTATAATTTCCTCAGCGTGATGAACTGATGACCTGTTGAGAATCTCAAGAGTAGAGGAGAGGATCTTTCGTCTGTACTGATAAGGCATTGATGTTACTCGCGCTCTGTGTCATATGTTAATAATAATTAATTTGATAAACAGATAGATAATTATTTTATTTCAATCGACAAATTAAAAAAATAAATAAATCAATGAACTTTTATAGGTAGATCTTTTGTTAGTGAAATGAAGTCTAATTTCACATAACAGTTTTAAAAGTAAAGTCTACAAAGTTGGAAAAAATAGACCGATCGTTCCTAATTTAGTTTTGCCGTTCTGATTCTTGCTTGGCAAGCGATCGGCCCGCAGTATTCCCTGTTGAGAGTTAGGGTTCTTCAATCGAGACACGTTTTTATCAGATAAAGACAAACGTGACGGAATGTACTTCTTACAATTCAAGGACATCTAAATATATAAAAGGTAACCGTTACTGAGTGATCGATCAACACAAAGCTTAAACTATTGAACGGATTGGGCAAGCATATAGTTAATTTGACTTAGGCTCTAGACAGACGTATTTCAAGAGCAGTTTGAATGCAGTTAACACGACTGCAAACCAACCGTGCAGTTCGATTGCACGCCGACTGCAATTGAACTGCACTTGAACAGCAATTTGCAGTTAGATTGCAGTTGAAATGCTGTCCGTCTGTCTAGAGATTAAGCTTGCGTTTTTTTTATGGTGGGAAATATCATCGAATGACAAATCCCGCCCTTGGGCAAAGCAGGAGACAGTGTCAGACTTCTACTGACTAAACGACCCACCGTTATATCTTGCCTTAGTTCCAGGGCCCCGGTGTTCCGCTTTCGCATCAAAACTTGAACCTTGCGTTTGGAAAGAATTTTCAAAAAACAGCCCCTTGAGGGGAAGAAACGAGGTCTGTAGCGTACTTGTAGACTTCACACCTTTGAGAACGTCCTTAATTTATAGAAGGACTATAGAATATAGTGTGAAGTTACACAACTGGTAACTTCACACTATATTCTCTTCTTGCTGTTTTCTGGCAACTATCCGCGTCCGTGGCAGCGATAGGACACCACGCCCTGCAGCCAAATATCTTTCTTATGAACTTTTGCGGTATCATACAACATTTAAGAGGAGCATGTGACAATCGCAGCGTTAAGTCCCCTCTTTGAGAAGTCCTCACCTTCTGCAAGACCCACATCTTCACCGAACAAGGCGAATTCAGAACAAGAAATGGCCGAGTGTTACAATTGTGCGAACTGCCCAGAAGACACAGTGGAGCATACAGTCTTCACTGTGTCCTCTTCACACACAATATCATCACATCACACCTCCGTGTCCACCGCTTGAACGGCCATGTCCTCATGAATACTGTCGGTGGCGAAGACCTCTAAAGTCTGGCCCTGTTTCAAGCCAAGATCCTGAGCGAGAAGGATGTTGATGCGGTCGCCACCGTATATGAAGCAGTAATGATACCGAAGTGTCTTGTTTATATTAAAAATATATTTTCAAAATTGTATAAATTATATCTAGAAAAAGCTATCTTCATTACCCTAAAAGTTCGATCAAATATTAGAAATTCAAGACTTTACTGAGAAAATATTTTACTGGGAAAATATCTTGCCTTGTAACGTATATTATCAAGACTGCTTCTAGGAAAGTTGGAAACCGGGAAGTATATTAAGTAGATATTATTAATTCCATAAAAATGTTTTGCAAATCTTTGTTTATAGAATTTTATTAAAATCCTGTTTTTAATAAAAATCCATATTTATCGTTACATAGTATAAAACAAAGTTGCTTGCAGCTGTCCCTATGTATGCTTAGATCTTTAAAAGTATGCAACGGATTTTGATGCGGTTTTTATTAGACAAAGTGATTCAAGAGGAAGGTTTATGTGTATAATACATGCATAATATATTCAATATCAGTTCCCGTGCGAAGCTGGGGCGGATCGCTAGTAACTTAATAAAATAATTTAGAATTCTGCGGAAAAGGGGTGTAAAGATCCTTAAACCTTTGTTGAAAAGGAAGGAACCTCCTCCTAAACAGAAGTTGTGCCCGATAATTGATTTTAGAAGGCTTTATATGTTCTAAGGAAAAATGGACCCCAGCGGCCACATTGGACGCCCTGGACCCTGGTGGTGGGCGATTTCGACCTTCTTCTTCTTAGCGTGCCCATGGCAAAACCAGTCAAATTCCTTGCCTGGCCCAGTATTTGGCCACGGCAATGCTGTCCACTGACGCTGTCATTAGGTCCTTATGAGAACAGGTAATAGGGCACATAGTGCAGGTTGGAAGATGGGACATAGTCTGCGGAGAGACGCCGCACAAACACTGAAGATCAGTACCTGAAAATCACTTACTGCGCTTTTACTGGCCTGTCAGCATAGTAGTTAGTGACCCTGACTGCTATGCCGGAGATTGTGGGTACGATTCCCACCCAGGACAAATGATTGTGTGATGAGCACGATCATTTGTTCTGTGTCTGGGTGTAATTTATCTATAATATGTATATATTTAGAAATATATAAGTATGTTTATCAGTCGTCTAGTACTCATAACACAAGCTCTGCTTAGCTTGAGACTAGATTGTGTGATGGTCGTCGAATATTATTATTATATTATTTTAATTTCAACCACCATGACGATTCAACTAGTGTAAGGGAGATTATAACCGATTTTCGGGTGTTAATCGAGGCGAGGAATACGCGTAGCAGTGGCGGTTGGTTCAACTTATTTGCCGGGTACTACACGTGCCCTCTTGCTAGAGTGAGAGAAGTCATATGATAACGTCCGATAAAAAAGAAACAGCTTTCCGTTCAACTAATAGAATTGAATCGTTGTACGTGGGAGGACGTTTAGTTATTTTTAGGTGAACACTATCCCACAAATAGATTTATCTACTACATTATTGGTGTAATGGAAAAAGGGCTTATTTATAGTTTATTTCTGTTTCCACTACATTACTGATAGATAGCAACTTTTAACACTGAGAGTTCACTTGACGATTTT
The DNA here is from genome assembly GCA_029852875.1 of Mythimna loreyi. Taxonomy (NCBI): domain Eukaryota; kingdom Metazoa; phylum Arthropoda; class Insecta; order Lepidoptera; family Noctuidae; genus Mythimna; species Mythimna loreyi. The sequence goes on along the minus strand of CM056795.1, from coordinate 7,694,962 downwards.
GATTTGATTGTGATTTTTCAATACAAATGCTCATAATAAACTATCGCGCCTCACCATCAACGATTGCATCACTGCTTATCAGTAGGTATCCCACCTAAACCTGCGCACCGCATAAGGCAAAGGCAACGGCGCACTCGCCGTAGCCGACACAGCCGCGATCCTGCCGATATCCGGCCACCGTAGACACTGGCTTGCGGACGGTGAGCAATGGGTAGCTCGCCGTCCGGTCGTCTGGTAGCAGTCCAGACCGAGCCCAAGTCGTCGACGGCGCGCTTTGTTCCCGCGCGTCTCAAGGCGTTGTCAGCAAACCGTAGGGTCGAAGAGGGTCGAAGCCTCCCAGAGCTGAGGGTTGGTGCGAAAGCGTTACACCGGGGCTCTGGGAATAAGGCAAGGAAGGCACGGGGTAGGTTCTTTAGTCAGTAAGAGTCTGACACTGTTTCCCGCTCCGCCCAAGAGTGGGATTCGTCATTCGATGATTTTTACCAACCATAACAAAAAATCCTAAACCTGCGTAGCCAAGCTAGTTTATATAAAGTTAAAAAAAACTTTAAGGGAGGTAATTTACTCTTTACAGCACTAGTGCAGAAAAGAACGTCAGCTCACCCCCACCACGATTCATCGTATCAAGCTGGGAGTCGCGCAGCCTACACTAGCCACACGTCAGCACCGTTTATTTCATAGGGCAGTGTGAAAACGTTACTCGGGGCCCTGAAACAAAGCCAAAGACGGAGCAGGATTGCGTTTTTTCTCAGTAAAAGATTGACACTAAAAAAAAAAAGAAAACGTAAAAGTCAGCCCCATCCAAGGGCGCGGAGATTTCATTGGATGATTCTCTAGATTCATTGCCCTCGCCACCAGAAAAAGTTATCGCCAGTGTCAATAAAATACATGACACCGAAATAAATGACCCTTAGAGGGCGAAACCCTGAAGCCGCTTACCACGCCTCCAGACGGAGACATAGCAAAAGCCCCACGTTCAAATGACTCTTCTACATTGGGCTACGTACGCCGATCTGCACGTCGTTCTCCATACATTTTATATATATAATAATATAACATAATATTCGACAACCATCACACAACGCCCGCCGTCTAGTCTCAAGCTAAGCAGAGCTTGTGTTATGAGTACTAGACAACTGATAAACATACTTATATATATTTCTAAATACATACATATTATAGATAAATTACACCCAGACACAGAACAAATTATCGTGCTCATCACACAAACATTTGTCCTGGGTGGGAATCGAACCCACGACCTCCGGCATATGGCAACTAGATTTGTAGACCTACGTTATACCCACGCCACTCGACACGACTCCTGCAAACTGCAGGGGCCCTACAGGGTCGAAGCCTCCTGGAGCCTAGAGGGTGGTGCAAACTGTTACCTCGACTCCAGGAATAAGGCAAGGAAGGTATGTGGTAGGTTTTTTAGTCAGTAAGAGTCTGACACTGGTCTCCCGCTCCGCCCAAGAGCGGGTTTCGTCATTGGATGATTTTTACCTACCATAAAAAAAAAACTCGACACGACTCTTCATACAAATCAGGCGTCGTCCACGTGTACCTCGGCATCGGTCTAATTCAGTTTCCGCGTAATATTTTTTCTATTATATACCGATACTGTTATTTTTTCACAAATATCTCTAATAAAAGCCGCCTCAGGAGATACTAATAATAGATTTTTGCTAGCATATCAATTTATGAAACAGTATCAAAAAACTGTTCGTAAGAATCTAAGATAATGATATCCCTGAGGCGGTATCCCATCCCTTACGTTTGGACAATACGATTGACGTCAATACTGAAACCTTTTTAATAGAGAAAGAATGAACGATCCCTTTTTGAAGATCATACTACAAATAAAATGCCAATACATCACATTTCAGTTGTGAACATGTTTGTATTATAACTGAATTATCGACACACCATGTTCGAAATCGAATCATAAAGTTTTGCAGTTAAATAAGGAACCCGTGGTTGCTATTTTTTTTTGGTAGGAAAAAACAAGTAATGACGAATCCCGCCCTTGGTCGGGGCGAGAAACAGTGTCAGACTCTTACTGACTAAACAACCCACCCCATTCCTTCTTAGCCCTCATCTACATCTACACTAATCTAATAAAGAGGTAAAGTTTGTTTCTTTGTTTGTAGGAGGTAATCTCTGGAACTACTGGTCCGATTGGAAACAAATTAGCAACAATAGCTGCTTTATTCCTGAGTGACACAGGCTATTTATATTTTATGTACGCGGGCGAAGCCGCTGACAAAAGCTAGTATTATATTAACATTGCTATACCTATATACGCCACCTACGAATAAGACCCGGAAATCTAATACCTACTGGGCATTGAAGGTCGATCGCATTTTTGTTTCACTTATATGCCAATTTTGAGTATCCCCCTAAAAAAATCTCTAGAAAATAATACTATATGCTAAGTTACTACTCATGTGTCTATGCTCACTTTATCTACCAAAAATCAATATCCAATTACGTTCTCCCAACTCTCTATCAATGAAAACAATTAACGAAGGTGTAATGAATGTGCTCTTAATATTGTTTTTCGTTAAAAAGTAATTCCCTCGACCACGTAGAGTAGCTCGTCAATAATATCCCGTAGTTATAGAAACTCTTTGTTTCAGAGTGCATTGTTGGGGAACTCGCTGAGGCGTCCACATGCGCCGTTCATTTTTGCAGCCACGTTGAACAAGAATAGCTATGGAGTAGCTCTTGCGTGTATCTTTTTGTGCGAATGTAAAAGGGTTTTCTATTTTACATAAAAGCTTGTGTTTTTCTCTGTTTTTCTGATAAATGATGTTTGTTTTGCATATCGAGTTTAACAAATCTTTTTTACACGTCAATTTTGTCGTCAGTTTAAACTAGATAATGCCATTAACCAATCCTACTACTTAGACCTGTTTCTACAAAACTAATGTGTTAGTTGCTCAGTAGCAAGGCATGGGCGACATGAACCCACAGCATCGCACCCAATGTGACCATGCGCAAGCCCTCGCTTCTTTAAGAAAGAGGATTTTTATAACAGATTTTCTTGTATTCATTAGTATGAATAATACAAGAAAATCTGTTATGAAAAAACCCTCTAAAAATAGTTATTGATTCTTCTTTGACCACATTTATTTCTCTAGTATTTAATGGAGTAATAAATTGTTTAAAATCTAAAATATAAATTAAGGAAGATACTTTGATAGATAGTTCCTCGAATTTAAACGTACCAACTCAAGCATGAAAGACGGAACTTTACTCCTAAGTCAAATAACAGAATTAAATTACCAAAGTCGACTCCACCGACCACAATGCCTTCAGTCACGGTTATCTGAACTCGGTACCTGCCGCTGGAGGGAAGCCGTCTGCTCCAACACAAAAGTTTGCTTCAAGGAGACTAGCTAAGCTCGCGTGATCAATAAAATGAGTTTTCGAACGAAAGGTTTTGTTTTTTTTTTTCATTATTGATAGACTCGCGTTTAACCTTTATTTCACCTGAACCTCAAGTCTGATGTTACAATAGTGTCCCTACCTTGCCCTGGAACTAAGGCAGGACAAACAGAAACAGTGGTTCGTTTAGTCAGTAGAAGTCTGACACTGTCTCCCGCTCCGCCCAAGGACGGGATTCGTCATTCGATGATTTTTTTCCACCGTAAAAAAAGACAGAATTGTTTTTCATTGATTTCACAATTGTTTATTTTGACCAGTTTGGTGATCTACGGCCTCGTTAGGTTACCTGCGTTTCGCGAGCTTCCGAGTTATGGCGCATATCCACTTACATTTTTAACGCCTCTACGGTCCGGACTAAGCGTTTTACACGGTTTAACCTTTGTTTATGTATATACATCGAAGAATACTAGTTCTATGATACCTCATAACTATTTCGAGTTCTAATTAGTAGATTTGGAGCTATGAGGGAACAGATGAACATACTTAACCTTACATAACCTTCCTTTGGCTTTGCCGTAGTCGGGTAAAAAGGCTCGTCACTATTTCCCTCTGGTGGTATTTTAGGTAACTTATGAGTGCCTCTAGTTCAAAGGGTAGCTGTATTATATACTAGCTTTCGTTTTCTTTCGGCTTCGTCCTCGTGAAAGCACGATCCTCTAAACAAACTTTTGACCCAAGTTTGATCCTTTTGGGGGAGGAATTTTGGAAAATCCTCTCTTAGTGCTCGCCTACGTTATAAAAACAAGCTTTCCGCAAAATTTCACATTCCTAGTTCCAGTAGTTTCGGCTGTGCGTTGATATGTCGGCCAGTCAGTTTCTCCTTTTTAGCGACCCGTCCCAGCTTCGCACGGGTGCATATTAAATGTATTGTATTATACACTTAAACCTTCCTCTTGAATCACTCTATCTATTAAAAAAACTGCATTAAAATCTGTTGGGTAGTTTTAAAGATCTAAGCATACATAGGGACAGAGCGACTTTGTTTTATACTATGTAATGATACACAGATCAAAGAACTTTTACATGCATAATATTTTGACCAAGTGCTCTCGTTCTAGAAAAGATGCGGTAAGTTTCACGTTTAATAAGTTATTTTGTACGGTGGAAATGGTTGTTCATTTCAATGTAGATATGTTAACAGGAACAAAAAATATAAAACAACGATCACATATATGTATTACATCAATTTATTAAAATAACTGCTAAAATCATTGTCATAATCTAATCATATGGAACATTCCATATATAAGAATATCTTAAAACTTACGTGACTAATCTTATAGTATAACTAATAGATTTACCTAATGAAAACTATCATTGAACCCTTAGGAAAGTACATTTACAGTAACAAGATGACTACGATTTAAAATAAAATCATGACGAGATCGTCAAAACCAATGAAATTAAGTATTGTTATAAAAAAAAACAATAAAAATACATATTTTCACTAATTTGAGAGGCATATTTCAAAGTTAAATCTGAATAGTCAGACATTAATGAAAGGTAAGAACGCGCCAACAATGCAAAATGTACCTATTTTGGAATGTCAAATTAGTCTAACCTCAGTGAAATGTTGGTTAATTTTGGTTTCAAGGTACGGTTCTAGTTAAAATTAACAGCTGTTTGGCAAAGAATTCATAGACTATGCCTATGGGGTAGTAGTAGTTAATATACTTTTTGTATTTCATTTATATCCGGATTTTAATATTAAATCCTTTGGTTACTACTCGCTTCCAATCCAACCATTCTGGACGCAAAGCTTGATATGATAAAATATACAACGTCAACTTATTTCAGTACAAAATGTTTTAACATAAGGCAATTCAACACGACATACAGACACGAAATTTAGATCAAGATCTATGATGATCAAGATCTATGATGATTAAGATCTAGGTCTAAGTCAATCCCAACCAAGACTAAGAAAATGCGAATGCGTGATCCACAATATTTTTTAAATAACCGGTATTCACCAGTTTTCTTGATCCCTATCTCTTCTAATGTAACATAATACCAGAAGCTTTAGAATATCATCTTATTGCTTCACAAGATTTGTGTTTGATCTCATTTGAATATGTCGAATTTATGCAGTCTCAAGCCATTTAGCTCCTAATAATGATGACAGATTCTAACACAATGTTAAGACCTTAGAATTTTGTTATTCTGTCACAACGCTTCGAGCTAGAGCGCTAAGAAGTACTATCATTAATATGGGAGGATTATAGATATTATCCTAACACGTTAAAACGAATTTAGAACATTTGGTAATCAGATTTATTTAGCAAAAATGCACATGTCAGTTACTCTTATCTATTTTTGCTTGTTCATGGAACTTGGCCACGAGCTGGCGATGCGAAACGCGGTTCGAGGAGCGAAGCAGTCTGATTGTGGCAAATCACTTAGTCGGCCATACATTTGCTGCCGTGGTATGCTTCATGCTTTTCGGTATGTATGGTGTTGGGTATCGCTGGGCTCGGCGAGATCGTGGCCAGGTGGTAAGTCCTCAGTGGTATCACTTGTGGTTGATCGTAGTGTTGCGGCTGGATTTGCTGCTGGATGCGTGGCTAGTGGCGAGCGTCGCGCCGGTGCTCGCGCTCGCGCTCGCGCTCGGGCGGCGGCGGCTCGCGCTCGCGGCGCTCGCGGTAGCGCTCGTCGTAGTAGGGCGCGGCGGCCGAGCGGCTCTTGGCGCCGCTGGCGTCGCCGCCGCCCGCCTCGGCCACGGGCTCCACGGGCGACTTGCGCGGCCTGGTGGTAGAGCTGGAGGTAAGTACGGTATGTTTTATGTCCAACCTAGTATTAGTCACATTCAAATAAATGAAAGTTCGAATCAAACTTAATTACGGCTCGTAACACTCAACAAGTCATTAAGTGTGGTACTGCGCAGCAAGTAGCGAACTTCACAGCCGCCATTAAGTTTGAATAGAACTATAACAAATAACTTTTCAGACCAAAAAAAAAAATATACACAATTTTCAACCTTAGAAATAAATAGGGCTCTACATGCAACATTATCTATTATACTTTATACACACAAGCTATTAGCTACACAAAAAAGATGGTTGCTCACCTCTCCTCACGACTGTGTCCCCTATTGTAGTGATCAGCGCGTTCCCTGTCCCTGGAGCGGGACCTGTCACGCTCGCGCTCACGGTAATCCCTGTAATACCTGTAACAAAGACAATAACACCTATAATACCACATAATCATGTAAGGTCGAAGCTCTCAAATCTAGGGATACAAAATCACACCAAAATAAATTTCATACCAAAGCTCGACAAGCATATACACGACGCAACTTTGTCAATGCAGGTATAAAATACAGTGAGTCTTCTACCATCGCTATTAGATACCAGGAAAATCAAGGTCAAAGGAACTCGAAAATATAAACTAAAGCGAAGAACATCGAATGTATCAGCCAGACAAAATAAACCTAGGATACTGTCACGCCATTGGCGGTGGCTAGAGTGAGGTGCTTGCGCGGATGTTAGGCGGGCGCTAGATATCAATCATTTGAAAATGCAGGTTGAGTCCAGCAAATCTCCAGTGAAAACAGAGAATTCTCTGACTACACAGGTCTATTCGGTCGGGGCAACTGCCCGATATTTTAATATTGCAGAAATAGAAACTTATATAACGTCAGATCTTTAGGTCGTATGTATCGATATATCCATCCCTGCATGCTGGAACAATCGGCTATTGTTTCACTCAGGAAATACATCTAGCCTCTACTAGTCTATGCAACATAGTTACGGGTACATTACTGTGTTGGGATGTGTCATATAAAATAATGAAACAGTACAGGACTACATCATATTGACACCTGCATGGAATAGCGTTGTAGCTCAGTTTTAGGGAACATTTTTAGCAGCAACAATGTGATTGATTGTAGCTCAAAATTAACTCAAAACCGAGTTACAATGTTATTCTTTGCAGGTGTTGATTATCAGACTTTTGAAGTCAATCAGACGGCGCCCGGACACGACACAACACAGTAAAGTCTAGCAGGTTTCGCACTAATGTGTGGCACCTGGTAGCGCCCGCCCTAGTTCCCTGTCCCCTCACTGTAACCTCGTGCCGCAAGGTAAACGTGCGTGATGGTAGCGAACGTGTAGGAATGCGCGACACTTACGCATCGCGGTCACGCTCACGATCGCGTTCTCTCGAACGTTCCCTGTACCTGCAAGCAAGGGCATAGCGTCAGTAATACTTTAGCGGAATCATGCAACTTTACCCTGTCTTCGTACAGTTGCCGGCAGGATACAAGACTCTCCTAAATCGTATTACCTAGTTACCCTTCTTGCGTTTATATGTTGCTTAATTTACTGAAGTAGAGCATTTTGTTTGGAAGGTATGGGATAATCATTCTGTAATTTAGTCTTTCAGTCAATTTTTTATCTGTCGTCTAAATGTATTGTGTCTTTATTTATTAAGAAGGCACGAAATGATCCTGATTCACATTTACAAACCAAAATTTCTAATTGAAAACATGTCAAGGAACTCGTAATACACCGGGTTCTTACCATGACGAGCTGAAATGCCAGGCGTGTAAGCGAGAAAGGGAAACATCCTACATAACTTCCACCCATTTAACAGTTCAGTTTAGGTCGTCGTATGGATCGCGTTAACTGTTCGTGGTAGGCCTCTGATGTGAGAAGTGAATCGATGATAAGTGATAGGGTGCAACTTAACTGCAATCGATCAATGATATCGCGTCAGGAATATTTTAAAATAAATTTTATAGCATCAAATCTTTTCTGTAATGATGTGATGAATATCGTCACTTACATTGAAGTCTATCCGCACTTAGAAAATAGTGACTCATCGGTGATAATACTAAGTAATGGCGTATAAATTCTGGGTATACAATATTTTCAAATATTAAGAAATTATTTTAACATTTTGTCATTTAATTCAACTTGTGTATGTGTGGTCATGGCTTTCTAATTTACAATAATCTAATTGATCAAATGGCGTGGCCAAGATATCACTATTTTCTTAACGCGAATACACTACAGGTACGACAACGTTGCTGTTAAAATCCTCCCTGTTGCGAGAGCGGTCGCGGTATCCGTGACTGCGAGCGCTGTCGGTGCCGTGGCGTGCGGTGGTCGCTACACAACAAGCTCATCCTAACCTGTCTCTGTCCTCCCCCTGTAGCAAGAGCGGTCGCTACACAACAAGCACATACTCACCTGTCTCTGTCCTCCCTGTAGCGAGAGCGGTCGCTACACAACAAGATCATCCTCACCTGTCTCTGTCCTCCCTGTCACGAGAGCGGTCGCGATATCGGGACTGCGAGCGCTCTCGGCGCCGTGGCGTGCGGTGTTCGCTACACAACAAGCACATCCTCACCTGTCTCTGTCCTCCCCCCTGTCGCGAGAGCGGTCGCGGTATCGGGACTGCGAGCGCTCTCGGCGCCGTGGCGTGCGGTGGTCGCTACACAACAAGCTCATCCTCACCTGTCTCTGTCCTCCCCCCTGTCGCGAGAGCGGTCGCGGTATCGGGACTGCGAGCGCTCTCGGCGCCGTGGCGTGCGGTGGTCGCTACACAACAAGCTCATCCTCACCTGTCTCTGTCCTCCCCCCTGTCGCGAGAGCGGTCGCGGTATCGGGACTGCGAGCGCTCTCGGCGCCGTGGCGTGCGGTGGTCGCTACACAACAAGCTCATCCTCACCTGTCTCTGTCCTCCCCCCTGTCGCGAGAGCGGTCGCGGTATCGGGACTGCGAGCGCTCTCGGCGCCGTGGCGTGCGGTGGTCGCTACACAACAAGCTCATCCTCACCTGTCTCTGTCCTCCCCCCTGTCGCGAGAGCGGTCGCGGTATCGGGACTGCGAGCGCTCTCGGCGCCGTGGCGTGCGGTGGTCGCTACACAACAAGCTCATCCTCACCTGTCTCTGTCCTCCCCCCTGTCGCGAGAGCGGTCGCGATATCGGGACTACGAGCGCTCTCGGCGCCGTGGCGTGCGGTGGTCGCTACACAATAAGCTCATCCTCACCTGTCTCTGTCCTCCCTGTCGCGAGAGCGGTCGCGATATCGGGACTGCGAGCGCTCTCGGCGCCGTGGCGTGCGGTGGTGTGCGCGTTGGTCGCGGTCTCGGGAGCGGGAGCGGCGGGACCGCTCGCCGGAACCGTATGACTTGGTCTCCACGCCGTGCAGCGTGTCTTGGAGCGAAGAGATCAGAATCTTACAGCGATCATCGTGGGCTACCTAGAAATGTTAAAAAGGAAAATATTTTTATAGACAATCACGCAAAAGTGAAAAGTGTAGTTGTACAAATTGTTGATAGTATTATGGCCAACCTACCTTGCTCTGTTTTATCAATGAAATCGCAGTGACGAGCGTTTCAATGGCCGAGGCGTACTCCCCGGCGGCGGCGTCGCTGACGGCGCGCGCTATGGCGCTGGAGGACACAGTGCGGTTGCGCGACATGACCTCCTCGAACTCCGCCTCGCTGATGCTGTGCGGCGCGTGCGCGGCGTGCGGCGCGTGCGGCGCGTGCGGCGCGTGTGGAGCGTGCGCGGGGTGCGCGGCGATGCCAGGCCCGTGGTGCGCGCCGCGCCCGGCCTCTGCCGCTGGCGGGTAGTTCTGAAGACACGTTAATTACAAATTAAAATCAACAGTAAACTCAAGTGCTCATTAGAATCATTATGCTTGATGTTGAAATTGTTGGAGAAACAATCTCATTCATGAAATGGCATATGCTCTCCTGCAAGACAGACTCTCTACGTTTTGCCGTTACTACTTCTGTCACACAAACAAGACTTTTGTGATTATTTCCAATGACGCTACGACGTACAGGAAATGGAATATCGGTACTGTACGTTTATCTCCCTGGGGTCACTGTACTGTAAGAAAAAATATAATAAAGTATTTCAAATAAAATTTACCTGTGGTGGTCTTCCGTAAGGCGGTCGTGCCGCAGGTGGCGGGCCCTGAGCGGGCGGTGGGGCGCCGTGAGCAGGATGACCGTATGGTGCTCCTGGACCTATACACATATAATAATTAACTTTTCGCCATAATTTCTATATAGTGGGAGGCCATGTCAGATTTTTCGGACTATAATCCACTCTTTTGTCCCTTTTTTGCCTTTGTTCCAGACCCCAGCATTCTTTTTTTTTCGCAGAACCCATTATTGCCCCACTAACCTTCGACGATTGGCTGACATTTACAGTAATGACATTAGTGCAATGTTGACGTATCAGTGCTGTAAGATTAAAAAGTTTTTTCATTACTCATACTCTGAAAGTAGGTGTAAAGTTGCCTGCGGAGAGGGCTGCAAAAATACTTTTACTCCCTGGGGAGTTTCACTTTTCAACCGAAAGCTGTCTAAATATTAAAAAAAATACTAGTTCTATTTTGACATTTCTATTGAAACATGACCCGAATTTCTATACTGGCAGTACTATTGAAATAACATAGAGGTAGAAATAATTTAAGAATACTTTTTTTTAACGACTTTATTTTAATTTACTTTCAACTATTTCATTAAAGCTATAGCTTTATATTTGAGAAAAATGTTGACCTGATCTATTTTTACAATGATAAAATGAAAAATATTGACTGAATAGCCAGACGACCACTGAAATAAAAAATGGCGGGTAAAGTCTCTCTATAATCTGTGGCCGATTTGGTCTTTCTTGATTTTTTTTTCGTGGTGTAGAGTTTTGTTTACATTTTGCTAATTCTCTGTTATAAGAAATTTGTATTAACACGATAAGTTTATCAGCTTCAGTTATAAATCTAACGCAAGATTCAAGAGGAGAAAACCGCTTACCGCCAAAATCAAAAGAAATCTACCTACCTACCTAAAATCATAAGAGTGAAAACCTGAGTCGTCTTTGACGACGACTCAGGTTTTTATTATTTTTATTTTCCTTGTATTCGTAATGAAAACACAGTGCACAGTGTTTACCTCGGGTTCAAGAGTTATTTAGTCCCTCGAACTATTAGCGACCTCGCTGTCGCTCGGTCGCCAAGAAATTTCTCGGGACTAAATAACTAACTTTCATCCCTCGTTTCTATGAACGTGCTTGTTTATCGCTAGGATTTATATCCTCGGATAGGATTTATATCGACTTATGTCGATGGTTTGCAGAGTGTTCCAGTGTTGTGGACTTACCGGGCGGGCCGGGCTGCGGCGGCGGCTGCACGGCAGGCTGCGGCTGCACGGGCGGCTGCTGCGCGAAGAACGCGGGGTTCACGTGCGGCGCCGGCGCCCCGCCGCCCACGCCTACGACAATGGATAAACTGTTTTATAAACAGACCTCACAACTCACATATGGATTGAACTAATACCAACTACAAATTAAAAAAACGGCAATGCAATTTGTTTTCATTTGAACTAAAAATTGCTTGAACTATATTTTCTTGGATTTTAAACTTTCAGAGGTTTTATTCATCATATCACATTAGAAATTAAATTAGTTTGTTAGTACCTACAGTCCAACTCATGAATATAAACATTTTTTTCTTAAAATTAGGTGTCAAGATGTTGAGACTGGAATATTTTTGTTTGGTGGTAAGTCTCTCATATTCCACATATTTTATACTCAATTTCAGTGGTTTTGAATTCATTTTTTTGCTGCTTTTTACAGTTTTATCTGCATTGACACTGGAACAACTGATTCTCAGACTCACAAGGATTCTAACTATACAACCAACATAGATTAATGAAGTGACAGCTGGAACCATTGTATTGTATTTCGAGCTGGTGTCAGCAACTCTGCGACTGAATCGCGTTTTTTTTTCAGATGGTTTATGTTACTTTTCAGGGACCAACAACTGAACATGATTTCTGAAGCCTAGAGGGGTCTCGATGTGCATGGCCCTCGGGCCCAGTACAGCGTTTTAACGAAACTGTATGACTAGCCACATGCCCCATCCTCTTGTCGAGTTAGTAAGTTAGCAAAAAATAATAAAGAAAGGTGTGTGTGCGTACCTGGGTAGGGGGGCATACCTGGGTGGTGCGGCAGCGGCGCGGGGCCGCGCGGCACGCCCGCCATGCCGTGCGCGTGCGAGCCGTGCGCGTGCGCCGCGTGCGCCGGCGGCAGCGCGCCGCCCTGCAAGCGAACATCGCGCTGGTAACCACCATCACCATGTCTTAGCTATGGGGATAGTCCACTAACTACACTACTCACGAAGTTGTCTCGACAAAGTACTCATCGAAGTTGATCGAAGTCCGAAGTATGTGACTACACGCTCGTGCAACCTCGCAAGGAGTTCTTCGACTCCTTTGACTCGGGCGCAAAAACCGACAACGACTGGAAGTCACCCAAAGCGAGGCAAGGTTGCACGAAACGAAGCAAAGTACCCTTCTACACTAACTTATTCGTTCAACTTCGACCGATTTCGCGAGTAGTGTAGAGCAGGCTATAGTGTTTAAGCTCCGTAGTTTGCGAACTTCAAACGTTAGGACTTCATTCGTATTATCTATATTTTTTTCAAAATTGTATCAGTGTTTAATAAAAAGAATGAGACCTTTACTATGCTCCAATTATGAAAACTTCGTAATACTGACGTAGCCTTTATTCTATTACATTTGACATTGAAAAATTGCTTTAAGCTAAATTAGATCTTGAACTGAAGTAGTAGTAAAGCTATGCATTGATAAGCTATTATTTAAACGGCTATCAGTGTCGCAATTTTATTACGTTTATTATTTTCAAGCGACATTGACACTCACAATTATAGATATTCCGTTTTTATGAAGATTGTGAAGACACTATTTATAACAAAAAGTATTTGCTAAGAAAAAATCATTAGCACACTACCTTAAACACTAAAATGTAAAAATTATACATAATATTTTTTTCTTTAAAATGTAAGGTCAATTATACTTAAACACTGAAGTAAAAAATGCATTATGCTTAGAATCAACAATTATTAAAGGTCAAAATTAGAAAATCATCTTAAAAACTTTCCTAGTGTCTATGTAATCCCTAGTCCTAGAAAATTTCTTATAACACTAACCGGATGCGGTGGCGGCATTTGGTGAGGCATCTGATGCTGCGGGGCGTATGGTGGCGCGGGGTGAGGGGGTAGCTGCTGTGGAGGCCCACGGGGTCCCCAATCCGGTCGCCCGCCAGGGCCTCCCGGACCTCCGGGTCCGCCTGGGCCACCGGGGCCACGTTGCATTTGTGGCGGACCTTGGAACTAATGACGAAAAAACATTGAATAACAAACCCATTTGGACGAGAATAGTGAGATTGCTGTCAATAAAACTGACCAATAAATATCGGGAACTTTCCAGTTTATTCATTTGAATTTTTTATACGTAATTTTCATCCTAATAGTATTTTTTTATATGATCAAATGACCTATCATATAGAGGGCTTCCAAATATCAGAGCAGAGGGATAACAAATGGGCTTACAAATAAGAATCGATAGTACAAAGCAAAGTACAATAAAAAAATCTCAGAAAAAATATGTCTTTTCATTAGACAATTTCACCAACAGTTAGTGTTTCTTCTCAAGGTAAGCTTTTAAAAAGCCCACACCATGTAATTTAATTTTATTTTATTTTTACAGTATATATTTGACTTAATATCGACCGCCTATTCACACGAAACAACAAAAAAAAATTACCTGCATAGGTGGTCCTCTGGGTGGGGGACCCTGGTGCGGAGGGGGTCCTTGATGCGGCAGGTGATGCGGAGGCGGGCCCTGATGTTGCGGGAGATGGTGCGGTGGACCATGAGGGGGCCCGTGCGGCCCATGAGGCCCGTGTTGCCCGCCGGCCGGCCCGCGAAGCTGGTGGTGCGGCGCGCCGCCCGCCATCATCATCCGAGGACCGTTGGGGCCTGGCCCGTTTGGTCCGCCGCCGAAGAAGTCTAAGCACAGTTATTGATCAGTCAACCACTTCGTTGACTTTGGCTACTACTTTATTTCATAGTAGTTAAGTCTATTTTGATGTTCAGATGTTCCGCTAATAACAGTAGGTTGGACTTCACGTTTTGCAACTTCGAAAATTAACGCTACTCGAGTTTACACGATACGCATTGTAAATAGAGAAACGTACTACATCTGGGAGCTCTTATCGCAATCGATAACTATAGCTGTTAGTAGTAAAATTCTCAGGGTCCTTTTGTTTTATTGAACTAATACCCAATAGATTATACTTTTGAATAGCTAGCGTTGTACCAAAACCTGATGTTTTCAAAAATAACACATGTACAGCCCTAACATAATACATTGACTACTCTTCCTCAGCAGATATAAAGTTGAAGTTAGAAAACACGCGTCGATCCCAACTCTGACTAGGAAATTATTTAATCCCACGACATTCCATATAACCAATGATATTATATTAAACAGATATGCAAGGCATTAAGTCCGCCTCTGTACATTTGTGCATGAAGTGTTTAATAAATAAATAACTAAATATGCTATGATCACGAAGTGAAAACTCGTAAAGGTCAGAGAGGTCGTAAGAGGACCTTTACGAGTTTAGGACCTTTTTAGGTGATGGGTGGCCAGAATAATGTTTGTACACATTCACGCGTAATTATTTATAACAAAAAACATACCTCCAGGATGCGGCCCTGGCGGGCCGCCCGGGTGTGGTCCTCTCATGCCTGGGTTTGGTCCAGGCGGGGTAGATCTAGTCTTAGATTGACTCTCAAACTGGTTCAAGGCCTGTGAAATATACGCTCATTGTACGCTACTGGCAAACTGACATACACTTTGTAAAGGAAAATGGTAGATAAGTACCCTAGGATATTTTCTAGGTGATCTTTTTATTTTCATCCTGTATGGTCCAAAATCCGGCACCAAATAGAACTTCAATCCACTAGGACGTGATGAATGGCACGGACGTTTGAGCATGGGTGCAAAACTTACTTCTACAAACAAGTGTACTAATGTCGGCGCGAGCTAAGAAATAATTGATAGCCCATTGCTCACTAACGCCCTGACCTACTTGTTCAGAATTTCCGATATCATAAAAACAGTGAATTAGAGACCGCATGGAATAACTGAAATTGCCTTTTCTCCTACGTAGGTATGCATATGCTAAATTAAGTCTTCATATACGAAACAATGTCCGTTTATGTTTCTGCATGGCTAATATCGAAAACCGTCATAGGTACGTTTGCGATTATTTTATGATCCGGGATTTTTCAAATAAACACTAGCGCTTGTAGAGGAATTCGGTGAAATTCAAGTCGGCCGAAATGGTTTTTTATTTGTATTTTATTATTGCTTTTTTTTTCAAAAATAAAAAGTTATTTGTGAGGTTATTTTTTACTTCTACTATTGATCTTTATCTATATCGGAATATTTGTTTAAATTAAGCAATTAAAAAGTTCTCATAAAATCAAGGACCCGACAATAAAAACAGTCCGATTTAAAAATCACAATAAAAATCACGCGCGCGTTTACTACTCAACGCGGGGCTGCAACTCGATTGTGGCAGCGACTATGTATTCGTTAGCCAACGGAGGCTAAACAATGTAGTTTATAAAGTTATCAAATACTGATGTAAAAACAAAACTGCCCTACGCGAAACCTGGCCAGGACATTCATTTCGACATTACAGCTAACAGCAACTTTGTCGTATTATTTATTTGAACTACATGCAGGTATCATACCCAGTTAGGTTTGTCAGAATATTCGAGTTGCTATGACCCTAGAAATCAAAGGGCAACTAAACGAATACCCGTGGGTTTTAGTCAGCAAAACCAGGAGAAATTATCCGGACGATTTTCCACCAAGGGCAGGTTTTGTGTTGCAGGACTATTAGATTCTTGATTGAACTTAACCTTCTACTTATGTACACCTAACTTCCTTCAAGAAAGCATCTACATGATGCTAATCATTGCCTAATCACCTATTGCCTAATCATGTTCCTCAGTAGCCTTCCTTCAGGGCATTTAAGAAATATGGAAAAAGTAAGGAGTATGTATAAGCAGACCCACAGGTCTCGCTACTTACCTGTTTAGTGGGTAAAGTGACGACTGGGTGCTGTCCGTGAAT
Source organism: Mythimna loreyi (assembly GCA_029852875.1). Classification (NCBI taxonomy): domain Eukaryota; kingdom Metazoa; phylum Arthropoda; class Insecta; order Lepidoptera; family Noctuidae; genus Mythimna; species Mythimna loreyi. The sequence goes on along the minus strand of CM056795.1, from coordinate 7,678,537 downwards.
CTCTTTCTTGGGCAGACGATCCATAACCATCCTAATGGACTGGTCAGAGCCCAGCGAAATGACGCAGAACCCCTTCGACTGTCCATTCGCCCTATTCTCGAAGAACTTCACATCTTGGAAATCAGTAACGCCAATGTCTGCGATGTTGTTAGCAATGTCTTGATCCGTCGCCCACTGCAAAAGGTTTTACCAAAAACTAAACCACGGTACAAGCTGGACAACTAAGCGATAAGTTGTATACATACGTGATGAAGCCAGCCACGACTCTGACGTATGGAACCTCGTCCATGAACATACCATTTAGCGCGAATATAAAAAAAAACCGCGGAAATACGAACACTAATTTTGGCTTAGAAGAATGCACCTAACCTGCGTAGAGCGGTTAAGAAAACAAAAATGTACGTCACTCAAAATATGTTTATGAAACCTACATCGACTAATCTGTTTGCACGAATTGTAACACGAAGCGATACTTAGATATATTATTTGATTTGTTTTCCATTTAAGTAAATTGGACGTTCTCTCATTTCGTAACAGGAGACTTTGGGAGAAAGGAAACAGTTTTAATTGTTACCATGTTTTTATTGTCATTCATAATTTTTATCACAGATATTGGCAGTATCAAGATAATTAAATGCAGTTCGCAAAACTGCAGACTCCATCACTCTCAAACGGGACACGAAATCCTTCTAACAGTTAGGAAGGATTATTAAACTCACTTAGTACAAGGATTTAACATCTTGGTCATTAACATAGTTTTGTTTACACTTTGAAATCGTATCACGACTTAATTTATTGAAAACCAATCTAATGAAGTAGGTGATAAATACTTTGTTACACTAGACAAGGTTTTAACAGATAACTAACGTACAAAAAAGGTTTAGCTGGGAGTTATTACATTATAAGTAATAATTATTTTAGCATTATTACAGTTTGTGTATTTATGCTATCAACCATCTGCCAATAGTTATGTTACAGGGGACATAACAATATGGAGCTTCTTTACTTACAATCCTCATAAATCTATAGAAAAGGTGGTTACAAAGTCGTGACAGAAATTATAAATTACGTATGACGCCGCGAAGTATAAATTTTATCCATGTTTGTACATAATTGTAGTTAAATACTACCACTAAAATAATGAAGTGTGAAAACTTTCGATTTATCAGTATTATAATATTTTCGCCCGGATATAAACAAAATTTTTGATAAGTATGATACATACAGATTTATAAATTTTACTGTGATAAACATTAAAACAATTTAACGCCAATTTAAAAATAGTACATAATAAATGTTTACACAACAAAATATTGGACAAGTTCCAGCCGCAATACAGACAAAATGTGCTATCACTCACATCTGCCAAGAATAAAGGAACAAAAAAGAAAAAAAAAACAATGAAATATAACACAAATAGCTACATCATTACGCGGAACAAGCTCAAACATCTTACCTCTGAAAACCTGATAAAGAAAATCATTAGTTATGTAAAATACATAGGTCAAGGTCAAACAAACCAGAATTTTGAGCGAAATGGATAGTAAATAATTCTTAAACATTCATGCAATTCCCGCCTCAAGATTCCAATTGTCAAATGACAAGCATGTTGAAACAGGCGAATAAACGCTACAAATGTCACTACTAATAGGAAATTATAATTATTGTTTAATGCATTGCTCTCACTATGCCCGAAGAACTATTTTATAGCCTACACACAGTATGTGACACAAATTCTCTATGTTATTCACTAAAGCAATGTAGTAACGATAAAAGACAATCATTGCAACAAATTTGTAAGTTATTAAAATTATGATGTCATACAGAACTTATTCTTTTTTTTTCCAGTTATGTGCAAAGACAGTGTTTACTTTATGAAGCAAAATATTCAAAATTGTGTAGTTGACATGTAATCACCGAGAGAGGCATCTATGATTAATAAATATGTTACATGAACTAATAAATAAATACATAGAAATCATTCATTCTTCAACACTCAAAATTCTATATTCAAAACTCGCAAGAAGCACAAAAGTATGTTGATTATTTCTATGTTACATTTAAATTGGATCAGTAAGATACCAGAGAGATATCCAAGAACTTTAATAGAAAAACATGAAACACATTTTTTTCTATACTTTTGTGGTACTTCACCAAGTTACACCCATACCAACATACCAAACATAACCTAATCACAAATACAGTATTTTATTACTGCCACAAAACCATCAATGCAATACTTCAAAGAGATATTTACAAGATTTTAATACCTATGGCTTGTATTTGGACCCTGGCGCATGCGCCAAGATTTAGGCAACTACAGCATGTCAGTTTAAATAAATGATGACAAACATGTTTTAAAAGTAGCCAGTGCATTTAAATTATTTATTTTTATGCTCTAAAAAATGTATGCTACTAGATTATTAATATATGATTGTATCACAAATCAATAAATATGTTAAGCACAAATAAAAACATCCTTCTGTTTTTGTCAATCTTTAGAAAATAACAAAAACAGAATACTATTTTAATGTTTGGAGACCACCACATTGAGTAATGGAGGTGTGAGCTACCATGAGAACAGTTTATTTAAGAAATAAAAATGTGGAAATATTTACAAACAAAACAAATCAATATCCAGCCCATTGCAGAAAAGAGAACATTATACCAACTTACTAATGTACACAATTACTATTTCTAATTTTATAAATCAATGCCTCTGAACAATAAGTCAATAATCATAACAATGAAGGTTTACGATTACCAATCTTTATCTGGACAATACAATGGTAATCGTAAAACTTAAGTTCTACAATTATCTAATTATTGCCAGGAGACATCGAAATGTGTAGATGAACTGTGGTGCTGAAGGTACAACCCGTAAGACATATATTTATAAATGCAAATATCTCTTTGTATAATAGAACTATAAATATGAAATCCAATTAAATAAAAATATGAAAACAATAGCACAAGTTATTAAAAATATCACAACTTGGATATTCTGCAAAATGCAGAAAACAAGAAACAATATCTTGGAAACAAATCTTTTTTTATAAAGATCATTTCCTTGATTGGTGCAGAAATAAACTAAAAAGTTCATATAACAATTGTAAATTAAATCACACAGATTATAATGGATGCATGGTATAAATTTTGTGAAGCATCGTCTGTGTAAAAATTTACTGCTTCTATAATATTGATAATAAGTAGATATATCAAATTTTTATAAAATGAAGCAAAAACAAGTTGAGTAATATATTCAGGAAGTTTCAATAATTTTAAAAATCCTTTGTCACCCTATGAATAGAGGTTTTTTTTTAAATAATCTATTTTATACTCCTTTACACAATCTAGACAGAATTATTTATTCTACAACATTTGAACAAGTCAGTCGACAAGAAAACTACATTAGTTGTTTAAAGTGTAAGTTATGACAGTTTTAAAGAGTAACATTAATAGAACAACTATCATCATCTAGATTTCTAGAAGCTGGATTACGCACAAAATAAACCTCAATCATGTTTGCCAAAAAGGCCAACAGACATATAGTTTGGTAGCAATTTTCACTTATTTCCAAAAATTAAAGATTTAGCTCACCAAAAGCATTGAAAAAAAAGTCTACTTATTTATAACTGGCACAATGGCTTTTGAAAAACATTTGACATGTAACATAATACAATTTGAATAATACAGGACAAGTTAACATATTCAATGTTGATCAAAAATATAAACACCTAACTAAATATGGTATAATTTAATAACAGAATTTGAATGTATCAAGTTAAATAATTGAATTTTAATAGAATTAGCATCTAAGATGCTACCAGAAGAATTACTACAGAATATTCTTTTTCATGTGCCTAATCCAGCCTCTGAGTATTGTTTAATAATATTAAATAATGTAATGCTGACATTTAACTTAAATTAAATTGTCAAAGGACACTTCCTTGTTTTTGCTTCCATATATTTAGTTTAGCAAAATTATGAACCAAAACATTTAACTTTATTATTGAAGACAAAACATATTTTCAATCTAAAGTTGGTCAGTGACAATCAAATATCTTTATTACTGATTCCAAATGTTCTTATCACCAAAAGATTTTATTTAATGTCAAAATTTTGCTATACTAGTGATTTCATTTTAGTTAGATATTTAGCCAAACAAATAATTTTGAGGCCTTATTTCAAAAACAAAATGTGACACTTGAGTCATCATTTCAAAATTACATTGAAAATAAGGCCTGTGACTGACATGTGCGGCTGTGCAATTAAATATACTTTTTAGTCTCAGATCAATTAAGGGATAAAATATCTCCCATCAAGACATGCAATACTGTCAAATTATCTATCTCCTGATTCCGAATTGCGTTAAGTGATTTTAACACAAATCCATCCAACACGCAATGTCACAAATGTTACTCAATAGCCCTTCGAATTTGTGACTATTAAGTTTGGTTGGGTTCACAATATAATCGCTTTTGATGCAATTTGGAATGCAGGGAACATGTCCTGTCACATAAATTAATAGTAAAATTTTGAGGGGTCACTTGGCAATATGCAACATAGCCCAGTGTGTCATTACGACAACATACGATTTTCAGTATTGCATATCATGTTAGGTGACATTATGTTCCCTAATGTATATGAGACTTTATTATACACAGATGCACATTGACTAGTAATAAATGGTAACCAAATGAAAAACAGTGTAACAGCTAATAAACTCTGAAATTACTTTATCTTGAACAAAAACACTTCCATGTGGTAAAATTCATAAGGTAAAATTGCAACTTTTCATCTGGTCACCGAAAGAACTGCCATTTTCACTCAGATTTTGGTACTTTAGCCAATATAATAGTTAATTTAAAAAATAACTTATCACAAAAATTTTGTTAAATTCAAAATGGACTGTAAGTACATTATGTTGAATGTTGTGATGCTTAAAGTTATTGTATTGCAAACGTTATTGACTTGTCAAATTACAAATATTGTTGCGTTAATAACATTACGAATGACAAAAAATTTTGACTTTATAATTTAAATTAAAACAAATGTAATATTATTTTACAAACAACGAGAAACAAAACCATTGAATTTTTAATCTATTGACATGATACATTAATTTACATTATCTAAATGTATTGTAAACAATCCCAACATTTATGTGGACGCTCATTAATAATTATAATCCTGCTCTATACAAAGTCTTGAGAGTTTGATCTAAGTCTTGCACGAAGCAATTGTTTTATGAACTATGCCAAAAATACTACTTAGTTCAAACTCACCCCTGAACTAATGACATTGACTATATTAGCCTAAAATAATACATTACCTAAACGGCTCAGTAACAAAACCCGAGTTGCGAACGGCAGTCCCACAGAAATCAATTTTTCTCGTTACCAAGAGAAAAACTGACATTCAAAACAATAAAAACTCCTATATTTACATTATAATCTAAATGAGACAAAATCATGTACAAACCCAAGTTAGGTTGCCGACGTATAGCTGAAAACGGCGGCCATGATGGCCGTGGTTTGATGCGTTGTTGTGATACGGGATGCTGCCGTTGGTCTCCTCCGGTGGATGCTGGTGCTGCGGTGCCGAATTAGGGGGTCCATCTCCATCATCCGGTTTAGCAGTTGGAGCGGCGATCACGTCGTCGTATAAATCCACATTTTCACCGCCAAACTCGTCCTGAAGGAGACCGCCCAAACAAATTGATTTATCTATAGTTAGCAAGTACCAATCGCGCCGGAATTTATTTCCACTGCACTATTGGGATACAAATAATACTTGAGCAATATTTTGCTTACCTGGCGATTAAAATCAGATTCAATATCATCGGCGTACAAATCTATATCCACGCCTCCATCCGCCATTTTGCGAATTCTGTTCTGGCTGCCGGCTGGGCTGTGTTCGTGCGGGGCGGAAGGTGGTGTTGTCACAATGACATTTCGAGATCCGGTCCGCGGAATTTTTAGGCGATTATAATTTATTGAACAATTTTTTTTATATAAATATTTACATTTATCTTTGGGTAATTATTATTTACAAAGATATGAAAAATGGAAAACTCAATATACCAACCTAAAATGATTGATCTACTAAAATAACTAACCGTTTCAAAATATTCCATAAACTGCTTTGAAATACACAATCGTAATTCCTATATTTTTAAAGTACCTTCGTATTCACAGTACTATTTAGTTGCGACTTATTAAAAGCTATTAAAACATATTTTACCTAACTTCCATTTGCATTTCCATAACCAAGTTTTTGACAATAACTGAGAGCAAGATAAAATTGTGACTTAAATTCTAATGTTTTTGTTTATTTGATAGGTAATCAACTAATGGTTTACTACTATACCTACTCTCCCACCTGATGATAAGCAATCGTTTATGGTGAAGCATCCTAGTTTATTAAGAGCTTATTCACTGTAGCCTTGAAGACTCAAGACATCTAAATAATCGGAAGGGAAGACTGCAGCAGGCAAATTTCTCCAGTCTTTCGATACACACGGTGTAAACGACGAAGCGAAACGCTTAGTCCAGAGCCGGACCGTAGAGGTTTCAACAACATAAGCGTTGTCCGATGATAAAAAATATATAAATGAGATAGGGAAAATTTGTTTTTAAGTACGAAAATTTGGCTTCTGTATCTACTCTTGAAAAGATGTAAGCTTCTAGTCGGGCTACTTGGACGACTGGGTTTGTACGAAAATGTGACAGAGATAGAAAAAAGTTGCTGACAACTAAATTGTTGTTGTTTTGTGTGTAACGCAGGGATAGAAAAATAAAATTGATAACAAAATGCTGATGCAGCATTCTATTTGAACAGCAGCACTGCTGTAATCTGATGCAGCCAATCTGTTTTAGTCGATTTTTTTGTTTTATTTGCGTAAATGTAGATGGCATTGCAAGTTTTATTTGTCGTGCATATAATTGCCAATATTTTTAATCTAATGCTTTTCTACGCGTCAGATTCAATATATCAGGCATACACATAGTGGACTGAGTATATGTTGATTTCTTAATATGTAGAATTCGATATTAATGCACAAAACCGCTTTTAAAAATAAAATTGACCAGTTTTGAAAGAAGCGCCATCTGTTGTTACGTATTTAAATACTTTTCAAGGACATTGTTTGTTGTTGTAAAGAGCTGCCCTCTATAAAAAATTGGAGAACTAATAGTGACATAGATGGCATGCGCGGGGCGAGAGGCGGGAGGGGACGTCATCCATCCCTCGCCATTTTCCGTCAAGCTCAACTCAATCAAGTTAGCTTCTGTCAGTCGCTGTGTTTGTGTATAGTGTTGTGAAAAATTATCTGTGTTGATGAATCTCAATGGGAAATCGTGCTGATTACGACTCCAAACGATGGGTCGATTATTGTGTTTGTGGCTTTGATGCATCTTTCGATCAGTGATAATGGCCAAGTGATTGGTAAAGTGTAGTGTTTTGTGTCGTATGCTGGGCTCTCACGTCAACAGTGAGATCCTTTCTCTGGATAAATCGTCCCCAAGACGACGTCAGAACACAGAACAGAAAGGTGACACACCATGTCGTCGAAAAACCTACCAGGAGATAAGGTAGGTTGTGAGCTGGCGATGTTACCGAGCATTTTCGGCCGTAAAGGTCATATTTTTTTTTTTCTAAGCCCGCTCCTTTCTCTCGTCTTTGTGACCAGCGTTTACATTGATTACATGAACAGTTTACGTTCTGTGCTAGATGTGTAGGCGTTTGTAATATTCTAACTGTTTTGGTGTAATCATTTATCATTGCTGTTTTCCAATCAGTACTTTCATTCATATAAAATTGGTTTGAAACAATTTTGGGAGGCTTTCATACCTATTCCAATAAAGAGATTTATTAAACAAAACTTTATTTTTGTTGTTCAATGGGATGAATGGTGTGTAGTATAAAAAAGTTTCTTTGTAGTGCCTAGTTTAATTCATCAAATAAAAAAAAAATAAACAACAATAATCAACAATAAACAACAATAATCATATTAGAAGAATAAAAATCGTCCACCAGTCTGACTTTTTAAATAAGAGATACTTACCTACCCTTTTCTCTAATAAATTAAAATGCTATTAGTGAATTATCCAAAAATTTGCTGTATTTTTATGTTCTGAACCAGTACAAAACTTAACAACAATTAATTAAAAAAAAACACATCCAATTAGATTTCAACTTATTGGATAAACATTCAAATTTCTCAATATAAAAATTAGTAATGTGTGTAATTATACATTGAATAAATATGATGTAGAGATAGTTTTAAAAATAGCAGAGTTAAAAAAAACAAATCTCTACAAATTGATTCCAAGTCCTTAGTTTAAGTCATTATGAGCAATTTTTATTTTAAGTATCCATAAAAAATCAAATCTTTGAAAGTACTGATCAAATAATTTACTGAAGTCAAGTTAAAACTTAAAATATTTTTTTTCACATAGGCTTACATGGGCACTTTAAAATGTCAGAAGCTATTGTCCAAATTGGTCATTTTCTATGGAGAAGTTGTTCTTCTTTAAAAAAAAAAAAACTAAGTACTGTTATTTAAACTAAAGTCACTATCTATTGTTCTCCTCCTGTTTGAAGTAAATTAAAAACTAGAAGTAACTTATGACTTTGCAATAAACATGTAGGTTAAAATGCATGCATATTCTGTGGGATGCTGATTTTGTTTAACGTTCATCTGGTTACTGTCTAACTTTGTGAACCCGTTTGTGGGTAAAGATTTCAAAGAAAAAAAGAATCTTAAAAAAATAATACATTTATTTGACACACACACAGTGACACAAAAATTATAGACTCATTTCATCTTTTGTCTTCTATAAAGGGTTATAGAAGACATTAAGGTGTTGAAATGTTACATACATGACAACAAACAGTGGTCCTATATTTAAACTAAGTACTTGCACATAATAAAAGTAATAAATTCCAAAACAAAAATGTTATCTCTACATCTGAGCGTAATAACACACATTTTCTAACAAAATTATTGCACAAACAACTTGCGGAAGAACTCTGCAACTTCCCGGTGGAAACTAAAATTGATTTCTAAGAAGCACAGGCATGGGGATGTTGTTCTAGAAAACATACAAGTTTTTGTTGAAAACTTGCCCTATTTTCATTTGTCTACTAAAAATATAGAATAGAATAGAATATAGGTAAGTTATTGTACACCAAAAAGTAACAGAATTTGTACATAAACTATAATACTACTACTTACTATTTAATATAACTTGTCAATTGTCTGAAATGGACACTGGACTATACTATATTGGACTATTTTAACCTTTCAACTACCGTAATTACAGACACAATTAAAAGACAATAGGTGCATTAGCATTATATTTGGAATATGAAATTGTCTTTACTTTCCCATTAATCATATTTGACACATAAAAACAGTATTCCAAACAAAAATCTCTGTTTCTCAAATGTTTACTGGGAGAAAACTTATTATTGGCTTGGTATTTCCTTTGTATATGAAATGTCAAATCACTGTATTTTTTAAACTATAATAAGTTTTTATGTCATGTTACAAGGGTTTTGAGTTTACACGTAGATGGATGGAGAGAAAGGGGGAGACCAAAGAAGAGATGGATGGATTGTGTGAGGAGTGATATGAAAGAAAAGGGAGTTACTGATAGTGTGACGGGTGACAGGACAGAGTGGAAGAAAAAGACATGTTGCACTGACCCCAAATAAAATGGGATAAGGGTAGGATGATGATGATGAATAAGTTTTTATGTACAATAAGGTATTTTTTTAAACCATACACTATTGAGCTATTGAGTGTGGCGTTTTGTTGATATGACCCACTCAAAAACAGGTGAATGACCTAGACTTTTTTGTAAGGGCTTATTACTATCAATTGGCCTACAATCTCATTTAGGATAAGTGGAGAAAGAAGACTTTACTCTGTAGAATGTCTTATTCTACACAGTTGTAAGTATGTGTCTAAATTGACTTAAAAAGTAGCCAACTTGTCAGGTGCCTATAACAATTTTAATCAACCATACCAAACAATAAATTTATAGCAATCCTGCTCTCCTAAAACTTTTCTTACAAAAACTCTTTGTGAGAAAATAACAGCCAATTCTATCTTATTCTTTCTTTTGGCTTTATTAGACAGCTCTTCCATTTCGACAAAAGCCCAACCTACGCCCACGCACATGATATGAAGATGTTATTCTCACTGGAGCTTAGAAAGCTGACAGAGACAATAGATGTGTAGAACCTGAACAGGCTGTACGAACAATAATAAACTAAAGTGACACCGACAAGTCTTCCGTTTGAACGCTCCGCTGAACATCTCCGCCCACGACACGCAACTACCTTCACGAAACGACACCAACTGCCGAGCTTAAAATACAACAGCAACACGACTAACATTTAAATTTTCAATCCTATCAATAACAAAATAAAGATCAGAATCGATTGCCCTCTTATCGATCTGCAGAATTATGCACAAAACATTTTACTGCAGTCATAATTTCAAACATGACTACAGGAATCCCCAATTGATCACTTCAAGCGATGAACACAGACGGTCAAAGCCTTTGCTATATCTACCCAAAAAGTAGGTCAACGCGACAAAAGTCGGTGTCCCAGTAAATCAGTCCTTAAAGGACCCAAAATGCGGTGGTCCTTTTATACAATAAGCCAACGGGCCCACATTTGCGGGTATGAAAGCGAAGTGAAACGTAACTACAGATTATACGAACATAAATTTCTAAATCCACCACAATTTCGCGGTTTTTTTTTCTTTTGTGGCAACACAGCGCTATCTAGTCGGTGACTGGCTTTACTGATGGCCATCCGAATATTATGCAATTTGGGACCCCGACAATCTGCGCGCAATTTTGTATACGGTCTCTGCGCTCGGCATTTTTGTTTCATTTTTTTGGTAATTAACTATCGCTTCTCTTCGTTACTTTTTTGCTTGTTATAATTGTTATTAGGTAAGTTGATAGCTTTACAAAAACGCTCGAATCAAACAAGATCGATTGATGTTAAAGTGCCACCGCGCCATCACGAATTTAGCAAACTGCACATAGATTGGGTAGAATTACACAATCACTATGCTATGATCACAAACTGTGAAAATAGCTATTAACTTCGCAATCCCAATTATCGTGGAACATGATAGCACTCGCCTACTCCACATTCTTGTTCAAATATTTGCTACTAAACTGGCTATACAAAACGAAGTTAGTGTACCGTTGAATTACCCTTACTAGCACAACACACATTTTTGTAGTCGATTGTGTATTTGCTGGTCGATTAGATACGAGTAACCCGAAGCTTATACGTAGAAAGCAGGGTATACAAACTAATCATTTTCTATGACTACTTACTGACTGAGATAGACGTAGTTCCCAAGAGCCTGGCCTAACTAACAAGCAGAAATACGCTAGCATATGTATCTTTTTTCAATTATTTGTAGATCCCAATTTCATGGATACGCTCAAAAAATGGCACGTGTTCCAACGGATTTCCGAGCAAACAAGCTTTTTCGTAAATGTCTATGTCTACGCGTTTCGCGTTTCCAAACGAATAAATAGAATCTGTCGGAAAATATTTGTGGCGCATTCTAAATTCAAAGCGTACCGCGAATTTTTATGTCGACCCGACAATGGCGTAATGAGAACAATAGATGGATCCGTTTGAAAATAGGATTCAGTTGACATGTACGGTGAGCCCATTTCTCTAAAACCTCCAGTTATCCCGCACTTGGTATTAACCATTAACCTTTGTTTTGTAAACACAGGGGATCAAGTTATTGAAGTTACTTTCTTTATCTACGAGCGAAGCATCTAAATAGGATGCAACAAAGCGTCAGGCTTTTGATGTCTTTAATCAAGCCTTTGTTCGAGGGATCGCGTCGGTTCGTAATCTTTTATTTGCACGAAGATATTTCTTGATTTAATGTGATGAGCAATGAGAACCCCTTTGTTGTGTACTTATGATAATATTCTGAATTTTAGTTGTTTGCCGCTGTATTCTAACAAGTTTTGAGTAGCTAATCATCTTTTAACATGACGTCACTAGAAACACAAAAATAAAACACCTTTAAGTCAAAAAATCATATTTTATTTAGTGATTGCTGAACCTAACTCAATATAATTGGCTGTACACCATAATCCCGTGGCCTCACAATACAATCAAACGTCACTTCGGTATTGTGATTGAATAAATACGTATGCAAATGTTTTATTAGAAAACATGCGGTCATTAACAAAACACGCAGTACCAACGGAACCACTTTCGCTTCTATGAATTATGCAAGCGTGTGTTTTTAATGAATCAATAATATGAAATTCACTATCGCTGTGCATTTGAGTGCGAATTACACCCATTGTAAGGTAATGATGGTTTAATTTACCATAAGTTCGAATGTTCGCTCCATGCTGGATTTCACACTCTCGGCCGCCATATTGGAATTTGCGAGCGATTTTGGCGCGTAGTGTTGGTTATAGCTTTTATGCTACTTAGCTTCTTTATAGTCTTAGTTTCAAGACTATTATAATTATCACCATCAACAATTGCATCACTGCTTACCATCAGGTGGGATCGCAGTCAAGTACTAGTTTATATTAAAAAAAAAACATTGGTGATAATTAAGTAAGTACTTAAGTATTTCTTTTTAATCATTCCAAGCACTCAAAGTTAAGATCAAAATTGATATCAGAATTTAATTAGTGAAAGACGAAACTTTGTAAGCTTACCAAAAGATACTGCCTATTGTCAGGCAACGAAAAGGTTTTAAAATTTTCAATTACGTTATTGTCTCAGATCTTTAACTAATTGGTTACAATAATAGCAAAATAATCTCGATTTCAAAACGTTCATTAATCTGAATGGGAATACTTTTCATTACCGAAACAAAAGAGTGCGGAAAAAGAAGAAAATGAGAGATACAATGGGGTTTGCGTGAGCCAACAGCCAACGCAGCATATTGTCCGGCGAATAATTCACGTTTTTGCACTACTTTTGTTACACAGAAAAGCCCGACTTCCAACAACGAAATGTATTAAATAAATAGGATGAGAGCATCTAAAATGTTGCTTTGTTAAAATTAAAAAAAGGATTGTTAACATTTTGTGAAAAGCTTTGTAGGTTTAATTTTTCTAATAAAATTAAGAAGTATAGAAAAAAATGCTAAGCCAGCCTACAGCAACCCAGAAGCTGAATGACAGCAACTGCACTGCAAAATTTATGAAAAAGATAGTCATCTTGATATCCCTGAAGGATTTTCTGACGATTTCCTTCCTGTAAAAACTGCGTATTACCCCTAAATACGGTGACTGGTAATTTAGTCACTGACACTTAAACACATTGTACTCATGATAAAAGACAACTTTTACTATAAGACTAAACCTGAAATCGCAAAAATATTCTGCTGGTACATTTATGTTCGCCTAACGGGGCAAATTGTACTAAACTTACTTGCTTTTTATTTGATTTTTTTTTACCATCACGTGTTTACTTAAGGTCACTAAATACCATTCACTCTTGACTCTATCTACACTAATATAATAAAGAGGTAAAGTTTGTTTTTTTGTTAGTTTGTTTTTTTTGTTTGTAGGGGGTAATCTCTGGAACTACTGGTCCTATTGGAAAAATTTTAGTAACAATAGAAAGCTGCTTTACTTCTGAGTGACATAGGCTATATTTTACGTACGCGGGCGAAGCCGCTGACAAAAGCTAGTATATTATATTCAGGAGTTAAGTACTTAAGTAGTTTTTCGAGCGAACAATGCTGTCAAAACAACGGACTACAGAACTACAAACAAGTGGGTAGGTTTTGTTTTAGGGGAGGCTTACGTATTTTCCTATTTTTATGATACAAATCGTATAGCCATGGGTGCGACTGAAGCAGTGCATTTCGTCTGTCATATTTCGATTGTGGTATACATAGATCATTCGAAGACATGTGACATCCACCAATCCGCACTGGGCCCGCGTGGTGGATTATGGCCCATTCCCTCTCCTAGAGAGAGGAGGTCTGTGTCCCTGCAGTGGGAACATTAAAAGGCTGATGATGATGATGATACATAGATCCCTTTAGATTGTAGTTAAGTATAGTTTAAAAAATATGCTTGTACATAATGGGTTTCAATTTAAGTAAGTAATGCTATTTTCATGTAAAAGTCTTTGCATTCGGACAAATTGAATTAGTTTGTAGATGAAACAAGCGATTATATGTGGTCAAATATTGAAACAAGGTTCAAATTGCTAATTTATTAGGAGTAGAGCCTTAAATGTTGCTAATTTGGTCCTCTCCTAAACCTTGTTCAAATAAGCATAAATTAAAAAGATAATTAAAAAGTAATCTCCCAATTAAAAAACAGGCTTTCCAAACTCAAAGTGATCAATCTTAACTTAGCTAAAGGAAATCATAATTTGGTTTACTAATTGTTTTAATGAGCTTTTTCGCAATTAAGAAGAACTTTGGGGGCTTTCCACGCACGCTTTTTTCAATGTCTTGCAATTAAGTGTAATTTAAGTAAGTGTTGAGATATATAACGTGTTTTACTAAAATTTATTGCACCTAATTACGGATAAACATAGCTATATAATTTCATAATTGCACCACAATCATTCACACGGTTAGTTGAAGTCTATTATTTCAAGCTGGATTCTTTAGTTGCACCGGCTTTTCTTCGAAACATACTGTTCACACGATCCCACCTGTTCATGTCTAGCCAGTCATTACATTGGCCTTTGTACGTTTACACTGATAAGAATAACATATGCGAATTCTTGAAGCTGACCAATAACTCGCGTTATTATTGTGCGTTTATTTCGGCAGAATAAAAATGATTTCTTTATTTAAATATTTGTCTATACTATGAAAAAACCACAGCAAAAGCCCTAAAACATCTGAGAAATTGGCCAAGAAATATTAGGTTTACTTACTACTTTGCTCACCGTAATGACCGCACATAACAAAATACTTAGTCTAGGTGCTCTAGGGAAAATAATTGTAGCTAAACCCAACTTCTACTTAGTCAAACAACCAGACCTCGAAGAGAATAAATCACCTACATTTGTAAAGCTTTCAGAACTCCCAAAACTTGTAGTGAACGATGTGGTACCAGGTTTGCAGAACTGTTATGTTCGGTCACCATGTCAACTTCTCTCGACCTTAAAATCGAGGGGTTAACGATCTGTAATTATGACGTCTAGATGCGTTGTCTCGCTTCCCGACTCCGAACAATACCTCGCGTAACTGTTCTCCTAGTCTTTCGTCACGTCACGATGGCTGTTGCTAAAACCCCTTGATCCGCTTTATTCCGCAACTTTATGGTAGCCTGGTGGTCAATAGCCACTAGGTTAATGTTCTGCCACAATTATCCGATTGGATTCGCTGTTTCACAATGTAACGTTTATTTTTGATTAACGTCGCGCAATCACGAACCATCTGACTTCTGAGTGCTTTCGACTTTGGGTGGGGAGAAATGGAAAAATATTACCCAACTAGTTTTGTTGAAAACATATCCTCGAGACTTAGTATTACAGCAAAAGGATTATTATTCATGTTTGTGTTCTTTAACACATCCTTCGTTGGAAATTGACAGCCGATTTCCCGTGAGAAAATCCTGCGCGGAAAAGGAAGGATAGACGCAATATTTTGTTTGTATTTGAAAAACTAGGTTTCGTAATCACGTGTTTGCCTACAAAGAAATCGAAAGCCCCTGTGATCTAAAACGTTTTCAGCATGTTAAGTACGTTTTTATTCGTCGTTTTTTTCTGTAACAATACTTGAAATGGACAGTTCTGTTAAATTAGAGGGATGACTCATCGAGAACGCAGGAGTTTCGTATGCCGCATGCCGTTACGTAATTATCTTGAACCGTTAACGCAACGTTACGTTTTACAAACGACTGCGAAATGTGTAATTTACTGCCTTAAAAACCTTTTCAAAACTTTCTGCTGTATTTTGATGTCAGCAACAATACCACCTGTATTATTGACCTCAATATTTTGTCCAATAATTTCAGGTAATTCATAACAATATGAACGAAATTCGATTGAAAAAAATTCGCATTGTGTCTTTAACAATGTCTGTTCAAATTGTGAACGCAATTTTATTTGCGCGTCTGGATATTTTCAGTGCACTAACAAGTTTACTTAGTGGAGTCTTTGTTCTGCATGCTTCATTAGCAATAATTAGTAATCTCATGAATATTTTATACCGATGCATCATCTGCTGGCCGCATGCGACTTACACGTGGCTCGTCTAAAGCAGGATATTTTAATTGCAATCTAACATAATGACATGTTTTCCTTGTACCACTCATATTCAAAACAACCTATTAATACTTGCCTAATTAGGGGGCAAAGCGTTCAGACAGACAGGTTGATAAATAGCAGTCAATTAAAATGTAGTTCTAACCGGCTTTGCGCGTACGCAGACTGATTACGCTAAATCTCCAAATACCCTCTCTAAATAAATTACGTCACTTGGTATTTGTGTCACAATTTGAATATGAATGTTTCTGTAATTGTACATACAAGTGATATCTACCCACATTTTGTACTCGTTCCATTGAAGTAAACGAGCAAATTTCAACATGTAGGTAACTAGGTTTTCATTAACATTCATTTGGCAGTTTGTTTTTCCATAAAATGTAAGGCTTGGTAGTTGTTTAGTTCGCGACAGGTTCCGGATCTAGTGTCCCGTTCCAGAATGTTACTAGTAATTAGTGTTACATTGTAACAGTGATTAAACGCTGAAACCAAGTGGGTTAGTCTATAATGTTGTTTCGGAATCGACTGCTTTCTATTCTGATGTTTGATGTCGGTAAGTTCAGTCTTTGTTTGGGCTTAAGAAACAAGATGTTGTACATTGATGGATCTCTTAGTTTGATGTATTGATGTTTAAAATGATCTTGTGGGCGCTGATTGTAAAGCTGCTAACTTATTGAAAGTGTAACTTAGACGGTCTTGAGCATGTAACGTCTCAAGTGTTGAATTACTGCTATCCTAGCGAATTCTTTGTGCGAGTATCTATTCAGTGCTATTATTAATGAAGTCATCATATTATAAGCTGAGATCTAGTGTCGGTTACACCACACGGAATGCTATAAACATATAGTACATAATGCTCAGAGAAATACATAATTATGTTGTCTATTAACATGATCAGTCACGTCAAAGCATTACCTAGACTACATCCGTTAGACGCATTAAACTGAGCTTTAAATCACGCTGGTTTAAGCATCACGGACTGTAAAAATTGTCTCATGGAGTCATGGTACATTAAAAAGAACGTTTCCCGAATACCTCTGTACGTTACTGTTGGTTCTGTACTGTCAACCGGCGAGTTTCTCAACGATTTTACTTCGACACCGCCATTTTTTCTTTAGCTGTTGGCTGGTTGGTAGGTTCAAGTTTTAATGCTTATGTGTGGCTGAGCGTACTCGCGATGGGCGTGACATGATTCTAACGGGACCTAGTGGTTATTGCTCTGATCTCTACGTGATAATCTAGCGATTACCGCCTATTGCTCCATAGTTTATTCAACTTTGGCTTTACGCACATTACTTTGTTAAAAGTTTCTATAGAAGTATCTAGATCGTGGTTCTGAGTGGGATTAAATTATAATGTGTAAGTGATTTATGAATATGAAATCCTCTACATACTGATACTTACTTTGATCTGATCAGACATTTGCAAGATTTATAACTCCCGAATGACCGATGATATTCAGAAAATGATACGTATATGAGTACTACATTACTACCGTTATGAAAACGTCTTTATTTCATCGCAGAGATGGATGTACCTCCTCCGTCTTAATCCCCAGTGCCGTAGAAGTATTATACCGAATGTGGGCGATCTAACAAAGATACATTAACAAAACGCCTTTATTCCCCGTAAGATTAAGCAAGGTGTGCCTATATTAAAGTCAGGTTACGCCAGTTATAACAAAGACTGACTCATAATATCTTGATGAGAGACGTTCACATCTTAAAGATTTTGTAACTGCTCCCATTGTTGTTCTATCATTCACCCGTTCACAATGTACGATATCAACCGTTGTGAAAACTTGTAATTACGGTACCTAGACAAAGAAACGACTTTGTTTCGATTTTAATCAAGTTGTAAATCTACAGTCACAGTCTTTATAGCGTTCTCTCAAGAGTTTTATGACTGACAATTTGATATGCAAAAGTGTTCGATATGAATAAATATCTACAATTACTCTTAAAGTAAATTCAACTTGGTAAAAAAGTAAAATTGTAACAGATTATAACTCTGATCCCAAAATAACACATGCGCCGCTTAGTTTGGGAAGCATCTTATGGGTTTAAAAGCGCTAAGTTGAAGACCGAATAAAACCGGATCACACAGCTTTCCGAAGTAACATTTGAAAAAAAAAAAAACAAAAACTAAATGGTCATAAAAATATCGTAGCAGTTGATATGATTTTTGACACAAAAAAACAGGTTGCTAATCGCAAATTTCCAATAGCAAGTAGAAAAACAAAACTGGATTTTTCATTCAAGAAAACTGTTTCAAAGTGGGTAGTTGTGCAATAGATTATTATCAGGTACCGATATAGAAAGTTGTTTCGTAGAGTTCGGTGCGGTAGAAAAAAAAACTTAGCCATTCGTTAGAAAACCGACCACTAGCGAGGTAAACTTCGTCGGGAGAACATCTAAAACATTTTTAATTACCGCTTCGGCTTGCTGAGATTGCCCAGTAACTACGTCACGTATGCCTTTGTTATCGTTTCTGGGGAAAACTGCTTGGTACTGATTCACTCCGTTACTTCGAAACTTGAATTGAAATTTTAGAAACACCATTAGATATTAATCATTGTGCTTCAATGTCAGCCCAAACTATTGCGTTATTACTATTGTGTAAGCAAGCATTGTTCTACAATTGAGGCCTTGTTTTTCCAATTCCTGCCTTCCATTACGGTTGTAATATTTCAAAAATGACAAGAAGAATTTTCAATACAAAAGTTCTTGTCTACCGTAATAAGGACTAAATTGAATTACCAGTCAATAATGTTCATGCCGCGTAATGCGGTTCATCTTAATTTTCTTGATTTTACTTGATGTTAGACGAATTGCTTCGTACCGTATTAAAGTGTTTGCCTGCCCAATGTCCCGGGGGACGATGGCCCACCTGGCTACCCCTCCTCGGGGTGACCCACCTTCACCACCCACGTTTCACCTCTCACAAGTAGAACAATAAATAAATTGGCCGTTGCTTTGTTTCGGCCGCGGCTGAAGGTTCGTAATTCGTTCACATAAAATTATTGTAGTTACTCAAGGTGCTTCGTTAAAAGGCGAATTTGAAATGTTTACAATTTATTAGCTGTGTAAATGTTTCAGACAATGCTAGAAGCAAATTTTAGTGCTCTTACATCTGGACTGTACTGTTTGTTCCGTCGAAAACGCTGTGTTAAGACCTAATGACAGTCTTGGATTTGTAAGTGCTGTTTCTTTGCTTTTCTTCTTTAAATCTAAATTGAATTGCATTACGTGTAAACACGTAGCTTCTTCTGAGAAATAATGAATGCATCTATTGAATACCAGAAGCCCATTATATACTCAACAACCACTGTGAAAGCTGGAATGTTTTTTTTTCTCTAGAAAAACTCCCTTTTGCATTCAAATACACGGAACAAACACCATGTTTACGTCCACTCGTGTTTCACTGAGCGGAATCAATATCAACAACGCTTACCTGTTTGTTTATTCTGCTATCTGTTACTGTCTTTGACAGTACGTGGCTTGTGTGTGACAGTTTTTAAATAAGGACTCTTTCTTCCGCCTCTTGTTTTTGAAAAAGGAACGATAGAGTCTGTTTTTTGTTTAAAAAAGAATGGTAGTGCGTTCTTTTTGAATTTGAACTTTGTGATTTTAAATGACTACTTACGTCGTGTTTTAGAATCTCGTTTTAAATGTATGTGTAAAATATCTATTGCAATTTGAAGAACTTACATTTTCTTGTAATGATTCTTTCTATATTACGTAAATAAAACGAATGAGTAAAAAATATCCTTGTCTTTTATTCAAAGGACACCCAATTTCCTTTGTACAAAGTACTCGTACCTTGAAGCAAAAACTTAAATAAGATTCCATAAACAAAGCGCTTTGGTATGCTGACTCATTGCATCAATACAACTGCATCTGAAGGGATATGATTCAGCGAGGATTTCGGTATAATACTTTTGACAGGCCGTTAATAAGCGCTGCACCCTTGTTAGTTTAACACCCACCCTTCAGTAATCGAACGAACACATGCGTGTAAATGGGTTTACATCGTAAAGAAAATAGTGTGGGGAAACTGGCAAGTCCTATCTACACTAATGTTATAAAGAAATAAAGTTTTGTTTTTTTGTTTGTAAGAGGTAATCTTTGAAAGTAATGGTCCGATTGCGATTTTTTTTTTCTCTGATAAAAAGCTGCTTTATTCCTGAGTTACATATAGGTATAGCTCTTGCGTATATTTAATGTACGGGAAAAATTTAGTTTATTATAATTTAACAATAAATGTCCTTATGTACTAGTGTCTGGATAAAAAAATAACCATAATGCAGTTTTACGAACTGTTTTTTTATGCAAACACCGCATCGAGGACAAAGACAACCAAAATCAAATCGTCAGTGTAAAATTTGAAACGTTTTCATACTTCTTTTTAACAGCTCTTAACGTATTACCTCCTCAAAAGCGTTTGTGCTCGTACGCCAAAGTGAAATAAGAGTTGAAAGGCAGTGATCGGACTCAGACGTTTTTCCATTAGAATCCTGAAGGCAGACTCCGTCGGGCCATTACGTCGCAAATGGCTCGAGAAGAGCCCGCGGAATTCACGCGATTCTCTTGGATAAAGAAGCTGCTGAATATTTTATTTTCTATAGGATATGACGAGCGACACACTTAGCATAATTCCTCAATCAACAACTCGCCTGTGTGACATTGTAGCACATTTCTTACGTTTATGTGTAACGATACTGTTTACGTTTATGTCTGAACTAAATCTAGTAGAGTTATGCCGTTATTTATTATAGTATTTATTCACTTGAAGAAAGGCGTTCTTAATTAGGTCGTAACCTTAAGACTTTGTAAATAACAGTGTTCTTATTAATATTGGAATCTAAGAACTTAGGTATACAAAATAATAAAGACTTGCTCATAACAGAATTTTATTCCCACACCAAACTGTTTCAAATAACCCTACAGACGTTTCCGTGTAGTGTTTTAAGTATCACTTATTTATCAAGTATTTTTTTTTAAATTGGATGTTTGATAATTTGACCAAAATGGCATCTTCCTAACCTTTTCCTAAATAGCTTGTGGTTAGCGCATGGCTCGGCCACTACACTAACCATGTCAAAAACAAATGCTAATAAATATTTGAAGCTAATAAGAAGTAAATTCCTAGTTTAATTTATACAAACTTAAAGAAAAAATCTTTCTGGATGGCCAAGTAGGTACTTTTGATCCGTAGTTTATTGTATTTCTACTACAACCAGAATCGTCAATCCTTGAAATCCAATCTGATTGTCGTTGGGTTTCAATAAAACATATCTTGGTTTCTTAGAAGCGGGTAGTCGACTCGTTATGGCCCAAGTAGTTTCCTTAAGCGGCTCAGCATTTCTTTGTGGCGATGTAATCCGATTATTCTATCTTAGGACGAGTTATTGAGACCTGTAACCACTATCCGACTATAAGATTTAACTATATTGGGTAACCGCTTGTTAGAAAGTGCTTTTGAAATAATATAATATTGTGGTAGCGAAAGACGTCGTGGCTCTTAGTAACTTACTGGCTGATTAAACATTTCGTCGTTGCGACTTTAAGACCTCTTATGTGTCACTTTTTGCAAAATCACTTTTTTACTCCAGCTTTCTTAACATTTTCAAGCTCTATCGATTGCAAAAACTCTCATTTGTATACGATGATTTAATCGTCATTTATTTAACAATTTCAAAATCAACTATGTGCTTCCTAATAAAATATTAATTTTATATTTTAACTAATTGTCAACGAAAACTATAGTACAACTATTCAGTACTACAAACAATAGTAAAATTAAAAACAAGAAATTATTGAGGTAATACATATATTTATGATTGTAGTTGGTTTCATTATATTTTTTTCAGTAGACGGTTTTTATCGGTTCTTTCACAAAGTTGAATTTTGCACATAAGAGATCTTAAAGTCGCAACGACGATTTATACTTTTAAAGGATTATATGTATAATCCTCGACATACAAGTTGAACCATCATGATAATCGGCCTTGAGTGCGGAATAACCAATTTTCGGGCCTATAGATTATATTACGATTATCAATTATTATTATGATATTCGGTTATCGGGTATATCGAAGTGGGCGCTGCGCGTAACTATAACAACGGGTTCAACTTATTTGACGTGTATTATACAAATTAAAACAGGTTTCAACGATAGATATTTTGGGATAAGAATGTACTGTTTACTGAGAAATATGAAGCGTTAGCTGTTGCCAGCGGCTTCGCTTGCGAAACAGTAAGAAATTTTACAGCTGCGGTCTTCCCCTTCAATTACAATTATTAATTATTAGGTATTTTCAATGCTAGAGTAAATCACCTCAACAACGACGAATAGTCATTTTTGAATAGTTGCGTCGCTTTTGCTCCTCTGTCATATTCCAAACCTCACCGTAGAGACAGCGGCAGAGACAAAAATGTTGCTGAGTAACTAAGTTGCTCTCTAATTCTAAGCCAAGTATCAAAAACATAGAGCGCAGTAAAATACAGAATTCAATACACAGTATCTATTTCGGTTGGTCGCGCGACCACGACGTTTCGCTATTTGACCACTGTAACCCATTTTCATTTACCGTCCACTGCAATTTCTATTTGAAGACCAGCCCTCTCAGCAAAAAGTTTATCGGAGAAAACGTACACATTGTTTTATTTTCAGCTTCGTAAAGTTTGCACTGTACTCCTGTTTCATTGTAAGCTACGTATAAAGCTGCAGCCATTCGGACTAAAAGCGTCTAAATTGAAAACATTTTCTTCCCCACCGGAATCCAAATTGAATAAATAGAACATGCGAGGGTATTTCAACAAATCGTAGTGACGTCTAAGTATGAAACCTGCTGTTGAACTAATTGGCATGAACCCTCGGTGTGGTCATGCTAGCTCATTTGTCGTCCGGCCTCGTGACTCATCGGAAAGTCGAGGGTGTTGTCTGTCTACATAATTTATGAGGCTACCAGATGACCGTGACTAAATACACAAATGTGTCCCTCGATAAAATAAAACTTTCCTGACCATATTTCGCCAGTTCTGTAAAGATCACTTCTTATGTCAGAAGAGTTCAATGAAAGGATGCAAATGAAGTTCTTTTTGTATGCTTCACGTACGGCAACAACAAAAGATTCTATTATAATATTTAATTGTCTTATCTAATCACATGACAATTGTGAACAATACAAGTAAGTATCGATAATGTAGACAAAGAGATTCAAGATTAAGGTGACTTATCGACTAATGCTTTGTAAAGATATAACGATAATCCATAGTAATGCCTTTTAGGGTTGTCGCCCTTTAGTCCAATATGTGCCGTTATTGCGTATCGTCGAGGGTGCATTCTCAAGTGCAGGCAATAATCCTCTTTATCGTAACAGTCGTGTGTCGCTGTCCTTAGGGGACGTTGTGTAATTTTATTTCGCCCTCGTTTTAAGTCGCTCGGGATTCGCGTCTCGCATGCCTATGTAATATGAGCTGTATTGGTACGCTTTACTGTCTTTTACTTTATTGAGTTTTTCTTTTAAAGGCAGAGTGAATTATAAAAATATTCACAAACATTACTTGATTCAACGAACTATTGCACAGTGGGCATCTTTAAACAAAAGAGAAAGGCATAACATTGAACCTGCGGTTCAGCGCCTTATCGTTAGACCAAATTGAAAGTTGCAGTCGAACGAGAATTACGCTCAGGTCACTAAATACATAAACCTTCGGATTTATTGGAACATCTGGCGAAGGAGTCGTACATCAGGCATAATGGCTACATAATTCGCGTGGAGAGTTCTGCACTGACATGCTTGGACTGCGGAGATGCGGGTAGTGGCGGGGAGATGGTGAGCGCCGATAAAACCTGGCTAGTTGGAAGTTTTATTGAGCGGCCACTGGCGCAGCCTGTTTCCTCGTTATCGCCGACAGGGGGCCTTAAATCAGGCGCCTTTCATTCTTAAAGGCTTTAAGCTTGACGTTCCAAGCCAGCCCCGAGGGAGCGATGTTTAAAGTGGCCACTTCTTACGTCTGTTGATGGAGTATTACGTTTACTACTATTGGCGTTGTTTCAAAATGCAACCAAATTACCTACTTGAATGTTTTCGCGACTTTGTTATCTTTTGAGAATGAACCGGTTCTTTAACCTTGTACAAGGAAAATAGGAATTTGGTTACTGGTATTTATTTTGTGAGATAGTGTTCATCCTTATTGGGTAAAGGTTACGATGACATACTTACAGATAAGATAGCTACTGCGACAATACCATCTCCATTTCTCTTTGTGTTTGAAAAGTCTATAGAGACAGCAAAATAGAGAATTGTAAAAAGTCGCGTTTCACAAATGTCGGTATCGCATGACTGGTGACGCTCCGCAGAACTTCCAAACGGCAATAAGTGCGGTACAGTTAGGAACTAACTAGGTATGAAGTCATTAAACTTTCCGTCGATGATCCGCATCGCGAACCACTGCGAAACGTAACTTACCGTGCCGAGTTAACGTTTAACTTCTTACTTTGATGATATATTCCACTTTTCGAACAGTTATTATAAAGCATACCCGTGGTTATAAATCGTGCGTTTAAATCGCAGATTCCTTAACCCAATTCGTGTTACTAACGCAAATTGCAATGCTTCGGGTAATTCGGTTTTGTAGAACGCATTTGGTACAAAGCTTTTTGGTCGTATTTCGAATTGGATGTCGCAGAAACTTGGAGCAAATCTACGCGCTCGGTCACAGTGTCGAATACATTCTAGCTGGGCTTGAGTAATAAAATTCTAAAGTTCAAGGTGGTATGTTAGTCATGCCCCTTTATCTTGCTTTGTTCCAAACCGCCCGTAGATCCGTTTCGAAGTAAACTGTAGCGATGTATGGCCGAGATTGTATCTTTTACATCGTAAGCAGCCGCCCGGGCGGTTGCTATCGCCACCACCGGTGGTAATCCATTTACCCCGGTTGAATTTTAAAACACGGGTGAAAATATACTTTTACGTGCACTATTTGCAAATTATGGTAATACGGACTTGGCTACAACATGAATTAGGGAACCATGGTACATAAACACACTGAGAGAATAATGTAACTATTTTACGAAACTTACACCGTGTTTCTGAAAGCCCAAAATGTACAGTTGCTTCAAATTAATTTGGGTTGCTTAAACGCTGCTTAGAAAAAAAAATAACTAATCTATGACATGTCATTTGACATGCCATTCCTATAGAAGATTTGACCACTCTGTCAAATAACAAGCTGATCAAATCAAGATCATACTTCATGCACATCAGTTTACACTTGACAAGAGATTTGACACCTAGTTAGTTAATTTTTACGATGATCGGGCTCTCGGAAACCGGGCGTGATTAATGAATACCTCTGTTGTTTTAAAATAGAAAACTACTGTTGTTAGATGCCACAATTTTTCTTCGCAAGCACCTAATAAAACGCCGAGCAGGATTTTCAAGAAATACTCCCTGCACCTTTAAGACGTGAACTCCGCTCGGAAACACGTACAGAAACAATGTATTAACTCACTTTATTACATAACAGTAAATAACAACTGTACGTGCAACTAATGCATTGCCCATTGCGCCCGAGCTTCGGTGTAAGCTCAATCGATTCTCTATCAAATTACCGTGTGGTATCTGCTGTTTACGACCTACCAAGCATTCCAAGAAACAAAACGATTGTGGATAAAGATGATTGTAATCTGTTAAGGTACAAATAACATCTTCATGCGATTACTAATCTTCCTAGGATCGATGTTGCGGTTACGATGCGGCGATAAAATTATTGCTTGACTGAAAAACAAAAGAAAAGAGGTTTATTTGGCTCACAATGGAACATAAAACAAAGTTTTGAAAAGTTTAACATAAAGAAATTAAAAACAACTACAAAAATTGCGACTGCGATCCCACTAGATGGTAAGCAGTGATGCAATCGGTGATGGTAATGGTATTCAATGGTAGTCTTGAAGACACCAAAATTATAGTCGGACGGGAAAAGGGCAGCAGGCAAACTGTTCCAGTTCCTCGATGTACGCGGTATAAACGACGAGACGAAACGCTTAGTCCGGACCGTAGACGAATGTTGATTGTGATTGTAAAAACAAAGAGCTTCTCAGAATATAAGTTCCAGTAAAGAATTAAGCGTATCAAGTTCAAAACTAATTGGACTACTAGACGAAGTCGTAGACAAACAAAAACAAAATTAGTTACAATTATTCTCGTTCATGATTAATTGGCGACGACGTATTTCGTTAGAAAATAAATTTTGGCCAAATTAAATATTCACCGGATCGTCCCCCCGGGCTTTTTTCAAATAAAGGCAAATTACTAAGAACAAAGGGATATTGGTTTCGTCAACTGATTGGTAAGGCTTGTTGATTGAATTGTGTTTTTGCTGAAGTTATGAAAAATGCAAGGGATAGGGGACAGTGAGAAAAAATGGAGTTATATTGTTTTAAAAAGTTCATAAAAATCTTGGAGGAAATAGTAAGTAGTTTTGAACTTTCAGATATATAATATCTTGTTAGGTCTTTCTTTTATAAAGTAATGGTTCAGTTCAGACTAAAATAAATTGTGTTAACTTCTGATAGCGGCTTCTCCCGCGTGTTGGTATAAAATATAAATAAATTAAAATCCGTCCAATGGTTTTGCAGTTTATTCATTACAAATAAAAATATATAAATACTTACAAATATACATAATATATTACATTGACAAATAATAAGCAAAGATACGTTAAGCGCTAACATCGCAATCTGAGAATTTGGACTCGAAAAGTCACTGCTAGACAAGGACAGAGACAGCCGACGTCGTCCTGTGAGCAAGATAGTATTAGCCGCCGAGCATTAGACCGATGAAAAATCGTGACAATTGGCACAATTTCAATGGTTCATACGCTAGACGCGAGTCACTTATCTTTCGCCGTTTTGGTTTATTCTAAGTTATAATATTAGTGAAAATAGTGTTATTAATTAATGATACCTAGACTTCACTTTTTTGTATGTGACTTCACGATTACATTACTGCTTACGATCATGTGGGAACACATACAATCACTAACTTATATAATTAAAAAAAAAACAATGTATTATTTAAATGACTTCTATCTTAAAAAAACTGTAAATCTGGCATGTTACATAACTCGTAACTAAATATAAAAATAAGAAACGTGTTTTTCGCATAGCGTATAAAATCTTGGGGACCTAATGTCTCCCTAAGGAGTAAAGAGCAATAATTCAAATGAGGTGAATAAAATGAGGGGGCTCCTGCTACTCTCATTTTTGCAAAATAGGATTATGATAATGATGACTTTGAAACACGTGCTGTGACCATTGAGGAAGAGGGGATTTACTCCGTGATGAGCCCTGATTTATGTCTCAGAATATCAGAGAGAAATACGTACTTTTTTAAATGAAAAGGGAAACTAAAAATAAGTTGTCAAAACATAAGAAAACACTTAAAATTAAGTGATTCAGGTTGAAATATGCTATACTAAATTGGACTAATTATCCCGAAAAGTAAATGGATAAAAAAGAAACAATTATTTAGGGAGGCATGTTTGACAACGAAAGAAAAATATTGTTTGAACCACTATCGAAATTCCTTTGTTGAAAAAGACACGAAGTAGAAGCAAGTACCAACAAATGGAAGTGAAGTTTAAGAATACACGAATTGAAACTCCATCTTTGTTACTAAACATCCTTTATTGAGCACCAATATTTATTTTGAGAACAAAGAGGCTTCCTAAAAGGGTGTCCTACAGCGAGCAGATACATTATAATCGTTGTCCAAAAATAGTGTAACGCAAACAAACCCTGTTTAGAACTAAATATCCTTAGAAGAGTCATAGTTCCTTCCATTCCGGGAATGGAGGCGGTTTCTAAAACAGTTTTTTAGCTTGTATCCCTCGCCTTAGGGTGTAGAGTTACAAATCTCCGTGATGGCCCCCACGCGGAACCACTGGCTGTTAATAAATCTTTTCGACACGCCTTCTTAGGATCTTCTTACCGGTTTACAAGTCAAAATTTACTGATTTTCCATGATGACAGCTGGTATGGCCTTTTAGATTTAAAGCTTAGACTTGATGCTGTTACGAAACTATTTTTCTTTCTTTTTTTTTTGTCCAAGATTGTCATTTGTTACCGGTTTTATGTTATCGAAATCTTTAAGTTCTTTATTTGATTTTATTTTTCCATCTTCAAAATGAAGTAACGCAACTTTTTCTTCTAATACCACCGTGTTATTCCTTTGAATGGAAGACATTAAAGCTTGATAGTATTTAGTGAAAAAAGAAAAATGCTGTATTAAGGGTGAATATAGCTCAATTTTTTTTCACCATAATGTACCTTAAGGAAAAAATGTGTTGTGTTTAGGAGAAAAAAGTGTATTCCCCCGTGTGAACGTGATCTATCGGCGAAAGAGTCCGCACGCCTGTTTATGGTCGATAAAACATCTAGGGAAGGTCTATTTATGCTGTTTTTTATATAGGGGAACATGTGTTGATAGTATTAAATAAGAAAACCACACATGTGGGTGGGTGGTACCGGTGAGAGTCGTTGTTTTATATTGCTTAACTTTTTTTTTCTAATTATTTTTGCCGACGACCTGGTCAGGGTTGCTGGAATTCAATGGATACAAGACGCACGGGACCGGTCATTGTGGCAATGTTTGGGGGATGCCTATGTCCAACAGTGGACGTCTTTCGGATTGATTGACTTCTCGTAGGTCAAGGAAGGTGGTCGTCTGCTTAATCGGACCTGACTGAAGGGACCTTAGCTAAGACATAAGAAAAAACCCTAAAGTTTAGCGACTACGTGCTTAGCAGAGGTCTGCACCAGAGAGGGTGCCCTTTGTGGAGTACAAACCTGTGCCTAGGTCGTCGCTGTGGGAGGGACAGCTAAGGAAGGTCTTATCAAACATTTATCTTGATTGATTTATTTATTCTCGAACAATTACAATTGTATACGAATATTAATCTTAAAAATTTGGATCACACACGCACTAAAATAAAACTAGGTCGGTAATGACTAAGTAATTAAATGTATAAAAAAATACTATCGTTAAACTACTTACCGCATTTTTTATAACTTTACTAGTACTCCTCAAATTTTGCGATTAAAATTGGGCAACTTTGAATTTCTTTTCAGTCGAATATATAAAATGTAGGTATTATCTAATAATTTTAGTAGTGGCTTTCATTTCGAAAAATAGTATGGGTTATGAATATTCATAATTTATTTTACAACAGTAGAAGTTTTAGCTCTAAGTTAATTCTGTTCAGTAATGAACAAGTCGAGAATATGTAATTTTGTTATTAAAACAGTAAAAACTTATTCGAAGAGAAGTAAGGCGTGACTTGAATGTTAAATTATGTAAACCTCTTTTCTATTTTAGTTTCCAGAATATTAAGTAAGCTTTTGCTTTTTTTGACAGAGAAGTTAAGCTGTTTGCTTGGTTTTAAGTATGTTATACAGTTTTATTCAAAATATTATGCTGTTAGTCGTGATAAGATCATTGTGTTCTTATTAGTTTTTTCAACACTACAGAAATCGTGAAGAGCTAACGTGTTAACCAGTTACTGGGTCATATAAAAAAAAATAAACTAATGCTTGACTGCGATCCCACCTGGTGGCAAGCAGTGTTGCAATTGTTGATCGCGAGTCGCACTAGTTTAATAGAAGCTTATTTATTCACTCTAGCCTTGAAGACACCCAAATTATAATCGAATGGGAAAACCGCAGCAGGCAAATTGTTCTAGTCTTTGGATGTACGCTGTATAAACGACGAAGCAAAACGCTTAGACCGGACCGTAGAGGTTTCTCCAACGTAACGTCGGGTTACACATATGTATAAACTTATAAACCTAATTACGATAAACTTAGGTATTTATATATTCAGTTAGTTACGAATTATCAAACATACCGAATTATTTTAAGAGGACAAAACAAGCGCTAAATTGGGATTCACTATAATATCATTTAATTAATGTAACTAAAACAACAAATATTTTGTACACACATTAACAACACTTGGTACGAAAATAAAACTTAATTAAAAAAGCTTTTTAGCGTTCAAAGATGTTGGATCATTACGTCTGTAATCTTAACGAGTACTTAACGCGTTATTTGAAGATAATATTTACATTAGCGCAGTACACTAATTGAAAGTCACGCTTAAACAGTTTCTTAAAAACAATCGTATCACAAGACGCAGAAGGTCCATTTTTACTAAACAAGCCTGTTTTTAAACAGACTACGCTTGAACGACATGGTGACATATTATGATGTATGAGGTGACATATTTTGTGCTGAAGTTCGCCGTTCAATGACCGCGAAATGGTTGCACCCTTTGTCTTGCTATTCCAGGGTCGCAATGAAACCTAAAAGACTCCTCCCCGTTTAAGACTTATAAGAATCCCTTACCAATAAATTACAAATAGGTAACTAAGACAAAACCTTCGTTGGGACCCTGCAGAAGGATCGAAGCCAACCGGGGCGAAGGGTTTGCGTCTGAAAGAAAGGCTCTGGCCGTGGTATAAATGTAACGTAGGAACGATGTGAGCTGTTTAGTCAGTAAGAGTCTAACACTATTTCCTGCTGCGCCCAAGCGCGGGATTTGTCACTGGATAATTTTGAATCTTTGTGGGTACGAAGAAGAGTTACCATAGCCCTAGACAGCAAAGGGCATTATGAAAGAACATAGAAGGTGAACGGTGAATGTCTTTATCTCACTGACACACCATCTCCACCCTAGAGCAAGTTCTTATTTGATGACATCAACTAAAAAAAAAAAAAATATCGCTACCGCTCTGTAACTAAAGCATTTTTTTATTTTTTAAAGAGTGCCTTCATGAGCTCCTTCATGAGCTGGTATAAGTGAATAATTTCGCATTAGGTAATTATAAAATTATTAGAGCAAGAATTTATAACACTGAGAGTGTGTTATTATTTTGTAGGATTCCGTACTCGAACGGCAAGCAACGGAACCCGATGTACGTACAGCAGGGGCTCAGTAATAGTACTAAGCTCCGCTGTCCACTCGTCTGTCTGTCAGCGGCTCGTTTCTCGTGATCCCTAATAGGTTGACAGTTGAAATTCTGACAGGGCTATTTCATTGCTGCTATAACAAGAATAGTGAGTTTTTCGGTTTGTAGTTCGGTATTCTTTTGCGAATTCGACTCGCATTTGGCTGATTTTTCTGAGCTTAAATTTGCCCTTAAACTTTAGAGAGAGAGAGATGTTTCTAGTATCATTTCGCCAAATGCCTAACACAAAAAGTATAGGAATCATTGATATAAGAGAGGACACATTACGCGCTAACTCAATCACAAAATTTGGAGTAGAACTTACACATCTATGATCAGCGTCATCACAGTCGCAAACCTACAGACACTGATAGACAAGGACGGAGTTAAAAGCCGGCGCTATTTTGCGAATGAAATCACGTTAACCACTGAATATTTTACGATTATGAATAGCGTGATTGTAACTGAGTGAAATCGGGCAATAAAAGCCTGATTTCGGCCGTCTACGCAATAGAGGCGTTACCTATCTTCCGCCGTTTTGATTTAACCTTTCGATCTTTATTATTTTAATTATTTATTTCTATATTAATAACAGACACAATTAAAGAACAATAGAAGTCAGAACGCCGGCGTTCGCTTGGGGCTTAATGAATTAAACTCTTAAGCCCCTTCTTACATTTTCTAATGTCTAAACCTGCAGTTCTCAAAGATCCTCTTCCTTAAGTTTAACACCAAATCCGCGTCTTACAAGTAATCCTTCTGTAAGGACTTCATTATTTTGTGCTTTAACATTATCCTGTTCAAATATGACGCCATTAACTTGTTTTTTCCTCGTTATTTCTACCCTCGCGTTAAGTTATGGCAGGCGACATGTGTTGTTCATTATTGGAAATGACATGTTATATTCGTTAGTGATTGGGGGGTGTTTTTATATTTTTGACGCTTATATTTTCATTCAGTGTGTTAAGAAAAACTGTTTTAAATAAAGACGAATAACACAAATTTTATATTTGGATCAAATTATCCACTATCTTTGATTACTAGTCTTGCCAAAGGTATATTGAACTCGGCATGTTTCTCAGGGAACCTGCTGAAAGGTATGAAAAGCAAATTAGGAACGGGGTGAGTTTTTTTAGTCAGTAAGAGTCTGACACTATCTCTTGCTTCACCCAAGGGCGAGAGTAGACATTAGAGGACCGTTGCCTCCCAAAAAAAAATCTCATCAAATTTCTTGTGGTCTTTCTCTAGAATTCGATAAAACTAAATTAGGTACCAGATGGTAGAAAAGCTCAACGAGACATGAACTACTTAAAATATTTTTTTTATTCCTTTATTCATAGCAATTAATAATATTCTTGCAACGTACTTTTTCGTATCTAAGTCTTTCTGGAATTTATTCTGTTCTGATGCGTCTTTTAAAAAAGTGATTTAGGATTACTTCATTTGAAGAAGTATAAACTTGGTGCTGTTAATATTTCTAATTCTTTGAAATGCTCTCTGAATGAGTTCCTTTATGACATCCTAACTATAGTTCTCACGGTTCATGGACCGATTCTGTGAGATAAACGCTTTGTGACAGTTATAACTGTAGCTATTACCCCAAATCATGATGGCGTTATGACGTACCTATCTTAATCTGAAATCTACCAACGCGAAATATCATTGTTGGCATTAGATTCGTAACATCTTTATGGTTCCTGAGTGCATGCTGTGATGAAATAGATGAAACAAATCGCAGCTAGTTCCTCTTTCTAATTTAAATGTTAATCAATCTATGTCGAAAAAGGAATTATGTTTTTAGAATCATTTAAGTAGTAACTTGTCCTGAGATTTCTTCAGTTGATCTTGGCATTGCAGAGCCACTGTAGCTTCTTCCATTACTCTCGCAGCCCTTGCAGATCTATTAATCTTTATAATTTTGGTGTCTTCAAAGCTCGAGTGAATAGACTCTTAAGAAACTTGCGCATTTTCTCTTAGAGACGACATATAAGAGGCTGCTAGCTAACACTGTTTGAATATCACTAGCCACTAAAGTAACTACCAAAAAATTCACCTTTCAGAAACTAGTGCGCCTCACCATCAAAGATTTCATCACTGCTTACCATCATGTGGCATTGCAGTCAAGCACTAGTTTTATATGAAATAGAAAAATAATAATTTGAGTTTGATAGCACATAAAGGAAACGAATTTCCTATATTTCAGGAAAATATATGTATTAAGTCATTGTCTAAACAAACAGAGGAACCAGACAGCTGGTCGCCATATTGGCGGGGTTTTATCGTTTCCCTCGAAAACGATTTATCATAGAGGTTAGTGTCAATACATGACGGATTACTGCTGAGTGTGCTTGAATCGATAAGTTTTTTTTTATGGTTACGTAGATGCTTCGCCAGACATGTTATTATGGCTATCTTGGACTTAGTATAAACTTGTTATCGCGCTGGAGTCTGTTATGAACTGTTATGCTGATTGGTACAGTGGGTATGATTTGTAATATTTGATTATGTTACACCTATATGTACCCTCGTGTTTCTGATTTTTGCTTTATAAAGTCTTAAGTAGTTAATGAGCTTACTTGATCAGAAAATTATTTGACAAATTTCACAACTATCTTTATACCTTTTGCAGCTGTCTGGATCAGGGAGACGTACCTAGGTGTAACATAATCAGAACTTGAACTTTTTTAAGTGTTCCGGTTCACGTGAAATATCCATTCCACAATTACGGTAGGTCCAAACTATGAAGGTTCACTAAAAGGCAGCTGAATCCTGATAATCTTTATATTAATTTAGTAACGGACAGGGATAAAGAAGAAACAAATATAATATTAAATCTAAACTTCATAAACATATTACATTTAGCTGATAAACGGATTGATTTTTACGTAATAGTTTGTCTATTAATTCAATAGTATTCGCCTATAGAATATTTGTTCATAGAGCATAAAACAGAACTTGTTAAATACCCTTGGATTGTACAGTAAGATTAAAAAAGCGAAATCTTATCGTCCACCGGTTGTTGCAATAAACCTTGGTTTTTAGAGACGAGAGACTGTTTTGTAAAGCATTGCTGTACAAAAAGTGGTTTGATATTCATCTGGCTGAGAAATCTTTAGAATTTTTAATTACATTGCTTTAGAACTGGGTCTGGCGAAATGTGACATCGAAACTAGAAAAGACTTAACAGAAGCTTATATTCAAATGAAAACCGTTAATGTGTTTAAATTATGGACAATGTTAACTAGCTAGATTACTAAAAGAACGTGAGTAGAGATCGTAGTCGTGATATTTTAAACATGTAAATCTGTTTTTTTCTCAAAATCTGATAAACTAGATGCTATATAACACGATACAACAAGATTGTATATTGATGACATGATTATTGCATCAGTGAAAGAGAGCTTCACGATCGAAAAAGGGCATTTTATTTAAGTTACGGTAGAAAAGATAAAACAGAATTGTATTTACATTCTGAATAGTAATTTAACTAAAGCTATTTTTCTTGTTCCTAGAAACATCAGATGCAGTTCTAATACGCAATTAAACAGTCAGATCTTTTGATCTCGGTTAACTCAATATTGAATATGTCTCATTCTCCACAGTGAGCATGTAAAGCGATCCTTAGGCCGAGGACAAGGAACTATGACGTCAACGAGTTTGCCAATTGACTATAATAAGCCGTCCATGACAATCATCAATCCTTTATGAGCAAAAGTATTTCTGGAATCATATGCAGGGCATTTTATGGCTTTTCTGGTATTTGGAGTATGTATATTTTTATCAACATTGAAATTGATGGATATTTATTACTATGAAAGCCTTTTGTGTCCCGCTGCAAGGCAGACTTCTTTTCTACACTAAATCTGTAGGTAGGGACCTAATTCGGTATGTCATCTCCTGGACGTACTGCGTGGCCAGTTCTTTGTTGTTAAGATCCAGTCCGTGGATACCTTTGTCTAATTCTGTTCTGACGAAAATGATTGATTGACGTCGAATTAGTTTCTTATAAATTGACTGACTGAAAGTTTAATATCTATGATTACAATTAACAATTACCAGTCTCCTTGTAGCTGCATCTTTTGAGGTTCTTCCACTCATACGGCGAGGAGTATCTCTTACATGCTGCCCTTACAAGCGGTCTCAAAAATGCCCAGTATTATTGATGTTGTTACGCTGGCATTCCTGAAGAAATGCCCCTGTAAAGTGAATCATCAAATTGAGATTGATGTTGAAAATTCATTGAGTATTTAGCATCGTATGTTTACGTACGAAAGCTATGTTGATAAACAAGCAATTATGAAATGATCTGTGTAGGTATTGAGAATGTTGAGATGCGAATGTTTCGGTCTACCTGACAGATACATTCTTGCCATTTTTTTTTTCGCTCGCTCAGGTGGAGCGTAGATTCCGTGGATACTACCTTCGTTTTGCTTCGTTCCAGGATCCTAGGATTGTCAGTCTTCCCATGGAGGTATTTTGCGATGCATTTTTAATTTTACTTACTTTACTTTTGCTTCTGACTTAAGTTTTGTTTGTTTGTTTTTTTCATAAGTTTTCATTTTGTCAAAGGCAAACAGAAAATTATTTACTTTTTAACTACCAAAAAGTCGGTCACTCAAAGAGAATGCATAACAACACACTCTGTTATGTTTAATTTAATATATAAAAATTAGTGGCATTTTGCGTTGTCTATTTATAACTCAAGAACGGGCTCACCTATTCAAACCAAATTTTCAAGGTTTGTTCGGACTATTTAGTGCAAACTTCACATAAACCATATGTGAAGTTTGCACAAAATCAGTCGAGCGGTTCTTCATTTATCACATTTTTCTGTTGCCGGGAGCGAAGCCGCAGACAAAAGCTAGTGCCTTATAAAATATATCTATCCAGTTTTACGAGTCATTGTATCATTTTGAAACTTTCCCATAGAAGTGTCTTCGAGTATCGCCCACGTCATGGAGCTAGCAAGATCTGTTACAAGTGTTGTTTAAATCGATTTTCAACGACATAAAAAGTACATGCCAATGCAACTTCTATTTTCTTTTTAATAAAGCTTACATTTGTACGAAAACAATAGATAGCTGCGTGTCATTGCGATGCCGGTGGCATCCCCAATGGATGCTGCAGTATGCATAGTAATAAGTGCATTTGAATAGACGATCACACGTGTTGACATGTAATCATGGTATTTTTGGTGTGTTCTAGATTGTGTGCTTTAATTAATACCAACGCAGAGTGCAGGGACTTGGAAATGAGGGGTGACGAGATAAATATTGCTTACCAAATGTAGCTGGGTGTGATGGATGGTCGAGTCGTAAATATGAAGTGCTAAAAATAGGAATAAACACTAAGGAATTACTTCACAGGCACTCCCGGCATGTCTCATGGTATGATAATTTATTAGATTAATCTAAATCGTGGCTTGAGTCAGTGCGAGTAGTTTTTTATGGTAACTCGATCGAAACGATTACAGCGATTGGCTCTCTGATTAGTTAAGAGCTTAGAGCGGGCCAATCGGAACAACGAATGTCAGAAACGCGTCGATCGCGGCAACTCGCACTTGGAGTGCCTTGTGAACTACTCACGAGTAGCAAACGCACTAAGCGTATTGGGTGAAGCACTGAGTGTGAGTTGCTTTTACGTTAACGCTATTTATCATTGGACAGGCTGTTCCTTATGTTTGAGAGCTAATTTTTTTTTTGTATATTGTTAGCGGCGCGACATTACTAGTTTTAGTACCGTAGACACTCGCTACGACCGACAGCGCCAATATGGCGAATATTAAACAGGGACATAAGTACTTTGACAGCCACTAGTCCAACCCGATCGAAACGTTTACCGCGTTTTGATTTCTTAAAGGGCTCGGAGTGGGCCAATTGGGGTGCCGTACGCCAATCGCGTTAACCTAAAAGAAACTCGCACTAGGCACTCGGTAAACAAAACGCATTTAATCCACTGCTAGCTTTATCAGAGTAATGGTAGAAGAGTCTGCATACAAACCTAATTATTGCTCCCTCCCACGTTGTGAGAATAAGATACCATCAGTACGGTTACAAAACAAAGAGTTTTCATTCAATTGCCTACATTGAAAGCGAACTCGACGCAACGGTTGTGAACTCTTTGTCTGAAAGGTCGCGCGCCCAGGTCATTGGGTCGATGTATCTACTCTTTTATATTTTATAACATTCGCACATTAGTTGCTGAAACTGAAAGTAAAACATCATGTCATTTACACAGAATTACGCAGTTGTTCCATTTTTTTTCGGGAGTTCTATGTAGGTATTCGATTAGCACTTTCGATGGTTTAGTACGCGTGAGGTTAGATATATTTTTTTATACCAAATGTTAAGTAGGTGTAGCGCCACCTTTGGCGTCACATAAGAACTACAAGAATTCTGCATCGCGCAATCAAAATTCTCCGCGCGATTTGAACATATACGGACAGCCCGAAATCAACTGTCGGGCAGTACCCCACCAGATATAACACTCGTCTGATCCTCCCTTTACAACGCAGGTATGTGGGACTGTACTCTCCGTTCCATTAGTTAAAATACCTATTTGGAGGTATGTACCTCTAATTAAGTATTTGTACCAAAATTCGAGTTTCTTTAACCCACAAATAAAGGTCTTCCATCAAATTTTTAACCTCCAGTCTTCATATCGGGGTAAGTTTTATGAAACAAATAACTAATAAGTACTATAACTAAGTAAAGTACTACTTTATTATTTGGCCATTTTCAATGATTTTGGCTCTAGGAATAAGATTTTGCATTAATACGAAATCCTCTCGTTTAACTCCCTTATAATGTTGTATTTTTCAAAACTCCTTTCTATTTACCTATAATAAACGCAAGTTTGTGAAAAATTTCACGTTTCTTGTAGTACCAGTAGTTTCGGTTGTGCATTCATAATTATGTCAGTCTGATTATCAAACCATAATTATCCTGGAATTACTAATAAGATATTTTTTATCCCGGGTATCCACTTTAACGCCGACGAATTCCCTGACTGAAGCCTGTTCAAAATGAATTCATTGCAGTTTCGTATTTTTGTTGTGTTCTAGCTGTTCGAATTTCAAAATGTTGGAATAAACATAGCTTCATTTCGTAGCGTACTTTTATTGTTCACCGTAATAAACTTGTAATCAAACTGCATTTTTAGTGCTTGCAATAAAAAGTTTTTCAAAGTGACCTATTTTTTTTATTTATTCGTTGGTGTGTTGGCGAATACTCGACTAAATAGTCTTTGATAGTTCTATTTGATTAGTTCTATTGTAGAAATATTGTTGTATTTATTTCTCAGAAGTAAGTTGAGCAATTTCCTCTCCTTTTTAATACTTCGTTTTCATTGCATCCGGTAGATATCATCGGCGATCTTATACACCGGATAACCTGTTATTTATTTTTTACTTGGCAATTTTGAGTAGGTGTTAAATATTGATTTTATCTTTGCACGTACGACCTTTAAGTTATAATCGAAGTATCGAACGCACCTTGTTTTTTATGAAGACTATTTCATAGCATGTTCAAGGGGAAGTAGAAGAATTTACTTTTAAGTTTCTTCGATTTTGTGTTTATTTTTATTTAGGTAGGTAGTTCTATTTATATGCGAGACAACCTGGACAGATTTTGCCAGAATTGGAATGAGGAAGCCTATGGGCACGAATTCTGGAGGTAGTGGAGAGTAGGCCTTGGTGCAGGAACGTGACAATAATAGACAGTAGATAGATAATTGTCAGTTATTAATATATTTAACTTGAATGGACTTTATCACATTATCTTTCAATATCCTAACTTAAATACTAAACACATTTTCGAAAGCCAATTTCAATTCTTCTTTTGGCCAGTTAAAACATTGATACGATTTTTAAAATGAAATAAAGTATCATTTTGCAAATTTTGTTAAAAAAAAACTTTTTTACACTTCCATTTTTCCATCAACTTTCGATGTTTTTTAACTGAATACCGTGAAGAAACACTGGAACCAACTCAAGGGTCTACGTCTTTTAAAGTCCTTACAGTAAACATGTAAAGAATCATATGAGAACCATGCATAGGTGAGACCTGATATATTATGACCTTTTGAGGAAATAACCACACAGATTTCAGTGAACCTTTCCAGTCTGCGCAAGCATTATTCATTATACATGTAGTTTAGCTCACGACTACTAAGGAGCTCAACGACTTGACGAACAATACCAAAGAAAGGACATTTGGGGAGGCCGTATTAAGTGGATACCACTTGATTTAACATGTCGTATGTCTCCGTTCCGGACACATTCCGTCACAATTTGTACGACATCATTTTAATTAATTGGTTGCTCAAACAAAGACTGTTCTTAACTATACTTCGTTCAAAATAACATTAGACATTTAAGAAATATCCACCCTTACGTTGTTGAGACACTTGCGGCCCGGACTATGCGTTTTGCCTCGTCATTTTATACCGCGTACATCGAGGGACTGAACCAGGTTGCCGGCTGCAGTCTTTCCGTTTGATTATAATTTAGGTGTCTTCAAGGCTAGAGTGAATAGGCCCTTAATAAACTAGTGCGCCTTACCATCAACGATTGCATTACTGCTTACCATCAGGTGGGATCGCAGTCAAGCACTAGTTTATTGCAATTTAAAAAAAAGAAAACCTTTTTTACTGTCCGTTCAATCGATTTTGAGTTTTATTACGTTCGTGGAATGACAAATGGCGGCTGCAGTAAATAGTTGGTTTTTAACGAGTTTTTGTTTTTAATGCCATCCTTATACTTACCTACGGAATAGATGTTAAAATCGGTTGAACAGACAGTAAAAAAGGTTTCCTTAAATGTCTACTCTTAACGCGAATAGAGTATAGTGGTCTTTTTTCATGGTAGGTAAAAATCATCCAATGAGGAATCCCACCATTGTGCGGAGCGGAAAACAGTGTCAGACTCTTACTGACTAAACAACCTACACTTTCCTGAATCACCATCTATATCAGGGCCAGAGCCTTCCTTTCAGACGCGAACCCTTGGCCCCAGTTGGCTTCGACCCTTCTTCAGGGTCTCTATCTATAGCGGTCTTCTCTTCTATAGTGGTCTTATAATCGCCCAAACTAAGAATAAGAACAAGTCAATTAACTTTCAAACCGCCGCCATAATGAGTCCACTTGTGCAAGTCATAAACCGCGGTTAAAGTATCCGACGATTATGTAACCACTGTTTAGTCACACGTCCATTGATGATACATAATGTTGCCACACTGTGATACTATCTCACTATTGTTGGCTGTGAAAGTGTTGCTAGTTAAAATAGAACGTGGTTATTTTGCTCGCAATATGAGCAACAGATATAACCTACCAAATGACTTGGTATTTAATTTCTTGTTATAAAATTTTGTTAAATCAGAAATCTGTGTTCACCAAGTATTATTGAAATTAGTGAGAGGCTTGGAACTTGAAACAGCATTCGAATACAGAAAACTATGTTTTTTTTTTTCATCCATCGTCATCATCCTGCTCCATCGTCATAGTTGTATAGTCATCGTCGGCAACTTCATCGCTTACCATTTGTAGTGATAGAGCGAGCCTATGCATAAAAAAAATATGCAGAAAAGTAAGCCGTCGGATCTTGGCGAGTTGTACAAAAATAAATGTTTAAAAAATAAATAAGTGCCAATAACAGTTTTTATCAGCAATAACAACTGCAAATTGCATTTAAGTAATTGTGTAAACCATTAATTTTTGACGAGTTTCCAAGCGCTAAAATTCAAATTTAATCACACTTTAAACTAACACTGTAAAGATGTATGTAAGTGTTCGTTACTCCTTTACCACTTAAACGGCTGAACAGATTTGAATTAACTTTGACACAGGGATGGACCATGTCCTACGATAGCACAAAGGATACAGTTGTAATTTATTTATGTGCTCAAAGTAATGCACATGACTGGGATTGAACCCACGACCTTCAGCTCGTAAGTCGGGGCCATTACCCAGAGGTAACGGCCCCCGAGACCCACACTGTTCCCATTGAAAATTGCAGCCTCTTATCCAATTGTCTAAAAATAAATATGCTTTTTTCTGGACCAAACGGCCAAGGACTAAACCTACCTGTTTGAAACGAGTTCTTCTTCAAACAAGTTTGTCTGGATTTTAGTTCCAGCAAAAAGATAGTTTAAAATATACTTTTTGTTGTTTTACAGTCGCGAACTGTGTCGGATAGGCTCGGGGTTAGGTTTAAAACAATTTATTTATTTTTACTTTTAAATAAAACGGACATTGGCCAATTGTTTCCGTTAAATACACGGGCCAATGCAAAGTATACTCATTATTAGAATTACCGTTATACCGTTGT
This sequence comes from Mythimna loreyi, assembly GCA_029852875.1. NCBI lineage: Eukaryota > Metazoa > Arthropoda > Insecta > Lepidoptera > Noctuidae > Mythimna > Mythimna loreyi. The sequence continues at coordinate 7,636,918 of CM056795.1, read as the reverse complement.
AAAAAATTTCAATTGTATTGGAAATTTGTGAAGTTCAAGATTCACTAACATAAGAAAAGTTCCATACGTAAGTGCCAAGGATCACACGTACTGAGTAAAAAGACGAGACAGTATTGCTCGGCCGAGACAGTGGTGTAAGCGAATTGTAAAATTAAGCGCTCGACCGAGCAGTTCATACGTGGCGAGCATTTGAGCGAAAGCACTGTCTCGCCCATTTGCTCGGTACGTATGATCAAGGCATTACTATTATTAGTTATTACAGCGGCAACAAAAACTTAAAATACATGAGTTTTATAATATATTTATCATTACATAGTATAAAAAAGTTGCTTCCCCCTGTCTCTATGTATGCTTAGATCTTTAAAAGTACGCAACGGATTTTGAATTTTGATGCTGTTTTTTTTTTAATAGATAGAGTGATTCAAGATGAAGGTTTATGTGCATAATATATGAATCAATATCAGTACCCGTGTGAAGCTGGGGCGGGTCCCTAGTTACTTATATTACAAATAATAGTTCTGCGTCTAGTAGGGTCACCGAAACAGTGTTTTTTAACAGTCTGACAGCTCTGATTGATTATAGTGATAAATATACAGGTATATCACTGATTATTATCATCGTAATCGCTATCATTAATCGATTACAATTGTGATATTTACATATAATACATAATATTAGTATAAACGTGATAACTTTGATGTTGATTATTTATATTGTGTGCATGAAAGTTGATTTACCCCTTAGGGGTTTGGGGGGGTGGTAGAGTTTCGTAAAATCGAAACCGCGTCGAAACCGCTGGCTGAAAGTAGTAAACATATTTTTTCATACCATTGACCCAGCCATTATCAAGGTAGGCTTCAAAAATAGACTGTTCTAGTTAACGTTTGAGTTAGTTTTGTTTTTAGATGATATATCATAAACTAGCTGGTACCCGCGACTTCGGCTGCGTCTTTTTTTCGCAATAAAAGGTAGCCTATGTCCTTTCTCAGGGTCTAAAGATTGTCTGTGCCAAATTTCATCAAAATTGTTAGAGAGGTTTAAGCAGGAAAGCGTAACAGACAGACAGACAGAGTTACTTTCGCATTTATAATATTAGTATGGATTAACTCCTTCGACTCTGGGTGGTCAGGTGGTGTAAGAAAGAGAACACTTTTACTGACTTAAACCTCTTTTCCTTCATTTGCTCTTTACGTTCCAGTGTCGTGGTAACTCTAACAAACAATTCAGCAGCTTTGACAGTCGGGCCATGTGTACTACCTTGACCTTGCACCCGCCCTTGCTAACAATACAAGTAGATAATACAGTATTAATGAGTGTCTTGTAATTTGTATACTGATCTTTTAACCTGACGTGTTGTGTAATTATAAGTAAGTACTTGACTTTGAACGTGGCGTTAGTATCGTACAGTGCGGCCGTTGGTCGAATCTTTTAACCTGACGTGTTGTGTAATTATAAGTAAGTACTTGACTTTGATCGTGGCGTTAGTATCGTACAGTGCGGCCGTTGGTCGAATCTTTTAACCTGACGTGTTGTGTAATTATAAGTAAGTACTTGACTTTGATCGTGGCGTTAGTATCGTACAGTGCGGCCGTTGGTCGAATCTTTTAACCTGACGTGTTGTGTAATTATAAGTAAGTACTTGACTTTGATCGTGGCGTTAGTATCGTACAGTGCGGCCGTTGGTCGAATCTTTTAACCTGACGTGTTGTGTAATTATAAGTAAGTACTTGACTTTGATCGTGGCGTTAGTATCGTACAGTGCGGCCGTTGGTCGAATCTTTTAACCTGACGTGTTGTGTAATTATAAGTAAGTACTTGACTTTGATCGTGGCGTTAGTATCGTACAGTGCGGCCGTTGGTCGAATCTTTTAACCTGACGTGTTGTGTAATTATAAGTAAGTACTTGACTTTGATCGTGGCGTTAGTATCGTACAGTGCGGCCGTTGGTCGAATCTTTTAACCTGACGTGTTGTGTAATTATAAGTAAGTACTTGACTTTGATCGTGGCGTTAGTATCGTACAGTGCGGCCGTTGGTCGAATCTTTTAACCTGACGTGTTGTGTAATTATAAGTAAGTACTTGACTTTGATCGTGGCGTTAGTATCGTACAGTGCGGCCGTTGGTCGAATCTTTTAACCTGACGTGTTGTGTAATTATAAGTAAGTACTTGACTTTGATCGTGGCGTTAGTATCGTACAGTGCGGCCGTTGGTCGAATCTTTGCGAGTCTGAAGTTAGGCTCTGCGATTTTTAGCGATTGGAAACTCGTACAAAAATACTCAAACTCAAAATCATTTATTTCAGATAGACCATTTACAGGCACTTTTGAAATGTCAAAATTGAAGCTAATTTGCACGTTCTAAGGCGTAGACTCCTATGGACAAGAACCTGCAAGAAACTCCATAAACTTAAAGGTTAAAAAAAAATAAATGCCTATAACATATTTCAACAGCAATAAGAACTGCAAATGGGTGGATCGAATGACCCATTTATCCCATTTATCCCACCCGTACGCAAAATACGCGCTTTAGTCGTGGAGTTGCGGACATCAGCCCGATATACCATACCATACCAAGAACTGCAAATTGCATTTATTTGTTTTAACCATTTATTTTTTTTACGACTTTTCTTCTTCTTCTTTTTTAAAAATAATATGGCTCCATCGACGTACGTCGATGATTTTGCCAATGTCAAGTAATAATAGCTATAATATCAAAGAAATCTAATCAAACTAAAAAATCATAAAAACAAAATCTACGACTTTTCAAGCGCTAAAATTCGCAAAGCCTAGCTTCAAACTCGCCAAGATCTGACAGCCGTATTGTAACTAGCACGGTATCAGTGGCGGCGCCCAGGCACAACGCGCAGGCTCCTGGTAGAACGCAGAAATTATTAAACCAAGATTTTTATCATTTATTTTATCAGAAGGAGGTTATTATTTCCCATTGCCTCTAGCCCTGTACCATGGCCTGCGCTAGGGCTAGACACAGGTCGCCAACGTCGGTAGCACTCCAAGCGGAGAGGGCTTGCATCTATACTTCACTGTAAACAAACCTTTCTTTCTACCGAATCCGAAATAGGTACCCAAGTTACTATCGCTTCGTTAACGTCGAACGCTTGGAATAGGCCACGCCTCCAGTTCTCGGTCGGTTCCAGTCACGTGACGGGATTGGGGGAGTGGCCAAATCAAAGCGAACGAAACGACAGTAACGTGGCTAGGGGGGATGTTATATCTCCATCCCTCTCTCTCACTCGAACAGATAACAACGGACACGTAACGCGTCATGGTAAGTCCCCATAGTCGTTGTCCATAGCACACAGCAGTTCAATGGTCTTTACACCTCGTCATTTTTCTACTAGCACCACTTGCGTTTTTTATACGGGTATAGTTGAATGACAACATAGTATTTAAACAAGCATATAGGCGACTGTATAAGGCAAAAACCTGACTTCAAAATGGCAGGGGTTAGCCGGTTATTGATCCGTGAATGAATTTTGAATGATTGATAAGTCAATGACCGCTTAAATTAGAACACGTTAGGTCAAAATTAAAAGAACATTGTACCCGTAAAGAAGTACAAACTTTTTACAAACACTTACGAGTATGATATTTAATTTTTGCAATTAGGTTTTTATACTATATTCGTCAATTTCTTTTTTTGTCAGTTTAAACTAGATGATGCCGGTATTTCCAAGCTGACTACCCTGAGAAAAAACACCGAAACAAACTCAAGGGTCAAAGTCTCAGCCAGGCCAGGTTTTTATAAAGTAACCTGGGGCCCTAGACAAGTGGCAATCGCTCCGTGTCGAATCCATTTCTAAGTTCGATTTCGCCTTAACGATGTCGACCACAAAATGGTAGACAAAGTGACATCCACTAACATATCGATAAGTCGAAGTGTTGGTTCGATAAAATAACAACTTCTTGGCTATGGTTATCGAATTAAAACGTCCAATTTGACGTATAAACAACTAATAACTATTAGCGAATCGAAAACGTTTGACCACGTGACTTTTCGAAGGCATATGTCAGTTCCATACATTTCGGAGTTTCGAATTTCGTTATCGTTAGTGAGATGTGACTTTGTCTAAGCCCCCTGTACCTGCGTGGCCTGTACGGTTAGATACTGGTATATACACCTGTCAATATACACCTATCGTATACATAAAGAGAGTTTTAAGCCTTATAGTAAGGGACCGGGACAAATTCAGACCCACGTTAGTTAAGATTTACAGATTGTAAAGCCTTATCTTATCTATTGTTTGATTTCTGGACGAGAATCGTTCGCCCACGGCAAGTTTTTGTAGCAATGTTGTCGCGCATTTCGTAACGAGAACCAACGCGCTACTAATGCGCTACAGCATCGCGACTGTTTCGATGCGAACGTGCTATAGTATCGCGACTGTATCGATGCGAACGTGCTACAGTATCGCGACTGTGTCGATGCGAACGTGCTACAGTATCGCGACTGTATCGATGCGCACACGCTATAACCTAACCTTGTCAAATTTAAAGGCACGAGAAACACTGAACCGAATTGAAACGTCATATTAACACACGTCCAATAACGGACGAAGCGATTCGTCCTTAATAGCAAGCTGGAAGGACATAACATGACGTCACAGATCGTGAAGCTAATTAAACGATGCGGATGTGACTCGTTACCCGTCTTTCATTTACTCGACTAATTTATATCAACCATTATTAACTCCCTGCAGTGCACCAATTAAGTTTTAAAAGTATATGGGTTAAAAGGCAGGTGACTCAAGGTTTTAGAGTTCTGATTATGGTTTTCTGTGTTGTGCACTGCATAATAGGGAATACTTCAGACTAGCTTTGGATTATCAATTATTATTACAAAAAAAAAAATGTATCTACGCATTGTATATTCCCTATTTTTAATTCTTTAAACTTTTGAGCCTCCAGCGAACGCCAGCGTTCGCGCACCTATTGTCTTTCTATGATGTTTCTTATTACGGTACTTGAAAGGTTAAACCCCAAGAGGACACCGGTGTCCGCACACCTATTGTCTGTAATTACGGTATTCGAAAGGAAACTCTTGAACTCGGTATGCGAACTCCGGCTTGCATACCTATTATCTTTCTATTATGTCTCTAATTACGATATTCGAAAGTTTAAGAGCTAGCCCGCACTACATACCTATTGGATATATAAGCATGGTGGCTTTTTTCAAAAGTCACCAGTACGCGCTAACTCTAATTGTCACACAGTTCTTTCTCGCATTTTCACGTCCAACCTGTCTTCAAGTTATAAACTAATCACGTGCATCTAGACGCTTTCTACGTAGTCGCGAAGGTGAGACCTCTTTACTCCAGCCACAAATTTTAGGTACAATGTTGACCGTTTTGCCTTTGACATATTATTATGGAAACATGACTCAGTAAACAATTACGTTTAAAATCAAAGAAATTACTGAATACAACTTAAGGTATAATAGGGCAAATATAAAGCCATGAATCACCCGTACGCGTGTAAGTCAACGCATTATATTTAAAAGAAATGTTTGTTCTTATACTTACATCGCATGATATGTATAATTTTCCCATTTGTAATCAGTAGTCGAAAGAAATAGTGGTATACAAACGAACTGTCGTAAATAACGTTGACTAAGTTTTGAAAGGGACGGGAATTCGTGATTCTTTGCCCTCTTTTTTATATTGGCTTCGTTTAAAAATGTCACAAAAACTCGCCGTTACATTGCAGTTTTGAAGTCGTGCTAATGTTTTATTAATCACTGTTTTTTTCTATTCTGTTACAGGTACAATTCAACGTTCTTCAGGAGCTAATGATACCATTCTATAACGTAAGATGTACGGAAGTAGTAAGTCCCACCCTTCATGTTCATAAACTCGATATTCTGTGCCCATTACGAGAATGGAAGTTTAACGCAGCTGTATCCCGATACGCGCCCAAAATGATCGGTGTTTCGCGTATTAGTATTCAACCTTCATTCTCGCAGGGATAACAGATTTAGTTAACGCGCTTGCAAGGAGCTTGACATATTAAAAGGAAATTAGATTTGAGGCGGGCTCTGACTTGATGATAAAGTCACTTCAGCCGCCGGAATATGGATAATTTATAAGAATTTCTATTATTTCGTGTGCTTTGAACAGAGGGAATAATTTACTTTAATATTCCGAATTTCTTGTCTGTCTCTGACATTTAAATTCTTTTCGTTATTGAATTTCGAGAGTATACAGGCCAATGGCACAACACTAAATACAAGAATAACTACTTAACTTTTATTTATTTAACCTTTGTTTTATCATTGTTTTAATTTATTGTTGTTTTTACTTGAACAATTTATTACTTACTGTATCGTTTACACGAAAATAATCGAGCTAATTAATATTGTTTCACAAAATTAGGAGTTTTGATTTGAAAAGAAGCGCCATTTTTTTTTTTCTGACAGTCTGAGAGCTTGATTTTTCAAAAGTGCCTGTAAAGATTTGTATGAATTCATGTCAGCTCTTTCTGAAAGGAAGGCTTGGCCCCAATGCGAAAGGCAAAGAAGGAAGGGGTGGGGTGTTTAGTCAGTATGAGTCTGACACTGTTTCCCGCTTCGCCCAAGAGCGGGATTCGTCATTGGATGATTTTTGCCCACCATAAAAAAACCTCATAAGGTAATTCCTAAGTGTTACCCTCACGTGTCGTATAGACCCGTGCGGGTCTCCTACCTCGGTACAGTCAGTAAGTATTAGGAATGTGACGAAACCGGATTCGGAATCGAACCGCCCCGTTAAATTTCTGGTAAGTACGCCCTTCGCGTACTCCCTCTGGAAATATAGGATTTTCACAAAAAAATATTATTGTGTTTTACAGTTTATTTAAATTTTTTGATGCACTCAATACTTTATTGCATTCCATATTGTATAAATAGCTGGTATAAATATTGTCAAGATCAATATGAACTCTGTCAGGCACGGCAAAGTTAGGAGATAGGACGAAGACGTAAGTAATAATTGGAAACGACAATCAATTCGATTCGTGTTTCGTGTACTAATTCTATTCTAAAAAAAAAATACCCCTAAAATACAGATACCGCACGGATCTTAAGCTCTGATTTTCACTTGCGCAGAAGTGAAATATCTGGTATCTTTAGTGATCACTACATACTATAAAACAAAGTCGCTTTCTCTGTCCCTATGTCCCTTTGTATGCTTAAATCTTTAAAACTACGCAACGGATTTTGATGCGGTTTTTTTTAATAGGTAGAGTGATTCAAGAGGAAGGTTTATGACTATAATATATCACATTTGCACCCGTGCGAAGCTGGGGCGGGTCGCTAGTGTGAACTAATATGAAATGAGATGCGGGGGTGGGGTGTGCAATCCTTGTAATAGTGTAGTTAATCGATATTCGCTCATTCACTTAGAGCTCAAGATTTGTGCCGGTACCTGAATTAGCGAACATATTTATTTCGATAGCGACTGGTAATATGTATTATATCGTTTATAACTTGTGCAAAAAAAAACAGCCTACTACAATATTGAACGCTAATTTTTAACAGATTTTTAAAAAAGAGGTTACCCAAATATTTATAATATACATATACCAGTGTTATTGCACTTTATATGCTAATCATTATTACCTACATTTTCAGAATAGTAGTAAACATTCCCTTATTATGCCTGGTAGCAATGTTAATATTGCAGTGAAGCACGAAAATGTTATAGTAATTGTTGTATAGTATAATATTTTGTTTTTAACATAATTGCTATTACCAAATTATACGAATACTATACTAGTTATATGTAGAAAAATCTGAAATAGGCAGGCATAAAAAAATAGGTTCTTTCTTCAAAAGACCGTCGGATACACTAATCTGCATGGGTCTCGTATGATTTGACCATTACATATATATGTTTACTGTTATGGACTTTAAAAGAGACTTTGACCCCTGAGTTTGTGTCGCTGTTTCTTCTCAGGGTAGTCAGCTAGGAAACACCGACCACGTCTAATTTAGGTACACTGACGAAAACACATTTTGATATGTAAAAGTCTTCTTTTGAAACCTATTTACTTACATAATAAATATTAAAAAAAGAAAAACAAAATTATTCACAAAACAATTTGAGCACATTGGATACAATCAATCACCCTAGGCCTTCCTAAAGTAATGACCTGAATTCTAGTTCTTTTTTGTTTGCTAAATAATAATAATATCTTTTCAAAGTTATCTTAGGTTTATGTGGACATAATGTACCAAATATATTTAAATGTCACCTAGTGTAAAAGTGAGTAACGACGTCCACAATCAATATGAGTATCTATCTGGCTACTCTCTCTCAACATTGTATTCCGGAATACCAGCATTTCATTCACATCACTACTTATTTTTATCGTTCAAATGTAAACTCAATCTCCTATGAAATAAAGAACACTTTTCATCAACAGTAAATCGTTTAAAAATTGACTACGTCGAAGACACTGCATGTGGAAAATATACATATGGCAAGCTTTTGTATTGCACTCTTGGTATACAATAATAAGTTCTTTGACCTTTAATATAAGATTTAATTTTAAATGAAAGCACGGATTTGTATTGTAATAGTGTTGGAAAATGAAGTGAAAAAAATATGGGGTGAGTGTATTCCATTAGTTGATTGCTTTAACGATAGTCGAGTTTTAAGTAACAACTTGAAGATAACTTTTCTAAATGTGTTTTCCTTTTTTTTTAATTCATTAAAATGTTTATTGTGTTCGCAAATTGACGTTTAACTTTATGTTGATTTGAAGACCTTTTGAGTGTGAGGAACGTGAGTCTCGAGAGCCGTGGTGGCCGAGTGGTAACGGCCCCGACTTACGAGTTGTAGGTCGTGGGTTCAAACCCAGCCAGGTGCATTACTTTGTGTAATTTATTTCATCACCACTGCTCTCAAAACGGTGAAGGAAACCGGCATGTCGTAGAACCAAAAATGCGAAGACGTTTGACATCTACCAACCCGCACTGGGCCCGCGTGGTGAATTATGAACTATCCCCTCTCCTAGAGAAAAGGCCTGTGTCCCAACCGTGGTGGAGTTGTTGGGAAAAAAGTTCATTTTAAACGTGCAGTTTTGTAAACGTGTTATAATCAGACATAATTATGTAGTAGTTAAGTGTGGGCATGTCATGTGTTAAAGGTATTGCTTGATTACCGGTTTCCCGTCACTAATTAGATACTTCGACATCATCGTCAACTATCAACTACGTCAAAACAGGCTTTTGAACCGCGAGCCATGCTATAGCAAAAAAAAACTGGGCAAGTTTGAGTCGGACTTGCGTAATGGGAGTTCCGTACCTACAAACCTACCAATGATTCAACTCAAAATATGAAAAAGGCTTTCTTTGTTGCGTAAGTTATCAAAAATTTTCAGTTTTCAGATTTATTCCTATACTAGTACTAGAAGGCTTTCTATCTTTCTATTTCTTCATGCCAAATTGTGAATTTTTAGTCTTTTGAGAGTGTTGAAATACACTTTTTGAGACATACACGGCCGTATCTATTTTTTTTTTTTCGTTAACTTAGAAGTATCGTATTTACATTTCTATTTACAGTTTGAGGATATAATTATTTTAATTTTAAAATATATCGATTTGAAAATTACTCCACGCATTTCAGAGATAACGGGACTTGACAGACAGAGAGACGGACAACAAAGTGATCCTATAAGGTTTCCGTTTTTTCCGTATGGTACGGAATCCTAAAACAAACTCGTATTGCACTATATTTATTTAAAAAAAAACTGGTATCACTCGTTTCGAAATCAGAAGCACAAAAACTTCAATATCCGCTTACGTCAACCAGATTTAAACGGAAATAACCGGTAACGTTATGACGCAAAAATAATCGAGTCGGCAACTCGACAACTGACTTATCGATAACGCTGGGTTTCGCTCGGCTCGCCGACAGATAGTGATGCGGCTCGATGTTCTTGCATTTTCCACACGATTAATTCCCAAGCGATTGTCGATGAAAAATTGCCATCGCAGTCTTGTCACGATTTTCAACATGCTTCTGAGGTGAATCGATTATTGATTTCCATTATGAACCGCTGCTATATTATGTATGTAGCTTCATCGTTTGTTCGCCGATCTAATCCAGATTATGGGTTCATTACTATGGGTTTTTTATTGGCTTCAACGGAAAATTCACTTTATTGGGACCTTATACAGGACCGGGCTTTGTAGCGGCGTTTGGGGGAGGCCTATGTCCATCAGTGGACGTCTTGCGGCTGAAATGATGATAATGATGATGGTGATGGAACTTTATAGACCAGTTGTAGAGGGTTAATGGAAAGCGTAACACCAAGGTCCTGGAACTAAGGCAAAGAAGGTATGGCGTGGGTTTTTAGTCAGTAAAAGTCTGACGCTATCTCTCGCTCCACCCAATGGCTGGAGCCTCTGAATTGAACAAACGAACAAACGTTTACTTTTTGGATAAAACGAATTAGTAATCTTTCATTTCCACTCACTGGATACATTAATAAAAGCTGAGTTTTTTGTGTATGACAAAGTGCCAAAGCGTTGTTTTTTGGATACCTACATAGCTCGTGGTGGCAATTTATTCAAGTATCATTTCAGCCTAAAGACTTCCATCGCTGGGCATAGGCTTCCCACAAGCGCCACCACAACGACCGGTCATGTGCGTCTTGTATCCATCGGATTTCAGCAACCCTGACCAGGTCTTCAGTCGACCTTGTGGAAGGCATTCCAACTCTGCGTCTTCCGGAACGCGGTCCTTTTTAGAGACAGAAAAATTCTTAGCATTCTTTCTATTAGGCGAATTCAGAAACAATATGGAAACCGCACAATTTGTAGTTTTACTGTTTACCATATGTAACTAAACGTCTTCATTCATTACTTAATCTTAAAGATTCTATCAAACATCATAATATATGGGAATGTTGACTAAATGATGGGTAAATACGTCACAAAAGTCAAGTCTCGGATAACGTGAAACAACGTAATTGCGGGAATCGCAAACACGCAGCGGCTGCGGCTGCGATTGTTTCGTCGCGTAATTTTTATTAATTTACGCCGATAAAGTACTGGGATAAAAAGTGAAAAAACAAAAAAAATACGTGTGGCACTCGGGGACTGCCGCGGTAAAGCTATTGCATAGCATTCTGTATCAACTTATGCAATTATAATTATTTATTTTTATTTTATTCATACAATATTTCTTTTTCTTTGATATTAATTCAAGTTACACATTTTGAGCGTGGTGACCGATAGGAAAACAAATTTTTCTTTTATTAAATAAATAAATAATAAATGCACTTTGTTCATTCATATTCAAAACACTTTATACACAAATTTTACAAGTACAGCCGTTCACTGTTGTAGATAAATACTTATACACCTATATACTTTCTCACAAACAGCTGATTATGTATTCGTCCGATTTCGGAGCAGCTCGTCTCGATTCGGGCGAGTTCCGTAAAGTCGTACAATACGTCTAATCGCACGACACACAGCGCCGTGTCGAAGACTGCCGAACTGACACGACGTTAGACGATGGCCCGCTTTATAAACAAGGCACTGATATGCACTGAAACTGATGCAGAGGCTCGCGTTTTAGATAGATAGGGTTTCGTAGTCTACAAGGAACCCTTATAGTTTCGCCAAGTCTGTCTGCGGATATTAATCTCAGCGACCGTCAGCACTAGAAGACTGAAATTTGGTACCAATATGTTTATCAACGCCGACAAAGTGCTAGGATAAAAATTGGAAAAATAGTTTTCAGTATAAAGTGGAATAAATATAATATGTGGTCATAGATAATCAGAAATGAGATGACACAGCTTAAATAATATATCAAATCCTGCAACAAAACAGCATTTTTTTGTCACAATTCGAAGAATTTTGAAGGAAACAAATCCATTGACAGTTAGGTAAATTCGTTTGCTAAACGCTGCGAAAACTTAGAATGTTGTATTGTTAAAACAAAAGGTCATACTTTGCTATGCTTCACAATTATCGCACACACATGCTTGACATATTTTTTTTGTTATCTGTCTGCAGTCCCGTTTTATTTGGGGTCGGCGCAACACGTTTTTTTCTTCCATTCAGTCATGTCACCCGTCACGCTATCACCAACTCCCTTTTCTTTTGTATCACTTCTCACACAATCCATCCGGATTTTTTCTTTAGCCTCCCATTATCCACATGTATATGTCGTAGCCAGATCGTAGAATTGATTACTTCAAATAGTGGTAATTTCATGATATGGCCAACTAAAACTGTCCAGATAAATTGGCCCTGCAAATGAATTGTATTTCTTTCTTTCGATTATACACCATATTTCATAACTCTTTTAGTAATTATGTTTATATGCCTGTAAAGCAAAACATTTCAACATAATTTATCAGTAGTACGGTTGTCATAAATGCAAAGCTCATAAACCCGAATGACGTCATTATTATTTATCAAAAATTTAAACTCGAGCAGAACTTGAAAATGGAAATGCATAAGTGATTAATATTTCATCGCGCCGTTAACTATAGGTAATGTAAATCAAGCCTGAAGCGCTTGAAAGCGACCGAAGCCGAATGAACCATGGTATAATGCTGCTGAAACGTGCCCTCAGCGAAATTTTCGAACAACGCAAACCCCCAACAATGTTTTCTGCCATTTTGCGTGATGATTTAAAGCGATGCAGCGCTGTGTGTAAGCGAATCAGCGATACGGACGCGCGTAGTTTGTGTTCGAATATTCAAATTTAGATTAGGCCCGGATATTCTGATAGCGAATATTGGTGGATTTAATGAACGCTCAAAGAGAATATATACAGAGGAACGTGGCTGTTGAGTAAGAACGTTGTTAGGTTTGACGGGCCGGGTGTAGTCAATGAGTATGAATTTTGTAAAAACTCTGCTCGAGTTTATGGCGATTTCGAGGCCCCGTAACAGCGGTTTTGTTTTATTTAAAAAAAAAAGCAATAAGTAAGTATTCAAGATTTTTGTTTTTGCAATGATCTTTTTCTGTGACGTAATCTCGGAAACAAACGTGTACCTACGTTTGAAGTCGTAAATTAGGCTCAGACTCGCGATTTTTTTGTGTCGGTTTAATAATTTAATTATTTAATCTATATGTAACTATTTATTTAAATATTTGCGTACAGTAGTAGTGGTACATATGCGGACATAGTCAATTTTAATAAATTACTTTTTCATGGTTTTTCTTTTATTTTTGTGGATTTTCAGAAGTTGAGTTAAAAGTTGTTAGCACCTGGGCTTAAGGGACCTTGTCAATTTGTCATTGACATCAATGACACAAAAAGCAAGGTTTGTGGCACTGTTTAACGTTGGTTTTTATCCAATTTCTTGCGACCTATAACTTAACACCTATTTTAGAGTTTCTGCGTACCAAAAGTGTTGTGTGAACTTGTGTGTAAAAACGCGTGTACAAACGGAACCTAAATTAAAAATTCATGTTGTTAACCCGATCTACTGTGATGTAGAAAATGTAATAATTATCAGTTAAACGTTAGAAAGTTGATTTGAAAATGGCGTAAAAAATTGTCACCCGACGTGAAACAGCCGATTTCCACGCGTATTCGAAACGAACCGTGAATAACGATCACTAAGCGTAGTTTCGAATGGGCTATTAATTTTTAAAACGACTTAGGCCTGATTTCATCATTCACTATAAAAACTAAGTTCAACTAAACTGAACTCAGCGTTATCTATTTTAAAGACACGTGACTAAAAAATGGACGTCTAAAATTTAAACTGAGTTTAGCGTAGCTCGCCGTCCGGTCGTCTGGTAATCATCCGGACCAAGCCCAGTCGGCGGCGCGCACTGTTCCCGCGCGCCTCAAGGAGTTGTCAGCAACCGTAGGGACCCTGCAGAAGGGTCGAAGCCAATTAGGGTCAAGGGCTTGCGTCTGAAAAGGAAGGCTCTGGCCCTGGTATGTATGGCGATGAAAGGAACGGGGTAGGTTGTTTAGTCAGTAAGTGTGTTCCGCTGTTTTCCGCTCCGCCCAAGAGCGGCACTCGTCATTTGATGATTTTTACTTAACATAAAAAATATATCCTATGTGTATTTATTTGTAAGAATGCGGTGTACAATAAAGCATAAATAAATAAATAAAATAATAAATAAAAACTGAGTTTAGCGTAAACTAGATTCAGTTTATAGCGGTGAAACGCAAAATGAAGCTATAATCTCGATTAGACTCTCAGACTGTGTTTTGTTTTTAATAATCGCGATTAGTTTTATTGGTGAATTTGGCCTTTAATCTTTAATTTTTTAGTTTCGTTTCATCAGCGTTCATCTGTGGTGAATTCTGTATCTACTCTTTGTTATGACATAACACAATGTAATTTAAATTTTACTACACTAGTTTCTTACACCGTTGTTTTCGTGAAAAACTGTAAAAATATCGTATAGAGTTAGAGTTGTATCGTTTTTTTGTAGGATCACTATGTCTATACTAAATATGCGTAAGTTGTTATAAAAGGAACGGATTTGTATTTTTAGCTTTTTTTGTATTTTATTACTGAGTGACATAATTATAGTCTTGCGGGCGACGCCGCTGATAGAAAGAATCTAGGTAATCGCGAATGAGGTTCTGATTTTTAAAAACACCTGACGCTAGACGAATATTACGGTTTTACTTCGTCTATTTGGTCAGGTCATAGTTGTTTTGCTTTGAGTGTAGGTACCCATAAATAGACACACTTTTAAGGTAGAACTACATTAGACCTGTGCACACGTGTGTTACGCCTGATTTGTACGTAGAACCACGTCGTGTGGCGTAGATGTAGTGTAGCTCTACTAGTCTAGTTTAGAAAAATATTAGTAGTGTAGTAGTAGTGTGTAGTCTAGTTTTAGACACGACGGAGACCGACGCCCAGCTCCAAGTTACAATCGCAGATAGCGACGCCTCCAATTCCTTTGTTGAGATGACGTCCGAAAAAGGGAATTTTGGGCGTGGCCAACTACAAGCGCTAACTCTAAATGATACGATTGTAACTTGGCTAGTGCAGCTGATCGGTATGTAGCACTCGTGTGCGCAGTGTAGTTCTCTTCTCTTCATCGTTGCTTTACCAGCCAATCAAGCACACCGAGAGGCATAATAAATCGTGCAAAACTATATTACACAACGTTTGTAGTCACTCAGGCATAGCCAATCAGTTTAAAACTACTGAAAACACGTCAATATAGGTAGTATCCTAAATCGTTATTAATCCTCTCGCTACAAACAATCTCGTATGCCGATCCAATTTAGCATATGGAACTGAAATAACTTTGGCACAAAAGCTTATCGGATAACGGGGAAAAATTTAATATTTATGAGACACTAAATCTAGGTCAATTTGTTTTAAAAATTTTGCACGACTCCGCTTGACCTGGATGTCTATTTCGAGGCTGGATTTCCAGCGGGTTGGGGTATTAGTGGACGGACAGACGGACACTTCGTTTTTATAATAATTGCCACTGACTCTGTCTGGCTCATGTGCGAATTTGTCACTTTTTTCGAAGAGCTTGCCTGTCTGCGTTGGACGTTCTGCCCTTTGAAAGTCAATCCTAGAAAAATGTGTCGCTCGTTTCATGAGTTTTTCGAATTCGCTAAGTATCGGATTTAAATTTTCATTTTTAGGGTTGCAAAGTCTGATTAAAAAACGGTATGCTTATAGGATTACTAGTGGTTCTGTCAGTCCGTCTGTCACACCCACACCCACAACTAATTCATTTGCTCTGCATCTACTGGACCGATTGAGTTGCAATTTTTTACGCATATAAATATGTACCTATAATATAAGTGACATGTAGTGTAAAAATAAGTAAATGGTTGTGAACATGGACACACTTTTGTGTGTTTGTGTCCAATTCGGAAGATTGAAAAATAAGATTTGCAAACTAAAACATATTATTTATATCAAAGAGTACTGTAAGTGTCTCGCATGTATTTTATCAATACGTTTTTAATAATTTGACTGTTGGAAAATTGACTGTTCTTTATCTCGGATCCGATTGAGTCTAAAGTATAAAAAGCACATACGTAGTTCCCTACAAGTTACACAAATAAAAAAACATTATACGTTCGGAACCCTTCGCACGCGAGTTATATTTGGGTTTGACCGGTTTTTATTTTATTCAAACGTCAACAGTATTCATTCATCTTCTTTACGATGTAAAATCATAAGTATAATTTATATTCAAGCTTTAATACTCATCTTTATTAGCTCTTCAACAGTGCTAGTTAAATAAAATTGTTCAGCAAAAGGGTTATAAATAGCATTCGTTACTTGGACAAAAACTTGAACGTCCCTAATAAAATCAAGTTACATCGTTAAGAGCGGCCAACCCGACGTACATTTTCATACAACCGGTCTTACGTGATTACGATGCAGATGTTATTACACATCTTTCTTTAAATATTTTGGATACATATATCTTGTGGATATTATGAAGGCTTCTATAGAAACCAAAACGTAAGTTTGTGTAAGAGTAATCCAGTAAAAAAATCTGCTATTTTACGTGAACTTTGACTCTCCATAATGTACTCCTATATTAAAATATAAAAAAGTACTTAAACGAGATTAAAAATGTCGTCATTTTATTTCAAAAATCCTTAAGATTTTAATAAAAACACGTATTTCCTGAAACAAGTTTTGTGAAACATTCGAGAAAATCGTAGAATAACTCAATGCCAACAGAGTTTTCAGGTGTAATCTCTCTTATTTGGCATTACTTTTGCATCAAACATCACATTGGATTGCTTTAGATGAAGCAACAAGCTTTTAAAGCATGCTCGACGTAGACGATAAGCGAGTCGGGAAGGCCCACCTTAAAAGCAACGGAACAATGGAGAGCGTTACCATGGCAACGGGTCGACACCTGGACGCTGCAGATTGATAGTCTTGCCATTCGTCGCTGGGTGATATGAAAAATTTGCATACTAATGTAACGGAGGTTCAGAGGAAACTCTCATAATGTTTAGCTGGTTTTTGGATGTTGATTTTTACTGTCAGTCTTGTCTCCACTTAAAAGATCGTTTTATAATATGAAATTTATATATTTATTCCCAGCAGTTCGCTGCCTTACAGACTAATCCAAATCGATATTGAGGTTAATTAGGATTAAATTATTAATTAGATTAAAAAAAAAATAACCGTTAAATACAAATATCACTATATTGTAAAAAAAAAATGGAAAAATCACAAGCCACTTTTTTGTTATATGGTCTGAAAGTGTTTTTTTTTTTCTTTTCTTCAAACAATCTTCTCACTTCCTCGCCTCATCCTATTTAACTTTAATCCCTCCTAACGGAATTCAATTCAAAAGAACACTATTACTAATATTCGAAATTCATATTTTTAAATTTTGAATACTAGTGACGTCCAACATGGAAAGCGGATCGACATATCGACACGATATCGACACGTCCAACACTCATCGACTATTCATCGTCGATCGTCTGCTCATGAATATTGATAGGACTTTCGCGGGTATCACGTAATCCGGCATCGGATCTAGGGGGCTGATTGGGACCCCTCGTAATAAAGACCGGGATTAAACAGAACGGGTAGTGTTCCCAACACTATTTGCATAAAAATACCCATTTCTGACTGAAAGAATTGGAATGAGACAGTCCATCCTAGAGTTTAAAACAAACAGACATTTCAGTTCAAGATTTCTAAATGTTAAAATATATACAACTTCCGAAAACCCATCCCAAATATAACATATCAAAAGCAAATTGCAAATATACAAAAGAAAATGTTGTTTTCATAACTTGTTAAAAATTCACAGCAGAATTAAAGCCGAGAAGTAAATAAAAACGTAGAAAAAATACTGGCCGCGCCAAAACGGGCACCACAACACGCGAAACTTGAAAAAAAAAATGTAATTAACTTGAGTAACGCAATCCAGTGCCTAGGCTTTGAAAAAAAAAACTCAAATGAAACGCCATGAAATGCTTTTACAAAAAGGGCGAAAGACAGTTGATATGAAGGGTTACAAGAAAAATAGGATAGAATATTACATAGTATAAAACTAAGTTTAATGTATGCCTAGATCTTTAAAAGTACGCAACGGATTTTGATGCGGTTTTTTTAATAGAAAGAGTGATTCAAGAGGAAGGTTTATGTGTATAATACATGCATAATGTATTCAATATCAGTACCCCTGCGAAGTTGGGGCGGGTCTCTAGTCGTATATATTTATAAAAGTAACATATTAAAAGTAAAATACATAAACAATTTTAACGCAAAACAGTTGCATTTTTGGTTGAACTAGGTTTAGGCGCGTCCGTCCACATATCTACACTCTACACTAATATAATAAAGAGGTAAAGTTTGTTTTTTTATTTTTTTGTTTGTAGGATGTAATCTCTGGAACTACTGGTCGGATTGGAAAAATTTTAGCAACAATAGAAAGCTGCTTTACTCCTGAGTGACATAGGCTATATTTTATGTACGCGGGCGAAGCCGCGGACAAAAGCTAGTATTTTATATATGGAAACTACAGTACGGCCGTTGGATCTTCGTGAGTATGAAGATAGGCTCTGCGAATTTTAGCGCTTGAAAACTGGTACAAAAATAAAGTTTTTGACAGCAATAACAACTGCAAATTGCATTCATTGGCTTAAACTATTTCTTTTTTTATTTTCAAGCACTGATATTCGCAGAGCCTAATTTCAGGCTCGCCAACATCCGACTACTGCTGATAAATTATATAATTATGATAGGAACAGCTAGCAACTATTTTTACTTACCGTTATGTATTGATATCAATTTAAATTAAGTTACCGCGAACCTACCAGTTAATAATTATTACTGTATTTTAATTTATACGGTCTTCATCACAGGATTGTAATTACTTCTATTTGACTAGCTTCGCACGGGTGTTAGGAATCTTTGAACACCTTAGCTTTTGTCTATTATATGCCTATATCATATACTCTAACTTTCCTTATGAATAACTCTGTCTATAGATGAAAACCGTGTTAAAATCTGTTCTTTAGTTTTTGAGTTTACTACGAACAGCTACACAGATATTACGCAATGGAGTTGTTTTATAATATTTATTGTACCAAAGAATAATGTAAAATTTGCAATACTGATGATAACAAACGTAGTAAAATTAATACATGAACCGTACAACATAACGTAACCAAAGGAACTCACAACTCAAACTTACCTAACTTCCTTGAAGCAACGCTTACAAATTGCTCACGAGGACTTGAAACTACTTAATTCTAAGTGAAACGCAATCGTGAGTGGGGCAGCCTAATCCGAAACTACTTGCAAGCAGATCTGGGTGTAATGTGCTGGCAGAGGCCCTCTCATGAATACTGAACAGGCCAGGACACCGGGACACTTGGGATCGAGAAATGCATTAATTACGACTGGGAATTGCTACGTGGCCGAATTTGTAAACACTAGCGGAAAAAACTCATCTGAAAGTTCAAAATTAGATTCGTTTGCTGGCTTCCTATATGCGTGTTTACTTTTTGCTCTATTTAGTAACATGTACTGCAATGCATATTATAGTATCATGAATATGCTTAAAATTAGGTTTTGTCAGCAGGCTGGCCCTTGTGAAAGTAGAAGACATATGCCTTAGTTACTTAAAGATAAGTAGCACTCTAAAGACGAAAGAATTTTTATAATCGGCCTTATAGTTTTTGAAATTATTTATTAAAAAAAAATGTTTCGTCTCCTACAGGGGAGGTCTGTGTCCCAGCAGTAGGAATATTAAAAACGGCTGATGATGATGATTTAAAAAAATGATTATTCTTTATTAGTATAGGTATAGAAAGAATCTAAAGAAACAAATCTTTCTTTCAAAGAATATACGCATAGATACGCATCAAAAACACCTTTCTCCTTGGCTAGGTTGTAGGTGTGATAAGTTGCTGTAATTTCGCAGCAGAGCATCTGCTGCCATTAATTTGGTGTAAACTCAAATTTAATCCTCAGCATTGCAGTCCCCTAGGGCTCCACAAAGTAGATTATAATAACCAAAACCCATTACTTACCAATTTATCATGACTCCTTAATCCCTTTTGCAATACTGTTGCTATTTCAGTTTGTATTTGAAAATTATGAGTAGTAAACAAAATGAAATTATGAATTCAGCGATAATTTAAAACAGTAAAGCCTGGCTTGTTGGTCTCGTAGTTAGTGCCCTGATTGCTATACCGGAGTTCATGGGTCCGATTCCCACCCAGGACAAATGTTTGTGTTATGAGCACGATCATTTGTGCTGTGTCTGGGTGTAATTTATCTATGATATGTATATATTTAGAAATATTTGTTTATAAGTTGTCCAGTACTACAAGTTCTGCTTAGCTTAAGACAAGACCGTTTTGGATATCTAAGGCTTTGGTTGGTAGTTGTGATACATATAGTACTAGCGACCCGCCCCAGCTTCGCACGAGTACTGAAATTGAATATATTATGCATGTATTATACTCATAAACCTTACTCTTGAATCACTCTATCTATTAAAAAAACCGCATCAAAATCCGTTGCGTACTTTTAAAGATCTAAGCATACATAGGGACTGCGGTAAGTAACTTTGTTTTATACTTAAGTGCAAGTATAACTTGCTTAAGTTATTGCTCGGTGGTGAAGGTTTACATAAACTAGAGTATCCAATATGCGTAGTTTAAAGCCGAAGTAGTGCCTTCTAACACAATCCAAACATTCCTCAAAGAAAAGCCTTCAACCATCATTGCTGGAAGAAGCGCTGTAAAGGTGGAAGATTTGCAAACACGCTGCAACCTTGGCGCACTAATCGTGTATGTTTATCATCTGCGCACTCTCTGTGGACTCTGCACTCTACGTGTTTTGTATACCCGACCCGTACGATTGTGCACTGCGGAAGTGTAAGAATCGATATGGATGTGGTGCGAAATGTAGGTATTAGACAGTAAATCTCGCTGTGTGAAGGTAATGGGATAAAGCCATGCCTGTCTTTTAACTGACTAATTATTTTCTTCTAATAATTTTGGATGTGTTTTTTTTGATCACCCTAAGGATACACAACAACTTTATGGAAAATACATTGATCTTGTTGTTCACATAATAATAAGACAGATGAGAATATGCATGAATTGACCGAGAAATCGATGAGCAATTTTTTTGCAGTTTCAGGTATGGTCCCATAGGTTGTTTTTTGTTATGACTGCAATCACCAGTCACCCTATAACATATAAATATATATACTGCCGAATATATAACTTCCGTTTTATTTGACGTCATAAGACGTCATATCGGAATTCTCTTTCTTATTAGAAGTTTTGAAGCTGTATAACTTTGTTCTTGAAGAAGCAATTTTAAAAAATCTTTCATATCTGTATACTGAAGCTGAACATGCTTTTAAATTTGCATGCATATTCCTAGCTTGGGCTTGGTCTACCTTTCTTGTTATTTTAAAATATTCTTTATAGATATTCATTCTATTCCGCGTTAGACATTCATCCTATACCGCGCTAGACATTCGTGCTATTCTGCGCTAGACCTTCATTCATTAACCTATCCTCAGTATCCACACGGATTACATTGTAGCAGTAGTTTACCATTCATTATATTATTCACTTGCCGATCTTCTGTATATCCGCATAATCTCTCGTAATGGCGTCTTCGTACTCCGCTCGTATATGGCTCGCGTTCGACTGAAGCAATAAACTTAGCATACTTCTCCCTGTTTATTTGCACATCAAATATTACTAACGAAGAATATTGCTTAAGTTCCATGTTTGGGATTAAATTTCTATTCACGTGGATGTTATCATAATCTGCTGCTTTTGAGCTTTTCACGAATTTTGAATATGGTGTAAAGGGGGGATATACGACTTTTGATGTTTTTAGTTCCAACATCACGTCTAAACGGTTAGTCGGTATGTTTTGAAAAAAAAAATGTTAATGTAGACCATTTATTTAATAATTTTATTTACGAATGTTTACATTTTTTCTCATTGAAATTTATTTTCAAAGTTTAACATAGAAGAAAAAACGAAGGTCAGACCAAAATTATTGGGTGTATTTTAATGGATTTTTCACAACCTGAACGATCATTTAATTTCCAATATTTTGATATACGACTTTTATTCTTATTAAGTATCTTTAATAAATGAAGGACAAATTACTATTCGAATAATCTTGATGCGCGGTCAGTGATGCTAGCTCCTCTTTTGTTCGCTCAAGAGCTCTGGAGTATATCTGCTCTTAAGACTTTCAGTGGTTCCTTGACACACCTGTTGGTTATTATAAACAGTAGCGCCATCGTCATTAAATTCAGTATGTTGTCAGTATGGTAAATCCAGGGTCGTTTTGGAATATTAATTCCCTTTCCATCATTATTCCATTTTGCTAATGACATACTCCAATGAGGATTCGTACGATTTGTTTTGTCAGTTATCCCAATAAATTGTTTATTGATTGGAAAATTAGTCGTTATGAAGGTAATTTGGGATGGACATGGATGAATGAACT
The DNA here is from genome assembly GCA_029852875.1 of Mythimna loreyi. Taxonomy (NCBI): domain Eukaryota; kingdom Metazoa; phylum Arthropoda; class Insecta; order Lepidoptera; family Noctuidae; genus Mythimna; species Mythimna loreyi. The sequence continues at coordinate 7,614,460 of CM056795.1, read as the reverse complement.
TTTAAAACACAAGGCTGGTATCCTGATATCGTTCAACGGGGTCACGGATGACAAAGGAGGAGATGGCGACTTACACGTCTTAAGATTAGCAAGAAGTGGCTCAGAGCCGAGGGCTATGGAAGGGATAGAGAGTGACATTAGCCCACCAGTGGGGACAGCATAGGCTAGATGATATAACAATGTAATAGTAACAAATGAAGGTAATCTCCTACTCCTTCCCATTGGGTCATTCAAACCGTTAGTTAGCAAACTTGAAGCAATACAAACATATTACGCAGCCTATTCCCATTTATTGCCGCCATACAAGGAAAATAAGCAAGGGAAACTTTGTTTTTCTTTTGCTCTCGAAACAACATAAAAGCATTTGATTGGATGCGTGCCATAATTTAACATACATACATAACATCACACTTATCAATACATAGTATAAAACAAAGTCGCTTTCGCTGTATGTCCGTATGTATGCTTAGATCTTTAAAACTACGCAACGGATTTTGACGCGGTTTTTTTTAATAGATAGAGTGATTCTTAAGGAAGGTTTATAGCTATAATATATCACATTTGCACCCGAGCGAAGCTGGGGCGGGTCGCTAGTTATCACTAATGGCTTAGGCATTGTTAGAACTCGTGCCAAAGCACCAGATAAAGTTTAACATACATGGTTGGTTAAATGTTTATGGAAACTACTGTTCGTAGTAGTAGTATTACTTCGAATAATACCAACCTATCTGATAAGATTGCTGGCTTCTCATTTACATCAACCACGCATGATCCGAACCGAACCGACTTACAAGCTGTAGGTCACGGTTTCAAACCCAGCGAGGCGCATTACTTTGTGTAATTTATTTCATCACCACTGTTCTCAAAACGGTGAAGGAAAACATCGTGAGGAAACCGGCACGTCCTAGAACCTAAAATTCGAAGACATATGATATCCATTAATCCGCAATGGGCTCGCGTGGTGGATTATGGCTCATTTCCTCTCCTAGAGAGGAGGCCTGTGTCCCAGCAGTGAGAACATCAAAAAGGCTGATGATGATGATGACATGATCATTACTTTTGCCAGGAATGCGGGATAGGTCGCACCAGTTACTAGGTATAGCTCTCGCAAGAGGACAATTGAAGGAATACAGATGGGATTTAGTCAGTAAAATTCTTATTTTTGACATTTCCAGCTCTATTTATAGCGGTAGAAGGCATTTAATGATAGTCAACCTGAAACTGCATAACTAATCCACCTATTGACTTAGTGCACCATGTCCATAATACATACCTACTTGGTAATCTGAGATGTAAATCGATGTATTCGATTCCAAAAGTTCAGAACTTCCGATTGAATTTGCATCTTCGGTTCCGATACATTTTGTATTGGAATTTATATCGGAAGTTAAAAAAAGAGTATCTTTTACTTTTTTGTCGCACGAGAAGCCTCGCTCCCCCTTGACTTCTGTCGATTACTTTTTTAGTTGTTGTTTTTCTTTCGTATTCGGAAAAACTCAAAGCTCGACCTTCATGACTGTATACTTATCCGAGTTTTTGATAAGTTTAAGTTTTGTATTTGTCGCCTTTGCCTCTTGATTTTAGTTCTGATTCCGAAAATAAATCTTCAGTAGAAACTCCGCTTCCGCATTAGTATCCTATGCAACCACTTCCATTACATTACTGATGTGAACCTGATAAAGCCTGCTAATTTCAGCTCAAAAACTCAACAAAGAAATTCAAATCTTTAAGTATAATAAAAGAAGAAACTGAATGAGATATCAACACATCTGACTGTAGGTGCATACAATTTTGCACAAGGTTTCTTTTTATGACGTAGGCGAGCATGAAGAGACTGATTCTCACCTAAATAAACGAAGCTGTTGGAAGAAGTTAGTATTACTTAAATATTACAATAAAACAGAAACAATATTATTCAGGCGTTGAACTAATTAACTTCAACTATTATTATACCACTCAACATTGCTTCGTGATAATTTTAATTACCAACAAAATCACATAAGTACTCCTCATAAATATAGAATCTGTGTCAAGTATTATAGGCCTTGTATTAGTTAAGCGAAGTGTGTCAAGCTTGAGATGAATAGGAAACTTGACACTCAACATATGAATGACGATATACTTTGAAAAGATATTAAAGATACCATATAAATCGTGACCCTAAAATCTGTATGGATTGAATCAAAGTGGGCGGAACATGTTACTTGGCCCTACGTCGCCCTTTGAGCTAAAATTGGGGCGAAAGACGTGTCCCCGACCCGGTTCAACGATCACAGCATATTTTATAGCTCAGCGTTTAAGTGAGGGTACTCGGTAAAGTTTGATGTTTGAGCGCATTCAAATTAGGAATGTACCTTCCGTTTTTGACTCAGCAAAGAATAATCGACGTAAAATTTGAATTGTTACTCTTTTCGGGAATGGTGAAGATAATATTGTGACGATTATTTTTATTGTACACGAAGCAAGATGAAGTTTTTCTTATTAAAGAATTAAAAACAATAACTTTTACAAAATTAGACAAAGCTGATTAAGCATACATTTTTTTTTATCGTAGTGAAAATCATCGAATGACGAAACCCGCTCTTGGGCGGAGCGGGAGACCAGTGTCAGACTCTTACTGCCAAAAAAAAACATACGAACAGGTTATGTGAGTTTTTTTCGTCGCAAATCGCAATATGTCCATATTGCGATTTGCGACGATTTGGTTACGGAGTTCAGTCAAGTTGTTTATAAAAGTCATTATCGATTCAGAACACTTGATGGTTATTTCTTATTAATTATAGGGGCACGCCTTTTTATTTCTACACATTCTTTCTCTACTAGGTTAAATTTCAGGGGTCATTTTCGTATAAAAAAGTTTTCGACGAATCGTTCAGTCGAAGTATCGTGTGGCAATAAAATTTCGCAATATATTCTTTTCGATCCAACGTTTAGTTGACATTCCATCAATCGACCATGTGACTATCAAAGTATCGTTACGGACCCGAATTTCACAAATAAAACATAAAGTGTTCAGTCTACTCAATTGTCTGTAAAATGGTAAGAACCCATTAAGTGAAAGCTTTATTTTAAAAGATCAATATTACTGCTTGATTGCAATCGGGTGGGATTGATGCAATCGTTGAGGTGAATAGCACTAGTTTATTAAGAGCCTAAAGAGAAAAAAAAGAGAGAGAAAGTATGCGCAAATACACTATCAATTTTGTATACGTATCAAGAATTCAAGACTATATCAATTCTTCTCAATGAAAAATTTGATAGTGAACTTTCTTAATCCCAAAGTAAGATAACGTGAACATGTCCACAATGCAAGTCAAGTTGTAGACGTCAGCTTGTGTAATCAAACCCTGGCCGTGGACATCGGTCTTGACGCAGGGTTGCCAACCTCAATTAACGTCCATTTGTCCGGATCCGATCCGTCAAACGTGACCGGACACCTCCGATTAATTTGACTTCGATGTTCATCAAAAATCCTGGGATTTGGGCATAGGACGCTGTTGGCAGATAAAAGATGTCTCATATAAAAAAAAAATGGAGCCATTTTTTTTAGGGTTCCGTTTCTCAGTCGGCAAAAACTGAATTCTTATAGTTATGATCTTTTTATTGTCTGTCAAAGCATGTTTTGTAATAATTGTATTCGAATGAAGCTATTAAGCTGAACTTAGTAGCAATTAGGTATTCAGATTTGCTATCACTTGGAGCAGTGAAAAAAATTGAACTTGTAAATAATAATGATAAACACAAAAAAAAAGTTAAAAAAAAATAAGTACCGATAACAATTTTTAGCTGCAATAACAACTGCAAATTGCAATTATTTGTTTAAACCATTCATTTTGTACAGGTTTTAAAGCGCTAAAATTCGCAGAGCCTAATTTCAGACTAGTTAAGATATAACGGCTGAACTGTACACATAGATGAAACATCATTTCTTTGGTATTAATGTAGTTGTAACACTATTACCACCGTATCATATTGTGTCACTAGTATATTAGTGGGGTAAGTATAGGCATTCGGTTTTGTATAGGGAGATCACGATTTCAGGTAGGAAATATTTACATTGGTAAGTTTCTACGGGACCCTCGGTGTGCGAGTCCGTTTATTATGGATATCATAAGTTTTATCACATATTGCTCACCTTTTTTCTCAAAATTCACGATTCAAGACCGTAAATAAAGCAATTAATATTGTTAAATTGACAGAATAATTGGCACTGGGACTGCGAGCTCTACGCAATCCAATTACTGCCTTACAATAAAATTGTTTTACCTGAATAGCACACAGTTACTTCCAGTTCAATTAAGATTTGGGATAAACGATTGATAGCCAATTAATTAACGTCGAAGGAAATCCGACATTATTTTTGTTTCCTTTGTTTTGAATGCCAAATGACACTGACTCCGATTCGCATGGAATAGAATGGAATGATTGATTACATTAGAGTAGTTCGTAATATTACTTGTGTTTAACATGTAAACTTATTTATGTATCTTCTTTGTCTCAGTATCATCTTTTTGAATGCATACCAAAGGACTAATTTCTATAAATATTTACTTACTTTTTCTGTATTGTATAAGTTTTAGTATATCCGTAACCTGAAACACGTGTCTAGTATTTTTATGTAAATAATCTATCATGTACAAAATCATATACTTAATTGTATCATGAAAAATCACAGAGTTATTAGCTTGTTATGTTACCTGGTTGTCCTCACAAATACATAGTCATCGGGCCATCCAGGCGATTGTGTGGCTGTTTTGCTTTTGCAGCCACTTGTTATGACCTGCCTGACATGGCTAACATGCTGTAAAAAAAGGGTGCTAATTAAACAGGCTTCTTTTTAATATCATAATTCGCCCCCAAAAATGTATGTTGCCTTCTAAATTACTAAGTCAGCCACAATTAACGAGCATCTAAAAAATACTATCATGACCACTAGTTATCTTTTATGTGAACCACTCTAAATACAACTCAGCACGATAGTTATTTTTTAGCATCTAAATTTGTAACATACATTGTAACAGTAAACTTCTAAAATACTGTTAAATGACATCAAAAAATATATTTGTTTAGCTTCTAATTTTTTAACTCAGTACGTTTAAAATGTACCTCATCCCATATTAATTGATCGTCAAAAGTTTGCTAAAAATGTCATCAAATATATACTATTGGCCACTAATATTACCAGAAGGTTTTAAGGAGAGACAAAATAATTAACTTTATTTTTGAAAAATCAATTTTTTTTATTGAATTATCGTCATTTTACGTATAGTAAATAATAGAAACGTAAAAAGAATGTAGGCACCTTCCTAGATAAATGTACTTTTTAATGTTGTTGTTTAATAAAGTAAAAAAAAAAAGATAAGAAAGAAAATAAAACCATTATTGGTTAATTAATGCTGCTCGCGCTTTAGTTGGCTATCCACGCTTTCTTTTTAAAGTGGTTGTGACTTTGCCTCTAATGGTTTTTTTTATGGTAGGTAAAAATCATCCAATGACGAATCCCGCTCTTGGGCGGAGCGGGAAACAGTGTCAGACTCTTACTGACTAAACAACCTACCCCGTTCCTCCCTTGCCTTATTGCCAGAGCACCGGTAACACTTTCGCACCAACCCTCGGCTCCAGGAGGCTTCGACCCTGAAGGGCCACTACAGTTTGCTGACAACTCCTTGAATCACGCGGGAACAGTGCGCGCCATTGACGACTTGGACTAGGCCTGGACAGTTACCAGATGACCGGACGGAGAGCTACCCATTGCTCATCGTCCGCGAGCCAGTATCTACGGTGGCCGGATATCGGCGGGATCGCGGCGGCGTCGGCTACGGCGAGGGCGCTGTTGCCTTTGCCTTATGCGTTCGGCTTCCTCCTTTACGAGCATTACTGCTTCGCAGAAGGAGGCGCCATTCCTCTTCGCTGCGGACCATGGCCTGAACCAAGGCCCGGCGCGAAAGGTCGTCGCCGCCGATTACCTCTGTAGCTGTACTTGCGATAAAAGTCTGGACAATCACAGCAACCAGTAAACCACTCGGTCTAATTGTTCGGTAGTCTTTAGTCTTAGTTCTTGTCAGCTTGATTAAAATTGAATGAGTTGTTGCCTGGAATTAAATACGTGGTGCTGGCTTATGTTGAATGTACGACTCTAATTTTGGTATCAGTTTTAGCGATAAAAGAATATGATGTATTATAAATACATGCTAAGTTATAATAAGTGATGCTTTCTGTCGAAGCTTGAATTATATTTTTTTGAGGACAGTGATTTGAAGCTATAAAACGTAAATTAGTGACGAGATGTAAAATCCGTGGCCGAGTTAGTAAATTAGGTGGCAATGTATAAATGAGAAGGACAAGTCACAATAATTGATGATCTTTACTTGACGCTTTCTATAGCATATTTAGTTGGCGTTGTAAAAAAGTCGAATTAGTTTATTAGAGGCTATGTTATTTTCCCGTTGCTTAGTTATAAAATTAGAAGTTTAATCCAGTGTCCAATAAATAATTTTGTGGCTAGACTTATAATTTCCCGTAAAAAAATACTAAAATCGATTCAGTTGCAGATTATGAACAAACTATTCAGGTTTCGCATATACTTTAAAAAGAAGGTGGGTTAGAAGGCAAAATCTTGATTCATTATCTGACTACATCCAGAACAAATCTTTGGAACTAGAACGCTGAAATTTTGCACAGAGGGTTCTTTTTTGACAACTAAATGATTTTCCAAAAATCACCCCCATATAGGGATAAAAGGGGCAAACTTTTTCTGATAAAGAACAGATTCTCAAGCAAGCAAGCAAGCAAGCTAGTTAAAAATATTTACTGAAGAACATTGAATGTAATTTATTCCACAAATAGACGTAGCAAAATGAAGACGGTTTGCAAAATGAGAGACGTAATAAATATAAGATAACAACAAGAAGTTTCAAAGACAATGAAATAATTTGGTTCACGGAGAATACAGCTCCTACGTAATAAACCAAAATTAACGAATGAGAAATGATGACTGAGTGTTTTCTTTTAAGATATTATAAATTATTTTAACATCCTTTGTACAGTTTTACGGCTTCGCAATTTATATTTCAAATACAATGTAGTTTTTTGCAAAACAAAGGCTTCTTAGTAAAATCTTCTTATATGCAAAAACGAATAGCTGTTTATTAGGTTTGCTAAAACTTGACAATGGTTGGACCGATTTGGGTTAGTTTTGAAACATTCTTGATAGTGCAGAAAATGTTTAAATTGTAAAAGAGGTGGGAAGAGCTGGTGAGATGGCCTAGAAGTCTGTCGTAAGAACTGGTTGGAGGTGGTTTAAGAGAAAACTACCTGGAAGAACCTGAGGGAGGCCTTTGCCCAGCTGTAGAACAGTATAGGCAAGAAAAAAAGCGATACGCTACAAAGAAATAGAATTAAAATAAAGAAATAATTAAAATGGGTTTCCTTTGTTTTCATCGATTTTAATTTTTTTATGTTTTAGTACAGATTCCGTCGTCTCGAACACACACTCGCATCTGGTCAGTTTTTTAGATCCATATTACCTTGAGTACTTTCAAATTGGCAAAGAAAATGGATACCCCCTTCCTACAAAAAAACGCAAACTGTCGGTTACGATATTATCCCTGATAAGGCTCGACACTTTCTATAACTTCCTATCCTATCGATAAAACTCCATACGGAAGAACCAGCACAGTTGGCCGATCAGTACCGTGTAGTGTTGTGCCAGCGTCGCAGTATCGATTGGCCGCGGTTGGGCACAAGGTCGCGCAATGTCGCTACCCTACACAACCGACTGGCCTAGTGGTTTTTCATTCGTCTAGTCATCAATCAATCTGCCTAGCTTTTTTGCAACTAAAAGTCGGCTTCCAGTTGAATCATATGCAGCTGAATACCAGTAAATTAGTTTTGCTGCTGCTAGCGGATTTTCCCTCGTGTACGGACTCCCGGGAATAAAAGTCCTGTGTGTGTATGTGAATTGCAGGACATGGTTTAGTCCATGTCCTGCAATGATACGGGATTGACACTAATGTCAGTCCTGTGTTCCAATAATAGTTCTGTGTTCTGTGTTTTAATACCAAGTTCAGCTGTTCAATCACGAACAAGACCTTCACAAATATTAGTATGATAAAGCAGGTTTTTTGTGGTATTAAATTAATTTAGGAATTTAATATTTTAACTATTGCTAAGTTTAATACCAATTACACGCGATCTTAATGTATTTCAGGGAGTATTACTAGATATAATACCAATTAAATCGCGATTTAAATGTGATATTTGGTTAGGTTAAGTTACTAACTCGTAGATTAAGTTTATACTAACTATTGGGCCTGGTTTGTCAATAAAAAAAGTAATTAAATAAAAAGCGAATGCCTATATGACGACAACGGCTTCACCCTGGCTAGATTTATGTCAGATTTGGTTTTTCCTGACAACTGTCCGTGGTTTCTAAGACTAAGGGTACTGTATGTCTAACATAATGAATTAATCGCTTCCCTTTCGAGATCCCATCACTTCCCCAGCACAGAACTAGACATACATATTTTCAATTTATTTTATCCCAGCTATACGTTATATGTTGTAAATATTTTATGTCGCAAGAAATTGGGTTTATGGTTTACGTAACATGTATGAAGGCTTAAAGCATTCCCTACTGGGCCGTTTCCCATAGATTGCTTCGAACGGTTTTTTGGGAGAAAATGTCATATATATGACATTAAGATGTTATCTGAATGACAGTATAGGCTATATGTTTTTCTTAAATGATCGTTAGGATTGCGATGACGAACATACCACTTATTGTTATAAGCTTTTTATTGACTTGCAATGTTTCTATTTTTATTAAGACTGAAAAAATTATGTTACAATAAATACGTAATGGCAATTTTTAAGTAGTTCATTAAGCTTCAAGAGGACATCGGTGGTACTCACACCTATTGTCTTTTAATTGTGTCTGTAATAACGGTAGTCGAAAGATTAAGAAAGTGGTAATTTAAAAAAAATCATTCTTAGAATTAGGAGAAAAGATAATTTGAGTTGGTCTTCAGATTATACTTACAGAATATTTTGGAAGCATGAGCCATACCCATTTAAATGATGGTAACCATGAAACTAGCGTATTAACCATAAAAGTAACTAAGGAATTATTGATGATAGTTATTAACACGTAGGATTTAATTAAAATTTTTAAACAAAAAAAAATACACAACGTAGCTGACAGAATCCGAAAACATACGCAGCCGTTAATAATACATAACGTCGCTGTAAAAAGTATAAAAACAAACCATAGAAAAATATTAATAAAGGTCTATTTACAAGGCTCCAGCCAAACGTGTTAACGTTTAAGTGTTAACTTAAAAACAAACTAAAATAACAATATAAACAAAAAGTACGGTCAGGCATAATTGACCATGCAGAGCCGCGAATATTCAGGCCCTACAAATAATGAGGCATTTCCCAACTTCCATGATCGTAATACATGATCATCCTCCGTGATTTTCACGTTTCATTAATTATTAATTATACACAAACATTGGTTGTTTACGTATGGAACACAGAGCTTTTCGCCACATTATGAAACAACAATATATTGCTGAAAATCTGACACTAATGATTTCATCGAATCAATTGTTACTACAATATAGTCATAGATAGCTTGATTCCGATTATAGAGTTTTAGGAACTATTTTAGGACATATCCGTTCAGTCCATTGAGCGTGAAGGAACTAACATAGGTTTTTTTTTGTTATAAACTAATGCTTGTTGGTAAGGTGCACTAGTTTATTTAGAGCCTATTCACTCTTGCCTTGAAGACACCCAAATTGTAATCGGATGAGAAGACCGCAGCAGGCAAAATTTTCCAACTACATAAGAACTTGCTTGATTTAATCTTTAAATAACGTAGACACCTTGATACACAAATGTGAAATGAATGGTTTTTTCTGTACTAAAATGTTTAAATGACTTGTTCTTTAGCAATAAGACTTTATCAAAGAAGAAATTAGAAGTAAGTAACAGTAACTATATTTCATTGAAACTCCACGCGAAGGTAAAGTACTGTCCTTGTTTTGAAATTTAAAACACCGTCGCGTCGTCTTCAGTAGTCAACTGTAAAGTTTCTGTCCTAGATCGCGAAGTGAGGTCATACAACATTTTATAGAACTGGATTATGATGCTATGACATTAATTTCTTCATATTCATTGTGGAGACCTTGCGACATTGGTCGTTATCTTCGCGTACGTACATCTGCAGGGTCTACAGTCCTTCACTTCTCCCTACTGGCCGAAATCCTGATGCAATTTTATTTATTCTTCTTCACAAAGTCAATGAAACACGTGTACTCTCTTCTTTTGTTTTGTTCCTCCGTTCCCTGTGATTTGTCGAATTATTAGTATCTGCTTATGTATTTTTCCAGCCTTTCCCCCAACGAAACCAGTTTTCTCTGGAGCCGGCTTGTTTTCATTTTCAGGAAAGTCTTCAGTCACTCATTTAGAATATTTTTGTAGTTTGTGTATGAGGTGTTTTTTTTTTGAAAACCTTTTTATATAGAGTAATGAAAACTGTGTATCTTCAGTTACCCTTTTTTGCGAGAGCTACAGTAACTCCTTGAAACAATCCGCTGCCCTGACGGGCGTTGGCTCTAACTGGTCGCATTTTACAGACAGATCTTTTTGAGGTGCATGTGTAACATAACGCACCGTTGATGCATGTTTGATCCTGAACGGATGGCCGGATTGCGAGCTAACCATGTCTTACTGTCCGCAAGCCCCCACCTAAGATGGCCGATTGTTATCTTGCATGTGTTAGAAAATCCTGGTCTTCAATCAGAGAGTCGAATGCATTTATCGAATGCATTAATGTAAAAACAACTCACACTGTTACAAGTTGTGTTAAAGAACTGCAATCAGAGTTTCGTAATAGAGGAGAGCATTTTTAAAAAAAGTTATCCTTGATAATCTACATATTCAATTTAACATTTTCCACGGCTTATTTAAGTTAGGCATTACACATTATAGTCCAGTGCAAATAGCATCGTTAACGATAAAAAGTGGACTTAAATAGTAGTAGAATGAAACCCTTTGGAAAAGGAAGAAAATATGGCAAAAATTTAAGGAAAAATAAATTACGGTCGATCTGAGGTCGGGAAGTGGATGGGTGTGCGGTTTTAAGGGTAAGAAATGGTTTATCTCTAATTCCGGCAAAACTACCGGTTCTATGGAAACAAGTCTAATGGCAAACTTGTAGGTTATAAAAAGATCTACGACTTTTATATTTTAACTTTTAAACATAACCTCAAAATCTATGTGAAAAGTCCAAAAAACCGAGTTTTTGAATTTAATTTTTATCTCCTTTAAAAATTACTTTTTTTTCACAAAATTTGGTGAAAAGTTTCCTTTTCATGTCCCAAACTTGCTATAATTTTTTTTATTTAAAATATTCACAGTTACTCTTTATTTCGACTTAACATCGAAAAAACAGCCTCTTTTTCAATCGAAAAATCTCACGTAAAAATATGTGATTTTTTTAAAACGATTGTTGGCTTCTTATTCGTCGAAATTTTTACTTTTTGATGGTGTAAAAAAATATATACATTACTGTAGTAAATTTTCTCAGAAAATGCGAAAAACTAAAAAAACTCGAATTAGAAATTTCTTTTGTTTAATCATTATTAGCGACCCGCTCCAGCTTCGCAGGGGTGCAAAGGTGATATATTATACCTATAAACCTTCCTCTGGAATCATTCTATCTATTTAAAAAAACCGCATCAAAATCCGTTGCGAACTTTTAAAGATCTAAGCATACACAGGGATAAGCAACTTTGTTATATACTATGTAATAATGTACTGAGGTGTTTATTAAATTTTTTATAAGATTTAAAGGGATTTTTCATGTTGGAAATATGGCTGCTGCAATTGCGTATGCTTACATAATGCTCCAATGTGGAAGAACAAACCTACGAGGAAGTTAATGATTCAGATGATGAATTTCATCATCTGAATCATAAGTAAATAAGTTTTTCGAATTTAACCATGAAGAAATGTTATCAAAGAGACAAAAACTAATGGATAAGTGATTAGAATGTAAGATAAAATATTGTGAGGCAAGATTATATTATTTAAACATATGTAATGATTATACATAACATTGACTGATTAAACGAAGCTAAAATTTAATAAGACAACGTTTTTACTGCATAAAATTGCAGCAATCACATTTCCTACATGAAATACCCTTTAAATCTTTTATAAAAAATTAAATAAATACCTCAGTACATCATTGCATAGTATAAAACAAAGTTGCTTATCCATGTGTATGCTTAGATCTTTAAAAGCAAAAAAAATCGCAACGGATTTTGATCCAGTTTTTTTTTAATAGATAGAATGACTCCAGAGGAAGGTTTATAGGTATAATATATCACCTTTGCACCCACGCGAAGCTGGCACGGGTCGCTAATAATGATTAAACAAAAGTAATTTCTGATTCGAGATTTTTTAGTTTTTCGCATTTTCTGAGAAAATTTACTACAGTAATGTATATATTTTTTTACACCATCAAAAAGTAAAAATTTCAACGAATAAGAAGCCAATAAACTTTTTTAAAAAATCACATAGTTTTACGTGAGATTTTTCGATTGAAAAATAGGCTGTTTTATCGATTTTCAGTCAAAATAAAGAGCAACTGTTAATATTTTTCATAAAAAAAATTATAGCAAGTTTGGGACATGAAAAGGAAACTTCTCACCAAAGTTTGTGAAAAAAAAGTAATTTTTAAAGGAGATAAAAATTAAATTAAAAAACTCGGTTTTTTGGACTTTTCACATAGATTTTGAGGCTATGTGAAAAAGTGTAAATACAAAAGTGGTAGATCTTTTTATGACCTACAAGTTTGCTATTAGATATTTTTCCATAAAACCAGTAGTTTTGCTGGAATTAGAGATAAACTATTTTTTCCCCTTAAAAGCGCACACCCATCCACTTCCCGACCTCAGATCGACCGTAATTTATTTTTCCTTAAATTTTTGCTATATTATCTTCCTTTTCCAATGGGTTTCATTCTACTACTATTTAAGTCCCTTTCAAAAGCTATTTGCACTGGCCTATTACAGTTTCCAAGAATTATTAAACATAGCATGAGAACAAAGACATTATCTTTATTATGACTAATGCTTCATGTGAACAACACTGCTTATTTCGAGCTTTATCAGGACGTTAGTACATGGAGTAGATATTTCCACATGAGGCTTCGACCGGCCACTTGTTTCTACTTATTTTTTTTAGCCTACTTTGTGTCCCACTGCTGGGCAAAGGCCACCCCTTTCTCTTTCCAAACGTCTCTGTCTTGGGCGATCTCCGGCCAAGTTTGCCCCGCGAACGTGATTAGATCATCACACCACCTTCGCCGTGCCTCCCGGAGCTGAGGGTTGATGCGAAAGCGTTACACCGGGGCTCTGGGAATAAGGCAAGGAAGGTACGGGGTAGGTTCTTTAGTCAGTAAGAGTCTAACACTGTTTCCCGCTACGCCCAAGAGTGGAATTCGTCATTCAATGATTTTTACCTACCATAAAAAAAAAACACCTTCGCCGTGGTCGACCTCCCTCAGTCTACTCTTCTGCTTATATAATTGTAATATTATAATACTGAAGAGTGTGTTTGAACGCACTAATATCTGTAACTACTAGTTCGAATTGAAAATGCTTTTAGTATTGAAACTATCCAATATTAAAGGCATTTTCAGGCCAACAGCCTCTTCGATAAATGGACTACCATTTATCGAGGATGAGAGGCTTATATAACATCACGCTATAACCAATATGAGTAGAGCAGTAAATAAAGACGCGGGTGTAACTACGTGGAACACAGCTAGCTTGTTATTGTGTGCTTGTAACTAGAAGAGCTTTGCCAACAATTGATATTGCTGACATTAAATATTTCAACATTACCTGTGTTGCTGCTGATTTTATTAATAGTAGTCACTGACAAAACATGTACTATGTATATATTTTTGTTTCATTGGGAAAACTACTTCCTAAATCTTTCAAATTGCTTTTCTTTCTCGCTGTTTCATACTAGCTTTATGGTACGCATCCAGGTGATTTGGCTTCCTCCTTCTGGTCAAGTTTTGGTCCTACTTTAGGGTGTAGTTTTTCTGCAACTGTGCTGTTTAAAAGAATAACAACCAAATAATAATATTGAAGTCACCTAAATTGTAAAGTTTTAGAAACCACCAGCTCCAACACGTGTCTCGCCTTTGTAAACCACATATGTGCACTTGTGCAAATGTGCTTCAACCGAGAATTTATATTTAGAGATCTCTCTTAAATGTCAGGTCAAACATAACACATTCCATTGACTGGATCGACCTATCTCTTGAGTTGGTACACCATCAAATAACTACTGCCGTCCTAGTCTCTCGCTCCAGAGAGAGTCAGAATTGTACTGGCTTAACCCAACTTAAGTTGAAAAAAAATATCTCACCTTTTATAAGCTGTCCTTCGCATTCCTGGGCTACTACGGTAACTCTATCTGACAGCCCTGGATCGACTTTCATAGAATTTCAATGTTATAAAGTTATTAACTCAAGGTTTCATCTATTCCTAGTGTTTCATTTCCTGTGTCTGTCTCCTCTATTATTCATGGTCCCGGCTTACGCGAGTATGTTATTTGACTGGAGTTTGAAAGGGAACCTCACGTGTATGTAGCTCTTTGGTTTTTGTGTCGCTTTATATGCGGAAAAGCCGACATGATTTGCTTGTGTCAAAATCTTGACATAATATATTGTTTTATTTTCCAAAGTTAAGTAGTTTTGGGATAGCAATATTCTTTTGGGTTACAGTTAAGAGCTTAAGTTCCCATAAAAATAAAATTCCATTGTTGTTTGTTAGATTTTTGGAACAAAGGACCGACATTTTTCCTGTTAGCTGGCCAGTACTTTACATTTATCTATAGATAATTCAATTTATGGGATGCCCGAAAAAAGAACTGAGTGATAACGAACACGCTGATATTCCAGGAAAATATATTATTTAGATTAAATGAAGCGGTTAATGCCAACGTTCGAGTTGATAATGAAAATAGATGCTTTAAAATGAGCATCGATATAAATATTTACTAGGCACTAGATTAGACGTACCGTTCAGTCACTTCACTTGACTTAGGTGATCTGCAGGCCACACACCTTTACATTGATGACATTAGTACATTTTTCTCAGTGTGAGAGCGTTGCAAGTTTTAAAAGATTTATTAGACAACATAATGCCTATGAAACGCTGCAGCAGACTTTAGTATTAACTTTTCATTATTTTGACAAATATTTTCTATTAACGTGCTTGTCTATTGCTGCGATATAATTCGATGGAAATAAGTGACTTTACGTAGTAGTCCATTAGCTCCATGTATAAATTGAAATGCATGATTAAAAACTGCAGTTATTCACACCATGTAACTTTATGCACTTTCATAAAACGAAGCCATCTTATAGTTTTAGTAAAGTCATATTAGAAAGACCGTATTTGGTTGATACATTAGCCAAAAGCAGTCAGAATTCGTCGACACGGGTGGCCCCTTTAGGAAATGGGTCACAGTGGCAGCGATCCAGTGCCATCTCGATCGATCGATTTGGCGACGAGTCCACATCCACACAGTTAAAAGTGAGTGCAAAATCTTTGGTACGGTTTACAAATGACTCGATTGCTTGAAAATTTGTACGTTAATGCAGATCTATTCAATTGGAAAGGATTCGGAGACGTCGCAGTGTCGATGTCGTGTTTTTAATCGGCTCATTGTTTTAATTATACCGCTTTTACTAGTTGTAATTTTATTCGTCTTGGTGAATAAATTGATTTGTTTGTTTAAAGTGTAACTAGTTTATTGGTAATTGAGATTGATTGAATGAAATTGTAATTGAGATTTAAAATGTCTACAGTGTTTCCAGTTCCAGATTTGTGGTATTTATCCGAAGCTTAATTATTTGGTTTAATCACCGTATCCATCAGACTTAAGCCGATTAAATGAACTTTGCTTATACCAAGTTCAAGTTTTCCACATTTTATAGTCGTGCCGGTCGCCACAACTTCCTAAGCCGAGTAACGTACCTCAACTGAAGTGCTTTTAGACTCATTACTGAACCCCTTTAGGCGGCCTCTGCGCCTTAAGTGTCCCCTTTCCTGCGAAGGTTTAGAGGCCAATGGTTTTAGAAGGCACGTGTGATCTGAATACCAATTGTGAAATTTTGTAAGCTTGCGAAAAGATACACAAAGTTTTTTTTATGTTGTAAAAATAAACTGGTCCTCTTGAGCAATAAATTTGTCCAAAGATCGCTGTCACGATCAGGCCGGTACCCTTGTCGTTCCGATTATCTCGGGCAGGATCTGTAGATTAGCCAGTCGATCGTATGACCATTTTTATGTCTCGTTATAAATGCCTTTCTCGTTGTATATAAGCACAATTATGTCACAAAAGAACACGCTTTTTTGTAACTTTATACTCTGCTTTTCTATTATTATTTTTTTGCCATAAATTAATAATGAGCAGCATTTTTTTTGTATCTGAAACCGAACTAAATGAATTCATTTCCGCAGAATTGCGTTTTTCTTTATTTCTTCCCCGTAGGGATGCAAAACTCTATTTCACTTTAATTTTAATTATCTTCATTATGCTGCAGCTTTTTACAGCGATGCTGCAAAAGAGAAAACGAATATCGTGTGCAAAGTTAGCTTTTTGTAAACACTTTTTTCCTGGGATGCTTCTCTTAATGTTGATTAAATGCAATGATTTTAGGAATTCCTGAGCGCAAAAGAACACTTGGGTGTTGGGATCCGGCGAAGCGTGTTGCGAAACTGCTAAATCGTGAAAAAGATTGGAAACAATGGCGCGCTCAATAGTTGTTAGTGCGCGGAAATTACAGGGAGTCCCAGATTGGCGCCCGCGGCGATCTCGCGCCGAAAAACAACGCGATCCTCGAATTGGATCACTCGATAGTTTTGATTGCTTTCCGAGTAATGGCTGTCTTTCTTTATTTTTGTTTTTTTTTTTTTACAAATTCCGATTGTGTTTTGTTTTGTGTTTTTATAGAGATAAACTTTTCGGTTGTTATCTCGTGGGAGTGTGAGCATGAAAATGAAGTTATTTGTTATTTTATTAGATTCTTTTGCTTCCAAGTCCTTAGTGTTCCTTTCTTTTGTAGCCTTGCTTCATTATTGACGTTATTTATTTAAATAAAAGGAGTAACTGTACGCGACCGGTCGTTGTGGCGACGTTTGGGGGAGGCCTATGTCCAGCAGTGGACGTCTTTCGGATAAATTGATGATGACGATGATGAGTAACTGTCTGAAATACCAACGCATAGCTGAAACTACTGGGACTAGGCAGATTAAATTTTGCACAAGGTTTCTTTTTATGACGAGGCGAGTACTAACTTTTTTCGGCTGAAATGATAATGACCATGACGAAAGCATAAACTTGTCAGTTTATAGTAAGTTGGAAACATTTAACTATAAATGCGATTATACCATTTCGGTAATGGCGGAGAGTCTTCAGAATAATTAGCGTATCGAGGTTATTGGGTCAGCGCGAATGGCTATTTGGGTGCGATTGCTCATTTATAACATATCGATTTGTCTACTAGGATGACTTTATTACTATTTAGTTATATTTTTGCTTAATAAGCAGAACTCGAAATTAGGTATTTAACCTTTCGACTCCAATTACAGACACGATTAAAAGAAAATAGGTGAGCGGGCACCGGTGTCCTCTTGGGGCTTAATGAATTAAGTGCTATACTGATTTCATACAGCGAAAGATTAAAGTGTCTCTAATCCAGAGATTAATTTAATTTTAAAAAGTAGATTGTTTCCATGACACTATCAGAAATAATGGGGGGGTTTAAAAACAATATAATATTAACTTATTTGTGAGACTTAGGGCCAAATTAACCAATAAAACTAATCGCGATTATTTGAAACAAAACTGTGTTTTTGCTGACAAGACTGACTCCATTTAAAATGCGTTTGTTATATTATTTAAAAAATATGAAACATTTTAATTTTCTGAATACCCAGAATTAAAGATTTTTTTAAATGGTCACAAAAAAGAAACTCGCCATCCTGACAGGTTTTTGAGTAAATTTAGTCATTTAACTTAACATGTCAATTTGTGAAGTGTTTGAAGTTAAAAGTGGTTTGGTTTTTATTAATAAGGTATAGTACCCGGTTAATAAGTTGAACCTGTTACTGTTAAGAGTCTGACACTGCTTCCCCCTCCGCCCAAGGGCGGGATTCGTCATTGGATGATTTTTACCTACCAAAAAAAAAAAACCTGTTCCTATTATTACGCGCAGTACACCTCTTCGATTGAGACTCGAAAATCTGTTACTATTTCGGTTAAAATTATACGCCGCGTATTGTAAAAGTTTTGACCGTGACATATACCTAATTACCTACAAATACAAATTAGTCTATCGTTCTAAGTAAAACAACTTTATACACAGAAACCCAAGGCAACACATATATAATTTGTAAACTTATCTTAATTGTAGTGGGGTACAAAAACAAACGGCTGTGTTTACCTTAAGAATTAAAGAACGCTTCATTACACTTACGCTACACAAATACACCAATTTATTTAGAACTCTGGTTAAGGTCGGAAGGGCAAAGAATCAGGATGTAAGTACGGAGTAGTGTTGCTATAGTAATCTCTTTATTGATTTACAAGTCCAACTTGGGTAAAAAAGCTTTGGTTGTTTTCATTAGCTGCTGCTTGCGGGCCAAACCGCCCGCGTAACATATGATAAATATATCTTTGCTTACAATATCATGTTCTTTCTCGATGGGCTACTATATTTTTATGTTTTTTAATGATTTTTAGGATGCTTTTTTAAGAAATATTTATAAATGCAAAAAAATATGTATAGATAATAAATGAAATATAATAAAAAATATTTAAAAACATGTGTAATTACTGTGTAATTTATTTCTTTCTTTCTTAATAATTCTTATTATCAAACCCAGGCTACCACAAATAAATCAGGCAAACTTATCCTCATTGTTTTCTCAATCCATAACTTCTACACGAGTTCTAGTTTGACTGGACGCCATCTTAGTTGTTTTCCTTCGATCTGTTTGTATTAACGTGTGTTTTGTTTGTTGCAGGTAAGGGCGGAAGCGGAAGTGACGTAGTGTATCCGAACCTGTATCGACTTATAAATCAGTTCAAAGACCGGATGATGTTTTGGAAGGCTAATAAGGAACAGTACGAGAGAAAAAAGTTTAGTAAAACAGCAATTTGTCAAGTGGGTGTCTTAGAATTCTAATAATAAATCTTTATACTTACTCTTTTCTTCTTTTTGAGGTGGGATTCTTCAAATCACTTCTCTAGCTCGGATTTTCCAGGACTACGAGTGTGTTCAAGAGTCTCCGCGACTCTGAAACGCAAAGGTTTACACTTAGGAACCATAATGGGTTTTAGTCAGTAAAAAATTAACACGCCTTGTTGCTCCTCCCTAGAGTGGTAAAGGTTGCGTGAAATTGGATGTCTCAGAATTTTGTTATTATAAATCAGTATGCTAGTATAGTTTTTGGTGGACACAAATGAAAATTCTAAACATTTACTATCGAAATATTACACGACTTTTAATCGGTTGATCCTCAAGGTCTTGAATTGGTTATGTAATTCCAAATATATTACATAACATCCACACATAAATCAATACAACGCATACTACAAGTGAAACGCTTCGTAGATTCTGACAAGGCAGGTGCCCAATTTTAGGTTTCACGCTTCAAGTCTGAGAGCGGTGGAGTGCACCATTTAGCGTTCAACTACGGATTATTGCACGCTCGTGTTCAAAACACGTTGTTAGCGTTTACTGTACGACGCCGACGACGCTAATACATTTAAACTGAGTTTAATATCTGTGAAGTTTAGCAGGTCGGAACGCGTGGTGGAACCGGCCGCGCAACGTGTGAGCCTAGAGACTAGTGTAATGATGGCTTAAGGACGTACGGCTTCTTTAACCTAGCAATTTTTCTTACCTACCGTTGGAAAATATATCGTAAAGATAAGTTGGGTACCTAAGTACAATTACATGTTGACTCTCTTTAGGAAAAATTACATAAATGACAGTTTGCACTATTTCCAGGATGTGGATCCACAATTAAAAATTATTTTTGAGAATACTAGTTTCCACTAATGAAAGCCATTAGTGGAAACTAGTATTCTCAAAAGTCGCCCGCGTGAAAGTAGGTTTCTAAATTTGAATACAAACTTTTGCCCCCGACATCATAAAATGAAATCTTGTACAAGTACTTTTTCATTACGGAAAAGAAAACCCGTTCAAATTATCGCTCTAAATGTTCTCCTGAAAAGTCTCGATATATATTATTACTATTTACTCTGGACTTTAAAATCATTGAACTAATAATCTACAGTAACTACCTAAATCATAATTCCTCATTTAATGATGATAAACTCTCCACATTGTTCGCAAGAAGACATAAGTGCGCAATCATCTGCCAAAACTGTTACATCCGTAGCGTTCGAGCCAAAGTCTAGTCTGGGCTGGATTCATTTTGCTTTTTCAGGCACGTCGTACTGCAGACAGGAAATTAGCAAAGATATCTAAACGTATTCACTTCTTTATCCTTCACACGGTCCTGTCATCTATTGTCTTGTTTCCATCTTCTCTTAAAGCAATCCATATTTATACCTACTCAATACTTTCATATTATATCTACCCGTGTATTTTTCTCCTCTGTCAAATCCATCCAAAGGTTGTCTTTAAAAAATCGCTTTCGATTGACAACATCAAGTGGTAATCTTCGATATGTTAGTCGCAGGTTTATGTATAAATATTTGTATACATCCTCATTCCTCAGCACTTAACGAATTTGAAATAGAAAACTATCTTGGATTACATCATCAGAGTGAACAGAGACATCGTCCACATAAACTACTTCGTCGTAATCTGATTGTACCCTTTCCACAACGCTTGCTAGTTGTTTGTTCTAAAGCCTGTCAAGTTCTCAGTAACAGTTAACTTTTTCATTATCACCTGTTGGTAACTGAGTCTTCACTTACATTTACAACTCATTTTAACTTCCTCGGAGCTTGGACTTCGCTTTTTTCTTTCTTTATGTACTACTTAATGCTTGTATTTCACGGAAAGCGGAACTATTTTATTTACGACGCTTTCCTTAATAATTTTTCAGTATATTTTTATTGTGCCCTTTTTTATTTATCTTTGTGTGTGATCTTATATTTAACCCAAACAGACCTCAATTCGAAGGTCAGTCTCATTTATAACAATATTAACACAATTTTATGTGCAATAATTCTGACAGAAGACGCTTTTACAGATAGTGACAAACTTAATACAACTGAGACAGGCTGTTAGCTGAGATGAAACCCAGATCTAAGATTTCACGAGTTCCCGAGACAAGTTTATAGTCTTTTTGTCGCTTGTCGTGTGCCACTTTCTTATAGTTTGTTCCTTTGCGGCGAGTTTTTAATTACCGTCGAGATTGCGTCTCGAGACTTCTACGACCAATATTGTATTTGCTGTAAACAAGTTTGTACTTTTGTACGATATTAATCTTTTAGTTGGACCGTTGGACGTGTCTTTGTAGACTTTAATTGGAAATCTATTTGATGTATCGATTTAGTCTTCTTTGATGAGTCGATTGCGAAAAATTGTGTGGCCAAATTGTATTATTAATTTAAATTGCTAGCGGCAGGTGGCAAGTACACTTAGTCATCGTCATCGATTATAACTGAAAATTGAGTTTTTAATTAAATGGATGTCAAGGGGACAAAATATCTACAGTTTAAAATATCGAATAGCATCAATAAACGATAATGGCCATGAGGATTTGGACTGTATAATTCAATTCTTTATTTTCAGTCAATAATCATCATAATTATTATTGTTTTGAGCCTATACTGTCCCACTGCAAAGGCCTCCCTCCATTCTATCCAGTGTTCTCGGTCACCATAGAGTCACCATAATACCAACAGTACTAAGCAATGTCATGCATGACATATGTCTCGACAAAATAAATCGCAACTTCGTGAGTGAGACGACAAAATATGTGACTCTTGTCTTGTCACGAAACCAAACCATTTACTTTGTTTGTTTATTTGCATACCGTTAATGACTTTCAAATTGCTAAGTAAACATTGAGTCAGTATACATGCAAGAACATCTTCCACGACAGCTCTAACAAATGTATGTCTTTGTAATAAGATTATAGCGTTTGCTTACATAACCACGTTAACGTGATGAATACTGTGAATACTAGTTCAACATCGTGTCTGTGTTTCTATATGAAATAGACAAAGATGCACTGCTTTGACTGCTCTACATAAAATCTACATTCCATTATCTTTACCTGGCATCGTCGCAACTCAAAACTGGTATTGCATCTTCTAGAACTCAATACAACCGTGGCCGATATAGAAATCCTAGTCCACACCTCTTAACGCTGACCCCCTCAACAACCGGACGGCATTACGTATCTACAATCTACATACAGAGTAACTAGAGCGAAAACATTATATGTAACTGGAAGAAACTACGAAAAGAACCTTTTCTGGGTCCCGTGCCCATTAGGAATTCGTATAATTCCGTCACGTCCATCCGTCTGTGCGACATTCCCGTGATGCCTTCTCCTACGATATATGAACGTGCGAGGTGGAAAATGCGAAAGGTGTGAAATGGACTACCTTTGAGTTATGAGTTGTACGATGTCGTTTGTGGAGTGTTAGGCTTTTGCTGTTTATATTTAGATTGGTTTTAGTAAAGTTAGTAACATGCAGGTGTGGTCGTACATTTCATCGTTGCTTTATTACCATTAGCGTAAAGAAAATTGGACTCTCTCGTTGCAAAGTGTTTTATAAGGATTATTTTTCAAAAACTAAACATGTTAGTGACTTGACATGGTAAAATTCTTTGACAATTTTGAAAATTCGGTCAGATCAAACGCTACGCGGAAAATGTCTGATATTGATATTTTCGAGTTCAGGATAATCATATCTATCGATTTGATGCGGTTTTGGCCGTATTGCTATGAGACAAAAATTTTGGTCGTGGGCTCTCGTACTATATGGGACCATACGTGAAAACGCGAAAAAAATTTGCAAGTTCAATTTTTGAACAGTTAGGCGAACATAAATGTACCTACTGACCAGCAGATTTTTTTTTTTTAGGATTTCAGGTTTGGTCTATTAAAACTTGATTATTATCATTGCTACAATCATGTGTTTAAGTATCGCTCACTAAATACCAGTCACCCTATATAGGATACATTTCGGTTTTTTAAATTATGTGCTCTATATACGGTTTATATCCATAATGTTGCCAACAGAAATCAGATCAGTGTCCATACTTTGCCTAATGTTAATATTATCAGAAAATCCGAATAAACCGGAAAAATCGATTTATCGTGAAACTACTGAATCTATTCGTAGAAGGCACTTAGCAACCGCTGCTCATTGGCTCGTTGGTGCTGCAAGGTCCCGCACATGTCAGCGAAACCAATTTAAACCAATAGCAGCCAATCTGCACTGGATTTCATTTGCATGACCCGACCTACTCGAGTTCAGGGTCAAATTGTTCTTTTATTCTTAACATAAAAACAATTCTATTGACTATTTCTTGTTTATTGCAAACAATAAATTATTCAGTGTCTGTTGAATTAATTTGTTGACTGATAAAAGTAGTGATGTGAAATAATTATGATAATGTTTTAGACCAAGGTTAGTGTTAGTCTAGCGACAAGGCGGTGGTATAAAAATCGACCGTCGGTTTTCCCTTTATTTTTTTGTCGATGTATGACAGTTTATCGTGTGACTAATGTTTTTATTGTTCTTTTGTAATATTTTACTTTTGGTTAGTGTATTTATATTATAAAATGGTCCGTGAGGTTATGTGTACGCGTGAGGGAGTGTATGTACTTCTATGCGTTTAAACCGCCAGTAGAATCAGCAGCGATTTCCAGTCGCTCGATAAGGATCGAACCCCAATCGTTGATGGAGCGTGGTGTTCCACGCGCGCCTTAAATATATTTAAGCAAAACCGTAGTGGCCCAGTATGGCCGATACTACTAGGGTCATCTTAAATATGGTCATAGACAATTTGAAATAGAAACCCACCTACATAGAACGCAAAAGGAAAATAAAGGAAAATAAGTGGGTTTGAGTTAGTAAAAGTTCGATACTCTTTCGCTCCACTCAGACCCGAAGAAGTCATTGGATGTTATACGATATCTCAAAAAAAAATGGCTACGCTAGACAAAACAGTTTAGACTAGTAATGAGATTATTTTTGTTAAAGGGCGTTTCGATAATTTAATTTATGTCTTCGTAAAGTCTAAGGATCATTTTATTTATCCAATTACAGACTTTCATAAAGCCAGTCGATGATGTCTATCTGGCTGCCTCAATTTAGCAATGATCAAAGAAACTTGCTTTTAGTCGCAAACGGTCTTCACTCACAAATTAGAGATGAGCAGTAAGATTGCCCGGCAGACTGATCAAATGAGGAAGAGGCCACTTCACCAGCCTCAAGTACACTTTAGCAGAGGAAAAGAGGAATTGAATGCTTACCAAAAAGAAAATTATAGGGTACAGCTCTCTTCGTAAAAACGATTACGGGCTTGTTATAACAAAACCGAATGAGGAATCAAAATGAGGTTGACAGTAGAAAATGCTTTAGGTATTAAGTCCGCCTTTGTACTGTTATGTGCATGAAGTGTTAAATAAATAAATAAAACTTTATTTTTTTCTATGTGTCATTAGGCTGGATGGCATTTGAAAATGTTAATGCTATGCTTTTTTTTAAAGACGTCGTTTGAAGCACTGGCTGTGACTTGCGGCTTCTGTTTAGTTTTGGGAAATGGTCACAACTGTTTTATTTAATTAATTTATTAAGTAATAGTATTAACAGATAATCGTCAGTTTTCAAAGGTTAGTTATTTGTAAAGAAATTATGTCAGTACACGTGTGAAAGAAGGAATTATAAGAAACGTAGACATTTTTTATATTATTACATTTATTACGATCCCACTGCTGGGCAAGGGCCTATACGCTCTAATTGGAGTGCGAAAACATATTGTAGTCCCAAGCGAACGCCGCCGCATTCGCACACCTATTGTTCTTTAATTGTGTCTGTAATTACCAAAGTCTAAAGGTTAAAACGCACCGGTGTTCCTTCAGCCGCCTTTCGCTTCCAGGGTCATGATAACTCTTTCGAACATTGCCGTAAATAGAGAGCCTAGATTGCGCATTCAAGCTAATAATGTATATTGCACGGATACGGAAATCCAAACCTAATGAGTATGTACCGATCATTAAATTAATCGAATTGCCAACCAATCACCAAACAGCCCAAATGACCGGACATTAACCTCAAAATATAATTACAAATTAATATAAAGTTAATTGAAATTTGTTCTCTTTGCCATCATATTAAAATAAAAACAAGTGTTCAATGAAAATATTTTATTTTTCATAACAAGCTTTTATAGCGGTGGTCTATACTTATATAATAATTGGTCCGCCATATTGGATACGCCGCCATGTTGGATTTAGAATGACGTCACATTATTTTTCTAGTTATTCTTGGCAAGCCCTTTTATTTGATACCCATATTGTAGGAGTGCATTAAAAATAATTGGTCCGCCATATTGGATACGCCGCCATGTTGGATTTAGAATGACGTCACACAGTTAATCATGCATTGTCATCCGAACTAAACGTGTATACCAAATTTCAGCTCAATCGGAAACCGGGAAGTGGATCAAATTTAAGTTGCAAGATTTGATTACAGAACGACAGACAACGGGACAGGTGAAACTAAATAAAAGCTTGTAAAAAAGTATTTTTAAGAATGAGGAGGTGAGACTACTATAGTCGTGGTCATCATCGTTGTGACTCGTGCTCCCAAATCCTCGGAAAGTGAAAGCTGAAGAGAGGGAAGTGTCAAAACAAAGGATTTCGGACACATACACCGTTACTCCGCCTTAAAACATTGGTTACAAAGAGAAGAAATATAGTCGCTACTTATAACTTAACTCAGTGAAATCTGACAGAGTACCTAAACAATAATTTCTAATCAAAAGTTCCAACCACACGCCACTCGTCTCGATACACTATTTTCTCATCTCAGTTATTTATTTATTAAATTAGGTATTAAAATATATATTTTTATTATATTTATTTTCAACAATGATACAATAATTAACTTGTGAACCTCGATAAGGCTATTTTACATTCAGTCAATTGTTTTTGGTCATGGTGTCAGGAACAAAAATTGTACTGGCTGCTACACACGAGGTGTTGGCCTAATTGGCATCTCTGCCTTGTCACATGGGGATGATCTGAAATAACCGGCAGATATTTTGGGCGAAGCGTGTTTAAGTGTCGAGCGACTTGTTTAAGTTCCAATTTATAGCTTGTTTATAACCATGATGCAAGTTTCATCATTATTCTAAGCTATTTCCACTTCGACTTTGAACCTATTCAAAAGCGGGTGATCTCTTGAATATAGATCGGTATTTTTACGTCTGTTTTA
The DNA here is from genome assembly GCA_029852875.1 of Mythimna loreyi. Lineage (NCBI taxonomy): Eukaryota > Metazoa > Arthropoda > Insecta > Lepidoptera > Noctuidae > Mythimna > Mythimna loreyi. The sequence goes on along the minus strand of CM056795.1, from coordinate 7,587,916 downwards.
TTATGTGTTAAATATAAATAAGATTTAGATAGACGGTGGAAAAGAGATTTACATAGACACATAGGAACAGGGAATTAACTGGGCTTTTTCATCGCTTGTTATATTATTTTTAGAGACAAGGTTTGGTTTCGGCCAAAAAGCGTCTTTAAGCTGAAGACTGCCTGAATTGTTTGTCCATTTTGATTTTATTACACAATTTTTGTTTTGGAGCGCAATGTTGTGTTTCTTACTCGATCGAAAATTTCTTAATTTAACGCTAAGTATACTGCGCTCCATTGCTCGTTGGCAAACCTTGAGTTTGGACTTTTGGATATTAGTCAAAGACTAAGTCAATTGGGTCATCAACAGTTAATTGGGCACGAAATTTAAAGTAAAAGTTACTCGCTCTGTGCGTTTACCTATGCTAGTAGGGTATGTTTGTTTATCAACTCTTCCGCTATCATACTGAACATACTGTACTTTTGACAAACAGTCGAGACTACTTCCGTGTACATAATTTAGTCCGTACTCCGAAACGGAGGTTATATTCCGATAGGTCGGAATTTCCGCTTGATTTTGCTCCTTTGATTTTGATTCCTAGAGGACTTAGGTACAATGACGAATTAAAAATTTTGTCGTTTAACCTTTTGAATGCCGGTGCGCAGATCTACGCGAGACATAATAGCTTTTTTTTAATTAAGACATACGAAAGGTTAAGCGAAAAAGATGACTGTGTACCTCCAACCATTTAATAATTCATAGTTCTCCTTTTTCAATCCTGGGTTCGTAAAATAGATCCCGATTAGAGCTCATGGCAGCACTCCAGAATCCAGATCACTTTTCAGTTATGCCCTTTTTCAATCCCGGCTTCCTATCCCCCCATTTCCGGGTAATTAAATCCGTCAACAAATCTCCTTTTTCAATCCTGGGTTCGTAAAATAGATCCCGATTAGAGCTCATGGCAGCACTCCAGAATCCAGATCACTTTTCAGTTATGCCCTTTTTCAATCCCGGCTTCCTATCCCCCCATTTCCGGGTAATTAAATCCGTTTGTGCATACAGGAGCACTTCGCTGGCTACTACCCGTAATTAGATGCAGCATCTGCTTAATTAATTATCGGAAACGAATCGACGTATCAAATTGCTAATGGAACATCGCAAAAACGTACCACGCATCGAAACTTTCGTTCTCATTAAAGTGATTTATTACAATTACAGACTTATGTTTATGAAAATAGAGTTTAAATTTAAATTGACAATAGCTTGAATAATTGTGTAATGCTATGAACAGATGATTGAATTCCGTTTAACGTTAACTGGATAAAAGACTCGTTATTGTCGCGTGTTCGCTATTTCGTGTAATATGGTCCTGTAGTGTATTGTGTCGGTGTGTCATGATTACATAGTATAAAACAAAGTTGCTTACCGCTGTCCCTATGTATGCTTAGATCTTTAAAAGTACGCAACGGATTTTGATGCGGTTTTTTTTAATAGATAGAATGATTCAAGAGGAGCGTTTATGTGTATAATACATTCATGTCTTTAATATCACCATTGCACCCGTGCGAAGCTGGGGCGGGTTGCTAGTTATATTATAAACAAATAGGTAGATAAACATTTGACATTTCATTTCGGAGTAACAAATATAATTATTACTAGCTGCTGTCTAGTTCACCTGCTTCAAAGTTTAAAATTGATGTTAAAAAACATCTTAAGATAAAATTGTATACTTTGTTTGACACAAGTGCAGAAAGTTAGTTATTGCGACCGAGGCGCAATTGGCACGAGCCGTAGGTGAGTGTGTTGTGTAGCCGAGGGCTGGTGGCGTGGTGGTTGACGCGCGCCTAGCCTGGTACGATAAATGTAATAAAATTGAGACAGGGATGACACGCGCACTTTTCTTGACTAGTGCGGAAAAAGTCAATTGCATGGCTAAAAGCGAGATAAAGTGGAATAAGAGCGGGTTTTCGAGTAAGTGTACCGAAAAGTATTTAGGACATGATCTACCCATGATCCTAACCGTGTGTGTGACTTCATTCAAATCTGTCCTTCTCTAAGGTAGAACAAGAGACACGTGTCACACTTCTACTTAACTAAAAACCACTCCTTCCGATGCTCATGTGAATTCTAGGGCCACGTTGGCTCTTAGTGCCTCATCCGTAGTGCCAATCCCACATACCTTTGAAGGAAGGTAAGACAGTGATTGTGCAGGTAAAGACCACAGGCATTTGTCAGACACGATTAGAACTTCACAATCATCATAACGTACATTCAAACACGGAACAATATACGAGTATATATCTGAGACCACACAAGTAACAAATATTTACCCCACCTAATGATGGGAACGCGACAAAGTACAGAAGGCACTTCGTTCTGCGTCATTCACACGTCAATGACGCATTAAATATTGATTAGGAACAGACATTCTAGTCTTCCTTCCGTGAGCTTAATATGAATCATATTGCTTTGGTGGCCAAGTGGTAACTGCCCCGACTTACGAGTTTAGGATTGAAACCCAGCCAGACGCATTGCTTTGTGTAATTTATTTTATCCCCACTTCCCTTAAAATTGTGGAGGAAAACATCGTGATCATGTCCCAGAACCACAAAAATCGAAGACATCATATAACATCCACCACTCGCACTGGGCCTGCGTGGTGGATTATGGCCCAGGCCCATTGCCTGTCTTAAAGAGGAGGCCTGAGTTCCAGCAGTGCGAGAATTATAAGGCTGAGTTCCTGCTGCAGCTGAAAAAGCAGTCTATTTAGTACAGTGTACCATTACAATACTAGAAATGTATTAAATCCTGATAGCAATACGGACTGCTATGCCGACAAGACCGTCGACCGTGACCAACACTACCTATAGCAAGTTACAAACGGATCGGACATACCACAAGATTAGTTGCCGATATGTTCCGTTCATAAGACGGAGCGCTGAAGACCGAAACACATAACCGTAGTTCGGCGCCGAGTCGCTAAAATTGTCAGTGCCGCTCGTATGAGTGTGTTACGTACAGCCGAAAAACGTAACCTCGAATAAACACTTTCCCGAAAGTTTACTAATCCGAAATAAGTAACAAAGAAAGCACGCTACAACGAAAATCTTGACTACGAAACTACGCCATCATGAATTACATGATCCTGAAAAATGTGATATCAGGCTGGCACAGGCTGGTGTAGTCTTAGTCAGGGGATGAGTTATTCAATGATTTCCCATTAAAAAAAAAAAAAAAAAAACGGTCTCATAGGTACAAAAACAAAGAAAGCTTTTTCCCCGTCATGTTCCTAATCCGGTCTTGGTATGATACGCTATAAAGGACAGAGTCCATAAATCAAACAAATAATATCTCTCCTATGAGAAGATAATGATGTCATCATAGATATTTTAATGATTATGATTGCGATTGTCTATTCATTGTTTGTCCTGTTTGCGTAGATTCCTTATCTGTGGCTGCAAGCGTCTGTCAGAGTCAGTGTCAATGTCAAACTGTTCATAGAGATAACCTTGGAAATTACGGCAAGGATTTTGATGCAATTTAAACTTAAAACATATACACACACGTATTTTTTTTAGTTAGCATGTTCTGTCCCACTCCTGGGCAAAGGCTTCGATCCACTCCTTCCATCCATCGCGGACCCGCGCTTCCTCTTGCCAGTTCGGAAGGAATCTCTCTAGCTCATCGCACCATCTCCTTCGTGGCCTGCCGCGGCCCCGTCGCACTATCCCAGGGCAACTTTGTGCTACTACTGCACACATATTAGCATTTATTAATTTACATAAAATTTCAACCAAATCTCTACATAAATAAAGATTAAGTAAGTAATGGTTGCATCAATGGTTACATCCTCCTGTAGAGGTGGCTGTAGATGACATGTAATGAGTAACTCGCCGTTTAGTAACCGTCCGGACCGAGTCCAAGTCATCGATGCGACGCGCGACGGCGCGTAGGGCTCCAAGCGCGTCTCAAATAAACGCAAAGACGTCAGTAAAACGGTAGGGTCTCTAAGGCCGCATTTGACAGGTTTACCCGTGGTTCTGGGACGCAAAGTTTAGCTCAAAGAACATAGATATGGTTTTAGTCAGTAAACGACTGACACGCCCTCGCCCCGCCCTAAATAGTTAGAAAAAAAACTTGAAGTGCAATGGCCCTTTAACAAGAAATCCATAAAAAAAATTTACGAGTACGTCTAGAACTAAAAATAGCAGTAGCGCCAAAGTAGACCAGATGCAAACAATCGATTTTCTAGTCCGTCTCCATTTACCTACGTCGTGTTCCAACCGGCGCCGGCGATGATTTGTGGCTTACCTTTCTCTTACTGTTGCCATGGTTACCGCGCTGTTGACTTGTGAAAGTTACCGATGTAGTAACCTACTATAACGAGCCACTGCCATGGTTCTGTGGTTAGAGAGGGACAGAGCTATACAGGACTAACTCTATCCCTTTTTCACAATGGGTATTTTGAAGTATTTTCGTAATGGCAATAAGGCACCGTAGTGTAGTCTATGTTCAACGCATTTGGAATACTTTTTGTTCTAAATAGGTTACCATACTTTTCGTAGAATGGTGATTGCTTTTTACCTTGTTAGCATAAAGTTGTAGTCTTGTTCTTGCACGTATTGGTTGTAAACTGTGAAAATAGCTTTTAAATACAAAAGAAAATGCAGATGTGCTGATCAATATGCATTTTCAAAGAAGCTTTGTAATCAAGCGGTTATTAGAGTTTCAGCCAGTTCGAAAATTAAATTTTGCGAAAAGTCATTTTGCAAAATTTGCATTTTACTAATGTGATGTTTTACGATATGAAGTTTTTAGTATATTTTTATTTTGCCAAAATCCAATGTGTCATTATGTGCTTAATCCCTTGCAGGCAGGCACAAAGAAACAACCCAGCAACTGGGCAACATGATACCCCTTGGATTGCCAAGGGGTATCATGTTGCCCAGTTGCTGGGTTGTCAAGGATCAGAAGCGAGAAATATGAATAGGTATTGACCTATTCATATTTCTCGCTTCTGATCCTTTTTAGGGTTTTGTAGGCAAAGGATACGTGATTAACGTAATTTTTAATTAAAAACCGAATAAAGTAAATATTCAAGTTTGGCTCTCATACGACAAACATGTTTTTTAGTGATTATATCTACAGACGGTACCTACGGAACCTTTCGTGCACGAGTCCGACTCGCACTTGACCTGTTTTTTTTATACTAAATTCTTATTGTAACGTTTCTAAGTAACAAAAATACATTTGAAAGGTAATTACGAAAATATAATCGCAATTTTCGTAAACAAAGACTTCACGCTTCAAGCGATTGTTGCGTGAGCGTGTGATTGTTTTACCTATATAGAATTAAAACAATCACAATTTTCACACGTCAATAACACAGTAACCTCCTAACCTTACAAACGCACAAACACGTCATACTCTTTTATTATTTAACACTAGCCTTCTGCCAGCGGCTTCGCCCGCGTGAAAGTAGGGTTCTCCATACAAACTTTAGACCCTCATTACATCCGTTACGGAGCTGAATTAAAAAAAAAACCCTTTGTTAGTATTCGCCTACGTCATAAAAGGAAGCCTTGTGCAAAATTTCACGCAACTAGCTTTCTGCCAGCGGCTTTGCCCGCGTGAAAGTAGAGTTCTCCATACAAACTTTAGACCCCCATTACATCCGTTACGGAGCTGAATTTAAAAAAAAACCCTTTCTTAGTATTCGCCTACGTCATAAAAGGAAGCCTTGTGCAAAATTTCACGCAACTAGCTTTCTGCCAGCGGCTTCGCCCGCGTGAAAGTAGAGTTCTCCATACAAACTTTAGACCCTCATTACATCCGTTACGGAGCTGAATTAAAAAAAAACCCTTTCTTAGTATTCGCCTACGTCATAAAAGGAAGCATTGTTCAAAAATTCCAGGCTCCTAGTCCCAGTAGTTTTGGCTGTGCGTTGATATGTCAGTCAGTCAGTTTCTCATTTTATCTAAATGGGAATAACCTATTATTCCCATTAGCAACCCCTAACATTTCTACGTCACATTACTCGCATCTCCGTACCAATAAAGAGTTCAACAACAAAAAGTATTCCACCCAGAGGTTTTCTCGCGCCAATTCGCTCTCAGTAAAAGATGAAGAACTACCAACTTTCCGGAATTAAAATTTTTCCTCGTTTATTTTCCGTCGTTCGTATGATTTTTTAATTTTACATAGGTAGTTCTAAAGTTAGCTATATAATATACTAGCAACCCGCCCCAGCTATGGATACTGATATTGAATATATTACGCATGTATTATACACATAAACCTTCCTCTTCAATCACTCTATCTATTAAAAAAACCCGCATCAAAATCCGTTGTGTACTTTTAAAGATCTAAGCATACATAGGATCTAAGCAACTTTGTTTTATACTATGTAATGATGTACTAGCTTTTGCCAGCGGTTACGCCCCCGTTATAATAGGGTAGTTTCGTAAAATCGGTTCTTAGCGGATGTCTTCAAGTCTGTAAGGAACCCACCTGCCAATAGAAAAAACGCATATTTACTGGGTATTTATCCATTTTGAGTATTTACTCGGATAAAATATTACTCTGCCTGCCAAATAAGTTTGTAGGTGTTATAATTTCTGAGATTTTGTGATTAATCAGTGAGTGATATTTCCCTTTAATACAGTCGGTTGACCCTCTTAGGAGTGAAGTTTAAAGTATTTCTTACTGGACGTATAGCGGAGGACCTACCTGGCACATAAGAATGTAGCTGTTAGTTTCTGAGATTTCGTGTTTTTATTTATTACGAGTAGTATTTCGCATTTATATACCTATATAGAAGATTTATATATAGGTATTATGTACTATAATGAAGATGAAAACATTCGAACTTTCACATGGCCAGTAAAAAGGCAATCAGTATTCATAGTACATCTATAAAGACTAGACGGCACTCTAAACTAGCAAGTTGTTTATACATATTTGTAGTTCTTAACGCAGCGACAGTCTCAAGCAAATAGCTAGATTGGATCTTGGGGTGGTAAACACAAACGTCTAGGGCGAGCAATGCTCCCTCGTTTACTAATGAAAAATCTTCTACCCTCTTTGAACTTTTACATTCGAAAATGAATTTCAGTTGTAAACCTCCGTTAAAGATGTTTGAACGAACGATTAAGATGAACGTTCTTTTTAAGGGGCATTCGGACGCGCGAAATGATTTTTAAATTTAATCTAATATGTTTTTGAAGTGGAGTTGTGTCGACAAGAAATGAAAACGACTTTTCAATGAAAATATTTTTATGATTAGGCTTTTATAGAGTGGCATATAACATAGGTATTATATTTAGAAGTCGTCAAGACAAATAACACGAAATGAAACTGGATGGCGTTGTATTGTTTAATTACAGAGTTCCTATGGCCACCTTCCCGTTCCATCATGATATCAACTCCTCGATATGATAATTTTGCATTGTCATCTGATTGACACATGCATGCAAAATATCAGCTCAATCTGTAACCGGGAAGTAGATAAAATTTGAGTGAAAAGATTTAATCACAAACATTGAGACAGGTCCACCGTACGCATGGGCTTGCGGACGGCGAGCAATGGGAAACTAACCGTTCGGACCGAGCCCAAGTCGTCGATGGCGCGCACTGTTCCCGCGGGCGTCAAGGAAACGTCAACAACTGTAGGGGCTCAGCAGAATCGAAGCCTTCTGCGGTCAAGGGTTGATGAGAAACCGGAACACCAGAGCTCTAGGATCAAGACAAGGAAGGAATGGGGTAGGTTGTTTAGTCAGTAGAAGTCTGACACTGTCTCCCGCTGTACCCAAGGGCGGAATTCGTCATTTGATGATTTTCCCTACGATAAAAAAAAAAAACAATGGAACTGGTGAAACTAAATAAAAGCTTGTAATATCGGCTTGAATGCACGATCAGTCAAAACAATAGTCAAATTCTGTAACACTGGATACAATCTATATTTACTTGTCACGAAAACATTTGTATAATAATAGTGTTATGATTAATAAAGTGTTAAATATAGCCATTACTTGCTATTGTTGCCAATGCTGTACTTGAAACAATTTGGCATACACACAGAGGGTTAAATATTGATAACAGAGCATTAGTTAGTAGTTTAGTGGCAGTTTGCCAGGCCATCGTTTATTTTCTAAATCTAGTTCAATAGGAACTATTTCTCTAGGCCAACTGCATTTGGGTTTCCCATCACCTTTGACCCGTTTGTCTGCAACGCAAGAAGCGGCAGAAATCGTTTAGACTTGCTTCTTCTACCTAAGACTAACACCCGTATTCACAAACAATACTCAAACGACCCTTGACTAAGCAAACGCACAGTGTTGAAATAGAGCTCTGTGATTGGTTCGTTTGTGTTGCGTAGTTCAGAAACCCTGCCCTGTGCGCTCGCGAGCACTGTGAGACCGCATAGTAACGTTTGTGAATACGGGTGTTAGTCTGTTTTGTACCATGAGGCCAAATCGAAATCAAAACCGGGCTTCTTCTTCTTTGTCCGTCCCTGACACTGGGGTCGGATCTGCTCACAATCGAAATAAAAGCCAGGCTAATCAGTAAAATATAAATGCTTTCAGGAATTGCCCGCCAAATAGATTAACTTCCAATTAAAATAAGTTGCATATCTCTGATATGTGAGGGTAACAAACAAGGGTTCGAGCTAATTTAAACCAACGTTAAACTGCACACAGCAATCCATTAACTCTCTTGTCTATAAACTACCCCACTTCCCGTCAAGCGGACTCCCCATCAAACATTAAACTTACCCACAAAAACGGTAATGAATTCAGACAACACAAACTGTAATCAAGGAAATCCTGGAACAACAAAAGTGCTTTCACAATACACACATGGTGTGATAATTTATCTCCCTACCACAGAATAAATAGTTATACAGAACTACGACTTTCGAGCTAAAACACACGCACACAAACGCATAAAAACTCGTAAAAAATAAATAGTTCAAACAAATAAATGCAATTTGCAGTTGTTATTGCTGTCATTTATTTTTTTTAAACATTTGTTTTTGTACGTGTTTTCAAGCCTTAATATTCGCAGAGCCTAGCTTCAGACTCGTCAAGATCCGACGCACTGTACGTAGGTTTGGGGTAACATTTTTTCCTTTTCCTATATCGTCCAGATAACTGCTAGATTATCATTATTCTGTTGTCCCTTCTTTCATATAATTTGTCATGTAACCAATCTCCTAGATCCTAAACAAATAACAGTCGTGGAATGCATTTGCACTCGCCATAAGGGTATCGTGTCTATGTGTGCGTGTGTTTTGTCTCATTATGACAAGCCCAACTGTATCGACCCTTTTATTTTCTTTTCCGATCTTCCACGTGCAATTTGTGTCCCTACTCGTAAATTAATAATAATTATTTTAAGTAGTAGGTCAAGCGGCGATGGACGATTCTTTTAGGAATATCTAGGTAGGAATTAAAAAACAAACGTTTTTGGTAGGCAAAAAGGGTGTTACGACTATTGATGTTTTCTACTATCCTCATAAAGCCTTTGTCTCTGCTCGAGTGCTTGTTTTCGAAATCGAATTATTTTTACCGGTAACCTCAGTCTACGCCTACTCATAAAATTCCTTAAACATTCTCCATCCCCCTGAAAATGGTATTATAGATTCCTTTGTAGTGAATAGCACCTGGACCGTCTGATATCTATCTCCACCAAAATACATCAATATTATACGTGACATTGGGCCCAAAACACAATCTAACCGAAATTTTATTTCATGTAATCTAACTTTTATATCTAAAAAGTATTTTTCTGACTAAAATCCGATATCGGCCATATATTTTTATTATTTTTTGTTTTGTAATCTAAAAAATAACTCTTTGCTCTGGAATTTCAATTTGTAGCCAATACCTAACATTGCGGTCTGCATTTGGTGCCTTAAAATATATGAAAAGATTTTTGGAATAGGTTGGCTTTTTAGTTAGAATTTGTGGCATATTGAAAAACATTAAATATAACTAGATATACAATGCATATAAAAGTTTAGGTACCGGGTAAAATGGAGTGAATAGAAACTCATGGAATGAATAGGAGCAAAATTTTTATTTTCAGTATTGAATTTATAAAAATATTTAAATGCAAAAACGTGAAAAAACAAGAAAATGTTGTTTCTATTCACCCCGTTTTTACGGTATTGCTTTGTAAGCTAGATACATTGGACTTTTTATCAAAGAATATCTTCCTAATTCCTAGAGCATTCCATCACCTAGAGAACATTATAAGTCTGATGCTATGCTATCTTCCCAATTTAGCGTTTTCATTTAAAAAATAATACACTAAGATATACAACAATTTCTTTCAATAATTGTCGCACAATCGTCGCTTTACGCGTTTCTTCAGAAGCTTTCGACTAAACGCTTCACCTTCTTGCTTTGCTTAAAAAATAAAACAGTTCACTCTACCAGAAAAAAAGGCTTTATTCAACAAAGACTCGTTTTAGCAAAGAAAGAGTAACGAAGAGCCTCTTTTATTTACTTTAGTAATTTCCTTCGCTTTCGTAATCACGACGTTTTAAAGCGCAGTTACCTCATTCTCATTTGGTTTAATTAACACAACTAATTATGAACTAAGTAGTATAGTTATTAACACACAAAGTTATGGTTTTGGAGTTAGTTAATTGTGTTTTAAACTGTAGTGTGAACTCGGTTATCAGGTATTTTAGTGTAGAATATGATAAATTTGTAGTTATTTTTTTATTACATTGGAACTAACTAAAAGATTTTGCGGTTCATCACTTGCCATCACACAGGCATCGGCGATGGGTGTAGTTTTTTAGTTTTTACCTGTTTAACTAGCGTTTTCGTTGTGTGAAAATGGGTGTATCCATACAAACTTTGGACCACGTTGTACGACCTTAGGTGTTGAATTTTGGAAAATCCTTTCTTACCGCGCGCGTACGCTATTAGAACTAATCGCGTACTACATTTCCGCACACACGTTCAGTGATTTGAACCGTCTGTTGATGAATCAGTCAGTAACGGTATAGCATAGCGTATAGCATCATCTGGCATCAACCTTATAATGTTCCTACTGCTGGAATTCTGGCTTCCTCTTTGAGGAAGGGAATGGGCCGTAATCTACCACGCGGGCCCAGTCGGTTTAAGTATTACTTCTGAAAACAACTCGTTTGTTAGGGTGTTTGGTGTTCTAAAATGTACCACTTATATAAACTCTATTTTAATACAATAATTTTAACAAACTCACGATTCCGTTTTAGAGCGCATTTGGTTGTCAGTCAAACAAAATCTACGAACTAGAATACTCATTAACATGAAATTGTGGATTGACTTAACCGATTTCTTTACTTTCCTTTTTTTTCTTTCCTAAATGGGCAAATCCGTCTAAATAGTCGAAAGCCAGTATATTATGCCTTCTGTCTTCTTATTCCCTAAAGAATCAGTTGATTCATAGACTAAGAAATCGAGCACAGGTTAGTCACAAGCTTTTCAAGTTTCTACGTAGCGAAAGTTCTTCAACTTTGGTTTGATCTGTGTCAATTTGTCCCGTTATTTCGCCTTTTGTGTTGTACGGACATGAAATAAAATGAAATAGAGTGTTCATAAATGTAAGTGTGAACGGAACAGTGTGTGGTATGGCGAAAGTTGTAATTCTGAAATGGGTATTGGAGTTCAACATAATAGCCAGGTGCAACACGCAAAGCATCGGTTTTGTATTATAATTATTTTGGTTTGTATGCAAGCACCAGTGCAGTTTTGTATTGCCTTACTTCTTGATCTGGATTGTATTTCATGCCTATTAGACATGTGACATCAGTTTCCATTATACGATGATGATCATTCTGAGTGTTTTTAATACTTATCATGCGGATTTCATCAGACATGCGGAATTGCTTCGCATGTGGGGCTTCTGACCGATGTAAAGCGCCTCATCTCGTGTGCGTATTCCATGCATTACAATAAATACCTGTATGCATGATGAAATCCTCACGATATAAACAAACACCCTTTAACTTTTGAGCCCCAAGCGAACACTGGCGTTCACACACCTATTGTCTTTATGCATGTCTCTATTTACGGTATTCGAAATGTTAAAGATCATGTGTCATTCCTTTCGCATTTCTTACGACATGCGTCATCGGTGAGTACTCCATTTTTGTTACCACGTCCGTACACTCCCACTGTTGAACACACATACTTTAATAGGTATACTCGAAAGTAAATACTCAGTGGGCGTCTAACATTTCTAATTAAAGATAGTAGTTCCACAAGGTCAATGCTGGTCAAGAAAGAAGTAGTTAAGTTCGTCTTTCTGCTCAAGTTAATCGAGTGGATTGAATTGGATCGGACTGTTATAGATTTTATGTCTTTGTTTATACTTTGTGTGTTTCTGTATTTGTGTTAATTTATTGATATTTTTCCTGACACCTATATGTCATTATTATTTTGCGGTTCCGCCTGCGTGAAAAGTAGGCTTTTCTATATAAACTTTGGACCTCCAGATTATCCCTTAAGGAGACCCTTTTTTGGAAAATCGTCTCTTACTCCTCGCATACCTCGTAAAAGGAAACCTTGTGCAAAAATTTTCGTCCTCCTTGTCCTCCTAGTGCCAGTAGTTCAGGCTGTGCGTTGATATCAGTCAGTCAGTTTTTTCTTTATTCTTCTTTATTATTTATTGCACACAAAACATTGAATAGTACACATCATCATCAGCCTTTTTAATGTTCCCACTGCTGGGACACAGGCCTCCTCTATTTGTAGAGAGAATGGGCCATAATCTACCACGCGGGCCCAGAGCCACTATTATACTAGAACTATATTAGACCGACGTCGATCACGCCTGGCGTGGATCTAATGTAGCTCTGCAAGAATAGTCAGACATATTAAATGTATGGAGACCGATGCGCCCAGATCGGCGTACGTAGCCCACATGTGCGCCATGCAGTTCCACGTAAAATATATAACCGTAAATATAAATGGCTCATTCAGTGTAGTTTGTTAGTTTTAGCCGTAGTTATTCAGGCCGAGCAAAATGTCAGATATTGTCATTATTACTTTTGTCCGAGAACATCAACAAAACTCCTGACTCGAACACGACCTATTTCTTCGATGCAAGTGTAATTCTCGACGGGTCGACTTTGAATTCCCAATAACCGATTTTCAGGTCTCAATTGAAGTGGGGGCTCCGTGTAACCATAGCAACGGGTTTAACTTATTTGCTGCGTATTATACTAGGGATAATTTTCTGCGAAGTTCTGGAGCGTACAGGTATTCGGGATAGTAATATATTCTGTGAAGCTGCGACAGCACAAAGAGCATAAATCCATTCTGCACGGAAATCTGCTTCGAACATCAAAATCATTAATTATCAAATGCTCATTAGGGTTGACCACTTCAATGTTGCTGATTGGATATTAATTTGATTAGATGAGCAAGCATTTATAGTATAACACGCACACATGTCACATCTTATAGCAGTGGTTTCCGAGTGGTAACGGCCCCGACTTACAAGTTGTAGGTCATGGGTTCAAAACTCGGCCAGGCACATTGTAATTTATTTTATTACCACTGCTCTCAAAACGGTGTTCCCTTAGATTATTTACACTTTACAAAGGACTATGAGCGTTTCTTCCGCGTCTCTGTGGTGCACAAACCTTTCGAATTTACAATGTCCGATGAGAATCTGCGTCATGTGGAAAATAGAGAGATTTTGAAATAAAACTCACATCACAAATTGAAATGTGTGTGTCCACGATTTTTCAATAAATCCTCTAACCTACTGGCCTGCCACAGTAGCTAGAAAACCCCATTTTCGAATATTTTCATTTCACCACAAAGCTAACTGAAGCTGAGCCAACATAGGTACACACTACGGATTACACCGAACGGGATTTTAGTAATGAAATTGAATACGGTGGCAACCCTACACATTGAACCATTAGGCCGGCACTGGCGGTAGCCTGCCAAATGCAATTACAATTGAATTCATAATTAACAATCTTTGTTAATTATTTTAAATAATGCATTTATGCAATATTTACCCATTAGGCTAATTCAATTAAATGCTCATTGATTTTGGAGTGCAAAACGAATTGATATTCATTACATAGTTTGCGTAGCCTTTAAATGAATTAATGGATTTCAGTTGTAAATTAGTGCATTGACGTATTGGAGACAGGGTTTAGTTCTCGCCATGATACAAGCAAGATCTATTTTCAAAATTATGCGTTAACTGCTGCCAGCGACTTTTTCCGCAAGATAATATTATCATAATCTCAAAAAAACATAGAAAAAAAATATCTTATGTGCCATTGCAGGACAATCCGCACCATCCACTAATTCGTACTGGTCCCCCGTGGTGGATTATGGTCTATTCCCTCTCTTAGAAAGGAGGCCTGTGACCCTGTTGTGGGGACATTAAAAAGGCTGATAATGATGATTGACATGGTCTATTTGTGTCCCAAGTTACATTGATATCTGTTTAGTCGTTCGAATAATACATGCATAATACGAAATCGAATTAAAGTTGGAGTTTTTGATAAGTAATCAGCGTCAATTGTAGCGACAGTAATATTGATAACTTAGTAATTTTAATTATAAGTTTATGACAGAAGTATGATTTTAGAAGAAAACGTTTTCAATACTTATTGGTTAAATATTCGTTGGATTTAAAAAACGAGATTGCTAAATAAATCCAAGACCGTAATAAAAAGCGTTTACCGAAACCTTTTAAACACCATAGAAATCTGTAAAGAAAATATAGAGGGATGTCTACTAATTTATGTCGCACGCTTCCACCCCACAAACACCCCAGAGCTCAATATTATAATGAAACAGCACATAGTCTGTTTGGCGCGTCGCTTCCCTGGGGCGATTTATCGTTCGCTACACTGTAATTAAATTCACCTACTGCTGAATCGTTCATCAATTTAGCAGTAGGTGAAATGTCCTAGATCGAAATATGATGTGGTATTTAGATTTTTAGGGTTTGGCTTTTGACATGGTTTTCTTTTATGGTAGGTAAAAATCATCAAATGACGAGTCCCGTTCTTTGGCGAAGTGGGAAACAGTGTCAGACTCTTACTGACTAAAAAACCTACTCCATTCCTTCCTTGCCTTATTTATAGGCCCTGGTGTTACGCTTTCGCATCAACCCTCACCCCCAGAAGGCTTCGGCCCTGTAAGGCCTCTACAGTTTGCTAGTTTGCTGACAACTCCTTGAGGGCTTTTGACATGGTAGGATCACACACAATTTTAACGTACTTTGGTTTTGAAGAACTTTCAGATGTCAATTTAGCTTCAACGCCAGCCAAAAATGTGCCTCTATAGGTGAAGATGATCGACAAATTTCAAGTTAATGATGCTTGGGTCATATTGTTAGAAACGATACTTCATCTTATTATCTTGATCTAACATTTGGATGACGTATGAGACTCCAATACTAACGCTGTTCCGTGGCTCAATTCTCGTACTTAGGTATATAAAATATCTAAAACGAATTATCAAGACGAAGTACAAGATCCTGTGATGAAGGATATGTTAGAGTTTGATACAAATTTCTAAAGAAACGATTGTCAGATGGTTAGAAACATGATAGCCAGAAAAATACACAATATTGAGATAAAGCCTAACAAACATCTATAATAAAGAGGTAAAGTTTGTTTTTTTGTTTGTAGGAGGTAATCTCTGGAACTACTGGTCCGATTGGAAAAAAAATAGCAACAACAGAAAGCTGCTTTACTCCTATAACATAGGCTATATTTTATGTACGCGGTCGAAGCTGCTGACAAAAGCTAGTGTATGATAAAGATGAAAATGGAAACATGCTATAGGTATCGATCCGAAACAAACAAGAACAAAGACAGAAAAATAATATTGGAAAGCGTAGATACTTCTATACCCCACGTGTTATAATTAACGGTTTCAAATCTAGAGGTGGATTCACGTCATTCAGTGCAGTAAGTTAGGAGTTCATTAAAGTTTTAATGAACTTTTAGACGTCGCAGATTGCTATCGAGAGTTGAAAGATCTTTGATAATCTCAGTTTTCGTTTACATAGAGCTAATGGAACTCCCAACAAGCTTGTTCAGTTATGTCAACGACAGAATATGTGTTGTAGTTACCACAATGTTGTGCATGACCACATTGAACAGAAACTAAGGTAGATAGCTCAGGATATTAATAACTAGCTTTTGCTTGCGGCTTCGCCCGCGTGATGTTAGCAATATATAGGCTGCCAGGGGCTTCACCCGCGTCTGTGGTTACTGCTCCGCCCCCATAGGTCATAGCGTGATGTTATATGGCTATATATTGGATAGTCCATTTTTCAAGGAAGATTATAGGCTTATGACCTTCCTTGAAAAATGGACTATCCAATACAAAAAGTGTGGTTATTGCTCCGCCCCCGCAGGTCATAGCGTGATGTTATATAGCCTATAACCTTCCTTGAAAAATGGACTATTCAACACAAAAAGATTTTTTCAATTCGAAACCGTAGTTCCAAAGGTTACCCCCTACGTACAAGCCTACAAATTTTACCTCTTTACAATATTAGTATACATAACACACCAAAATTCTAGTCTTATATTCAGTAGCCCTGCAGTATTCCATGCCAGAGTTTACGTCCAAAACATCGTTGATTGAATTTTGGTCTCAGAAATTCATGATAGAATCTGGCTATTATAAAAGCTTGGAGGTTTCTCTGCATGGGTGACGATGACAGTGACACATAATATTGATGTTTGGGTGTGTTGTCAGCATTCAATTTTAGCGAATATTGGATACAGCGTATGTTGTATTCAGTTTGGGGTTGTGTAACCATCAGAGTACCTAATCATATTTTAGTTAGTGTTTCTTGTAAGAATTAAAAAAGTGAGTCATCATAGTTATCATCACGAGGTAGACAGATGAATTGATCAGGGTCGCAGGTTTTCGAGGATGTGAGTAAAGAAGTATAGAATCGGTCGTTGTGACTACAACACTAGGGAGGTCTACGTAACGTCCAGTAACGGATGTCTTTCGACTGGAACGAGGATGATCATCATAATTTTATTTGTGATTCGTAACATGTCTTCTTTTTCCATACTTCCCTATTATTTATCACTTCCATATCTACCCCCTTTTCTACATGTATCTTACATCGTTGTACTTAGATATACGAGTATGTAATAGAATTTTCAGTGAATCTATGACCCTAGTAACCAATAATTTTGACTTAATTGTCGGTATATTCATTCAGTTACTCAATTATTTTCCGATGCATTTTAAAAACTTTCAAGAGTATCGCATTCAGTTCGGTTAATAAGATTCGATTCTAAGAGAAAAAATACAATTGAGTCTTTCAACACACGTTACACTCTCTTGAATCTTGATCGAATTACGCCGTGTTCAGACGTCGCCACTGAAATGTTATTGTGGCGTTATCGTCGCCACGTCTCGTCGCCTCGCCAGTGTCCAGTAGACTGTGCAGTCTATACTGAAGTCCCGACACCCTTTCAATGTCGTCTGGTCCATATATGACGCTATTAAACACGCCTCGAATACCTCTGTTAAGGGAGATATAAGACTTTTGATGATTTTAAATTCCAATATCACATATAAACGGCTAGTTGGTATGTTTTGAAAAAGATAATATGTTAAAATAGACTAGCACTTTGTTATAAGAATATTAAATTTTAATTTCAATGAACTTGGTGAAATGGATTTTCAAAGTTATGTCTAACACAGAAAAAAAGCGAAAATCAAACAAAACCCATTACACCAAAAGTAATTTAATAAGCAATCTTTTCTTATACTGCTTTTATTCATATTGTGTTTAATATATGAAGGATAAGTTATTATTCGCATAATCTTGATGCGCGGAAAGTGACGCTAGCTCCTTTTTTTCGCTCAATAATATAAATAATAAATAATACAAATACAACAGGTATGCGAACGTATACCTATTGTATTTGTATTATGTCGATTACGGTATTCAATAGGTTAAAAATAAACGCATTACAAAAATGGTTTTTGATTTTGAAGCTATGTGTGCCAATATTCCATGTTATGATTAAAGTACATGCAATTTCACTAATGGATAGCGTGTAAACTTTTATGTACAAAATTGCATTTTGCTACGGCATCGGCATTGAAATGGTTCACCGTTTTATTAGATTTTTCGTTCGGTAATATTAGTTTTATATTGGAATACTCTATTTACGGAGAAAGCTTTCAATAATAAAACTTGGTGAATTTTTCGTTCATGTAAAAATATGTTTTGGTTAAAACTTATTATGTTGGGTCAAAAAGGTCAAATGCTAGTTTTGAGTCTGAAAACAATACGAACGTTCTAATGTACAGTACGGCCGTCGAATCTTGGCACGTCTGAAGTTAGGCTCTGCGAATTTTAGCGCTTGAAAACGCGTACAAAAATAAAGCTATTAAAAAAAAAAATGGTTGCCTGTAAAGTCGGTTTTACGGGCGAAGATTTTACGTGACAACGTCCTAATTCTCTAGTGCTGCGCGCGCGGCAGACCGATCATAGTTGAGTGGGAGAGAGACGCAAGGCATTCGGCGGGCCTCTCTCTCGTTCGGTGACTCATCGTAACGTTACCGAGCGTTACACTTTTTCATAAGTGACTCCCAGCCGCAACCTAATTTAAGACGTTGTCACGTCAATAAATTCTAATAACAGTTTTTAACAGTAATAACAACTGCAAATTGCATTTATTTGTTTAAACGACAGCCGTACTGTACAGAAGCGTATGAACTAGACTCTAACTTCTTTCCTCCGTATCACAATAAGGAAGTTCGTTCAACTGCACAGTCCTCTGTGTCCTCATAAAGTCGTGTCCAGACGTGGCCACAGTTACATCGCTGCGACGCAACGTTATCGCAACCGTGCTCACTGGGCTGGCTATTCCGGAACCCGACGCCAGTCACTGTCCTCTCCTGTTGTTAATGTGCAACTTGACACAATACCCACCTGAAACCGTACTGCAGCTACCAGCCTATTGAAAGGAAAACTTAATGGGACTAGATGTTTGTGCATTTTCCTTGATGGTTCAACTGAGAAGTCCTTTTGTGAAAAGACAGGTCCTTGAACAAGCTGTAGGTTTGAAAGTCATTTAGTGTTGGCCCTGTAGAAATATACAATTAAAACGAGAGCTTGAATTCTATACTCTTATTATTCAGAAAAAGTCATTGCGGCTTTGGAATTCAAAGGGAATCTAAAGTAACACTGGCGGGTTTTATTCAGTAAAATCTTACTCTTCTATCTTTCATCAAAAAGCTTAGTCTCTGTAGCTCTCTCTCGTATATGTCAAAAACCTTGATTCACTATTCAATCCAGTGACATATCGCTATAGTTCGCACGTGTTATTGGCAAAATTGTGGTGTCTCTTCCACAAACGCCATTAATTAAGAGTTGAAGTTGACATATAGCTAGTGACGGAAATAATCGCTAACGCTCATACAACGGAACTTTACCTAGAGCTCCTAGGACTATTATTTATGCATTACTAATCTAAAAAAGAACTTTGATTCTTTCCAGTTCTATCATTGGCAACAAGAAATCGGTTTTTAATTTAATAGTCTTCCAACAATAACTAATAAAAATTCACTAAATTTTCCCACTATACTTAGCGTTCTCTGTCTCAATTCGATCTACATATAAACTCTGTCCATACGCGCAAACGAAATACCAAGCAGCTCACAGTGTACTTATATGTATATAATCTATAAAAGGCTCATGGATATTATGAAGCTCCATAACCGCAGCCTAAACTATTCGAACCAGAAATAAAAAAAACGCTGCACCGTAACCGAAATAAGGCGAAATCTAAATGAATTACCGGCAGGTTTTTATTTGTATTGTCCAATTATCATTTTCTTGCTTTGTCTAGAATCTAGACTTCGTGAATAAAAAGTGCGAAGGCATGTGACTCGTGTGGGTCATTCGGGCTCATTCCCTCACCTAGAGACGAGGCCTAAATCCCAGTAGCATTCAGTCAAAATCTTTGTATTTCACATATAGGCCTACGTGGGCATTTTTGTAAAACATCAGAAGCAAGCTTTCACATTACAAGGTAGATTCTTCTTCTTAGTCGAAATCCGAAATCTATATCTGTATCCAGATTCGAAATTGCATATTTTTAACATCCCTACTACAAAGTGCATGTACACACACATAGAAACAATATGTTCCCAGTCGCTGTCTGCCAGTTCAGCGGACATAACAGTAGTACGAGCCTAGAGCGTACGAGCGTACGGATGTACGAGGCGGGAAGTGAACCGAAAACAATGTTCCCGCATGCTGCCAGCCTGCCACTGATGTTGCAGTTAGAAAGTTTGCGCGTTTTATCTGTACTTGTTCGAAACTCTGTTACAGACGTATTTGTATGTGTGAGTTCGAGTTTCAGAGACTTGGACGTTTAGGAGTGATATTTTTTTTTCTTGCACTTGCTTCTTCGAAGAGATCAATTTTCTTTCCGTTCTAAGTAGATCGGGGCGTGTCAGATTTTTACTAACTAAAACCTACTTGAATTCAAGTAGGTTTTAGTTACCAACTGGCAACTGAGGGAATTCCCTCAGTTGCCAGTTGGTAACTCGGTCAATCATTATCGCAGCCCTAGCTGCTATCGGATCCTTTTGCTGAATTCTCCTTGAAGCGCGTGGAACGTAACGCCTGATCGACTCGGGTTTGGTCTTTACTAGACAGCGAGCTGCCCATTTCTCGTCGACAACAAGCCATCACAAAATTTGCAGTTTAGAAAGGGCAACTGCAATTTTTCTGACTGTACCGGCTACTTGACAAATGAACGGTTTGGAAATGATTTTGAGGCGTTGGATGACACTTTGAGTTTGAAATAATTAGGTTGACATTGGCTTTTGGTATAATTCAGTAATATAGTCTAGAAAGCTCATAATCATAACCTTTATGACCTTTTTAAACTTCATAATATATTTAGGTGAAAAATTCGGTACTAATGTTGAGTAGTAATCTTTCATTGCCTTGGTAATTTAAGCTTTTCGCAATACTTACTCTCAATTACTTACTCAAGTTGTAGTGTGTGTCACTACAAATTGAGTAGTACTGACTGACTACCAAAAGCATCTTAATTTTACTGACCTGATTTTCCTTTTTAAAATTCTTCTTCTTTCACATCACCTTGTTTTAAGAATGTAATTCTCTATTGAATTCGAAACAATCCGATTCTTTTGTCTAATAAAGTATTCAAGATCCTTTTGTAAAAAAAGAAAGTACCGCTCGGCTCTGCCTGTGTGTGGGACACTAGGAATTCCTTTGTCCTAGATTAGTTATTTGCATGCGTTTGTCTCACACAGAAGAACGGTTTCTCTTTTCACATATTTTACAGTAACTACTGAAAATTTAATTTACTATTTAGTTGTCGCTTTTGTATCTGAATATCATTTTCCTACACTACCTGCAATTTGTTTAGTTTATGCCTAATCAGTCTTATTATGCTTGGGACTCAGGGATCAACTCTAGGAGAGGGAATGGATTGTAATCCACCACGCCGGCACAGGATAGATGGATGTCACATGTCTTCAAATTTTTCGTTGTGTGATATGCCGGTTTCCTCACAATATTTTCCTACTTAGTTTCGAGATTTTCAACTTTATTTTAAGTCATGTTCTATATATCGACTCGTGGTGTTTGTAGGCCTCCTAGATGGTCAAATCTAATGTTGAGGGTCGCGGCAATTGATGCATGCGAGATGTACAAAACTGGTATTTATGGTGACATTTGGAGGACTCCTAAAATCAACTGTGAACGTCTTTCAGCTAAAATAATGGTTATTGTTGCTGTATTTATTGTGTTGTATCTTTGTCATGTATAAACTGTGTTGATAATGATATCGCAAAAAAAAAACAGTTACAATAATAACTAAAAACAACCTTATCTCCTGTCCTAGCTTCCGCAACACCCTAATTCGTGTATGCAAATAATATGACAATAGTTTATGAGTCAGTAGCGTAACTACTTGTATGCTGTATCAACATACATCATGTGGCGAATATATCACCAGCCTGGTTAGATAAGCTCGGGCGGCGCCGGCCTAATCTATGTCCTGTGGGCGGTTGATAGCTCTACAAGTGTACATGCGCTTGACTGTACCTACGGAATTAAATGCCTATCGCTGGCTACTGTGTTTTGGATAAACCAGAGAATGGTTACTATCAAATAGATTAACACAAACGATATATTTATTCGTTAAAGCTGTGGCCAGAGACAGGAGAAGTAGTTGCGGTCCAGGATTTTTTAAACACCTACAAACTTAAAATTTAGCAGTACGAAACTCCACCTTTCCACTCCTCCTCAAGTTCACGTGGGCTAAGCCGCTGGCAGAAGCTAATGTTATATATTGTTTCGTTACATTTGTCGGTTACATAGAAAAGGATGATCTATCCAGCCTGGTACGATCTTTGGCACGGGATATGTCCCGTGCCAAAGATCGTACCACGATCGTACCACCCGTTTCTCAAAGCTTAGGTACGGTATGCCGTACCTAAGCTTTGAGAAACGGGAGATCTAGTCACCTTTTTGGAAGCCTCTTAAAGGTGACTAGACCTCTGAAGCTTTATCCTCACATCGCCTACAGCAGGAATTATAGATGCAAAAACCTCATCTCTGGAATCTAACCTCAGTTGAATCTCTGGTGTAGAGACATAACCACAAATATCAGTCTGTGGATAGAACTAAGAATGTGTAAGTGACGGGCGACGCTTTGGGCGTTCATCGTACATTCCGGCAGCGGTGCGCATCATCGCACGCGCTAACACCAACATGGCAATGTACGACAAACGCCCAATGCGCAGCGTCTCCTTAACCAAACACTAAGTAATTCACTGTGTATAAAATTCCTGACAATGTAAACTAAAACATAGGTGATATTTCAGGGTAGTACGCATACACAATTTGTACCTACTGTCCGTTATTATGTCACTATATCCTTGATGATATACTGTACAATCCAGATTTATGTGCAGGCAAATCCAGCTATTACAATTAATCGTCATTTATCACTGCATTTGTGTTTTATCGCAATGGCAATAAAACTAATAGATAGCACAGATTTTTTTAAATGCCGATTTTCAGTTTAAATCACAACATGAATTTGTCTAAAAATCTTATAATCGATATTTTTAAATGCCATGGACTCATTGGGAACTAATTGTTCTTTCATTTTTCGTGAGCAATGGACTCGTACGTGGACTTTTGGGAAAGACCCAATTTTAGTAGTAGTATTTAGTAGGTATCCTAAATCTGTACAGTGAGTTAGTTTTATATTAAGGTACCTATAGGGTATTACTATTAAAGTCATTGATAGCCAGAATGCATCTGATTCCAATTACAATGAACCCAAGCACGACTAGAATACAGTATTTGATTACGGGGTTCCGTGTTTCCGGTACCTGCCTTCCGGCTTAATCATTCGTTAAGAAGCGTTGATATTAATTTTCTTCGTCGTAGACACGTATAATAATCGTAATATTTATTGCCATCCCTAAAAAAGTTTTAAATGAAAATATTTTTTTCAAAGCAAACTTTTATAGAGCGGTGTACCTATACATTTAAAACTCGTCAAAACGAATCACGCGAGCCCAAACTCAATGAGGTTGTATCGTTTAATTACAGAGTTCCTATGGTCACCTTCTGGTTCCATCATCAGATCAACTCCACGACATAATAATTTTGCGTTGTCATCTGATTGACATATGCATGCAAAATTGTATCTCAATCGGTAACCGGGAAGTTAATCAATTTTAATTTACAAGATTTCACCACAAACATCAGGACTGGTGAAACTAAATAAAACACTGGTAAAAAAGGATTTTTCCAATTGGGATTATAAAAATAAATGAAATGTCTAAGCCGAATTGAAAATCACTTCCATTTTTAAATTTTGGACAAAATATACTTACATTATATTGCCTAAACACAAATTGTAAACACTCGCAAATGTAAAAAGAACTAATGTTTTTACAACTTTAGATTACTGTTACATCAACGACAACAAAGCGTTAGTCCAACGAGAAAACCTTTCAATGCTTCGGCGAGGCGAGGCGAGGCGAATGGTAGCGAGGCGTAAAAATGACATTATCGTCTGGTTCACTGTCCGCGACCGCTCAGCAAGTACACGCCACGTAGAGATAGAGTTGGTAACTTCCAATGTGACACTGCGGTAGGTACATGTCACAAGCGATAGGCCGAAAAGCCTATACTGCACATTATTCAACATTTATTGGTCTCTGCCACACTGAACTGACTGAATGATAGTTTACTGGATTGGCAATAATAGTTTTTATTCAAGAGTGCAATGTTGCTTTTTGACCGCGTGCTCTACTTCAATGACCGTGCAAGCGAAGGATTCAAAAATTAGAATCCTGAACGTTACCGATAGCAACAAAAGAGCACGAGGTGAAAATCTTAACACTCAAGTGCTACATTGCACTTCAGCAAGGAAATTAAAAAGGTACACCAAGGAGGTTCCGAGTCGTAGTTTTTTACAAATTTGGCACCATAGAGGTAGAAGTAAATAGGTTTAATGATGTTTTGAATTCACAAACTTTTGCACACGATGAAGTAAATTCAATTTTATCCTCTAGAGGATAAAACCGAATTTTGCATTCTAATATCGAAGAGCAAAAACACTCTTTCCGAGACGGGGAATGAAGATGTATTTTATCCAAAATAACTTTGTACAGGTTAGGTACTGACCTGATTAAAGATACTAGTTTGTATAGTAGGTAAAGCTACAAGGAAAATTGAATTTATACTGCTAGTTCCCTGCAAATATCCTTGACATATTTTTATCCTGTTAGCCAGGGCTGGACTGCTCCTGATAAGTTAGCTGACAGATTTTGATAAATGAGCTGTCAAAACGCAGGGCGCCCTGTGTCAAAGCAAATGTATGGACATGGATTAACACCATGTAAAAATGAATATTGCGGACGTTTGCCGACAGTATTTTACAAGCTTTTTATTAGCTTGCAATATAACTATGTATGTTTGGCTCAAATCTTGCAACTCAATTTTGAAGCAGATATCTTCAGCCGATTGAGCTGCAATTTTGCGTGTAGGTGTAAATCGCATGACAATGCAATATTATGAAGACATGGAGCTGATCTGATGATGGAATCGCGAGGTAGCCATAGGAAATCTGTAATTAAACGGCACAACCATGTCGAGTTTGGGTTCGTGTGAATCGTCTTGACGAGTTTTAATTATATAAGTACCTATAGACCACCGCTATAAAAGCTTGTTATGAAAAAAAATATGAAAACTTGTTAGATTTACGTAGGTTGGTGTAAAAGGGACATGACAGCGTGGTTCTGTCGGTTCATTGTGCGCTTTTGCCGAGTCCTCCGACTGCTCTCTTGTGGTAAAGTTGTCAACGCTCACTGCTACACTTCGATGTAAGTGATGATTGGTGCATGGTATAAGCAGTTGACTGAAGTTACCGGACTTTTAGTATCAAGGACTAAAACTGTAAGTGCGTAATCAAAATCGGTTTGAAAAGACATACGAGTATGAGGCCGTATTGTTCCATTTCCCAATAGTTCAGTTTTATTAAAGTGGTTTGCTTTTCAAATATATATGCTATATTATACACAAATCCAAAAGATCAACCAATAATACTACTAGGAGCCTGGAATTTGCGCACAATGCTTCCTTTTATGACGTAGGCGAACACTAAGAAAGGGTTTTATTCAAAATTCAGCTTCTAAAGGGATGTAATGGGGGTCTAAAGTTTGTATGGAAAACCCTACTTTTACGCGACTAAGCCGCTGGCAGAAGGCTAGTATGGTATAATTATAAAACTCAGACAAAACACGAAACTACTGCTATTTCCAAAACTACCGTCATAGCATTTTATTTCTGGATAATATCGTCGGTAACCATAATCAGTTTATGACTTGCGCCGCACGGGAGAACGCATTCACTCCACGCCGTGCCGTACTGCAGCGCGGATGAATGGAATCCCCGACGCAGTTTCTGTGAATATTCAATAAATTTTCGTTTTTACAGAATTCAGACCACTGAAGCAGAACTTGTTACTGCACTGCGTATAACGTGATCTTTTTATTTGTTCTCGGGTTTTGGTTTTAAATGTTTAAGACCCAGTTAGTCTGAGATAATATTATTCGACTAATTATATTATGTCACTCGATTGGTAGCTCGTTTAATTTGTCCACCCATCAAATGCAACGGTCGTTTAGAGAATTTTAAGTCTTTAGTTACTAGCCCTTTTCTTTATCCATATTGATAATATACACTACTTGCTTTTGTAATTTATTTTAGACATTGGTAGAATAGTCAACATCGACTCTATTTGCCACTAACAAAAAATAGAATAGAAGTACAGAACCTATAATAGATAACTTTTTTTGGCCGCGTTTTTTGAAATCCTTTGGAAAAGGAAATGTTTTCTATTGTGAACTCCTTTATTCCTGAACTGTAGCTGTATATGTATTGTACTAATACATTTTTTTTTTGTTTCAGGTACTAATTCTAACTAGGATACATCGTCATCCACAACGAAAAAGAAGCTACATTAGGTATCATATCAACCACAAGCTCCCAAACATACCATACCAACATTTACGCATCAGTAACGATATTAAAGAACAGAACATAAAATATAATGTTACTAAAGCAATGGGTCTTACCCAGCTCAATTCCGGCATAAAGTTCCCAATAAACTATAAAAAATGCTGGATCAAGGGAAGGGCAGAGCCATGATAAATATTATGTAGATTGAGTTATTACCCCAAATCGTAACTTTCCACAAATAAACTTTAAACGGAAATATGTGCTTTATAGTGTTTTAAACCGTAATTGAGTTCGATAGTAAACATTCCGGGAATTTTATGCCGATATAAATTATGCTTTTAAAATTAAGGTCTTTCCTGCGAACGAAAATGTTGATCATCCGCAATGCGCAAGCGTAAGTTCTAGGGTTTTTAATTAAATACTTTTTTTTTGGTTTGTTTTGATTACGATTTCCAGATTGAAAGTAGTATGGTTTCATGGATTATAGTAAGTAATTGTACCTAGATTTGTTTTACGCTGTTAAGGATAAGCGTCCGTTAAGAGAGATAAGTATTGTATTTCGGGTTAGTGTCCGCAACTTCACAAATACTCCCGCATCAAAATCACGATCAAAATGGTTTTTATTTCACATAGGCCTACTTGGGCATTTATAAAACGTCAGAAGCTAGTGCACGGTTCCAAATTGGTCGTTTCCTATGAAGAAGACCCGGCAAGAAACTCCATTGATTAAAGTCAGCAATTCCGTAGACACCGCGGCAATCAGCTCTGAGTTAGATAGTGAGTTGGTTGCTACATGTTCAACAGTTATATTACAAGAAGTAATAAAAACGAAAACAGCGGAAGTATTCCAATTAAAATCTATTACAGGCGCTATAAAAGTAGATCGGTTCAATAAAGGATCTATACCGATGGAGCACTATTATGATTCAATCGACGCTCGGCATTAGGGTCAATAAAGGTTGCGATTGGAATCCCGGCAGTTCTGTGACCCAGTGCGTAATATAGCTATAGATAGTGTAGGACTGCTTTATAGCGTGATTGTCGGTGGCAGCTAAGATTTTTGTTTTTGTTATTGATAGGCTCGCGTTTTACCACTGTCTCACCGGATGGTAAGCCATGATGTGGCTAACGATGGAGTACGCTTGCCTAGAAGTAGCCTGTTCACTCTAGACTTAAAGACCCGTAGGTTGTAGCTATCAGAAACACAGACTCCGGTAAGGAATTCCACTTGAACTAATTATTATTTTCTTTTGCTATAAACTAATGCTAGACTGCGATGCCACCTGATGGTAAGCATTGATGCAATCTTACGCATAATAAATGTGTTTCCAAAAGGCTTTGTTTTCTGTGGCAGTATCTTCAGCTTTTCGAGTGTAAAGTTGGGGCTTTTAAGCCCAGATATTGAAATGAATCGTTACTTACTAATATTAAAAAAAAAACTAGCTTCTACTAGCTTCTTCTTCCGCGTAAATGTCAAACATATCGAGTTAGCGACACGAAGTTGAAGTCCATAATGATAATATGTTGTCTGTACTTTTCATTCAGGTTAAAGTTTACTTCGTACCCATCAAAATCGATTAAACATTTGTGAAAGCGTAACAGACAGGCAGATTTATTTTGTCATTTATAATATTAAGTATGAATGTAACAGTAGCTCGATCTGTCTGTTACGCTTTCACGGTTCAACTGCTGAACAGATGTTGATGAAATTTGGTACGGAATAAGCTTGAACCGCAAGAAAGGACATGGCTACCTTTTATCTTGCTTCGACTTCTCGTCCACTATAACTGACTCACACGGACGGGAGAAGCTTCCTTCTTCCTAAGGGATAAAGGGTAGGTATGGATTAGAGGACAGACATACAGACAGGCTAAAAAGTCTTGTATGGGTTCCCTTTTTTTGTCTTGAGGTACCGAAAATTAAAAATGACTCATATCAATCCAGAAGCCAATCCTGAACATACTCGTACTACTATCAGGATGTGTGTGATACTACCCGTTGTAGATTATCTTATAATACGGAATCTGGATCTATGTAAATGATTAGCTGTAGGTACTTAATTAATCCAGTTTACATAACATAATCGGTTGTTTACTTGAGTAACAGAATTTGAATCATATAATATAATCATGAATTTGATTGTAATGTCAGTACGGGCGTTTTGTTTCATCTCGAGGTGAATTTTCCCTCAGATCATGTTAGTTCTTTAGTGATTGTTTTTTATGGTAGGTGAAAATCATTTCAGCTTTTGGGCGTAGCGGGAGACCAGTGTCAGACTCTTACTGACTAAAAAACCTACCCCGTACCTTCCTTGCCTTATTCCTAGAGCCGCGGTAACAGTTTCACTTCACCCTCGGCTCCAGTTCTTTAGTGATGGACGGATGTACATGTCGTGTTTTTTTCGCGATTTTTAATGTTGTCCTATAGTAAAAGTTGTTCATAATGACGAGTACAATGACCTCTTAAGAGGTTGTTAGTGTTTTACCAATAACCCTGTATAGCTATAACAACATCCATTTTACCGTAAACCCATTAAAAACCTCAAAAACAGGACAATCTAGGTCCTTTTTTAAATCCTTTTCTCAATTATGTCGCGGTCTGCGAGCGACTGCCCATCTGACCTCTCCACCCCTAATTGAATTATATACCCCTCGGCAAGGCAACTTTGATTTTCAGTCTTTCTAAATATACTTAGCGACCTATCCTTCTGTCACTAGGTTTTGTATCGATATATATGTACTACGCACTAGATCAGACGTAACGTACAGTCACTTTACTTAGGTGTTCTGCAGGCCGTACTCCTTTATATTGATGACATTAGTGCAGTTTTGATGGTCATACAGTGTGAGAGCGCTGCAGCTGTAAGTGTTAAAAGTTTTGTTAGAACGACGTACCTAATGGCAATGAAGCGCTGCAGCGGACTTTAGTATTTTTTTTTTTTTCAGCATTTTGACAAATGGTTTCTATGAACGTGCTTGTCTATCACTAGGATATAAGTTGATGAGGTTGTGTATTTTATGAACTAGGATAGTTAGACAGATAGATAGACAGACGTATTTCTATTGACGCTATAAAAACAAATACTTTAGGTTTGTTTTTTACTACAGACGTTACGGAACCGTGCATTTGCGAGTCCAACTCGTACTTGGGCGGAATATACATTTTATTTGAACATTGGTTTGACATTTAAGATCATAATTTTAATGCGAGAAAGGAACAGTGCTATTCGTCCTTTACAACTCTTGCCCTCTCTTTTATACACACACATGGGAATTAAAACGATTTTAACACACATAGTAAGACTAAAATTGCCACATTCCAATTCTTACCAAGAAAACAAATGTTCAAATACCCGCAATAAAATTAAATACCAATAATACCTTCGCGACATAAAATCTCACGGTCTTCCGGCAATCTTTTATTACACACCCTAGGAAAGTTTTAATAGTGATATAAAAGTCGTTTTAAAATAGTTTCTTAGAGGCACTCTGCAAACTTGTATCGTAAAAAGTTCAGGTGAAATAAGTACGCCGCTTACTGAAGAACTTAGGCGTCACCGCCCGTTTCGAGATTTCTTCATTGAAACGCAAATAAAGTAACAATTTTCCCTTGAGAGGTTTTTTTTTAAGAACGCAAAACTTACATTGTGTTTCTTCATTTATTTTAAAGCATACTATAATCAGCCTTATTATGTTCCCCCTGCTGGGCTTGCGGACGGCGAGCTATGGGTACCTCGCTGTCCGTCCATCCAGTAACCGTCCATACCAAGCCCAAGTAGTCGACGGCGCGCACTGTTCCCGCGCGCCTCAAGGATTTTTCAGCAACTATAGGGGCCCAACAGGATCGAAGCATTCTGGGGCTAAGGGTTGATGCGAAAGCGGAACATGGGGCCCTGGAACTAAGGCAAGAAGGAACAGTGGGTGGTTTAGTCAGTAGAAGTCTGACACTGTTTCCCGCTTCGCCCAAGG
The DNA here is from genome assembly GCA_029852875.1 of Mythimna loreyi. Classification (NCBI taxonomy): domain Eukaryota; kingdom Metazoa; phylum Arthropoda; class Insecta; order Lepidoptera; family Noctuidae; genus Mythimna; species Mythimna loreyi. The sequence goes on along the minus strand of CM056795.1, from coordinate 7,557,413 downwards.
GCGGGATTCGTCATTCGATGATTTTTACCACCATAAAAGAAAAGCTGAGACTTAAGCCTCGCCTGAATGAGGCAGAGAATGGACCATAATCAACCACGCGGGCCCAGTGCGGGTTGTACATGTCACATGTCTTCGAATTTTTGGTTCTAGGATCTAGGGCATTCCGGTTTCCTCAACATGTTTACCTTCACCGTTTTGAAAGTATTTTTTTTTTCATTTAACATTTCTATTTAAATTGTCGTTGTGTCCTTGGTCTAGCTCTACTGTTACCATTGTATACCGGTTTTACTCTATATTGAGGTAAACTATTAGCTTCATGACTCTCCTTTATCAAATGTAACGCAAAATTATTTATTCTAATTCATTTACAAAGAAAAAACTATTATAATGTCGAGTCAAGTACAAATTTCTACCTCACTTTATGAGATTTAGTCTTTCCACTTGACCTTTATCGTTAGAATTTTTATTTTTATAGAACGCAATTTCTCCAGTTACCTAGAAAACTAAATTACTGCCTTCTAAATGAAATTTCTCACCCCGCATAAATCGGTTTTTCGTTACAAAAATATTCGCTTTCATTCCACCGGTAAATATTTTCTTAGGGAATTATTTTGGTTCCGTTTCGTCTTCTGCTACCTATGCAGAAGTAACAAGGCCGGTGATAGGGTACCTTAAAGGATTTACAGGAACCTCTTCCTCCTATATCAATGAAACAATTTTCTGAATCAGCTCTGCGCCAAATTACCGCGTTGCTTTCTACGTCATTCAGTGTCCTCACGTTCCTCTGTCACGTCTCATTAGCTTTCCCCAACTTTCTCTGACTGCATCTTATGATTTGACTGAGAGACTTCAAAATACAAGTATGTATGTATCCATTAATTTCATTAATGCATTTTAATTGAATGTTTTATTAGCCATACCGGGCTCGTCATTCAATTTTCTCCTTGGAAAGTTCAAGCAAAAGGGAAAGTCGAATTTAGACACATTATTTCGGTTAACACATGCTTGATGTCAATTGAAACTTGACTGAATAAAAGTGAATGTATGAACATTCAGAACACAATAAACATTTAGGACTATCGTGTCGTTTAAATATTTAATGCAAATATTTGTATACTATACATAGTCGCAAGCCACGTTACCGTTATCTTGTTTACACTCTAGTAACCGTACTAGTAGTCATTTCAATTATCATAATAATGCAGCCCCACGTACGTGGAACCGGTTGTAAAATTATCGCAGTGTGTTATTAAAGCGGTATCTAATGTGTCGGGGGCGTCCGCTCCGCGTCGCGGGTCAACGCGCTCTGACTCATGTGCGTGAGTACTGGAGCCATAGCGCATGCGCGGACACACGGCATGTGCTCTTGCGCAGCATGCGCTGGAGCTTTTTAAACCGGTACTGTCGGTAAAATGCCCTATCATTTCTTACTCGGAATTAATTTATTGAGTCCACTTGTAGCCTCGTTGGCTTCACTAACAAGCGAGTATTGTCTGTTTCGTGTTATTTTTGTTTTGAAACAGAGCGCTATTCTATATTTTAATTTGTTTCTATACAAGTCTTTATGCGAGCCCGTTCCCAAACGTATTTTAAACACAACAGCCGTGAATAGCAATCATTAATATTCGTAAAAGTTTGACAGGAATCAGTCGACCCGTTTCCAAGTCTATTTCGAACAGCTTCAAGTTCTCACGCGGTTTTCCTTTTGAAATTACGATAATTGAAGAAACAAAGAGGTGCGTAGGACGAATTTGTAGTGTTGTTTCGTTAAACCAAGGCCTGAATTTAATTAAACCACCGTCAAACCGAGAATGGACGGCTTGATGGATCCCTACGGAATATTTGATACTCATGGGCGGATACCTCTCCCACAATCATTGTGAACTACGAGTACTTTTGTATATAGATAGGTACATTTGTAGGTTTATGTGCATAATTGCCTATTGCTGTGTTTCGTATGACAGAGCGGTGAAATTGAATTCCGAGGTATGATCATGTTTCAAAACGATTTTGTGTTGTTTACCTAATTAAAGGGACTTTGATTATGTTTAACTAGCGACCTGTCCCAGCTTCGCACGGTTGTAATAGTGATATTAATGTAATGTATTATGCATGTATTACACATATAAACCTTCCTCTTGAATCACTTTATCTATAAAAATAATAAAACCACTTCAAAATCCGTTGCGCAGTTTTAAAGACCTAAGCATACATAAGGACAGACAGCCGGAAGCGACTTACTACGTAGTTGGTACTATGTAGTGATAAAAATTTGTTATTGTAACAGATTTAAAATAAATAAATGGCCTTATATATCAAACTAAACAGCAGTAGAGAATATAAATACGATGTTCACTATCCATATTAGCATAAATAATCATTATTCATAGAAATTCACCATATATGTTTCTCGTTTTCTAGAATAATGTTCTATATTACAAGATATGGGAAAACCATAAAAGATACAATGAAAATGTATAAGTAATCTTAGGGAAATTTTATTGCAGTATTTTCCCCGTTTTAATAAGGAAAATGTAATGACGTCAACAAAACTTTTTATACCAATACTACCGTCCAGTTTTTTTGCCGTGTTCTTGTCAAGAACAGATTTACACGTGACGATGGTTTCAAGGGAAATAATTAATTATTGGATAGACATAAAAACGTTCAATTGGCTTTCATGAGCAATGGCATAGGTGTTTTATTTCTTTCTTTTTTATTATTTATACAAAATTGACTTGAATAAAATATCGCAAAAGAAATAATTTGTCAAATCTGTTCAAAATTAAGTAAGAAACCCTGGAAATCTGGTGGAAGATAGAACTTTTTCATGTTTATTAAAATATGGCAAAAATAAATTATTTGTCAAATATGTTCAAAATTAAGTAAGAAACCCTGGAAATCTGGTGGAAGACAAATTTGTCAAGTAATAAAAAATATATAAACTAAAATATAAAAATATGAGGTGACTGCTATTAAATTACGTCGTACCTAAAAAGAGTTCCCACCACTCCACCACAGCTCGCCGTCCGATCGTCTAGCTCGCCGTCCGATCGTCTGGTAAGACCGAGTCCAAGTCGTCAACGGCGCGCACCGTTCCCGCGCGCCTCAAGGAGTTGTCAGCAAACTGCAGGGGCCCTTCAGGGTCGAAGCCTCCTGGAGCCTAGAGGGTAAGTGAAAATTGTAACCTCGACTCCAGAAATAAGGCAAGGAAGGTACGGGGTAGGTTTTTTAGTCAGTAAGAGTCTGACACTGGTCTCCCGCTCCGCCCAAGAGCGGGTTTCGTCATTGGACGATTTTCACCTACCATAAAAAAAAAAAAAAAAAAAAAAAAAAAACCACTCCACCACGCTTGCTTCAAACTGATTCCTTTGTTATTTGAGGTTTAGTATAAAATTTAGAGTATACTAAACTTTCATGTACATATAGATATCTGTATTTACCAGACAACCTTTGGATGGATCGTAAGAACTTAAACCTTATTCTACACAAATAAACAGGAAAATACCTAATTGTCAGACTTAAATGCCCGTCTTTGACACTGGCGTCGTGAACATCATTTCTTGCAATCGGAAAAAATAAGTCAATAACTGAGCAAAAATAAACGAGGTACAGACAAGCGCAATTGGTAAATTACAACAGAATCATGATAGAAAGAAATTAGTTCAGGTGGGATCGCAGTCAAGCACTAGTTTATAGCAATAAAAGAAAAAGTTATTGAGAACCGAAATCGACATTGAAAATGGAGTAACAGTAGTAACGTCTATACGTTAACAAAACAAAATCAAACCATCGCATATACACTGGGAAAACAAATAAACAAGCCGAGTTTGTTGAACGAGCGATAGTTGATGAGTATGCGATGGTGATACTTGTTACAACACGCCTCGCGTTTCGACACAATACAATTGTTAGGGCTGACTCGAACAAGAACCTCTGTGGTTCTCCTTTTTTAAATCATATAAACCAATGCTTAAATGCGATGGTATGCAGTGATGCAATCTTTGATGATGAGGCGCACCAGTTTATTAAGAGCCTATTCACTCTAACCTTGAAGACACCTAAATTATAATCGGAAGGAAATATCACAGCAGGAAAATTGTACCAAGCCTTCGAAGTACCGGTATAAATCATATAAACCAGTGCTCGAATGCGATGGTATGCAGTGATGCAATCGTTAATGGTGAGGCGTGAGGTGCACTAGTTTACTAAGAGCCTATTCACTCTAGCCATGAAGATACCTAAATTATAATCGGAAGAGACTACTACAGCAGAAAAAATGTTCCAATCCTTCGATGTACTGGTATAAACAAATCTATCTAAGATAGAACTTGTGGTTCTCGATATAGAATTCGCTCTGCCGAGCCTTTTATTTGATCAGATAAAACAGAAATGTCAGCTTAGCATTTCTATTTCCTTTGACCTTTATGGGATGCTGATCAACATAGTTGAAATAGACGTTGATGACATTTATACTGTAATTATTAAAATTAAAATCGAAGTCATTCTTAGAGGTCATTTACTTGGGCTGATCCATGAATCCCTGCGTTTGGATATATCTATGCTAATTTATGATATCTTGTTAACATAGAATTCTGGTTTGCAGAGGCTGATTACAAACAGATCATTGATGCTTTGGAATGATAATGAACTAACTTAAATTATTATAAATATTACTTTATTCTCTTAATGCTTTAATGGACCTGGTCCTTCCAAAGAAACGATGGGGGGAATTAGGTAATTCACCGACCACCTTACAATCTAAAAGGAATGTCGAGTAGCGTAGACGAAAATCAACAAAAACTTAGGGTAAATACGCCAAAGGATCCTCAAATTAACCCTTTTTATTTATGGATATTTTTCTTAGGTTTCTATGCGGAAATAACAACAACCCGACCCAAAACTGTTAATTTTACTTTTTGTATTGTTCTTTGTAATTTTTACCCAATTTTGTTTTTGGTTAGGAATTCCTCAAATGTTTTTTATTATCTATCCCACTCTGCGTGGACCAAGAGTGAAAAATTTACTGTCCAAAACCCACGAATCACGATAATTGTCTCGAACAATCCCCGACACCGATCCGTGATAGCTTAACGAAAAAAAAGTTTCACAAATTTCCATTTATATAGTTGTTTAAATGGTTTCACCTAGATATTTCACCATTCTGCCAGCATTCCTGTTGATCCGGCAAATGTCCGACACCAATAACAGTGTTCTAGCGTTTTTGCATTGCCACGCTGAACGCTAAAATGTACAGGTCGAAAATATTTGAAATTCGCAACTGCATTCTGGTATGTTCCATTTCCAACCTGTAATGGATTAAAGTTTGGATATTGGTTGGCGCTCGATTTGTACATACGCGAATTGAACTTACACAACACAAAGGGGTTTGTTCATGACCAAAGTTTACAGTTTTTTTTTTTTATGGTGGGAATTCATCAAATTACTGAGTAGGGTGGCTTGTGATACTTTTACTGACTAAAACCCACTAATGTTCCTTTCAAACGTTCTTCGGTCGCAATACTGCTTTGCAGAAGGAGATTACTGTTTTCCATTACCTCTGGCTCCGGACCATGACCTGAACTAAGGCCGAATGCGAGAGTTTGCCGTTCGCCTCCTTGAGTGGACGGCGGTATGCCCTGCCGGGTCAGACTTCCACCATTATGCTCAGTGCGATCTGCGTAATGGTGGCATCCGGACGTTTCTTTGGCCTAAAATACTAATACCAAGCTCCCGAACTGGCTTTGTCTGGTGAGGACCAGCGTCAGGCGTAAAGAAAGCGTTGTAGCGCCTTTCGAACAACTCTTCAAATAGGGGATTTACCGCCGCGCATATAGCGTGCCTAACCAAAATGTAAGATGGATTTTAGTTTTCCGTATGTATCATATCGAATCAAATGATACGGTAAACCAATACAAACACAGCTCTTTCAGCTTTTCGGTTTCCTTTCACATTTGTTATATTTCGCAATCTATTGCGATTACTGAAATCAAGCGTCCTTCTTTTCCTTAGTACCGCTTTATCTGTCTTCAAGAATCATTGCACCACTTTGAATTAATCTCCTCTTGTTTCAAGATTGAACAAGCAATCTGAAACAATAATTAGTTTCTCACATCAATTACGTTCACGTATACATTACGTTCAACCAACCCACGTCACCTGAAGCCGGTATATTTTTCCCAAATAATTGACAAGTGAACGAGGGTACAATACAGATGTATTGCCGAAGCTTGCCGGAGTCTTCCGAGACTTGCCGAAGTAGGCCCGTTCAGGAATATTGACGGGTAAAGTCGCAGGGTTCTGAATCAGATAGCAATGCATTACGGGGGATGGGTGGTGTGCTTTGCCTTTTGACTGCGAAGTTCGCTTTTCTTCTCCAAGGAGATATTTTTAGGGTTTCTTTGGAGTGTGGAGATGTTAGTCAGTTACTAATACAGGAGAGATCCTGCTTTAACGAGGACGCTGCTGCTCACTTTTGCCCACTATTGTGGTATATCCCTATCTACCATTAAACTTCGTCTAATACCATTGATGTCGTTTTCAAATTGTACTTCCACCACATAAAGTGGCCCAGGAGTCAGGACTAACCTGGCTCAAAAGGTTATATGACAATTACAATTTTAATCAATACGACAAACTAGGAAAAGCGGGATTGGCCCAGATTTGGTTCGACCGTAATAACAGTAATACCCTGCGCACATATGATATAATTACAGTGATTAGACCGCATTAGCTTCACTTTATATGATGTACTAGATACGGTGCTAACAGATCCTAGTTAGGAGATAGTAAATTCAATAGTCTTACATTGCTATTAATTGTACCCTATGGCTATGAGGAGAAGTGGCAGGCAGTTGCCTCCTTCTGCGAAGCAGTAATGCTAGCAAAGGAGGAGGCCGACCGCATTAGGCAAAGGCAACAGCGCTCTTCTTCCGATCTCGATTTCCGGCCACCGTAGGCGTGAGCTTGCGGACGGCGCGCATTGTCCTCGCGCGCCTCAGTAACCTCCTGGGGCCAAGGGTTTATGCGTAAGACCAGGGTTTCTGGGATTAAGGCAAGGAAGAAACGAGGTAGGTTGTTGTGTCAGTAAGAGTCTGACACTGTTTCCATCTCCGGCCAAGGGCGGGATTCGTCATTAGATTATCCTGAGGGACTTAGGATATTTAGGTACTTATTATTATCCCAGGATTATTCGACTGACTACGTTACCTTGCTACCGGCGTAAATATTGCGCCTCATCATCCACGATTGCATCACTGCTTACTATAAGGTGGAATTGGAGTCAAGCAGTATTTTAGACGAGTTAAAAAAAAAACACAAATAAATGCGAGTAAGTTAAAACGAAGGTTAAGGAATCTATGGCAGATCAACCATCTGTTAAAAAAAAGATAAGCTGTCGGGATAAACGTTAATGCGACTTGAGCGCACCAAAAATGATTGGGAGCAGCAAGGAGGATTAAAACAACATTAGGGAGACAAAGCCTTACTGAGTTGATGGACAATGTTGGTATATAACACTGTATATAGGATGGCTTGTAGGTAATTTGCCTTGCTTTCATCTATAATTGGTTTTCTTTTCAAGTTTTACTTATGAACTTTAAGTCCTCTAAACTGTAATACAAAAACTTAAAAAAAAAAACCTTAAATAATTAAGTAGGTACTTAGATATATTCTACAGTGTGGACAACGATATCATCATCATCAGCCTTTTATTAATGTTCCCACTGCAGGGACACAGGCCTTCACTTTAGGAGAGGGAATGGGCCATAACCCACCACGCGGGCCCAGTGCGGATTAGTGGATGTCACATGTCTTCGAATTTTTGGTTCTAGGACATACCGGTTTCCTCACGATGTTTTCCTTCACCGTTTTGACAACGATATAATACTACTAAATATAATTACTAGTTACCGACCGAAATACGACTTTCAGTCCGAAACAATAACCGAATTTCAGCCGTAACCAGCCTCCAGCTAAATTCCTAGCCTAGCCCAGTATTCGGCCACGGCAATAATAATTACGCAATCACATCTTATAATCCTTAGGGGAGCACCCAGTTTACGGAGACTGGTGATGTCACAATGATGTCATTTTATAGGCTTCACTTTACTAACCTGACACAGTATCTAAGTCTGATTACGTCACCTTAGGGAGGGTAGTTAGTCTGTACAATTTTTTTTCCAATAAACAAACATAAATACAATTTCTATTAAAACGTTTCGAGGGCTCCCTCAACAATATGACGTCATTCTGCAGACAGAATCGATATGAACAAGTTCTCAAACAAAAATTTAAACTTACCAACTTGTTACGAATTTTAATATAAACGAGCGAAGTTCAGATGAGGCTAACTAATAAATAACGTTTAATGAATCAGCGGGGATCGTCGACAGTTCGCGAATGTCTTAGGACAAAATTGAAAATACCTTAGAGTAACGTAATGCTTCGAACAACGGTATAAATAAGTTTTTATATGATACTGTCTGCGACTTTTATAAGTATTTTACCTGTATAAATAGAAATGGAAATGAGTTGGTAGGCTGACGATAAAGTCAAGTATTTATGAACAGTTTGATTATATAAATAGGAATTCAAATGCCAGCAATGAGTAATTCTGCGATATTATTCCGAATTTATCGTAGGCCTGGAACGCGAAGATCAACTGAAGTAGGCACAGGTGGTTTTTAGTCAATAAAAGACAAGACTCAGAAAAAGATAATGACAGGAGTGTCAGTCTAGGAAGGAAGAAGAGAAGAGGAGAAGGAAGTCCAGGAGGAAAGGGGAGCCCTTGCTCTTCTTAGAACGGGATAAGTTGTTTGATGATTGCCTATCAAAATTAGAGAGCTCCGCTGTTATTGTTATTACCAATCACATAACAAAGCTCGCAAAATTCCAATTTTATCTTACCGGAATGACAACTGATACAAACCATTAAATCTAAATTCAACATCCCTAATCGTTATACACTCGTAAATCGAAGCCCTCGAATCGATACAAAAAAGTACTAAAACAGCTTTTAACTGTCCAAGTTGAGATAACCTCCTGAAACAAAAGTGTAATGCCGATAAGGGTACGCTGTAAAACGATACACATATAAAAGGAGGGTAGTTCGAGATAGAAGTAACAAATGGTGACAGTTGCACTTAAATTTAATTCACAATAGTTGCCTCATTGGCCTCGAGAATAGTCTTTGATTCGATTTTAGTTTAGTTATTGGGGATTTCTATTCAGAAGATATTCAGATACTCATCTTACCAGCTTGTGAAGCTCTCTTTGACATCAGCTGATGGAGTGGAGTGCTTTTAAAAATAATAATAATAGGCCAGCCAGCATATTATAAAAAAAAAAATAATGTAGTGTCTGTAATATGTCAAGCAATCAATTATAATTTTTCGGAAAACATGCAGTATCTACTTATGTGTCAAAATTTAATGTCATCACAAAAATTATATAGGCCAACCAGTCAATTATTTTTCGGAAAACATGGGGTATCTACTATAGAAGAATTTCTCTTATATAGTAGGTACTCCATGTTTTCCATGCGTTGGCATTACCCACTTTACGAAAAAGATATAAGCCAACCAGCCAATTATTTTACATAAGTACCTATTATATGTATCAAAAATGTAGAAACTTGTTTCCACATAGCAACCAGCTTTCCTGTACATCTTGTTAAGGAAAAAAATAACTTACAATTGAATATCCAAGGGGATGTAAGAAGTTGAACAAAAGCCTTCCTATGTAAATTAGAGCGGGGATCCTCGTAAGCCTTATGAATCCAATTCGGAAGGCCGTTGTAAGTTTTACTAAGTTTAAGAACCAGGTTGTGTAGTGTACCAGTGTATCAACTATAAGATATTTTACTGAATATGATGTCGATAAGTTAAAGGAAGGTTTGGCCCCAGTTTGAATGCAAAGAAGGAAAGGGGTGGGGTGTTAGGCACTAACACCCGTATTCGCAAACAATACTCAAACGACCCTTGACTAAGCAAACGCACAGCGTTGAATAGAGCTCTGTGATTGGTTCGTTTGTGTTGCGTAGTTCACAAACCCTGCCCTGTGCGCTCGCGAGCACTGTGAGACCGCATAGTAATGTTTGTGAATACGGGTGTAAGAGTCTGACACTGTTTTCTGCTTCACCCAAGAGCGGGATTCGTCATTGGATGATTTTTGCCCACTATAAAAAAGGTCCAAGCGATCGCCGGCGTTCGCACTAATTCACAATTATGTCTAATTACGGTTTGAATACCGCAGGTATTATATTACCGTAATTTAAAATGAGAGAATAGCTTAGTTATAGTAATCATACTCTGCCATTACAAGGCAGATTTTTTAGAGAAAGCTTGAATCTTAAGGAAGAATATAAGGTATTTCTTGCTTCGAATTCGCGTCAGCAATAATAATACAATAGTTTTCTTTTTATTTCTAATACTATTAATATCATGTCTACCACTTATTAAACAAATAAAGATTTTTATTAACTTAGATACACACATTATTCATCGTTTCATACAGGATTGAAAAGGTACTGTCATAATGTTTTCTTAATCCTTAAAAAATCCTAAAAGAATCGCGCAAATTGAATCATTGAATAAACATGGGATGCCTAAAATATATAAGTCCCGAAATAATTACTTTCCCTCACCTAAATAGAATTGACCTTTTCCAAGCCGACTCAATTTTCTCGTATCAATCAAGAAAACAAGATCAACTTTCGTCGTATCAGCAAATTAATCAAAACACCTAGTTTCTTGTGAAGACCAGAAATAAATGGAATGAAAATAGTACGAAGATAAGTTGGGTTCCTAATTGCAAACTGAAGATACGAACAAAAAGGGATCTGCTGAGAACAGCACAGGAGATTGTTGAGAGAGAAAATAGGTCGGACCACAGACTACTAAAAACAGTGATGAAGTCTCTTTGCTCTTTAGCTTCTTTATTCAAAAACCAAAGACTACCGCATTCGAGATCCTTATTTCTCGTTTAAATTTCGAATGTTGTTTTATATATGTGCGTAGGGATGTGTCTGTATGTGTGCGGTGGAATCAGTGCGGCTTGTAACGAAGAAATAGGTTAGAAGGCTTAACTCGGGCTAAATGAACCCTCTTGCCTCATATTGTTTTAACGCTTAATGGTGTGAGTTTTAAGGGACGGAAATTTTGTTTACACCTTTGGGAGTGAAGATGATGTTTTTTTTTGGAATAAAAAAAAATAAATATAAAGGTGGGGCTATGCTAGAGCAGCCGTGCACGAGTGGAATTGGAGCCTACTCGTTTTTTTTTTTTTTTTTTATGGTAGGTGAAAATCATCCAATGACGAAACCCGCTCTTGGGCGGAGCGGGAGACCAGTGTCAGACTCTTACTGACTAAAAAACCTACCCCGTACCTTCCTTGCCTTATTTCTGGAGTCGAGGTTACAATTTTCACTTACCCTCTAGGCTCCAGGAGGCTTCGACCCTGAAGGGCCCCTGCAGGGGAGCCTACTCGTAAGCTCCAATTCGTGTAGTATGGACACTTAAGCTCCAATTCGTGTAGTATGGACACTTGGACAGACTCTAGGGCAACCGAGTACGAACAAAACTACACGAATTTGAACTCTGTTCGTATTCAACCAACCTAGTCAAGTTATAATCGTTTCGTTTAACGTTAGCGATTGTAGTTGGCGACGCCCTCAATTCCTTTTTTGAAATGACGTGCGAATATGCGAATTGGAGGCGTGCCCAACTATAATCGCTAACGTTAAACGAAATTATTGTAACTTGGATGGGGGGCTGCTCTTTAGGGGCGAAACATATAACTGCGTTGCGGCGCTGCACCGTTAAAATCGTCAATGCTGTACGCCGCTTTTTTTCGCGTCGATGCAACGCAATTTTCTGCGTTTACTGTCGTATTCTACGGGGATAGTTAGTAGTTTACACTCAAAAATCTCTAGAAACATCAGTTTCAAGAGATTTTGAGTGCAGATAAACGTTACTCTGCCTTGGATCGTAATAAAATTATACTTATTTTTCATTAAGAAAACCTTATTCTATTTTAAATAAACGACAGTGAAGATACTAGTTATATCCATTTAGTTTCTTTTAAGCCCCAAGACGACACCGGTGTCCACACACCTATTGTCTTTTAATTGTGTCCGTAATTACGCTATTCGAAAGCTATGGTATTCGCGCCGCGGTGCACACCGCAAAACTCTGCGTGGCGGCGGCGGGCGGCACCGTCGATTTTAGCGACGCGGCGCCATAACGCGGTTGTGTGTTTCGGCCCTTAGCGTAGAGACATAGTCCCATTTGAAGTATTCAACCAAGTCTCTTGTTATTGTCGGAACAAAATACCGATTAATTTACTCAAGTGTTTCTTTCTTTAACCTTTCTGCAGTAAACGTTTCACTTACAAGTAGCTGTTTTATCTTAGAACAAAGAAAAACATTTTCTCTTAAAGGTCAGGTGGACCGCTTCTTTTTATCAAAACAAAAAGTAAATAAGTTGCTAGTCGTCGGCAGTTTGAGTTCTCTAAAAGTTTATCGTTGTTCGTAATGTCCGTTGAGATTAAGGTAAATATAACCAGACTTTTGCATTACCAAGTTTTGGGGGTCAGTGTCTTATCAGAAGTTTGATATGGGTACTTTGCACTTCCGGCAGTTTAGCTCTACTTGTTATGGCAAAAAGGAAAAAATAACTAAAAATATGTTTACAATGCTGTATATTATATAGTAAAACAATTTTCTAAGTAGGTAAACTAAGTTTTGCCAAAGTCGTCGACGGCGCACATTGTTTCCCCGCGCCTCAAGGAGTTGTCAGCATTTGTAGGGGCCCAGCAAGGTCGATTCTGATCGCCTTCTGGGGCTAAGGGTTGATGCGAAAGCGAAACACCGGGGCCTTGGAACTAAAGCAGCAAGGAACTGTGGGTCGTTTAGTCAGTAGAAGTCTGACACTGTCTCCCGCTCAGCTCAAGGGCGGGATTCGTTATTCGATGATTTTTCACACCATAAAAAAAGTAATAAAGCTTACTTTTGGCTGCTAAAAGAAGGATTTCCTTTTAGAATGTGTGAAATTACCAAATATATCTTTTACTGACTAAAACCTATTTATGTTCGTCCATTTGTCCTTTGCTTCTTAACGACATGGTAACTCTTTCAAACATGCATAGCTTCAAAAAGAAACATAGGCGTCTGACAGCCGCCCGAAACAGTCAACTTTATTTTAGTCCCCACAAAAATTAGGCCCTATGTCAATTTTGACTAATCTAAAACTTCGACCTAGCAGTCGCTAGCAGTCTCCAAAAACGAGAATATATTATACACGACACTAAAACAATAAGCCAGACTAACTTTGTAGCCAACTCGCCGCAGCTGAATATTTTTTAACGCAACCCGCTGTTAATTTGGGTGCGACACGTTAGGGGTTAAAACAAATACAATCTGCCCACGATTCTCACCGGCCTACCCCTAATTATATTTTACATTTCACGCCCCAGTTCAGAAGTAGGCTCTAAACTGTCCGGAAAATTTAATTTGTTAACCTCAGGTTTTGTATTGTTCCCTTATAAATTGGTGTGGCGGACAGACGTGCGGCCGGGCCCACGTTGCCGTTCTAAGCCTAGTTTAGAAACTCGTCGTACTATATTTTCTATATTTTCGACACTGTTTCTGTCTATGAATTGTATAAGTTCTTACTTTTTGTTCCTATTTGGGATAGTGTGCTCGGAACGGTGCGTATAGTTTTTTTTTATGGTGAGCAAAATTCATCCAATGACGAATCCCGCCCGAAGCGGGAAACAGTGTCAGACTCTTATTGACTAAACACCCCTCCCCGTTCCTTCTTTGCCCTTCACACTGGAGCTTCCTGTCAGAAAGAGACCCTGGGCCGCAGCAGGCTTCGACCCTTTTGAAGAGTCCCGACGACGCCGAAGGTGCCTATGATGATCTGTTACTTACTTTTATTCAATATTTTATGCTATTAAAAAAATACACTGCCTTCCCCACTCGCCTATCCTCAGTCGAGCATGATAAAAAAAAAACAAATATTCGTGTTGTTGTTAAAATCATCAAAAGTTTAAAAAAAAAATTGTCGTCTTTCAGAATCTCAATGAAATGTACAAGGCTACGCAATGGTAGATGATATCAAAGCAGATTAGTTTTACACAAAAGGTTAAATAGCAGGTGTTTTGATTTGTAGGTACATGCGTAGAAGCCTAGATAATGACCACAATATATCTGTGTATCTTAAATATCTGATGATTGTCCAGGTGTAAACTATAGGTAATGCTACATGCATAAATCTTACTTTTCAGTAAAGAGAGTTCCCAAAATAAATATGAAAATCCCTACATGTCCCAAAAGCAATAATACTTATCAAAATATAAATTACCAATTCCGATACCCCAAGAGAAATGAGAATACCTAATTGCAAATTCAACGTATCGATAAATATGCCTCTGAATATTTCGAAACCAATCAGATAGTCCAATCAGTCAGTCAAATGGGAGTCTAAACATATTTATACGGTGGCAACTAGCGCAACTAGCAGTCTAGACCATTCGTAGTCCTTGCACACATGCACGACCAGCGCGTGGAGATGCAACGCCGGGGCGAAGATCCGCTGCCCGAACATGTCGAGGCGTGGCGGAAGGAGCTCCGGCGAGATCTCATGGTGAAGTGGAAACAGCGACTGTCGCAACCCAGCGCTGGGCACACCGTAATCTCAGCGGTAGTGCCCCTCTTTGAGGCGTGGCTGGATAGACCTCACGGCGTCCTCACTTTCCGCATGACGCAGGTTCTCACCGGACATGGGAAGTTCGGGAGATTCCTGCACCGGATTCGTGCGGAAGAGACGTCCGGGTGTCGCCACTGTGAGGCGAGCCCGGAGGACACGGTGGAGCACACGGTGGAGGTGTGCCCTGCTTGGGAAGAGCATCGCCGTGTCCTCGTGGGGGTGATCGGCGGCGGCGACCTCTCGCGCCGGGCCCTGGTTCAGGCCATGGTCCGCAGCGAAGAGGAATGGCGGGCGGTCGCCTCCTTCTGCGAAGCAGTAATGCTCGTAAAGGAGGAGGCCGACCGCATAAGGCAAAGGCAACGGCGTACTCGCCGTAGCCGTCGCCGCCGCGATCCTGCCGATATCCGGCCACCGTAGACACTGGCTCGCGGACGGTGAGCAATGGGTAGCTCGCCGTCCGATCGTCTGGTAAGACCGAGTCCAAGTCGTCAACGGCGCGCACCGTTCCCGCGCGCCTCAAGGAGTTGTCAGCAAACTGCAGGGGCCCTTCAGGGTCGAAGCCTCCTGGAGCCTAGAGGGTAAGTGAAAATTGTAACCTCGACTCCAGAAATAAGGCAAGGAAGGTACGGGGTAGGTTTTTTAGTCAGTAAGAGTCTGACACTGGTCTCCCGCTCCGCCCAAGAGCGGGTTTCGTCATTGGATGATTTTCACCTACCATAAAAAAAAAAAAAAAAAAAAAAAAAAAAAAAAAGACCATTCGTGTTTATCCTTTGATGGCCAGTCAGTTGGAAACCTTCCTTGAATGGACCATCTACAGGGAATAGACTCGAGTACATTTCCAGTCTGAACACTGAACTCGCTGTACAATATTGATGGTTCCTAGGTTTTCGATCCTTGGGATTGAGAAGACAGATATTTGATCGCAGAGATCTACAGTCCCTTGTGTTTAAGTCGGTCGAACATTACCAGTAAATACGTCTTTACCTACGAAACTAACATTAAGATTGCAATGTTGTTGCAGCTTGTCAGTGTCACAATCAGGTAGAAGCGTATCGAGATGTCTTTGCAATGAAGTCGTTTGAAATCTTAGTTACCTACTTACTGGGAAGAGAAGAGTGCTTCCGACTAAATTTCGATCATGGTGGTCAAACATAATAGAGAATCATAAGCATAGTAAGGAGATATTTATAAATTAAAAGCATGAATATGTACGTAAACACAGGTTACAGTCCATACGAGCAGAAATAAATAAAATAAAACAAGTGACTTTCTCACCAGACACAGGAAAATTACTCTCACTCCCACGAAACACGAGGTTAACACAGCACAAACTTCTTAACAGAAAAACCCACTCAATAGTCGCGGTTGCCTATGAGACCAACAACACTACGAAGAAGAGAATACTACCTGGAGAAAAGTATTGTATTTAGTATGATTAAAATGATGCAACATCATTTCTGTAGGCCAATTTACAAGGCTTCCTTAAGATCATCGACTCTAGAGATACATTGACTTGTTCGTCAACTCGCTTCAGCAAACCTTCCTCCAGCAATCTTCCGATGTTATGCAGGTATATCATCTTTTTGTTAATACTTTTTGAAAATGTAGGAGTCGTAATTTCAACGAACCGCCGAAACTCCTGAACTTCCCTGTTACCACAAAACAACCTTAAAGGAAGATATTATTGTACTTGCGATTACAATACTCTCATTAATAATGTCACGTGTTGAAACTCGGAAGATTTCGTAAACCGCTACCTGCTTCTGTATACTTGTTAAAATAAATTGTTTGAACCTTGGAAATAAGAGCTTGAGTACGCATGCGATTGTTCACCGAAATTGCGTCGGGCTTGCCGAGTTGTTCAACTTTGGTGAATATAAAATGATGAAGACAGATAGATAGATAGATATACTCTTTATTGTAGGCACCATAAACACAACTTGGTACATTAGGACATTTAAAATTACTACGGTGTTACAATGGGCGGTCATATCGCTAAAAGCGATTTTTTAAAGACAACCTTTGGATGGATTTGACAGAGGAGAAAGTTACACAGGGTAGTTTGTTGAGTACTATTTACATATATACAATACATAACTAATGAAATTCATATATTACAAAAATAATATATACGTATATAAATAAATATATATATATACTAGCTTTTGCCCGCGGCTTCGCTCCCGGCAACAGATTATTCTACTCTACCCTACTCTAAAAAAAAAAAAGTAAAAAAAAAGTATCCTATGTCATTCTCCTGGCTCTAAACTACCTCCCTGCCAATTTTCAGCTAAATCGGTTCAGCCGATCTCCAGTTATGTGTTGTAACAAACCCGACTTTCTTTTATATATATAGATTTACAAATATATAATATATATGAAAGCAGAGAAATATGTACCTCATGACGTTCAAGAGGAGAGGTAGTGTTCCTTGACCATATTTTTAAAAGATTCTTAATCTAAACAGGTATTTAAAATTTGATTCTTATAACAACACGTTTCTAGACAGGTTTATTAAATATAAATACTTGACATCAAAATAAATATGCACAAAAAAGATATAACAAGATTAACTGTATATGTTATGTAATAATCACGTTGCAGATAGACAGTTACATAATGTGCAAAAACAAGGCAATAAATTGCAAAAACTCTTGGTATTTATACTTAATTTTCTTTTGTACACAATAGTAAAACGCTTTTTAAAATATAGAGAGGATTTAGACATGAGTAAGGTCTGGAATTCCCGGCCTGTGTTTCTTGATAGCTACAACCTAGGGTTTTTAAGTTAAGAGTGTAAAGTTATTTCTAGGCGAACGTGCTCCATCGTCCGCCATATTCGTGGGTATTCGTTAGGTGCCGTGTGATGATGGTCAGGCCTATCAAAAATAAAAAAATTCTTTCTTATTGATAAGTGCTACACAAGGCGATTATATAAGTGAATATTAATTAACTATAGTTTACACGCAGCCCGATTACGCTGTAAAAGTCGGCCTAGTTGGTAGTTCAACTTTAACAAATTTTCGGGTCTCAATCGAAGTGGGGGTCTGCGTGTAATCATAGCAAATGGTTCAACTTATTTGCCGCGTACTACAGTTGGACATATTTTATTTTGTTTTATATTTAAAATAAAAACTTGTGATTGAGGGATCACAGACTATTGCGTACTTGCTTGGCAGAAGCACGCACACACACTTTTCCCCCTTATCTTAGTTGGCCCAGTTCAACCCTAATACATAAACAAACCCTTGCCCGACGACAGCAACATACGCACTCAATGCATTAGTTGTAAGTTAACCCTCCAAAGGCGTGTACCAGCCTCGCAATTAACCCTGCGCTCGGCGGCTCTCATTCAGCGGCGAACAAAGAAGTATCCAGGTCAGACCTGATTACAAACTGTACGTTTCCCTCGACGTGTACGTCGTGGAGACGTGTTCATGATAAATTTATTATTGTTATCAGTGAAGAATGTGAAGGTTTTTGTTTGTTATTATAAGATTTTATGGGATTGCGATTTTTTTGGGTGAACATGCGTCATCTATTTCCCAGAAAGTTCTAATGCAAGCATAGCTTAGCGTCCGCCTTATAATGTTCCCACTGCTGGGACTTTGGCCTCCTCTCTAGGAGTGGGATTGGACCGTAATCTAACACGCGGGCCCATTGCGGGTTGGTGGATGTCACATGACTTTGAATTTCTGGTTCAAAGACATGCCTGTTTCCTCACGATGTTTTCCTTCACCGTTTTGAGAGCAATGGTGTGGGTTTTTACCAAAGTTTTTAAAAAAGGTAGAGCCAGTTTCTCTTATTCCGTAGACAGTAGCAGGTACATTAACACATGATGACATGACGTAAAGCTGCTATGGTAACGGTTTTAGAAACATGCTATGGTAAAGCTATGTAGGAATATGGAACGCGTACGAAGACGCATAATCATAATTAATCGACTAAATTCCATATTTTTAATGTAATTAAATATTTACTCCTTTTGTCGGCACATTTTCCACTTTATCACGCTGACTCAGCACTTCTTAATATTGGGTTAAAGGGTGGACCAGACGATTGCAAACAGGCGCTCCAACTGAGGTCACCTTGGTTGTTTGAAGCTTGGTTTGTGTTGCGGCTACATGGATGTAACCCGCGCGCCAACACGCTACAAATCAGTCACTGCGGTTGGGAAAACTCACCTTCTATCCAAGGACGTTGAAGGTCATGGATTACAACAGCGGTCTTCACAGATTAAAATAGCAAGGTCATCTCTGTTGGAACGCTGGTTTGCAACTATCTGATCCACCCTTCAATGTCTCAAATAGGCAAGTTTCACATCCCTGACCCATTTCCCTCGATTGCCTCTTACAAGCTGGAAGACACCCAATTCATCTGTGCCGTAGTGAACTGAAAATGATGTCACCATGTTTGAAGACAATGGACTCGCATTTAGAAATCTGTGTTTAATTAAGTGAGATTGTGGGTGGTGAAGGTCAAGTAGTTTTTATAACTTGCTTAGGTCAGTGAATGTCAAAAGGAAAGTTGTACATTTTTCATCGGTAAAAACTACAGTAATTTCTGGTGCCTTGGTACTTACAAACTGCCAGATCCTTATGCTTTTTGCCTTTACGAGGGATTTAATTCATTAAGACCGAAGCGAATCTTCGCACATCTAATGTTCTTTAATTGTGTCTGTAATTACAAGATCTAAAGGTTAAAGTGGTAATTTTTTTGCCTTACACCATTGTTATTTGCACGGAAATTAGCTGCGTATTTAAAGCTTCTTTAGGCGATATGGCATAGTTAAAGATAGATATTCAGTTTCTTCGCGGAATGACTGTTTTATACTAGGTTAGGTTAGTATATTTCTTCAAGTCAGTCTAGGCGACTAGTCAAACCTAAGAGCGCCAGAGCTTCGATAATTGACTATCAATCAATATAATTATATAAAAATCAATGCCACTTTTCGTTGTAATTTTATAACTCATGAACGGGCTCACCTCATCATCATCATCAGCCTTTTCAATGTTCCCACTGCTGGGACACAGGCCTCCTCTCTAGGAGAGGGATTCGCCTATCTAAACCAAATGTTTAGGCTTTGTTCGGACTATTTAGGAGATGGTTTATGTGAAGTTTGCACAAAATCAGTCGAGCAGTTTTTCATTTATCACATTTTTCTCTTGCCGAGAACGAAGCCGCGGGCAAAAGCTAGTAACAAATATAAAGGGTAACAAGCTCTGCTCTTTACTTATTAAAATCTAATATCTTATATAAACAAAGAACATTATATGAACACAAAAGAGCGAGCTTCTACACCATCAAAACCAGTGACGTCATATTACCGTATCGCTAACCAAACTTCGCAAGGATCCCTCTTTGAAACAATGTGTAACGAATACATCCTCTGTTTTCCTTTAATTCCAGATTAGTGAGGTAACTTAATATACTGGATAGCTTGGTGAAGTTCAGCTTCACAATACATCCGATGATGGCCATCAGGCTTTTAATAGAAACGCTCGTGAGTACCTTGAGGTTTTTTCAAAGCAAACACAAGAGCTAGACTAAAGGGATATCACATTATAGCCTGTGGATTAAGTCTCCTCAACAAACATGGCAACAGCACTTTATTCTTCAAATTTCTCTCAATATTTATAAGGCTAAATTTTGATCAATTTAAGACACTATCTATCGATTTGTAACGCGACTCAATGACCGGTCGGTATTTGTGGGTCGTTGTGTGATAACTACCTACAGGTTATTGACTCGCTCAGCTGGCGTTTACTTAAAGAAATTAAGTTCTTACATGCGTAAATTAATTCGAGTTTAAAAATAGTACTTTATTTTTTTATTTTATCTTTACAAATCGCAAGGACCTCTCTACCCATTGGAGAAACCAACCTACATGCGGACCAAGCCGTTAGCAGAAGCTATTTTACTTCGACATAATATAACTCTGTACAATGTTAGGTTTGACGACAAGGCTACACATAAAATCAATTCTTTCTCTCATGGGAGTAAGAAACAAGGAAACTATATCTACGTATACATGAAACGTGCTACATAAAACACTACTCCTTTCGCACATAATATTATAACTTCAGACGCAATCGTTACAAGTTTTACGACCGAACATAAAATATTTCGCTTTGCTACTGTTTACGTTTTCAATTTCCGCTCTCCTTACTACTTCAGGGTTGCACTGTCTTATTATTCTACCAGTTATATATTGTACAGTTACACTACATTTAGACATCGTCGTCTGATTGGACTCTGAGAATAATTTCCTGTCTCATTTTCTGCGTCAACCATTATCATCTTCTCGGCCGGAATCATCTACTGCTATTTATATATGCTTTAATAACTTAAGCGCTTTTTCTATTATCATGAAAACTAGTTTTTAATGTGAATCTTTTGGTTTTAACCAACTTTTATTGCACAGTATTTTCCTCGTGTAGACTAGACTAAATCCAAAGAGTTCAAAAATGATGGGGTTATCTTGTTTCGTTCAGCAGTTCCTATGGTCACTATACGTCTCAATCATCAGAATATCTATATACCACATACCAAATACCATATTGACGCCTTGTCATTCAAGTTACATATCTATATCATTTGTAAAAATGCGATGAACAAACATTGTATAATATAAAAGCTCGTAAAAAAATATGATTTATACTTTGCCTCTTTTGTTAATGTTTTATTAGTACTTTAATAATTAAAATAATCCATTTTAAGTTTCTTATCAAAATTTTTTTTGTTTCAGGTAAACCCCTATCTCCAGATGTTTACGTCAAGAATCTCCACTTATTATAAGTAATGTATGAATGGAAGCCTATAGAACCTCTTCATAGAACCTCTTCTGGTATAATAAGCATATCTCCATTAATAATGTCAATCACAGTTTCCATCAGGGTAGGTAGATCGGAGCAATAGCCATCCACAGCATATGTGCCCGGAGCTCAATTAGTACTTCTACCTACGTATTACGTATTGGGTTTTGGCGTTAACTTAGCAATGGCTAGTCTTGTGACTCGTAGGTAGACTCGGTTGTAGACAGGTGCTGAGCTCAAATTTCATAAAAATATACGAGAGCTTGGTTTTCCGAATGTGAAATGACTGAAAATGTCATTACATTTTAGGTTATTTTGAGTTTCCAATATTTTTTCTTCAATTTGCATCTCAGTTTAAGGTTCTATGTTTATAAAAAAAGTGAATATGCTTTAAAAGAAGAGATGTACGCTTTGAAAAGTGTAATTAGCATAATTTTCCTGACTGAATGAAATATAAAAGGAGAAACTGACTTACCTACATATCAATGACAATGTGAAATTTTCAGAGAAATCCAATCAGGAATGTGAAATTTTCCACAAGATTTCCTTTTATGACGTTGGCGAGCACTAATTGGGGATTTTTCTAAGTTTATCCCCAATCCCCAAAGGGCATAAAACTGGTCCCGAAGTCAATAAATGCTTTCAAATGGAACAAATTTTGCAACTAAGTGTTTGACCACAAAAAATGCTTATAGTTAGGTTTGTATGTCGGTGTTCAGTTAACCTAAGTGATACCTATTATTGTTCAGCGTATCACAAATTGACACCAATACATTCTCTAACGCACTTGGAGTCTCACGAAATTGCTTGGTTACTTCCATTATCTGTATCATTCCTTCATTATCCTTGATTAAAGCACTTCGAAGTGCTTTTGCCACATTACATTATGTGGCAACCAGACTATATGTGTTCGTAGATCTAAGCCAGGTGCTGAATATAACCTTTGTACAAAGACTTAACACATAAAGCTGCTATTTCGGATTCCTTAAATAGGAGTTTATCAGAAGATCACGTGAACAATGATACACTAGATTCTCTAAGTTCACTTTGGGTTTTAGTCAATAAATCAATTTTGTAATCCCATATCATTGTTGTTTTTCATTTATAGTTTTAATTAGTAAATCACTTTTAGCGGTAACGCCTTGAAGTATCTCCTTGCACATTGTTGTGAAGTGGACAATCATCAAGTAACCTCCTGTCTCAGGTTTTCTGGAAAAAATATCGTTAGAAAATAAGAACCTTTGTACTCTTCTATCTATTTTTGTTATTTTCGACTCTTAAGTGTTTGTGTGTATATAACTAAATAAATAATTTCTTCCACTCTCAGTGGAACAAGAGAGCGTGCCAGACTTTTACTGTCACCCTGTAATTATGTATTTTCCTGGCCCACGGCAACTCTTTTGAATATCTCCGTAGCACCACCTTATCTGCACACATACTAACATAACGACGTTTTCTTTTCTGAAACTTCTATGGTGTAGGTACCGTCGAAGACACATCCGCCTGACTACCGCTAAGTTCATTTTTGCTTGCGCTCGAAACGAAAACTTCAAAGGTTTGGTTTGGCGCCGCGTCAGCAAAATTCAAGCGAAATTTTAAGTGATCACGCGGAAGTAACTGCGATGGTAGATACTTATACTATTTTCGATGATGTAAACTTATAAACATAAATAAACATCATGGTTTGCTTCCAACTACCAGCTCATTATAAACTCCAATCAGTTTACCGAAAATTGAGCAGTAGCATCATTGCCATATATCCCATCCGCGATCACCATACAATTGGCACATAAAGTGTCCGCTAACTAACAATGTAATTGGTGCTGCGGTCGCGCTGCCGCACCCATTAATTGCCTAATTCGGTTCACTTCACCAGAGACTGGTCACGGAACATGATAGGGACAGAAGGCTTATCTTGACGTGTGAAGGGATTCGCAAAAAATAACCACTACGGCGTTATTCTGGCTTTTGGATATCGCTACAAATCACAGAATTTGTAAGCTAGTTAACTTCAAATCAAAAACCCGAACATTTCTATCGCTAGTAATTAATTTTGTATAGATCCTCAAGATGAGTCTGTGGAGGTGCATATCTATACTAATATTATAAAGCTTCTTCAATAAATAGAATTGATTAATAAATTCACTTCAGTTGGCATTCGAACCTAAGTCGTACGTTTCATTTCTCTCTACATACGAAACCCTACACTGACCCTGAAGTGGTGAACCGGACATGCAGTCAGAGAAAAAATATTTGTTTCTCAACATAGACTTGGCAAAAAATCTTACTCAATGGAAACCAGTCAAGAAGAGCCGACCTCAAATATTAAAAAAAAATATATAATAGTAAGGAGAATTTTGTCTTAACAGCAGCAAAATTACATGATTCTTATCTGGTTATGCTCTACTTGCATGTCCTAAAAACTTTGGCCATTCAGTGTAAACAATAAAAGTGTTAAAGGTGTATCTGTAGTTCGTGATCGACTAATTTCGTTTTGATTTTTCATCTTCTACATCACTGTAGGCATTTCTGAATTGATCTACTCCAACTTCACTATCTAGTGATTTCACTCAACTGACTGTTGTCAAATCCTAAGATAGCTTTTGATACACCTACACTGACTTGTGTTTCCCTTTGTGAGAATATCACTTGTATGTAGATAATCCTAGCGTTTACCCATTGATTAGAACAGTGGCATCGGTTACCTAACAGTTCTATCAAGAGCTGATTGAATGTGTAACCAATGAAGCGGTGAAATGTGAAAGGTCAGGATCATTAGTGATGAAACATAATTTAGATTTTCGATAAGTTAGATGTACACAACAAAAACAGCACAACACACAACAGTGCTGCAGTGCAGTGCTGTTACACAAGTGTGTTATACGTCAGTGTAACAACAAAGCCAATAGCTATACTCGTTGTTTTGCCGTTGTTAAAATAGGATTGAAGTTATCTCGTTTTTCTACACAATCGAATACTATTATTTTACTAACTGTCTTCTCCTCCGTTAAGTTAGTACGGTAACCATTAAAAAGCTGTTCCAGGTTTGTTTTGGAGCGGAGCTCATATAAGATTACTTTGCGATTCCTCTGCGTGAGATTCCGACTCGCACTTGTCCAATTTTTCTTTTTCCTTTAAAATACTTGCTACAAAAAATTTAATCGGTCGAGCTGGTTTTTAAGTTGTAGCAAGTCTTACAGACATCAATATTTATTTTCATATAATATATAGATTTGGTCATCGCCGAAGACCGAATATTTTTTTTTTACTCAATTGGCAAAAAAATAAAAATAAGCAAGGGTTTGGTTCTAGCTTCTAGACCAGTGATTCCCAAAGTGGTCCAGGTGGACCCCCAGGGGTCCACGGGGGACTTGCTGGGGGTCTACGTAGGCGTGAATAAAAAATGGGGGTCCATAAGACGTTAATGGGGGTCCACGAAAATTTATCTGCTTTTGATAGTAAAGAGCAAAAATGTAAGCATAGTTTTTATAAGGGCCTACCTACATTGTTATAAGTACCTAACTAAACAAATAATATTTTAATAAGGCAAGTGACTGTTACTTGTCCAAACTTGCGTATTTGATATTAGTAGGCGTAGGGATGTAAAAGTTCACAGATACACCCTGTATAGGGACAGAACTCAGAAGTGACACAATTTTTATTTTTTGGCGACTTTAAGAATTTGGTAGAAATGTGCAGCAGCACCGAAATCAGTAAAATTTTAAAAGTGGTCCACGGGTAAAATAAGTTTGGGAACTACTGTTCTAGACAATGATAAAATAGGAAGCATTTCTTTATACTTGTATCCAACAAGGTACAAGTATAAAGAGAGATAGATAGATTAAAACTTTATTATACACCAAAATAATTAGAAAAACTTTTAGATAAACTTAAATCTATACGTACAACGGCGTTCTTATCGCTAACAGCAATACGTACCAATATTTTTAAAAAGCACAAATCTAAAAGAATATAGGCTCATAAAAACTCCACAATATAAAACCTATTTTCCTCAAAACTTAACAAAACCCATATCTGACATTTATAGGCCGACCCAAAACTATAAAACAACAAATTCAACCATTGAAAAACACCATCTTATTCCGTTATCTCTAGCATGCACCATTGGCTGTTATTTGGATTGTCTTTTTACATTGTCCATAAAGCCTTCGTGGTCCTTGTTGAGTTTCTTATCAGCAGTTATATGTCGTTGGTCAGATGCAAGATAGCTGTTTATTTCCCCCTACTATGTCGTCAGTAGCGATGGACATATCTTGATGGTGTTACGTTATTATCTATGGATATGTTTTTAGACTTTTTAGTATTTGTTTGTGCCTCTTCGCATCGCTTTATCGTCAGTTAGATCATCACTTGTTACTTGAACCTAAGTATCTCAAACAGTATCTTCTATATTAATCATCCTATTCACAAAATCAATGTATGTTTCTATATTTATCGGTTTTTCTGATTTAATATGTGCTTCTTTGCTATGAGTATATTCAGCGCATGCAACATTGGCGGTTATTTGGATTGTCTTTTTACATTGTCCATAAAGCCTTCGTGGTCCTTGTTGAGTTTCTTATCAGCAGTTATATGTCGTTGGTCAGATGCAAGATAGCTGTTTATTTCCCCCTACTATGTCGTCAGTAGCGATGGATATATCTTGATGGTGTTAGAAGCTGTAACGTTATTATCTATGGATATTTTTTGGTTTTTGTTTATACTTTATCGTCAGTTCGTAGATCATCACTTGTTACTTGAACCTAAGTATCACAAACAGTATCTTCTATATTCATCATCCTATTCACAAAATCAATGTATGTTTGTGTGTTTATCGGTTTGTCTGATTTAGTGTGTGCTTTTTTGCTATGAGTATATTCAGCGCATACAACATTGGCGGTTATTTGGATTGTCTTTTTACATTGTCCATAAAGCCTTCGTGGTCCTTGTTGAGTTTCTTATCAGCAGTTATATGTCGTTGGTCAGATGCAAGATAGCTGTTTATTTCCCTCTACTATGTCGTCAGTAGCGATGGACATATCTTGATGGTGTTACGTTATTATCTATGGATATGTTTTTAGACTTTTTAGTTTTTGTTTGTGCCTCTTCGCATCGCTTTATCGTCAGTTAGATCATCACTTGTTACTTGAACCTAAGTATCAGAAACGATATCTTCTTTATTAATCATCCTATTCACAAAATCAGTGTATGTTTCTATATTTATCGGTTTTTCTGATTTAATATGTGCTTTTATGCTATGAGTATATTCAGCGCATGCAACATTATTTGTTATTTGGATTGTCTTTTTACATTGTCCATAAAGCCTTCGTGGTCCTTGTTCAGTTTCTTATCAGCAGTTATATGTCGCTGGTCAGATGCAAGATAGCTGTTTATTTCCCTCTACTATGTCGTCAGTAGCGATGGACGTATCTTGATGGTGTTACAAGCTTTAAAGTTATTATTAATGTCCGACCGAACTTTCGGTTTCGGTTTCGGCCGAGTTTCGGCCAAAAATCAAGTTTCGGCTGCAGTTTCGTTTTCGGCCAAAATCGGCCGAAACTTTTGCCGAAACCGAAACTTATCTCGCAAGGTCACGCACGTTCGCCTAACTTCGTTTTCCGCGGCAAAGCTGTGTCGTAAGCCGTCGGCTCTGTTCGGGAATCGTCGTGTGCCGTTCGGATAGCTCTGTAGTAATGCAATAAAACTTAGTCAGTGCGTGTGCGTCCGACGGAAACATTATTTGGAGGTTATGTTTTGATGGAACTGATAAATTATATTGTCAACTGAAAAACATTTTGCTATGAGAACTTACTTTGAAAAAGTATTAAAAATGTTATTAAGATTTTTTTATATTGTATAAATAAATGGTTACAATACAACAAACTGAATTAATATACTGTGTTTTCACTTCATGCCCTAATTAATGCAAAATAATTGTAAAAAACACCAAATTTCAGTATTTTAAGAAATTTTATACTTGACCATGTGAGTTTCGGTTTCGGTTTCGGTTTCGGCCGAAACTGAAGCCACAGCCGAACATTCGGTTTCAGTTTCGGTTTCGGCCGGAAAACCAGTTTCGGTCGGACACTAGTTATTATCGATAGTTATGTTTTGAGTTTAAGTCAAGTTTTTGTTTGTTATTCAATTGTTGATAGGCTCACTCTTGACTATTTATCTGACCTGATAGAAAGTAACAATGTCATCGACGATGGTTCGCGCTTATCTAGAAGTAACCTATTCACTCTTGATCTAAAGATCCTCATGTTCCAGTTCCCAGGACACGTAGACTCCAGCAGAGAATTCCACTCCATAGATGTACTGACAACTAATGTGTTCCCACAACGTTGGTTCGTCTTCTCAGAGTTTAGCTGTCATTTTGTAGTTCATCACCTGTTACTTGAACCTAAGCATCAGCAACTATATCTTCTTTATTAATCATCTCATTCACAAAATCAATGTATGTCTGTGTGTTTATTGGTTCGTCTGATTTTGTTTTTGTGTATGGGTTTTTTTGGTTTTTGCTCGTTCGATTTTGATTTCAAGTGTATATGCCTAAGCATATACTCTTGAGCTCCTAGCGAACGCCGGTGTCCGCACACCTGTTGTCTTTCTATTATGTATCTAATTACGGTTTTCTAAGGTTATGCGCAGTTTCGGTTGTCAAGATTTATTCTACACTACATCATTCTCTCAAATTTCGTGATCGTAATTGTCCCAGTTAGTTAATTTAATTCTTTATTGTACACCAAACAGTATATAAAAAGCGGATTACAATGATTATGTACAAAGGCGAGCTTAACTCAAAATTGAGTTTTCTTACAGCAAACCAGACTTAAGTAATAGAGAGAGGACAAAAATTTTGGGTAAGATCCAGTGTACAATTTACAACAATACAACAAAAAAACAAGTAATCAAACAATACATAAACAGACTTACATAAATAATCATACTTATATATAATAAATATATATACATACATATATATATATAAATACTAGATAAAGAAAGAAGAAAAAAGAAATATAGTTAGTCTTGTCGATGTTTTTCCAAACTGCGCTAGATTCACCTCAACTCGACCGATAAATATTAAGTAATGTTGTCACGTTGCCAATAATTAATCGATCGCCTACGAAACAGCGTTGCGACAGCATCAGCTAAAAACTCGCTCTAATTGGTGATTGACCCCGGGCCGTCAATCGAGTCAATATCAATTTGTACCTAACAAGCTCTGCCACTCTTCACCAGATTGGTATTGATTGAACCCCCTTGAAGTTTTAAAGATTTGTTAACTATGAGTAGGAATGTGACATAGTTTTGTGGGTTAAGAAAATTTGTTACTTATTTTTAGGTGGGAAATCAAATTTCTTTCCTCTGGGGTTGTGTCTGACTTACTGAAGCTGATGTTTCTTCACTTTACGTTCCAAAAGTAAGAAATAACAAACTGAACTGGTCTTCAGTATTCTCAAACAAGTATGAATCAACAAATACCAAACAATATTCATGCAAACTATGACGGCTTCAGTAGGGTTTATAAATCCAAGAACTTTTCTAGGATTGTGGGTAGCTGCTCCGTTTAGCAGCTAAACTATACAAAAATTATTATTAGGTATACTAATGTGGAATAAAACAGGTTTGACAGCCTTCGTAAAGAAATATTCTGAACCACCAGAGGACCAGATTTTCTTTTGTTTATTTATTTTATTTATCGGAATATATAAACGATTTTTTGAATTATAAATTATTGAAAAATTGTTAAAATTATTGAATTACATTAATAAATTGAAACTCTTTGTCTTCAAAAATTTTAATTCGAGATTTAAATACTAACAATTTAATCTCCTATTAGATCACAATGGGATTGATTATAATTATGAGCTGCTTAGGAGGTCTATTTTCAACTGACCTTTGCGTAATAGGTTCTCTGATTATGTTAGCTAACGAAAATCTATTTCATCCGTCAATCAATCAAGACGTATTTTGTATTTTTTATCAATACGCGAATAAGTTAACCTCTTAATAATATCATACGAGTAGTTCCGAAAGAAATCAATCTTAAAATATTTCATTTCTATCGTAACTAAGAAAAAATAAATTCGTTTCCATCATTATCATATAAAATAAAATAGTCATATAAAACAAAGTCGCTTTGTATGCTTAAATCTTTAAAACTACTCAACGGATTTTGATGCAGCTTTTTTTTATAGATAGAGTGATTCAAGAGGAAGGATTATACGTATAATACATGCATAATATATTTAATATCAGCATTGCCTCCGTATGAAGCTGGGGCAGGTCGCTAGTTAACTATAAAGGATGAAACTTAAAGGCCATGGACACGAAGAAAGCGGACAGCGGCTGCTGTGGTGCGGCAACACAGACCCAAAGCCAGCAGTTTATAACTTGTGAGCTGAAGTTGCCAATGTTTCGTTTTTTTTTTTATAGTAGGTAAAAATCATCGAATAACGAATCTCACTCTTGGGCGGAGTGGGAAACAGTGTCAGACTCTTACTGACTAAACAACCTACCCTGTGCCTTCCTTGCCTTATTCCCAGAGCCCCGGTATAACGCTTTCGCACCAACCCTCGGCTCCAGGAGGCTTCGACCCTGTAGGGCCCCTACAGTTTGCTGACAACTCCTTGAGGCGCGCGGGAACTCGAACGGTGCGTGCGGGAACGGTGCGCGCCGTCGACGACTTGGGCTCGGTCTGGAAAGTTACCAGACGACCGGACGGCGGGCTACCCATTGCTCGCCGTCCGCAAGCCAGCGACGGCGACGAGTGCGCCGTTGCCGCAAATGTTCCGTTGGTATCTTACGAGTATGAACCGATGTTCCAAATTATACATATTGCTTATATAAGGTGCTTTTAAAATATCTGCCAGGGTTTTAATCTGGGATACTATTGTGTATATAGATTACAATAGTGAAGATAAAATATTGATAATTTGTTTTTTATTTTTTCATACAAAAAATGCAAATTCGCATTAAATCCTTGCAAATTCGCAGTTGATTACTTGGTGCCAATGAAAAACGACCGATACTAAATAGTGGGGATGAATGCAAATTCACTAAGTGATTAAAAGTTGGTGGTGAATCTTTTAGGCCTGAGGAAGCTCTTAGCTTTAAGTGAATAAAACGAAGTAATTAGCTAAAATTTAGTTATTAAGTGAAATTAAGAACGGGGTTGATTACATGCAGTATATAGATACTGAAACTAAGATAGATACATAAATTACATACATAGTTAACTTAACCCTTTGACTAACACTAGCAATTTGAGGACACCAGTTTAGGGTACTATCAATCCGCAACCCCAGGTCCTTCATATTAGATAAATCTTCTACTGTCACGCAGCAACTAGTAATATTATAAAACTAAGGAAAAATAAATTATGTCTGTCGTTTTGAATCTAAAAAGTTGTGTTGTATAAATATTAGAAAACAAGTGACGACAATCCCTCACCTAGCTTTTTCCTTAATGGAAAACCAAAACAATACAAACCGACCTCGTCCCAAATGCAACTTCAAACTAAACTCTATCATAGCGAATAACGGTTATAACCCTAAAGTTTCCACTGATATTAACCCAGCGAATGCAGAAGTGTTTCCACATGAGACGCTAGTCTAACGTCACGGAAGGCATTAGGCATGCGGGATGCGAACGCAGTTTATGTTGCGCGCAACTGTTGCTGTATCACTCAGGCGAACGCGTGTAGAATTGCAGATCTGGTAATCGTTGGGGAAACTGGAAAGTTTGACCGACTTAGGTACTATAGCAGTAAACTTCGGGAATCGGTTTATAAGGGTTTTATTATAAAGTAATTATTAATGATTCGGCATATATTGAACATGCGAGATGCAGTTATGTTGTGCGCAACTGTTGCTGTATCACAGAGGTACACGTGAGTGCAAATATTACAACTTTGGTAATGGTTGGGTCGGTAGAAACTAGAAAGTATGACAGACTTATTACAGCAGTTTGGAAAAAGGTTTGCTGGAATTTAACGCCAACATTTCGCAGATTCTCAGAATTCGTGCGGAGCTATTTGGTAAATATTCTCCGTAGAATACGTGATGGAATCTTATTTGAACTAGCTTCACAGAATGCGTGCGCTAGTTATCTATACCAAGAACTTGCGGACAGAAATGGTATCTTCAAATATGTGTGTTCTGAGACCAAATTTATAACCGACATTATTCCCACGTTAAGGTAACCAATAATAGGGATTAATAGAGTCTCCAGTTTAGTGAAGAAATTCTTTTCTAATTAACTTATTATTATGGCCAAGACTGAAAGAACTAGTTGTCTTTCTAAACCTGTAAGTAATCTTCTTCTGATTCATAAAGAACTCGTGTCGAAATTAATGTTTATGTTTCTATTTAATAGCTCCACCTTCACCCCCTGTGTATTTTTCTTTGAAAATATTAATATATGAAAGAACAACGTTTGCCGTGTTAGCAAGTCTAATATTACTACAAAAATCTTGTGCCACAGACTCAGTGTTTGTAATCGAACTCCTTTGAAACAATTTATCCGATTCTATGGCAATATTAGTGCATTCTGTAGGTCTGAATATTGGAGACCGTTTTTTATATCCGTAGGATACCGCAACACGCGGGCGAAGTCGCTAGCAGCAGCTAATAATTCCATAAAAATCTTACCCGGCCATGTATACTCGACGATCATTATACGATCCCCAATTCAGCCAAGGAATTCTGTGCTAATAAACACAGGGCAATGTTTCATACACCAAAAACAAATACCACACACGTGCCGACGAAATCGTTCGTACCACCGCAAGCTATGTTAATATCCGAAGTTAGGAAGTTCACATCTACAGAATTTGCATAGCAATATAATCTGGCTCGTATACATCTTTGCCAACTTTGCCGTGCAGCTTAGCTCGTGCAATTTATTGCCCGGGAGTTGCGTCGGCTGCCTTGTTATTGCTCTTTAATTGTTGTATTGCCGTTGTTAAGAGATTTTGTAAGGGAGTGAAATTATGACCAGGTGGGAATAGGGAAAACTCTTCGAAAGATTTTGGTTGTGAGCGAATTTAAGGGTTAAGTTTTTGATATGGGGTGACTGCTAAAAGAGTGGTATTATTTGATAAAGGTACTTGAAGTATATAGCTTCTACTGAGTTCTGTTGCTATAATTGTACATAATTTCGTTGCTAGTGGTTTCACCTATAGCAAAGCCCTTCGCTCTTTCAAATTATCTTGGTAGTTAAAAAAAAAAAATTGCAAATCGCAAACCTAAGAAGCACACAATACAATTTACAATTTAGACAATAAATATAACAATATTCTAGCATAACGCTGTCATATAATATTACAACCTTTTTACTGACCGAATAAAAAAAAAAACAATAAGGAAGTTAGTAGTTTTACTTGCCCATATCTTGAAATTATCAATTTTTATCTGGCCACGACATAATTATAAGTTTTATTCATCTTCATTACATAGTATAAAACAAAGCTGCTTAACGCTGTCCCTATGTATGCTTAGATCTTTAAAACTACGAAACAGCTTTTGATCCGTTTTTTAAATAGATAGAGTGATTCAAGAGGACGGTTTATATGTATAAAACATGCATTATATATTTAATATCAGCATTGCACCCGGGAGAAGCTGGGTCAGGTCGCTAGTTTAAAATGAAATGAACAGCCATTATTAAAATTAATACTCACATTCTATATTTAAAACTTGATAACCGCTTTCAAACGTGGAACATGTTTGTCCTATTACCTCCCGTTCATAACCCTTCCTCCTAACCGTCGCGACGGGTCCCCTAATAATTATAATTATGTAAAACAAAAGGGCATTTAGAGACATCTTCATAAAATATGTCATTTAGATTGGCTTGTTAATTAAATATATTGTTTGAAACATATGGATGATGAATTCAAGCGTGCTGTTTTTGCCGAAGCGTTGTTTTTTTTTTTTCTTATAAATAAACTACCTAGTGACCCACCCCAGCTTCGCACAGGTGCAATGATTTTATTAAATAAACCTTAGGTACGCATGTATTATACATATAAACCTTCCCCTTCTAATGTTGTACAAAGCACAGGTCCGATCGTGTGTGGAGTACTGCAGCCACATATGGGCTGGTACTGCAAAATGCCACCTTGCGGCTTTGGATTCAGTGGAAAGGCGTGCAAAGAGGCTGATTGGTGATCCAGATTTGGTTGGGTCCAGTCTTCAAAGTCTCGAGCACAGGCGCAGAGTGGCCAGCCTTGCGGTTTTCTACAGGATGCATTTTGGAGAGTGTGCGCAGGAATTGCATGATTTGATTCCGCCATCCCAATTTCACCTACGGACATCCCGGCGTACGGCAAATATCCATCCTTAAAAAAATAAAAAAAAGCATCAAAATCCGTTGCGTACTTTTAAAGATCTAAGCATACATAGGGACAGCAATAAGTAACTTGGTTTTATACTATGTAATGATGACGCGCGGCCGCAGCGCGTATGCCGCGCGACAGTCGCACATTTATAATTATGTAAAATAACAAATGCGTAGCAGCGCTGCAACTGCGCTGCTGTTTCGCGGCACGTTGCGATTAAATTAAAGGCGCTCTAAAATATGACTACAAAGGATAACCGAGACTTACTTTCCAAGACACAGACGAAACTCTATATATAATGGGTCATCCTTCAACATATCGACCTTGGTAATCATTGCATACATAACCTTAAACAAGTTTTTAATGAAAATATTTTTTTTTCATAACAAGCTTTTATAGCAGCGGTCTATAATTATATAATTAAAACTCGTCAAGACGATTCACACGAGCCCAAACTCGACGTGGTTGTACCGTTTAATTACAGAGTTCCTATGGCTACCTCGTGATTCCATCATCAGATCAGCTCCATGTCATCATAATATTGCATTGTCATGCGATTTACACCGGCATGCAAAATTTCAGCTCAATCGGAAACCGGGAAGTGGATCAAATTTATGTTGCAAGATTTGATTACAGAACGACAGACAACGGGACAGGTGAAAGTAAATAAAAGCTTGTAAAATCGTTCATAGTTGTTGTTTACTGAGCCAGCAATCCATTATAATGTAAATTATTATTAACTAGCTTTCGGCCAGCGGCTTAACCCGCATGTAGGTAAGTATGTTTGCCCATACAAACTTTAGGCCACCGTTTCATTCGCTTAGGTTGAGAATTTTGAAAAATCCGCTCGCTTACGCCATGAAAGGAAGCTTTGTGCAAAATTTCACGTTCCTAGTCCCAGTAGTTTTGGCTGTACGTTGATATGTCAGTCAGTCAGTTTTTCCTTTTTTATATAGGTATATAGATTACGTTTATGTATTTAGCATTCCTACATTATCCTTGTATTTAATACATACACAATGCACGTCTGAGACTCTCCACCGTACGACTGCAACTAACTACATACTTGAGAGAACTGACATCAATACAGTTTCTTTGAGAGTTAGCAGCGCGAGATATTATGCGACTCGAGTGTCGTACACTTGTGTCGTAGTCTCGTAGACTAAACGTTAATTACAGCTACTTAGCGAAGTATTTGCGAGTCCCCCGGGAGAGGGTTGGCTGCGCTTCGCTCGGAACATTCACGCTTCGGAGTTGGGGGTTCGTTACGATTTGATTATTTGTAATTGAAATGCTGAATCTCGACAAGGGAAGTATGCGAGGATCTTTTGTTGCTTTTTTCATAAGGTCTAGACAGAGAAGGTAGGATAGGTCTATTGTAGGTGTTTTCAATATTTGTGTGGCCTACAGGTATGGGTTTAGAGTCATGGTTCCTTGTCTATATGAGTTTAGGAATTTAGACCTCACGATACAGGAGTAATTCCTAGTGTGGGGAAACCAATCTCATATTTTATACACCCACATATTTATTATCAGTAAAATTCTAAAAGGTGAGTCAATAATGGCTACTTTACAGAAGTCAACCAAATACCTTAGACATTTTCTGCTAGTCTAGTGCTATATTTGTTTTCTTCCCTTGGGGTGGATACAGAAACAAAAACCCACGGGTCAAATTTGCCAAAGCTTCATGAATTATCGCAATTTCTGACAACGAATTCCTATTTTACCTACTATCGTTCAATCGATAACACGATATGATATTTTTATCCGAAGCAATAAATCTATCAAGCACGTTAGAAATGATTGCGCCATTACTTCCGCATACTAGGCTGTCAGTCCGCCACGGTAGCTGCCTGCCGGGCCCTGAGGAATTTCTTGCCAGCCTTATGTACCTGCATTTAATCGTATATCTACGGTAGATTTATTACTTAGATAGTTTTGGGTGGGTAGGAATGTGGATGGATGGAGAGGGAGAGGGAGACCAAAGAAAATATGGATGGATTGTGTGAGAAGTGATATGGAAGACAGAGGAGTTAGTGATAGCGTGACGGGCGACAGGACAGAATGGAAGAAAAAATATATTGCGCCGACCCCAAATAAAACGGGACAAGGGCAGGAAGATGATGAGTTTTGGGGGTGTAGGAATCTTCTAGCAGCTTCTTTCACGTTAAAAGTCAGAATTTGTCCCAAGGGAACGTATTAAGTGAGAAGTAGACAGTGCGGACCTCCGCCACACGGCATTTGGGCGTGGCCGTCTCCTAACATTTTATATAGAAACTACACTCTTAGGACACTCGGAGCGTCCCGAGGCGTGGATCGAGGCGTCTTATTAAAAAAATACTTAAATAAATTGAATGGGCAGAATACATTTACAAATACAATACTATGGTTGTGTTTTTAAAGTGTTGTATTAGCCGTGTTGTCATTGATTTTTTCACTGCAACATTCAATTTCTCTCTGATTTACCTACAATGTTTTCAATAGATTTGCAACAGAAGATTCCAAAGGTGTAGTAACTGAAGGACACCTCTCTTAGTGTCAAGGATCGTCTTGACAATTGCAAAAAGGACAAGCTTTTTCTGACTTGCGTTCGTTTATAATGATGCCAGAAGGAAACAAAAATGATGGCGCTTTCAATTTAGACGGTAAATGTCGGAACGCCGCCACACTTTTACCGTGCTGCAGTACGTTAGAAGTTCGACAACTAGCGCCTAAACTGAAAACATATCTGGCTGCCGTATGCCATTGATGCGCTATTCAACATCGATTAAACACCGAATTGAACACGTGGTGCTTGTACCTTAAAGGCCTATCCGCACACAACAGTGCCGGCACAGTGCCGACACGTTCCGATCAGTAACGTATCAATCAGTGTCAGTGAAATATGATATTGTAGCATACATTTTGTACGACACCATCCGTAGGTACTCTTCAGTGACAGTGACGTTCAGTGATGTCAGTGCTGCGCCGACATTCGCCGTGTTCAGACGTGAATTTGTAGCGGACAATATTTTGCCTGAGACAGTGTTTCAACATGGACGACGAAAAGTTGATTGAATTGGTCCGTGTACACCCTGCAATTAAAGACCTTTCACATAGAAAATACATGGACAATAATTTTAAAGCAAGGCTAGAATTGGGCGTAAGCGGCGTATCTTTTTTTCCACGCGTTATGAACCCATTTCCTTCTTCTCACATAAATTTCTTTGTCTTCATCTAATATTAAAGCAATCGCTGCTAACTGTGATCTTGAATATCGAGGCATTTTACAAGGACGTCAAACTGCTGCAAGGTACTAAAATCACTGTACGCGTCGAGTCGGTACTGACATGTATGAATAGCACGTCACGGAACGGTACGGTACGGAACTGTCGTTCACGTGTCGGCACTGTTGTGTGCGGATAGGCCTTTACCGTCCTTTTACCGTACGCGGTACGAAAGCCACTCCACGCGCTTCGCAAAAAAAAAATACGATCGTCCTTACGCAATACACCTAACGCACCGCATAGGCATCGCAGCAGGCCATAGAAAGACAGATAAATTGTAAGCACCCTTAGACCAAAAATTCTCGACCAACATACCGTCAGGCTTAGTGCAATGCTAACAGCATTTACTAACTTCAGTCTGCACTACAAATACTCTAGAACCACAAACCAAACTATCTTCGCAATCCATAACTGAGCCGCAGTTTACTCGGCGAGTCAATAATATTTCCTACAAGAATTCCTTTTATTCCATTTAACTGAGTGCCATCTTGAATGGAGACAAATGGCGAGTGCGTTCGCAGAGTTATCTCGGCGCCATTTCTTCTAATTCGCGGCGCCAATGACCCGCGCCGCTGTAGGGTTAATTAAAGAATTAATCGCCGGTCCGGGCCATAGGGACCGGGGGATGCGCCGTGACTGAAATTTGTCGTAGGGTTATTAATAGGACGGCGGTAGGGCATACCTTATCCTTGGGTCTCGTAATCTTGCAGTAAAGGTCTTTTTGGGGAGGTCATTTTGTAGACATTAATGCAGGCAATGTACCTACACTAATATAGCTGAGGTAAAGTTTTGGGGGTAGGTAATATGCTAAATTACTTATCACACTAGCATACTAATATTATAAAGGTAGAAGTATGTGAGTTTATATGTTTGTCACTTCTTCACGAACAGCTGAACGGAATTGTATGAAATTTGGTAGACCATATCCTAGATTAGCACATAGGATACTTTTTTCCCGGGAGTATGTTCCTTTGGGACAATATCCTACTTTCACGCGAACGAAACCATTGGCTGCAACCAGGACATTTTTTTTGCCGGTGGGTAAAAATCAGCCATTGACAACTCCCGTCCTAAGGCGGAGTGGTAGATAGAGTCAGACTTTTACTTACTAAAAAACTCACACTGTCCTTCTATGACTTTCATACCAGGCCTGAGCCTTCCTTTCAGAAGTAGACCCATGGCCTAGTAGGCTTCGACCCTGCCTGCTGGCTGGCTGGGCCTTTTCTATATTTTTAAAGCTAAATATCAGAGGCTTCTTTTTATCCCGAAAATATTCTCATTTCCTTAAAGGCCAAGAGAGCGATCCCGCGGTAAAAAAACTAGTTTAAATAAAGCAGTTTTCATACATTGAAAAGCTTATTTACGAGCGTATAATTAGTTATACGCTGACACAGGATTGTAATAATTTACACCAACCATTTGTACCGTCAGAAGCTCTCGCGTTTGGTAATTAATCTGTATTCAGCGAAGACATGTCGAGGCTGCAATCACGCGGTGCAAATCAGCTGAATTACAAACTACCTGTATATGTACAGGTGCTTTATATATTATGTTGTAACATCGCAAGAACACATACCATTACATGTGACATAATATCTGACACGGCTTATAAACCCGATATAACTGAACTAAATGTAGGTAATATATGTCGCACACTGAGTGCAAAAACGTCATAAGTAACAAATGACGATTTTATCTAGAGATCGTATAATATACAGGGTGTCATTGACATGTTAACGCAAATGAATAGCATAGATCCAGTACATGCTTCTAGAGCCCCCAGTGATGGAATTTTTTGTCGTTTTTTTCTTATTTTTTTTAAATTAATTTTTAACGTTTTTTTAATTAAACTGTATAAAAACGTCAATTTAACATTTTTTTGTGAAAAAAATGAGTGCATTACATTCCAAATTAAAAATGTCATCGGGTTTGATTAGAATAACGACTTTATTTGCCTCGATGATTTTTTTATTATTTTTTTTTTGTAAAAAAAAAAAAATTTTTTCTTTTTTTTCTAATAATATCATTGGGATTGGTCAGAATAACGATTTTATACAGGATAAAATAAAATAAAACAAAACTTTTTTTTCAAAAATTTGAAAAAAAACCGACGAAAAATTCCACTACTGGGGGGTCCAGAATCATGTACTGGATCCATGGTATTCGTTTGCGTTAACATGTCAATGACACCTTGTATGTTGTTTTGGTAAAGTGAAATGTATTTACAATACTATTTTATATCGATGACCAAAATGTTGTTTATACTCCGTATTTGAAAATTAAGTTATGTCAGAAATAAAAATCATTACATAGTATAAAGCAAAGTCGCTTCCTGTCCCTATGTATGCTTAAATTTTTAATACTATGCAACGGATTTTGATGCGTTTTTTTTTGGGTAGACAGAGTGATTCAAGAAGAAGGTAGGGTAAGGCGAAGCTGGGGCGGGTCGCTAGGACTATTATAGATCGATGACCAAAATATTGTTTATACTCCATATTTATTATAGTCAGAAATAAAATGTTACATAAGTGGTACATCT
Source organism: Mythimna loreyi (assembly GCA_029852875.1). Taxonomy (NCBI): domain Eukaryota; kingdom Metazoa; phylum Arthropoda; class Insecta; order Lepidoptera; family Noctuidae; genus Mythimna; species Mythimna loreyi. The sequence goes on along the minus strand of CM056795.1, from coordinate 7,517,733 downwards.
ACACTAATATAATAAAGAGGTAAAGTTTGTTTTTTTGTTTGTAGGGGTAAAATTTTTCCAATCGGACCAGTAGTTCCAGAGATTACCTCTGGAACTACTGGTCCGATTGGAAAAATTTTAGCAACAATAGAAAGCTGCTTTACTCCTGAGTGACATAGGCTATATTTTATGTACGCGGGCGAAGCTGCGGGCAAAAGCTAGTATTTAATGTTTTTAAAAACGTTACCTACACTTATGACGTCATTGCACCAGGTGTGCGATGTACGTTTGTGTAACATGTATCAACATAGGCGTTTTTCTTTTTATATGAGAAATTATCAAATAACTTCTCCTGCTTCTGTTTGTATGAGAGGTCTGGGTGTCAGACTTTTACTGACTAAAACCTACCTGTGTTCCTCTCGCGGGCTTGCGGACGGCGAGCAATGGGTAGCCCGCCGTCCGGTCGTTTGGTGACAGTCCGGACCGACCCCAAATCGACGGAGCGCACTGTTCCCGCGCGCCTCGAGTCGTCAGCAATATGTAGTGGCCCTACAGGGTCGAAGCCTCCTGAGTCCAAGGGTTGATCCGAAAGCGTAAAACCAGGGCTCTGTGGGACTAAGGCAAGGAAGAAACGGGGTAGGTTGTTTAGTCAGTAAGAGTCTGACACTGTTTCCCGCTCCGCCTAAGGGTGGGATTCGTCATTGGATGATTTTTACCTACCATAAAAAAACCTGTGTTCCTCCAGGGTCACATTAACTCTCTCGAATATTTTCGCAGTTTTTAACATTCCCGCAGTTACTGACGCATCGTCAGTTTTATTTTTTTACGCTTAAGAGTACTACAGGTGCTAATTGAGAGTTTTATAATGCGAAAAAGTATTTGATCTACTGCAGTAACCAGGATCAGAATAATAACTGTTGTTTTTCATGACAATTTCCCAAATAGATAGTGAATTTAGTACGATAGAAAAAAATCACGAAGTTGCCTTTAAAATTAATTTAAAATAAGGATAATATAGGCACGTTTTACCGTTATAGTGCTTTGGTTAGTGGTTTTCGGACAACGCAGTTTTATATAATACTGAAACTGTTTGTTTTTTTGGTTGTTTTGTTGTTTGGTTCTGTAGCGTATCGACATATCGGTCCGAAACAGGTTCCACAATTATGATATAGGAAAAAAATATATGTGACAAGTCCATAGACAATAAATAAAATTTCACTCGGACAAAGGAAACTGTGTTCTGCCTAGTGTTTATGGTGCAACACAGTAATATCCGGTTCATACATGGCCGACATTTTGTGTGTCTATTTCGGGCAAAATAAACATTGTTTTCTTTCTTTCTTTGATTTTATTAAAACTGTAAATTATTAGTAAATCGCTAAAATATTTTTTTATTTGATCTTTAAATATCTCTATCATCTTCTTTTGTATATACTCCGAACCAGTCTTTAGGTAGTGTAATCATATTTAATGAGGATAAATTAAAATCAGTCTACATTCCTGGTGAACGTTATTTAACCCTATCTGCAAAAACCATATAACCGATTAATCCGCTTATAAGTTTGTCGTGAAAATAAGCTGACACATCGTTTCCATTCGCACCGGCCCCCGGGCTCAAATTGAAATAAATATCGGTGTCGAACGGCATCTGTCGGTACCCATTAATTATACTGACCTACATGTTTGTTCTACAGATCTATAAGGCAGAATACTTGCAGAAAATCTACTGCTTTACAATATCACACCGATCTTAGCCCATCTAGCCAAGTTGATAATCTACAATCGTTAACGTTAGTAAACAACTAAACAAATCTATGGGAATGATTTCATTTTAGAGAACAGAACAGAGAATAGGCTCGATAGCCATGTTGTGAAGTCACATTTTACTGTGAAATCGTGGAATTATTAGAGTGAACAAAACAAGTCACTCGATTTGACAGTATGACGAACTCAAACTCAAATTAATATATTTCAAATAGACCATTTACAATCACTTTTGGACTGTCAAAATTGAAGCTAATTTGCATTTGCAGCATTTGACGTGACGTCACAACATGGCAATCGATCCTATTCTTTTGTTTTCTCTGCCTTAAATATAGTAATATTACAAGCCATTGCGCTTTACATTGTGCGTGTTTTTATATAGATCTTGAAGATTTGCGTACCTTTTTCTGTGATTAAAACTTTTAACGTTGAAGTATTTATTATTCATACAGCTTACCAAATTCGGCTCTTGTTTAGTATCAGTATTCAGCACTATCTCAACGGGTACAAACAACATTGCATTGTTTCGAGTTTGATCTAACGAAGTTAGCGTTTTGAGAGCTCTGGAACATTCAAGCTTTGTTTATTGTAATCTTAATTATTCACTTCATTTTATTTACTTTAGAGCAGTGGTGGCAGAGTGGTAAAGGCCCCGACTTACGAGTTGTAGGTCGCGGGTTCAAACCCAGCCAGCCAGGCGCATTACTTTGTGTAATTTGTTTCATCACCACTGCTCTCAAACATCATGCGCGTGCGAGCCCTCACGACGGGGGATGCGGTGTCCCGGGGCAGGTGTGTCTTGGCGGTGTCATTGGACATCGCCAACGCCTTCAATTCCCTGCCCTGGAGTTGCATTAGGACGGCACTCCGGTATCACCGGGTGCCCGACTACCTCTGTCGTGTGATCGAGGCCTACCTGTCACAGAGGTTCATTATCTACCCCGGTCACCAGGGTGAATGGAAACGGCGAGAGATGTCGTGCGGTGTCCCACAGGGATCGGTACTAGGGCCGCTCCTGTGGAACATCGGGTACGACTACGTGCTGCGCGCCGACCTCCCCATCGGGATCAGCGTGGTCTGTTACGCAGACGACACGCTGGTCCTAGCGCGGGGAGAGTCATACCAGGCGGCGGTCGAACTAGCGACACGTGGGGTTGCGACAGTCGTAGAGAGGATCCAGCAGTTGGGACTAGAGGTGGCGCTGCACAAGTCCGAGGCCATGTGTTTTCACGGCCCTCGGAACGCGCCACCAATAGGTTCCCAGCTAACGGTAGGAGGAGTTCACATCGGCGTCGGGTCGACGATGAAGTACCTGGGACTTGTCCTCGACAGCCGGTGGAATTTCGAGGAGCATTTCCGACGTCTGGCTCCTAAACTCAATCGGACAGGAGCTGCCCTGAAGCGGCTCCTGCCGAACGTGGGGGGTCCAGACGCCTCCTGCCGGAGGCTCTACGCCGGCATCGTTCGGTCCATGGCCCTTTATGGGGCACCAGTGTGGGCGCCGTCGCTGCGTAAACGCCCGGCGGCCCAGCTGAACGCCTGCCAGAGGGTCATGGCCATCCGGATGGTTCGGGGATACCGCACGGTGTCCCGCGAAGCGGCGAGCCTCCTTGCTGGCCTACCACCATGGGATTTGGAGGCAACAGTCCTTGCACACATGCACGATCTGCGCGTGGAGATGCAACGCCGGGGCGAAACTCCGCTGCCTGAACATGTTAAGGCATGGCGGAAAGAGCTCCGGCGGGATCTCATGGTGAAATGGAAACAGCGACTGTCGCAACCTAGCGCTGGGCACGCCATAATTTGCGCAGTAGTGCCCCTCTTTGAGGCGTGGCTGGATAGACCTCACGGCGTCCTGACCTTCCGCATGACGCAGGTCCTCACCGGACATGGCAAGTTCGGGAGGTTCCTGCACCGGATCCGTGCAGAAGAGACGCCCAGGTGTCGCCACTGTGTGGCCAGCCCGGAGGACACGGTGGAGCACACGGTAGAAGTGTGCCCCGCTTGGGAAGAGGAACGCCGTGCCCTCGTGGGGGTGATCGGCGGCGGCGACCTCTCGCGCCGGGCCTTGGTTCAGGCCATGGTCCGCAGCGAGGAGGAGTGGCAGGCGGTCGCCTCCTTCTGCGAGGCAGTAATGCTCGTAAAGGAGGAGGCTGACCGCATAAGGCAAAGGCAACGGCGCACTCGCCGTAGCCGTCGCCGCCGCGATCCTGCCGATATCCGGCCACCGTAGACACTGGCTTGCGGACGGTGAGCAATGGGTAGCCCGCCGTCCGGTCGTCTGGTAGCAGTCCGGACCGAGCCCAAGTCGTCGACGGCGCGTTTCGTTCCCGCGCGCCTCAAGGAGTTGTCAGCACACCGTAGGGGCCCAACAGGGTCGAAGCCTCCCGGAGCTGAGGGTTGATGCGAAAGCGTTACACCGGGGCTCTGGGAATAAGGCAAGGAAGGCACGGGGTAGGTTCTTTAGTCAGTAAGAGTCTGACACTGTTTCCCGCTCCGCCCAAGAGTGGGATTCGTAAAAAAAAAAAAAAAAAACCACTGCTCTCAAAACGGTAAAGGAAAACATCGTGTCCTAGAACCAAAAATTCGAAGACATGTGACATCCACCAATCCGCACTGGGCCCGCGTGGTAGATTATGGCCCATTCCCTCCCCTAGAGAGGGGCATGTGACCCAGCAGTGGTAACATTAAAAAGGCTGATGATGATGAACTTCATGTTGCGTTTAAACTTCAAGTGGGTTTACTGTTCCTCCTGTTTCACGATCACAGGAAACTACTGTGAACCTGATATCCTCGTTCTCGATTAATTATGTATGTGCATCTATTGGTCGTGAGGTCGAAAACATCACATGCGCGGTCGAATATACCCCTCGGTTGATGCCCCGTCAGAATTGCTAGTTTGCGGTATTGTTCCGGACTGCCAATACCGTAGGGTTGATAAACGTTTGTTTGCAGGCACATTGTACTAGCGAAGTTGGCCTGCTGAAAATTATTTAGTAGCTGTTAGGCATGGGATATATGGTATCGTACACCTTGCCCTAAGGGATTGTTCGAAAGAGTTATCGCTATGATCGTTAATGGTCACTAAAGGGACATAGATGGGTGTGGGTGGGGTGTGGGTGATGGGTTTTAAAAGTAAAAGTCTGACACACACCATCACACTCGTTCCATCTAGAGGGAGTGAGAGTTAGTTACTGTATTGATTCCCATCTCTACAAAAAATTTAGATGACAGGGTTTGGAAGTTTGTCTCTTTAATGAGGTATGTTATCCTAATATATATTAATTAAACTACGGAGAGTATAAAGCTTGAAATTGTGTAGAAGAAAAAAATAATATACATAAACGAAAAATACAAATACAAAAATATAATATTATATAGGATACATAATAGAACATTTTGTGAATTTTGGAGATATATGATGTGTACTTTCGTTGGAAAAGGAGGATCCTCCGACCAGGCGGGTGTTATGTCTGGTGGACAACTACAAGATAAATGATTTCGGGCTGTTGTATCTGATTAAATCACGCAGAGAACTTTAACTTTAACTTCCTTTGTGACGCCATAGATGTCGTTACAGTTACCTTTTATGTCGTAGGAAGGGTTTTTCCAAAATTCACCCCCCCCTATCCCATACAAGTTGGTGCGAGAGAAACTCCGCCCATGGGCTCCCCCGTTGACGCAGAGTCTCCGGCCACAGATCGTGGAGGGTGTGGTGAGCGCTCTGTTCCCTGCGCGGGGGGACCACTCCCCCCCGCCCATGGCTCCGCCACCAGCGGTGTCTGACGCGGACCACGTCAGCGACGACGGTACCAATGCTCCGGAAGTGACCGGGGTAGAGATGAGAGTGGCGGTACGCAGGATGGGTGCGAAGAATACCGCCCCAGGACCCGACGGCTTGCCAGGAAAGGCTTGGGTCCTGGCCATGGAGGCTCTCGGGTCTCGATTGGGGGGGCTCTTTAGCGCATGCTTGGAGAGGGGCCAGTTCCCACTTCCCTGGAAGACGGGAAAACTGGTCCTCGTCGCGAAGCCGGGGCGCCCTGCGGACTCTCCGTCCGCGTATCGGCCCATTGTGCTGCTTGACGAGGTGGGCAAGCTCTTTGAAAGAGTCATTGCAGACCGCCTCGTCAAGCACCTAACACTGAAGGGGCCCGATCTCGCGGACGACCAGTTCGGGTTTCGCAGGAGGCGCTCCACGGTGGACGCCATCATGCGCGTGCGAGCCCTCACGACGGGGGATGCGGTGTCCCGGGGCAGGTGTGTCTTGGCGGTGTCGTTGGACATTGCCAACGCCTTTAATTCCCTGCCCTGGAGTTGCATTAGGACGGCACTCCGGTATCACCGGGTGCCCGACTACCTCTGTCGTACAATCGAGGCCTACCTGTCCGACAGGTACATAGTCTACCCCGGTCACCAAGGAGATTGGAAACGGCGAGAGATGTCGTGCGGTGTCCCACAGGGATCGGTACTAGGACCGCCCTTGTGGAACATCGGGTACGACTACGTGCTGCGCGCCGACCTCCCCGTAGGGGTCAGCGTGGTCTGCTACGCAGACGACACGCTGGTCCTAGCGCAGGGAAGGTCGTACCAGGCGGCGGTCGAACTAGCGACACGTGGGGTTGCGACAGTCGTTGAGAGGATCCAGCAGTTGGGACTCAAGGTGGCACTGCACAAGTCCGAGGCCATGTGCTTTCACGGCCCTCGGAACGCGCCACCAACGGGCTCCCAACTAACGGTAGAAGGAGTTCCCATCGGCGTCGGGTCGACGATGAAGTACCTAGGACTTGTCCTCGACAGCCGATGGAATTTCGAGGAGCACTTCCGACGTCTGACCCCCAAACTCAATCGGACGGGGGCTGCTCTCAAGCGGCTCCTGCCGAACCTTGGGGGTCCAGACGCCTTCTGCCGGAGGCTCTACGCCGGCATCGTCCGGTCCATGGCCCTTTATGGGGCACCAGTGTGGGCGCCGACGCTGCGTAAACGCCCGGCGGCCCAGCTGAACGCCTGCCAGAGGGTCATGGCCATCCGGATGGTGCGGGGATACCGCACGGTGTCCCGCGAGGCGGCGAGCCTCCTTGCTGGCCTACCACCATGGGATTTGGAGGCAACAGTCCTTGCACACATGCACGACCAGCGCGTGGAGATGCAACGCCGGGGCGAAGATCCGCTGCCCGAACATGTCGAGGCGTGGCGGAAGGAGCTCCGGCGAGATCTCATGGTGAAGTGGAAACAGCGACTGTCGCAACCCAGCGCTGGGCACACCGTAATCTCAGCGGTAGTGCCCCTCTTTGAGGCGTGGCTGGATAGACCTCACGGCGTCCTCACTTTCCGCATGACGCAGGTTCTCACCGGACATGGGAAGTTCGGGAGATTCCTGCACCGGATTCGTGCGGAAGAGACGTCCGGGTGTCGCCACTGTGAGGCGAGCCCGGAGGACACGGTGGAGCACACGGTGGAGGTGTGCCCTGCTTGGGAAGAGCATCGCCGTGTCCTCGTGGGGGTGATCGGCGGCGGCGACCTCTCGCGTCGGGCCCTGGTTCAGGCCATGGTCCGCAGCGAAGAGGAATGGCAGGCGGTCGCCTCCTTCTGCGAAGCAGTAATGCTCGTAAAGGAGGAGGCCGACCGCATAAGGCAAAGGCAACGGCGTACTCGCCGTAGCCGTCGCCGCCGCGATCCTGCCGATATCCGGCCACCGTAGACACTGGCTCGCGGACGGTGAGCAATGGGTAGCTCGCCGTCCGATCGTCTGGTAAGACCGAGTCCAAGTCGTCAACGGCGCGCACCGTTCCCGCGCGCCTCAAGGAGTTGTCAGCAAACTGCAGGGGCCCTTCAGGGTCGAAGCCTCCTGGAGCCTAGAGGGTATGTGAAAATTGTAACCTCGACTCCAGAAATAAGGCAAGGAAGGTACGGGGTAGGTTTTTTAGTCAGTAAGAGTTTGACACTGGTCTCCCGCTCCGCCCAAGGGCGGGTTTCGTCATTGGATGATTTTCACCTACCATAAAAAAAAAAAAAAAAAAAAAAACCCCCTATGGGAATGAAACGAGGTTCTAAGTTTGTAGAAAAACCGATTGTCACTCTAATTACTAGCTTCTGTAATAATTTACAGGAAGGTAGAGCCTTCCTAACAACAACAAAAAACGAATTAGCTAAATTGGTTCAGCCGTTCATGCGTGGTGACGTGACCAAAGGAAATAGGTATTCATTTTTATATATATTGATTAAAGTCGATATCATAACCATTCTCGTGCTTTTATCCCAATTGATCTGGGGTTGACGCAGCAGGGTTTTCTTCCATAGGTAGGTACTTACCAATAGTCACCCCACTATATCTGCATTATAGGGTTGATGCGAAAGCGGAACACCAGGGCCCTGAAAATAAAACAGGAAAGAACGGTGGGTCGTTAGTCAGTAGAAGTCTGACACAGTTTTCCGCTCCGCCCAAGGGCGGGATTCGTCATTCGATGATTTTTCCCACAAAAAAAACTGTATCTGTATTATAGTCAACATAATAACAACTTTTTCACAAGGCCTCCCACAAGCTGGACCGATGACCTGGTGATTCGTTATGGCTATACTTGAGAGAGGCATACGTTCGACAGTGGACGTCTTTTGACTGAAATGATAATGAACTACAATCATATAGATATATCTGATAATCTGGATAACCTATACCTTAGTAGTGGCAAAATAATATAATGATAAGCGACACTATCATGTATTAGCTAATCCTTCTTACAACAGAATATAAGAGAGGAAATCGATTCAAGAACGACACTATTGCAATATTTATAAACATCGAATACGCAACATTTGGGTATTGCGAATCGATGAAGAATCATTTACATCTGACAATTTGCGGATACATTAGTTTCGAGGACATTTATATAGATGACGTAACTTCATCTACTTCTTCTCTTTAGGAAGTAGCCAAGACAACTAACTACTGATATCTATTCTATTCTGTAGGCTATTTTGTAAGTTCTTATTCTTATTTGCTGGCCGCAGCGACAAAAGATTGTTAACCCAATGTACCTACCTATACATAAGATTGATAATCCAATGTACCTATTTGTATTTCGTAGAAGGGCCAGCGTTGCGCTCTAGGCTGTTTTCTTAAAGAAGGGTTGGTTTAGTTAAATGGACTTCCAAATCACTGGCATTGCTCGAACATATATCCAAGTCGCTTTCTGAGAAGATCGTGTCTAAATATATTAGTAAGCCACAGTAGCACGAGTTGTTCTTCAAAGATAAGTCACTCTTGCGCGAGTCAGTTTGTGGATGGGTGATTCTGACTATCCTTAACATACAGTGACTTCACCGTTCCTCGGATAGCATGTTAAGCTGCTATTCTTGGATGTGATTTGGCGATCTTTGACAGTCGTTACAAATTGTCAGAAGCCCGAAAATCTGGTACCAGCCTTTCCAAATATTACCATGATACTATAGCGGTCATTTCTGTAAGTTTAATAATAAAAAAAAAATCGCTTCGCGGTGTCAAATCAAATCGTTGAAATTTTCGCTTCGAGTGCAAGCTAAAATTAACTTAGCGGTGGTCAAGCGGAAGTGTCTTCGATGGTACTGGGTTGAGGAACTTGAGGAGGTCACCGAGGTCAAGATAGGCAGTCATTCCATGTTAAATTCATTGTATTCATCTGCATCCGATTCGAATGGTAGCCGCCTTTCCCAATTTAGTTGGCTCGATGCTTGAGAAATTAGTTCGGCAGATTTCTTGCTGGTACATTAGAAAGGTTGTTTGGTAGAGAATGCCTCGTAGCAGTAAATTCACCTATGTGCCACTACTGTACATGAAGTTTAAATAAGGAGAGAAAGAGAGCTAGAGACGCCGTCCGATGAGTTAATTCATCAAATGATGTCTGACGTTTTTTTTTTTTTTGGTGGAAAAAAAGCTTTAGCATAGTGCGAGAGGCCTTTTACTGACAAAACCTATGTTCTTCAGTTGCTGTTTGGGTTCTTGCACCTTCAATCTTTTGCAGACCTGACAGGAATTAAAATATACAGATAGATGCTGTAAGATGTAAGTCAGTTATTACATAGAACCAAATGCCAGCGGGAATTTGATCCTTTAACATTATCAGGGTCGATTTCCAGATGTTAGCTGAATCAGATGTCGATTTACACTGAACTGTAAGACAAATAACCTTTGATGCAGACACTAGGGCTTCTCACCATTCCCACAGCTCTCAGATGATCGTTTAGAGAAATGTTAAAGGTAGCGTTTTAAACTTTAGTTCTGGTGGCTAATGATTTTCTAATGAAGAGAGAATGAGTAGAGGTAAGACGACCTTTCGACAGTTAGGATCAAACTAATTTAGCAAGATAAAGAGATAATCGTTTATTAAATTGATATTTTGTTTATTTGCAGAGGTCTCCGGCATAGTTGAAAGTATGTCTTTCAAACCATGGCGCAGTTTGTAAATCTCTTCTTCAAACACAAATTACAGCTGTCAACCCACTTGGTGGAGGACACGGTGGAGCACACGGTGGAGGTGTGCCCTGCTTGGGAAGAGCATCGCCGTGTCCTCGTGGGGGTGATCGGCGGCGGCGACCTCTCGCGTCGGGCCCTGGTTCAGGCCATGGTCCGCAGCGAAGAGGAATGGCAGGCGGTCGCCTCCTTCTGCGAAGCAGTAATGCTCGTAAAGGAGGAGGCCGACCGCATAAGGCAAAGGCAACGGCGTACTCGCCGTAGCCGTCGCCGCCGCGATCCTGCCGATATCCGGCCACCGTAGACACTGGCTCGCGGACGGTGAGCAATGGGTAGCTCGCCGTTCGATCGTCTGGTAAGACCGAGTCCAAGTCGTCAACGGCGCGCACCGTTCCCGCGCGTCTCAAGGAGTTGTCAGCAAACTGCAGGGGCCCTTCAGGGTCGAAGCCTCCTGGAGCCTAGAGGGTATGTGAAAATTGTAACCTCGACTCCAGAAATAAGGCAAGGAAGGTACGGGGTAGGTTTTTTAGTCAGTAAGAGTCTGACACTGGTCTCCCGCTCCGCCCAAGAGCGGGTTTCGTCATTGGATGATTTTCACCTACCATAAAAAAAAAAAAAAAAAAAAAAAAAAAAACCCACTTGGTGGAAAAACATCGAATTATCCGTGCCACTCTGGATGACGCGAGAAAAAATGACATACTTTTGCTGTCTAAATCTTCCTGTGTAGGTATATTTAGTTGCCTTTTACGTTTCAGGCTCGCCGTAATTCTTTGAAACAATTTTGCAGCCGCGGGAACATTTCCTACCTAAGCTTACGTTACTACAGAGACCTAACTTTATCCAGTTAACCCCTAATAACATACGCCCGTATTTACCTGCCCACATTACAATGTGAACAAAATTGCAATAAACCACACGTAAGACACAATATCCACAATAAGTCGCACAAATTCGTACGAACTCGTACACACACACGCACACACGCAACATGTAGGTAATTCACTCGGAATAATTTTGAATAATGTATGAGAAACAAAATAGACGAAAGAAATGGCCCAAGATTTTACAGCTAAATTGGATTTAGGACATGCAGTAAAAATAATGTTTAAAATGTGGGAACAGCGGTATTTAGATGAGAATTTGTTTTCGTTTGTTTTGTTTTGGGTGCGAGATTGCTTCTGAATTACATTGTGGAGTTATTGTTCTTAGAACTTACGAAGGTATAACAATACTAACGTATGAAACTAAGAAAAGGTACAGTCAATTATTAACTGAACAATAAAATCATAGGCATATTTTCCCAAACACAATTTAAATTATAACAAACGAACCTTCAGTACAAAAACATTATCATAAACAGTCTAAAACCCAATTAATATAAAACGAGAAGAATAAAATGTCTTTTGTTTACGAAAACATTACAGTCCAAATCTGATATCTTTGTTCAGAATGTCACAGTTCGTCAATTCTCTGAAACACAGCAAGAGCACATGCTACAATGAATATGAACAAACGCTGTAACAGCGTAGATATGAAAAAAGAACAATAAGGGATGAGGCAAATACGTGAATAAAGGATCTCTGCTCCGTTACTAAAAGGCAGGGGAATTATGAGCACATAAAAATGAAGGGAAACGGCAGTCTCCCTCTAGACAATGCGGGGAAGCGGCAACGCTTGTTATTAAGTCCCCTGCTATGTAAATATGTACCGCGAGCCTTCGGAAATAAAGCCGCCGGGAAATTCATCCTGAAAACATTATCCAAGTTAATTCCGAAATTATATTGTGAAGTTTTTTCGTCGCTAAATTTTGCCGTGTTAGATTGAAAAATATTTGCGGCTTCGAGATGTTCGGAAGAAGGCAGTGGCTCTGGTACGCTAATGGTTGCTGAAGAAAGACAAGTAGATTTAAGTCAGTGAAAATCTGCTACGACCATTTCCTGCAGAGCTGTTAAGGAGAAGTTATTTGAGCTGAAATATAAATAAATCACGACTTCACTGTGTTAAATACTAGTTGAATCAGATAGCTCAGGAGCCTGCAATTAGCAGGAAGCTAATCATCCATTTGGCACAGGTTTATTTCTGCCTCATGCCAACTCCAATTTCCATAATGCTCCTCTAAGCTCAATCTGATGTAGTTCCAATTGAAATAAGCTTTTTCGTTAATAACTCACTAAAGCTCTTTACAAACTTAAAAGTAATTAAGTTAAGTGCAAAAATGATGAAATGAACGATAGCAAAGACGACACCCACTCGAAAGAAGCTCTAGGACCTGAAGTAACTAAAATTAATAAATTATTTTGCAAAAAGACACTAAAGTTCATGAACTTAAAGACATTGAACTTTCAAAGGCTCCAAATATTAATCTCGAAGGGACCTGAAAACCTGAGGGGACTGATTCGAGCCACACAATTTTGTTAATCTTAACGAACTGTCAGAAACAACCAAATCAATAAATTGAACGCGATTCTGAAAACCTAACCATCAATAGAGTAATACTCGTATCTTAATAGAAAAAATTATATTTTTTTTCACTAGTATGTATTTTGACTGCCAATTTGTCAACAGCTTTCGGATCAGAATTCTTCTAAATTTATAGATTATCTTCTCTATATTTGGCACTTCTTTTAGTTGAATATAAATTCATCTTAAAGGAAGTGCCAAATATAAAATATTCGAAATAGCGTCATTCTTGTCTACTACAGCAAATATACGATGCGCAGCCACTGTATAATCTTTCATGTATGAGGTTATGACCCTATGACCTAATTCATGCATCCTCATCCCGTACACATCTACTACTGAAATCTGATCTCCTAATAACCAAGAACAAACGCTCTTTGCAAAGGAAACTGCGGTTTGTGGTACATAAACACTCCTAAACTGAACTCGCAAAAGATTTCCAAGTAAACCGCGTCACTGATTAAATCAATATCTTTATCCTGTATTCCGAGGTGGTCGTCTCCGGTAAAATTTCGTACATAACCATATTACCTACTTTCTTTGAAAGACGTGTCACGTCCGGGCGACACCGAAACTTTCCGCGGGTGAATATACTACCCGGGACTTTGTTAGGGCTGCTACTTTGTTCATCTCTACTGTAGTATACATTCTGTAGTATCTCCTTTGTAGTTTTTGGCAAGCAGCTGTTGGGACTGCACGCTATCCTGTGATCACGAACGCGGTGATTAAGTTATGCAATTTTCCTTTCAGATGTTTTAATGCAATCTGTTTTTTGTTTTTATTGATGTTGTAGTCGAAACCGAAGTACTAAAAGTAACCTATTCAGCATTGGCTTAATTAAAGGGTTAGTTACTATTAGGAAACATAGACTACGACAGGGAATTCTCCTTAGCTGTACGCACACTGAATGGTTTCCTAAAACGATTTGTTTCCCATCCCCATCATCATTATGGCAAGCTTTTGAAACTAATGTTTTATAACCAAGCATCTCTTGTTAGTCCAAGAGTTTAAGAGATGCTTGGTGGGCGAACGCCGGCGTTTGCACACCTATTATCTTTTTATTATGTCATTAATTACGATATTCGAAAGGTTAATCTTCCTACCTTAGTCTCATGTTTTTGGGATTGGAACAATACACTCTCTTCCATTCTCAGTCTCTTCTTTTTTCATTCGCAGCCACCAATGTATCTTAAGGCCTCGGATTAATTTCCTAGTTCATATTGATATATCTTTTATCTAAGGATATACCGAGTACTCTAACTTTTATTTATTCCAAAATCTCTTTAGAAAGTATATTTGTCTTTTTCGGTTTTTACCGTCTTTTGTCAGAGGATTATGTAAAAACCGGACAACAAAATAGTCTGCTTTCCTCCTTTATCCAGCGCTATTCGGTATGATTAATATTCTTACCCGGAGTTTAGGGTTGGACTTCTGACATCACAACATTCCCCAGAGCCATGTTCTGAACGTAAATATAAATGTTCGGGTAACAGGTGCTGTCTCATATTTTTGTTATGTCTAATGTATTTTATGACAAGTGCGCTCTGCAGCGCATTGCGCAGTTTTGGCATAAAATATGTGCAGAAGACATGCTCTGGAAATGTGTAACAAATACGAGGAAATTATTTTCTTTAGCGTCTATTATATTACCGATTTTTTTTTTAAATAAGGACTTTTTTTAAAGGTAAAGAGCTGTGCTTTTAAGTAGTAGGCATAAGCATAAGAAGTAATATTATTTTAGTAAAAGATATTATTTTACGTTTTTCTTCTTTCGGTCGAAAACTATAAAACTTCACCTGCAAAAACCCTTGCTAAAATTGTCTTGTCTCATAGATGTTTATATTTTGGTTGTGACTGTTATGCGTTTGACCTTTAAATAAACCTATTTCTCCTCATCCGTAAAGAAAGCCGGCCATCCTTACACTGGGTAAATTTCCAGAGTCTTTCAGTTTAAATATATTCGCAGCACGTCTCCGTCGACGATAAACAATTAATTTCTTTAATCAAGTGCGCCCGACGCGCCCCCTGGGTGAGATAGATACGACCACTCTGAAAAAAGTAATATAAGGGGCTAGTTTATGTATCAACTCGTTAATGAAATATTCTATTAACTTAAATGTTTCATTTAAGTTATAATGCAAGTTTTAAAAATTGGAAATTGATATTATGACATGAAAGACGAAAAACCATTTTCTTTTTCAAGAGCCCTGAATATAATTTTGAATTCGGAGATTTTTGTTTCAATTTTAATTAAGGAGTTATTCTATTTTTCCACAAGTTAAGTATGTAAAATATTGGGAATAATACGAAATAAAAAATTAAAAGAAAAATTATCTTCATCTATAAAACTTTCAGTTAAGCTAGCCTTTGTGTATGAATGGCTTAAAAGCTTGGGTCTACAATTAATTGATTAAATAAAATTGGGTTGGTAAAGTTGGATAAATATATTGTTTACTCAAAAAAAGGCATCGAAATTCATGAATTAGATGAGTTATGACTAAGCAACATTAACATGTGAACTAACAATATCTTGAACTTTCTAAAAGCTTTTTACTATCTTAAAAAAACATCAATTACCAGCAAATACAAATAAATAAAAGCTTGTAAAAAAGAGCCGAAAGACCTGAAGCTAACATTGGTTAGTTGGTTTAAATATTCTTCTTGCAGAGTCAATGTTTATGGACCAATGTCCATAAACATTGACTCTGCAAGAAGAAAATTTAAACGTATTGTCGACTTTGCACATAATGACGAAAAGAATGGCGGAAAATGACGATGCAAGCCGACCCCAAATTAGCTAGATAGAGGTCAAAGAAAAACTATGGCTCCCCTGCGAACACCATCATCAGCAAAACATACTAACCCGCTTCAAACACTCCACAACGGTAATAACTAACAGTTAAACACTACTATAATAAATGTTTTACTTTAGCACGAAGATCTAAATACGAAGAAGTAAGTAAGGCATTGCCGACCAGTTATCTTAGTCGGCAACGATCGAATCGTTAAAGTAAATGCTGACTCCGATCGGGACCGTTACGGTTATATCTTAAACCGCTTGCCATGCCCAAGTGAGAAGGTGATGCGACAAAAACCGTTCAGAAGTGTCGTCAATTTAATGATTGTCGTATAAAATCAGCTATCTTTGCAAGGTGATAAGGGATGTACACTTATTTTGGAGAGCGTAAAAAGTCTTCAGAGATTCAGCTTTTTTGTTACCTTTATGAGGAAATAAATCAACGTTCCCAAAGTTACCACAAGTATATGTGATAATCACAAAATTATTCAGCTTAAAGCAAAATCTTCACTTGGAAAACCAAACTCTATTTAAAAACATTTAAAATCAAATAATAATTAGTGTGTACTAGCTTTTGGCTGCAGCTTCACTCTGCAACAGAAAAATGTGATAAATGAAAAACGCTCGACCGATTTTGTGCAAACTTCACATAAACCATCTACTAAATAGTCCAAACAAATCTTTAAAATTTGGTTTGGATAGGTGAGCCCGTTCTTGAGTTATAAAGTGACAACGAAAAATGCCACTTATTTTTATATATATAGATTTTTATATACATAGATGTGTGTTGTATTAGTCAATGTAACAAGCAAGACACTCTCAGTCGCCTTGTCTAGAAGCCCTTCCTTTCTTACAATAAGAGGCCTTAGCAAAATCTTCTGTACACTCTAATATTCTTCAGTCTCTAAAGAAACTATTCTCAATCCCGCTACAAGTCCCTCCGTTGTACCGCATATTGTCGTAACGGGATTTTAGTCCGACCACCGTTACGAGAAGCCGATAGCTTCAAGTGTAATAGAATAATGCACAATGCACGATTGAATCCGAGCCAATCCGAACCGCTCCCGATTTTTCCAGTAATTGTTTTAAATCTTCACTTATGTATGCTAATGTGGGGAGAGCTTGCATTTCATTAACACCGGCTTCGTCTTTTCTCTCGATAAGTAGATTCAGAGATAAATTAATTTTCTGGGCTTTTTCCCAACTATATTGGAGTTGGTTTTCAGTTTAGTCGAATGTTCCTTAGCAGTATTTCACATGAAGCAATTGTTTTTCTGACAAACCATTTGCTGGGTTTTCTTTTTTTTATGGTGAGAAAAATCATCTAATGACGAATTCCGCTCTTGGGCGGAGTGGGAAACAGTGTCAGAATCTTACTGACTAAACGACCTACCCTATTCCTTCTTAGCCTTCATACCGGTGTCGGTCGTTCCTTTCAGAAACCGGACCAGGGCCCCAGTAGGTTTCTTCCCTGCAGTTGGGTCTTTACATTTGCTGTCAACTCCTTGAGGCGCGCGGGAACAGAGCGCGTCCTGGACGATTTGGCGTGGTCCGGACTGTTACCAGACGACCGGGCGACGGGCTACCCATTGCTCGCCGTCCACAAGCCCGCTCCTACACGAACTTCATGTGTCAGCATTCAAAAAAGAAATTTTAATGGATCCGCATATCTTGCTGCATTCTGACTGCCCAATCGGTAGCATTAAGGCTATGCTCTGTCGCTTTGTTCCCCACAATGGTCCTACTCTGATATCGATGGGCCCCTATGGGACCGCTATAGCTCACCTACTGTACCTAATCTATACTGATTCTGTACTTTATTTATATTAATAGCTGAAGATTTAGTAGAACGCACTAATCTTAAAAAAAAACTAATAAATAGTTCAAGTTGAAAAATTATTTTATTGTATATCCCATTTATTGAGGAAAGGTGAAGGCAAGATTCTCAAACTTTATTGTATACCAAAAAGTAACTTGTACATAAACTTAAATAAAAAACGCAGGGGACAGCTAATAAATAGCTCTTAATAGTTGTATGCTTGCTTTTCTTTTATGATTTATATTACTATTCTGCCAATCACTCAATATAGAGACATTTTTTTTGCACGTAGACAACAAAACAGAAATCTGCAATGTCATATACAAAGGTTTTATTTAATAAATAACTATCACCCGTGCCTACTGAAACCATCAATATTCACACTACAATATTGCTCGCTCTAAAACTCACAAATTCCCGCCATGCTTTGTGGGCAAGTTATGAAATAAAAAGGCAAAACAAAGGCCATGC